>CM076922.1:6365164-7691920 GCA_039566165.1 Maruca vitrata | reverse complement strand
TTACTTTAGTTAATTATACATCATATTTCCGTCACCATAGAGTGAGAAAGAATCCCAATCAATTTAGTCTAAAAATAACCGGGACATCCAAATGCAAACTAGCTAGCAAGGCTGGGTTGACAGTTACACCGCTAGTTTGAGTGTGCATGAAAGTGTAGAAATCCTTAACTTCTCACAAACCGCCTGACCTACTCGAAGGTCAGACGAAAGTGCGCCATTTGACAGTCCTGACGTGAAAGGTTAAGGGATGCTCACACAGACACCAATCGTTTAGTAGCTTGCCCAAGAAAGATACATGTAAAATGTAGCAGCACTCTGTAAAAAGCATCTTATGGTAGTTAGTTTAACAGCTAGTTCCCACTTGTCGGGTGTCGGATCCGCATATTAAACGGAAGTCATAGTGGCAGAGCATTAAATATGAAGCTATTCATACTTATAGGAATCCGATTTTGTGTCGGCTCCGACAAGAAATGTCGGGTGTTTTGCCAGCCCTCTACGCCCGGAAAAAAATCGTGTCGGATCTCGCTCGCTTATGATGAAGAATGGCGCTGTTCACATTCGTCTGATGTCGGGGCCGATAATGTAGTAGTAATACTGAATGTAGTTATCGACATTCTAAAATAATTGAAAAACTTAATTTCGTCACTCCTCAATTCTGTTATTAAATTCTGAAATGTTCCCAAACTAAATCTTTCTCTCAGGATTGGGTGCATCCAATATTTTCTTTCCTTGGCTGTCTTTCCTGGTTTTCTTTTTAAATAATAATACATCACAACAAGAAATTCGTCGACGTGCATCGTGCACTATCGCTTCGTGTAGAATGTTTAAAATTGACACTAGCTTCGACCGTGGTTGACAACCGATTATTAATCGTGTGTGTGAACAAAGGCGCCGACATCCGATTAATATACGGATCCGATAGCCGACAAGTGGGAACGAGCTCTAAGGTTCCGTTTGGTGGGTCAGGTCGGGCGTGATCGTGCTGCCGTGCGGCGCGGGCAAGTCGCTGGTGGGCGTGACGGCGGTGTGCACGGTGCGCAAGCGCGCGCTGGTGCTGTGCAACTCGGGCGTGTCGGTGGAGCAGTGGAAGCAGCAGTTCAAGTGCTGGTCCACCGCCGACGACAGCATGATCTGCAGGTCTATACTTACTTACTACTACTTATGTAAGATTTTAGACAGAACGCGCAGACAGATTTTTGAAAGGACGTCGGGCAGTTATTAGCTTCTCCTGATAACTCATGTAGCTCCCATAAAGACTCAAAATCAAAAATCAAAATGTCTTTATTTATATAGGCAATTTACATGCACTTATAAATCGTCACATTAATACTCAATACTTACTTCCGTCCATGTTTAACAATCTTTTCTTCTAACTGACATGAAATTATGGTTAGCATGAGCCGAGCCTCGAGGATAGATAATAAGTCATCATCATCGGACTTATCGGAGGAATGTCATTCTTCTTCTGTACATAAATATGTATATGTATATCTTTTTTGTGTGTGTGGATTGAATCTCTAAAAAATGTGTCGTGCACATCCAAATTCTACATAATCCAGGAAATCAGCAATTGTTAGATTCCAAAGGTCTATCCAATTGAAAATGGTTTTTGTAATATCTATCAGGGTCATTCGTGAAAACATACAACAGTGAAGAATGCTTCATTTAAATAAATAGATAAAGTGAAAATCGTTTATTTCATAATCCTATAATTATTTGTTTCCACAGGTTCACATCAGAAGCGAAAGACAAACCGATGGGTGCGGGCATCCTCATCACGACGTACTCGATGATCACGCACGGGCAGCGGCGCTCGTGGGAGGCGGAGCAGACGATGAAGTGGCTGCAGGCGCAGGAGTGGGGGCTCGTGGTGCTGGACGAGGTGCACACCATCCCCGCCAAGATGTTCCGCCGCGTGCTCACCATCGTGCACTCGCACGCTAAACTCGGTTAGTAACATGTTGACGACATTTTTTTTTATCAAAATAATATCACTCTACATGTAGTGCCGAAGTAGGTAAGTTGCTTAAGCACTTGTGTTACGGATATCGAGTGATTCAACATCGTAGTTCCGATTCCGAAGTAAGTTGCTTAAGCACTTGTGTTATGGATTTCAGAAACAACAGTGGTATACCTACACAAAAATACTTAAATTTATAAATAACGACCCTATACATATAAAGAAACAAACACCATCATACAATATTTGTTCCGAGTGGGAGCTAAACTCAATATTTTATGCATTTTAACCGCTAGAGACGTTGCTTTGATTTGATACGATTAACGTATACACGTTTTTAGTATAAAAATCGCACTAAGCACACTGATCGCTAAGTGATATAAAAATACAAGTAGACTTACCTATTATAAATGACGAAATTTCCGTGTTGGCCCAACCACAAAGCAGTTCAAATTTTAATTTTCAACATTCCATAAAATAGTATTGTCTTAACCGTGACCACGAGCGCTGTAAAGAGCTCGAAACGTCGGATCTCTAAATAATGTTTAGAATACCAATACACGCGAGTTTAATCCGTAAAATTAGTTTTATTTCAAATTCCATAAAATAATATGTTATTTCCAAACAATGCTCCATTACGAGATTATGACACCATCTTCCACTATCAATCCGCAGGTCTGACGGCGACTCTCCTCCGCGAGGACGACAAGATCGCCGACCTGAACTTCCTGATCGGGCCGAAGCTGTACGAGGCGAACTGGCTGGAGCTGCAGGCCAACGGGTTCATCGCGCGCGTGCAGTGCGCCGAGGTCTGGTGCCCCATGACGCCCGAGTTCTACCGCGAGTACCTCATACAGAAGTCAGTATCGGTCATTATTTAGAAAATAAACAAAACATAAACTACTTTTATTTGTTAATGTAAATTTAAAATTTGAAAAAAATTGAGGGCAAGGCTTTGAAATATTCTGTATGGGCGACATGTACATTGCGAGGCGCATGGTTTATAAAAGTCGGATTGGCAAACAATATTCTCCCCCCAAAAATACTATTTCAACTGTCTTGAGTGTAGCCCACACCACCCACGTCTTGCGCTGCTCTGATCATAATGTCATCCCGCAGGATAAACAAGAAAATGTTGCTGTACGTAATGAACCCGTCGAAGTTCCGAGCGTGCCAGTTCTTAGTCCGCTACCACGAGAAGCGCGGCGACAAAACGATCGTCTTCTCAGACAACGTGTTCGCGCTTCGCCATTACGCCGTCAAGATGAACAAGCCGTACATCTACGGGCCCACGTCGCAGAACGAAAGGATACAGATCTTGCAGAACTTCAAGTTCAACCCCAAAGTGAACACGATATTCGTGAGCAAAGTGGCTGATACTAGCTTCGATTTGCCCGAGGCGAATGTGCTCATTCAGATATCGTCTCACGGCGGGTCGAGAAGGCAGGAAGCGCAGCGGTTAGGTAAGTAATGAATGATACATCTTTCCTAAAGGTCGAGAAGAAACAGTTAAATTTTTGACAGTGTAATTAATCCTTTATAAGGCAGAGTATGTCAATAACTTGAAATGGCTTTCACCTTACATAAAGTTTTTAAGTGTCAATTTTGGTGTGAATGGGAACAAAGGGCCTTATAGAGGGATAGAGGGTAAAGCGACCCTTAAATTCGAAATTAGATTGGAAGTTTTAATTTTAGAACCTACTTGATCAGCAAATCAGTACTAAAAATCTATTCACCATTACAGTATTCCCCTGTCAGACACACACATTCACACGCACATGTAATTATTATTCTTTGAAAGCCACACACAATTCCACATAATTTTTTGCAACCCTACCTAATAAGGTACATATTAACATGTTATAATCTTTCAGGTCGTATCCTGCGAGCGAAAAAAGGTGCATTAGCAGAAGAATACAACGCGTTCTTCTACACGCTGGTGTCGCAGGACACGCTCGAGATGGCCTACAGCAGGAAGCGACAGCGCTTCTTGGTCAACCAGGGGTACAGCTACAAGGTAGGATCCAGTGAACAGAACAAATTGTATAGCAAATTGATGATCACTTACTAGTAGCGTAGGATGATAATATCTATCATCTATGCTATAATTACGGAGAAAAATCTAATCTTCTTCATCTTGAATTTTTTCATTCCAATTAATTTACGTGTTATGTCCCCTTTATCACATTTTAATTTTTAAAAACTTATATGTCTTAATTATGTACTTTTATACTTAATATTTTTCTTGTAATTCAAGCTTTACAAATGATATTTGTTGGAGAATCAAACCAATATAAAGTAATTATAATTTTCAGTTTTAAACTCTTTCCACTGATATGATATGTTATGTTGTTGCAGGTGATCACTGAACTCAAAGGAATGGACCAAGAGCCGGATTTGTTTTACGGGACACGCGAAGAGCAAGGGGTTTTGTTGCAGCAGGTAGTAATATTTTTGAAAAAGTTATATCTTTGAAATGTTGAAATTTAAAAAATAAATACATTTTAAAGTTATCTACATATGGATCCGTACCGATGGTCAGTACCACACTAAAACCAGGCTTAGTCAGTGAGTGTGATCTGCTCGGTGCAGCGACTGATCAAGAGTACCGACCGCCCTAGGCTAATTATGAGGACGCACCCCTGCTAGGTGTGTTACGGACGGCCTAAATAGGTGATGTTGTTAAAATTATCAGGACCTCTCGAGCGGATTTAATTTTAATGTTTTAGTTGAAATATGTAGGGTAGATGCAATGGTGCTAGATAAAGGCATGCTAGGCTGCAGCCTAATTAGCCTGAGGGTCGGTAATGGTGCAACGGGCCGATATTCATAACTCGACGTCGAGGCGCTTATTTTGCGTGGGAATCACTCGAACCAACCCAGCTCATTGAGGAAGGCCGGCGGCATCTTTACACTGCGGGCGGCCTCGCCGAGCGATCTTGGACATCGAAGGTGAAGGCCCGGTAAAAACTCGTGATACCAGGTTGTTAATCAACCATACGATAAGATGAAGGTTTAGGTAATCAGTAGTGTCCGACCGAAGGTCTATTTTCGGCCGAAGCCGAAGCCGATTAATCGGCAATCGCCACAATCTTCGGCAGAAGCCGAAGCCGAAGGTTTATAAGCTCTTAGTAATTTTGTTCAATATTGTCTACAAGCTACAATTAATGTTATAGATTATTTCGAAACTTCAATATTGAAGGTTTATATTGACTTTCTCATATGGAAGTGGATTCAAAGATGATAAAAAAAGTTTGTGATTTATTCGTAAAAAAAAAATAATCATTTATTTATTAAGTAATTTATAAATCACAATCAGACCAATCAATCAGTCTTTGTTTACTCGACAAAGCCGAACAAAACACCCGACAAAGCAAACACGACCGGTCGGTCGCGCTGTCTCTCAGTCTTTCGTAACAGTTCGTTCAATCCCGACGGTTGCTCGGATCTTCGGCGAAACCTTCGGCTTCGGCCGGGTTTTGGGCCGAAGCCGAAGGTTTCGCCGAAGATTCGCCTTTTGGCCGAAGGTGGCCGAAGCCGAAGCTTCGGTCGGACACTAGTAATCAGGCACTGTCTCGGTGGTTGCAGGTGCTGGCGGCGTCGGAGACGGAGTGCGAGGACGAGCGCGAGGCGGGCGCGGGCGGCGCGCGGCGCGGGGGCTCGCTGTCGTCGCTGGCGGGCGCCGACGACGCGCTCTACCTCGAGCGCCGCGCCGCCACCAACAAGCATCCGCTCTTCAAGAAGTTCCGATACTAGCGCCGCGCCGGCAACGTACGTGCACGCTTTATGTAACTAAACCTTCCTATTTGCCCCGTGTAGCTAGCCCCCGGCGGTGGATAGGAATAATATGTGGCGTTTGACCGCTCATTATTCCCAACCGTCGCTCCGGTATCGAGCTTTGAGCGGGCAAATAGAAATTTTATTAAGGAACAAACATAGATACACAAATAATACCTTAAAAGTGTAGTTATTTATAACATATTTTTGTTTCAGATTAGAAAATAATTTAAGTCGTCTTCCAAATATAGCAAATCAGATGATTTATAATCAAATAAAATTTTGTGATAACATCGGATAAATAAACCAAATAAAATTATCTTTATTGTTATTTATTTTTTTATTTGAACCCTTTCTTTTTGTAATACCCATTAAATGCAATATTAACATATGCATCACTTTTGCAGTAAGACTGAAAACGAGAAGGGTGTGCCGGAGTGGGCGATAGTGGAGCTGCAGGGGCTGGTGCAGGCGAAGGCGGAGCGCTCGGGCGGCGGGGGCGGCGCGCTGGTCGGGGACCTCAACTACTCGCGCCGCGGGAACCCCGTGCTCGTCCTCGGGCACCACGTGCTCACCGGCAAGGAGACCGCCCTCGACCAACCCATGGCAGTCATAGAAAAACTCACCGTCGAAGGGAAAACGAAGTATGCAGTGAGAGCGGTCGTTAAAAAAAAGTTGTTGTTCAAGTCGAGGCCTAAACCGATCATATCTAATGTCGCGGAGAAAATATAATTATGTTTTATAATTTTCTGTAGTTTTAATTAATTCCTACTGAACCATCTTTGAGGTTCTTCTTATCTTCACTTACATACAGCATTTTACTGCAGAATCTTTAGTAACTGTAATATCTATAGTCAATATTTTAAGAAGTTTTTAATTCAATTATTTTATTTTAGGTACAGGTCAATTTAAAATTGAGCATGTATCGGTTACATAAGTCATAACAGAAATAAAATAGCGTAAGCCCAAGTTACAATAATTTATTAAAGACAAATTAATAAACTGACCCAATCTACATCCATCATTAGTATTCCTATTCATGTTTAAATATAATAAAATGTTGAAATCAGTGGAAATGATGGTGTCTGACTTCATTTTACATGTATGTACAAACACCAAATTATATACATATACCTTCACTGTACACTCTGTTCTGAATGAGGTACAAAATCCTAGGTGACCAATGTCATTGGTTCTTAGTATTAACTATCTAACTGTTAACTGATATCTTATCCATCTGACGTTCTTTCAAATATTTATTAATATTATTTAACATATCTATTTTATACACACTACACCAATTTTCATTATCATTGCAAGAAGTTTTATTTTTTTGAAACCTAATTGTCACACATAATTTTCAGAGACGACTTAGGCTCTTGGAACACTAATATTTCTAATACTATATTCGAGAATCAATAGAATTTACTAACGATCAGAATGAAAATCATCTCAGGGATTCGTTTTTAATAATGTCTTCATTCAATCATGTCTAACATTTATTTTACAAGAACAAATGCCTTCTGTTTATCTTGTATCGTGATAATTTGACAGAATCGTCGATTCAAAATTAAAACCGAAGTCTCGTGTTCGCATAAAGGCGATTTTCCTCACATATTGGCTTAAAATAACATAATTATAACTATAACGTGTGGTAAAATATATTAATAGTACTTATGAATTATCAAAATATTCCAAATTGAAAATGTTTTCCATGCTCGGTACATTCTCAAATGTGTAATCATGCACCCGAAACAAGTGCCGCGTGAACTTACAAATAAATAACTATTACTTAAATATTTTTTCAACTACAGCAATAATCATTTGCAGCATCATCATTTCAAAATTTATTGCAAAACTTTATTATTAATAGTTTACTTTCCCTAATAATGACACTTCCATATTTTGAAATATGTGACAAAATAAGTAAGTAGGCCTATGTAGGCGGCGACACAACATAAAAATAGAAAAAGTATTTTTATATAAAGTCATATAATTTCCATGTTTAATTTAAAACATAAAAATTCATTAGAATATAATGTATGACATTATTATTGTCTCACCTTATACACAGTTATACTGTGAATACTCGTCATAAATGTGTCGCACGCCGGATTTTTCTTATATTTAGGTATTTTTAATAATATGATCAAGTACCTATAGGTACTGCGGCTTCTCTACTTTATGAGGTGTATAAAGATATAGTTAATGATCAAAATTATATTATGTTGAAAGGCACTTTATTTTTAACTAATAAACAAAAGAAATAAAATATTTTTATACTTAGAAGTAACTTACAAAATACGATAGCTAAATAAATTTAATCGTAATTAAAAAATAGTATATTTATATTTAAACAGTCAATTTAGGATCAGAAAGGAATGAATACTCTTAAAATATAATTTGTAATTTGAATAGGTTAGCTTGTTTGCTACTCCTCTAAGAAATGTTAAAATTGCATAGAACTTTGGCTGGATATACAAGATACGTTCATTAAATTATAAACTCATAACATCTAAAACAATTACATAAACAATTTAATCTATAACATATCATAAATGACTAAATTTAAACTAACGAAATCTTATTCAACGCAGATTGCTCACAACTTAAGGTATTAATAACTCTTACTTATTGAACAAAAGATTTCAATGGAACAAAAAATTATAATATATTTTCAATATAATCACACATTCTTACTTTGTATTATTGTAATGAATCTTGAATATAGTAAAGCAATCTCTTTGAAATTAGATTTTAGGCATATTATCATAACAGTCCACACTTTGTATATTAACATCTATTAACCAAGTGTTGACATAGCTTCATATTATTATGTCATCATCTGCATCATTTCAATAACATTTAAACTACTCACAAACCATTGTAACATTTGCCGCGTTTATTTTATCAACATGTTTAGTCTCTCGCTTAATAACGTTTAATTTATTAATACATACATGAATTTCGGGCTCTGGTGTAATTTATATAAAAAAAACTACACATCTTGTGATTCCATCAAGAGCGCACACATTGGCTGTTATGATTTAACTCAGTTTTGGGCGTGGCTTTTAAAATTAAGTATTTTACGAAACGCCAATTAAGAGAGGTATTTTTAAATTCGAAGATTCACATTACAGTATAATCGTGTAAAACATGAATGAAGTTTAAATAATATTTAGCGAGAACCATCTACATAATATGTATAAATGCAAGTTTTTGCATTTTCGTCTTACTAATTTGCACCTAAGGTATGTATGATGGTTGAAGTCAATAGTCTATGGATTTGAGGATGGTTGTCAAAAATCGCTATGCAAAATCAAGATAGTACTTAGACATTGCTCAAACTTGAGCACTTGCAGTGTCAGCTTCGTTTTATAATCTGGATTGGACCCTCAACAATTTTCGAAGTTTGCAACGACGCCCAATACTGTGTTCTTATTGCAACAGTCAACGAGATATATTCCTATAGTAAAGACAGTACATCACACAAACTGCTTATCTTTCCCTAGAGGTCCAATTGAAAGTAGGGACTTATCCTCGGATGAGTTCACACAGTCGACGACCGAATGGCCTCCTGGCCTTCTTCAGTCGTCCAGTACTCGGCCATAAGTGCCGCTTCATTTTCTAATTGTGACAGGAATGTGTTCTCTGAGGTCTTCCCTAACTTCAGCAATTTCTTTTTTAATAGCAAGAGCTGAAACAAACGGAAAACCATAAAGATCAAACTCTGTATTTTCACATATTATGGTTTAAACTAGCACGAATACACAAATACATTACAAGGTTACTCTTATCGCCAAATGCTGACCTATATTAACTGGTGTCATATATCAAACTTCAGTATAATAGTTACCAATGTGGACGACTAACATATTCATATTAGTCGCTCTATGTTCGTATACATGTGGAAATAATAGAGAATCAGAAGATACCCTTCTATATTACTATGGCATAGTAAGTACAAATAAAGACAGTTTAAGAATAACATTACTGTAAGATTCGTAATTGAACTGAATATTTCTAGTATAAAACAAAGTCGCCTTTTCTGTCCCTATATCCCTATGTGCGCTTTAATCTTTAAAACTACGCAACGGATTTTGATGCGGTTTTTTCCAATAGATAGAGTGATTTGCCTTTAGTAATACTATCAAATCATGCAAATAATTCCTCAAAAAAAAAAAAAAATTTTTTTTCTAATTTTCAAAATTATTATTTTCCAATTCGAAAACGAGAGAAGCTATCGTTCTTTTATAAGATGTGACGTAATCAGGTACTGCTTGCCGCATGAAATCGATGCTTAAAGCTGAAGAAGTTCGACACACTAAGTCATAAAGCGGTGCGAACGTGCTTTCGAGTTTCGGTTAAACCTTTCGTAAAACCGGCATTTATTGATTTTAACAAAAAAGAACTGCACAAATGTATTATACAGAGTTGATATAATCTCTCCAACGTCAAACATTCAGCTAGTAAAATAAAGTAAGTAAGAAACTCGAAGTAAGTCGATGCCCTTCGTTTTCTTTGAAGTACTTTATTCTCTTTCCTAGGCTCGTGAAACGTAAATCTACGTAAAAATGAGTAGGTACAGTTGTCAACACATTCCATTTCTGCTACATAGTATTGTTTTTTTTTGTTCCTAATTGACATACGACGACGGCTCGGAGTAGCCTCGTCATCATCGCCGGACTTGCGGGGGAACGGCCGGCTCTCACGCCTAACACAGTATTGTAGAGTAGGGTCTCCGGCAGGAGGAGAGCGAGCGCGGGCTGGGGCCGTGCGAGGCGCGCGCGGCGTGCGCGGCGGTGCGGGCGCGCTGGTGGCGGGCGCGCGCGCTGCTGCGGCTGTGCCGGTGCGCGCGCCGGCGCCGCTGCGACGCGCCCGCGCCCGCCGACCGACGGGTGGAGATCAACAATAGAGACTACTTCCAGGTATCTTCCCACTTTTTTTTTATAAAAGTCTAACAAGATGACTCACTCCACCTGATGGTAAGCGGTAGTGAGATCCAAATATGAGGTTGACAGGCACAGTAGACCATACTGAGCCTGTCGCATTCACCCTGAAGGCCTGCTTATATCCCGTTTTACGCCCCGCCTGAAAAGCCCGGGATCATAGGAGGGAGAGAAAACACGAGCTGGAAGGGTATTCCATGCCTTAATGACACATGGCAGAAAAGAGGAACTGAACCTCTTAGGCCGGAACACCAGCGCATGCATTATATCGTGGATCGTAGCCACTATACACTACACTATGACTGGCTCGGTGGAACATCGGTTAGTGACCCAGGGTCACGCGCCGCCCGACATACGGGTGGAAATCAACATTAGAGACTTCTTTCAGGTATCATCCCGCTCTACAACTTAAGTTAAGCCATGTCAGAGGCCTACGGGCGGTTTAAAAACTCTGACACCAGGTTGTTCATCAACCATACGATAAGAAGAAGACTTAAGTTTCGTTCAACCTTATTTTTTTATACAGAGTTCCACCACTAAATGGGTAAACTGACAATCAAACTGAATGTGCCAAGTTCAACAAGATTCTATTCCCTCGCCATAGCAAGCGTTGAAGAGAGGATTTCCATATTATTTCACTGCACGAACTATCGGAACTTTTAGGGGTGAGAGCCATCCGCTCCCCCGCAAGCTCGGTGATGATGACAAGGCTCCTATAAGCCATCATCGTTAGTCAGTTAGGAAAATAGTTCCCACCAGATTTTGAACCTTATATCAAACTTCACAGTAATGCCAGCTATATACGGTTAAATAACGAACTTGTTAAGTAAGTTGATTGATTTACAGTTTTGCGAACCAATTACGGATTGGCCCCAATGCGCATTCGGAGAGACGGCGCTCGTCGTGCAGACAGAATACGACCGCATGGACCCCGACGACCTGGAGCTGATGCACCACAGGAACATCCAGCTCACTCCGCCCTCCATTACCTTCCACTGCCGATGCCCTTCGCCTAATTATTGGAAGTTGAAATCGTTCAACGAGCGGACGTCCACGCGCGAATACCAATGCGGATATCTACCGTACTGTAGAACGGGAGAGTTCTGTGGAAACGTCGAAAGTAACCTCTTCGCGTTATATCAATCCTGCTTATGCCCCAAAAACCATATTTGCGTCCACAACGGTGGCGTCACATACAACGACATATCGGAATTGTTGTACCGTGGTAAAGGGTGGAAGGCTTACTGCCAAAGAATAAATGATAACGACGAAGACGATGATTACTGAACAAATATGATTTCAACTCACATGCGACGGCTGCGCAGCGATGTCCCGGACGATGGTTCGTATCTGGTCGGCGACACCGGCCGGCCACAGCACCCTGCTCACGAGCCCGCTCTGCAGCGCTTCAGCCGCAGACAATTCGCGTTCGAAGATAACCATTTCTTTAATCTGAAAATGTAATATTTCAATCTTTTAATTACAATAATAGTTCCATATGCACTAACTTTTTTTATTCACCTAAAATGTAAAATTTTTAAGTGACATCTTATTTAAAAGAAATTTCTATTATTACAGTACATTTAATTTTTTTTAAACGGTTTGTTTGCCAATGTATTTTCCTCGAAAGGAACGAGTTTAAAACGACTGAATATTAGCGAATTAGTTATCTCCAGTGAGTTCACTCGGGCTTTGGTCATAACGTGAATAACTCAAGACCAACAAATATTGACGTAGTAGTCACCCATGCGTGTCCACCGCAGCCCGGGACGAAAATACACCGTCCATCTTTTGCCATTTTGCTGCCCCCCTAAAGTTGCCGCCCGGGGCGGACCGCCCGCTAGGCAACTACTGGCTGACTGACCTGCGCGGCGGGCAGCACGCGGCGGCAGGCGGCGGCGGCGGGCGCGCGGCGCGGGCGCAGCGCGAAGGCGGCGCGCTCCCCGGCCAGCGACACGTCGCTCAGCGCCACCAGCGCCAGCCCCACGCCCGCGCACGGGGCCCACACGCCGGCGCACACCACCTTGCCGTGCCGCTCCACGCATAGCATCACCGACCTGCACGGGGTTACGATTAAGAACTTTATTATTTACCTTTATACACCGTGAAATTTTAGTGTTTGTTTTCCCACAGTAAAATGATTCTATCTTAGTAGCACAATAGATTTGTGCAGTTCTTTTTTATTGAAATCAATAAATGCCGGTTTTATGAAAGGTTTAACCGAAACTCGAAAGCATGTTCGAACCGCTTTATTACTTAGGGAAAAGAGCTTCTTAAGCTTAAAGCATCGATTTCATGCGGGAAGCAGTACTTGATTACGTCACATCTTAAAGAACGATAGCTTCTCTCGTTTTCGAGTTGGAAAATTATTATTTTGAAAATTTAAAAAAACACATTTTTTTTTTTCAAGGAATAATTTGCATTACTCTATAGTATTACTAAAGATGACTGTTTGTCAATAATAAATAAATCTTTTTGCCACGGGAAAACAGCCACTAAAATTTAACGGTGTATTACACTTTTAAAATCAGGCTACCTCGGCCACAGGAAATGAATGATCAATGTTACCCCATAGGCGACTTAGCACACTCACTAAAATAATATTTGTAACCATGGTTTTCATCATTTATCTGTATTTAGTAATCGTTTGAGATATAAGACAACTGTTCATGAGTTAGGGCTAAGGTTACTTACTGTACTTGTCTTCACATTAGGAGCAACTCATACAATTTAACAATATTAAGAAATAAATGATCTTTGTTGTCATTTGAAATAAAAATAATTATACAGATTAATCTCATGTGTATTGTTAATCTATACATGTTTATTACCTCATAGCTTCAGCCATTTCTTGAGCATTTACTGTTCTTTTTTCAATATCATCTTCAAGCAAAGATGTTAAATCCAAATCTGAACATAGAGCACCACATTCTGAAGTCAGCAAAGTGACAGATATATCTTTTCTTGTGTCAACATAAGACAATGCTTCCTCCATTTCTCTTAGTACCTGAAATAAAAAATCACATCACATGTTAGTAAAGAATAAAAAATAAATTTATTAAAAAAAATCAATGTAAAAGAAAGAGATTATTTACCTCAATATTATATTTAGACCCTGATTTCCTAATACATATTTCAGCCACTCTTTGGTCAAAAGTAAGTGACAAAAATTTAAATTTATCTAAAACAACTTTTTCATTTGTCCCATCAGTTTTGAAAAGTTTTTTCTTGATAGGTTTGTCAGTCTTTCCACTTTCTCGTTTTCTCTTATTCAAAGCTAAAGACAATTTGGAATTTAACTTCTTTTTTATTGACAAACAGTCATCTTTGTTGATGATATCATTGGAGATAGAGGAATCTGGCTGGAACACATCAGTTGCTAGTTCACTTGCTCCACAGCTAACCTCAGCTGGGTCCTTTGTAGACTGTGAGGAGTTGATGGCACTCTGGTTGGCATCAACATCACTCAGTCGCCGGGGACTCATACAGCTACTAGAATATGAGCTGGAAGAGTGCCTCCGATAGATAATAGAATCATCTGCACTGTGAGTTTCAAAATCTTCGCTAACTGATGGGGATTTCACTGAGCTGCTCAAAGATGACCTCTGTTTCCCACCCAGTATTTTTTTTGCTTCAGCTTCCTCACTCTTCTCCTTCTTTCTTTCCCTGAACTTCATTTCCTTGCCCTCAGGTGTCGAGCTTTGTAATTTCTTAATAAACTCTGCTTTGGTCTTCATATTTTTCTTCCCCTTTGTAGCTTCAGGAGTGAGCTGATATATCATGTTTACAGCACCCTCATCCATTAGTAACTTATCAACTTCTGTTAGTCTTTTATTCTGTTTACTATTTTTGGGTGGGGGTTTTTTCCACTGCATTTTCGAGACAGGTGATTTTGAATTTGCCCGTAAAGAGTTTTGCTCTATTTTAGGTTTTTTAGTTGGGTTTTGTTCTTTATCACTGTCAGGTTCTTTATTTTTTACAGTTTTACTTTTGGTAAAAGTATCAGGATTATCAGGATCAAATATAACTTTCTTTTTAATAACCCTACCCAGTCTCCTCTGAGGCTGATCATCGCTGCTCTTGTTCAGATCTGGAACAGGGCCATCACCAGTTGATGAGTCTACAGTACTCTCCTCTTTTATGGTTTCATGTTTCTCCCCTGGTGTTGATGATGATGAGTCTTTTGCTTTAGGATGTTGCTCATCAGTGGGTTCATCATCATCCCAATCCTTCACTAATGCATTGACTATGCTCACCTCTTTAACAGCACTTTGTTTTTGGGGAGTCATTCTTTTTTTTTCCTCTTTATATGTGACATATTTTTTTCTGCTAGCTTTAAGTCTTGTTATTTGCTCCAGGGCTAGCTGTGCTTCTAACATACTATCATTGTTTATAATGTTAACTACTTGATTCCCAGTAGATTGTACATCATTTCCTTCTAATATATCTAATAGCTCTTCCTTATTAAACACCTCTTGTCTTATAGGACAATTATTGTTTTCTACATTTTCAGTAACATCTGAAGAACGCAATACTTCACTCAATTCTATATTTTGGCCCAACTCACTTAGCATGTTACTTGGTGATTCAGTCTCAGTTTTAGAATCTTTTACTTCTACCTCATTTACATCATTGTCATTTGTTTCCACAACTATTTCTGTCTCAAATCTTACATTATCATTACCTGACTCTATTATTTCAGATTCCACTATTTCCTCAGTCTGGACGTCATGCAATTGGCAATCCTTTAGCTCTGAAGTACTTGCATCCACAGACTCTGTTGAATTTTCAATATCTTTATTTATTTCTGGAACTTGTTCCTCGCCCTCTTCTGTAGACTCAGCGGGTACCACCTCTGTAGTCATGTCGACATTATTCTCCGTGGCTACGGTTGATTCAGGAGCTGGACACTCGTCAGGCACCAATTCCGAGCCCTCTGCCGCAACTCCATCGACAACATCGACCGCCTCCAAGTTGCAGCCAGGATCTGTAGTCTCTTCGACAACCGTATTGTGACCCCCGCCAGACGAGTCAGGTGCTACGCTCACAGAGTCAGCGACACCGTTCGATTTATGTTCACATACATCCTCTTCTACCGAAGATGATTTTTCGCAAGCTTCGTTTAACTTTATATCTACGGATTGATGATCTGTAACTGAATCTACGACGACTTCCATGTCTTAAAACATAAACCGACACCAAATCTCAATGTTGTTACACAGCACAGAAAACGATTGATAACCTAGTTATTCCTAACAAACGTAATAAAATAATATAGATGAATGTAAACTGTATGAGTTTACATCATATTGTTGGAAAATAATAATAACATAAAAACATTTGAATTGCTAACAGAAATGTGAAAAATATTTATTCCAATTGCACTCAAAACTCTGAAGTTATTATTTCTTGCATTGCGTCCATTAAAGTGACATTACAGCAAACGACTTGACAACGACGACATGACGGTTGACGAAGTCGTCAAGACCACAGAGTCAGGGGACATAGCCACCGTAGTGATTATATTCTCTTTGATGGCCACGTTACGGATATAAACATTTGGAATGTGGATAAGTATGCGTTTTCTATGATTTAGTAATAATTAAATCTTTTTTTTAAATAATTATTGTTATTTATACATTTACTGTTTTTATAAACATTTCTATTTTGTTTGGACATATTAATTAGTTTATTAATCGTTAAATATATTAGGACCGGTACATATCGGTTTATTATCAGTATTATATAATTGGCCTACAAAAACTATATTTAAAAAAATATAAATTAAGTGCCTGTCACAGAAACTTTGTTCTTAAAATCTTTGAACATAAAGCGACCTTCTTGATACGTCAATTTTCTCTATGGTTTTAATGTTGCTCTCTTAATAATCAGATGGCGCGATGGTTAAAATAGTCAGCGGATGGAATGGGATGTACTTCGGCGGGAAATATCTTTAACTTTAACCTATTACTACTACATTACTCCTTCCTTTCAAACATTATCTTCATTGTTTTTCAATAAAATCTATTCTTAAAAGTAAGATTTTAATTTAAATTAACATTCTTAGCTTTTAAACAAATTATATGGTAACCTGTCCAATCTATGGTTACCTTAAGGTAAGTAACTCAGTTAAAATTGAACTAAAGTATCATATTAATTATTGGCCTGTTTAATTTAGAAGGCCAAAATCAAAAACTTTTAAAAAGGCATTGCTCGTACGCACATACATGGATTGTGAATGTTGCGATGGTGTGTGCTAGTAGAAATTCATTAAACTGAAGATTTGAATGTATGATTTTTATCAAAGCTGTTAAACCAATATTTACTAACTACCAAACAATAAACATACATGACGTCAACGAATACCAAAGAAATTATTTATGACTAGGCTGTACGGGCTAAGATCCTTTTGCCTTTCTCGGATGGGATATAAAAATTGGATTAAGAAAAAAATGACGTCAATGACAGACGTCAAAGTCATTCGTCTATGTTTCTTTTCCCATGCAAATTATAACAAAATAAGTAAATGTAATTTGATTATTTTGTAGAATTTTATATTTGTTTTAAATATAAAGTATTTCTACTTGACTACCTGTAGCATATTTGTGATAAGGAGTTAAAAAATGAATATCTTGCCAAAGAAAAGGTAATTACTGCAACACGGACATTGTCATTATTGGGGATTAACTTTTAATATTTATTTAATAACTTCCACAACTATCTTTACAAGTATAAACTTAATTCTGATGAAGTAGTCAACAAAATATGTAGCGAAGAAACAATTGTTCTATAACAAATCAATTTATGAATAAATAAATTTTATTATTTCCAGTAAGTATTTACACTTTATTATTGAATTAACTTAAAATGTACTTTACAGGTGGCATGTAAGAACTAAAGAGAACATCGCCAGAGTTCGAAAAGATGAAGCCGAGGCAGCATTAAAAGAAAAAGAGGAAAGATTGAGAATCGAAAATGCAGATCGTGAAGCACGTCTCAATGTATTAAAGATAAAAAGCAAGCAGAAGTTGCTTGAGGAGGGTATTGATATTAAGGAGCAGAATGTAGAGACTAAACTTGAGCATATAAACTTATTTACAGACATTGATCATGCTGTGAAACATACTAACAAAGAGCATGATGAAGAAATAAAAGAAAAGAAAGAAGAATATGAAAAGAAGATTGGCTATTTGACATACCTTGGACAAGATACTAATGAAGCTCTCAAAAAAAAGAATTGGTATGAATTAGCTCCTGATGTTAGGTTTTCACAATCAAGTTCTGTGAAAGATACTTATGAAAAGTTAGTTCTTAAAGATGAAGATGGTAAACCAAAGAAAAAAGAATTAGATGTCAAAGATGGAGAAATTGATTGGAAAGCAAAAAAATTTAGAGACCCCATTAATAATTTCAAAAAGTATTGCACAGGCAAGTCTAAGTCCACACCAAAAAAAACTAAAGAAAGAAGTTGTCATAAGAGTTCGCAAAAAAATAAGGACACACAAGAAAGTAAAACAGACAAAGAATTAAAATTACAAAAACTAAGAGAAGCCAGACTAAAACGAGAGCAAGAAGAAAAATATCGAACAGACTTATTTTTAAGTGGTCTAGGTAAACCTGCTACTGCCACAAAGCCAGGTACCAATTTATACAAAGTGAAACCTAAATATAATTCTCAGTTTAATCCTGAACTGGCGAGACAAAATTACAGGTAGACATAATAAATAACATCATTATTAAGTAAATAACTTTTAATCACAGAATAGTACAGTTTTTTCAATATCATGATTTTAAATGCCAGAGTATAGACTACAAATAAGAACTTAAATTGTATAATAACTTAAGTTAACATAAGCTTTTGATTATAATTTAATATAAATGTAATATGTAAGGTTGATAACATTAATTTATTCAATTTTTATGTAATGGGTTTGATAACAAAACAAGCGGAAGTTTATCTTCCATTTTACTAAATGGATAGTTAAATATTTCACAGTATAGCTCTAAAATCCTTACAACATGAGCGGTCTCCCCAGAAACTTCAGTAGATTTTGTTCTGAAAATGAAATGATAAAAACACTACATGTGTTTTAATAAAAACCATTAATGTATCAGTTATTAATTCATCATTTTATTATAGTCCAGTCATTTAAGCTTAAATTAGGTAAGAATCTCGGAATTCGAGTACCCAGCTGTAAGTCTGTAAATACTTAGATATTGACACCCTAAAGGTGGTATCAAAACCTACATAAGGTGTGCGCAACTATTAAATTTTCAAGGTCAAATGTCACAAATAGCAGTTTTAAGCACTTTTGAGCAAAACGGGAAGTTTTATCATAAAAGTGTGTAGGAGGAAATTACTTATCTATTTATCTATAAAAATTGTCTATACGCTTTATTCCTAAGATTCACCATTTCAGAGATAAAGCGATGCAAATAGTTGAAAATTTTGTATTTTCAAAAGCTTCCAGGCCCACATGTGATTGTGCTAGACAGTTAAAATTTTCACGAATGATGTATTTCAATAGCTTCTATAACATCTAATACTAGAAAAAGCTTAAAACCAATGTTTAAGTGGGTTCTCATACAAAAATTATGGTTTTTTTTTTCTTACACTTGGCCGATTTTTAATGTGGTTACCTCAGTAAAACTATTTAACTATTTTTTTGTATGAGAACCCACTTAAACATTGGTTTTAAGCTTTTTCTAGTATAAGATGTTATAGAGGCTACTAAAATACATCATTCGTGAAAATTTTAACTGTCTAGCACAACCGCATGTGGGCCTGGAAGCTTTTGAAAATATAACTTTTTCAACTATTTGCATCGCTGTATCTCAGAAATGGTGAATCTTAGGAATAAAACGTACAGACAATTTTTATAGATAAATAGAAGATAAGTAATTTTCTCCTCCACACTTTGATGATAAAACTTCCCGTTTCGCTCAAAAGTTTATAAAACTGATATTTGTGACATTTGACCTTGAAAATTTAATAGTTGCGTACACCCTACAATATGTAGGTTTTGAGACAACTTTTAGGACGTCAATATATAAGTATTTACAGACTTACAGCTGGGTATCTCGAATTCCGAGATTTTTACCTAATTTGACTGGACTATAATGAAATTAATAACTGATGAATTATCAGTTGAATATGCATAAGGAATGTAAAGATGATTCATGAGCTCACTTCATCATTACTACTCTATTGTTTGTATGGTATAAATATCGCACGCCCAGATCAACACTGCACTAAGTCGAAAAAGATCATTTTACAGAAATGAGGAAAAACCATTATCTCATGCTACGTAATAGTTATCGCCAATGTTTCGGGTATTTTATGTGTAAAATATAATCTTTAATAGCATTTTATAGTTTAGTTGATTGAAAATCCCTTAGTATAGTAAAAAATATAATTTTTTGACTTAATACACTGTTAAGGCAGAAATTAATGACGAAAAAAAGGATTATCTCAAATTATGTGCTTTTTACTGAATGATTCTGAAATAATACACTATTATTCTACTGCTTTTTAATTGAAATTCAATGGATAATAGCGACTCATTTGATTTATTTTCAAGAAAAAGATCTAAATTAAATGATATTTTACTAGAATCAGTAGGTACATATATATTTTGAACGTAATAAATTCTAAAAACAAAACATTTTTATAAAATTTGGTAACAAAAAAAATATTTAACACGTGCAGCTTACATATTCAAAGTATTACTTAAAATCTTTTCTTGTATTCTGAAATGTTTTAGCTATGTTAACTTCCAGCCAGGAGGGTTTCGTATACTCTTTTTTAGTTAACTTGGGTTCGCTTTCTGGTGGAGAGGTGTCATTGGCAGAAGAAGTTGTGGTCATATTTGGTGTAGTAGTAGTTTGTTGTGAGTATATTGCGGAACCAACCCAGTGAAATCGCCGCACTCTGTTCAGGGTGCCCACTTTGCGGGAGGCTGTTCTGATGACGCTCTCGATGTAATCCCGCCTGTTCAGGTCACGGCGAACATCAATGCCAAGGATGCTTAGGCTATCCTGTGTTGTTAAGGGGCTGCTCTGAAGAGTAGGATTGGAAAGGAAAGGAGAAACTTTACCAGAATATACACACACTTGTGTCTTTTGTGTTTTCTTGGTTTAAGATTGCGTGCACCCCATTCGGAAATGCGGTCCAAGACCCCGTTAAACTCGGCGAACGAAATAACGTGTGTGGACAGTGCTGTCATCCGCATAGCAATGGATATTGCCTAGTTACAATAATATGTTATTGCAGTAGTTACAAAGTCGGTGACAGGACAGAACCTTGAGGTAAACCACAATTTATAGGGTAGAAACAAGAAGTGCGTCCGTCTCAAAGGATACGAATCCTGCGACCTACCAAAAATCCCTCAATCTAATCGTATAAGCGAGGTGGCAGACCGTATGCCGGGAGCTTGGAGATGCGAACGATGTTATACACGGTCAAAAGTTTTAGCGATCTTGAGGCTAACTGCCATAGATACACCATGCTTCTCCATAGCCTTCCCCCAGATCACCCGTGAACCGTGGCCATGGAGTAGCGACTGATCCTCTAGGTAGCCTATGAGCCGGGCGTTAATAATCCGCTTAAACACCTTACCCAGTACTGAGGTTATAGCTATGGGCCGATAGTAGGCAGGATCAGACCTGTCCCCTTTTTTTGGGAACAAGCTGAACATTTGCTACCTTCCAATGCCTGAGGTATAAGAGAGGTGGTACAGGCGTGTGAGCCCTGTAGACCACTCCGCTGCAAATATTTGAAGTACCAACGCTGTAATACCGTCTGGGCCACTAGATTGTTTTCTGTGCTTGCTTCCATTACCTTTTGAAGTAACTGGAGACCACAACCCTTCATTATCCGACGAATAAAAGATTCAAATTTAAATAATTCAACAACAGGGTACTATCTAAAAAAATATGTGTATCTCTTTGTTTATAAATAACTATTTGAAATGTGAATAATTTTCTATTAATTTATTAAATATATAACAATTCAAAGTCAAAAGAAGTAGTTAAAATGATTATTTAAAGGAACTAGGACATCATTTACATCTATCATCAATAGTGCATCATTTCAAAGATTTTCACCTTTTTCGGACAATACCAAATTATTTTGGAATAATACAAATAATCTGACTTACCTTCGTCACAAATAGAGTATTATTTTGAAATAGTATCAAATAAGTCGCACAAGTGTCGTCACTAATACTGAATTAAAACTAAATATTATACTGTAATTTTCAACAACACCTCATTATCACGAAATAATTCACTATTCCATAAAAGATCTGCGGGCTGCTGGAAGTCACAACTGGAAATGATTACGTGTTCGCGGAGTGACTCTGACAGCGTGTAATCACCAATAGAGAGTTAGCACACCATCTATTGATCATTTTTGGAAGCATAAATATGCCTGTCTTAGTGGTATGTGCGGAACATTTTCGGCTATTCAAATATATAAAAAAGTCGATTTTGAGATTTTTCGAGATAATAAGGTGTTGATCTGGGTGTGCGATATGTATTTGTTCTTAAGAATGCAATAATTTAATTTGAACAAGTAAACTTATGTTTAATTAATGATTTAAATTTTGCAATCCCTAATGCAAAAGGACCATGGGGAATCAAAATTACCCATGGACCCGTTAATGGGTTGACCTAGTGGGACCATGGGTAAAAACCGTATCATAAAGTTACCACAAACACTATTAGCATATAAATAGAATAAAAATGATTCATCTATTGCTTACCTGTAAAGGGTTGACAATCTTGCATATTTACAAAAGAAATTGATGAATACATCAATGTTATTTGATTTTGTTTGTCGCAAAAATGTGTATATTCCTATCAGTAATGGATAGCCGTCAATATTTTCACCAACTTTCTTTGTTATTAAATCACCTGAAAAGAAATTGTGTTACATCCCGTAGCTATTATTTTACTTTAATTATTTAATAAAAACCTAACTTAATAACTATTATATTAATGAACATTGGATGCAATAATTTGAATAAATATAAAAAAATAAATAAAGTCTTTTGACATACCTGTAGTATTACATATTTGAAGTTTAGATAATTGAGATATCAGAACTATGGCCGCGATGCTCCCTACGTCTATATTTAAAAGCTCTTGTGATGACTTCATATAAATTTTCTCAAATGGGTCATGTATACCACACCGAACTAAATGTTCTTCCAGCGTTTGAATTAATGATGATGAAACATTCAATTTTACGTTATTAGTAACGGAAAGCCGCAACTCATTGAGTAAAGATCTGTAACAGTAATTTGTGAATATTAATACCAAATTATGGAATGCACTGATTTTTTGAAAGACATAAAAATATTTACTCATTCAAAGTTCGTAGTGATGCTTCCAAGTGGGCGGAGTCGAACTTGGAGGTGGTATTCAGCTGATAGGCGATATGTTTTCTTAAAATCTGTAATGTTCCTATCAAAACAAGTACATCCACCAGTTGTTGCAACTGTTTCTGTCCCCGAAGAATAACATGATCGACATCTTTTATTTCTGCACTCAAATTATTAAACAAACTTTTGTCTGGAATGTTGCGTATTATTTGATTGATGTTTTGTAACTGATTTTTAATCATATGTGCATATAAAGTATCAAGACCGTATAGACCAACTACACCAATAGCTTCATTTAATTTGGCAAATGTCTTAGTGTTCACCAATTCATTTTGTGTTTTCGAATCGTACCAAGCGCTGCAGACGGTGACGTAAACGCAAGTCCTGTAATAGAGAAATAATATTGGATTTTCGATCAAACCTTTTAATTAAAAAATCCAGTTGGCAATGGCAGGCCTTACCTTGCGTCAGTTAACTGAACAATCTGTCTTGCCAAACTACCCATAAAACCTGCTGAGGGACTGTACAATGGGACTCCTTTACGAATACTAATTTCCTTTGCCACACTTTCAGTAATAATAGCAGATACCTGAAAACATTAATACATTACATTATTCAAGATTAAATCTCAGTCTAGATATTGGAGCTTCATGCTTTTTAGTATGTTTCATTGTACAAACTTGTTTCTGCCAAATTCTCAATCCATGAATATTTATGTAATCTTGAATATATTCCAAGGATCTTTTATATCCATCCATGCTTTCGGACAATTTTTGTAAACGTGGTAATAGATTGAGCGGCGATGATGGTTTTTTTGATTGTGGCTCTAAGAATTCAACAAATTTCTTGCTTATATGTCTGTCCAACTCTTTAAGAAGTCCATCTTCAAGTAACTCTGCTGGATCCACTCTAATAACACCCACTAAAGTAGACCTCATATCAAGTATACCTGTAAAAGAAAATCGATATAAAACCAACCAAACAAGCCAAACTATCACCCATACCTTATGATTCATGATGTAGGATTACTAAAATGTTACGTTTAAATACTCCAATAATACAATACCTGTTGTAAATGTAGAGGCAGAATGTGTTAACTTAGCAACTTCCATTCTTTGTTCCATCTGTGCATATTCTCTTAGTTTATCTTTCTCAAGCCTTGTAGGTATTTCTTTAATTACCCAAGTCTGAAGCTCTATAATTTTTTCCACTATATTAAAAACCATTTCTGGTATCACTTGCAAGACTTTTTGGATGTATTTAATTAGTTCATTACTGTAGTATTGGGAAACTGAGACTAAATCATCACTATGAGCTTGATTTATTCTGAGCAATGGTATTTCCATAGCACTAGCCAGTTTCAGAAACAGAGCTCGAAGTCTACTGGTAACGGCTGGATTCTCTTTGATACTGTTTTGCATAAAATTCGTGAATGAATCAATGGTACACCATGCATAACTGACATCAGCTATGGTCTCTAGATTTACCAGGGAATCTTCTTTTAAAGTAGCAGCTCTCAGAATGTTTTTTAAAGCTTCTTTACTTTCAGAAAGGAACTGCACAATTGTTGAAGTGCTCTTTATGCCATGAAATTCTTCAACTTCATCTAATGCCTGTATGAGTTGCGTAATTTTTTTTATCGATTTTGTGGTGATTGTGTTACTGAGAGATGTAATTTGTTTGGCAATATTTTCAAACCAAAGCTTCAGTTGTTCATTTTCTTGTACCTTTGTAATAGGTTTTGCACCAGAAAATAATTCAGACAAATTATTTATGGCATCTAAAGCTACAGCTTTATTGTTATTCCATGATTCATCTCTGTTATCAAGCAATCTTTTTAGAATTTCTCTAACTTTCAATTCCAATTCTGAAGTACTAATGAGTAATTCAAGTAATTTTAGCGGATCATAATTTGATTCTTTTTGTACCAAATCTTTAAGTTGTTTAGTTTTTCTGTGACTATCAAAAAATATAACATCACTACTATGTAGCAACAACCACCTCAATACTAAGTTGGAATTAAGAAGCAAATTCAAAATTTTATTGATATTATCTAAAACGAAATCGTCAGTCAGTGTTCCTTCCTTCAAAAGCTGATGTGTTTTAGTAATCAGCATTTGCACTGAACTGCCACGTTTACCAAATACTTCCTTTACCATTTTATTATTACATGTATTGCTGAATGCTGCTTTGGCTGCTTTAAAGTTTTCCCAATAATCAATAACATTTAAAGTTACACCCATGTAAACCGGGATTATCCAATTGCTTGGAAAGAACTTATCTACAATTTCTCTCATTCTGGAAGTATCTGTATGTAAATATTGTGGACAAAAGAATAAACATACAACAAGCATACTAGCTTGAGTTGCCAGTGCTGAGGCTTGATGCTCTGAGATTGTATAAACAGCCAATTGATTATAAATATCTTCAGACCGCAATTTCCCTATAATTTTCTCCACGAAATCAGGACGAATACTGATGCGACTAAAAAAATAGCATGATGTTTAAAAATTAGTTATGAAACAATAGATTATTTTAAAATTTGTCAAGTTTATACATTACATATAACTGAAAATGTACGGGATATTTACTATGTTTTAACACTTAAATCGTATTCGTATTTGTGTTCCACGAATACACGGTCGGAGAACTAACAAAAAATTTTTCGAAACTCGTCCTCACAGAACTAATCTGGGTAAGCACGCGCCAATCAATAGATTAACTTCCATTTATAACGAGTGGCATAAACTGTATGAACTTGACATTTTTCACGACCACCCCAAGGCTTTTAAGAAAAAACTTTTGCATAAATAACGTTTTACTGTTTATAAATATGAAAATGAAATCTGTGTACCTGCTTTGTTTTAATTTAATTTTTTTTTTATTTGCTATAAATTTTTAGAATACCTACCTAACTAAAATGTTAACTTTAACCATGTTGTGCATATCTGTAATAGATGTAAGCACTAGAATATTTATAATGCATGCTTAATTTAAGAATGTTTGTGTTTACATTGTTGATGTGCCTTAAAAATAAATAAATAAATAAAATAAAAATAAATAGCATTCACAGGAAGATGAATTTCATGTACGAAATGAAAAAAGAGAGGAGTGTTGCCTTTTTAGATGTGACGGTTAAAGTTATAGAGGATGGTTCTTTCAGCCATTCAGTAAACAGGATGCCTACTCATACTGATAGCTACCTACATGCAGAGTCGCATCATCATCCACAGCAACTGAACTCTGTAGTGAAGTCGCTTACAGACCGTGCATATAATCTATGTAACGAGGAAGGAACAAATTAATGATGAGCTTAAACACATAAGCGACGTCTTACAGAGGAATGGATACAGCGGGCGAATATCAAGACAGACACGTAGTAAACGCTAGGATTATAGTATAGGGTAGATCAGCCGATATGTCTGCTCTTAGACCTACCGTCATCCTCGCAGTCCTACAGTTCACCCGTGATCATGGCGACAACAGTGCCGAAATATCGGGAGCTCATTAAAATAAAACAACATGGTAAATATTCCGGACATTTTAGTTTTATAATAGTTATGGAACTATACATTTGAATTCATACATATTTGACTGGCTTGGTGGAACAGTGGTTAGTGACCCTGACTGGCCGTTCCAAGAGTTGTGGGTTCAATTCTTACTTGGGACAAACAAATATTTGTGATAACCATCAGTGTTTGTTTCGTGTTGGGTGTTAAGTATATACATTTATAAATATCTATGTATGTATCAGTCTCTGAGGCCCATAGTACAAGCTCTGCTTAGTTTGGGGTCAGGTGACCATGTGTGGAATGAAAATGTCCCAGATATTTATTTTATTTTATTTATATACTTGTAAATGAAATGATACCTTACAGCTATATATTTTAAGAACTACGGACACTAACCTGAAATACTCAATTGGGTAATCAGTGGGGCGTTTTCCATGTTGTTGATTATAACCAGTTTCTCTCAGTAACTTACACACATCATCAACATTTGATTGTGATTGACTTGTGCTGTAACGATAAAACGCTACCAACAGTCTTTCCCTTACAGGCCCAGGAATGTAAAGATCACAAATCAGAAGCATAGCTCCATATAAATATAATGATTCACACTGTAAAAAAGAATATTGAGAACATTTAGAAATCTCATAATCCCAAAAAAGTGTAGATAAGTTACCAAAGTTACATATTTGTTCAAGACAAGTTATATTTTAATATACTTACCAAAAGCTGTTTCCCTTCCATGTCTTTCATAACAGTCTCAATATTTTGCTGAATGAAACCTCCATCATGTAATTGCTCAACAAATGAATTCAAATCTACTATGTATTGATAAATATTTTCAAAAAGCAAGTAAAATCGAGTAATTAATTCCAAATATTTTTCTTTTAGATCATCATCTAAGTCTTGCAATTTCTGGAAGATTTAAATCAATAAATGATAATAAATTGGAAAAATTCTTATTAATGCCTGACTATGGGGTTTCATTCACGACATTTCGTAAAGAAATGTTTACTGATCGATAGTGTTGATCCCTATTGGTGGGGGCGCCACCCGTGGCTAACAGGTGTGTCTTAGTGATAGAAAGATTCACATTATATACATTTTTTTTTTTTTTTTTTATACAGAGGCTAACAAGATGACCTCACTCCACCTGATGGTAAGCGGTAGTGAGATCCAAATATGAGGTCGACAGGCACAATAGACCATATTGAGCCTGTCGCACTCACCCTGAAAGCCGTGAAAAAGGAGACCACAGCTGCGGCAACAACGAGACAAGGCGTGGAGTCTCGCATTGGTATTGAGCTGTGCGGGTCGGAGTTGGCCAGTCCGCCGGACGGAAGGGCCCCCGTTTCTACGGGTCTCCCAGGCCGGCGCTGACCCGCTCCGCCCGCACAATACCGCCGCTAAGACTCCACTGGTCCGGCGCTTGCCGCAACAATGGTCCCCCCTGGCTCCGGTTCGTACAGTGCTGATCCCGGAACGCGACTTGACCAAGAGAGGCCAGAGTCACTTGGCGGGTTTTACACAACTGTATGGTGGTAACAGCAACCGGTCGACAAAATGTCTCCCACCTGGAAAAATTATGTAGCGCCTGGATAGTATAATGTGTAGTACGTGGGGCGCGTAACCTCAAGATTGTGGGTTTGTGTCCCCATCCAGTCGGGCATTAATGTGAATTCTTTTCAATTTCAAATTTACATTAGAGCTCTGTGTAGAATTAAATGCACAATTTAAAAAAAGCAATGAAAGAGCTGGATTAAATGGCACAATAAAGTACATAGTGAGATTACAGACTAAGCAGCTTTATTGATTGACCAATTTAATATTAACAAAAATCTTTCTATTAGACTACAGGCTCGTGTTGAAAAAAATTTGGTTTATTTGAACCACCAGATGACCTATGTAAAACGATATAAGAGCATAAAATAATAAGATTCAGCATTATTCGGTCACTTGTAAGCTGTCCAACTGAGTGCAGGTGAGAAAATTAAAGAGTACAGGTAGAGTTAGTATCTTTTGGTCATATATTTTTGTACGGCGTTGCTGAATAATGTATTAGAAGCAGTATTGAAATAGTATGAAACTGATGCCGTACTAAATTAAATGACCAGATTCACGGAAAATCAAATCAAAATTGTCAGAAAATCAAAAATAAATTCTGACTTTTTGGCGCACCATTTTTTTACGGCACTACGCATTGTCTTATTATTTTTCATGGATCAAAAATATATGACCAAAATATACTAACTCTACCTGTACTTTTGAATTTTCTCACCTGCACTCAGTTGGACAGCTTACAAGTGACGGAATAATGCTGAATCTTATTATTTTATGCTCTTATATCTTTCTACATAGATCATCTGGTGGTTCAAATGACCCAAATTTTTTTCAATATGGGCCTGTAGTCTATATATTATTGTACAGTATTCCATATTGCATTTTTACCGTGTTTGCAGTTATTTTCTTTTCTTGTATTTCTGATATTTTAAAATAGCTGAAGTCCATAATAACATCTTGATATTTCTGTTGTGATTCTTTTGAATCCAGTCTGCAATAAAAATGATGTTATTGCTATGTATTGGTATAATAAGGCATCCAACCGATTATGACCATGGCTATCTCAATAGGCTAGTTTCCTAAGTCTGATTTTACATAAAATTTCACAATTAACAGTTACATATGGGTGAATCAATAACATAAGTGAAATCGAAATTAAAATTTCTTACGAAATGAGACAATAATAGGCATTTGAAGTTAGGTGGGAAAGTCCATTTTTAAAGTGCGAAAATTCAATAAAAATAGTATGCCAACTTATAAATTACAGAATTAGTAGTAGCTTTTACTATGAGAACATATTCGTAAAAGCAACATTTGATATAGCTGCTGAACAAAGCTCTTACGATATTCATACTCGTATACAGAGGGGTGACGTCATAGCTCTATGCGACATTTGTATGAAGCGTTTTGAGCTCGCCCAAATGATGTGCTATTGAAACTGTAATATCTCCGGGAGTTTTCCAAATATCAAACCATTCTTTTAACAGCACCTTTGCAATTGTGTTGTTCATCCATCTATGTAAAAATTAAAAAATAGGAAACTACCCTATTGAGATCAGCTAAGTGTGTGGGACATATTACAGTGCACAAATATGCGCGCAAACGGTGAGACGGCAATCCGACATACCGATGAGAGATCGGGCGCAGGACCACCGGCTTAACGTGCCTTAAACTCACAAATTTTTGCCCGATCTCTCAGTCCTGACGTTGCGCTTGCTACCAATAGACTAAGTAGGCACTTAGGCAGTTACATATTGGTATAGGTATTGTATTCGCAACTTTGTTTTGTTTTACTACTTTATTACTCACAAAAATACTGCTGGTTTATGATCTTTAAGCCGAAGAATTTCTGCAATGATGGCATTTCCATGGGATACTAGCTTTAATAGGTTTTGAGCACATAAATTATCTTCTGCCATAAAAACTCTCATGATTGCTATTTTCTATTAAATTTTTAACGAACTTTGGTGTAAATTTTAGATTATACGGCAAAATAGAAACAAAAAACAAGTAAATAATAACATCGATCTAAATATCAGCTGTTTTTGACACGATAACGAAACGGTATTTTAATATTTAACGGCACTGGCTTAATACCACAATTGTGTAATGAGTAATACACATTGTACCACTGAGTAATACAAATATTTATTCTATTGATATCAAATAAACGATTATTCATTCTAATCTTTTTTTTGTGTATTTTTATTATGCACAGCATCTGTGAGGGTGCGTCCTCTTCCGGTCAGCAATTTATGGGCGATCAAAGCGCCCTCTATATTGAAATATCTTGATTATTTTAGTAGTTAAATTCACTTACTTCCGTTTCGCGCCATTTTTAGTCACCTTAATGGGTCTCGTGCCGAGGATCCTCATAGCGTCTTCAACTTTCGTGTTAGCAATATCATAAGCAGAAACTCTGCTTAAATCGTTCCCGAAAGTTGTTTTAATTTAAATATGTAATCCGCTTATCCTTAATTCACTAGTAAGAAGTGTTTGTAAAACGGGAAAAAGTGAATCAAGTGATAGAAAGTGTATTGATGGTGGTCAATGAAGACCACGCCGCCGCCGTCTCCCTCGAAGGAGGCATGCGATGACCTGCGTGTAGGTTCTTAAGCTGCGCAACGGTGGCACAAAAATACAAAGTAAGACACCAAAACAAGGTACGTTCGAGTGTTGAAATTTCAACCTTCTTTTGGATATAATGAGTGATCTCTTTGAATAAAGAATGTTTTAACAAATTGTTAATGCACGTTTTGAATAAGGTACCCCCAACCAAAAATAACGAATCGTTCACGTTCGAACATTCCGAAACTTATTTTTATTATAATTTTTTTTTTATAACTACCTTTTGCTATAAACTTAAATAACCCACAACCAACATTGGGGAAGTTAAAATAACATCGAAAACCTAAAATTCTCTATAAATTAAGCTAATATCATAAAAACTGGAAGGAGGTACGTTATTCGTAAATTTGTAACCTTATGTCCACAACCAGATTTTGTGGAACGTTGCATTAACGATGAACTACGTCAGTTCATGAGAGGCAACGTCTTCATGATCTCAGCCTACCCTTCGGGGAAAAAGGCGTGATTTTTTGTATGTCTATATATGTATGAGAGGCAACGTCTACGTAGCCGTAAGGTCACTCTCTTTGTTTTATACTTAACTATACACTTTACTTATCTTTACATTTTGTTAAATGGAGATGCCTCACTAGATAAGAGCTCTCGCATACAAACACAAATAGAATGGATCAGTGGATACAACACCGGTTTAACGTTCCTGTTCTCGGTGACGAGTATCTTCTAAATCTCACCGAAGCCACATTATGTAATTGTTCATTAATAATGTTTTTTTTTTTTTTTACCACTCATAAATACCTAAACCAAATCAAAATATACCTCATACCTCAATGGGTTTCGACCCATTCCTGGAGGCCGTCTACGAGCGTATCGTGGGCAGTAGCAGGCGTATGAAGCTCCGAAGGCCAACCTGAAAATTATGTCGGGGAAGCGTCTGCCATTCACCTCCAAGCCTGTGCTTGTCTCATCAACCTACACAGAGCTATATACGGCGTTGCAGAAAAGGGGGCTGCCTCCGAGCGTATCGGGGGCAGCGGCTGGCATATCTGGCTCTGAAGGCCAACCTGAAAATGATGCTGGGAAAGCGTCTGCCATTTACCTCCAAGCCTGTGCTTGTCTTACCAACACAGAGCAATCTACAGTGTTTCAGAGAGGGGGCTGCCTCCCGAGCGTATCGGAGGCAGTGGCAGGCATATCTGGCTCCGTAGGCCAACTAGAAAATGATTCTGGGGATGTGTCTGCCATTTACCCCCAAGCCTGTGCTTGTCTTGCAACACAGAGCTTTTTACTGCGTCTCAGGACCTGACAATGTACAGAAATGAGCGGACAAATCAAAACCCTCTTAGAACAAAAGGTTCTCGAGAAGCCCAAGGAAAATCAATGAGGTTCTTCTCATTCATGTTATCCGCACAAAGAGCGATGGTTCCGAAAGACCAATATTATTAACTCCACAGTTAATACATTGTACTAAAGAAAGTTGAACTATCTTCGCATCACCAAATTCCGGAAAACCTCTAAGCAAACTATTTAATGGGAAAAATTATAGTTCCACGTGTCGATAACGAAAAGTCATCGCAGGTTTATATCAAAGACGAACCTTCTGGTGAACAGCCTACCCTTTGGCCTATCCTGCGTACCAAAATCATTGCAACAGTTAATTACTGGGTGGCTCGGATACTTTGAAACGAAGGTATGAGGGTATTCATATAATAGTAAGTGGTCAAGTACATAATTTAATGTCAAAACGGTTCAGTTTAATCGTTAAGCAGGTGAGAACAATATTTTCATGTGAATTATGTTGTGTGACTTATGTTAGTGACTTATGTTCTCCTCCTACAGCAATTAGATTGAACTATCGATATCAAAAAGTCCTTAATTGTTTCACCCAGGACATAAGAGTACCTAGGTTTTGGAAGGAAAGTCATAAGTTCTTCCGCAAACATATATGTGACATGACTCAGTGGATCAGTGGTTAGTGACCAGTGGTTCCAAGAGTCGTGGGTTCGATCCCCACCCGGGACAAACTTTTAAGTGAGCTACATTAGTTTCATCGAGCGTCTGAAGTATCTGAAGGGTAAATATGCATGCACGTGTGTCGTGTATATATGTATTCATAACTAACTGTTTAGTTTGGGGTCAGATGACCGTATGTTTAAAAGTCCAATACAATTATTAAAAGATATACTCGTTTATTAGCGAGGTCCTGCCTACCTTACTAGATGCATATGTAATTGCGCCAGCAAATTGTGGCCATACAATTAGTAAATTTTGCCAGCTTTGTTACTCTGAAAGAAAATGCGGGATTCCATATATCTCATTCTCTTGATGCGATAACAGTCGGTCAAGAATTTGCCTTCATATCAGAAATGAGTGCGCATATAAAATCGTGGCTTAAGACCGCAAGGCAAGGTCTTTTAAGGAAACCTCCATACGAGATTCCTGTTTAATATTTTCTGACAAAGGACGCCTTATACGCCTAACTAGACGAATCCGACTGAAGTGTCGCGAAACTGAACCCTAGACCAGACAAGCTGTCATTTCGATATGAAATCATTTAAAAACTGCGTAAGTAATTTTTAAATCAGTCTCCCAAAACTAAGAGGGGGGAGGGGATGCCCTTAACTCTAGCCATCTGCTCGACCTGAAAGACGTATGAGCGCCTTCTAGGCCAATGGAACATATTTCTCACTTCTTCCCTCCTATAATTTTCTTAATCCGGTCACATACCTGACCGCTTCATTCAGATAGCCGACCGTCTGTTACAAGGCAAATAAGCTGCGGAATGGCGTCTGAATCTGTGGTGTCCATTATTACACTGTAGAAATACGGTGACCCGGCTATATTTGCTTCTAAAATTGTCAAAAGTAGTGGTATAGTAACTCGTGTATTCAAATTAGATTTGAAAATTACCTCTCGGGTTTGTTGTAAAGCTTTTAGAAGAATTTGGACATTCAAGCATGGCTATTTCCACCATCGTCCGTGATACTCGTTTGTGGTACTGTATTACCTTAATACGGCATCGGATACAACTACATGTAGCACCACTGGAAAAATGAATTCTGGCTTCCCGGCATATGACTGTAGCTCAGTCCATGAGTAAAGTACCTACCTACACACGACATGAAGTTTTTCATATGGTAACTTGGTGGTGGGCAGACACCATCAGAGGCTGGACAGAAGCTGAATAATCTCTTCTAAAACGAGGCTGGAGGGAGAACATATACACTAGATTTGTACAACAGCTTGGTTGCGTTGGATTCAATGATAAACAATCTCGTAATCATGACCCTAAACACCCATATGTGGTAGATTGCACATCTCCATTCGATTTCTTAGTTTCCTGGTTTAAGTACACTTACGTACTCATAAGCTTGTTGAGGTATAAAGTAAATTGGCAGGTAATTTAATTTTAGCATCAGGTCAAATGATGTAATTATGACTTGGCACTGTTTTGAATTGATCCAAAAAATTAACAATATCTGCGTTATGTACTAACTTTATTGCTCAAAAACTGTTACAGTATAGCTGGAGCAATCCGTCGGCGAGCGAGCAGAGAAGGACAGCTGGATGTAATATTGCCGATATCTATTAATGGTATTCCAAAGGGTAAAAGTCGTATTTTAGACGCCGGCATAATGGCATTTCTAGGTAGTGTGTGCTTCGCTATAACATCATCAAATTGGTGGGATAATTTGCCTATCAGCCTTGCTTTTCACGAGGTTATTAGTGAATATACTTTCAAGATTTTATTTGAAACAAATAAAAGAGAAAAGTAATGCTGATATTTCATCAGATGCTTTTTACCAAATTTCCAACCAGTAAATTTGAATAAACACCTATAATTTTTATACATTGTGCTTCATAAGCTTGTGATTAACAAACATATATTAATTTATATTGTTTAATTGACTTCGTAATAGTTGTAATGAAGATTTAATTCAACGTTTCAAGACAACATATTACAATAGTTATGTTTCAGGTACTTTTATTTGATTCCTATCACATAGCGTCATCGAGTAAGTCACCAGGAGCTAATAAACACGTCTCTCACAGATGCTGTGCATCGTCACATGCCGAATAATAGTGCAAGTTTTACATAAAAATAAAACTTGTATTATTTAGCAGAGACGATGCACAGCATCCCATTAAGGTCTCCTGGTGAGAGACTGCTATGAGGATCCTCGGCACGAGACCCATTAAGGTGACTAAAAATGGCGCGTAAGTAAGTGAATTTAACTACTAAAATAATCAAGATATTTCAATATAGAGGGCGCTTTGATCGCCCATAAATTGCTGACCGGAAGAGGACGCACTCTCACAGATGCTGTGCATCGTCTCTGCTAAATAATACAAGTTTTATTTTTATGTAAAACTTGCACTATTATTGGTAGACGTACCGATAAACATTCAACCATGATACCGTAGATTACTCTGTCTACATGATACAGAACCAGTAAAAAATAAAAAACGTCAGTAGTCTGTCATTCACTATGTGTCAAGTCAATCAATAAATACGCTTTGTGGTGAGGATAGGATGGATCTAAATTGTAATTATTATTTACTGAAGATGGAATGAGTGCGTGCGTCTTTATCCGCAAAATAAATAAGAAAAAATATACTTTTAGTGTTCAGAGTTTTAGGACATAATGCCTTCCTTGTTTAGTTACGAAACTTTGGTGCACGCTATGGCGGGTGCTACGGTTTGTATAATTTATTATATTACACCCTTATTTATGTTGCTGTCGGTTGTTATTTTAGCGCAAATCAAGGTTGATAACTTTAAATAATGATTTAATTTTCAAATGTATTTGAAGGTAATCATTAGAGCGATGTCTCAGATTTCTAACATGATTACGAGTAGGTAAAGCTATTATTTTCACTTTATTTGTGATGGCCAATGTTATTTTAGTATTTTATGACCGGTTATTTACAATTAGATACATTTATTCTATGTGTACTTAATAAAAATAAATATGTTTGCTAAGTTTCCTATTGTTATAAATTTTGAAGTAAAGGAATGGGTGATTAAAGTTTACTTATAACTTCTTTATTTTGAAATATAGTTACAAGGAAATTATGTAAATCTTATATTAAATAGCTGCACTGGAGGAGGTGCACTGATTATCATAAATACTACTGCACAAAATAGAAAATTTACTAAAGGTCTAACCTACACAATAAATAGATAAAATGTATATATCTTTTGATAATGGACTATTTAATAGCAGTTTTAAATGTTATTGTTTTCAGGGTAGCGTAATTGGAATGGCGGCATTCTACCCCTTGGATACAATAAGGTCACGATTGCAAGGTAATTAAATTATTCTACATTTCAAACTTAAATAATATCCTTAAAATGAGTATACACTTATAAAACAACTGTAGTGTTTTTTGATCTTTCACTAACTTGATGTAAAATTCAATATAAAATTTAACCTAAAACATTCCCAATAAAAGTGTGACAATATGAATTAGATTTTTTTAAACTTGTAACCTGTTGTTAATGAATTCTTAAATACATTATCTTCATTTAGGTGTTCAAAGTTCAATGTTTTTGCACTCAGTCACCTGATTGAGTTGACTTGAATGTCAGTTAATTACATCACATATTTATTTTAGAATTTGTTTAAACATTTATATTTTCATGAATTTATGTTCTTGTATGAAGGACAAAGTACAATGCAAATTTGTATTGCTCAACACATACATAATTCAATATTGACATAACTTAGGAATAGGATTTAAATGTAGCCAGTGACAATGAGTAGGTAATATTTAATTTTCAAGTATCTGCATTGTTTGATCCATAATCTTATATTATGAATAAATTGTTGTTGTTGTTACCTCTTAGTTAATAGACATAGGTTGACATTAAGTTTTTTTTTCGATGGAATTTATTTAGGCAATCTATTGTTGTTATTGCATATATATTTGTTTTCACAAAAATACTTTTATCCTTTATTCAGTTCCATGAAAGTCATCTTAGAGTGGAATTCTATACTAATTGTTTAATAACTGTACAAATTTCTGGCTAACAAGCTATGCTTAGTCATAATGTTTCGCAATTTTTTTCAGTTGCAGACTCAAACAAATTACAAGGATCACCTTGGCAGTTATTGATGCAATTAGCGAATGAAGAGGGCGTTGAGTCCTTGTACCGTGGCCTGACTCCAGTGCTGCAGTCTTTGTCTGTGTCAAACTTTGTTTATTTTTATTCATTTCATGCATTGCGCAATTTCTATTCTGTGGAAAACTCTGCATTAAAAGACCTACTCTTTGGGATCATTGCAGGGAGTATAAATGTTATTTTGACTTCTCCTCTATGGGTAGTAAATACTAGGATGAAGTTGGATAAAAATTCTTATAGCAGCCTCTTTGGCGGTCTCTATGATATCGCAAAGAAGGAAGGAGCAGCAGGTCTTTGGTCAGGTACCATACCTTCACTGCTACTTGTCTCTAACCCTGCCATTCAATTTATGGTGTATGAAACTCTCAAGAGACATTTGGTTTCTACAAAACGTTTCGATACATATGCTGCCTTCCTTGTTGGCGCAACTGCGAAGGCGATAGCAACCACATTAACTTACCCTCTTCAACTCGTCCAGTCCAGATTACGAGCTGGAACAAGCTTGAAGCCTTTGATGAGTACAGTCAAGTCTAATCCTCTCATAATGTTCCGTGGTTTAGAAGCGAAGCTGTTGCAAACTGTGATGACAGCTGCTTTAATGTTTCTCATTTATGAAAAATTAGTGAGATTAGTTTTGTCTATAATGAGGGTTCGATTAAATAAACGCCAGTAAGTAAGATTGAATAATGAGACAGATTTAGCATCGCGATATTTAAACGAAAAGATCACAGTGTCATTTTAGTGAAATAAACATACATAAGATAGGAAGCATTTACTGATGTGTTATGACGTCATTGCTTGTTTTTTTTTCAAACATAACATCATTCCCATGGAGTATGCATAGACGCCATGACAAGATAGTTCTTGATTTAGTTAACAATGTTTAGGTGTTGGTGTGGTGAAAATTACATACAAATTAATTCATAGTGATCAATTAAATTATTAGGTTTTGGCAATATTATTTATTTATTGTGGTCAGATATCTTTAAAATTATACTACTTCTATGACGCGAAAGTCTTTAATTAAAAGGTAAATAGGTACTTATTAATATCCAATTATATCGGAAACTTTATGTGTGTGATAAAACGATCAAAACAATGATAAGATGAATTAATTATGATATAATGTATGTTCGAATCTTATTTGAAGGACAACAATACTGACAAAACTCATTATCTCCTAATTTTGTTTTGTAAGTGCCAAAAATATAAAGATCAGCATAGGATTAAATCGTACATTACTCCAGCATTGGCAAATGGACTCAAATTATCATGAATATTATATAGAAAAATTTACACATGCATCATTTGCAGTAAGAAGTAAAATTCATGCCCCTGAATGATTAGACGAAAAGGGTATTTGTGAGGCATTCTAAATAGTGGTAAATACCTACTTTTGTCAAAAAGATCATATTTTTTGGAACACTCAAACTGAGGTACATTCCTACTAGTTCTTCTACGAGTTCCACTGCAGAACATTATGTGGAGAAATAAATGAATGGCAGTAGAATTGTGTAGTAGTATTAGTGGGAAAGAACCCAAACATATAGGAATCACTAAAAACGGTATAATAAATAAATATTACCTTTAGCGCTTACGTCATATACCCTTGACGTACATGTTTTTTTTTTTGTAACTTCTAAATTGTAATGTTTTAACGAAATGAAAATGTTGACAATGGTAATCTACCTATTTCAAAGAAGTAATCCTATGATTCCTGTGTATTTGTTTTCTTGTATCATATTTTATAATAGTTATCATCTATTATCAGATTTCAATGACTAAAGCGGACAGCATGAGTGGTTGTTCTTAAGGCTAGAAAACATAGAAGTCATCAATAACATGAAGTTAAGTTCTGGTAAAAAGATAATGTGATAAAATCAGTTATGATTTGTGGAACGTTAATGTAATACCTATCAAAATTTGAAATTTTTTGTTAGCGTAATCCATGACACTATAATATTTTTAAAGCCAATTAACATTAGTGCTGTAAATGGCTTTACTTATCAGCAGTGACGGTACGAAATTGGATATTACTTCCCAGAAATATTTTATACTAAAGTCCACATTAGACTAGCTATTATAATAGCAATAATGAAGCCAAAGCTATGTTGTCTTCGAATATTTTATTATACAATATTCTTAGATACATAAGAGCTACTTTACAATAACATTTATTGTTATTATATTAATAATGTTTTGTGATATTCTTAAGGTGTTTTTGTGATGTTTTTAATTTTAAACAAAGGTTTGGTGTCTTATTTATGTTTATATTAAAAATAAACCAGCATTCGTTATAAAAAACGTTTTTTATTTTTACCGAATTACAAAACAAAATCACTTTACGAGCGCTAATTTCATATCTTCCGAGGTCCTGATGACGACCTTTACGTACTCCTTAACGAGGTTATCCAAGTCATCGTATACCTGGAATTAAAATTAAATTTAATTAATGAAAAGAGTTCTGATTTGGATTTGAACCTCATGGGTCACCAATGCCTGATTACTCGTATGTGAATGGCAACGCTGACCAGCATAGGACGTTCGGAGTGGAATGGGGAGGGAGGGACCAGTTGAAATAACTCTTAAATAATTATAAAGTCATTTGGATATGAATCAAAAGTTCTAACCCCTTCCTCAGTACGATTTTTTCGAACCGGGACAAAACCTCGATAGTTCTGTTCTGAAAGAAGAAGATGGTAAGAAAAGAGGTTTCATATGTTCTAATGAGGGTTTTCGCGAATGAGAAATTCACTAGGTGGCAATACGTAGGCGTGAGGTCCAACTGCATCATGATTGGTGAATATTGACATGTCTGTCAATGTCACGTCAAAAATATCCAATCATGATGCAGTTGGACCTCACGCCTACGTATTGCCATCTAGTGAATTTCTCATTCGCGAAAACCCTCATTCTTGTCTAGTGACCATGTGCCATCTAATGGCATGTCCCACTTGTCCGGAAACCTACTCACTAAGCGACTTGATGGAAGCCCCGGATAACTCAATTCGTGTGGCCGAATACTGGACCTTTGATTTTGCCATAGGCTCGATAAGAAGAATTCTTGTTTGAATTCTCAGGGATATGAAACCCCCATTGGGATCTGACGCATACCGTCCCATTCGCATTTGGTCACAAATTAAAAAATGGTCTCATTCGCATTCAGTCCCATTCGCATTCGGTCCCGTTCGCATTTGGTCCTATTCGCAATCGGTCCTGAATGGGATCAGACCCTTCCATGAAACTGCCGCCCGGGGCGAGTGCCCCTGTTCCAGTGATGCCAACTCTCAAAAATATCTGTCCCTAAATTTGTGTCGAAACCCCCTAAATCCCCCTGCTGCGGTGAACTTTTCTATGAATGAGACAATTTCGCTATTAAAACGGTTTTTGCGGGTCTTGGTTTTTTAGACAACAATTGCTAAAACTGGGAAATATTAGATTAATATTCTCAATTCCGTAACACAAGTGCTTAAGCTACTTACCACGGGATCAGATAAATACAAATAAATAAATACAAATACAAATAATTTATTACCAGAAAAACATTTTACATCGTTTTTTAAACATCTGATCCCCACACTGTGAATGTGATGTTGTGTAATATTTATTATTTTAATTTCCAAAACCCCTCAAAATACCCCAAATAATCCCATCTCGCTTATTTACCCCCCAAATCTAGGGGAACAACCCCTAAGTTGGCAAAACTGCCCTGTTCGCCCCTGTGTTACCTGTTTGACGAGAGGCTGTGCGCGGTGCGGCGCGAGCTCGGCCAGCAGCAGGTCGGCGCGCGCGAGCGGCGCGGCGGCGGGCGCGGGCGGGATGGCCACGAGCGCGCCGAGCGCCGCGCGCAGCGCCCGCGAGCACGCGCCCGCCGCCTCCGCCGCGCGCCCGCCGCCCGCCAGCGCGCGGATACAGCCGTTCGCGTCCACCTCCTGATAACGTGCCGCATCAAACTTACGATTATTACACATTACACAGACTACTTACGGTGTGCCAGGATCGTAGCACACTGCAGGAAGTGATCTCTGCCTACCCCTCTGGGAAAAGGCGTGATTTTAACATGTATGTACTTATATTAAATTTTTTTTTAATTCGCTTCCTTGACCCCGCCTGAACGAGGATATTAACCACCGGTCTTCAGATATCGGGTCTGAACATACACACACAACTTGCATTTAATTTTGCCCGAAACACAGGAAAAGCCTAGTTCAGCCACTTAATATATTATTTTCCTAAACTATAAGTATAATGTAGATTTTAAGATCTAATATTGTAAGCTAAGTTTTCTAATAAAGATTTTATTTATTAATAGTAGGTACGCACTACAAATCCAGCAATATGTGCTCGACGAATGAGGCTGAATAAGGTGAGATTCTCAAAGCTGTGATAATTAATATTTTTGTTGTATTTATAAATATTATTATAAAAGAATTTATCTAACGCCAACGATGTGTCATAAAACAGACAGCAACGATGATACCGAAAAATTTAATTCAATGATTTATCAGACTCGAGAAGCCATTTGAATAAAACACTGGCTACTGGTGATCAGAGTAAAAGTTTCTTATTTCAGTAATATAAAATAAAAGGTGCATAACAAAGACTATTATTGTGATTAAGGGTCAAGCAGACTTAATTTTGACATGAGGAAAAATACGTACCAAGTATCTTTCGAGGAACCACTGAGGCAGAAATTGGCCCGTACTCAAGATTCTCTTGGTGACTGCCAGTAAAGTTTCGGCGTCAGCTTCCTTCAGGCTTGGATATAACTTCTCGAAATCTATGCTTTCATTTCCTGTAAATTTTGAGATATATTGTAATTTTGAGATAGTTTCCTTTTCTGACACACATGAATTATAATTTTAAAATAGGTACACAAATAATATAATCCGTAAAAAAATCTTTAAAACGTCTTACTTAGTAAAGCTTGCTGAACAGGATCTAAAGAGTCTGGGTCCTCTTTGCGAAGTTCTGCTTCCAACTCGTCCGGTCCAATAACCTGTAAAAGATACATATTACTACACACATACTTGATGCAATAACAGGTATTTATGTTTGTAAATCTACAGGATATTTAATCTCCACCTTCAGCGCGCTGTTATTGCATATAGCGAGGATGTTGCACAACATTTTTGATAAGATGACGTTAAAAAGTATATGACATACCTTACCTAATACGACACTGGTTACTAATTAAACGCCAGCGCGGCCGCCAGCCAGCGCCGCCGCTGCACGCAACAACATTCAGTAGGCGAGGTTACCTGCAGCGCGCGGTCCTGCCGGTCGGGCGAGGCGGGGAGCGCGAGGAAGGCGTGCTCGGGGCGCGCGAGGCGCAGGCACGCCAGCGCGCCGCTGCACGCAACAACATTCAGTAGGCGAGGTTACCTGCAGCGCGCGGTCCTGCCGGTCGGGCGAGGCGGGGAGCGCGAGGAAGGCGTGCTCGGGGCGCGCGAGGCGCAGGCACGCCAGCGCGCCGCTGCACGCAACAACATTCAGTAGGCGAGGTTACCTGCAGCGCGCGGTCCTGCCGGTCGGGCGAGGCGGGGAGCGCGAGGAAGGCGTGCTCGGGGCGCGCGAGGCGCAGGCACGCCAGCGCGCCGCTGCACGCAACAACATTCAGTAGGCGAGGTTACCTGCAGCGCGCGGTCCTGCCGGTCGGGCGAGGCGGGAGCGCGAGGAAGGCGTGCTCGGGGCGCGCGAGGCGCAGGCACGCCAGCGCGCCGCTGCACGCAACAACATTCAGTAGGCGAGGTTACCTGCAGCGCGCGGTCCTGCCGGTCGGGCGAGGCGGGGAGCGCGAGGAAGGCGTGCTCGGGGCGCGCGAGGCGCAGGCACGCCAGCGCGCCGCTGCACGCAACAACATTCAGTAGGCGAGGTTACCTGCAGCGCGCGGTCCTGCCGGTCGGGCGAGGCGGGGAGCGCGAGGAAGGCGTGCTCGGGGCGCGCGAGGCGCAGGCACGCCAGCGCGCCGCTGCACGCAACAACATTCAGTAGGCGAGGTTACCTGCAGCGCGCGGTCCTGCCGGTCGGGCGAGGCGGGAGCGCGAGGAAGGCGTGCTCGGGGCGCGCGAGGCGCAGGCACGCCAGCGCGCCGCTGCACGCAACAACATTCAGTAGGCGAGGTTACCTGCAGCGCGCGGTCCTGCCGGTCGGGCGAGGCGGGGAGCGCGAGGAAGGCGTGCTCGGGGCGCGCGAGGCGCAGGCACGCCAGCGCGCCGCTGCACGCAACAACATTCAGTAGGCGAGGTTACCTGCAGCGCGCGGTCCTGCCGGTCGGGCGAGGCGGGGAGCGCGAGGAAGGCGTGCTCGGGGCGCGCGAGGCGCAGGCACGCCAGCGCGCCGCTGCACGCAACAACATTCAGTAGGCGAGGTTACCTGCAGCGCGCGGTCCTGCCGGTCGGGCGCGGCGGGGAGCGCGAGGAAGGCGTGCTCGGGGCGCGCGAGGCGCAGGCACGCCAGCGCGCCGCTGCACGCAACAACATTCAGTAGGCGAGGTTACCTGCAGCGCGCGGTCCTGCCGGTCGGGCGCGGCGGGGAGCGCGAGGAAGGCGTGCTCGGGGCGCGCGAGGCGCAGGCACGCCAGCGCGCCGCTGCACGCAACAACATTCAGTAGGCGAGGTTACCTGCAGCGCGCGGTCCTGCCGGTCGGGCGCGGCGGGGAGCGCGAGGAAGGCGTGCTCGGGGCGCGCGAGGCGCAGGCACGCCAGCGCGGCCGCCAGCCAGCGCCGCCGCGCGCCGTCGTCCGCGCCGCCCGCCTCCGCTGCGCACCGCGCCGCGCGCTCGTACATCACGCTTGCCGCTACACGTATGAGAGTCATGTATTATAAAACGTACAAGTGATTCAAACTATTAATTTAATATACTAAAAATCTAAAATCGATAAATGCTCTTACTCCGCAAAAACCATTATCCTTCTGTAGAAGTGCGACGATGGCGCTAGCTCGAATATATAAATTAGCCACCGCTAAACACCGCGTTCCAGTGAGTTTACAAGAAGAAAATTAAATCAAAATCAAACCTTATAGCCGCCCCTCGAGGAGGAGCGAAGGACCACGTATCAGTAGCAGCGGACTCACCCTTCCTGTAGTGGTGTCGCGACACGTGCAGCGCGTACAGGAAGTCGTAGTAGGGGTTGTGCGCGTGCGCGTCGTGCAGCCGCGCCCGCGCCGCCGCCGCGCGCTCCGCCTCCGCGCCCAGCGCCGCGCAGCGCACCAGCGCGCCCAGCTGCCCGCGCGCGCCTGTACGATACAGAACAAAAGTTACACAAATGCCTCTCGATCGACGGCCCCAATACTCAACTCGTTCACAAGCCATTGCTCAACTTTGCAAAGTTGAGCAGTGGGGCCGAAACAACGTCTTTGCTGCACTCATAGGTAGCGCACAAATTAATACTATAAAATTACACAAATGCGACTCGAGCGACGGCCCCAATACTCAACTCGGCCGACGCCATAGCTCAACTTTACTAATTTGAGCAGTGGGACCGAAACAACGTCTTTGCTGCACTCATAGGTAGCGCACAAATCAATTCTATAAAGTTAAGTTACACAAATGCGACTCGAGAGACGGCCCCAATACTCAACTCGTCCGGCGCCATAGCTCAACTTTGCAGAGTTGAGCAGTGGGACCGAAACAGCGTCTTTGCTGCATCGGTAGCGCACAAATCAATACCTTAAAATATATTAAGTGGATATAAGTACCGCCAAATTTGATTCATTAAAATTCTTTAGCGGGTTACCATTTCGACCACAACCCGGGGACCTACCTCTCGTCAGATCGGTTAAATAATTAGGGGTGACACATTCACTCCCCCGCAAGTCCGTGCAGCAGTCAGCAGGCGCCGCACGCTGGTAGCTCGGACTAAGAGGTTTAGTTCCTCTTTTGTGTCACATGTCATTAAGGCCCATCCAGCTCATGTTTTCCCTCTCTCCTATGAACCCGGGCTCTTCAGGCGGGGCGTGAAACGGCATTTAAGCAGTGAGTGCGACAGACTCAATATGGTTTATGGTGCCTGTCGACCTCATATGTGGATCTCACCACCGCTTACCATCAGGTGGAGTAAGGTCATCTTATTAACCAAAAAAAGACGTGTGGCACTCGAGGACTGCCGCGGTGAAGAAATTGCATAGCATCGTCCGCTTTCGGAGCAGCTCGTCTCGATTCGTGCGAATTTCTTAGATTCGTACATTACGACTAATCGCACGCACACAACGCCGTGTCGAAGATTGCCGAACTGAAACGACGTTAGACGAGTGGGGAGCGTGAGGTTTTTTTCGTTACAGAATTTCTGGATTCGGTCCCCGCGCTCCAAGGCCCGCGATAGAAGCTATGCAATACTTAGCTTAAAAAAAGTTAGGAAAAAAACCACTGACCGAGGGTGGTGAGTAACGTCGCGGCAGCGGCGGCGCGCGCGGTGGGCGCGGGGTTGGCGGCGGCGGCGGCCAGCGCGCGCTCCACGCGCCCGCCCGACAGGTGCCACTTGAACACCACCCACTGGAACATCGACTGCGAACACACGAACGATTCCATATCAATATGATTAAAGTGAAGTGCTAAGTCCGGCCCTGGATACTGACTGACCCACAGGTCTTTCATTTGTTATGTCAAGCCAGTGATCAGACTACGCCGAGTTCGAACTACTTACCAAGTTAGGGTCGTCCTTATCGGCGATGCTGATGGCCGTCTCCGCCAGACGCACGACGCATGCCCCCGCGTCGTGGATCTCGAACAGCTTGATGACCTGTAAAAAGTTATAAATTGCTGTTACCGCCTCTTTTAAGTTTTTTAACGAACCAATAATTTTCTCTTAATCTTCCCCCAGCTCGTTCACAATTCCGACAATGATAATGGTTTTAGATAAATATGTAGCTTGGTAATCTGTGGCAAAACGGCAACAGAGTGAGCGGCAAGGCGGACCGCGGTTCGTATAATTGGAACGTTTTATAACGTGTGTCTGTCAATGAATTCTTTGCTAAATGCTAGTTCGGTTCTTCCCCATTATCCCAAGTAATCTCCCGTACCTTCATATAGTAAAGCACCAAGGCCTGGTGCTGCGTGAGGCGCGCGTCGGGCGCCGCCACCAGCTGGCGCAGGAAGGGCTCGGTGCTGACGCCCTTGGCCGCCTTGCAGAACGCCGTGTACGCGCCCTCCGCGTCCTCCAGGTCCAGCAGCGCCAGGCCCAGGATGAACTGACCTGGGTTATCGATACACATGTGAACAAATATTATATAATGGAATAAGTTTACTTTTAAGGACCTATATGGGACGGGTTCAAAAAATTATTTGAATTAGTCCAATATAAAAAAAATGTTATCTTAATACATTTAGATAACTTTGTAAGTGTGGTTTGAATTTAATAAAAAACAGCAATAAAATAATATGGCGAAATACTTATTATATTAAGTGTTTAAAAGTTATCAAAGTTGTTTAGTTATAGCGGGTAGTTGTTCACACATTTTTCATAGTAGGTAATACAACCAAAGATATGTTTCTTTATTCTAAGGGATCATGAAGCAAGCAGTAATGGTGAAATCATTATCGCAATTTACCCAATTAAATAAATACCCGTGTAGATTAGTATACAAGTGTATGCTAGTGGCGCCCTCTGCTTCGAGTAATAGTCATGGAACTCAATTCTAAATCTAGTTATTTGAATAGCTTCCAGTGTACATACGTGAGCAGGCGTTCCACTCGCACCAGGGCTCCAGCATCTCCACGTAGCTCTGCACGAGCCGCGGCTGGTTGATCGTGGCGAGCCACCAGCCGAACTCGAACCCGCCGCTCACCGCCCAACTGTGACGCGCTCAGGAAACTATTCACTTTTAAACTACCAAGTACACGTGATACATACACTTATAAAATTAATTGCTGTTGTCTGTTAGTTTATCTTTTTTGTATCTAGATAACCTGTTATGTCCTTATGCTGGACATTTATTCATTTTTTGACGATTTCTAGCTTGTACCATAATTATATTTGATCCAAACAAACCCTCATTCAGTTATTCAGTTACAGAGTATTTTTTTTTCTTAAAGCGTGTATAATGTCACTAAAAGTACTTGAAATGTAAGCGCACATTAAAAATGGGAAAAATTTACATTCATACCAGACTGGACGGGTATTCGAACCCACGATCTTGAGGTTACGCGCCCCACGTGCTACCAATTATACTATCCCGGCGTTACGTCGTCAGCGTGAATTTTTTGTCTTTTTATTTATCGGATTAAAAGGATACAGCTGATGCGCAATATGGTAGGTGAGCAGCGGCAGCGCGTTGTGCCAGTGCGTGGGCGCGCGAGCCCGCTGCAGGTGTGCGCGCGCGCGCCGCCCGCCCGCGCCGCGGCAGTACGCGCCCGCCGCGCCGCCCTCCGCGCCCGCCGGGCCCGACCCCGCGCCCGCCACCGCGTGCGCGCCCGCGCCCAGAGCGTGAAGCTTCAAGCGGAAGGTTTCTAGTGAGCTCGCCGCTCTGTCGGACAAAATACGATTCTATTAGGCATCGTTCGGACCAAACGTATTGTCGGCCGCTGACTTTGAGCGCGCGTTACGCGAATTATTTCTTTTCCATAATATATTGAAATTGTCGTTCACACCGAACCGACTTTAGGGGTGAGAGATCTCCCGCAAGTCTGGTGATAATGACAAGGCAATATAGTAAGTCAGTTAGGAAAAAAAACCGAACCGACTATACGCTTTCACGTCAACTGTTGTCGCTGACTCTCAGCAGCCAATACGCGTACTGCAGATTGAGTCGACGTTCACACTGGGGCAGACAGTGAGTATACTCACAGTCAGCGACGGACAATACACCTGTTGTAGGCACCTTTTATAAGGCACAGTACCCAGGTCAATATTTTTTGTCTAAATTTGCACTTGTAGTCAAGAAGTTAAGATTCAACATACTAAAGAAATATAGTGGCCAAAGCACTTAAAGCATTAAGCTACGTACGGCCTGGTGAGCGAGGCGGCGCGCAGCCACAGCAGCGCGCGGTAGGCCTGCCAGTGCACGGCGCAGTGGCCGGCGCCCGGCACGCCGCCCGCGCCGCCGTGCACGCCCAGCGCCGCCAGCGCGCCGCGCACCACGCGGGACCTGGTGACACAACATCTCTTAAATTTAATTAAATTGTAAATATTTTGTAGCCCCATTACTTACGACTCGCCTCTCGCCTAACACCTAGAGAGATGAAGGAATGACTGAAAATCAGCGCTTCGCAGGATATCGATTCTGCGTAAGCACAAGCTGAGTCATGTCCTTTTGCTCATCTGATTTTCTTTTGTTTCTTGAATTGTTTGCAAATTGTCTCTTTTTTTTATATAAAGTGTATTTTTCTGTTTCTTTTTGTAATTTGCAAAATTGTTATCCTTGAGCAATAAAGAGATTTTTTTTTTAAAGCCTAGTTCAGGGTACGCGAACCAATGACACGCGACACATTTTTTTGGGCACATGTCTACATGTGTAAAAATGTGTTAAATAGGTATTTTACGACGATCGAACGTTTTCGTTATTATTATTTTCCAAATTATCAGAATGTTAAATATTTGATGGCACATCAATGGTCAATAACCTTTTTTGAAGAAATGGATGAGATAAAACACAATGAAGTTGGGAAGTGTGGGCTGTTTACGTCACATGTGGGCATAAATGTAACTACTACACCACACACATCACGCTACATTTGAAATATATGAATTTCAGTTTGTTTTTTTACCTTTAAAAATATAAAATACGTGTCCAATAATTTATAGATATGATAGATAATTTATTTTACTATCAAAAAAAAATTGTCTGCCGGGTGTAGGCTAGTAACAATCGCAATAGATACACGTTACCGCGTGTCTAGATGTCAAGCCAAGTTCAAGAAACAGAACTGGCGAGCCGCACCGTGTGTAATATTACACGAACCATTAACTTTACCTCATTTCAGCCATCTGTCTTATAGCTTCTGTAATTACTGAGACTCCAAGATCACTGGCGAATAAGTTGTCATATTCAGAGGTGTCTTCCTCATCATCTGCAAAAAAAATATTCATAATTGTAACAGTATGATTTTATTAAGTACCATGGAATGGAAATAAAGATACTGCTCAATTCTAACCTTTCGATGAGTCGAGCTCTGGAACGTCCAATCTCAAGGCATCATTAAGCTCGAGCACAGCATTCTGAAGATCTTTTATTGGCTCGAGGATCGACGTGAGCTCGTCGATTTGTTGCGGCGTTAATATCTGATATAAAAAACAAAAATACGCGTCAAGTGTTGTACGAGTCTCCTTTATGTTCTTTATCATGTTAAAATTTACAATAATTATTGGGACACAAATTTGAGCACATTTTACAATACAATTGATTAAATCTCGAATAAGAACCATACCACATAACTGTTTTTGAATGACCACCCCAATCCTTACTAATATTATAAATCCGAAAGTAACTCTGTCTGTCTGCTGTTACGCTTTCACGCATAGAGTACTGGACCGATTTAAATGAAATTTGGTACAGATATAGTCCAGAGCCTAGAAAAGGTTATAGGCTACGTTTTAACCGACTGCGCTATAAGGAAGTAATGTTTTACCCGTTAAACGTCTCTACGCGGACGAAGTCGCAGGCGGAAAGCTAGTTCAAAATAATCCTAGCCTTGGCCCCCTTTGGGCCAGTAGGTGTGAGTTTGGCAAAGGAATCGAATTAGAGTTCGGAAACCACGCTGTTAACCACCTAAATGATTGACTGTGACAAAGCATAGTTTATTTGTGTAATTATATTTTGAACGGGGGCCACTCCAGGTTACGGCACCCGCGCTCGTGGCCAGCGCGACGGCAGCACGGCAGTACTCACGGGCGGCACGGCGGCGTCGCTGGCCTCGGCGGGCGGCTGCGGCGCGCGGCCGGTACTCACGAGCGGCACGGCGGGCGGTCGGTACACACGGGCGGCACGGCGGTCGGCCGGTACTCACGGGCGGCACGGCGGGCGGTAGGTACTCACGGGCGGCACGATGCGGCGGTCGGTATTCACGGGCGGCACGGTGTGGCGACGTCGCTCGCCTCGGCCGGCGGCAGGTACTCACGGGCGGCACGGCGGCGTCGTTGGCCTCGGCGGGCAGCTGGTACTCACGGGCGGCATGGCGGCGTCGTTGGCCTCGGCGGGCGGCAGGTACTCACGGGCGGCACGGCGGCGTCGCTGGCCTCGGCGGGCGGCTGCGGCGCGCGCAGCAGGTGCAGCAGGCGCGGCAGCAGGCGGTGCTGCGGCGCGGCGGCGGCGAACAGGCGCCGCTCGAGGTCGCGCGCGCCCGCGCTCGTGGCCTGCCGCTCCCAGCGCGCGCCCGCCAGCACCACGCGCGTCGCGCACGTCGACAGCGAGCCCCAGCATCCGAACGCGTCTGCGGATGGTTCAATTTTTTTATTTACAAAATATGCCTCAGTTTCCGAGCCATTACATTTTGTGAACTTTATTTAACCTCATCAGTGTATCTATACTTCTATACTAATATTATAATCTATACTAATATTATAAAGAGGAAAGATTTGTTTGTTTGTTTGTAATGAATAGGCTCCGAAACTACTGGACCGATTTCAAAAATTCTTTCACCTTTGGAAAGCTACATTATCCCCGAGTAACATAGGCTATATTATATTTTTAAAAAAAATTAGGGATCCTTACTAGAACTCAAATAATGTAACCCAAGGTGTAAAAAAATGACCTGAAAAATTCCTTACGTCGCCTGCGCTGCGAAAACTATTGAAGATAGAACAAAATCATTTACTAAGACTTTGCAGAACTCATCATTATCTACAAAAAATGTCGCGACAGCATATGTCTACATATTATAGTTATGTCACAGTAAGCGTTTTTTTATTCTAAAAATTTAATTTATATGCCGCCGCTTGAAAGGGCTCTTTATTGGTATTAATCCTTATCAAAATAAGTAACTTTATATTCAAGACGGCTTCAATACCTTTTTATAACTTTTTGAATTATTCAATTCGGACATTTTATTCGGAAGATATCACGAGTTTAAAAATGCAAGTATTACAAAAAAGTCGCGTGGTTGCCGCCACCGCGCTCAGCTAGTCAGCATGCGATGTAGGCTCCATGTAAGCGTCACTGGGGTACGAGAGGAGTCCATGTAATATGTAATATAATAATATTATAAAGAGGAAAGGTTTGAGTTTTTGTTCGTTTGTTTCAAATAGGCTCCGAAACTACTGCACCGGTTTGAAAAAATCTTTCACCGTATAGGTTTCTCTTACGGGGTTGAAATATATTATATAGAGATATCCCCGAAGCGAAGCGAGGGCGGGTCGCTAGTACATATATATTATACGTCCCCACTCCAGGGGCACGGGCCTACCCTAAACTAGGGCGATAAGTAAATTATCAATGCACGTTGTAGTATCTATACTAATATTATAAAGCTGAAGAGTTTGTTTGTTTGTTTGTTTGTTTGAACGCGCTAATCTCAGGAACTACTGGTTCGATTTGAAAAAATATTTTTGCGTTGTATAGACCATTTATCGAGGAAGGCTTTAGGCTATATAACATCACGCTGCGACCAATAGGAGCAAAGATACAATGGAAAATGTGTAAAAAACGGGGGAAACGCGAACGAAGTCCCTGGCACAGCTAGTGTTGTAATATGACTTCATAGTAAAACATTCATTGTATCTAACAAAGTTAGGGCCACTCTAGCCGGCCAATTGTGTACACTACCTTTCCTGGCGTCCGCGGGCGTGGCGTCGGGCGACAGCATCATGCGCTCGAGCGGCTCCAGCTCGCGCACCAGCGACACGCCCGCGCGCCGCACCACCGCGCACCACCAGCCGCTCTCAGAGTCGTTGTCCTGGTGTTATAAGAAACAAAGTCAAGTGCGAATCCAATTCGAGCACAAAGGATTCTGGAGAAAATGATGTCTATTCAATTATTATTGTAGTGGTGTGACACACCTCCCCAATCCATAGTTAGGTTTAGTATTACAAAGTCAGTTATAGTGCAGTTACAATATATTATAAACCGTAAACTCATATTTTATTGTAGTCTCCCGTTCCCATCCTTACATCCCACTATGACTCGATACATACGGTCATTTTACAATCTTACGGTATTTACTAACAAAACTTTAGAATATACATACATGTGTCGAAACCATGAGACCAAGTGGTTTTTGTAATCCTTCCATATATTGCATGCACCAGCTATACAAGTCTGACCAGCATCTGAAACAAATAAATGTAAAGAAAGTGGTCAAATACCAGTAATCTTTGCAGCAGTACTGAATTTATTAACATATCAATATTAAACACCTGAGAATGCGTAACTAAGAATTAAACGAAAAGAAATTGTATTATTGTAAATCATAAACAGAAGAAAATAAATCGTAAGTATATGCTGCACAATGGTGCTAATGGGCTAATCTCCATAAAGATTGGATTAATTTATAAGAAATCTGTTGGACACCAATTCTATTACATTATACACAGCGATAAAATAAAGAAAAAAAACCAATACGTTACTTGTGCATAAGATGCGAATGGTCCGGTGAGGAAGCCCTTGCCGTGAGGTGCCTAAGCCGCGCCTGCACCGCGCTCATCGCCATCTCGCCCAGGTCGCCCTCCACGGCCGCTTCGTGGCTTCCCCAAGTGCGTCGGTATATCTATAAATTAATAAATGTATCTATGTATGTATAATCAGTGCCGTAAATAGGGCGGTGCCACCGGTGCCCAGGCAGGGTGTAGACTCGGGGGGGCGCAAGAATGGCAAGCCATAGCATTGCTCTAGGGTACCTAAATATAATATAGAAATAGAAATCGTTTATTGACCACATACCATAAACAAGTAGGTATACAACAAATTATATCATTACATCAAAAACACAAAACTCAAGCAAAAACACACATATATGACAGACAAAAGAAGTACAAAGAATTAACACGAACAGATAAGGACAGGATGTGGTCAATGAGGTACAGGCCTCAGCATGTGCTACATCAGCCTGAGGGCAGCTGCAGCGCTGGTATTCTGGCCGTATCCCGAGTGACATAAATATACTAAGATAAAAATTATTTTCACAAATTCAAATAAATAAATATCTAAAAACCGGCCAAGTGCGAGTCGGGCTCGCGCACAAAGGGTTCCGTAGCAGCAAATATAATAAAAATCAACCTATCTCAAAAACTATAAGAGATACTTTGATCAAACCAAAAATCGTTGAAAGAGTTAATTAGCATGCATCACCTCTATTTTTTTTAGAATTTTATACCCCGTAGTTATAAAAATAGAGGGGGGGGGACATACTTTTTACGACTTTGAGAGCTGATATCTCAAAAACCGTTCACTTTAAGAAAAATGTTTTTTAGAAAACTTTATATCATTTTAAAAGACCTTTCCATTGATACCCCACACGGGTATGTACATCGAAAAAAAAAATTTCATCCCTCAGTTATAGTCCAGTCAAATTAGCTCTTTTAAACACCGATCTGCGGAAAAATTACTAGTGAGCTGAATTTTGGTACACACCTTTATTACGGCATTGTAATGAAGGTGTGAAAAATCGACATTCATATCGTGCCGGCTTAAAAAGTTATAGGGGTCAAAAGGTCGCGAAAATCAGTTTTTCGCGAATATCTTGCGATCTATTGCTTGTAGGTTAATTGAGGTCATTAGAAAAATTATTTGTTATAAAATTATCTACAAAAAATGTCCTTTGCATTTTTTTGTAGAATTGAAAGTTTTCGGAGGAGAGCGCCGAGAAAGCACTCACATACGGTATTGTATACCAAGGCGTACGTACGCCCTATGCTTTTCATTGATATTTGTAAGCGTGTTGTTAGTAAAATCTACTACATACAGACATATAGCATTAGTAATACTAGTACAAAAAGTTTTCCTTTTTGGAAAAGGAAAACTGAAAATCATGAAGATGTTTGAAAAAAGATCTGATTTAAACAATTTTGCAGAAATATTCCAACAAGAAAATTGCTCTCGAGATGCATTGTCAATGCTAGGACATATTTTCTACCGCTGCAATTTTTTGTACAATTACAAATCTTTTTTTAAACATCTTCATGATTTTCAGTTTTCCTTTTCCAAAAAGGAAAACTTTCTGTACTAGTATTACTAATGCTATATGTCTGTATGTAGTAGATTTTACTAACAACACGCTTACAAATATCAATGAAAAGCATAGGGCGTACGTACGCCTTGGTATACAATACCGTATGTGAGTGCTTTCTCGGCGCTCTCCTCCGAAAACTTTCAATTCTACAAAAAAATGCAAAGGACATTTTTTGTAGATAATTTTATAACAAATAATTTTTCTAATGACCTCAACTAACCTACAAGCTATTGCTTGTAGGTTAGTCGAATCAGTTTTTCGCGACCTTTTGACCCCTATAACTTTTTAAGCCGGCACGATATGAATGTCGATTTTTCACACCTTCATTACAATGCCGTAATAAAGGTGTGTACCAAAATTCAGCTCACTAGTAATTTTTCCGCAGATGAAACCTAATTTGACTGGACTATTACATGTATGGGGGGCCCCACCCCCAATTCTTTTTTTTACTATTTAGTGTCATATTTTTGTAGCGGTTCATACAACACATATTCCCATCAAATTTCATCACTGTAGTACTTATAGTTTCCGAGTAAATCGGCTGTGACAGACGGACAGACGGACAGACGGACAGACGGACATGACGAAACTATAAGGGTTCCGTTTTTGCCATTTTGGCTACGGAACCCTAAAAAACAAGGTCGCAGTTATAGAAGCTCGCACAGGGCAAAAGTAAGAGACCACTTTTACATACATTGATCTGATCCCATAGTGAGTAGCTTAAGCACTTGTGTTACAGATATCAGAATCAATAGTGGTACACAAATACTTAAATATATTTAATAACACACCCAGACACGGAACCAACACATCGGTGTTTGTTCCGATGTTCGTCACACAAATATTTGTCCCGAGTGGGAATCGAACCCACAACTCTTGGAACCGTAGGTAGTGAATCTGGGACACGAACCACTGTTCCACCGAGCCAGTCAAATTAAGTTTTAATAATATAACTAACAGATACAAAGAAAAATGAAACATACCACAAGAGCCTTATTGATGACGGCGGGCGGGAAGAGGCCGGGCGCGAGCAGCCGGTCGCGGTACTGCTGGTGCGAGCCCAGCGCCGCCAGCGCCGGCGCCGCCTCGCGCGCCGCCACCGCGCGCCACGACACCTCCGCGCCCAGCCCGCTGCCTGCGGGACATACGACACTGTACGAACCGGAGGGGGTATAGCTGTTGGCTAGTGAGGGCCACAAAACGGCTAAATAGACAAAAGATAAGTTGCACTTGGAAAAGTAACGCTAGAGGCCAAATATACAATGTAGCTTTTAATCCTCTTTGTTTGAATGAGCGTACACTGATTAATTATTGCATTTTTTTTCCTGACTTATGATGATGGCTTAGAGTAGCCTCGTCATTATCACCGGACCTGCGGGGGAGCGGATGGCTCTCACCCCAGCATTTATTTTGAATTTTTTAACTCAATACACTTCAGAAGGTTCATAAATAAAATGTATGTCTGTGGTATGCAGGTGACCACTACAATATATCTTTAGGATCCGGACTGCAAAACTTAGCAAACTAGAAAGGCTTTCATTATAATTTTTCAATATAATAGTGGGGCGTTCATTATTATTTTTCAATATAATAGAGGCTTATGCTGGTATACAATTTAATCTTATATTGCACAATAAAATACTTCAGAGCATTTTTATACTTACTGGTAATGACAGTTTCCCCATCTGGTTGACTCCATAATGCCCAGATGACATTGCCACTGTCTCCATATCCAATAGTATAATCAAATAAATCCATCTGAATCAAAATATCACAAAATAAGACATATTGACATAACAAGGATCATTCTTTATTTAATGACTTCTTGATGTGCACACAACCTAATATAAAAAGTACTTGTAGGTAGACAGATGTAGTTATCGAATAAAGAAAATTCCTTTTTTAGAAAAAAAAAATCAAACAAGTTCACTTACTTGAGGCCCAAAGAGCCGACATATATGAGAAAATTTGACTCCAGCTCCACTATCATGCATTTTCATGACTACAAATTCACACTCATTCGGAAATGAGAGATATGCTACGAGAATGATACTTCCATCTATGCCAACTGTTTTTTGCAGCATGTGACCATGGGCTGGAAAAAAACATTGTATTGTTACTTAATATTTTATTATCATAAACTATTATTGCTCAAAATACATTGATGTTAATTGAACATTATTAATTACGAAACTTACGAGGTGGTTTAGGTCTAACCACAGTCTGTGAGAGGGGTGGGGAAACTGCTACTGGGGCGCCACCGTCGTCCAGAGACCACGCACGAAGACATGTATCGCCACATATTGCTACCGCGAGACCGTATGTCAATACAACCCCATATGTCTCAACGCCATCTGTACTTTTGCCCCTATTAAAATAAATAAGGATATGATTGAAAGAAAGTCGTTTTAGGATAGAAGGATTCAAAAAAAATGATGATAGTACCCTATCATGACTTTTTTGAAAAACAAGAAATGTAATATTTCTTTCTTTAACTTGTTCCAACAACTTGGTCATGGATGCGAATTTTTTCAAATTTTAAATTTACTTTGTTCCAACAATCAACTACTGCATGCAATTAAGGTCCATAATTTATCATTAACATTAGAATACCACTCAACAGACCTTAATGCCCCAGTTAATCCTGATAAAAATCTGGGTACAGCCGATTCTCTCTTGAGGGAAATGGTAACAGCTGAGCCAGCCACTGGCAGCTTGACTAGTAATAGGCCTCCCTCACCCCCAATGCCAAATGCCAGAGCAAATAAAGCCTCGCCATTATCTCGCAACAGAGATGCACATGTGTGTGCTACACCAGTTGCTGAAATAATAAAAAATGTTTATTTAATGAGGAGATAAATTCAAGCACATTTTAACTTATCTAATTATTTTTAACAAAGATACAACAGAATAGGTTTACTGTTAATTTAACTCTGTAACTTTTAAACAATAAGCCTTAGGAACTAATCCTTACTAATATCATAAATGCGAAAGTAACTCTGTCTGTCTGTTACGCTTTCACACATAGAGTACTGAACTGATTTAAATGAAATTTGGTACAGATATAGTCCAGAGTCTAGAAAAGGATATAGGCTACTTTTTAACCGACTGCGCTATAAGGATTATTGTTTTACCCATTAAATATGGCCGGATCAAGGTGAAATGTTATAATGTAGGCATACGTTAAGAAAGGATTTCCCGAAATTCCCACAGGAACGAGAATTACGGGAAAATTCTTTTATATGAGAAATATTAACCACAAAGGTTTGATGCTTGAAATTGAGCATGCAGATACCTTAATGAATTGAAAGCTTAGTTGCAACAGTATATCATAAAATTCCCACGGGAACGGGAGTAATAGGGAAAAACAATAGTATGAAAAAATCTAAACCACATAAGATAGATGATTGAGATTTGGCATGTAGGTACCCTAATGATATTACAAAATTCCCAGGGGAATGGGAGTTATTGGGGAACAACTTTTGTATGTAAAATCCTGTAGTCCACACAAACGAAGTTGCGGGCACAGCTAGTAAATTATAATACAGAAAATTAAAAACACTGATCAAATGTGACTAGAACCTATAAATGAAGTCTGACTTAAATGTAATTTAGGTATCTTAAAAATTCAATTAGATACTTACTTGCATTTGAATACTGGTTCAAAATGAAATAGTTATTTGGATTATTTATTGCACTTGTATCATGAAATATTGATGGTGATGTTGTGCTGAGTGATCCAAAAGTTGACTGAAATATAAGAAAGAAATTTAATTACGCAAATGAAACAATAATTTGTAGAATAACATTAATAAATAGTACAGTAATACCCCGCTTTACGCGACCCCGTTATGCGCGGTTTCACTATAACGCGAATTTCAATTTTCGCAAAGTTTTTCTTCAGGGGAAATACAAAATGCTCTTTCAAAAATTTATTCAGGTTTGGACATACTGCAGAGTATAGACAATAATGATGACCGTGTCTTGACCGTGTGTCAAACAATAAAAAACAGTGTTGGGTGTTATGAACGTATTTTACAAGAACGTAAAAAAAACGCTACCCAAAAGACAATAGATGTATTTTTCCGTAAAAAATAATTAATAGTAACTATGTAATGCATAAAGTGTTCTTAGAATTAAAGTGATTGATTAAAATGATTCGTGTTTTTTTGTATTAAATTTTGGCTATGTTTAATCATAAACCTCGATATACGCGAATTTCAGTTAACGCGATTTTTTCTGGAACGCATCTCTCGCGTAAAGCGGGGTATTACTGTATTCAAATCAAAAAAAACAAAAATCATTTTTTTTTAGGGTCGCCAACCCTGTTTTAGAGAATAAAAACTTACCTTTTTGTCCAAAACCACTGGGTGGGGAAATACCAGTCTATGGACTGATGAGACAGTGGCTGCAAGGATGACTACCTCATTTGACATGGTTCTCTCATATACTGTCATATTATTTAGTGGGGGAGTGCCTGGGGCCACTTTACATCTTAGGTTTGCCCCTGACAAGTTCACATCCAGTGATGCTTCTGAGAGCTCTATGGAATCTGGGGTAGTTTGCCTAAAAAAAGATAATTCATCAAAGTATCACTATATTTACATGAAATTAGAATTTTGCTGCAAACAATCTTGTAATCTCAGGATATGTCCTGGTATTATTAGTATCAGGGAATTCCTGGATAGCAACAAGAGAAGTATTCCTGGGTTTAAAAACAATATACCTATCTATAAAAAGAGAGTATGCTTTGTCTTGTATTTCTGAAATGAATCATTCAGGTTGTGTCTGACTTTAACACTATATACTTTACAAAGTTTTGTTAGTAAATTTACTTACCAATATATGAAACGATTACGGGTATTTGCCTCTTTAGAGTCTTTATACCAATAACCACCAGCTTTTTGAGGTAACTTGATGTCTTGCAGTGTACTGTGAGTTCCTCCTGCATATTAAAGTTTTTTAGGTCTTTCACATTATTTTATGTAACTTAAATACTATTACAATAATTTATCACAATATAAATAATAATAAATGAAGCAAGGAAAACAAACAAACCTGTATTCAAAATTACTTCTTTCCATTTTTCAGGAATACTGTGATTCGGAGTAATTTCTTTGAATGTTACCGGGATAGCATCAATGAAATCCATTATAGTTTTTATTTGACGAAAATTAAACAGTTGTAATCAAATCTCTAATTGTATTTTGTATTTAGGTTATAAGTAGCGGTCGCGGTCGCCGATATAGTTTCAAAAACGGCTGTCGTTTGACAGCCTGCCTGACTGACTTTTCTTGAATTGTTTTTTAATCCATTTTATCCCATCAGAAGAAAGGCAAAGAGATTGTAGTCCGTACAGCCTAGTACGTATGAAAAGTTTTTGCCTACATCATGGTCAATCACTTGACAAATAAATCAAAGAAAATATAAGAACTAAAGTAAAATAAAGTAAAAAAAACGCCAGTCAGAAAAATACTCAATATTAATGTTTGAATCATCCTCCCTTAGGCTCAGTGTACGAATATATACTCAAAATAAAATTTGTATGCCTAAAATGGTGAAATATGCGAACCTTTAAAAATGTAACACCTGTTTATACCATATTTCTAACAAATAAATATATTTCTATTTCTATAGTTATACGAAAGGTACTCTGTTTATCACACTTTTATATAAACTTACTGAATCGATACTAATGTACAGATTAGAAATAAGACTGCTTTTGAACCTACTTCAATTTAAGGAAGTAATGCTTTTACGCGTTATACAACGCTAAATATACTAAAAAGCGAATAACTACCATTAACAGGGCAATCAGTAATTTATCCAAAAATGCTTAAAACTTGCCTTAAAGTTTTGATGTCAAGGCCAGTTTTATGTATGTGGAGAGTTCTGTTGTGCTGGTCAGCGTCGGACTGGCCATACAGTCAGGGTGGCATTTGCCAGCCGGGCCCCAGCCTGCGCGGGCCCCCCACAAGCCTGTGTCGCGCGCTTGCATTTCTCGGAAACTATGCTTCTCACAAAAATATTGCTTATGCTATTAGCAAATTGCCTTGCCAACAAATACCTACGTTTAAAATTACTTTTAATCCTAAATTAAAGATTTAAAAAGTCAATAGCAAAATAAAGAGATCGTCCCTTATTTTTTTTATTTAGGTAAAGCAAAAAAGACGCATTGTTTCCGAGATATAAGTAAAAAAAAATTTTCTCATCTCTTTTTCAAGATGGCGGCCGGGGACAAGGGCCCCCACATACTTGAAGTTCTATTGACCAAATGACCACTACAAACATGTTCTAAAAATAAAATGCGTTCTCTCATAAATGCAATACATACTCGGTAATTAAATTGTAACAATTCAATGTAATGGGCTAAGTCATTAAGTACAAAGCTGAAAGTTCTTCTCTTTTTATAAAAAAATACTAGCTAGGTTTATACAGGGTATCCCAAAAAATTATGTCAAGCGAATTTCCTGAGATAGAACACTCCGTGGGGCTTTGAAACACCCCCATGTATGTTACGCGATTTTTTGAGTTATTATTTTCATTAAACTTTTGAGAATATTTGACATAACCGATTAAAATCTTCAAAAAAAATTCTTTTTTAAAAATTCTTTTTGCAAATCAATTTTCATGAGTTCTTCTTTAATGCCTAAAATATTTGTCTCCATAACTTAAATGGAAGTTTTCAAAATGATGGCACAAACTGAAAAAATATGTTCTGTAAATAATGTCTTAAATTTCAACTTTAAATTAAAAATGTTAGGATGTAGCTCAGATTTTATAATCATTAATAAAAACTAGTACTTAACTACTGGTGGTACTGGGCTACTTTTGGTGGAAAAATCATAAAATTTGTTATTTGATTACAAAGCATTATTTGGACATTTTATTATTTCTGAAGTTAATAAGATTGTTAACAATCGAAATTATTACAGAAATGAAGATTTAACCATTTGAGAGTTTAATTTGTGATACTTTATTAAGTTTTGAAATGGACCTTAAATGGAAAAAAAGGAAGTGTATTTGATTATTAAAAAAATATTAGTGAACGCACTCAAAGTCCGTTAAGAAAGCAAAGTTCGTCGTAACAACAGGATTCGTCATGCGATAACAGTGTTAACGCAATGAAACCTAAATTAAAAAAAAAAATATGACATCCAAATGTTTTCATCTGAGTGTTCCTGTATTAAATTTTGTTAACAAACTAATTAACTTTAGAAATGATAAAATGTCCAAAATAAGACTTCGTAATCAAATGGCAAATTTATGATTTTTCCACATCTCTGTCTTTGAAGTCCGATTTCAGCAAAAGTTGCCTATTAGGTACTAGTTTTTATTAATGATTATGAAAGCTGAGTCTGGTGCAGTTTTTAAGGTTACTAAAGAGCTTTGCAGCTATTTAAAATTTAAAGTTGAAATTTTAATACATTATTTACAGAACGTAATTTTTCAGTTTGTACCATCATTTTGAAAACTTCCAATTATAGTTTTTGAGTTGATTTTAATGAAAATTTATTTGCAAACAGAATTTCTCAAAAAAATTTAATACTTTTCTCTTTGGATTTTTTCTAAATCGGTTATGTCAATTATTCTCAACAGTTTAGGAAAAAAACCATAACTCGAACGCTATAAAAATCGCGGAACATACATGGGGTGTGTGTACCTACTAACTCAGGATATTCGCTTGACACTATTTTTAGGACACCCTGTATATTATTTGTTATAGGATTTACCTGTAATTATTATTTATAATACCTGCTTATTATTTTAGTATTATAATCTTTTTTTTTATTGTTTATCTCGATTTGTGTATCTCAGTATTTTTCGATAGTATCCCATCACCGTGATATAGTCTCGGGCCCTGGGCTACTTAGGGTTATGAGCTATCCGCTCACCCGCAAGTCCGGTGAAGCTGAACAGGCCTCAGACGGCCATCTCAGTCACTTCCGAAAAAAAAAAACTCGGGCCCTGGGATTGTGATTTGCCACCCGGGCCCTTGCGGCTCAGTCCGACCCTGGTGCTGGTGTATTTACAATATAGCAAAATATCGAAAAAATTAAGAATCATTGTTTTTGATTCACAAGTCCATGCACAAGAATAATTTATTTCAGAATATGTGAAATTAATGAAATCTATATATACAGGCCTTTACATCTATAATAGATGATTTATGTAGCATCTCGCGGTCTATCACGGCAGCTGCGCTCGTGGCTGTACAAGCCGATGCGAGACTGGATCTTACGTCCGCATTTGCAGCAGGAGAACTGAGCGCTGCTGGGGTTGGGGGTTTTGGAGTGACGGTTGACACGTTTTATTTCAAGTTTGTGTAACCAGGCTTCGTCGTGTTTTTTGACGCCTTCCGATATTGTTCCTCGCCAACTCAAACGATCCGAGGCGAGTTCCTCCCAACTTGCTGTCGGAATGTGAAAGGTGTTCATGTCGCGCTTTGTGCAGTCTTTCCAACGTAACATGGGTCTGCCAATAGGTCTTTTGGCGTTTGCGATTTCTCCCAGGAGGGTACGTCTAGGCAAGCGTGTGTCGTTCATACGGTGCACGTGCCCCAGCCAACGCAACCTTCTCTGCTTAAGCAGAGCGGTGATGCTGGGAAGCTTTGCAGACTGCAACACGGACGCATTTGTCACTCGATCCCTCCAAGAAATGCCTAAAATGCTGCGAAGACAGCGCATGTGGAAATTATTTAGTCTGCGCTCCTGTTTGGCATACGACGTCCAGGTTTCCGCTCCGTACAAAAGAGTGCTTAAAATGCAAGCCTGGTAGACAAGCATCTTAGTTCTTACAGTCAAGTGTTTATTGTACCAAACTCTCGTACAGAGCTTACCGAAAGCCGTAGATGCTTTACCAATTCGCTGGCTAATTTCCACGTCTAGCGCAAGATTATTTGTTATTTGCGACCCTAAATAGCAGAATTTTTCGACTACTTGTAGTGGAACTCCCTCAAGCGTGATAGTCACATTTTGTGAGCACCCTTGCACCATTACCACCGTTTTCCTTGCATTTACCGACATGGAGAAAAGTCTGCATGCTGGTTGCCGGCTTCAGAATAGCTCCAACCTCTCTCTTACCGAGGTGTCGTAAAAGGCGACAAAGGTAACAAAAGAGATGTGCATTAACACCTTTTAGCTGTACTTCTCTAAGGGACGGTCACCCTAAACTGTTCGACCCGGAACCGGCGCTTCCGCCAGGCAGAATAAGATCTAACGCCAAGCGCCTGCAGCCAACCTGACTCCACACGTAATGAAATCTATAAAGATCTTATTGACGATTCTAAGTATATCGTTCAAAAACGCTGTATTTGCAAAGTTGTAGCACGTTACCATGACATTTTGACGTCATACATGTTCATTCAATAATTACTGGACGTAGTCAGATTATAATCCGGCAAGGAATAAAAGACTCATATGAATAATGCGGTCTCTCTTTGTAGAACAAGAAAATACTAATGTTAGAGCGAGAAAGTCAATATAGTCCACCCACAACAACTACATTTTCAATTATTCCATGCTATTAATAATCAAGCAAAGCAAGGAAATTCACGGCGAGGTTTATTTTTTAGTTTCTGTGCAATTGTGGTCAATTTAAACGTTTTGTGGTGAAAAGAAAATAGTTATTTATTTTAATATGCACTCGTTGTGCTGCGAAAATATGGTGTTTTTATTCGAAGAAAAATATACATAGGTCTGTACAAAACTTACATCGATTTTTTTGTGTCATGGATTTATTCTGGTATATTTTTTAGATATGTTATTTTTCAATATTACGTGCATAATAAAATGAAGTTGGATCAAAAATAATGAACAAAGAAATACGTAACTTCATTCAAAAATAGCATCAGCCGCCCACGGTTTCTGACACAAACCCAAATTGGGTTTTGTCGTTCCAGTTTATTGCGAATTTTGTATCTATTAGTAAACACAATTAAATAAATTATAATCTGACTGTTACGTCGGTAATCCAATTTGTTTACATATATTTTTACATGCATATATTTTTTCGAACCATTGTTTTTTTATTGCCAAATGTTTGCTTTGTAAGAAATGCACATAAATAAGGATTCAAACGGCCGTATCTCTTGATAGCGTTGAGTCAGCTTCAGACTTCAGGACTAAAATTCTAATATGATATGTTTTTGTGAACTGTCTTGACAGGCAGCCTGCAAAAATACCAAGGAACTTATGTATAATATAAGTAAGTGTTGCTGAATGAAGTTACATTTTCCATGCTAAGATTTATCTCATAACCATTGTTGGTTACCAATCTCTCATGGGTAATATAACCAACCCATATTTTGTGCACCATCTCTATATAGTACAAATTGATCTGATCTTGTAAAACATTTAAAATTACAACTATTTATTCCTCTTGCCACAGCATAAAGTAAATTTACTGTTAATTTAATATTGTTCAAATTCAAATTTGTTATTGGTATATGTATATTGCAATTTTAATTTGATATCCAACTGAAGTTTACATGGATTGTACCATGAGGGCACATCATATCATATCATAGTCTTTTATTGAGTAGTTGTACTACTAGAAATTAAATACTTGGGACTAATTCAATATTATTTATTTGGCACTGTTGTAGTTAAACATTACTTAACTTAAAATTAAAAATGTTTTATGAATGTTTTTGTAAAGAAAAAAAACAATTATGTGTTTAGGGTAAACTACAAATCATGATCATGCTTACACATATTAGATAACTGATCATGTTTGGGATATTTATCATGGGTCAATTGCAGACCCATGATCATGGTGCTTCCAACAGTGCCAAATATCGGGATTAAACTTGTGTGTATTGTTTGTTATTATAAACATATTAAACTTGTGACCACCAGTGCTCGAAACGTCAACAATACATGTGAGTTTGATCCGTAAAATATGATTTATTTTAAAATTGTAGAGTTTGGGCAAATAATAGACAATACTATATTAAACAATATGGTAAATATCCTGCACATATTCAGTTTTTTAATGACGCTATACATATAAATTTGACTTCGAATATATTGTGTGATTGGGTGCGTCTCGCAGTACCGAGGTGGCGGGTTGCGAGCACGGAGCAGGCGGCGCGGGCTCGGGCGGCGGGCGGCCGGCGGACACCATTCGGCGGGTGAAAGTGAAGATGTCGTCGGTGTCGGCGCAGGGCGTGGTGGAGCGCGCGTCGGCGGAGCTGTCGCGGCGCATCACGGGGCTGGGGCTGCGCGGGCGCAAGCGCTCGCCCGGCGTGGTGGAGCGCGTGGCCAGCGCGCTCTGCGGGCCCGCCGCCGCCGCGCCGCGCGTGCCGCGCCGCCGCCGCCCCTCGCCCCGCCCGCTCGTCTGGTCGCAGTTCATCATGGAGGAGCGGTTCCTCGAGAAGTTCTTCCTGTACTTCAACGCGAGCGACCGGCGCGCGCTCGCGCAGGTGTGCACGAAGTGGCGCGACCTGCTGTACTCGTCGCCGCGCTGGTGGACCGGCCTGGTGGCGGTGCTGGACTGCCGGGAGCTGCGCGCGGCGTCCGGCTGCTGCTCGCAGAGGTTCTACAACTCGTTAGTTAGACGCGGCATCCGCGGGGTTGTGCTAGTTTCGGCCACCGATGATGATATTAACGAATTTATAAGGCAATTTCCGTTGTCGGCTCATCATGTACATGCGATTAGCTTAAAAGGTTGCACGATAACAGATAGAGGGCTAGAGGCTATATTGGATCACTTACAGGTTTGTGTTTTGAATCTTATTAACTCACTAATACCAATTTAATTTCAGAATAAGACAACAGTCAGGCATTTTATCCTAATTTAAAATAATTCAATTATAAATATGTTTTACAAACATACATTCTAAAAAATCATTATCAGTAAACAAGGTTAACAGTTTGATTACTTAAATGGCATTGATATTTGACATAGAGAGAAATTGTGACGCTTTCACTTCATTAATATTTATTTTTTAGGTTCTGTTTGAGCTAGAATTAACAGGATGCAATGAAATAACTGAGGCTGGTTTGTGGGCATGCCTAACTCCACGAATTGTCTCTCTCACGCTTACTGACTGCATTAACATTGCTGATGAGGCTGTAAGTACATTAACAATACAAGAATCACATTCTTTTAAACTTTCTTAAAATGAACTAGGGCCAATTATGTTGTACTAACATTGTTATCTTGATTTAATTGAATTGAAAGGAATAGGTAAATCTACTAATTATTTACATTTTTATTATTATTCATTATTATTTTAATCAAATATGTGATTAGGGGAATTTGGTTACATTAATTAATACAAGGTAATGGGATGTGGATGGATTTTGGTGGGCAAAAGATGCAATACTAGAGTTGGAAATAAATCAAGTTATCATAAATATATTGTATAATTTAAAATTCGGATTACATTAAGAATTGGGTTCGATAATATGAGCTATATAGGTTACATACTGTAGCCCTTTTGGGAATGTACCAATAGTTTACGATTCTTTATTGTATTCATAGTTTTAAAAGTTTTAAATACTTACTCTACCTTTTAACGGTATACAGGTCGGCGCAGTGGCCCAATTGTTACCGTCGTTGTACGAGTTCTCTCTCCAAGCGTACCACGTGACGGACGCGGCGCTCGGCTACTTCTCGCCCAAGCAGAGCGCGTCGCTGAGCGTTCTGCGCCTGCACAGCTGTTGGGAGCTCACTAACCATGGCGTAGTGAACATAGGTCAGTACTCAGATTTATTTGTTCGAAGGAAAAATATGTATTTTTTTCGTTACACAGCAATAACAAAACGCGTTATAAAAACGCTAGGTCTAAAATGGAATTAGCGCGTCTATGTACAAAATTCACAGTTTAGGTATTTAGATTTAATCGAAATAAGTCTTTATATGGTAATAATAACTTTTATGTTTTAAAAGAATATACAATCATACTCTTGAGTTTGATGTGGAGGTACACAAAAATAATGGCAAATTGTGGAGGCAGTAGAAAGTTTGTGCAAGATGCGGTCTGTTGCCTCTGAGAATAATAATATTCATACAAGACAAATCATAATGAATTGACAACAGAGAACACACACGAATCTTTTGTACACATATAGCGGTCGCATAACGATGGTCACATAATTTTCTTTATATTATAAGGTACCTCACACATCGAATGCAACGGCCATAACTAGGTACTAGGGCATTGGTGCTTTTAACTAAGGGCTTATCGCCCTATTGCACGCCATGGTGGGGATGTATAAGGGCACTAGCGCTTCTTTTTCTAAGACTATTATTATGTTCATCATCATAAGATGCATGGTCTTGTCAAAAAGCGTATTCCTCTTCGCAGTGCACTCCCTACCGAACCTGACGGTGCTCTCGCTGAGCGGGTGCAGCAAGGTGACGGACGAGGGCGTGGAGCTGCTGGCGGAGAACCTGCCGCGCCTGCGCAGCCTCGACCTGAGCTGGTGCCCGCGCGTCACCGACAACGCGCTCGAGTACATCGCCTGCGACCTCAACCACCTCGAGGAGCTCACGCTCGACAGGTCGGAGCCGGGTCGTCTATTGTCTCTGCCTACTCTAGCTCTCTACCTACTGATAGCAGGGAAAGATGGAGGAGTCTCGACCTGAGCTGGTGCCCGCGCGTCACCGACAACGCGCTCGAGTACATCGCCTGCGATCTCAACCTCGAGGAGCTCACGCTCGACAGGTCGGAGCCGGGTCGTCTATTGTCTCTGCCTACTCTAGCTCTCTACCCACTGATAGCAGGGAAAGATGGAGGAGTCTCGACCTGAGCTGGTGCCCGCGCGTCACCGACAACGCGCTCGAGTACATCGCCTGCGACCTCAACCACCTCGAGGAGCTCACGCTCGACAGGTCGGAGCCGGGTCGTCTATTGTCTCTGCCTACTCTAGCTCTCTACCTACTGATAGCAGGGAAAGATGGAGGAGTCTCGACCTGAGCTGGTGCCCGCGCGTCACCGACAACGCGCTCGAGTACATCGCCTGCGATCTCAACCTCGAGGAGCTCACGCTCGACAGGTCGGAGCCGGGTCGTCTATTGTCTCTGCCTACTCTAGCTCTCTACCCACTGATAGCAGGGAAAGATGGAGGAGTCTCGACCTGAGCTGGTGCCCGCGCGTCACCGACAACGCGCTCGAGTACATCGCCTGCGACCTCAACCACCTCGAGGAGCTCACGCTCGACAGGTCGGAGCCGGGTCGTCTATTGTCTCTGCCTACTCTAGCTCTCTACCCACTGATAGCAGGGAAAGATGGAGGAGTCTCGACCTGAGCTGGTGCCCGCGCGTCACCGACAACGCGCTCAAGTACATCGCCTGCGACCTCAACCACCTCGAGGAGCTCACGCTCGACAGGTCAGAGCCGGGTCGTCTATTGTCTCCAGGGTCGGACTGAGCCGCAAGGGCCCGGGTGGCAAATCACAATCCCAGGGCCCGAGTTTTTTTTTTTTTTTCGGAATTGACTGAGATGGCCGTCTGAGGCCTGTTCAGCTTCACCGGACTTCCGGGTGAGCGGATGGCTCATAACCCTAAGTAGCCCAGGGCCCGAGAGTATATCACGGTGATGGGATACTATCAAAGAATACTGAGATACACAAATCGAGATAAACAATAAAAAAAATATAATACTAAAATAATAAGCAGGTATTATAAATAATAATTACAGGTAAATCCTATAACAAATAATATACAGGGTGTCCTAAAAAATAGTGTCAAGCGAATGTCCTGAGTTAGTAGGTACACACACCCCATGTATGTTCCGCGATTTTTATAGCGTTCGAGTTATGGTTTTTTTCCTAAACTGTTGAGAATAATTGACATAACCGATTTAGAAAAAATCCAAAGAAAAAAGTATTTAATTTTTTTGAGAAATTCTGTTTGCAAATAAATTTTCATTAAAATTGTGATATTTTTTCATCAAAATTGATTTGCAAAAAGATTTTTTTAAAAAGTCAAATACTTTTTTTTTAGAAATTTTTAATCGGTTATGTCAAATATTCTCAAAAGTTAAAAAAAATCATAACTCAAAAACTATAATTGGAAGTTTTCAAAATGATGGTACAAACTGAAAAATTACGTTCTGTAAATAATGTATTAAAATTTCAACTTTAAATTTTAAATATTAGAAGGTACTTAGCTGCAAAGCTCTTTAGTAACCTTAAAAACTGCGCCAGACTCTCAGCTTTCATAATCATTAATAAAAACTAGTACCTAATAGGCTACTTTTTCTGAAATCGGACTTCAAAGACAGAGATGTGGAAAAATCATAAATTTGCCATTTGATTACGAAGTATTATTTTGGACATTTTATCATTTCTAAAGTTAATTAGTTTGTTAACAAAATTTAATACAGGAATACTCAGATGCAAACATTTGGATGTCATATTTTTTTTAAAATTTAGGTTTCATTGCGTTAACACTGTTTTCGCATGACGAATCCTGTTACGACGAACTTTGCTTTCTTAACGGACTTTGAGTGCGATCACTAATATTTTTTTTATAATCAAATACACTTCCTTTTTTTTCATTTAAGGTCCATTTCAAAACTTAATAAAGTATCACAAATTAAACTCTCAAATGGTTAAATCTTACCATTTCTGTAATAATTTCGATTGTTAACAATCTCATTAACTTCAGAAATAATAAAATGTCCAAATAATGCTTTGTAATCAAATAACAAATTTTATGATTTTTCCACCAAAAGTAGCCCGTTAAGTACTAGTTTTTATTAATGATTATAAAAGCTGAGCTACATCGTAATATTTTTAATTTGAAGTTGAAATTTAAGACATTATTTACAGAACATATTTTTCAGTTTGTGCCATCATTTTGAAAACTTCCATTTAAGTTATGGAGACAAATATTGTAGGCATTAAAGAAGAACTCATGAAAATTGATTTGCAAAAAGAATTTTTAAAAAAGATTTTTTTTTTAACTTTTCAATCGGTTATGTCAAATATTCTCAAAAGTTTAATAAAAATAATATCTCAAAAAATCGCGTAACATACATGGGGGTGTTTCAAAGCCCCACGGAGTGTTCTATCTTAGGATTAATTCGCTTGACATAAATTAAACTAAACGATACTGTTTGTCATTTAAAAGTATAAAAATATTTATTTTAATTTATATTCCTAATGACACCGCAATGAAATGAAAAAAGTGTGCAATAAAATTATTTTCGTTTGTCAAATGTAAAATGCGTGATTCAGAACACAATGAAGTGTCACAGGGATCATCTTCGCTGAAAAAGAGTATAATGACTTAGCCCATAACATTGAATTGTTACAATTTAATTACCGAGTATGTATTGCATTTATGAGAGAACGCAATTTTATTTTTAGAACATGTTTGTAGTGGTCATTTGGTCAATAGAACTTCAAGTATGTGGGGGCCCTTGTCCCCGGCCGCCATCTTGAAAAAGGGATGAGAAAACATTTTTTTCACGATATCTCGGAAACAATGCCTCTTTTTTGCTTTAAATAAAAAAAATAAGGGACGATCTCTTTAGTTTGCTAATGACTTTTTAAATCTTTAATTTAGGATAAAAAGAAATTTTAAACGTATTTGTTGGCAAGGCAATTTGCTAATAGCATAAGCAATATTTTTGTGAGAAGCATAGTTTCCGAGGAATGCAAGCAGGCGACACAGGCCTGTGGGGGGCCCGCGCAGGCTGGGGCCCGACACAGGCCTGTGGGGGGCCCGCGCAGGCTGGGGCCCGGCTGGCAAATGCCACCCTGACTGTATGGCCAGTCCGACGCTGATTGTCTCTGCCTACTCTAGCTCTCTACCCACTGATACCAGGGAAAGATGGAGGAGTCTCGACCTGAGCTGGTGCCCGCGCGTCACCGACAACGCGTTCGAGTACATCGCCTGCGATCTCAACCACCTCGAGGAGCCCACGCTCGACAGGTCGGAGCCGGGTCGTCTATTGTCTCTGCCTACTCTAGCTCTCTACCCACTGATAGCAGGGAAAGATGGAGGAGTCTCTACCTGAGCTGGTGCCCGCGCGTCACCGACAACGCGCTCGAGTACATCGCCTGCGACCTCAACCACCTCGAGGAGCTCACGCTCGACAGGTCGGAGCCGGGTCGTCTATTGTCTCTGCCTACTCTAGCTCTCTACCCACTGATAGCAGGGAAAGATGGAGGAGTCTCGACCTGTGCTGGTGCCCACGCGTCACCGACAACGCGCTCGAGTACATCGCCTGCGACCTCAACCACCTCGAGGAGCTCACGCTCGACAGGTCAGAGCCGGGTCGTCTATTGTCTCTGCCTATTCTAGCTCTCTACCTACTGATAGCAGGGAAAGATGGAGGAGTCTCGACCTGAGCTGGTGCCCGCGCGTCACCGACAACGCGCTCGAGTACATCGCCTGCGACCTCAACCACCTCGAGGAGCTCACGCTCGACAGGTCGGGGCCCCGTCACCTACTGTCCCTGTCTATGATTTTAAGCTTTCGCGTTCAATTACACTTAATATTAGTTTTTATGGATCTGCAAGCGATATTAGGAGTAACAAATACATAGCTTCTTATTGCCCGACGTTTCGACTGGGTTACACCAATCATGGTTGTGGCAGACGAAGATGGGCGGTGCCAGTGCGCTCGCGACCATGTTTGGTGTAACCCAGTCGAAACGTCGGGCAATAAGAAGCTATGTATTTGTTACTCCTAATATCGCGTGTAGACCCATAAAGACTGATATTTAGTGTCTCTGCCTACTCTAGCTCTCTTCTTACTGCAGCACGGAACGATGGGGAGGAGGGGGATAATGTCACAGGGCCAATGCTGCGTTACTTAAAATTGACTCCTATCGGGGATACAATCCGGAATCGCCCTCGTAACGTAGCTCTGGCCCTATTTTTCATAAGTTGTTCAGGGGTTGCTAGTTAGACACCTTCTCCTGGAAGATGTAACATTTTATCGGTATATTTCAGATGCGTGCACATAACAGACATCGGAGTGGGCTACATCAGCACGATGCAGTCGCTGGTGGCGCTGTTCCTGCGCTGGTGCTCGCAGCTGCGCGACTTCGGCGTGCAGCACCTGTGCGGCATGCGCTCGCTGCAGCTGCTCTCGCTGGCCGGTAACTATACACACATTAGGCTCAAGGCTTTTTTTGAATCAACTCATTTGAAAGTCAATTAAGTGTAAGTACCTTCCATAGCAACATAAACTGACTGTATTAATTTGCATTTGAATGTTTTCTCTTAATTAATACAGCCAAAAATAATTACTAAACTATTATTTACTATCTAACGAAAAAAATTATAATGAGATAATTTGTTCCCATATTGAAATAATAGTAGTTATTAAGTAATTTGAGTGGAGTACTCAAATTTAAGTTCAAAGGTCGAACGAGCAAGCAAGCGCCTTGCACTGGTCAGGTGTACAAACAATGTAACCATAAGTCATCAACATATTTAAAAACATGTTGAAGGAATCATTTATACCTGTACTATGTAGGTGTACCTACTAAATTGTTGTAGGTTGCCCACTGGCCCAAACATGCGCCTGATATCTGATCATATCGGAAAGAAAAGGTTAAGGCAAACCTTTTCGGTCCACCGTTGGCAGGCTGCCGACTGTCGATATACCAGATGTCAACAGTGTCTTTAGGAAAAAAAGTTGAGGAAAACGTTTTTAGTGTATCGTTTGTCGCAGGCTGCCCACTGCTGACGTCCGGGGGCTTGTCCAGCCTGATCCAACTGCGGCAGCTGCGCGAGCTGGAGCTGACGAACTGCCCCGGCGCCTCGCCCGAGCTGTTCGACTACCTGCACGAGCACCTGCCGCGCTGCCTCATCATCGAGTAGCGCGCCGCCCGAGCGCGACCGAGGCACGGGTCAGCCGACTGCGCAGGACTATAGTGCACGAGTGTACTCCCCTCCCCGTCACTCTCCGGTGAGACGGAGAAGACCGCAGTACCGGGCTCGACGTGCTCGCCGAGGCACGGGCGCGCAACCGCCTACTCCCTGACCTCCTTCGGAGTTTCTTAACAGAAAAACACACAAATTTGACCTGACCCAGGACACGACCCCGGAACCTCGCGGTCTTCGCGCGGTGCTCGCCGCCGATAGACCGACGCGGCGCCCGGTGTGGTGACTCAGTTTAAGTACAGAAGTTTATGAACAGAGTATGGGTATAGCTCGTCGTTAATTTGAGATAATAAATATTGGTTGTTCTATATCTATGACTTATTTTGGGGCCGTCGTATAAAATCAGTTTTTTTATCATTTAATGTTAAGTAAATAAGTGTGTTTTCTTAAGATATTATGATAACTTTTGTATAAAGCTTTTCCTCGAGGCCCCGAGTCGACTGCTCTATTGATACGAAACCACATGGCTATTTGCTCATAGTTCCTTATAAAACAAATAATTTAATTTTTATTATCAAACATGCATTAGCTGGAGATAATGTGTGCGTGAAAACATCAAGAATGCATAATATTCATAATGATTTATGATAGGGCCTTATACCAAATTGTAATAAAGAACTTCATTTGAGTATCCATCTAATCCTATGTATGATGTATGTGTATGTCTGTATGAGTGAAATTGGTAGTAATCTTCTACACCTTGCCTAATTGTTTACCTAGTCATATAGTGAGCAGCTTTGTGATCAAATTTTCCTAGGATATGGTAATTTAGTGGGATCGTTCGTACGAATAAATCTGTCAATCCAGCAGTTGATAAAGAATTTTGCGGTATCTTAGTTTTCTACGATATTTTCTGTACACTGGTGGTTATCGAGACCGAATAATATAACTGATGAATAAATGTGCCTGCAGAGTTAACATTTGTCTATGTTAAATGTTTTTGTGAATGTCATGAACTCAAGATGAATTTGCTAGATATTGCAATAAAAACACGCGTTGTAATAAAAGTCCGAGATATTTGGAGAAGATTGTTTAATGATATCAGTATGAGACATAGGTTTGGTTGGAGGATCCTTCGCACTTTACTATTATTTAGAAGATTGCAAGGCTGGAAGGCCTGTAACTGCTAAGCAGTTCCCTGGAGAGGGACCTCATTATTTATTTTCTAATAACTAGAATGTGGTCTTATCTTTGTGAAAAAAATATGTGTTTAGAAGAAATAGTAAATACAAAAAAAAAGATTTCGTTTGAGTTTAATGCTAGCGCATTTCTTGGGCTCTTTCTAATGCATTGTTTGCAATGAATCTGAACTATATTTTTTAAAGCTTGTCTAAATGTGGCAAACTTTCTATTACTTATTACTTGACATGTTAACTCTAAGCGTGACTAAACATTTATGAGGAACCATAATATGGAAATGAGAGGTTGAAGTATAAATGAATCAATACAATATTACCTAATTTTTTGAGTTATTTATCACCTATAGCAGATGTTTCAACGATTCTGTTATTGGTTTCTTTTCTCAAACAAGACATACTAAGTATTTTAATTTGATTTGTATTAAGCACTTTGTAAGATGTATGTTTTTAATTTTCATGTGTTTACCTTTTATGTATGCTTTTGTGTTTTCGTCCGACATAGTGATTTCTATATGTCAATTACGTATTATTCCTAAAAGTTTTGCTCAAATTGTTTATTACACCACATCGGGAACAGTGTATGTATGTATGTAGAATATATTTACGCTTCTGAGATAAGCCGTGATCGAGATCATGTGGACGGTGTATATTTATTTTTAATTATACTTTATTGTATGAGTTATATTCACTAAAAACATGCCGGCAAATCTATTCATCCAGATTGTATAAGCTGTGGGTCAGCAACCAAATTAGGCAGCTTTTTTTATTTCCTGGAGATATAATAATTAAGTGACTTTTACAGGTGCTGGCCGAATAAGACATACCGAAAGTATTTTTATTTTGTGTATCTACAAATATTTTATAAAAAAAGTGATTTTTCCAATTTGGACAAGCATTTCTTTACAGAATGATTCTTAAGACTGTTAATACTATGTTAATGAATTGGTAAAAGATTATTAATTTGCTATCTGTGTGAATTAATCAAAACTATAATTAATTAGATATTAGTAAATTTTTATGTTACTGATATTAATATAAATTTTATTCAAAGATTAATTACTAGGCATTTGAAACCTTGTGTTCGTATTATTATCGATATTTTGAATAATATTATTTTCAGTCCATTTAGTATCTTAGTAAAAATCATTCATTATTATTTCTAGTCCACTTTTGATTAAAATATTAACAGACTGGGTTCGACTGTAATAAATATTTTCAGATCTCTTATTACTCTATGTGAAAATGAATTGCTTTCCTTCTAGTCAAATAATTTTCAATGTTACTTTATATGAATCAAATATTTATTGTCTCATCATAAGTTGTTGGTATGTATTTTAATAATATATATTATATCGAATGGTTGATGAAACAGACAATATAGTAATAATGTCATATAATTCTAAAAATCTATCAAGAAAATCATGATATATTATTCTCTTTTAGACTGTTACTTACAAACTGTATTTTACGCCTATAGAATTGTAGTGCGTTTTCGTAGTAGACAAATAGGTTTCATATTTGTCCTATTAGTTAGATGAATAAGCTAAGGCTGACCGTCGCAGCATTCATACGGTATGTTCGCGCTAGTTGCACTAACTAGTTCCGCCGAAGAACTAAACAGTACTTCAGTGGACCTGCGTAGTAGACCTAGTGGGAACATAGAATAGAATAGAATAGAATAGAATATCTTTATTTACTAGAAACACGGTACATTTATCAATAGGATGGTCATGAACTGGTGAGATCAACATGTTTCGCCATAAATGGCATGTAAAAACAATTATAAAATAGAATTCCTTAGATAAAAACAAATACAATTAAAATCAAATGTCAAAATATACATATGTTATAAAGTGTCATGCAGAGTCTAAAAAGTCCTTAATACTATAAAAGTTCTTGTCCAGTAACCAAAAATACAATTTTTTATGTGACAGCGGTGAGTTAAGTGCTCTTATGCATTTCGGAATCTTATTAAATATCTTTATGCTCATATTCAAACAATTTCTCATAAATTGTGTCGTTCTGGGTGCAAATCCTAAGACAAGTCTGTTTGGATTCCTTTTACACCGCTGATAAATATCACTAGCCTTAAGAAACAGATTTTTATTGTTTTTGACAAACTTAAAAACTTCGAATATGAGTAGGTTCGGTAAAGTTAAGAGATTAAGCTCCTTAAAGACTGGTTTACACGATTCACGTGGTGTTAGACCAATTATAGCACGCACACACTTCTTTTGCGCCACAAAAGCCTTATGCACATCTGTACTACTACCCCAAAGAACTAAACCATAGCGCAATACCGAGGCGACATAAGCATGATAGGCTGCGAGTATTGTAGACCGATCTGTTACATGACGAAGTCTTTTCAAGACATAAACAAAACGATTAAGTTTGTCGCACACTTTATCAATTTGAGATTTCCAGTTTAAATTTTTATCTATGTTAACTCCTAAAAATTTTACAATGTCAGTTTCTTTGATGGATGTCCCTTTATATAAAATATTAAGATTGCATTTCTTAAGATTATTAAATTGTATGAAATTGGTTTTGTTTAAGTTAATGTTCAAATTATTGTTATCAAGCCATTCAATTATGTCAATCAGTGTGTTATTAATATCAGCCTCATGCTTCGTCAAACCTTCTTTTATGTCACTTAATACTATAATAGATACATCATCGGCAAATAAAATGGTCTTATGTCGAGTTACATTAATTATGTCATTGATATAAATTATAAATAGGAGTGGTCCAAGTATGCTGCCTTGAGGAACACCAAACCTATTTGGAGTATACTCAGATTGAAAATTCTTTTTTATATTACCTGCGTTTGTTCTTCCAATCATAACAGATTGCTGCCTATCTTTCAGGTATGATTTAAACCACTGCAAAGGTAGACCTCTTACTCCAATATTTTCTAATTTATCAAGCAAAATTTTATGATGAACTAAGTCAAATGCTTTTGACATATCTAGAAATAATACGGTTGTCAACTTTCTCATATCTACATTATTTAAAACATCACGAATCAAAGTAAACATGGCGAGAGTGGTAGATTTTTCCTTTTGGAAGCCATATTGATCTGTATTGATTATTTTAAAAGTAGTACAGTAACTCATCAGTCTTTTATACATGCACTTTTCAAAAATCTTGGCTAAGATTGATATAAGCGTTATCGGTCTATAGTTATTCATGTCAATTTTTGTTCCTTTTTTATAAAGTGGTTTTACTATAGCGTGTTTCAGTCGATCTGGATATACTCCATTTTCAAATGACAGATTTACAAGATATGTTAATACAGGAGTTAATTCCACAATACATGATTTTATCACTTTTGTACATAATCCATCAGGACCTCAGAATTTGTGTTTTTCAAAGATTGTATTTGTACTTTTACTTCATTTTCACTCATTGGTTTTAGGTACATAGAATGTCCTAGTTTATTTGCGTTGGTTCTACGTGTACCATATGATTTATTATATGACACATTGTTTGTCGATTCTATAAAATGTGAGTTGAAAGATTGAGCTATAAGTGTCGGATGCGAGATTAATTTATTATTGTAAATTACTTTATCAATATCCTGATTAGAGTTATGATCAAAATCTTTTATCACTTGCCAAGCAGCTTTGCATTTGTTTTGGCTGTTATTAATAAATCTGTTATTTTTATTTTTTTGTGCAAGATGAATACACCTTTTAAGTATTTTTGAGTAAGTGAAATATTCATCTTTAGCTTTTTTTGATTTAAGTCTATAATATTTTATTCTGAGTGTCCTTTTGGTTTTACAACTTTTTCTTAGTCCAGCTGTTATCCATTTATTATTATTATTATAATGTATTTTCCGTTTAATATTAGGAAAGCATAAGTTATAGAAAAATAATATTGTATCATGAAATTCATTAAATGCTTCATCAAGATTATTATTTCCATATACATCTTTAAATGTCAATTTACTTATACAATTTTGAAATGCATCAATATTTTCGATTCTGTAGTCTCTTTTGTAAATATGAGTTGCTTTGGGCTTATGGTTTATATTATCTACTGGAAAGCAAAGCATTTGTCCTGTTTCATGGTCAGATAAACCCAAAGGTAACACAGAAGCTGTAGCGTTCTCAATATTACTTAATATATGATCTATACAGGATTGCCTACGTGTAGGTTCGTTGATATGTAGTATCATGTTATAGTTTTTTGCAAGATCTTTAAGAGTATTTGTTACATTGCCTATCTTAAAAGTGTTTATGTTAAAATCGCCAAGGATAACAATTCGTTTTTTCTTGTTTTTATTTATTTCATGAAGCAGAGACTCTAGAGAATTCAAAAAATTATTTACATTAGATAATGGAGTTCTATAAAGACAGATAATTATTAAATTATTATTTGTAATGTCAACAGCACAACATTCAAAAGTTTTTGGTATTGCATACTTAGCCACAATATTATTTTTCTTACAAACAAGACTTTGTTTAGTTAGTATACATACTCCACCCCGTTTATTTGATCTACTAAAGTAAGCAACTAATTCATAATTAGCTAATCTAAAAGACTCCTCATGACCGGCTTTGAGGAAAGTCTCACTTAGACATAGTACATCCGGCATGTTACAAGAATCTTTCAGATCAGCCAATACCAATTCAAGTGCATCTTTCTTGGAAATAGCGCTAGCTATATTTTGATGCAATATTCTAAATATTACTGGGTGTTCATTGCTCTCGAAAAAAATACCATACATACCTTTCTTACTTGGTACTGGTTTATTGGAACGAGTGCGGGCTTATGTTGTTTATCGCTATGCCGTCCGACCCGCGTCGCAGTGGGAGTGAGTGTGTCTGGATCCATTCATTGACCAAATGTTACGTGTGATGTCAGTAATTTAATAGCGGAGACATTTTAATAATATAACTCAAAGTAACATGATTCTAAACTAAGGTCTTAATGATTCATACAAGTAATATTATAATACAGCAATAAACTTAGTATAACCTTTTCAAATAGCGTGTGGTACCTCATTAGATGACGAAGAGCTGGTGTTATTCTAGGATTAGTGGGAATAACTCAGTGGTTGGTAATTAGCATTTAAATTTACACAACACTGTATTTGAAGTCGAGATAGTAGTCAATGTTAGCAAGGAGTGCACAAGAAACCTGTGAGGCTATTCGATACTCATATTTGAACATTACAAAACATGATCATTCGCACCAGCAAAATAGGAACCATTGATTCCCGTGGTCGTTCTGCTCAGTCCTAGTGGCAGGATAAATTTATTTGGTACCCTAATTAAATGCATTCAGCTTTACTGCTTTATTAGGTTCACACCGATCATGGTCGATTCTATACATAGATTTCAGTCATACTAATCGATTAGTATGACTGAGGAAAACCATTACCAAAGTAGGACTAAGTGGTACGACCAAGGGTATCAATACAAAGCATGATATATAAATTTAGGATAAGATTTTGTTAAAAATACGTGCTAGGCTCTAAAAATCTCTATTTAAATACAAAATGATGAAATCGAGTCACAGCACAGTGAGAAACTCGCATTACTAAATTATATGTACACCAAATTCAATTAATTGTATAGCTATTTCTACAAGATATTAATTTAAAGATGCCTTTTACATAATAGGATACATTATTGTAATTATCATCATCTGTGATGATGAAAACTACGCCGTTTAGAATCTACGAAATGAATATTTTATGGTATGGATGGTATAAAAATCCGTATTGTATATAATTATATGGATAACAAATGTAATTTTAGTCTATTGCATAATATTAATATTGTTGAAGAGATCTGACTTATCCATGCACTTACTAATATGGTTGTAATGAAATCTGTACAAGCAATACTCTGTTGAGACTACCAGTTGCTGTATTAAAATTTATTTAAAAATCTTCTTCTGTTGATGTACTCATTGCTAAATGAGGTGTTTAAAATGTAAAAATACCGAAAATATTTTTGTATAGCGTCAAAACTTTGAATAGCATAATTAAAAGCTATTTATATGTAAATTAATATTTACATATTTTGTCTTTTTGAAATATATTTGCGCTGTAAATTTTTAAATTATAATAAGTACTTCGTTGTGTACCTTCCATTTACCAATCATAGGTTTTTGTGTGTCCTCTGCACCTACTAGATATTGGCATTGTTGTGTAAGATTTGTGTTTTCGTGTTATTATTGTCCAATCTCATAATAACACCTATTTTGTACAATACCAAGTGAAATGTTATAGTGCAATATAGATGTACTGTTTTACAAATGTCTTATTATTTTATAATCATTCTATGCGTATTTAAAACATCAAGGATAGGTATACAAAACTTTTCTTGGTATTCGTCTATATCTAATATCGATAGCTCAACTTGCTATAATAGTATCAAGTGCAATACTACAGATAGTATCGACCTGACTATGTATTTTAATAATAGTTGATAGAATAAGTAGGTACCATCGATTTATTTCCGAGGTCGATATTAGGTAGTGATTCAATAGTATTGTGCTTCCCGTAAGAAGCGTAGGCCCAGGAATATCCTTCTGTAACATAACATAAAATCACGCCTTTTTCCCAGACAGACTATCACTTACAGAAACACTTATAAAAAATTTACAAATAACCGTCCGATCTTCCGCCCCCGCCGGCGGAAGTCGCGAAACCACCATTCAGTTTCCGCGTCTCTCCTCACTACCCGATACCTGCATGTGCCGGTCGTTTCTTTTTTGCTCTCTCTCCCGGAACTTACGTCAGCATTAATGACCGTTCCAGCAACGCCCTGAGCCGAGGTTCGAGCCCTGTTGGGGGGTGCCCTCAGGCAAACGTTGTTGCTTAAATGTCTTAGGGCCGAGAGCCTTCTGCTTCCCCGCCAGTCCGGTGCAGCTACAGAAGCCGACACAGGCCCGCCACTAGCTTGTCGAACGCCCGCGTGCAATACCGATTAAGCCGCCCCATATACAAATCTACTTTTCCGATTCCAAGTATCAAATCGAATTCGAGCCGTTGTCCTATAAGACCTTTTTTTACATTGGGCTAACAAGATGACTTCACTCCACCTGATGGTAAGCGGTAGTGAGATCCAAATATGAGGTCGACAGGCACAATAGACCATATTGAGTCGCACTCAGCCCGGAGGCCTGCTTAAAAGCCGTTACACGCCCCGTTTAAAGAGCCCGGGGTCATAGAAGGGAGGGAAAATATGAGCTGGAAGGGCATTCCATGGCTTAATGACACGTGGCAGAAAAGAGGAACTAAACCTCTTACGAGCCACCAGCGCCTGCATTGTATGTGGATGGCAGCGCTGCCCAGCACGTGTCCTTCGGAAGTGGATAGGGGAGGGAGGGACTAGCTGAAATCGCTCTTCAGAGCATTCCCCAATATAGAGACGGTAGAGACACTTAGACCGGCAATGTCTCTACGAAATTGTAGAAGCTCCAGGGTTTCGGACACCTCAACATCACTGACAATACGAATAGCACGTCGCTGCAACCTATCAAAGGCATCGAGTAAGTATTTTGTGGAGCCATCCCAGAGATGAGAGCAATATTCCACACATGGGCGAACTTGTGTCTTATACCGAAGACAGAGCTGCACCGGTGTGAAAAATCGCCTCACTCTGTTCAGGATCCCCAGTTTACGGGAGGCTGTTCTAATGACGCTCTCGATGTAATCCCACTGGTTCAGATCGCGGCGAACATCGATGACAAGGATGCTAAGGCTATCCTGTATTGGTAAGGGGCTGCTCTTAAGAGTAGGATGGGAAGGGAAAGGAGACACTGTGCCAGAAAAAGCACACACCTGTGTCTTCTTGGCATTGAACTCGACAAGATTGCATGTACCCCATTCGGAAATGCGGTCCAAGACCCCGTCAAGCTCGGTGACAAGAAGGTTCCTCTTGACCTCTTCTCCTCGGTTTCGGTCTGCTTTACCCCAGGTATTCCGAAATATCGTGCATAGACAGTGCTGTCGTCTGCATAGCAATGGATATTGCCTAGTGACCACATGTCTTTCATATGCAGCAGAAACAAAGTCGGCGACAGAACGAAACCTTGAGGAACACCGGAATTTATAGGGTAAAAACAAGAAGTGCGTCGGACACGAATCCTGCGCCCTTCCAAAAATCCCGCAACCCAATCGCATAAGCAAGGTGGCAGACCGTATGCCGGGAGCTTGGAGAGAAGCGAACGATGCTACATATGGTCAAACGCTTTAGCGATGTCGAGGCTAACTGCCATAGATTCACCACGCTTCTCCATAGCCTCCCCCCAGAGGTGTGAAACGTACGCTAGATGATCACCCGTGGACCGTTTTGGTCTAAAACCAGCAGAAATATTTTACAAAAAATAGTATATTTGAGTAAATATAAATTGTATTTTTTATAATTAAGACCACAAAATCTGAAAATCAATTGAAATGTCGTCGTCGTCGTGCTTAACCAATAATTAAAATGTAGAAATACCTACATAAATTGGTCACAATTTGAACACTGTGTGTATTACTCACTTAAATATATTGTTACACAAGACAAAACCAAAATGTACTTAAATATTCTTTTACATAAATTGAACTCTTCTTGCTTTTGTGTTTGCAAAATCTGATATCAACTGTTTCGTATCCAAACTGTCCAAAATTTCATGTTCAATCGAAACCGTAGCTAAATTACTTAATTTTAGCTGGTGCATTGTTGACTTGATATATTAGTATTAAAATAAAGGTTAATTAATTTACTCAATAAATATTACATTCATTAATGTTTTACTAAAATTTAACGTAAAAGGCAATTTCTTTATTTTTTTATTCTTTTAGGATGATATTTGTACTTTGTTTCATATACCCGTTGTTTCCCGCAGTAAAATTATTCTATCTTAGTACTTAGCACAATACATTTGTGCACTTCTTTTTTATTGAAATCATTAAATGCCGGTTTTACGTTAGGTATAACCGAAACTCGAAAGCACGTTCGAACCGTAGCCTTATTTAGCTTTAAGCATCGATTTCATGCGGCAAGCAGTACCTGATAACATCACATCTTATAAAAGAACGATAGCTTCTCTCGTTTTCGAGTTGGAAAATTATTATTTTCAATATATGAAAAAAAAAGATTTTTTTTCAATCTGGTTTTGCCGCCCCTTTGACAATGGCGCCCTTGTGCGGTGCACGCCCTGCACGCCCGCTCCTGGCGGGCCTGAGCCGACAAAGGATATTAGCTCCATTCGTCTAAAAAAAATTGTGGATGAATATTGTTTGATATAGTTAGTTTATAATGCGTCAACGCAAAAGCGGCTACGGCCGTGAGTAAATATATATTTAGTTTTTTGTAAAGTACCTATCTACTAGCATATTACCTATTGTAATTAGCAATACTATTGTGATGGTGTGATTGTGTAAATGGTCACTATCTATGGAATAAAACCATCGATATTATAGAATGATATTGCAATATTTAGTAGCAAAAGCGTCGATGGCCGAGTGGTTAAGGTCGTTGCTTGCCATGCGAGAGGTCGCCAGTTCAAACCCCGCCAGGTACCAATGTGTTTTTTCAAATTTAAAATTCATGCGTACCATCATTCGACGCTTTAACGGTGAAGGAAAACATCGTGAGGAAACCAGCACACCTGAGAAATTTTTCAACGGTGTGTGTAGCCATGTCAGAGGCCTACGGGCGGCTTAAAAACTCTGACACCAGGTTGTTCATCAACCATACGATAAGAAGAAGATTTAGTAGCAATAGTATCAAGTCAATTCGATTGGGCTTCGATAGTATTGCTCTGTTGATATTATTATTGCCACTCATGGGGCTATCGATACGATCGATACTATTGATTTTGCCCAACTATCGATAGACGGTACCTACTATCTGTAGTAGTCGTCTACTAAGACGACTATCGAACTGTAACTTTTTCATCTATTCGGTTTGATTTGCTCGATCTCGAAGAAAAAATAATTTGGTACATAGGTAGTAGTAAAGAAAACAAAACATAATTTTGTACGATTTATTGGAATAACACAGTCTTACAAAACAATTAGCGATGACAACAAATGAGGCAATTAATTATGTTGGTAACTTCGAATTATAGTCAACCTAAAAAAATCACAATACAATTTTGACTGACTTGAATACCAAAAAAGTCAGATCCAAATATTCTTACAAAATAAGGGACCTATTGCACAATAGTGAAACTTATTTGAGAGTGAAAGAATACAATCAGACAATTCCAAAATAAAATTAAAGCCATCTTCAGATTGGAAACAAAACAAAAACCCCTTCTTTCAAAAATTAATAGTTTGTAACATCCAACCGATTTTATTTCTTCCTCTCTGCCATTTACCTAGTTATTAGGAATTTAAAGGTATCTAAGAGAAAACAGTTGCGATGTGCTGGTTATAGGTTCTATTGATTTTTCGAATAAAGCCCAATATGTATTCAGCACCAATATTAATCACGTAACACATATTTCATTAAAATATTAAAACAAATAATAATAATATTTTTACACATTTATACAAAGGCTGTGGGTGAGATAGCTATTATTTGTAAAATAAATAAAAATACTCGCATCCTTGATATTCTTGCCAGAAGCTTCAATTGCCCAACAAACCAACGTACATGCAACGAGACCATGTGCATAGAACATCACAATGTTCTACAATCCATAAGATTGGTTTACTTATTACAGTTGAAATAGTGCGATTAATATGGCCATTTTTCGTATCGATAGGCATGTGTTCTTTGTGTGCAATCTACCGCGTGTTACTTCTACTAACTTGCTATATCAGCCACGTTCAAGGCAAGTAGCCATATTTGTGTAAATGTTATTACTCTGAAAACATCTTCATCGATTTCTAAATCCTACAACCTATAGTATCTGAAGTTGATTAACGAAATGCATTAACATAGGAGTGCTTTATTGTTCTATAAATAGAATACTAAAAGTAATTATAATACAATAATAACTCCCGCATAAATTTACATTAGAATGTCACTGGAAATAAATAAAGCTCGCTCGCTAGGTACTCGTAACTCATTTGAAACATAACTGGGGATTTCGTTGTAGTTTCAGTCTTGCAGTTGTCGCTTGGTCCTGTAAGGCAAAACGAAAACATTAACCACGAACCATGAATGACTCATTCAGTGATGATCATGTCCCAAAGGAATTATTTTTCCAAGAGGGCACATTTTTCATTATCGTCGCTATCCTTTTCTTTTAAGTTGAAATATTACGTCGGAAAATAGAGCGCTCGGTGCCGACACTATACACACAGTGAGGAGTTACCGTCAGTGGTACTGCTGCAGGTAGGCGGTGGCGGAGGCCAGGTCGCGCCGCAGCCAGGCCGCGTTGAGGCGCACGGTCTCGAGCGCCTGCTGCACGGAGCGCTCGGTGCCGACACTATACACACAGTGAGGAGTTACCGTCAGTGGTACTGCTGCAGGTAGGCGGTGGCGGAGGCCAGGTCGCGCCGCAGCCAGGCCGCGTTGAGGCGCACGGTCTCGAGCGCCTGCTGCACGGAGCGCTCGGTGCCGGGCGAGTGGTGCTCGCGGAAGAACTCCTCGATCTGCTGCGCGCTCGCCTCCGACGCGAAGTTCTCCGTCGTGGACTTCACCAGCCGCGCCAGCAGGAACCCGCCCTGAGGATAGAACACCGGTCATTATACGAGAGAAACGTTAACAGGAGCTCGACCACAAATACCACGACGTATAGTGTTACCAGGTCACATAATAGCAACAAGGGTGTCCAACCGATTCAGCTGTCTTTCAATGGCGATGCACATTTGATACGCAAAATACAAATTCACTCTCATATGTCGATTGTTACGAAGGGAACAGACACGATGTCAGTGGTTTAAGCTGCTTTCCGAGTATGGGCTCGAGTCCGCCAAACTCGGGCACAGTGTGTTTGTTTGTGTGAATAGGAACAAATGTTTTTCACACTCACTTAATCTTTGACATAATATTTTAGTAGGTTGGAATATTTATTATCCTATGCTTTGTATAAACATAGCTTGTTGTGGATATAGGTTGTAAATGACCATGTCGCCCTAGTATAAGGAAGAACCGTGCCCCAGCAGTGGAGACGTATAAAACCTGATGGTGATGATCCAATTATAATACATTTACTTTTTGACGGGTTAAATAAATTCAAATGGACAAAATAAATATGTTATTTATCAAGTGCGTCCGTAAAGTCAGGTAAATGCACCTATTATGGACGCGGACCCCATTATGGACAGTTTTCAAAAATGCCTCCAATAATAAGAAACCGGTAGGTATTTTTTTTCCAACAGCAACATTAATCCGTTGTTCCAAAATTCTAGATTTGATGTAAACAACATTTGACAGCTCTCCGCTATATTATTTTCGACTATAACGATTCTTACTAGTGCGGTGCGTTTTGGTGTCGAGATTTGAAATTTCTTATAAGGAGCGCAATGCATGTAAGTAAATTTATTAGCTTTTTTTATGACAAGTGTAATATTGTTGTTAAAAATTATATTATTTATTGAATTACTGATAATAAAAGGTTAATTATATATTCTAATCTAAAACCTCATAGTAATTTTAGCCTCGGAATTTATCGATGTTCATAATTGGATATTTTTGTAAGCCTGTACCCAAATATGGACATTTTGTCCATGAAGGATATTTTACAAATATACGTTTTTCATACATCTTATCAATCGTATCATCGTACAATCGTTTACCTTTATCTTTATTTTTAAATCGGTCGCAAATTAAGACTTTAAATGTAATAATTCAATTATGAACATTGTGTCCATAAATGGGTGTCCAAAATAGTTTCAAATGTTTTAAATAAATAAATTTTGTTTCACTTTAGATGTGGGGACTAGAAAAGCTTATACTAAAGAACAAATGGCAAATGCAATTAAAGAAGTGAGAAAAGGACAGAAAATATCCACTATTTAGAAAATAATAACTAGAATAACTTTTCTAAAAAATAATTTTTATTGAGTTGTTTGTGTTTTTTTATGTCATGTTATATTTATAATTTAAGACAGGGTAATATACATAATAATTATATTACAGTCAGGGGATACCAGTCACAACTATCTGTCCGGTGGGTGGTGTACGGTATACGGGTAAGCGACCCCGGGTCCTCGAGCTACTATCGACTCAGTCCAAATCATCCGAGGTGCTAGTATCCTTCCTCCCCTTTTCCTTCCCCCGTCATATATTCTTGCTACTCGTGGGAACGCAATAACCTTGTTAAAAAAATGCACAAGGCAGAATGGCAGCGACGTGGTCCACAACCAGTCACGTCACGTTTCCCACAGAGGTTCGCTGGAAGTGATCTCTGCCTACCCCTCTGGGAAAAAGGCGTGATTTTATGTATAAGTAATTATTGAGACTGATTATAGCTGTATTTTATATTATATTTATAGGTATGAAACTAGTAAGAAGACATTTGATTTTTGATTAATGTTGGCAAAGTGAATAGAAAAGAGTGAAGGTTTTTTAAAAATTTTATTTAACCTCTAAACCAATTTGCTTAAAGATCGAGAAGTGAAGGAGATGATTATATTGAAATGTTATTTAAATAATAAGGCGTCCGACCGATTTCAGCCATGGCGGCCGAACTCATTGAAATCAGCCAAGTGCGCAGGACATATTATAGTGCACAAATGCGCGCGCAAACACAAGTGCACTCTTTATTCCCTTACTCTCATAACTCGGTGAGACGGCAATCCGACATGACCGATGAGAGATCGGGCAAAGGACCACCGGCTTAACGTGCTTTCCGAGGCACGGGCGTTCAACCGCCAGCTTCCTAACTACGGGCTGAGAAATTTCATCACAGAAAAACTCACACAAATTTTGCCCGACCCCGGACTCGAACCGGGGCCCTCTCGGACCTTACGCAGTGCTTGCTACCAATAGACCAACGAAGGGGTCTCCTATTTAAATAATACTAGCTAGTTAAGAGGACATTTTTATTTGGTTTTTCTTGGCTTAAAGGCTTTGACCTTTGCCGTTACTTTCGTAAATGATTACTTTTTGATAACTGTTTGTTGATTGATATTTGAGTTACCTATTACATTATTTTATTATTGAATTTAAATGGTTTTTATTTCATTATACTAACTTACTCAACCCTAATACTCTTGAGTTATAGATTTAAGCATTCAATTGAAGAATGTCCATAAATGGGTGTCCATAATTGGATAACGTCCATAATGGGGTGTTCATAACTGGATCTTCCCTGTCCATAAATGGAGTTTGGCAAAGGTTATTTTTCCTAAATTATATTTTATTGAAGCTAGCTTATAACTGATTTTAAACATCGAATACTTATTAAGAAAAGGACTTCTTATTAACCTCCAAATCCCTGCGAACGTATATTGCAAAGCACACAAACTATGAAGAAAAAACGAAAAACAAATCCTTAAACCGTCCATAATTGGTGCATTTACTTTCCGTAAAGTACACACGCATTCACAACAGGCTATTTATTTATTTGATCATTTATTTATGGCGCATTCACTTCTTTCAACATTAATGTTAAAAAATTGGATTTGTTATTTAGTTATGTCTTATATTATGTAATTTTGAAAGTTGTCTCTACCCAATAACGATACTTAATGAATAATACAAACGTGCATATTTATCAGTGTAATAGCTAATTAATATTCTAACATACTTATTTCACCTGACGCAGACAGGTGCCACATTAAGAAATATTACAGCGAATGGTTACACAGCAGTTGCTATTAATGGTGTACCTACTACTTTGCAAGAAATACTTATTACATAAAATTATACATAATAGAACACGCATTTCATACTTTTTGCACACTTCAGCACCCGCACGCAAATACCAGATTATCAACATAATGATTAACTCGCTAGCCCGCCCATTCATCCACATGAAATCGAGTACGAAAGTCCTACTAGTACGAAACTAAGAGTCCAAAGACTAACACCGAAGTCGAAACAACAGCTGTATGTAGGTCGACTTTAATCTAATTTTAAATTATTTGTACGGCAATAGGGGTAATCGAGTGTACACGCGTCAAAAGTGGAAATGAAATGTACTGACCTGATACCGATCCATGAACTGCTGCCAATGTTGCTGGAAGAACTTCCAGGCGAGTTCGCGCCCGTACTTGCTCACCGCTACCGACACTATCACAAATACAGTGTCTTGTGAACGCACTTCTTTCTGAAAATACATAAGCAATATCTCAATAAATAAAAGCTCTTTAATTTTTATTACTAGTGACCCGCCCTCGCTTCGCTTCCGGTATATCCAGACATACTACTGAGCTAGATATAATATTTCTCGTCCCCGAAAACCCCCACACACACATATGAAATTTCAGCGAAACCGTTAGGGCCGTTTCCGAGATCACATGGTTTTTCAAGCAATCAACGCCATCTGCCGGGCTGATTTGTGAATCTAAACCATTGAGGGCGCCACTTAGACGCATCAAAAATCATTTAAATCCGTCAAGCCGTTTAGGAGGAGTTAATAACGAATACACGTACAGCAGAATTATATATAGTAAGTTTATCATCATCATCATTATGCTGATGATATCAGCCCATTTCTGTCCACTGCTGGACATAGGCCACCCCAAAATGCACACCACTTCTCTCTCTCCTCGGCCACTCGCATCCAGCTCCAGCCAGCCGTCCTGCGCAGATCGTCACACTACCTGGGCTGCGGGCGTCCTACATTACGTTTGCCGAGAGTAAGATTATAGGAGTAATTAAATGAGTAGACTGACCGATACGGCGAAGTCGAGCACCCTGGCGACGGGCTGCGGGTCGCGCACGGCTGTGGTGCTCTTTGTGCAAGTCGGCGGCGCGGTACAAACTAACCGTCGCATTTATATATTACTAGCTGTGCCCGCGACTTGTTAAGGGTGGACAACCCTTATCACTCAGGGTTATGAAATGTTGACCGATTCTCAGACCTACTCAATATGCTCATAAAATTTCATGAGAATCGGTCTTGCCTTTTGGGAGGAGTACGGGAACGAACATTGTGACACGAGAATTTTATATATAAGATTATTATAGGAGTAATTAAATGAGTAGACTGACCGATACGGCGAAGTCGAGCACCCTGGCGACGAGCTGCGGGTCGCGCACGGCGCCGAGCGCGCGGCTGAGGCGGTCCTTCTCCTCGTGCAGGTCGGCGGCGCGGTACAGCTCCAGGAAGCGGTCGAACGTGGCGCCGTCCGCGTCCGCCAGCACCGCGCGGTAGCACGCCGTGCGCAGGTCCGCCGGCAGCGTCTGCCGCCCCGCCAGGTGCGCCTCGAACCTGAAACAGGGACGATAGTATAGCGTCCGACCGATTTCAACCATGGCAAACAATCTTACGGCTTATCGGCGGTATACGGGTAAGCGACCCCGGTTCCTCGAGCTACTATCGACTCAGTCCAAATCATCCGAGGCGATAGTATCCTTCCTCCCCTATTCCTTCCCCCGTCATATATCCTTGCTACTCGTGGGAACGCAATGACCTTGTTAAAACAATGCACAAGGCAGAATGGCGGCGACGTGATCCACAACCCGTCACGTCACGTTTCCCACAGAGGTGAAAAGTGGATCGCTGGAAGTGATCTCTGCCTACCCCTCTGGGAAAAAGGCGTGATTGTATGTATGGCCAATCTTAATTGAGATCAGCAAAGATTTTTTTCTTTTTCGTGAGGACTTATCTGTTAGCCTCTGACGGCTTCTACAACTTCACCGGACTGGCGGGGGAGCGGAAGGCTCACACCCCTAGTATATAGCCAAGTGCGCAGGAAATATTATAGTGCACAAGAGTACGCGCAAACACAAGTACACTCTCTATTCCCTTAGGTACTCTCATAATTCGGCGAGACGGCAATCCGACATGACCGACGAAAGATCGGGCTCAGGACCACCGGCTTAACGTGCTTTCCGAGGCACGGGCGTTCAACCGCCAACTTCCTAAATCCGGGCAGATTATTTTCTTTACAGAAAAACTCACACAAATTTTGGCCGACTCTCGGACTTGAATTATGGCTAGGTTTTGACATCTGGTCAGTTAGGGAGAAAAGACATGGGGCGTGTTAGGCGAGAACCACCTGCTTAGATTTAAGCAGTCAAATACAATTATAGGGACCTCAATTTTCATCCCAGAGTGTTCAGCCCATTCCTAAATGTTAGTGACGCCATTTTCATTTGTTTTTACATAATATGAATGCTCTGTAACACTGGTCTGCTGTGTACTAGAATTGAGAAGTCTTAGATCATTGACACATGTTTAAAATCAACTCACCGATTCTTAGCTTCCTTAATGGTGTCAGGGTCCTCAAAGCTGATCATCTTGTTGAGCACCAAGCTCCTCAGCAGAGTGTCGAGGTGGCTCTCCTTCTCCTCGGCGTCCCAGCCCAGCCGGCGGGTCACGTTGGAGAACAGCTTCCTGCCGTAGTTCATGAGCGGCTTGTCCAGCGGAGTGTGCGAGAACAACACGCTGAGTTTCGAGAGGCAGTTCGCTATCGACGACCACACTGTGAAGTTTGTTTCGTTGCTGAACGCTTCCATCAGTTTTAGGCACTGGAATACAAAAAGGTCGTTATTGCAACTTAGGCCACTCGCCTACGCCGGCTTGTTTCAGCGACGCGGTCCTGCATGGATTTAATAACTTTTCGATTTGATTCAGTCACAATGTAAACAGCAAGTCTACAAATAGTCCCTATACTTATCTAAGTCCTAGACTGAACAGACAGATATGAAGACATTTATAGTCCATAACGCCAAGCATGTTACAAATAAAACATATTCTTAGCGTTATCGACTATAAATATCCTCAAATCTGTCTGTCTGGCAACTCTATTAAGATCCCTTACCTCTGCGGTGTGCGTGTGGCCGGCCTGCACGAGCGCGAAGCAGTCGTCGAGGAGGCCGAGGCGGTCGAGCGGCGGCAGCGAGCCGTCGCGCACCGCCGTCACCAGCTGCGCCAGCATGCCGGCCGGGTAGCGCGTGCGGTAGTACCCCACCTGGGGGGACACTCATATCAGCAACCCTACTTATGATCCGAGCATCTTGCTGACGATCGGATTTAAAGCGGTACTCTAAGAGCCAACGCTTTCTTATGCGGAGGAGGGGCGCGGTCTCATGCAAAAAGATATGTTACCGCGCAGGATTTTTTTTATTAAACCGCGCCCGCTACCTTATAATGCAAAGTTAACCCTGACAATGTCAATACAATGAATTGTCTTTATAGTCAGTCTTAAATAAAAAAAGATTGAGCATAATTTATGAATTCGAATCCTTTCCATCTCGTTGTAAAAAGAAGGCACGAGAAAAATGCCTTCTGCTTTTAGTGGGGCAAAAGTGGAATAAAACGCTTAATTAGGCGCCAAACGTCGTAAAGAATTCTCAATCGTCCAGATCAATGTATACAAACAACATCATGTACGTATATACATGTAACATAGTCCTAAGAATGGACAATATTATTGTTCGAGAGCTCATCTAAATGTATTTTCTACGCGAGATTGTTATACTACGCCACCCACGAGCAGACGCGTTTCGTTTATACGTACCTAAAGTAGTTTCTAATACGTATGTGACTTTTAATTACATAGATATTTGTCTGATACCTAAGTTTTAAATGTTCTATCCTGTGTACCAACAACAGGCACTTCACTAAATACATCAGCAAGTCAGGCATTGATAAAAGCAAAAACGGACTATAATAATTGATTTACGATAAAAACTTGTCACAATATACTGAAATGAAACAACTGAGGTAAACATGTGTTGAATTGCAGCAAAAAAATTATCACTACCTTATAAAGCTTTATTGACTGGCTACAGCAATGTCAATGGTTAGATATCCTTAAGTCAGTCCATAAGTAATCAATGTCAAGTGAAACCATCCGTAATTAATATTGATTTCGTAAATAAGCGCTTGATCAAGAAAATATTGTAGTATTAACTTACTGTGCCTGGGTTTAGTTTCACCCATGAGGATTCAGCAACGTTTTCCAATACAACTTCCTGAGTTCTCTTCTCCAGAACAGTTGACAGAGCCACCTTGAAACAACACAAAATATATATCTCCAACAATACGAAAAAGGCAAATATTTTTTTAATATTGTATAAGTACAATATAATAATTATAAACTATATCATACATAACACAATAAATTAACCTGGACTTAAGGAATGTATGTCAGCTGAACTATACCTACATATGGAATGCATATTATGCATAATCATTTGATTGAATCTGATACTTTTTGTTGAAAAAGCAAAATCCACTCAATTTATTTTTTAACATGACTTGACCTTAATAACTTTTCCAATTAAAGCTCACTCTAACCTTCAAATAAGAACAAGGGATTCTAGGATTTTAATTACGAATATAATTATCAGCAAATAATTATTTATTAAAAAGACATATGAATAAAACTAATATACTTTAAATTGTCAGACATTTAAATTAATTTTCAATTTCTACCCTAATTATAATGCAAGATGATGATTACTTAGATGTTTACATTTAATTTCTTCTGTCCCAGTTTCATGTGTAATAAAGTGTCTGAGTGCTCCCATGCATTATTTATATCACAATCACAATCTTCCAGTGAACATTTTTCATCCAACATTTTTTGAGGGAACTGGGTCATACAAAACAGTATATTTACATAGATACCAATTCCAAAAAAATCACTTTGCAATATTTATTTTTGATAAGAAAGATACTGGATGATAAACCAAAGGATATATAGGAGGAAATAAAGTTGTGCTAATGTTATTTATTAGGTATTATTAAATCACAATTGTAATGATAAGTACTTTGATAATAAATGTTGATAACCTTGAAGGAATGATTGGTTTAACTGCTAACTTTACAGTACCTTTGAAGGTTGTTCCTGTGTAGATATTGTGATTGGGACCATCCACAGAGTGTCATCTCCCAAGCTGCCATCGGCACAGAACTTCTGCTGAGTCAGAGTGAGCACACGGTCCGGCCCTCTTTGCTCTGAAGTTACCTAAAATATAAATATATGCAAAGTCACCAAATATACAATTTATACAATAGGTATACATGTTTTATTTTTTCAGTTTACATGACAAATACTTAGTGTTTGTTTGACTTTAGTTCTCTTAAAGGCATAAGAATACGCAATATTATTATTAGCCATGATAAGGTAAAACCACTTAATGATATTTTTGAGCTTATACATTGAAATTTAAAAATAATGTCTATCTGTAACAGCTGTATGAGCTGTACCTGAATGGTGATGTTTAGTGCACCAAAATGTACAAAAATTTGAAGACCAAATGTTGTTGCAACTCGACACGAAGCGAGATGTATCATAATGTTATTTGTATATATTTATTTATTTTTGTTTATATTTGATAGTAGTTGCAGTAGCCGAAAACGGTTAAGAGTCATCACCTGTAATAACTAGAAAGAACATAAATATTCTTTCTTTTAACACTCTTTGTCTTAACCAAATGGCAGTTTGCCAGAACTGAATAATGGATGAGCCATTATCAGTTTGTATCCATTGCTAGTGGCAACTAAGTACCTATCTATTAAATGTTTAAGTACACATTTTACATTTTATTACACATCTGTTTTATCATCATATCCACATTGTATATGTATTTGTAGTATGTGTGCTAAACACTATTTGCACTGATAAAACTAAGGCAAAAGCAAATACAAGTCTGTCTGTATAACACCCAACTTGTGGTTTAATAATAGTTTTCCAGTGATTCATTTTAGGGACAAGTACTCTTAATTTTAATAACCTGTTTATTTAGTACTTCATAAAAGTTACAATTTTTAAGGCATCTATTTTAGATGTAATAATTCCATTGTATTATCTATAATGTACTTAACTTATTGGTACATACATTCAGACAAGATTACAAAAACCATACTGATAATGTGTATTATCATAATAGAAATAACATGTAATGAATAAAGAAATTATTTTCAGAAAAATGTTATGATAATATAATGACAACAGAAACATTGCATCCAAGACATACCTGAACCATGGGGAATCCCATCTGCTTAGTCCAAGTTGACATAACGGCACCTACAGGTTTATTTGACGCCTCTTCCAAAGCTGCCCATAAATCCTCTGTAAATGTGTTGTTATACTGAAAGCAGTGGAAAGGTTTTATTTCCCATTGTAGCATGATTCCTTCTTGATAATAAGCAAACAAATTATTTCAGTCATTACCTGATGCCTGGTTAAATAGATGTTCATTCCTTTCCTAAAGTCATCATCACCAATGTATCTATGTAACATGCGGATTACTGAGGCACCTTTGTTATATGATATATCATCAAATATCTCATCAATTTCAGATGGATGACCCACAGGTACCTCAATGGGATGAGAATTCTTTAAGCAGTCTAACTCTAATGCCCTGAAATGTGATCATAATGTGTAAACAATTGAATTTAAAAAACTAAAAAAAGGATGACTAGGCACTTTAATGCACATATTACAACAACTTGGCACTTTCTCAAAGTGTATCAAAGTATTTTTAGTTGACAAACACAAAGTCACACCATTATTATTATTATTAATTACCTACAAAACAAACAAAAACAATGTCATGAAAAGAACATTTAAAATCTTGTACCTGATATAAGTTTCAGTAACAAACTGAGTCCAAATGTCATACTCTGGGAACAGGTGATTGACACATAGAAATTCCACAAAAGAGGCATAACCTTCATTTAACCAGAGGTGAGTCCACCATTCCATAGTGACAAGATTTCCAAACCATTGATGAGCAAGCTCATGGCCCACTACCAATGCAATCCATTGCCTCCTCACTGCAGAGGTGTGCTCCTCATCCACAAGCAAGCAGGTTTCCCTGTATGTCACCAGTCCCCAGTTCTCCATGGCTCCAGCTGAGAAGTCTGCTATGGCTATGAGATCTATTTTAGGCAGAGGGTAAGCTATGTCAAAGTACTCCTTGTAATATGGAAGTACCCTTGCAGCTACTTCCAGAGCAAACATGCCCTGTTTACTCTTACCCACAGGAGTGTAAACACGCACAAGCACACCATCTCTGGACTTCTTTTCAACATAATCATATTCACCAACCACCACAGCAACCAGGTAAGTTGACATAAAAGGGGTAGTGTCAAAATGGATGAACTTCTTGTCACCATTAATCTTTTCCTCCTTGACAGGCATGTTGGAGAGGGCCACCCGGTCGGCCGGCACGTCGAGCGAGATGTCGAAGGTCGCCTTGATGGCAGGCTCGTCCCAGCACGGGAAGCAGCGGCGCGCGTCCGTCGCCTCGAACTGCGTGACAGCGGCGAAGCGCTCCTCGCCGCTCGGCGTCAAGTACTTGCTGCGGTAAAGCCCTTTCATCTTGTCGTTAATCTCGCCGTTGAACTCGCAAAACAACGTCGCCTCGCCTTCCACTAGCGGCTGCTCGAAGGCGATGCATGCTGTCTCGTCTGCAGCGTTCAGCCGCACGTCCACCGGGTTCAACGTGGAAACAGACCCACCATCGTTGTACTGCAGTTTGACACTGGTCAATTCCAAATCCAAACAATTCAAAACAATTTCATTTGTAGAATTCACGATCTGAAAGTGAATGCGACACTTTAACGCGGCACCTGGAAACTAGATATTTGCAACAGCGATGTGATGAAATTTCCTCTTACCGATACTTTCACTGCTGTCTTTCCTGTGAACGTAAATTTCTCGAGATTCGGTGTTAATTCTAAATTATAATGTTTAGGCACAATATTTTTTGGAAGTCGCTGAAACGGTTTGTTTTCGGGCATTGTCACTTTTTCTTTCGCGATCGTAAATGTAGGACGCACAACTGAGAAATACCGTAATGACCGAGTGACAGAGTGAACTCGCGCTCCAACCGTGCCGCCGATACGTGCCCCCCTCGCGCCTCTAGACCCCCACTCCGAATAACGGTATTGGCTACGTAAGAACTTGCAATGGCAACTAAAATGTGTACGATTTTCAAGACGAATTGCAAATGAATTACGTATTCCGCGTAGTAGTTGTAGCGTCATGGAAGGCAGTTACAATGACGTTGTAAGTGAAAGTTTATGGCTATAAACTTTCCAACAATGGAGTACCGTACATAAGTAACATAAGTGAACAATTTTTTGAGGTTATCACCTTTTGGTACTTTTTAAATTGACAGCAGCATAGACACTCAGTGACAATGTCATTTTTCACGAAATGTTTTTGTTGTTTTTCAATGGCAAATTGGTCATCCTTACTAATATTATAAATCCGAAAGTAACTCTGTCTGTCTGTCTGTCTGTCTGTCTGTCTGTCTGTCTGTCTGTTACGCTTTCACGCATAAAGTACTGGACCGATTTGAATGAAATTTGGTACAGATATAGTCTAGAGCCTAGAAATGGTTATAGGCTACTTTTTAACCGACTGCGCTATAAGGAAGTAATGTTTTACCCGTTAAACGTCTCTACGCGGACGAAGTCTTCACAGCCCAAACTATTGGACGGATCGAGATGAAATTTGGCATGCAGGTAGATGTTATGACGTAAGCATTCGTTAAGAAAGGATTTCCCGAAATTCCCACGGGAACAGGAATTGACGGCAAAATCCTTTTGTATGAAAAATATTTACCGCATAAGTTAGACGCTTGAAATTTGGCATGCAGGTACCTTAATAAATTTAATGCTTAGTCGAACAGGATATTGTAAAATTCCCACGGGAACGGGGGTAACAGGGAAAAAACTTTTGTATCAAAAAATCTAAACCGCGTAAGATAGATGATTTGAGATTTGGCATGCAGGTACCTTAATGGACGTAATGCTTACTTGCAACGCGATATTACAAAATTCCCAGGGGAACGGGAGTTATTGGGAAACAACTCCTGTATGTTAAATCCTGTAGGACACGCGAACGAAGTCGCGGGCACAGCTAGTCATCATATAAATGTGGCGTCAAAAAGCTATAAATACATCAAATACTGATATAATCAAGATAACATAAGTATTGAAAATGTCATGGATTTATAATAATATAATAAGAGCTTTACACGATCTCTAAAACATATTCAGCTAACAGGGCATTCAAATAACTTAAAATAAATGATCGATTTGATCGCTAACTCAACAGAAACTATAAATAAAACTCTATTGTTTTTTTAAAAGAAAACTCTTCGAATTTTTGTAATATCAGATAATCACTTTGCAAAATTTACTACCAAAAATAGTGAAGTAGGTGTGTTTTGTATTTTTTTCAAGCAAATTAACTTCCATTTTTTTAGTAATATAAGACCGGCAGACCTTTAGGAGCACAAATTGACCGATTGCGGGGAATTTTGTATTAACCGCGCCCGCGTCCGTGTAACGCTATCACAGCATTGGCTCTTAGGATGTTCAGCTGTCTGTACTACTTGTCTACCATCTGTCATGACATGAATTTATATCACTCGTCGGTCAAATAGCAATGCGGGATTATGCGGTGTTTATTTGTATCGATTTTATGAATTAAAATTAAATTTACTTTTGTACTGCTTAATTACAAATGAAATAATAACTGTTGAAGTGATAAGTTCGGTTTTGTGCTACGAGTAACCATGAGTAAATTCACGAAAACATGGTTAATTGTCATGTCAGGTTGGTGATTATTTTTTGAACTATTTAATTAATTCGTATAAATGGTTTAAATGTGTATGTAGCTGTCCTAGAAACCTTATTAATTCTGGACTTTTGTGATTTTAATCGATATGATATTAAATGTAATTCGTTTCCAGCTTTGTATGGGGTGTCATCCTCAAGGGTTCTGGAACTTAGCGACAAATTTATTGACATTAGCAGTGAGGGCATGTGGTTCGTTAAGTTCTATGCGCCCTGGTGCGCGCACTGCCGCCGCTTGGAGCCTGTGTGGGCGCATGTGGCGCAGACACTCTACAACAGCCCTATTAAAGTGGCCAAAGTGGATTGTACCCGTTTCAATGCAGTAGCAACACACTTTAAAATAAGAGCTTATCCTACAATAATGTTGTGAGTTTATTAGGATTAGTATTCATTTGAGATTTATCCAGGAATATTAAGGGATTATGAAAATGCTAGTCATTAAAAGTAGATATAATAAAACTGGTACTTATAAATTATATTGCTTCATATTTACAGCATAAAGGGGTCTTATCAACATGAGTACACAGGTGATAGAGAGAAGGATGATATGGTTAATTATGCCATGCGAATGTCCCAGCCAGCCATCCAAAAAGTTTCTCATGCAGACAGTATTGGGTATTTGAAAGAATCACATCCTGTATTTTTTGGGTTTATTGGAAAGCAGCAAGGGCCTCTTTGGGTATTGAGATTTTATTTAAATTTGTTCATCATATTTGCCACAAATTAACTTTAATTCAATAATATATGTAACTTTTTGTTATTATTAGGAAATATTTACCATGCACGCTGAGAAGTATCAACCCCACACATGGTTCTATACAATGTCACATGAAATTGTGAAACATGATATCAAGTCACCTAATGAAACTGCCATATTTGTATATAAAGAAGATGATGCATTCTTTTTTGAAGGTATTCTTGTTAATCTGCATTTATTATGTACAGTGTAATTGTACCACAGCTAATAATTTAATTTAACTTTGCAGCAACCAGTGCTTTAATTAAAGACAAAGAAGCCTTAAATGTAACATTAGATAAATGGATTAACTCGGAGCGGTTTGGATTCTTCCCCAGAATTACAAGAGCAAATATAAATGATCTGATGGATACTGAAAAGTATATAGTAATTGCAGTTGTCTCTGAAAATAAGCTCAATGAAATAACACAAACTGAACAAGATTTTAAAGATATGGTAGAAGGAATAATCAAGTGTGTATTATATTATTAAATTTTTGTAGAGATGTCCTCTATACTTTACCCTTTATTTTTTATTGATATTGATCAAAACATTCATAAAAATGCTGAATTCTTGTTTAGCTTCAATCCTTATATTGGTTTCATCTATAAACTTATCAGTACTATTAATAGTAGTTTTTCTCAAGTTCAAAATTATTATATTTCAGGAGTCGTAAACGAGACCTTCATAGTCGTTTTCAGTTTGGCTGGATGGGCACCCCAGAGCTAGCAAATTCGATAGCAATGACTGAACTTACTGTTCCCCATCTTCTAGTGCTTAACTCTACCACCAGCCACCACCACATGCCTGACGATGATCCAGTTCTGATGACGCCAGAAGCAGTTTTGATGTTTCTAGAGCAGATCCATAATCAAATGGCACCTGTAATTATTTATTATTATTCTATGATATTTACTTTTCATAAGACTTTTTTTAGTGTGAAATTAGTATTCAAAGGCTGCTTTATTAAATTCCAGACTAGCTAATATTATAAAAATAATTCAATCTGATCTAACCAATTATATTTTTTTACAGGTATATGGTGGAAACCATTGGCCAGTTCGAATGTACAGAGGTTTCTTTGAAGCGAGAACCACTCTCACAAATATGTGGCGTGGAAACCCAGTTTTGACAGCACTAGTATTTGGTTTGCCACTTGGGTTCCTATCTCTTATTTGCTATTCAGTTTGCTGCGCTGATATATTAGATGCAGAAGAGGATGAAACGCCAGGTAGAGATTTCTTACCAATTATTCTCAAAATTTGCAATTATATCTATTCATACTCATTTTATAGAGAATTCTGTTGTTTTTTAAATAAATATATTTTTTCCTTTCAGAGACTCATGAAAAGAAAGATTAATATAAGTTTATTCAACAAGACAAACCAAATTATGTACAACTCTGAAGTACTGGGTATTTAGTCTGTAAGATTAAGAATTTTATATAATTTATTTTATACTATCCTACTGTATCTTAAAACCATTGATAATTCTATCTCTATTACATATGATTGGTTATATTATAGGTAATTGATATTTATTTACCTACACATACAATCATTTATTAATGTAGTTATGATCTTCATGCATTTTTATTAATTTTATATTACTATGATTTAAAAATTGCAAAAAGAATATAAAATGTAATTGATGTTGAATTCAATAATTGATTTTGTGTTCACCTTAGTAAACAGGGTACAACTATAGTGTAAGAACTGCTGATAAAAATGCTTAGTTGCCTATATTATTTGGTTACCTTGAGCTTATTTATATGTAATATTATTATTTGGACCACAATACAAAAAGTTTTTGAGTCTTATTACCTCAATCCCGTATAATCTGCCAAATTTTTTTTTTTATTGTACAAAATTATGTGATTTTATTTAAAATCTTAACAAATCTTATGTAAGTTAATTGCTGTGAAATAAAAGTCTATTTAGGTAGTCACTAAAGTAAGTTTTTTTAAGTGAGTATTTAAATTATATTCATGGGTTGATGAATATTATAAATATACTTCATTTAAATAACTACTTCTCAGTATTTTAAACACATGTCTGTTTAAGGTTTTGTACTTAAAGTAAATATGATTTCTTCCATCATGTCTATCATGTTATTTGGGGTTTTTTTACAAGCTCATTTTAGATTTATACTAGAGAAGTCTTCAGAATTCAAGAAACCCATAATATTTATTAGTATTTTCTTTGATGTGTCATGTGAATTGTTGGTTTTGTAATAATTATAAACATTTTTTTAAAATAATTAGTTTTATTTTTTTAAATAGTATAACTAAAATTATTTACAATCTAGAAATTTCATCTATATAAATAGCAAGTTCTAAATGTTTTACCCTGGTTTTCAGCTCTTTGAACCAATGGATATAATCCTGACTATACTGGTCACCCACATTTACCCTTTCATTTGTACTACAACTGGCTTCCCTCTGATAATAATTAGCACCTTTACTATTACTATTTTTATGACTATGATCATATGTATCTTCTAATGATTTTTTACATTTATTTTTAGCTGTGTTTAAAGTAAGTTTGAAGTTGTTTTTAGGTATTTGCTTATAATTATTTTCTGAAATTTTTCTTTCCTTATATAGTTCTTTGCTATTTCCTTTGCCAATCATATATTTTTTTGACATGAAACACTGCGGAAGTCCTGCATCTAATAGAGCTTTACTTGAAGATTCTGCTTCATTTTCGCCACACTCTGAATACTGTGAATGCTGGCTGTATTTCAGGCCAACCTCAAAATTGTTCTGATGCGATTTTCTATCTGTATGTATTTGCATTCTCTTATGATCTTTGTGAATAGATTCAGTATGTATATCATTATCATTATTATCTTTTACTGTTATCTTATTAATTTTTATATTTGGTTCAAGTGAAGGATTCATAATTAAGGATTTCATTAATTCAAAGAAATAGTTATTGACTATTGATTGACTTCTGATGCATTGATAAGTGCTTTGTTCAACTGGATGTCTTTGATAAGAATTCATTAAATCAGTAAATGATTCTATGTTTGGTTGTTTTGATTCATTAAAAGATTTACATAATGATTCAAAATCCTCGATTTCTATATTGTTACTAGAATTATCACATAGTGTTTTCCAAATGTTATTGTATTCAGTTTCGAAACCAACATTTGCATAATCATCAGTTGATATTGGCACTGTGGCAGTGTGAGGTAGATTTTGTATACTTTCACAAGTTTTGGTAGGCCAAAACTGTGTAACCTTTAATGATTCAAAATTTATGGATTCCAATAGCTGTTTAAAGCTATTTTCCTCTTTACCTTCACCTAGAATAGTGATAGCCATGCCATAAGATCCATAACGACCTGCTCTTCCTATTCTATGCAAATATGTTTGCCATTCAAATGGAGGTTCAAAATTAATAACTAGATCAACATTTGAAGCGTCTATACCTCGTGATGCCAAATCAGTAGAAATCAAAATTCGACATTTATACTCCTGCAATGTTTTTAAGGCGTCTAGGCGATCAGATTGTTCTTGACGCGCACATAATTGTTCAACAGGCCATTTTTCTTTCATCAATAGTTTGTATAATTCTTTTACTCTGGCTTGATAATTACAAAATATTAGACATTGTTTAAATTGTCTGTGTGATAATATTTTAAGTAGTTCTTCAAAACGATATTGTGTTTGCCTTACAATATTAGTATTTGACTTAACAACAGTAATTTTCTGATCCACACCAAGTAAAATACAGTTGCTATTAGGACACACATGTTGTGCACTCTTGACATACTTTTTGATGAAGTTCTTTGTAGATTCAGGATATGTGGCACTACTCATGATAACTTGTTTTTGAGCTGGCAGAATAGAGAAAATGTAGTTGATATCCTGAAGAAAGGATTTTTCCATTAGTTTATCAGCTTCATCTAAAACTAGGAGGCGTACAGAACTTATATCAATATGACAATCTTGAATCAAATGTCGCAAACGTCCTGGACTGCCAACTACAATATGAACTTTTTTTCTAAATTTTGCTACATCTTCAGCAACTGGCAATCCTCCCATCACAACTTCAACAACCAGCCCTGAAACAATACATTTATGAGTATATTAGAATACCAATTCCATGAATTACATACATACATACATACATACAAACACGCCTTTTTCCCAGAGGGGAATATTCATATAAACAATTAATTCCATGAATTAATTGTTTATATGAATGTAAAATTGGGATCAGAATTGATTTGGATAATTACAACTGGTAATCTAGTAAAAAGAACTTTCACACATACAATAAACCATATTTAGTTTTACAAACATGTTGCATAGTGTCCTTTAACTTTCAACAATAACAGTTGAAATATATATGGGCTCTAGCATGTGTTCATATAACTTTGATTATTTATTCCATATTTGTAACAGATACCAATTCGCTTAATTGTAAAAGTTTTCTATGTGATAAATACACTGGCCATCAGAAAAACTGGGCCACCAACCATTTTTCATACAAACATGTCCAGTTCTGAGGCCTATAAATGTTAAAGTTTTAGTTCTATGGTAAATTTAAATGTATACAAATAGATATCAAAAATCAAAAAAACATAGAAATTACATACCACTATAATTTGCTCCAAGTTGTTGAATGACATCGTATATTTGATGTGCTATTTCTCTAGTTGGAGCTAAAATAAGTACTTGCACTCCATTGTCAATATCCAACTTCTCTAATGCTATTACTGAAAAAACTGCAGTTTTACCAGTTCCAGACTTCGCTTCCAGAAGTAGATCTATGTAAAAATAAGAATAATTAGTTTCTTTGGAGTTTACTGTGAAAATTCTCAACAATCTAAGGTTATTGCAATTATAATGTACTTACCAAATCCACATTTTCCCAGTGGAATACCATGTAGTTGTACTGGCGAAGGTTTATAAAAGCCAGATGATTTTAACCCTTGTAATGTATTTGCAGTTAGGAGCATACTATCGAAAGTCACATCTTGAGTAATTTGTATGTCTTGTGTTCTTATTCCTTCATTAATATTGTGCGCCAAAACCATGATTGGAAATATATGTATTTGGGAGGCAAGTTACTAATTAAAACATATATGGACAAACACACTTTCATTTAAAGAAATGGTTCGAGTTTTCTTCTCTTTGTATTTGGAAACTTTAACATAAATCAAACACCCTCGCTGCGCGGTGCCAGCCGGTGGTCCTGACAGTGACAGTGACACTTATTTTTTTTTCAAGTTAATGTGTTCGGCTACGTGGAGTACTGACTGGATGTAAGACCTGACATTATTTCTGAGTATTTCACATATTCTATGACAGAGGGAGGACTTCTCTTATTACTTCAAAGAATTAAGGTAGTATGTTTATTAATACTATACATAAAATAAACTCTATATTTAATAAAATAAGATTTCGCAAACAGAGAGTTCTTTTTTTATGTCAAATTCGTATAAATATAATCTGTTTCAGAAAGACTGAATCTGAATCATATTGAATGAATTGGGTGCGTTTAGCCGATAGTAAGACTGGTCAGAATCTGAGAGTGCTGAACAGCATTCGACAATTCTGACAACAGTATCGGCCAGAACCGTGCTGAGTGGAAATGAGAGAAGTGAAGTTAGCTGTTATTCCGCCATATGACGAATCTATCAATCAATCTGAATATCGCCACTTAACATTCCTCAGCCGCGTCAGCCTATGCTACTCAGCAATCGCCATTTTTCTTTCTGTGCTGACAAGATTTTGTATCGGCTAAACGCAGCCATTGAATGAATGAATGAAATATTTCCGAACAGATTTTTGTGAAATGGCGAAATTGTGACTCTGGGGTTGAACTTATTTTTATGTTCAATAACTATCCATTTTCTAAGTAAACCAATGCAATATTGTGTTTCTTATTTTCTTAATCGACGGTATTTATTCGTTTGAGGAATGTGATTACTGTGAATTGACATTATAAAAAATATGATAGATGAAACCAGTTGATCGTTTAATTGCTGCTTGATGTGCATTTTGCTTTGCAAATCTTTGGATTAACACATATAAATCGCAGGTGAGCAATGAGTTTTATACATACCTTCAAGTCTGTGTTATAAAGTACGTTATAGGATTTAGTTCACTGAATCATATCTGGGTCATGAATTTTGTAAATAAAAGGACACACTTTAGATTATATTCTTAGTAGATTTACTTCTGGATATGTTCTAGTTCATCTAGTATTCATATAGTCATTATATCTGATAGAATATTATGGTAAGTATCTCCAGAAGTATACATAGTTTATAATCTTCAGATTATTTCTATACTAATAATTAAATGTCTGTTGTTATCTAGGCCTCAGCTATGAACAATTGTGGAGGTGTAGGAGGGGGCGCAGTAGGCGCCGGAGGTGGACCATACGATACCAAAATAGCAGGTCTTTATGACTTATTGGATACACTTGGCTCTGGACATTTTGCTGTGGTTAAATTGGCTCGTCATGTTTTCACTGGTGAAAAGGTTGCTGTGAAAGTCATCGATAAAAGCAAGTTAGATGAAGTATCTAAATCACATTTATTTCAAGAGGTAAGAAGAGTTCTTTCTTGGTAATACAAGTGATAAAAAAAGGAAGGAAATACAGTTGTTTATTTTATATTGATTATTTTCAGGTCCGCTGCATGAAGTTAGTTCAACATCCTAATGTTGTGCGACTGTATGAAGTGATTGATACACAGACAAAATTATATCTAATATTAGAACTAGGAGATGGCGGAGATTTATATGACTATATCATGAGACATGAATCTGGGCTTTCAGAATCTCTTGCTCGAGATTATTTCCGTCAGATTGTTCGTGCTATATCTTATTGTCATAGGTAAATATAAACATGCTCAATTGCTCATGTTAATTATGTATGGTACAACTAGCTTTCCGCCCTTGACTCTGTCCGCATAGAGATGTTTAACAGGTAGAACATAACTTTTTTGTAGCACAGTTAGTTAAAAAGTAGCCCTTGTCCTTTCTCAGACTCTGGACTATATCTGAGGGCCTACCATGAGTTGGCTATCGTAAACTTACGTACGTTAAAAACCTATCGAGTTGTTTTTTTCATATGGCCGATTGTAGTTCTTCGCGTAACTACCAGCCGGCGCTGTACATGTTTTTCATAGACATATTTACGTAGTCGATATCGAGCGCGTAAGTTTTAAACTCATGGTAGCCCCACTGTACCAAATTTCATTTAACAGAGTTACTTTTGCCTACACATAAATAGCATTTAGAATTATATTATGTACTAATTGAAATATGAACTATTTTTCACATAATAATGTTATTTGTTACAGGTTACATGTTGTGCACCGTGACTTGAAACCAGAGAATGTAGTATTTTTTGAAAAATTAGGTGTAGTTAAATTGACTGATTTTGGTTTTAGCAATAAATTCTGTCCAGGTCAGAAACTAGAGACTTCGTGTGGCTCTTTGGCTTATTCTGCCCCAGAGATCCTTTTGGGTGACTCGTATGACGCGCCTGCGGTTGATGTGTGGTCACTTGGTGTCATTTTGTACATGTTAGTCTGTGGACAAGCTCCCTTTCAAGAAGCCAATGACAGTGAAACATTGACTATGATAATGGACTGTAAATACACTATACCACCTCATATATCAAATTCATGTAAAAGGTGATTATATTTTATATGAAAATCAAGACTAATATAGTCTTCATTATGACATATAAAGTTTTATAAAATACTCACAATGGAATTATTATTAAGATCATATTTTTTTTATTTTAGACTTATAGGGAGAATGTTAGTAAGAGAACCTGAAAAACGAGCTACTCTCTCAGAGATAGCTACTGATCCATGGGTAACAGCTGGAGAAGGAATAACTGTCGAAGATTTTGACACACCTCTAGTTGACAAAGAACAACTCTCAGAGGAGGATCGAGCTGCTATTATTCAACGCATGGTGAATGGAGCCATTGCTACAAAAGAACAGATTTTGGAATATTTGGAGAAGAATGATTATAACCACATAACTGCTACCTATTTCTTGCTAGCAGAAAGAAAACTGAGGACTAAAAGGTCTGTACATTATGCAATTTACCTTTACACACATTAAAATAAATATTGTTCATGTTCTGATAAGTGTGACAAACATATCATACATAAATAGGCTCAGGGAAACAGGTGTTTGATTGTCCTTGAGAGTGGAATTTAAAAGTATTCAATAATTATTTAAATCCACTGACAGATCAACAGTATACTTCTTATGTATGAATTTAATATTTAGTATACTTCTTTACATGTAAACCTTAGAATATTGAGAGTTTTAAATGAATATCCATGAAGTGGTTTAGTATGTATTCAGTCACTTTGATAACACATAGAGTAGTTTTAAATATAAAAATTCCAAAAGGGATGTTCAGTATTCATGTAATTTTTAAATAACATTCAGGGATTCAAATTCAAAGTTCTTTTTTATTAACCTGAATCTTGTATCATCCCACTGATTGCTCTCTAAATCGATCTCGAAAAGATCTCTGTGTACGTACAATACTGGCACTTTGGGGAACAGTAAGCCAGTATGTGACCAATTTTAAAATAAATAAATGAATATCCAAAGCTGTTTACTGCTCTTCATCCAGTACATGTAAAATTGTATTTTACACAAATTGAAACGTAACGTTCGTGGTATAGGTCGGAGTCGCTGCGCCGCTCGGAGGCGGCGCGCGGCGCGCGGCGGCCCGAGGCGCTGGCGGTGGCGCGCGCCCCGCCCGGCCGCGCGCTGCTGGCGCCGCCCGCGCTCGCCGCCGCGCCGCGCACGCCCCAGGACGTGCCGCCGGTGAGCACACACATTTATTGTTCTAGACATTTATTGTATACCAGACCTTTGGATATGGTACATTTTCTCGACCATAAGCCGTGGAACATGCCGTTTCATAGTTAACAGTAAGATATAATTACATTCGAATTGAGAAACCTCCTCCTTTTTGAAGTCGGTAAACGACAATGTTAAATAACGGGATTAGTATCATTCCATGATGTAAAATGTAAAATTGAGCACCATGTTAGATATATAAATATCTAAACCGTATACCAAATAATGTCCTACAAACGTCGAAAAAATATGGGTAGTAGTACTAATAGTACAAAAGACCTTACACTAGTTCACTAAACTCAAATGCTCATGAACCTAGTAAAATATGAGTAAGTACTCATATACTCCCTATATTCTATTGGGAGCGTGCACGACGGTGCTGCCCTCATTTTGGTGGCCCTTTTTTCGTTATATCTTATGGAGTGAAATTAATACCAACGGCCGCCGCTAGAAATAACAACGGACATCTCATAAGATTACATGCGTTTTTGACAATCAGCACCGTTTCTCCCTCCACCCACGGTCCCAATATAAATAATTAATAATATGAGACTTTGCCCATGGGCGTACCTGCTGGCATATCACACAAAGTGAAATAAATATTTTACTGACTTTCGAATATTTCCATCTAAACTTGCATCGTATCTACCACGCATTTCAGTTATGAAATCATGGTAAAATCAACTACATATTTGTACTAATATATAAGCATATAGCTCTTCAATTAATATCTCTTTCATGAATAGGTAACTTGTTACTTGGAATGATTGAAGTGACAACATACAAAACAAAGGATATTTGTTTATCTCATTTGTGGTAATGTCTATATTTAATGTATGACTTACTTTGCTCAATGTAGACTACGACGTAAGATCCCACTGTCGGATTCTGCAGGTATCTATTTATTTGATGACTTTATATACCTTCACTAAATAGTATTAAACAAATTCGTGGCGTGGTTGACTAAGGCCCGATCGCTCCCCGTTTAGGGTATGCCCGTGGCCCAGCTGCATTTTTGGTATTTGTTGTTACAGCGGCAACGGAAATACATCATTTGTGAAAATTTCAGCTTACTAGCTATCACGGTTTATGATGAGATACAGCTTGGAGAACATAGACGGACAGACAGACGGACGGCAGAGGCTTAATAATCTGTACCCATTTTTATCTTTTAGGTACGGAACGCACCCAGACATGTGTCTACGAGTACCTATCTATAATCATCATACAAATACATAGGTACAGAAAGCGGGTACCTGCGACTTCATGATTGTGTAGTGATTAATATATTTCATCATCATCATCATCATCATCAGCCCATTTCTGTCCACTACTGGACATAGGCCTCTCCAAATGCACGCCACTTCTCTCTATCCTCGGCCACTCGCATCCAGCTCCTACCAGCCGTCCTGCGCAGATCGTCACACCACCTGGCCTGCGGGCGTCCTACACTACGTTTGCCGAGACGCGGTATCCACTCCAGAATCCGTCTACCCCAACGGTTGTCGGTTCTACGGCTGATGTGGCCAGCCCAGATTAGTATATTTAATTTGTCGTATTGTTGTGCAGAGGTCGCGCAAGTGCAGCATAGTGCGCGAAGAGGAGGACGACGAGGAGGGCGGCGTGAGCGCGGGCGCGGCGCGCGCGGCCGACGCGCGGCGCGGCTCGCGCTCCGAGGGCCGGCTGCACCTCGCCTGCGCCGCGCGCCCCGCCCGCCCCGCGCAGCTCGCCGACAACCTCACCAAGGTGGGGATAATTGTAGCACCTCATTAGCTGGCGCTTATTAGCGGTCACCATACGAATACAGACATCAATACATAGTATAAAACAAAGTCGCTTTCGCTGTATGTCCGTATGTATGCTTAGATCTTTAAAACTACGCAACGGATTTTGATGCGGTTTTTTTTAATAGGTAGATAGAGTGATTCTTAAGGAAGGTTTGTATGTAAAATTTACCCGAAGCGAAGCGAGGGCGGGTCACTAGTATTCTATAAACCGATGATAGAGCAGAACTTTCACATAAGCCTGGTCGGGGAAGCCACTATACCCTTTTTCAGCTAAGATGATCCCTGTGACACTTCATTGTGTTCCGAATTACGCATTATACCATTGACAAACGAAAATAATTTTATTGCATACCTTTTTTATTTTATTGCGTAAAAATATGAATATAAAACATTTTAAACTTATAAAACAAAATCTGTATCGTTAACTTAAATTTAATTAATTAGAAAATAAAAACGTAATTTTAAAAAATACCTATGCAGTTCGTATACATAGAACGGAACATAGAGCTGGGACTAACATAATCGGCGGCCATTTTCCGATTGCTCGATAATCGCATCCATCAGTCAGTACAAGCACAGGTACAAGTGCGTCAGCCTTGTATGCGAGTTGTGTTTTTGTTGATCTTGCGTGGTGTTCGGTTATTGTTACTTTTTGTTATTGTTGCTGTTATTATGTTTTTCATTGTTATTGTTGTTGTTTTTGGCAAAATGCCGAAAAAAACTAAAAAGACTTGAGTTTTGGTAGTTTAATATAATCGATTACATTTCTATGGAACATATTATCGATTACTGGACATAATCGAAACTATTTCATTGTTGGACATCTCTACAATTGTCAAAATAGAACTGTCACAGGGATCATCTTAGCTGAAATAGGGTATAGTACCGCACTTACATACTGCCACCGGAGTACTAGCTCTCGAAGCTGAACAATGTTATTGATTGAATGAATGAAGAAAATATTGAATATTGATTTTGTGCGCCTGAAATAATACATAGGTATAAAAGTTTGTTATCATTAGAGACCGGATTATATGCATGCAAATGCATATTTTAGCCATTCTCAGCAGTAATAGCATATTTTACCTAAAAACTAGTTATGATGCATATTATAGGTACATTTACAATATTTTTCACCCACCCTGCGTTTTGAAATTACATTTAAGTACTACATTTCGGAACACAGTCAGCAGCGTTGACAAAAATTATAAATAAATTAATCTATACTAATATTATAAAGAGGAAAGATTTGTATTTTTGTATTTTTGTATTTTTGTATGTTTGTAATGAATAAACTCAAAAACTACTGGACCGATTGCAATAATTTTTTCACCATTAGAAAGCTGCATTATTCAGAAGTTACATAGGCTATATTACAGTTATAAAAAAATTAGGGATCCTTACTAAAACTCCAATAATGTAACCCAAGGTGTAAAAAATAGACCTGAAAAATTCCTTACGTCGCCTGCGCTGCGAAAACTATTGAAGATAGAACAAAACCATTTACTAAGACTTTGCTGAACTCATCATTATCTACAAAAAGTGTCGCGACAGCATATGTCTAAATATTATAGTTATGTCACAGCAAGCGGTTTTTTATTCTAAAAATTTAATTTATATGCCGCCGCTTGAAAGGGCTCTTTATTTGTACCTTGGTATTAATCCTTATCAAAATAAGTTTGTATATATTCAAGACGGCTTCAATACCTTTTTATAACTTTTTGAATTATTCAATTCGGACATTTAATTCGGAAGATATAACGAGTTTAAAAATGCAAGTATTAGAAAAAAGTCGCGTGGTTGCCGCCACCGCGCTCAGCTAGCCAGCATGCGATGTAGGCTCTGTGTAAGCGTCACTGGGGTACGGGGGAGTCAATGTAATATGTAATATAATAATTTTATAAAGAGGAAAGGTTTGATTTTTTGTTTGTTTCGAATAGGGTCCGAAACTACTGCACTGATTTGAAAAAATCTTTCACTGTTGGAAAGCTACACTATCCCTGAGTGTCATAGGCATTTTTTAGATAAAAAAAATAGATTTCTCTTACGGGGTTAAAATATATTACATAGAGATAGAGATATCCCCGAAGCGAAGCGAGGGCGGGTCGCTAGTATAATATAAATGTATTTGTTTTCTCCTTTCAAAAAATTCTTTACTAAAAATTATGCTGATTTTGAATTAAAAAAAAATGAATAGGCAGAAGTCCCAAAAAAAAGAGAAAAGTGGTTAGTTTTCTTTTTTTGGGGACTTAATTTTGAATATTTTGAAAATTTTCGTGCATATTACAAGCATTTTTCATGCATATTTCAAGCATTTTCCTGCATATTTCAAGCATTTTTCATGCATATTTGCATGCATATAACAAGCTTTTTATGTTGCATATAATCCGGTCTTTAGTTATCATATTTTAAGTTGACAATTCATGAATAGCTAACATATCTCTGTTTATCGTAACATAACTTTAACTATTGATCAATTCGGCAGGTGAACATCTGCGAGGCGGCGGGCGGGTCGGCGGAGGCGCGACGGGCGCGCGCCGAGGGCCGGCGGCGGCGCGGCGGCTCCTGCTCCTCCTCCGACCTCTCCGACGACGACTCCGAGAAGAAGAAGCGCGCCGCCGACCAGCACGTGCCGCCCGACCGCGCGCGGCGCGACTCGCACGACGACTCCAGCGACAGGTGACATATAATTATATCCAGCTCGTGGTTAACTACTTTACTAGTTTAACGCGTTCATCGGCCGTTACACCCCGCCGAGGTGTTCGAGCCTAATTTAGGGTGATTAGGTTTTAGTTAACCACACTGACTACGTGCAGGTCGGTTGCACAATCTTGGAATTTCTGTGAGTGCAGGTTTCGTCCGACCGCGGTGGGCTTCGAATTGGCCACTTCTCTCGATTTAAGGTTCGAAACAACGATAATTAGTTATCAACTTTGCTTTAGAACAAATTATATTTTAAAAGATACGATCTCAACTCGGGCGAATCATCGCCTCGAGGAGCTCAGGTATTTCGTCGGCGAGCCGTCGAGCGCGATCACGACGCGGTATGCTTGCATCCGCAGCCAGGAGCGCGGCAGCGGCGCGGCCGGGGGCGCGCGCGCGGAGGCCGGCGCGAGGACGGCGCGCGCGGGCCCGGCGGGCGCGGGCGGCGCGGGCGGCGGGGACGCGCGCGGCGCGGCGGGCGGCGGCGGCGGGGGCGGCGGGCGGCGGCGGCGCGGCGCGGCACGAGTCGCGGCTGCGCGAGTCGCGCTCGCTGAACCGCATCGCGGAGGTGGAGGAAGGCGGCGGCGGCGCGCTGGGGGCGGCGGGCTGGTGGCGCTGTGCGGGCGGCCGCTGCTGCGCCTGCTGGCGGCGGCGCGGCCCGCGCCCACGGCGCGCCGCCTGCACGGGCTCTGCTAGAGCCCGGCCGCGCGCCGGCCCGCGGCGGACCCGATCCGAGGACCGATACACTGCGCGGGGCCCCCCGGCTCCGATTTTAATCTGTGCGAGTGCTGCGATTCGAGCGATCGCGTAGGTAAACAGGGTTCCTCTAAATTTTGAGTATTTACGTTCACGGATATAGATCTCTATTGATCGTCCGCGCGGACCGCTCCGTCGTTCGCGAGCGCGCGGCGGGCGGGCCGACGGCCGGCTCCGGCTCGGGTCGTTCGCTCGTCGACTCGGGACCCGAACGTGTTCCGCTATTCGACGTTGTCGACGGAGTGAAGTGGGTGGTCCTCGATACGGTAACCTCGATTAAATTAAATTAGTGATGTGTCAACTGTATTAGATGAAAGATCTTGTTGTTGTATTCCAATATATAATATCGATCACTAAACGTATTGTACATTGTTAATCGTAATTATGCCATTTGGGGTCTAAAAAGTCACAATATTGAATGATCTCGTTTTCAGATCAGCAGCATGTTATGTTACTCGTCTTCGGTCATTTATGCATGGGACCTTTAGAAACCTGCTCGTGACTCTTTAGATCGGGGAATGGGATACGTAAATTCTAATTATACAACTAATAATCTTAAAATTGTAGTATTTATTGTCTACAATTCTACAGTTGTTGCTTATTTTAATCAAATAAGTGATGTATGCATAGGAAGGAGGTGTTCTTTTTCACTTTAATATCAATACATTTAATAACTCATCGTGCATTATGTTCATACAGTTAAACTATGAAATTATTTGTCAGTTACTAAGTTATGGATATTGTGCATTTTAATAAGCCTTTACTTACTTGAATTTGATTTAAAATATTTTGTAAAAGTTTATTTCAAATGCTTGTTTAAATAATATTATGAACAAGAATGTTAAATAAGTTGAATGTTGTGTAATAAAAATCTATGTACATATTTAAATTGTTGTAAATAAATATTTTATCTTAACTATTACGTAATATAGCTAGTTGATTTTAATTTTCATATAGAGTGGAAACGATAGGTGTGTTTTCGTACACGATTATTTCATTTTTGTTTTTGATAATAGAAAAATTAATATGCACTGCCGGTCGATCTTATGGCTTACACTCATCACATGGAGTGAATTTATCTATTACAATATGAATGAATTTGTATACCTAATCATATTGGATAATTCTGTTCTTTCCTCATCACTATCTATCACTAGATATTTATTTCATAATACAATCACAGGCCTTGACTTAAGCAAACTCGATTTCACTTCGCCGTTCCGCTTCAGTAAAGTTAACGATTACTGTGAACTATTTTTGATTCGGTTTTACTTTTAAATTGACAATTAGGATAATAACGATTTTATAATTTGGATGTGGTTGGGTGGGCTGTGCAATGATAAAAAACTGTTAACAGAATACTGTAATATCTTAAAACTCGCTGATATACAGTTTCAATAGCATACGGTCCATACAAAAAGTAATGTAATTATGACATCACTTGGAATTTATTATGTAACATGGTAGATTTTTATTCCGGAAATGTTTCATTACAAGTCGTTATTACTTCTGTAGTCAAAATTAATTTTTCAACTTTGAAATGAACGCGCCCACCAAACCTGAACATCCATTTTGTTACCTCAAATTAAAAAGAAATAATAGTTTTGCCTTCATTATAATGTAAATTTGAAATCAAATGCAAAATCAAATACTGTCATCTTCCCTATTAAAATATTTCAACTTGTTAAAAATAATCCACATATAGTTTTGTTTCTTATTTATTTTATGCTATGAAGTTAGACATATAGGTTGCACCTACCGTGAATGCGAATTAATTTTTTTTCGTATAATATTATGAATACCTACCTACATTACACAATTGAGAAAATTCCAAAATAATGTATGTACCCTGACAAGAAATAAATTGAACTCATGGTATTGCATAGCAGTACATATAGGTAGTAAAAACTAGGGCTTGTCGACAGAGTTATGATTGACTGCTGATGATGCAATAATAAATATTGAATGCCATATCAGTAGGATACCGGTACCGATACCTATAATACTTACTAACTTCATTTATTAAATTATAAAGAATTTGGTGTTCGGACTAAAGGCTTCAATACTATTGGGCTAGTGATTTCGTTCGGAAGAAGCCACTTTCCTTTCCTTGCACTATGTGTTAGTTGGAAATATAATTATTTTAGTACAATATGGTACTTATTAATTTTCTTCTTGTTCTTATGAGGGGTGGTTTATTGCACTTGTGTGGTGCAAGGCTTGCAATATAAATAACACGCCAAAGATTAACTAATTGTATAATGCGTTTCTCTAATCACGTTTTGTGCTTCTCGGTGCCAACATAAATGTTATTTTAAGTTTCGTAACTTTCACGCGTGTGACTGTGCTCTTTTATGAGTAGACTGTACTGGTGCTTGTTGTTTCTATGAATTTTTGTATATTCAAACTTTGTTGCCACTCGATTCTTTCTTAATTCCATCGGAACAAGTTTATGCAGTTATAGGCGAGACGACTAAAAAAATATAATTAGTCCGTTATTTAGATTATTTAACAATATTGCACTCGTATTTTTTATTTTCTTTCACAAACAAGAAATTATGAAGAAGGCGTCCGACCGATTTCAGCCATGGCGGCCGATCTCAATTGAGATCAGCCAAGTGCGCAGGACATATTATAGTGCACAAGTGTGCGCGCAAACACAAGTGCACTCTCTATTCCCTTACTCATAATTCGGTGAGACGGCAATCCGACATGACCGATGAGAGATCGGGCGCAGGACCACCGGCTTAACGTGCTTTCCGAGGCACGGGCGTTCAACCGCCAACTTCCTAACTCCGGGCTGAGTAATTTCATTACAGAAAAACTCACACAAATTTTTCCCGACCCCGGATTCGAACCGGGGACATCTCGGTCCTAACGCAGCACTTGCTACCAATAGACCAACGAGGCAGTTAAAATTATGTTTAAAGTTAGAAATTATGAAGATATAGTGCTTATAGAAGTTTCGTATGACGTCACGTTTACGTACAATTTTTGCGTAACTGTGACGTCACAAGCCCCCACTCCAGAAGTTTGATAAGCTATAATTTTGTAATTTTTCAATCAATTGAAAAACAAAAAATACGTGTCCCATATTTTTGTATAAACTAACTTACGGACTAAATAGAATAATAAGATTTTGACCCAGTCGTCACGCCTATTTTAGATTACGAAATTGCAATCATCGAAATTTAGGTGCCCCAACTTAGAGACCATGTTAACTCTTGAGATTAAAACATATTTATTTAAACCTATTGGGAGGCAATATTCAATAGGTGTCTGATGTAGTCCTGTCGTTTATGTTTCGTGTGCTTATTGGGTGTCTGACTTTAAACCACAATCGCTTTAATCGATAACGGTTTATAAAGGGGTAGGTTTTTATTTGTCCTAGTTATTAAAAAAATAGACACATAATGTTATATCCCATACTTTGTTTAAGATCTGATGGTGAAGTATAAGAAGAGCGTAATTATGTGAAAACATTGTTGGTTAATGCTAAAGAAGCTATTGGATTTCGTTGTTTTTTTTTTATAAATAAAAGTTGATAATTGTTGTAACGGGGCATCTCGTGTTCCCAAAATCTGATTTGGTTCTGAATCAGGGTCGAACAAAATAACTGCCCCAATTACCTCTTTTTGTATAGATATTTTACAGTACCGACCATGTATTGTGAATCTATTTTAAATACAGCAAGTGTGACATCATTAGTGGAACTTTAAAGTTCTTAAGAAAAAATCTTATGTTTGCTGCCATTAATCCTGAGTTTTGTTATTGCAAATATGGTTACTGAACCACTTGAGACAGACATCATTTAAACATTTAGGTATACGGCCAAATACTGAAACTATAAATGAATATTACACTTTTACTTAGACGATAAGCTTCTGATCGATCGTTTCAATATTTAGTCTGTAACCTTATACATAGTACTATTCATAATATGTATTAAGCCCTAGTATTAAATATTTAGGGTGGATGTTGACCCATACAAGAAAAATTCCAGTGGTAAGCTGTGAAGAAATACTCATTTTATGTAATTCAATTTCTATAGGCCATACATAGCTATAAAAAAGTGTAATCAGCCAATATACCTAATAGACAAATATTTCCTAAGTCTGTGCAATATAATAGATATTCAATGAGAGCTTTGTAATTTGTACATTTATAATAAATTTGTATGGTTAAAGTACATCTGTTTATAGTAAATAGCTTATAGCATTTTAAACTGATATTCTAATAACTGTGTACCTGGTGGCCATCTGTATTTGGCATTAAATTAAGCTTTTTCAAAATGTCCAGAACCTGTAGCAATTAGACCGTGTATGATGTCTGGTGATGATGTATCAATAAACAACTTATTCTAGATGTTGTGTATTTAATTTGAGATTTTGAATCAATGGACTATTGTCTTGCCAATAAAACGGAATTTACAAACTTATCGTTTTCCAGTATCACATGTAACATAATTTATTAAAATATGTTGTATAAAATAATCTTGTTTTATAAACAAATAAATATATAGAAACTATATAAATATTTTTTTAGTTTGAATGTTCTCTTTAAATGTTTGTCTCAAATAAATGTAAAAAATATTAAACCATATTTGTTTTTAATTATTATTTTTTCCGGCGATTCCCTACCCGTGCCCTTCTGCGGAGGGGTGAGTTCGAAATTTCCAGTATACTATTCCTGCCGAAGAAAACCTAGAGAATATATTCCCCTATCCCAATGTATCTGGGACATTGTAGTGTGCGTTCGCCCAGCAAAAAAGTATCGCCTTTCAAAAAAATAATGATGCAGATATTCTGTGCCTTATCTCGTGTAATTGTGCCCGAAATTTTAAATTTGTGCGTCTAAAGGGTTCGTCGTTATTTAAGATTAACTGATTCTGCTGCACGAACGTTCGTCCAGCAAAATAATTTTTATTTTTTTAGTCTAGCAGGATATAAAATATGCAAAAAGATAGCTTACAAACGGCTGTAAATGTGCCGTAAAAATGAAATTTGTGCCTCTGAAGATTTAAGAGATATTGCCTTTGCCAAGGCGAACGTTTTGGCGAATGCTATATATCGGAAACTGTTGGACGCGCAGTGATGATTATTTTATACGGATACGGTATATTTGCGTATTTGTGCCCAAATTTTCAAAAACATGACTAGCATGGTTCAGGAGTTATGATTTTTTTCCTAGAAAATGAAAAAGCTCTACCTCTGAACGAACATGACCAAGGACTTCGCGTTAGTGCCAACAGGTACCTATTATATATTCGATCCTATAAAGTTTCACTGGTCTACTATATCATATGAAAGTTATTAACGATATTGTCATTTTTTGAGGTTGTCTTGATTCAAATTACTTAGAATAGGAAAACGCTAGTTTTCTGTGAGCTGGCTTATTACATTCTTAAACAATAATTAGTGCCTTATTTTAAGAATACGTATACAAAAAATCAGTTCAATATACCCATTAGATTAGACAAAAACGATAAAAAACTATACGACATATTTTTGGTAGATTAACCGACAAAATTCGAGTGAACATTAAAAGGCGGCTGCACGATACTGCTTAGTCTTCCTAATTTGATGGCGTTCTAAAGATATTCAAACAGTACAGATGCGTGATTAATTGTTAAGTTGGAACATATTTTATAATAGAGACATAAAATAACATGTGCTTTTTTGTGTATAATAATACTTACCTACACTATAATTTGTAGTGTATTATTACAAAACAGATTTTTTTGCCGTTTTCTAAGGACAATATATATTGTTAATAACAACACATTACATATTAGTGTTTTAATTATAATGAAAAAATAACACATTTTATTTAGTGTCCCTAACATAAAATATATTCCAACTTAACAATTCTGCACGTATCTGTAGTATTTTAATTTCATTAACGCCATCAAATTAGGAAGACTAGCTTGAAGTATCGTGTGGCTGCCTTTTAATGTTCACTCTAATATGGACGGTTAATCTATCATAAGTATGTCGTATGGTTTTTTATCGTTTTTGTCTAATCTAATGGGTATATTGAACTGATTTTTTGTATACGTATTCTTAAAATAAGGCACTAATTATTGTTTAAGAATGTAATAAGCCAGCTCACAGAAAACTAGCGTTTTCCTATTCTAAGTAATTTGAGTCAAGATAACCTCAAAAAAATGACAATATCGTTAATAACTCGCCAATGACATGAAGTAGACCGGTGAAACTTTATAGGATCGTGGGAATATATAATAGGTACCTGTTGGCACTAACGCGAAGTCCTTGGTCATGTTCGTTCAAGGGGTAGAGCCTTTTTTCATTTTCTAGGAAAAAAAATCATAACTCCTGAACCATGCTAGTCATGTTTTTGAAAATTTGGGCACAAATACGCACAAATATACCGTATCCGTATAAAAATAATCATCACTGCGCGTCCAACAGTTTCCGATATATAGCATTCGCCAAAACGTTCGCCCAGCAAAAAACTTAATATCTCTTAAATCTTCAGAGGCACAAATTTCATTTTTACGGCACATTTACAGCCGTATATAAGCTATCTTTTTGCATATTTTATATCCTGCTAGACTAAAAAAATAAAAATTATTTTGCTGGACGAACGTTCGTGCAGCAGAATCAGTTAATCTTAAATAACAACGAACCCTTTAGACGCACAAATTTAAAATTTCGGGCACAATTACACGAGATAAGGCACAGAATATCTGCATCATTATTTTTTTGAAAGGCGATACTTTTTTGCTGGGCGAACGCACACACATTGTAACATATGATCCGTAATTTAGGAAATAGACTAGCCTGGAACTTTTTTAAACTGAGGAGGGACATATATTTTTTTAAAGTTGTGCCACTGTATCCTGTATCCTCCTTAGGTATGTGGAATGATTAGTACGAGCATAGTACCTCTGTAGTTGCCTACATAAATAAAGGACTTAAGCCTGGTCATCCACCTGCTTATTATTACATCCATGATGTGCCCAGGGATCTGGCAGAGGGCGTCAATGAGTATGAATAAAATGTCTTGTTTTTTAAATAAACTACTACTAAGTACCTGATTGCGTGGGGAAAAGTGGAATAAAGAGACGCGAATTGCAACATTACTGACTGCTAACAATTATAACATAAATAAGAGTAGACTTTTCATGTCTTTACTAAAATGCAGTAGGGTCATTCTACTTTTTAGTGCAGGTTTTTATGACTTTAATAAACTGTTAAATTTTGATATTTATCGTACATTTAAATCTATACTTATATCTGAATCAAATAATGATCTGCAATAGGATGTGTGTTTTACTGTTGTTATCTTTTTATTATTTCGACGTTTTGTAGTCTTCGATTTCAAAATTATACAACTTTGTTACGTCCCTAAAGGTACTATTTTTTGTACTGTATTTTTGGGAAATACCACTGTGTTACCGGTAAAAAGTATGAATAATATATTTCTAAACAAAACTGCATAGTACGGTCCGCACACTGTTGCAGTCTATTTTACATTGATGTGTAATTTTTTTTTAATTTATACATTTACCTTAATAATTTAATATTTTCTACGGGGGACAAAAATACCTGCACTAAAAAGTGGAATGACCCAGTAATTTAACTTGAGTCAGCTTCATTATAACTCAAGTTAACTTTTTACAATAATAAGTCTTACTCACATTATCAACAATGTTATAGTTATGGATTTAAATTTAAGTTAGTAACTTGGGTACTGAAATATTAAAAGGTTGTAGCAAATTAAAACTCTGTTTATGACAGTATTATTTGATTTATTTACCTTTGCTAGTTATACATTGGTAAAAATATTAATGCTATGAAACAATTTGACTTAGCATTTGGTTTGTTACAATAAATTCACACAGAATAATTGCTGGGAGCTAATTGTAATAAGTAAATTATTGGTGAAGACTGATGCCATTGCAGGGCCATCCAGCTGTCCTGCCCTGTGGTATTGTCAGCAAACATCATAATGCCTTGTTCATCAAGTTTAAAAGAAACAGTTGCAAAGCTTCATAATGAACCAGTAGTACTTTATCTTATGTGCCTAAGAAATAAAAATTTCCTAAAATATTTTACACTTGATCAAGTTAAATTAGGAAAGATAGCATATTGCCTTATCTTTTGAGTGCTATGTTTAGGTTTAATCAATTGAATAGAAAATAAGACCTTTAATTTCACAATATAGAATATAAACAAGAACAGATTGCAAATTTATGTCCATATTAATGAACAACTATTTTCAATCAACATTGGATACATGTATGACATTGCTGTAGTTTATAAATATGGACATAAAACCCTTACCTAAAATCAAGATGTTAGTAAAACTAGCCTTAATAATACCAAAAGCAAGTTTAACTTTTTAAAAGGCCACAATAATTTAGGTAATAATAGATAAATAAATGGGTGTTACCCTCTAAGTGGGTAATTAAGAGCTGTTTCAGAGATGATTCTTATAAAATACATAATTATATTACCCAATCTACCATGATAGTAGTGAGACAAAATGCTTACTAGATATTAGCTTAATAAATCAAGATATAAATGCATTATATAAGGAAATTCATAGTTAACTTTAAGATATAAAATAGCACAGCATGAAACCAAGCCCATAAATTACACTGAGAAAAAAAACATCTTTACACTAACAAATTACAGGTATTGCAAAAGTATATCAAAGTAGATTGGGTCTGTTAAGACATGTTTTATGGAGATAACTAAAAAGTGCTTCCCTCTGGTGGCTGAGACAGCTTCATGTTCTCCTTCAGGGTCATCAAACGCCGCAGCTCCTGCAAGACTGTCTTGATAGTGTAATCTCGCTGCCATCTTGCTAGAATCGGGACTTGCCTATTATCAACCTGTGAAAAATTTGATAAAATGTAATTTCCATTCCACATTTTAAAAAAAAGAGAAGTTATTATAATCAACTTACAAGGCCTGTCTGGCTATTGACACAGTTCATGTTGATTCTAGAAATAAATCTAGCAGTTGGCGGTTCGTCAGGATACCGCGTTCCACATTCAATTTTAAGTGAGTACATTCTATTTTCATAAGGAGTCTGAAAATAAAACAATGGGTATATTATTCATTGTATGACAATGCTTACACACTAATATAATTAACATCAATTACCCTAGGGGGGCCAATTATCATGCCAGTCCAGTGAGTAAGAGTCATATCATCATCGCTTTCCAGTCCCCAAGAAATGGTGCCATCACCCACTCCCTTCTGCCCTTGTTCAAGCTCTTCAAGGAGACGAAAGTTTCGTGGTACCACTGAAAATAAACATGTTGAAGTTATTACGATAAGCGTTTATTCAATCAAATCTATAAGTACATATTTATATTCGGTTTAAAAACAAATTGAAATAATAGTCTTACCAACGCCTGATGACGGATTCGCCATGATCACAATTTATTTCACCGGCGCGCACTAACGAAACCACTACTTATATGGTAGTTTTAGTGAGTAGGCATTTACGGTGTAGATTATTGAAAGGTTTGTAGATTTGAACGGGCAAATCTATTCCGATTATCTACTAAAATAAATCCTCCAATTCCGATTTTTTCACTCAAAGTCAAAGAGTAGGTTAGCAACTTTTTTTGCTGACTTTGACAAATGTCAATACTCTTTTATAATAGTCTATACACAAAATAATTGTTTGTGGTACACTTTTTAAATAAAGAGCCTTTCAGCAATGCAGCTTTTATAGCAATAATACAAATTACATTTAAAATTTTTGAGTAAATTTTGAGGTTTTGGAGGATTTACACAGGTTCATTTTTCAGACGCTGGACTGGATTGGGACTATATAAAGTAGCCAAGTTGTTGTCTATGTGGCGGTGGATCTGAGCCGGTCGCCGGATTCAGCCCGAGCCGAGCGAAGACGAGTGAGCGGTGATGAATGAGCGAGACTAGACTTGTGTCTATGGTCGACGTGCTGTGCTGTGCCGTGTCTTGCTCCGGAATTTCCTTCTTCCTTCAAGCCAAATTTATTTTGGAACACACATGGTTATCATTTTTATGTTTGTTAGTTAGACCTCGAAGTCAATTATTTTTTGTTGATCTGTAATGAACAATGAACAGTGTTGTGATTTGATGAAGTGATAGTGCAGTTTTGGAGGTAAAATGCCCGCTTCCATTTGCGACCCAGTATCCAGCGCATTGCGTTTATCTCTAAGTGCAGACGAATCGCAAAATTCGTCATTATTAGACAGTAGAATCTACTCAACTTCGAAAAGTGTTTTGTTAACTAAAATAGACTTTGAAGAATCAGGAGATTTTCAAAGCCATGTTCTTGACGGGTTGAAGTCTAAATACGTGGTGATCCGACCTAAAAAAGCTGTACTAGATAGCAAAGTCTTGAAGAAAGAAGGTGTTTCTGCTAGTCAAACCACAGGTAAGAATAATTTCTATTAGGTTTTATGTTAAATAGCCCTTTACAATCAGCATGAATAGAAACAATAAAAATTTTTAGGTTATATTTTATCAATACATACTGTCAATATTTATCTAACTGTTTTTTGTTTAGTATGAATAATTTTTGTTCTGAATCAAAATAGATAAATATGATAAAAGTTTTTCCACTTATATTGTAAACTCTAAATCTTACAGATACTAATAAACATGGTGAGGATGGGTTACCTAAGGCTAAAAGGGTCCTATTTCCTGTTGAGAAAGTGCAGCTCGGATGGCAGACTGCCTGGGCAGCTGGGGCGGGTATGCAGAATGTGGGGAACACATGCTACTTAAATTCTACATTGCAGGCACTTTTCCATGTGCCTGCTTTAGCTAACTGGTTGGTCTCTGAAGCCTTACATTCTGAGAAATGTAATCAACAAGGTGAGTGTTTTCATTGTAATACATCAGTATTGGTCACTGATACCATATTTGATAAAAGAATTGTATATACTAAGTGCTCATACTTGTAATCTGATAAGTAAGAAATTATTATTGTGGTGTATTTGTTAAAGTAAAATATATGCTTGCATAATTTTCAGAAGCATGTGTTATATGTGGTATGCGTGCGACTTTGATGGCTACCCAGAAGAGTGGCGGGGCTCCTATAAAACCTTGGCAAGTGTACTCCAAACTTCGTCTCATATGTAGACACTTGACTCCAGGGCGGCAAGAAGATGCTCATGAATTTCTAAGGTAGCTTAATTTTTAACTCACAATACTATGATAACTTTTTGGACTAATATATGGACTAGTATTTTGTATTGTGTTGGTTTTAAATTTGTATGTAACTTAAAATTATAATTGTTTTTTATTATTCAGGTACTTGGTTGAAGCAATGGAAAAATGTTATTTGTCAAGGTTCATTAATGCTGATAAATTTGATCAATATAGTAAGGAAACAACACCCTTAAATCAGATACTCGGAGGATATCTCCGTTCAACTGTCCGGTGTTTGGCTTGCCATCACCTGTCTACAACATACCAACATTTTCAGGTAAATAGGCTTGAGTAATAAAATTTTTACTAAGTTTTAATACTTTCTACATATTTGAAGTGTAGAGTTTTATAAGTTTTTGACTAAGATTTGTATTTTTTACAAGCTTTTTTAATTTACAGGATTTGCTTTTGGACATAAGAAAACATTCAACATTAGATGAAGCTTTAGATTCATTTTTTTCAAGAGAAAGGCTCGAAGATTTGGGTTATAAGTGTGAAGCTTGTAACAAAAAGGTAATTGAAGTAATAGTAGATTCAAAAGTAGCAGTATTTATTACAATAATGGCTTTTGGGATTAACAAAATTAATTCTTTACAGGTATCAGCTACAAAGCAGTTCTTTGTAGAGCGGGCTCCTATGGTACTGTGCATTGCACTAAAGAGGTTTTCTTTAGGAGGAGGAAAGCTTTCAAAACATGTACAATTTCGAAAAAAAATAACCTTGAATAAGTATATGTACCACAAGAATAATAATCAACAGCTGGTAAGTTATAGTTATTTATCTAACAATTTATTGTTTGCCAACAGTACAACTTAAACAATGAAAGTATATTGTTTTGATTAATTTGGGATTAACCATACAAAATGTTTTTTTTTTCAGTCATATAAATTAGTGAGCTTAGTAACTCACTTGGGTCCATCACAAAATTGTGGACATTATACGGCAATAGGACAGGCTCCAAATTGCAATTATTATCAGTATGACGACAGCTGTGTTAGGCCGCTAGCATTGTCAGCTGTACTTGGTACAAATGCTTACATAATGTTCTTTGAAAAAGACAATAGTACTGAAGAATTATCCGTCCCTACCGCATCAACTTCCAGTGCTGTTTATGGGCCACAGCTTCCAGAGAGTCTTGCTAACAGAGACAAGAGCCCACTGAAATTATCACTATTCAGAAATGAAGAAAAGAAACCCATCATACTCAATAGCACATCAACAGAATCATACAAACCTGAAAACAAACCAATTATTTTAAATAGTACACTAAACAAGTCAGATTCTAACACTAATACAGAACCCTGGGTCGTGAAACAGAACGGGGAAGTCGAGAAAGTACTGCCGGCGCCGAAAATACTGAATGGTGTAGAAAAAAATGGTTTCAAATTCGATGACGATAAGAAGATAAGTTTTGTAATCAAAAGGCAAAACGGAGACGATGGATATATGAAACCTAAGCTATCCAAAAGTGACTCCGACGTACACCTGATCAACGGGAACGGTGCGAAGGCGCCCGAGAGGTCGGCATCGACGAGCAAGCTAGTCAGACCGCCGAAGTCTCCGCTGGAGAAATTGGAGGAGCAAATGAACAAGGGCGACGGCGGCGGCGGCGCCGGCCGCAACGGCTGCGGCTCGCGCCTCGTGCCCTACGACTCGGAGTCCAGCGGCGACGAGCGCGCCGGCGCCGAGCGGCCCAAGCCGAGCCGCTGCGACTCGCCGCAGGGCCTCGTCGTCACCACCAAGGGCATGCACCACGCGTGGACCGTCTCCAGCGAGCGGAGCGGCCCGCTGCTCAGCCCCAGCCTCAACGGCGTCACCAACAAAAAGTGAGTCGAGATCGGAACGGAAATATTTTCATCGTGTTTATAATTCATACATAGAACAGGGCCCGTTTTCGTCGTAATCCTTATTACAAAATGATAAACATTTATCAGAATATTCAACGCGCGTCTGACGTTTTAACTCCATCTCGCAGGGTCAAGGAGAAGGAGTCGCGCGCGGAGGACTCGCAGAGCCCGAACACGAGCGTGAGCAGCATGTCGCCGCTCAGCGACCGCAGCTCGCCCGCGCGCGCCGCGCCGCCCGCGCCGGCGCCGCTGCTGCCGCCCGACGCGGCGCGCGCGCTGGCCGGCCTGTCGCACCGCGGCTACGGCGCGCCCGTCGCCTCCTGGGCCGGCTCGCACAGCGTGCTCTCGCGACAGGTCGGTGATTCTTCTTATCGTATGGTTGATGAACAACCTGCTGTTGGAGTTTTTTAAACCGCCCGTAGGCCTCTGACATGGCTTCACACACCGTTGAAAAATCTCTCAGGTGTGCTGGTTTCCTCACGATGTTTTCCTTCACCGTTAAAGCGTCGAATGAATGGTACATATGAATTACAAATTTGAAAAACACATTGGTGGTTGGTGGTATGGAGCCGAAACGTGGACACTGACGGCACAGCTGGTCCACAAGTTAAAAGTCGCTCAGCGGGCTATGGAAAGAGCTATGCTCGGTGTTTCTCTGCGGGATCGAATCAGAAATGAGGCGATCCGTCAGAGAACCAAAGTCATCGACATAGCTCATCGCATTAGTAAGCTGAAGTGGCAGTGGGCTGGCCACATCAGCCGTAGAACCGACGACCGATGGGGTAGACGAGTTCTGGAGTGGATACCGCGTCTCGGCAAACGAAGTGTAGGACGCCCGTAGGCCAGGTGGTGTGACGATCTGCGCAGGACGGCTGGTAAGAGCTGGATGCGAGTGGCCGCTGAGAGAGAGAAGTGGCGTGCATTTGGGGAGGCCTATGTCCAGCAGTGGACTGTAATGGGCTGATGATGTTGATGATGATTGGTACCTGGCGGGGTTTGAACTGGCGACCTCTCGCATGGCAAGCGACGACCTTAACCACTCGGCCATCGACGCTTTTTATATTCAGGTTGGTGATGCCCCGTCGACTAAAACATCTAGCGCACTACGCACTTTATGTATAGTTGAAGACATTTTTCCCAAGGAGACACACATATGTTGCTATTTCTGAACTAGGGTACATGTACAATGGGATGGGGATTCGGAAATAGTTTATTAGCGTATTTTAAATTAAATTTTAAATCAAACCGAGCCGAAAGAGCCTCTGATCATAACCAAATATTTGTTTCGGTTTAGGCAAAATAACTTGTTTGGTGGTCACAATTTTTAAGTGAATATTTCGTTTGTTCAGGTATTTGAAGAAAAAAGAGATGAGCGTAAACGCGCCGCCGAAGCTACGGACGAGATGGACCGGGGCCGCAACAAAAAAGTGAAGAAGTTCCACCACTACAACCGCTTCAACAACAATAGGAATGGATATAATCCTTTCCAGGTAATGAATATTTCCTATATATGATTTATTTGATTAGTTTATAAATCATCTTTTCAGTTTTACTTACATATGCACTGTTCATGATTCCTCAATTTTAATTAAAACTAGGTTAGGTTTATTTCAGTCCATGCTTGTTTATTTACCATTTATGTAGGATAATGTTCTCCCACATGAAATTGTCTGTATTATTATATTTCTCTCTTCCTCCCTTGGGTTAGGGGACTCCCTTGTGTTTATCCCCAAAAACTAGTAGGGTGCTTTATACTTGCAGTCATATAACTGGCTCGATGGAACAGTGGTTAGTGACCCAGGTTCACTACCTAGAATCTAGGTAGTGAACCTGGGTCATATACATTGATCTAGGTCCTAGATCAATGTATATGATAAATTAGTCTTTATGGGTCTACACGCGAGCGAACACGATTGGTGTAACCCAGTCGAAACGACGTGCAGTAGGTAGCTATGTAATTTGCTTTTTTTTTTTTTTTTAAAAGGCAAACAAGATGACCTCACTCCACCTGATGGTAATGCTACTCCTAATATCGCGTGTAGACCCAAAGACTAATTTAAGTGTAATGGAACGCGAAAGTCTAAAATCTTACAATGTATGTGATGTTGTGTAATATTTATTTATTTATATATAATGGATTTTTTGTATTGCAGGAAAAACAAAATAAACCACATTGGGGTGGCAATTTCAAGTACAGAGGTGACAGACGGCCGTCGCATCATTTTAATAAACATCACACAAACAAGTACAATAAGCGATTTAATAATAGGTGAGTTTGGAATAATGTTTATTGAAAAAACATTTTTATATCACATTCCTTATAAAGCTTTTATGCAGTACTTCAAGATAAAAAATGGGCATTGCAAAACATCAGAAACAATCAATTAATCAATACCATGAAGTATGGTATGTTGATGCCCATTTTCCTAGAAACAATCTATATTGTCTATTTGAGACTTGTCCATCAGTGCTCACATAGTGTGAACTCTCAATAAGTGTCGTGTGGTGTGCAAAGTTGTCTGTGTGAAATCCAATCATTCCCTTGTTTGTTCGGCAGGTACAACAATGGACACCACTACCCTCGACATCATTGACCCCCGTGGTTCTGTGGTCTTTTACAGTGTATATAGAGTAAATATGGACATATTAGCTAATTCATATTAAAAAATAGCCTTGCATAGTGATTTATTATTTATGGAATTCAGATTCAGATAAATCCCTATGATTGGTTCAATTAGAGAAATGGCTGCCTGTCTGGTTGCCTCGCTTTAAAGATAAATAAATAGTAAAGTAAGTAACACATAACTACACACCTACTGCCAAATTCAGCCTTTAAACAAGTTGCAAAAAGCAAATAAAATACATGTAATATTAAACACTCTATTACTATACCTATAGGTTAATGATGATTATCACATGCCAAGAAGTATCCATAGCATCTTGCTATTTGTTATTATATTTCATATCAACTTAATTGTTTTTACGTCTGTTGCATATTATTACCCATTTTTCAGGAGACTTTGCATTTGACTATAATATCTGTTTTTATATTTGTATAAGAAATATGACTGCAAATAAAATTGTAACGAGTTAGTAATTTAGTTGTTTTTCATGAATTATATTTTTTACTCCTTCTGTATTTATGCAATTTGTGACACTAAAAAGCAAAGAGTTTCATAGCCTTTTCACACTAGCAAAAGTTTTAAGCTATTTCATAGCAAAGCAAATCGCGCAAAACCATCGCTAGCGAGAAAAGGATTTAAGTACGCATGTTTTGTTTTACTTTGCTTGTTGACATCTACTCCTCAAACATGTACAATAAAATGTGATGTTGCAATATTGTTTATCAGATATATCCACAAGAATGTTCATTAGGATGCTAATGAAAGGTGTATTATTATTATTAGAATTCATTAGCTAAGTGAGTGGGAAATGCAAAATTTGGCCCAGATAGATAGGAAATTTCATGTGATTAAATGTATAGATATAACAAAAAATTATTGTAGATATAATATCATATTTTCTTTCCATAAATGTGTGTATCTATACTATTTTCGTAATATTGGATTCCCCTTATTCTTATAATCATGTTACAAGTTTTGTTTGGCGTCTCATGTATACCAAGTTAGGTTAGAAAATTAAAGCCTAATCTATAATACCTACTTACCCTGGTAAGAGTATTTGCTTTACCAGTATATTTTTATGTTACCTATTAATAATGTAGACACTTTTTCATCTCGGCGTAGTCCCTTTTGATGTAGATGCGATCTTTCGGCGCCTGGTATAAAGATGTAATCATGCATACCTGTAATTTAATGTGAAAACTGGTAGACAAACATATTCAAACATGCATTTTTACCAAAAATACTCAACTCTGATTTCAATGAATTTTAGAAATAGAAATTATTTTGAATAAATTAGTCTAAAATGAGATAATCCTTTATTGATTCTTTGACTTACTAGCAATGTCAGATAAAAATGTCGTTAGGAACCAAGTTCAATATGGTTGTGTAATAATTTCTATTTCTCTTATGTTGGTAGTTTAATGGGATGACTATTGAACATTTTGTAAAACGGGTCACTCTTTCAAATGTTTTGTACACCCAAATATTTGAAGAGTTTAAATTGTGTTATTGCAAGTTACGGTTACAAAAACGGTTGTACTGTAACTGCATGTTCATAATAGCATCGACATTTTTTTTAGTTTGGCTATGGCTCGACGGACCCTTCAATTAATAATGGCACTGGTAAAGAATTCCTTTTATATTAATTTTCTAATATGTATTAGACAAAGGCCATAGTATCAGAGAGGGTGCAGTTTTACTATTATAATCAAATTTGACTAAATATGCTAGCTCATTTCCACAATTGTTCTTGTTCTCTAATAATGTTATGTTATTACTACTACTCTCTTTATAAACAATTTTGGTATAGTATAGATAGGGTTAGAATTGATGATGGTTATTTCAATTACATTCTTCAGACTATGACCATTGTCATCATAAATAGAAAGTACCTGAATTTACTTAACTACAAGCCTTTCAGAAACGTTTGTTTAGTGTCATTTAATTTCCGTAATTCCCTTGCATAATATATTAAATGTTTTTTGTAGGGATGAAAGGTTATTTTTTAAGTTTTCTTGAACATGTTAAAATCCATAATTAAATGTTATTGCTGTGGCTTTTAACATTTTTTGGTACATATATTCATTTCATTATATAGATCCTAGAAGTTGAACTGGTGATATTCATATAGAACTAAATAGTTAAGTCTGTAATTTATATATTTACAAAGTTTATACTTGTATGGTATTTATGTATAACATCAATTCACACAAGCAGATGAACTCTGTAAGCGTTTGCATGTTTTTGATGAAGTTTTTAATGCAGAACTTGCATTCACACGTGTTATATGACTGTAAGCTACAATTATACTTAGATAATATGATATTTTTGCATCTGTATTCACTTTCATTATTTCTTGTATTGTTTTGTTGTGTAAACTATAATAGGTCCCTTGAGAGTAGTATGAGCTATCACAGAATTACTTCAATTTAAACCGAGAAAGCTTTACCATAGACCTGTCAAAAGGGCAATTTGACTTCCAGCAATAAATAAACTAGAAACCTCAGTCAATAGTGTCTTAAGAATGTAGTATGAAATAAGCTTAGTTATTAGAAATAGTTTTTGGTTTAGCCTCGTTTATAGGTTTGTAAAATAATTACTAGGGTAAGTTAGAGTGGGTAAGCAATTTTGTAATATCCACTGAAATGACTACAATACGAAAAAAGTTACTACACCTTAATATATGTTTTTTATTATCCTCTCCCTTCTATATCTTCAGGTTAAATATCTAGTTGTAATAAAATTATGATAACTAAATTATGCAAGTAAAAGGTTATTCAGTCCTTTAAAAAAAACAGGGAATACAAGCATCTGGGCAGCCGTCCCTCGCGGGAGCGAACCCAGCGGGTCAGGGTTCGTTACATGCCGACCACTTTGCAGTCGACATATATAACTGCATGCAGTCAGCGCTAGCTGTTGACGTGTTGTAGACTTGTGGCGGCTACAGCGACAGATAATATTAGCTGCTGCGTCCACCCATTATCTTATATTATAACAGATCATCCGGACACACGGCCGACTGGACTGCCTCTGATGTTGTTAACTAGCTGCTCGTGTGCTAGAGCCCTTACTGATTTTATTTGACAATAAATAGGAAATCTCTCCTGTGTCCTCTGAACTCAAATTTCTAATATCTCTAATGCCGCGTAACGCGGCTAATTCGTCTTCCGGGATAAAATAAAAAAGTTTCATAAAATATAACATTTTATTGATATAAATAGCAGCAAATAATTACTCCATATTTACAATAGTAAACTTATAATTCTTATCAACACTTATTAATTACAACTATTTCCTGTTCAACATAGTATATACCCTTTTCAATTGCTCAGTCCCATGTTTTTGTAAACATCGTACAAAACGTCCGTTGCCTACAACATCAACCTTTTATCCTATATTAAATGTTGGGAATAAATGCTATTGTGTTACAGGTGCCATGCAAAACGATGTATTTTAAACTTTTTAAAGACATTTTTTGCAAAGATTTTGTTATCATACATTTGGTTTATGTACTAGGTATTTTTGATTTTTATTAGAAATGTCCCAAAAATAAAATATCCAAAAACCCGTATCTTTCAGGACGCCTGTAAATTTGCATTTGTCAACCAGCACATTTTAAGAAACCAGGAATTTTGGAACTAATTGGCCGAGAATAAATATAACCAGTTATGGTATGAAATTAAATAGATTTTAAAGAAAGTTGAACACTATTCTAACAAGGGCATACAGTACATTATTGAAATATTGTTGGTTAACGAAACAAACATCTATTTACACAGTTCATAACATATTTATTTTTGGGTTTTTCTAGGCTACTATAGTAATTTAATTAAACAAAACTACAAAACATTATCCACTTGATTTAACTTATAATGATGACTTCAGCGACAGTTAATGCGGCTGAATACTGAAACGTTAATTAAATATTTATTTAACTTCTCCAGTGAAAAACATGTGAAAAAAAAAGGTCTGGCTAACACATTTAAAATAAAGCCTACTATTTAAGATAAATACGTCTAGTGACCGGCGATTCTGACGCTGACCCTCCACACTATATGTATTATAATATCGTTATAGTATTCAGCTGTTACTTTCGAAAGAAACAAACATATTTAAGGGAATGCCATGAAATAAACGTTTTGTTAGTAAAGACGAAGTAAGCACTTCATTTCTACTTACAAAACGATTTTAGAAATTTCTGATGTTAAACTCTTAGCTAAGGATACATACAGGTAGCAGTGTTGGTTAATAAATAAATATTGGTAATGATATTAATCACCATAATCAGTTGGTAATTTTACTAAAACTACCTAGGTCAAAATAAAAATTAGCTTTTTATCCCTACCAAATAAAAAAGGAATAATATTTAAAAGCTAAAAAAAACTTAACAAATTACATATTTACGTTCTATGGCATAATGGAAACGAAGAATAATATACAATTGTGGTTTACATCGCTGACGCGTTTTGATATAATACGAGTTTTGAAAATTAATTTAAGATAACTTATACGATAACCGATTTCATACAACAAATACTCGGCCGATGTGAAAGTTATATTATTATGTTAAAAAGCTGACTTTTAATCATAAATTAATTAACTGATTTGTTAAATATTTTTCACTGTTTATAAAATTCGTTGATTAATGCCAACTCTGTAAATATAATGAATTCGATTCGGTAATAGAGAGCGCTATGTTTGGGATTTTCTATGGGTTTATTGACAAATATATAACCATATTTTTATTATTTTTTTTGTCTTGCACAAACCTTCAATCGAGATTCATGATATTTAAAACAAGGGGCACCACTTTAAATTATTCAAAGTAGGTATTTGTCACTGAGGGTATAAAATAATATACGCTCAGGTCTTAAGCGAGATATATATCTTTAGTCTATACCAAGACAAAACAAAGAAAAAATCCTAACAATAGAAAAAATCATATCATTCTACATCTATCATAATAAGGCTTTTAACAAGGAACAATGAAATTAGATCCTTATCAATCAGTCTATCACATGCTTGATTATTTCGTCATTAGGTATTTGACCCGTCGCTTGGCACATTTTATATGGAAGCGTTCTGTATAATTTTCTTCTCTGAGCATCCTCAAGTAAGGTACGCCAAAGGTGATTTTTCTGTAAATAAACATTATATTATTTTAGTTTAAGTATAAAAAAGGGCTCCAGAGTAAACACAATTTTCTTTACACTTTTACATCGGTAGGTGATGATGATGGAAATTTATAGAAATGTTCCTTGCCATTGCTGAAAAACTTTAGATAGAAACCTGAGCAGACAAACTCCATCGATGGTCATTGTTTTGTTTTTTTTTTCTATTTAGGGTACTCTACCGAGTCCCATGTATAGTCAAATTACGTGTTTCACGTCACGGGCGCCAGGACTATATTGGCATATCGAGTTGTCAGTTTTAAAGGTACGGCACGGGCACTCACCAGCACGGCGTGCGGGTTGAGGCAGACGAGCAGCGCGTGGCGGGCGCGCGTGAGCATGACGTTCATGCGGCCCGCGTCCGTCAGGAACCCCACGCCGTGGCTGCGCGCCAGCGAGACCACCACCACGTCGCGCTCCTGGCCCTGGAAGCTGTCCACCGTGTTCACCTCCACCGCCGGCTCCGATCTGCAAGGGGAGCGTCTTGTTATCGATATTATATTCTATGACGCGACGTGTGTCATTTATTGAGGTGCACCATATAGCAGTCCCTATTATTGGTCTTTACGATAGACCGTTAAGCCCCGCCCACTTAAGCGAGGGACAGGCGAGCTAAATAACTTCAAAACGAGTTCTAGGAGTCTTAAATCAGACGAAGTAGTAGTAGAGCGCTAGTATTTTCTGTAAAGCAATGGTTATTGGTTGGTTTTTTACGTAATGGCGAGCGCCATACCCTCCTATAGAGCTAGGGAGCAAGAGAAAACAGTACTCATGACGACACTATTAGGCCACGCCCACTAAAATGTTCACGTATTAAATCACAAGACACAATCTAGTCGAGAATGACAGTTCATAGTAGCTTATGCCACTCCCTCTTTGAACGTCACGGGGCACGTTGCCACTTACTGGTCCATCAGCATCTTGAGGTTCTTCTTGATGAGGTCCTTGTGCGCGTTGTAGGGCGTGATGACGGCGAGGCTGAGGCCCTGCGCGCGCACCGTCGCGCTCAGCGCCGCCACCAGCCGCGCCACGCCCCACGCCTCCATCTCGTTGGCGCCGGATGCGCCTGTTAATATGATGATATAATTGATACAATACATTTTATTTATGTTAATAATGATAATTTATTTCTATAAAAATGTAATATCGACATTGGATCATATGTACCATACTAGTGACCCGCCCGCGCTTCGCTTCGGGTAATCTTTTCTTAGCGGATGCCAACGTCATAATATCATCTACCTGCATGACAAATTTCAGCCCGATCCGTCCAGTGGTTTGGGCTTTGCCTTGATAGATCACTATGTCAGTCAGACACCTTCGAGTTATATATACAATAACTGAGCGCGGTGGCGGCAACCACGCGACTTTTTTCTAATACTTGCATTTTTAAACTCGTGATATCTTCCGAATGAAATGTCCGAATTGAATAATTCAAAAAGTCATAAATAGGTATTGAAGCCGTCTTGCATATAAAGTAATTTATTTTGATAAGGATTAATACCAAGGTACAAATAAAGAGCCTTTTCATGTGGCGGCATATAAATTAAATTTTTCGAATAAAAAACCGCTTACTGTGACATAACTATAATATTTAGACATATGCTGTAGCGACACTTTTTATAGATAATGATAAGTTCTACAAAGTCGTAGTAAATGATTTTGTTCTATCATCAATAGTTTTCGCAACGTATGCGACGTAAGGAATTTTTCAGGTAAATTTTTTACACCTTGGGTTACATTATTGGAGTTTTAGTAAGGATCCCTAATTTTTTTAAAAATATTATATAGCCTATGTTACTTCTGAATAATGCAGCTTTCTAATGGTGAAAAAATTATTGCAATCGGTCCAGTAGTTTTTGAGTTTATTCATTACAAACATACAAAAATACAAAAATACAAATCTTTCCTCTTTATAATATTAGTATAGATTTATTATTAGAGGAACATCCAGTTTGCCAATCGGGGGCGCTGTTAGCGTAGCATGGGTGTAATCGCCGTGATTCAAGGAGCAGTTTGGAAATGGGCATTTGGTGTCAATGGAAGGGATGGGCGGGGGAGGCTGTTAAGGTGGAGTTGTGGTCGAAGTGGCACAAAAGGGGAAAAGGTAACATACATGAAATGCGGCCTCTGCATAGTCACCCTTGGATTTGTTCAACTTTGTCTTTGGATCACCAAAGTCGTCGGTGATGCCGCTGCCACGAGTAATTAAAAAGCTTATGTCAGGGGTTGGCACCCCATTGGCAGTGAATTGATATTAACACTAGATTCTACCTGTGATCTAAGATATTTAAAAAAATATTTACAAAACATTAGCGGGCCGCAAGTAAGACGTTCACGAGCCGCTAAGTGTCCCCGCACACGAGTCATCGGCCGCAACACTTAGTGTCGAACACGGGCCACACACGACAACTACAAATGATGACAAGATGCAAAAAAAGTAACTGAAGCGCGCGATTACCACTTGTGGCCGATAGTCGACACTTGCAATGACAGATATGAAAACTACAGGAAATATGTCTGTAGAGGCGTTTTGTGGTCGTGGCCGGTGCCCCCCCCCCACTAAGCGAATCTAAAAGTGCCAATAATTGGGTGTTTTACTGTACATACTTTTAAATCGTGTGCTTTATAGGAGTTAGGTTAGTTCGGGGCGAAACGGCATTTAAGCGGGCTTTCAGGGTGAGTGCGACAGGCTCAATATGGATGGTCTATTGTGCCTGTCGACCTCCTCGATCGATCGTCGAGCTTATTATAAAAAAAAAAACCGATACTCACTCTGTCCCTTGTCGCCGGAGGAGATGGCGAGCATGGCGTAGGGCAGCAGGCGCAGCGCGGGGCGGCGCGGCGGGCGGCTGCGCACGCGGCCCCCGTAGAAGGCGCGGTTGGGGAAGTCCGCTATGTGCGCGTGCATGCGGTACTGCTCGTCCAGCAGCACCGCGCCCTCCGCGCAGCCCGCCAGCCGCGAGAACAGGCTCTCGCCGAGGCCGTGTTTCTTCGCGCGCTAGTGACCGATAGAGAATATTTAAACGACCTCACTTATACCTTGTAAGGCCCAATGTCCTCACACGAGACAGAAACGATGGATTTTCTTTTGTGTCTGGTTTTCTGGGCCTTATGACTTTAAGCTCGCAAATAACAGACTATAAGTACTATCCTAATATTTAAGACGAGAAAGTAACTCTGTCTGTCTACCGCCCCATTTCTTAAAAACGAATGATTTGATTGAAATAAAATTCAGTTCTCAAATAATAAATAAATAATTCATTAAAAGGATATATAATAATTATTATATAATATTTTGACTGGCTCGGCGGAACAGTGGTTAGTGACACAGGTTCATAACCTACGGTTCCAAGAGTCGTGGGTTCGATTCCCAATCGGGACAAATATTTGTGTGACGAACATCGGTGTTTGTTTCGTGTCTGGGTGTATTATTAAATATATTTAAGTTTATTTGTGTATCCACTGTTGATCCTGATTTTCGTAACACAAGTGCTTAAGCTACTTACCACGGGATCAGATCAATGTATGTGATGTTGTGTAATACATAATACATATACAATAAGGATATAGGATATAAGGCTATGTGGGCGTGCATGCGGTACTCAGATACTTAAGAAATCAAGAAAGTACATACTTTAAATCGTATGCGCCTTATGAGAGTTAGGTTTTTCGCAATAAACGTCAGAAATTAATTAATGAAGTTTGGTACAAATATTACAGTCTAGCTAGAGCAAAGGAACAGTCTACTATACCTATAATCGACCGAATTCGAAAGACAAGTCTTTCGAGTTCGGTGGACGTAATACACTAGTATTACAAATACAAAAGTATCTGTAAATTTAAAATTTGAAAAAAATCTTGTTCATGATCCCGCCTGAACGAAAAAATTTTTGCGGATCGATAGTGTTTGATCACTACCGGTGGTGGCGCCTCCCGTGGCTAACGGGTACCTAAAATGTGATGAAATATTCGCATTGATGATTCAACACCCGGATAACTCAATTAGTTAGAACAGCCGACGCGATATCGGAAGACAGATGGTTGAAGTCCCCGTTCAGGCGGAGTCATGAATGCGAATTTATTCGAATTTAAAATTTACATTAGACCTTTAAATAGCATTAAAACAACAAATAATAATAAAAAAAGTAAAAGTACCTACTATTTAGTACAAGATGAGCTGTCAATTTAAGTTGTGTTACCAAGTACGGTCTCACCTGCGAGCAGATGTACCCGGGCAGCTGCTGCGGGTCGCCGATGAGCGTGAGCCGCGTGACGTCCAGCGTGAGCGGGATCAGCGTCTCGGGCTCGATGGCCTGCCCCGCCTCGTCCACGATGCACAGCGCTATGCGACGCTTCAAACTGACGGATAAAATGAGGCTTTAGTACATCCAATTCGTAATACGTACAAAAAGAAATAGATAAAGTGATTGTTAGGACACACAATTGACCCGTCATAAGGAACTGTCTATGAAGCCGCGCCAGTTTCCACTTAATACAGCCTTGGTCCTCAATGTAACCCATGAATAGAGCCATGGAAGTGACTCGACTTAACTACGTTAAAGTGGGTCCGAAATTCCGAAGTTCCCAGGTGAGTGAAAGAGTGCTACTAAACATAGTGAAAAACCAGACCAGTTATAAAAGAAAATGTACGGTTTGTCTTGTAAATAAAAAGGACCCTATAATAATAACTAAGGTAATCCTCACTTAACGGATGCGTTCGTCATAACATCTACCTGCATGCCAAATTTTAGCCCGATCCGTCCAGGGTTTGAGCTGTGCGGTGATAGATCACTACGCCAGTCAGTCACCTTTGAATTATTTATATATACATAAAATCACGCCTTTTACCAGAGGGGGCAGAGATCACTTCCAGCGATCCACTTTTCACCTCTGTGGGAAACGTGACGTGACGGGTTGTGGACCACGTCGCCGCCATTCTGCCTGAATTATTTATATTTAGATTAAAATTTAAAAGAAAAGTGAACGAGTGTATGTTCGTTTACCCCCTCATCTTGTGGTTGTGCGCGCTGGCGAGCGTGGTGACGACGATGTCGGCGCCCTCGATGATGCGCCGCTCCGCGCGCGCCACGCCCTCCCCCCGGGCCTCCTCCCCGCCGCCGCCGCCGCCGCCGCCGCGCAGCTGCCATCACAGATAACATTCAATGAGTAAATAGATAGAGCGCTTTCGTGGCCTTGCCTATCTTTATACCCCCTATTTAAAAAAGAAACTCAAAATTTTCGAAAAAGGAAACTGAATTGATAAATTTATAGGTATTCAAAAACTGAAAATGTCCAAGATATTTACCATGATGTTTTGTTTTAATGAGCTCCCGATATTTCGGCACTGTTGCAAGCGCGTTGCAGTTCAGTTTTCTAATGTGTGTAACCATGACAGTTTTAAAAAAATATTTTTAATCTAAGAACCTTCTTTTCTATAAAATAATGTATTTGATAACTCACCAATCCTATTCGTTTGACTAGCTCGGTGATGCGGCCCTGGCAGTAGGCCACCCGCATCGGGTCCTCTCCCTTCGCCGCCGCGTCCTGCGCTTGCGTCTTCCATCTGTTAATCTTAGCTTCTATGTGCGCAATCTGAAACAAATGCCCGTTTAAGTGTGAAATACTGTTATAACAACGACTTATTATAGTCTTGAATTGCAGATACCTCATGATAACATCATCAACATAACTGAGGCCCAGGTCTCATGTTCTTAACAAACAGGCATCGGGTCCTGCAGCCGCGCGGCGTCGCGCTGCGCCAGCTGCTGCGAGCTGACGTCACGCCCCGGTCCCTTACCTCCTCGGTGAGCCCCTGGCGGTGCGGCGGGTCCTGCAGCCGCGCGGCGTCGCGCTGCGCCAGCTGCTGCGAGCTGACGTCACGCCCCGGTCCCTTACCTCCTCGGTGAGCCCCTGGCGGTGCGGCGGGTCCTGCAGCCGCGCGGCGTCGCGCTGCGCCAGCTGCTGCGAGCTGACGTCACGCCCCGGTCCCTTACCTCCTCGGTGAGCCCCTGGCGGTGCGGCGGGTCCTGCAGCCGCGCGGCGTCGCGCTGCGCCAGCTGCTGCGAGCTGACGTCACGCCCCGGTCCCTTACCTCCTCGGTGAGCCCCTGGCGGTGCGGCGGGTCCTGCAGCCGCGCGGCGTCGCGCTGCGCCAGCTGCTGCGAGCTGACGTCACGCCCCGGTCCCTTACCTCCTCGGTGAGCCCCTGGCGGTGCGGCGGGTCCTGCAGCCGCGCGGCGTCGCGCTGCGCCAGCTGCTGCGAGCTGACGTCACGCCCCGGTCCCTTACCTCCTCGGTGAGCCCCTGGCGGTGCGGCGGGTCCTGCAGCCGCGCGGCGTCGCGCTGCGCCAGCTGCTGCGAGCTGACGTCACGCCCCGGTCCCTTACCTCCTCGGTGAGCCCCTGGCGGTGCGGCGGGTCCTGCAGCCGCGCGGCGTCGCGCTGCGCCAGCTGCTGCGAGCTGACGTCACGCCCCGGTCCCTTACCTCCTCGGTGAGCCCCTGGCGGTGCGGCGGGTCCTGCAGCCGCGCGGCGTCGCGCTGCGCCAGCTGCTGCGAGCTGACGTCACGCCCCGGTCCCTTACCTCCTCGGTGAGCCCCTGGCGGTGCGGCGGGTCCTGCAGCCGCGCGGCGTCGCGCTGCGCCAGCTGCTGCGAGCTGACGTCACGCCCCGGTCCCTTACCTCCTCGGTGAGCCCCTGGCGGTGCGGCGGGTCCTGCAGCCGCGCGGCGTCGCGCTGCGCCAGCTGCTGCGAGCTGACGTCACGCCCCGGTCCCTTACCTCCTCGGTGAGCCCCTGGCGGTGCGGCGGGTCCTGCAGCCGCGCGGCGTCGCGCTGCGCCAGCTGCTGCGAGCTGACGTCACGCGCCCGCGGGTGCATCGCCTCCGCGCGTCCCACACGCACCATGCGGAAACGCTCCGCTGCAAACACATAATAATATAGCAATGAAATGAAGGTACAGGTCTTGTTAGAATAGGGTTGAAATTCCGATTGATTTTCTGACTGTTTGATATTCTGATTCCGATCCGATTTGCTATTTTATATTTACATTACAGTTCCTACGTCTGCTTGCTCCATAATGACAGATATGACCAACCAGCGAATTTTATGATGTACTCACCAGTGGGCAAGTTCTGCCTTATGTTAAGTAACCTAATGACTAGTTCGTCCACGGCGGCGTTGCTCGTGGCGCAGATCAAGATCTTGCCGCGGTTCTGAAGCTTGCGCCCGCTCGCGTCGTAAAAGTACGACATTACTATCGCACATATCACGCTGGATTTCCCTGTGAACACGGAACAAGCAAAACGATGTTACCATTTGAAAACCGCTTTCATACATAGATAGATAGATAAAAACAACAATTTATGTATAAAGAAAAACTAAAAAGACAAGTTACCTGTGCCTGGGGGTCCTTGCACCATCTGTATGCAAGGTTGGTCGCCTAAAGCTGCAGACACTGAAGATGCCACAGCCACTTGCTGACTCGGATTCAGAGTCATTGTCCACTGAAGAAAAATAATAAAATTAACAAATAGTTCGTTCTATACGAGATTCAAGATGAGACAAGTTTTTGTCACGGAAGGATGTGTCCTGCTTAAGTTGCATCAGCATTTGAAAGAAAGTGTTGCTTAAAGTAAACCTTAGATTTTGTTATAAAGAATTTTATTATGAAATAAACATTTAATTAACCTACTTATAAGAAGAAAAAAAAAAGCGTCAAAGGCCGAGTGGTTAAGGTCGTTGCTTGCCATGCGAGAGGTCGCCAGTTCAAACCCCGCCAGGTACCAACGTGTTTTTAATTTCAAATTCATATGTACCAGCATTCGGCGCTTTAACGGTGAAGGAAAACATTGTGAGGAAACCTGCACACATACAAAGAAATTCCCAGGTTGTGTAGTCGACCAACCCGCACTTGGCCAGCATGGTCGACTAAGGCCTTATAGCCCTAGTTTAGGGTAGGCCCGTGCCCCAGCAGTGGGGACGTATATGGGCTGATGATGAAAAAGGACCCCTTTTTTTATAAGTCTATTAATTATTCATGGAGACGTTTTTTATTGAACTTTTTACCTGGGACGTCATAGTGATGTTTGGATTGAGTTGCTGCACGAAGTGCCTGGGCTCGGGGCGCAGGATGGCCTCGCAGAGCGGCGAGCCGGCCATGTACGCCATGGCCTCGAACAGCGACAGCTCCTTGTTGATGTACGCCAGGCTCACGCCCACTACCGCCTCGCCCGGCCGCAACTGCCGCATCTTATCGCTGAACGTCGCGTGAAGGGATATGTTGTAGAACGAGTTTCTGTTACCTAAAAAAGAAAAATATTTATATTATCACAAAAGACAATTGGTAGGTCACATGAAATAACGCGAATTGAAATAAATAAAAAAAATTATTAATTAAAATACAATGTTTATTGTTTCCAAATTGCACTCATACAGAAAGGAAATCGTAAATAAAAAAAAAGAACCAAAGAGCTAGCAAAGCAGCTTTTTGTACAAGCAAAGTTTTGTACAAGACAAAATCACTAATTGAATATTAAATTTTTAAGACACATTTCTGGGCTAAAACCAATAAATTACCTAATATGAATCAGAGTCAAACAAAACTTACTTGGTGGTGAAGGGAGACATCTAACATTATGTACAAAGAAAAATCTTTGGTGTCTTGAATTCTCAGGTCCAAATGAAACAAGTAATATTTCACCCACCCTGGGTAGGCTTTTTATTTCTGTTGTGGGCATTGAAACTGAAAGAAAGAAAAAGTTGTAAATATTACACAACACCACACACAGCTTGTGTTACAGAAATCAAAATGAACAGTGGATACACAATAGGGTATTGGACTATTTTTTTATTTTGATATAGTTGGATGGACCACTAGAATACAAAGACACTGTTGAAAGTATCACTTTGATATCTCGATAACTCGACGAGATATTACAATTTTAATTGCACATTATTTGGGCGAGCTCAAAAACGCTCCATACAAATGTCCACAGGCGTGTGGCGTCACACGCCTGTTCCTTGTATGCAGCGCCTAGGAAGTTTGTTCGGCAGGTTCATGGATATGTTTTCATTATGAAAGATGTTACTAATTCTGTTATTTATAGGATGACATCGAAATTTTAAATGATCTTCGCAATTTTGAAATGGACTTGCCCACCCAACTTTGAATGTCTGCTGTCTCATTTCGCCAAAAATTTAAGTTTCGATTTAATTAATAATATTGTTTTACTTAAATCTTACTGATTATCATAAAAATGGCAAACATAACAACCACAGTCAAATACCCTATCTATACTAATATTATAAAGCTGAAGAGTTTGTTTGTTTGTTTGTTTGTTTGTTTGTTTGTTTGTTTGAACGCGCTAATCTCAGGAACTACTGGTTCGATTTGAAAAAATCTTTTTGCGTTGTATAGACCATTTATCGAGGAAAGCTTTAGGCTATATAACATCACGCTGCGACCAATAGGAGCAAAGATACAATGGAAAATGTGTAAAAAACGGGGGAAACGCGAACGAAGTCGCTGGCACAGCTAGTTCTATAATATAGGTAAAAAAGATAATTATTTGTTTTATTAAAAGATAATATAGTAAGATAAGATTTGAATATCTACCATCCACACTCAAGTTGAAGATATCGAAGTGTCGATCTTGAGTGGGCACGGGCGGCAAAGAGGCGATGATCATTTTTAACCCCACAGTTTGGTTACGTATCTTCGCATATGCTATTGATAAGCATTCCCAAATTTCCATGAGTAGTAAATCCCCGATTAACCTATAACAAGTGTACACATAATAAAAAACCATAGCTTCAAATTATGGGAATTCACTTCAATATTCACGGATATGTATTTTGAGATCTATGAGAGATAAGTATTTAACTTTAGCTTATAATGTTCTACTTACTGTACATATTGGTTGTGACTAGTGAATGAGTGAAAAATTGCTAAAGGTGGATTATTATGTCCCAAAATTGGGGGTGGTTCATTATTGTTTATTTGTTCCTCCAACCAATGTGGATTCCATCGTAATATTTTCATTAGGGTAATTTTTTCCAATGAGAATATAGGCATCTGTCTGATGTCTACTAAAGAGGTTTTCACTAAGCTTGTCTTTTTCATCTTATTTCCTTCTGCAATCTCAAAATAGTGAATCTCTGGTTGTTCTTCTGAGAAATGAACTTTTTTTTTCTTTTTCTGAGGTTCAGGATTCACCTTAGTATTTTCGCTGGCAACCAAAGCCTTTAAACTTTTCAATGGTTCTCTAGATTCGACTATACTAACATTCTTTGAAGAACTTGTATCCTTCGATCTGCTAGTATTAGTGCTCTTTTTCCTATCTTCTTTGACTTCAGCTTTCCTTGTCGATTTCTTTGAGTTTTCGATATTATCAGATTGCTTTGGGGACTTTTCTTTACCATTTTCCTTTGGAGATGATGATTCTTTCTTTCCTTTAGATTTTGAAGAGTTTGATGAATTATGAGAGTTTTCTTTTCTCTTTGTAGGTTTGACTTCTTCTACTAAAAATGCTTGCCTATTTGATGGTGTTACTTTAACATTAGATATTGTTTTACTGGAGTTAACTCTGCTGATCTCCATGGCTTCATGAGCAACTTTACTGGAACTTTTCTTTTCTTCTTCTTTTGCATTTTCTGTTGGTTCTCCTTTTTCCTTTTGAGCAATTTCCTTTAGCCTCCTCTTTCGCTCTTCTTTTTGGGAGTTGGTAATAGAGACATTGTGTTTCTTAGAACTTTTACTATGTTTAGATTTAGTATCATCTTTAGATTTTTTATCATGCTTAGAAAGTGTTTTTTTGGATTTGCCTGCAATGAAAAAAATAAGTATATAGTTATCATTAATTACAATTTTAGACAGACAGACAATAGAAAAAAAAATGTTTAAACAATATTGCAAGAAACTTACTTTCTGGAATAATTTGGTTTGTTTTCCTTCGTGGCATATGGTTTAGTGGTTGTATCATTTGAGCTTTTTTGCAGATAAGACTATCCATATCTGTAATAGTTGTAGAAACTAAATGTATTTCTTTTGCAACAGATCCATCGATTTCATCTCTTTCAAGTTCCTTTGGTGGACTTGGAACATGTGTCTCTTCAATATGTGTATCAACAGTTTTAAATGGAGGTGCTGTGCATTTTTCAACATTCAGTTTTACAGAAGGAAGGTCCTCAGTTAGGTCAGGAGGTTGTGGTGGTATGCTGATAGACTCATCTAAGTAATCATTTTCATCTTCTGCAAAGGCACAACATCCTAAATCATCATCCATTTGACTGTATGAACTGTCTTCAGGCTTCATCTCAGCACTCTTCTCTCGTAACATAAAAGGTTTCCCGGGAGAGCTCTGTGACAGTCGCATATACCAGTGTTCAGATTCACTGTCACTATCACTATCTATACATATTGCTTCATCATCATAGCCAACATATTCTTGTTTTACATTAAAGGCCTCATATTCTAAGTATTCATTTTCTGTTTTCATATTTATTCCATTTTTGCTGTTACAATTAGATTTCTGAGGCTCTTCTAGAACTGGTTCCAATTTCACTTTTTTATTTATACTTTCAACTGACTTCATATTTACCTCTGTATCACTGTCTGACAAGATACTTATAACTGGAATATCACTAGATGTTACTTGATGTTCCTTTTTAATTTTTTGAACAGGTAATATACAATTCTTTTCTATGCTCATTTTCCTCTTAAGCATTAGTTTATTTACTGGGGATGATGTATCACATCCTAGATTTGAACTGTTCAACTTAGCAATTTTTTTTTCAATATTTTCAAATTCATCATCATCACTTTGAAATTGAATTCTATTTATTAGAGATACAGGTGGTTCTTCCCTTATTACTTGAAAAATATATTTTTCACTGTCTTGAATCTGACCTAACTGCACAACATTGGTCCAACCAATACCGACTACATCTAAATGCTTTATGGAGTAAGGAATGTTTGGTGGTATTCTCTTTGTGCCAACATAAATACCATTGGAACTCTGTAACAGATATGTCATTTTATATTTAATATTAATTACAATATTGTGTACAGGCCTTACAGTACTAAATTATAAGTCATAGATCATAACTGGTGGTCTAAGAAGGCTTATGATCATCTGATAGATGTGTGCTGATATGTTCGTAACAGCGACTACATTAATTTATTAGTATTAGATTAAGAAACATATTTTATGCCACATATATCTCACAAAGCTTAATTAAAAATACATGTAACTTTTAAAATTACACAATTAATTTTACATGAGAATAGAATAAAGTTATAAATAGTAGGTATATCAAAAAAAAAACCTTGAGAAGGCGACAGATGTATTGTTTATTTTGTAATATGGCTGGAAAAAAGTAAACAGTAGAGGAAAACTTACGTTTAGATCTGTAATGAGAAGTTGATCTCTTTGCACATTTATAGTACAGTGGCATCTGGAAATTACCAGGCTAGAAAGAGTTACCGTATTGCTTAAACCTCTACCTAAAGTCACCTCTTCTCCCTCCGAAAATGTTAAACAATCGGTACCAAATATTTGGCGACATAACTTCCACTTTGCCATTTTTAGTTTTTAACGTAAAAGCACTTCAATGGAACTTTTAGAAACTTCCGTTATAGTTCTACGAGTAACATTATTTTGGCTTAGATCATTACGAAATGTTTGTTCACAAAGGTTGAGATACTCAGCGGCGGTTACAGCATTGCCGTTTTAGCAAATTTTGACAACCGTCACTTATGACAGTGACATTGACAACACAAATGTATGTTTAAGGCATGGATATGTCATTGTATAGAGCCAAACAGATATGCATATTTTTCAAAAAGTGTAGTGTAGTTTGTACGTATTCTATCGTGTAATTAAAATTGTACTGCTTCATACTTCTATTATTAAAATAAATCAAGTTTAACCTGTAAACGTAAACTACCCAGTTATGGACAGAAAGAAAACAATTTGTGGTATTATGTACTTTGAGTATAAAGCCACTGGAGATGCCATAACGTCAACGCTTCTAACAACTTTTTCGCCACTTTTAGCGGGGGGAATATTTTAATTTAATCCTAAGTTTGTTTGCATGGGAAGCAAACTGAATATTCAATGTGCTAAATAGAAGCAGTAACAGATTCAGGAAAAATAAAGAAATAAAATTACTTACCAAATAAGGACTAATGTTCGCAAAGAAAGTATTGCACCTTCAATCAATGTCTTTCTGTTATTAGCATTTTAGATAACACTTGTACGTGTGGGTTTCCAAGAATGATTTTCGTTGTTACAAAATTTTCTCCATATCTCCTTTACATTTTGATCTTTTGGAAATCTAAAAGGACATACACTTCTTTTATATAAATACTATATTATGGTATAGTATGCATAACACATACACTCATAGACCTGGACTTAGCCTCGAAATATTTTATAGCTACAATTCTTTTCATTTTCAGACTAAATTTCAATATCGTATGACCAGAGAAAGAAAAGTAATTTTTCAAATTCATCTTACAAGATTTAATTATAACATACGTCTTTTTTTTAATTCAAAATTAAAGTAAAAAACGGATTATACAACTAACTGCAGGGAGTGAATGATTCATTCAAATGTCGAGTCGCTTTTTTGACTTTGTTACATCACTCGCCCCCGTACCTCTGTATTCATGTTTATTTTTTTCTGTCGTTTACGTATCGTAACGGTTTTTGATTTAAATGGCAATTCTTCTTAAATACGCATTTAAAAGTTAATAAAAATATTTACATATGATACGAAACGCGCTCTTGTTGCGAATTTGATCTCTCAGATCGCCTTTTACAGGAGAATACTGCACAACTAACCATTTTTCAAGAGAAACGTCACGCGACAGGGATCAATGCAAAATGGCGGTGGTGCAGCGACAAGTAGTTTTATAAAACGTGTTTGAACAGTTGAACAATGTACTTTGCCGGAGGGGGTCGCCCGTGTATGGCATCTCCAGTGGCTTTATACTCAAAGATTATGTAGTAATTCTTTTACAATACATATTGTGAATGTTTCAGAACTGAACAAAGGTATTTAATATGTAAAGTCCTGTCCTTATTTATTATTTCTACTGTGTTAAAAAGCGTTAGATACTGCAACGTTTAATTTATTAAAATAATAAATAAATAAATATTTATCAATATCACATACATCTGAACCCGTGATCACTTGTGTTACGGGTATCAGCATCAATAGTGGATACACAAAAATATACTAAATATTAGTCTTTTATGGGTCTACACGCGTTATTGGGAGTAGCAAATTACATAGCTACTTACTGCCCGACGTTTCGACTGGGTTACACCAATCATGGTCGCGAGCGAACTGGCGCCGCCCGTCTTCGTCTGCCACATCGGTTGTGAATTTCTAGATCCACCCCCGAACTTGTAGCACTAATGTCATTTGTACAGCTACCCACATTTGTCCGACACACAACACTCACTGTACCCGGGTTTATTTTAGACGTAACATTCCGCGGTATACAGGCAGAGCTCGTGCATGTTCAGGAGGTACTGAAACGCAACGGATATGGGACGCCGGGGCGGACTAGAAGGCGAAATACAAAGGAGGGGAACCCGGGGGTTAATCGGCAATCAGCATTTTTGCCTTACATAAGAGGTATAACGGATACGATTGGAACAGTTCTAAAACAATACTCCATTAAGACTGTATATACTCCGTTATATAAAATGTCTAAAATGCTGCGGACACCGAAAGACGTAATTCCCTTCCAATCTCCGGGTGTATATAAAATCGATTGCAGGTGTGGTAGTTCTTATATTGGACAAACCAAACGGGCTATAGCCGAGAGGGTGAAAGAACATATTGCAGCTGTTAAAAATCGACAAACGAACAAGTCTGCGATGGCTGAGCACCTATTAGACATGGGTACTAATCACTGGATGGAGCTACATGACCCGAAGGTCCTCTCCACAGATCGTCACTATCATACGAGAATAGTGCGAGAAGCTATTGAAATAAAGAAGCACAGGAATTTCAATAGGGAAGATGGATTTAAATTATCGTCGGCATGGAATCCAGTGATTAATAAGTGCATACCGCGGAATGTTACGTCTAAAATAAACCCGGGTACAGTGAGTGTTGTGTGTCGGACAAATGTGGGTAGCTGTACAAATGACATTAGTGCTACAAGTTCGGGGGTGGATCTAGAAATTCACAACCGATGTGGCAGACGAAGACGGGCGGCGCCAGTTCGCTCGCGACCATGATTGGTGTAACCCAGTCGAAACGTCGGGCAGTAAGTAGCTATGTAATTTGCTACTCCCAATAACGCGTGTAGACCCATAAAAGACTAATATTTAGTGTAATGGAACGCGAAAGTCTAAAATCGTACACAAAAATATAGTTAATAACACACACAGATACGGAATGATCTATGTTACGGAATAATCAATGTTTGTCAAACAAATATTTGTCCCGGGTGGGAATCGAACCCACAACTCTTGGAACCGTAGGTAGTAAGCCTGGGTCACTAACTACTGTTCCACCGTGCCAGTCATCGCACTGCTGGGCCAAATCCAAAGTTTTAATTTATTAAACAAATAAAATATAGGTATCATCATCATCATCAGCCCATATACGTCCCCACTGCTGGGGCACGGGCCTACCCTAAACGATAGGGCGATAAGGCCTTAGTCGACCACGCTGGCCAAGTGCGGGTTGGTCGACTACACAACCTTAGAATTTCTTCTTAGGTGTGCAGGTTTCCTCACGATGTTTTCCTTCACCGTTAAAGCGTCGAGTTCCGTCATAAATGTGATGGTGGCATACTTTTCCACGAGTTCTAGATGCGATTGCATTCCATATATTTTTGTATCTCCCCTAGTTCACCTGGTTACATAATGTAGAACCTATCTACTAGAATTACTGGCTGAAAACTAATACCTTCCTACTTAGCAAAGTATATGATAATGTAGGTATGACTGACTAGGCAATTTGTATTTGTACTACTCAGTTAGGTACTAAGTAATTCAATATTTTGAACAAGATAATGTATTCGATATTTTATATGTTATTCGTATTATTCTATCATGGTCAAAGAAGATTTTATAAAAAAAATATTAATTAATTTTAAAATAATTAAGCTAAGTACTTATAAACATACTAGCTTTCCGCCCGCGACTTCGTCCGCGTAGAGACGTTTAGCGGGTAAAACATTACTTCTTTATAGCGCAGTCGGTTAAAAAGTAGCCTATATCCTTTTCTAGGCTCTGGACTATATGTACCAAATTTCGTTTAAATCGGTTCAGTACTCTATGCGTAAAAGCGTAACAGACAGACAGACAGAGTTACTTTCGCATTTATAATATTAGTAAGGATTGTATTTAGCTTAAAAGGAAGGATAGTTAGATTAGTGATAGTATGAAATAAATAATAATAATAAATATTTCACAACATCACATACAATGATCTGTTCTCGTGGTAAGTAGCTTAAGCACTTGTGTCACGGGTATCAGAATCAACAGTGGATATGTCGCAGTCTGATTGTATAATCCGCCGTATTACATCACGGCTAGCCGTTATCAAAAACAGGGCCGTTATGTATTACGGCGGATCAACGATTAGCCGAATTGAATACGGCTGAATGAAATTCCGCCGGGATGTGTTCGGTGTTAAACGTTATTTAATTCGGCTAGCCGTAATGTCAAAGAGCGGGTCGTTAACCGCCTCTTTGACAGTTTTTAGTTCCCATGTTTATCGCTCGCGGCGCTGCCTGTCATAATAACAACAATGGCCTCGATTACAGAAAGTATTTCACAAAAATGTGATTTTAACAATGGTTTTAAAGAAATAAACGTGACAAATACGAGTGTAAATAGTGACTTTAAGAATAAATTGGACGTGCAATTGAACTGTTTCTATTCGTCTCAATATCTCATGGACAAAAGAACGAGTTGTAGAGGTTATATTGTATATCAAAACTGCTAAAGTGGCTATGGATTCTGGTATTCGGCGGAATCCTACACAGTATTATTGGTGCAAAAAATATGAAATTGGCCACGGCGGGCGAGACAAAATGTTGTATACCGTAAAAAACAAACTTTATATTCAAAAAAAGGCTATTGAAATATTTGTCTTCCTATGCCCAACTGCGAATTTTCTAATTCTTAATTTCTATAAAAAAAACTTTATTATATTAGGATTCGTTTTTATATTAGGTTTTTATTTTATATACTTTCGCACCTACGCAACACAAAGTACAAACCTATTATACATACCGAGTAGGTAGGTACATAACCTTTATTTTTCTCATTAAAATAGATTTTCAATTAAACCCTGTTTTATTTTGTTATCACATGACGTGTTCACCCTACAATATTGAATAAAGTGTAATACGACTGAACGTGAGTCGCAAAAATGTAGAACGTATCGTAATGACAATCCGGCTAAACGTCGATCCGCCGTAATACATAACGGCCCTGTTTTTGATAACGACTAGCCGTAATGTAATACGGCGGATTATACAATACGACTGCGACAGATACACAAATATACTTAAACTAGCTGTGCCAGCGACTTCGTTCGCGTTTTCCCCGTTTTTTACACATTTTCCATTGTATCTTTGCTCCTATTGGTCGCAGCGTGATGTTATATAGCCTAAAGCCTTCCTCGATAAATGGTCTAAACAACGCAAAAAGATTTTTTCAAATAGAACCAGTAGTTCCTGAGATTAGCGCGTTCAAACAAACAAACAAACAAACAAACAATCAAACAAACAAACAAACAAACAAACTCTTTATAATATTAGTATAGAAGTATAGATATATTATTATTTAATAATACATCCAAACACGGAAGAAATGTTCATCACACAAATATTTGTCCCGAGTGGGAATCGAACCCACTGGGTCACGAACCACTGTTTTTTTTATTTTTATATAAGAGGCTAACAAGATGACCTCACTCCACCTGATGGTAAGCGGTAGTGAGATCCACATATGAGGTCGACAGGCACAGTAGACCATGTTGAGCCTGTCGCACTTACCCTGAAAGCCGTGAAAATGGAGACCACTGCTGCGGCAACAACGAGACAAGGCGTGGAGTCTCGCATTGGTATTGAGCTGTGCGGGTCGGAGTTGGCCAGTCCGCCGGACGGAAGGGCCCCCGTTTCTACGGGTCTCCCTGGCCGGCGGGCTGACCCGCTCCGCCCGCACAATACCGCCGCTAAGACTCCACTGGTCCGGCGCTTGCTGCAATAATGGCCCCCCCTGGCTCCGGTTCGTACAGTGCTGATCTCGGAACGCGACCTGACCGAGAGAGGTCAGAGTCACTTGGCGGGTTTTACACAACTGTATGGTGGTAACAGCAACCGGTCGACAAAATGTCTCCCACCTGTTCCACCGAGCCAAAATGAAATGTAATAATGTTTTTTGAAATAACTTGATAATTCCTTGATAATAAATACTTGATTTAAATTACTTGATAATGATTTAGATATCACCCTAGCTTAGGGTAGGCCCGTGCCCCAGCAGTGGGGACCATATGGGCTGATGATGATGATGATGATTTAGATTATTATAAAAGGAACATTTATCTATATCTATACGAAATGTGGATTCAGATACCTACTGCCATATAAGGTTTGGTGCTTCATTTTGATGGAGGGCCATAAATAGTTACATTTTATCCTTACTAATATTATAAATGCGAAAGTAACTCTGTCTGTCTGTCTGTCTGTCTGTCTGTCTGTTACGCTTTCACGCATAGAGTACTGAACCGATTTAAACGAAATTTGGTACAGATATAGTCCAGAGCCTAGAAACGGTTATAGGCTACTTTTTAACCGACTGCGCTATAAAGAAGTAATGTTTTACCCGTTAAACATCTCTTCGCGGACGAAGTCGTCACAGCCACTGGACGGATGGAGATGAAATTTTGCATGCAGGTAGATGTGTGTAGATGACGTAGGCATCCGTTAAAAAAGGATTTCCCGAAATTCCCACGGGAACGGGAATTAACGAGAAATTCCTTTTGTTTGAAAAATACTAACCGCATAAGTTAGACGCTTGAAATTTGGCATGCAGGTACCTTAATAAATTAAAAGCTCAGTTGCAACTGGATATTATAAAATTCCCACGGGAACGGGAGTAATAGGGAAAAAACTTTTGTATGAAAAAATCTAAGCCGCGTAAGATAGATGATTGAGATTTGGCATGCAGGTACTCTAATGAACGCAAAGCTTGCTTCCAACGCGATATTACAAAATTCCCATGGGAATGGGAGTAATTGGGAAACAACTTCTGTATGTAAAATCCCTTACGGGGTTGAAATATATTATATAGATATAGAGATATACCCGAAGCGAAGCGAGGGCGGGTCGCTATCGACCATAAATGCAACAAGGCACCGATAGGTGTGTGTACGTTTATCGTGTCACGACAATTTAGGTACGCATAAAGAAATTGTACAAAGACAATGGTATGGATACTTATTGTAGAATGTTACGTATCTACTTACATAATAAACAGGTATTTAACTTCAGAACCTAATTGGTGTATTGAAATGTTATCCTGCATGAAGCCCAAATTAAGGCCTTCAAAAACATATCAAATTCATACCCAGTTAATTATAAATGTTTGTATTATATTATTTTGTAAGTATTAGCGAGTCGGGTTTTTGAAGGCGGTTCCCTTTTCTGTAGTTTTTTTTATCCATCCATACCTTTTTATCACTCTTTCCATTTCTCACACACTTCTGTTGCAACATTTACCACACCCTTTTTAAATGTTGTAAACATCGATCTCATTCAGATCTTTGAACCTGTCCTTCACCTTTAACCTGTCCTTTGAAAGGAAAATATTGTGAAAGGTTGAACCTTTCATTTTCCTTTCACTTCCTAGCAAACATTTTCCATTGTCATTAGTTCTCTCGTCACCATAACGTACCAAGGACACTTTCATACCCATCACGCTTTACACCTACCCACGCATTCAAATCACCTAACATAATAATTATTTCATGACTTTTACATTTTGAGACGGTGTCTCTCACGCTCTCTCAGAAATCCTGGTTATCTTTATTGGCTGTTGTGGACCTACTCGAACCCAGATTCAGACTCTTAAAAAAATCATACAACAACCTTAGTGCGTGAATCCGACTCGCACTTGGCCGGTTTATTTCAAATGTGCAGTGTTTTTCGCGCAAATAAGATAAAAAAAAACGAATCTAAAATACTAAAATTATTGTGTTTTTTGTAGTGGCGACTGTAAAACTGGAGAACATTTATTTCAGTCAAAGTTTAAGTTAACAATTAAAAATTTTAATTCTTTTTCATTATGATTTGTTAAAAAAGAGGCGCTCCATAGGTTACGCACACAGGCGCTGCCGAGGGTCGGCTCGGCCCTGACTATGTTATCTGTGAAAGTAGTACCTCGGCGAGTTTTTAAGTAATTAGTGTTAGTGATTCTTTTAACATTTCTTTAAATATTGGGTGGCCCACCCAGTTACAACAAAATATAAAAATCTCCACCATCCCTATTTTAAGCGTTATAACGGTGCTGCCAAGTGCCATTTTATACTGATGTTGGGAACATTTATAATCTAAGTATGTTACATAAGTTTTAAGTTTAAATATAAAAATGTAAGGTAACATGTTCTATAATTTTGAAATATGATATGTGCTGGCAGTTGAATTGTTTTGAATTTTGAATTTATTTTAGGTACATAGTTATCTTTTTTAAATAAAATATTGACCTACTAATATAATTGCGTTATTTCAAAATGAATGTTAGCTAACTGACTATGTATAAAAATATTTAAAATACTGGGTATTTCATTTATGTGTACTTAGTTACCTATCGCATTATAATTATTATCCGACCCTTGATAGTTAGGGTAACATATAAAAGCGGCCTCTACACTTTCCTACCGAATAATATAGGTAATTATAATTGAGCGTATGTTTGTAGACGACAACTGCGCCCGACACGTGCGAGTGTTGTTAAAATTTAAACGAGCATATCAAAAGCATTGACAACACGAAGAAAGAACTGTGTTGTTGTTGCGTTGCGCAGAGAAAGCTCCGTGCGGCGAGCGGGGTGGGCGGCAGCGGGCGCAAATAGCGGCAGGGCAGTCGGGCGGGCGGCAGTCCGCGACTCCGCTCCCGCGCCGCGCCATCGCTCGCGCTCCGCCCGGCGTCCTACCGCCCCGCGCCCTACACCCCACCTAGTGTTCTGTGCTCCCGTGACCCTAACGGAACAACCTGGCGCCAGCTGAACCGCCCAGGAGCACCGGCTCCCCCAATCCCCGGAATCGATAGTGGAGATCCTAAGCTCCTCTTCGCGCCATCCTCCTCAAGGTCGTACGGGGAGGTAAACATGAATCACTTTCATTCATAAGTTATTTAGTTTAAAGCGCCGATGTGTCTTCATTGTCAATTTGTAGATATATGTAACGCAAAACTTGAAGATAGCCAGCGAAAGAGTTAAATACTTATTAGTGTGAAAACGTAACGAAAAAGCTGTTTTTCATTTAAAAATGGGTTAAGAGTGGAACTTTAAATTGGTGAATTGCAAATTTCGATTGTGTCAAGTTTAGTGCATGACAACTAGTGACCCATTTTCACGCAATTTCGACATTCGGCATCTCTACATCGTTTGGCAATATGTAGGTGAGACAATTTGCTTTCACGAATTCTTTGAAGATTATTTTAAGAACACTCAATGTCTATCGGTTGTTTTGTTCAATTGTTTTTTCGTATCACTCATAAATCTCTTAAATCTTTGGTACTAACGGCCTAACGTTAACGGTGGCTATTATCATATATTGTTTCACGTAGATAATGTAGGTACGTAAATACCGATTCGAAATCTAAATAATATCATATTTCGATCAATTGAATTCGTTATTACTCAATGAAGTCATGTTTTATGCATATAAATTAAAAAAGAAATGTCATACAATAAAATTACCTACATGCTTACAAACTTAAGTTTAGCAAAGCTCTGCATTTAGAGATCATTGACGCTTGTTTTATTTGGGTAAGTGAAAACAAAAAAGCTGATTCAATTAAGATATAAAAGTAGACAATGATTTGACGTAAGGCCCTTTGTGCGGGCACTCGGAAGCGCCTGTAAGGAGTAGCAGCCATTTGCCGGGCCGCTCGATCAACAAATACTGTTGGGCAAATACCTACCTCGGCTTCGAATACCACCCCCATTGTTTGTCTGTCGGTTGCGTGTACCAAATTACACGGAGGCTTTATCTACTTATATATAGGTACATTTGACCTACCTGTACGTATATTTATTTCTAAATTCGTGAGCAAACGCAATCGTATAGTTTCGAGCCTTAATTTGTAGCGTTAAAGATATTAAGCGAAGTAACTTAATGCAATTACATTTTTGTCACGATTAACATAAGAATAGTTGGATACTGTAGGTAGGTAGATACACTTAAGGAAAATTGCAGATATTAAAATAGGAAATTCGAATACGAAATTCCATTTAAATAGATCTTAGAAACTTTGGTAGTTTTTCATTATTTCCTAAAACTTTGATAAAAAAAGATAAGATACTTAAAATGTAGATAGGATTGCCCCGACCCATAACTGCAATACAATCTACCTGTATTTTAAAAAGTATGGAATACTACTTTGCGTACATACATATGTATGAACAACCTACTTGTGATGACTACAAATAACAACTTGTATGCATGAGTCGGTGTTTATGTCAAAACCCAAATTCACTTTGCCTCAGATTTGTATTCTGTAGTTGATAAGCAAAGCTTTGTACCTAATAAATCACACGAAAGGGCGATTAATCGATGTCTGTGCTTCATACGTTTGTAGGTAAACAGTTCAATACCCAGTCATGAGTCATCAAAGTATTCCTACAATACGATACTGATCTTATAGAGTATACTGATAAAATAAGAATATAAGTAATAAGGTACATATTAGATTTTAGAATTTATCATAATTAAAATTTGTAAAATCGTATTTATTTACAAGTACCAAATGTTTGTATCTAGAAGGATAATTTTGGTAATATAGCTTTTTTCTCTGCAGTGGGATGATGTGGAATAATAATTAAATTGGTAAAGCGACGCTTTAGTTCCTGTATGGCGAAATCCATCATATAATCTATAGATCGTCAATAAATCACACACCATAACGATATATCACTGTCGAGGGTAGCTATTATTAGAATTACAAGAGGGATGGCTTAGCCTATGAGTTGGTAAGTAAGTTTGTTTAGGTATTAAGTACGGTGTACTTGTGTTGAGTATAGCTTAGAATATCTTATGAATTTCATCAAAATCGTATAAAAGCTTGATATTGATTTTCATTTTGCATACACCTTTTTTCCAGTTCCTATCTTAAAATTCATCTCTGCATGGTGAATTATTTCAGAGAGAACTAAAAAATCGGAAACAAGCTTTATTTTGGGTCACGTTTTTTAAATGAAAATGCTGACTTGGGACTCCTTCATATCACATGTCAGGATACGGTCAATATTTCTTTTCAATGTCTGTACCTACCTACCTATTACATATTGTACGAACTTTTGTAACTATTCGTGAATATATTAGAGGCTATAGGCATCGTAAGCATTAGCACCTGTGTCATAAAAAAGAAACCTTATTTCATGAGTAATTAAAATGTATCTATGTTATAAAGTTATAATATTAGAATAACTGTAGATATTATATTGATATTTTCCTGCTGCGCATACCCTAATGGAACAGATAGGTAGAAACCCATCGAATATGTCAGGCGTTATAACATTAGCTTATAATTGATACTTATAGAGCTTTTGGGCGTGAATAATGTATGAAGATGAGATGATTACAGTTACTTATTGCCTCTCATAAATACGGAAAATTTAAAATGTATTTAAGTAAACATTATGTTCATTAAAGCATTTTCTTTCCAATTACTTTGAGAAGGGAGTGTTGTGCGCCTGGAACTGTATTAGGTTAAAAAATAGCCTTTCTATGTCTATACAATTTATTGCAACTCTTTAGGTAACAGTTTAATAATTTCTGTAGTTTCTATTAGTAACACAAAGTAAAGTGAGCTACGTTTTCGGAATCTGAAGAATGTGATGTTCTGAGATGGTATTTTAATTATTTATCTACTTTGTTGGAACTTAATTACTTCTGAGTGTCAAATCAAATTGTGTTTCAAATTATTTTAAAAATTGTAAGTAGACAAATAAACTTTTAAAAGTTTTAAGTGTCGGTTCGATTCAGCATCACTATAAATTCTCATGTAACAATTTGTCCTTTGTGAATGACCCCCCTAGATATTGATCCAGCGTCTTACATCGCCGTCTACCCGTCTATTATTGATTAGCTTCATTACTTACCATTCTATATCCATGCCTATTACATATTCGTATTTGTCGTAGTGCTTTTGTAATATTGATCAGGTGTCACATGTCTACAATCTACTATTTCATATTTATTGCGCTGAAAACTAAAATTACTAAGTGCTTTGCATATCAAATTGTTATTCGGAAAATTTTAACATCACTTTTCAAAACAACAACTCAGTAATCAAACAATTCTCTTAATACGCGAAGTAGGTCTGATTACATAACTTGCAGCTAGAACAGTAAGTATGTTCATGTACGGTATACTTACAGTCTAATGAAATCGTCTATTCGGACAACACGGCTAGTTTTTGTTATATTCCACGTTCTACAGACATTCCTAGAACTTATGTAAAATATAGAAATCTTTGGCATACTCCGGTGGATACAAACTTCAGAGCTTTGTGAGTTCTTAGACTAAACAGGAATATAAGTTATGTCAAGCTTATAAAAGTGAATCAATCCCAGTCACAGGGATGCAAAAATAAAGTAGTTTGCATTTGAGATAAACGGCGGCAGCGGGGCGGCGGAGGCTCCGCTGGCGGGCCGCCAGGGGCCCCAACCCAGCCCTGACCGATTTCGCCATATCGACTTAAGAGATGTTTGCTAAAATTTTGTAGGAGGGTAGCGTGTCAACAACATCAATTTTTGTTTATTATCAAACTCAAACAGTTTATTCAGACAGCCAGGTACGTGTTTATTTCTATCAGATTTGGGAAAGCTCTCGTAAGAGTAAGTAAGTTGTGGTACATATTATATGTCGTAAATAAGAATGGAACAGTTTATGTAACTACGTATCTGTAATCGGATATGTAGATAATATCAATATAATATAACTAATATTTTGTGTGAAATGTAATTACATATTATAATTTAATTTTTAAAATTGCCTCCATTCTCCCAGCCCCCTTGCACTCTGCTCAAGTTATAAAGTAAAATATGGATAAAAAATATAGGTACAACTTACTTTATTCATGTTGACGTGTCGAATCTAAGCTCGTCTCAAATAATATTTATAAGTAAGTATATGAAAATTTGATGAAAATCTAGTGTTTATATAAAAAGAAATATAAAATGATCAACAAATTAGATAATAACATGATAATTCAATAAAAGGTATTTGCAAATAAATAATTGAGGCACACATGGCCCCTTTCCGAGTCTGGCGCCCCGCCAGCCCGGCAGGAATGCCTACTCATGCCAAAACAAAAATTCTTCCTTGGGAATTATACAAATTTTGGAAATGAAACGCCCTGTACCCATTATTGCCAGTGGTTAACTACTAACTGATGAAATTATGAACTAGCGTGATAAACGACGTAAAAGCGCGTAATTTAAAAAAAAACTGCATTCTACTTATGCCGATGCACAGTTTGCGGCACTAAATTTATCATTCAAATGTGTTTTTATCTGGTGCCCATCTGGGCACCAGATGGGCACCAGGGCACCATGGCACCATGTATCTACATAAATGAAGAAAAACCGTTTTATTTTTGCCTATATACAAGTATTTTACTATTAGTTGTGATTTAGCTAGTGGGACAACCCTATCGATGACCCGCATCGCCGAGGCTCGTTGTTCGCATTCCCTCCTGCACTCGTAATTGGAAAGATCGTCAACAAACAGATTTTATGACTCATTGGGAAAGGAAAAACAGGACTCTTGCCTTTATTAAATATCAGGCCGGTTTCAGCAGCAAGCTTTACTTGTATTTTTAGGTTTTATCAAAATTTCATTTATTGTCCGTCTCAGATGGATTGGTCACGGATTTATCTTTTTTTAAAGTAGTTAATAAAACAATAACGGAAGTAGGTTAGGTACATAGAGTTCTCACAAGTGACGTAATAAATAACTCCCAATCCCCTAGTTTAAGTTAAGTTAAATTTTGACACGAAATAAGTAATTATTATGTGTTTCATATTCTTGGCTACAACTATTCACTTTTTTTACTAGTGCATACATTAGCGTGCGTTTTATTACGATTTTATGCACATAAGTGCACTATTAGTGATGTAGACGAGGTTCATGGGATAACTATACAAGTAACCGATGCGATAACGTAGTTGACCTAATCCGCTTAATCTGGCTGCCTCAGCACCTCCGAAGCTTTCGTTCCATTAACCTCTAATGAAGTCCGCAAGTGACATCCGGGACTAATTAGAGACTCGCGTCGCGTAACACGATAGTATCTGAGCCGATGGCTTTCAGACGGTTTTTAATCAGTTAGGACCCTTTGATCGAGGAAGTAGATATCTTCGATGAACGCGAGCTTTTTCAATGTACGGTGATTATTAATCGTTATTTTTCAATTTTATGTAGTAAATGTAACAATCGCGACACGGGATTATTTTTATTACCTACTAGCGACCCGCCCTCGCTTCGCTTCGGGTATATCTCTATCTCTATGTAATATATTTCAACCCCGTAAGGAATTTTACATACAGAAGTTATTTCCCAATAACTCCTGTTCCCATGGAAATTTTGTAATATCGCGTTGGAAGTAAGCTTTACGTTCATTAGGGTACCTGCATGCCAAATCTCAATCGTCTATCTATATCGCTGTTTAGATTTTTTCATACAACAGTTTTTTCCCTATTACTCCCGTTCCCGTGGGAATTTTACAATATCCTGTAGCAACTACGCTTTAAATTTATTAAGGTACCTGCATGCCAAATTTCAAGCGTCTAACTTATGCGGTTAGCATTTTTCATACAAAAGGATTTTCCCGTTATTTCCCGTTCCCGTGGGAATTTCGGGAAATCCTGTCCTAACGGATGCCTACGTCATAACATCTACCTGCATGCTAAATTTCATCTCGATCCGTCCAGTGGCTGTGACGACTTCGTCCGCGTAGAGATGTTTAACGGCTAAAACATTACTTCTTTATAGCGCAGTCGGTTAAAAAGTAGCCTATAACCGTTTCTAGGCTCTGGACTATATCTGTACCAAATTTCGTTTAAATCGGTTCAGTACTTTATGCGTGAAAGCGTAACAGACAGACAGACAGACAGACAGACAGACAGACAGACAGAGTTACTTTCGCATTTATAATATAAGTAAGGATTAAAAGGATTTTAATTTATTATTTTAAAATCATTTCAGTCTTATAAGAAATACAAAATAAGCTTGTGCGTGTGTGAGCAGTATGCACATTTAAGAACAGCAAATGCAATTTTGGTTTTTCCGTTAAGTGAGACGGCACACCGATTTGCTTCGTCCTTAACAATACCCTTATAAAAATCTAGTAGGGAATTATATATGGGTTTATTCCCTACTATACTTTTATAAAGGTAGGTATTGTTAAGGATTGCGTGGATAAGGGTACCTATGTATGTACTTAGTTACAAGTCATCTATTTTTAACGCTATGCGTAAATTGTAAAGAAAATATTCATAAAAATAGTAGGTATATACAGGTGGTCCGAGTAGTGCGTGTTGTGACAGAAAGGTTAATTACAGGAGTGGAAGGCGCGATGATCGCGTATCTTGGCGCGCGGTATTGATCGCCCGAACAAAGAGCGGCGCGGCCGCGGGACGCTGCAATTAGCGTAACTTACACTCTCACTTTTGAACTTGTTGATGTTTCCTGCTTCTAACGCGTGGAGAACGACTCGATCGATGGAACTTCCGTAGAACTTGCCGTGTGAGTTCTGATATGATTTATAATCAGTAATAAACTTACCGGACTGTTCAAGTACTTATAGAGAGTTCTTACGCGCCGATGATGTAGCATGACGTGTATGTTTTGGTGAAATAAATCTTACCTACCTATATAATTAGACAAATTATTTGTAGTTATAAATACACAGAACTTGTGAACGGAAGCTAATTCAAAACTCATACATTTTAAACATCAAAGAAAATAGTTCTTGTTTTTATTGAACTCGGAGACTTTTTTTTTCATAATTGCATGATATAGGTACTGGTGACACTGGTATTTACCATTATTTGTGATAATTTGATCTGAAAATGTTTATAAAATGTGTGTAACGTGTTACAAAAATATATATCACTTTAATTAGACGACATTCCTAAAAGCTCCGGAAGTTTTAGGTTCGGGCTGTGTTATGTACCTATAATAACAGTTTGCTTTGTGGGTGGATCTTTAGAACTTAGAAACAACTTAGATTAGAGAGTCTGAAGCATCTGGTGTTGACCCAGTTGTTAACTTTGTTTGACCTATGCTTAAAACTTTAAAAGCTATACTGGGAGCTAGTTTTTGACTAAAAAACTTTTCCATTATAGAAAATAAAACTTTGTAGTCTAGATCTAAAATGAAATAAATGTGAGATTAGATTGACCTCCTTATGCCTAAACCAGCCATGGACCACTGTTTTCAAATTTGAAATTCATTCTTTAACTAGGAACATTGTGAGGAAACCTGCACACCGATGATGAAATTCTAAGGTTATGTAGACAAACCCGCACTTGGCCAGGGTGGTTGACTAAGGCCTGATCGCCCTAGTTTAGGGTAGGCCCGTGCCCCAGCAGAGGGGACGTAGGTATATGGGCCGATGATGATGATGCTATAGAACGATTTAAAACTAACCAATGATAATACTTTTGTGCCTAGATCGAAAATAATCGAAATAGAATGCATTAATAGAAATGTATGTTTCCATCAAAGTTATGTATCAACATAATGCATAAATCAAATAAACCCTTTTTAACGAGGTGATGAGTAAAACAAACATTAATATTTTATATTCCTCTTCACATTATTAATACATTTCGTGTGAATGGTACGATCAACTTTACTTGTCCTATTTATTCATCTGGGATAGAGTGTTGGTTATAAAATCGATCGCCAATAATTTACAGCTGTCGATATCCGACGGACGAAACAGACAGATGTCAATAAATAAGCCATTCTAATAAATGCTATTAGAATCTGTTCGGTTCAAAGAATATTCCGTCAATTTTATTAATGCGGGCACCACAAAAATGTTTTGTTGTTTTTTTATTTGCGGATGATGATATCATTGCGTATTTATGTGCTTTTACTACTTAGGTATAATCAGTCAGCTTTTGTTGTGTATCAGGGTGAGGATGGATGGGATTTGGGATGGCGATATAATAATCTTAAATAGGCTTAAACCAGCTTGATAAGTTACTTAGAGGATATATTGATTGCCTCTAAAGCGCCCGATTTCAAATAAATAATGTGTTTTAAAGCTACATCGGTAATGGTATGGCCACGTATGGCTACGCGCTTGATGTAAATCGGTTGTGCGCTATCTCCCTAATGTTCTGTTTCGGCCTGAGCTCACGCCGGCCGTGTGCACGTAACAGCTCCATTATAAGGCCATCAGGATCCTATCGACGGGCGTCATTACCAGGAGTGGGTCGCGGCCCGCGGCGCGGTGTAAACTAAGTTTGCTTTTATTTTTCATATTTCACTCATCAATCAACGCTAAAAGGCAGAGTGCGAAACTGTAAGAAATAATAATAAGTAAATATTCGCGAAACATTTAATCATTTCAGTTAATTCTGATGTTTGGGAGCAATATAAAAGCTCGGTAGACATTTTCGCGACACGCGCTTTTTTTGTAAAATGCGGTTTTAGCACACATGTATCACCGTGTGTGCCAAACGATGTAATGATTTCAGTACAAACATATTTACTAAGTTGGTTGATAAAAAAATTACAAGAAATCTTTTAGGTTTACAACTCGATTGTAAAAAAAAGTGTCGCGATCGCATCTGCCTACATTTGTTAAGTCTATTGGAATAGTTTAGGCACTCAAGTGAATTGAGGAGATAATATTTAATTGGCTATCTCGAATGAGCGAGTCGTTAGCGTTCCTGCAGCATGGTGCGACGAGTGCCAACTGTCAGTCCGTGTTTACCAGCTATCAAGGTTGCCTTTTTAATCGCTTCGCTTCAGGAAGCTCTCCTATAAATAACCAAGGGATACGCAGTGCTCTCCTCGTAGATTAATAGTAATGAGAAGGATGGAAAGTTTTCAAATGTATGTTAAATGCCTATGCTTATTTATCAATAAGTGGGTATGTACTGTATTCGTATTTTGGCATAGTACCTACCTATTTAAGATGATAAGCGTGAAGTTTGTTTCATAATAATTACTACAAAATATTACGTAGTATAAAAGTGCGCGTTAAGGGATTGGAATCTGTTTCATCCAAAAGCTCCGCAGAGGATGCTTTGTCTGCTATAAAATGTCGTATCTAAAATAACACTCATAAAACGTATGGTGTATTATACTTCCATTGAAACAACGATATCTAATCCACAATTTGGCAATATTTCAAGTTCTGACCAAACATTTATATAGGCGACAGATAAAAGACATTCGGATTTGGTTCCTAATAACAGAAATTTTATGCTATCATCATTTCTAGTTGTAAGCACTCAACTGTAACCATAAACATATCACTGGTTATCTGTGATGATGACGTCGAACGATCTATTTCGTATTAACGTCCGAATGCATCGTTGGGCTCGCGATAACAGAGTTGTCGGTTGGGAGTAGACAGCCCTTCAGCTATCAGGCTATTACGGCTGATAGCAGAGCAATCTCGGAACTGGGAAAAGCTAATTAATCGGCGGACGCGCTATTTACATATAAATGCGTTGGAAAAGATGTCGATGTGATATGTCTACACAATATTATAGACACAGCGAGGGTAGTTATTTGACTAATGTGCACCAAAGAAATTCGTTATGGCTGGGACGCACATAAAATATCTTTAATTTTTTAAACATGTAACAAATTTTACAAGTGCAGTAGTGTTGTCATATTAAAGAAGAACTTATTATGGTCATATATCGCAATTATGCAAAATATAGGCAGATAATTATCCTAGTGGATTAAATTGTGACTTCGGTCGAACGATGAATAGGAAGGACGGTTTTGCGCTCGCCAACCCGCTGCCAGCCGTGACCCGCTTCCGGGGCCTCGGAGATGGCTCGCTGCAGATACGCTCGAGGGCAACAATTTATTACCAGAACTGGGGCCAACCGCTTCCCAATGATCAAAAGAGTTTCTCGTTGCATTACGCAGCTACAATGATTCGATATTAAACATCGGTCACGAAACAAACACATAAGAGTAACAGTTTAGTCCCTCGTCATAAGTCTAACGTTGACATGGAAGAAGACGAATGATGTTCCCATTCGCGTGTGAAATACAACTTGAGGGTGTCACAAGCCGCTGACAAAACTAGTACATGAAACTGTTCGTCACTACGCGATAACATACTTTGATATAAATATTTAAGCACAAGATACCGATCTTGTTAATATTCTAAACACGCAACTGCTATAGTAATGCTATCGGGAGTAAATTTGCATAGATATTACTTATTCAATGCTATAATATTAAATCTTCAAATAATGTTTGTAAAAATCTGAAACTGAATTTTCTCTTAAAATTTGGTAATCCGTATTCTAATCTAATGTCAAACTGCCTATACCATTATTCTATTGTGTGCGTCTATTTTTATGTGGCGTTTATATCGAGATGTTTATCGGTGTAATAGTACCGATAAATCGATATAGCGGTTGGAGACAGCTCGCCGCGGGCTCACCCACTTGGCACCTAAGACTGGCACTTCACCAGCTTTGTACACTTTGCTCTTTGAGCGACCCTACCTCTTCGTGCATTCAAGTACTTTTCTTACTTCGTTCGCAGTCTTTCAATAGAGATACACCTGTTTCAAAGCATGGTGCTTCGCAGCTTTATTCCTGACCCACTGTTGGGTTTCAGAGAGTTTGGGTAACGTTATTGAATAAGTATTTTCAAAACATTGTGGTTTATGGGTCTTTGAGTTGGAGTAAAGCAATCAGAGAATTCTTAGGAAGACACCATAAGCCAAGGGATAAACGTTTTAGACTTGATTTATATCTGGAACTCATGTGTAACAATCGTCTTATATACGATTATAGCGAACGTATCGACTATAGCGCAATTGCTATGGTCCTCAATACGACTATGACCAAATAATTTGATAATGACGTCATAATTCCAGCTGATTATGTTCTGACCAGCGAAGCTTTAAAGCTCACTTTAGCTGCGTTCTCAGGGCACGTCACTTCTATTACAGTATCGGGAGGGCAGTTACGCTACGTTACGCGGTACACTTGGCTCCTGATGCGCCGTTGCGTCACGCATAGATGTCACTCCACTAATTAAAGCTCGCGAAAGTGAATGTCGCAACATCTGCTTCGGATGCCGGACGCTGGTGGTTGAATCGTTTTAATTATAGATCTTTGATTTGATACAAATTGCCGCTACGATCTGTTTCTGTGATTCTGTTTCTAAGATAATATTTAAAATAGCATACATCTAATAGTAGCAAGGAGTGTATTTGTTTCATAGGTTTATGTATTCATTCTATTTGTTTATACGTGTAATTCGAAAATAATTGCGGGACCACAATTGAGTATGAAAACGAAAAAGATTGCGCTTAAGAGCAGTTTTTACGCAGGCGAGAAGTAGTATAACGGTAATAGAAAAACTATAGGCGTAATAATGGCAGATATATCAATTACCAGGTCCTAGCTTCAAAAAATTGTCGTTAATAGTGTGTACTGGAGTAATACCGCCGCCGCGCGCGAAGTAGAATCACTGAATACTCGTATTATTATTATACTTCTGCTTCCCGGTTATGATTAAAATATGAAACAATGTTTTAATATTACTCTGCCACTGCCGACTACTCAGTAAGCTGAAAATGGCTACCCGCCCACTTTACTTTCATATATTATGCTTTTTAGCTTCGCGCTTTCAAAGGTTTCATTTAGTAGCTGGCATTAAACTCGGCCTCAAAGCTTCGTCTGAACACAGAGAAAGAAGTTCTTATCTTTGAAAGCGGCGTAAAATGGCGTTTTACCCAATTTGGTACGAGATACATCGGATGTACTTTATTATTCAACCACCATGAATGAGTTAAGATTCTCATTGGATTAGAACTTGACGGATGACCTCCGATCAGTTTGTTGGTTTAACATACTGTACATCGCAGAATTCGCAGATTGAAAAGGAATGTAAACACATATTGGCCGTCAGCTTTTTAAGAAAGCAAAATAAGAGATGTTTTCAATCATAAACTAAAAACTAAAACATGAACATACTGGTACATATTTATTATGTACGTACAATACATGTGCTGACACAATAATAGTATTTTGATATTTAGAAAATATAGTATCTATGTAAACACGATAAAAAAGTGTGTGCGGAAGTGGACAGAATTCGTTTCATCGTGGTTAAGCACGTGTTTTAGTAGTTCACGTGTTTTAACACGTGTAAAGGCCTAAGAATCATGTTAGACCTTTTCTGTATTAGTCGGTGACGGAATTTCGTAAAAAAAAAACCGTGAAATCCCCGTTGGTCCCGCGGCGGCCCGCGCGGCCGACGACCGCGCGCCGCGGTCGGAACCCGCGCCCCTGGCTCGCCGCCAGTTGTTGTTAGCCCGTTCGTTTCCGACGTTGCTTTCCCATATTTCTTCGCAACTTTACTCAGTGTAGACGTATTGATTTGTGAAAATAAACTTTCATTAAATCGCTTTTTAAATAATGAACTAGTATTCATTAACACTAGACGCCCATACGTATGGCCGTGTTTAGAAAATTTATGGCGGTAAATATTTATTAGCTAACGGTTTTATATGTTTATTTTCTTTTACCATAAAACTGCTTCCAGGCTATGATCTCGCTGTTAAGGACTTTATTTGTGATTATACATATGTTGATGAACTCTACTCATTATTAATTGTGTTGAACAATGGTAAACACGGTCCATTTTATCTATTTATAGTCTGTAGAAATCCCTTAAAACCCATTTATCATGCGAAATTAGTATATGTCCGCGGATCGGCTCGAAACTTTCCAATAAAGGATTGCGTTTCCCAGAGCGAGTTATGGGCGAGCATGGCGATGACATGTGCGCACTTCACAACCGCCGACGTGCCATGCGTGCTCCCGACGCGTTTTGCGGGACTCGGCCTTTATCAAACAATTGCACAACCCGGCTTACCTACTCGACATGACGTAAAAAGGGTGACAGATCCAATATATGAATAAACACTATAAATACGTTAAGGCACTACTAAAGCCTTCGCGCTGGCCGCAAATAACCTAATTTTAAATTTTACACGTCGATTATTTTTGTTTTTATTCGTTAAAACGGACGTAATTTGTTTCATCATAATATATTTTATCATTATTAATGAAATGTTGGGAGAATACTCACGATTTTTCATTGAAAATCTGAAGAAGAACATTAGTTGTCGAGTTCATGAATACTTTAGTGACTTGAATTTTTGTTATCGACGAGTTTCTTCTCGTTTTACTTAACGTGCGTCATTCAATTAGCTTATTTTAGATTTCCGTAACTGGATATGAATACAAATATTGAATTTATGTATTTGTGGCATATCCGGGCCGCGGTTCCTTGAAAGCAAAGTGCGTGGTAATTTTAGCATTAATTAATTCAAATTTTAATTGATTGCTTAAGAATCTGGGTTACACACACAGAAATGTTTCTTCAAAAGATTTTTTTTCGTGTGATTTTGACAGGTGTACCTACTTTGAGAATAGAGTTTGTAGAATTAGGGTGTGTAGAGACGGGAGCTTATGGAAAGTAGTCCAATTAGCAAAACGATTTCCTAAGATACTTATCTGATAGGTATTCCACTGTAATAATAGTAGTTTAATATTTTCTTCTTTGCAGCGAAAACTTGCAATTAAGCTCTACAATAACGACGGATGCCTTACACGCATTCTCTGCGTTCAGTTAAAATGTTTTCATCTGGTGCCGTGCTCCTTATCGTATGCAGACAGTGCACAAATAATTCAACAGCTACTCTGCTTTCGACACCCATCTTGGTACTGTTATTAGCTACAGATCTAAAATTATTTACATTAGGATCTAAATATAACCACTCGAAATGACCGCTAGCTCAGAACTAAAATAACACTAATGCCCAGGTACAAATTCATATCAATTATCATAATAACAATTAACAAAATTAGAACTTTTGGCGCTAGACGTGACGAGAGTGCTGTAGGCGTAGGAAATAAATCACTCTGATGTTTCAGATGGTATGATATGATGAATGAATAATAGTCTATATCCAAGCTATTGTATTTAATTTAGTCCATTCAATTTAGTATGTATTGTTTGTCCCTAATAAATTTAAATAATATATATGTTACCGGCCAAACCCGATTTCAGGACAAACTAGTTTAACCTAGGCCAAACTAGTTTGTCCTAAGCCCGTCAGGATAAACCGGTATAGCCTAGTCCAAACTAGTTTGTCCTAAGCCCGTTAGGATAAACCAGTTTAGACTAGGCCAAACTAGTTGATCTTGATATAGATACGTATTATCTAGGATATACTGGTATGGCCTTTTCCATACATTGTAATATGTCAAGAAAGTCAAAATAAATAGATTATCCAAATAAAATCCTCCGCAATAGGAAAAATAATAGTTTTTATTATACTATAATCTTATTTCTTGTTTCTTATAAAGATAGGATAAACCGGTATGGCCTTCTGTTTACAAAAATTAAATTTAAAAATTGTGATAGCATGAAAATTAAAGGAGTTATAGTCAAAAACATATTTTATTTTTCTCTACTCCGTAACTGAAAATTTCGGCATGTGATTATTTGGAGCAATGTGAGAGTACGCAGTATAATAAAGAGACCCAAAACTATTGTTTTGTGTATAAAATACATAACTATCTGTGCCCGCGACTTCGTTTGCGTGGACTATGAGATTTTACATCCAAAAGTTTTTGCTCAATAACTCCCGTTCCCGTGCGAATTTTGCAATATCGCGTTGCAAGTAAACTTAAAAAAAAAATCAGGGTTTCAAGGGTTGAAAGGGGGTTAAAACTTAACCTATTATAGAAACTAGAACTAAATTATTATAGAAAATATAAAATATTACTTACTCTATATTTACACACTAATGTATTTCTTTGTGTTTTTTCAATTTAGGGGTTGTTTGCAAGGGTTGTAAGATTTTCAAGGGTTGAAATTATTTTAATATGAGGTAATTGTGTTAGAAAACACTTCACGACTTCATCACTTACTATTAGACATGTTTTTTATCGATTTAAGTTTTTCGATTAAGGTTTTGTTTACACCCTTTAAAAATAATAGGCGCAGTTCAGATCATTTTCATACCACCACATGGGGATTGAATTTTAAAAAAAGTAGCCTATATGTTATTCCAGAGTGCCAGCCACCAGCATACCAAATTTCATGAAAATCGGTTCAGAAGTTTGAGCGTGAAAGAGTAACAAACATTCACACATACATCCATACATCCACACATCCATACATCCATACTTACAAACTTTCACGTTTATAATATTAGTAAGGATAATTTTTAACGACATAATAATTGTAATAATTAAGACATTATTGCTTACATAAAAAAAAACATTTATTTCTTGCCAAATATAGTATGATTGCACGAATGAAAACTTAACGACGAATCATTATAAGAAGTAAGAAATAAGATTATAGTATAAAAAAAGTTATAATTTTTCCAATTACGAAGGATTTTATTTGGATAATCTATTTATTTTGACTTTCTTGACATATTACAATGTCTGGAAAAGGCCATACCAGTTTATCCTAGATAATGCGTATCTATATCAAGATCAACTAGTTTGGCCTAGTCTAAACTGGTTTATCCTAACGGGCTTAGGACAAACTAGTTTGGACTAGGCTATACCGGTTCATCCTAACGGGCTTAGGACAAACTAGTTTGGCCTAGGCTAAACTAGTTTGTCCTGAAATCGGGTTTGGCCGGTAACATATATATATATATGTATATATATATATATTTTAAATAATAGTTACGGTTACTTTATCGTGTTTGATTCCTTAAAGTCTATTAGTGTAACATTAGTGCCTTAGAGTCACATTTACCTCGGGGTTTGTTTTGAGAAATGTTCACATTTAATTATTATGTCAAGTTAATGTGTTGTCACTTAGTAAATAAATTTTGCGAGTATCGATGCGGTACTTTTATTACAGTATATCGGCTGTAAACGCGCAGTAAACCATTTCAGAACAATACACATCGAAAGGTAACGAGCTATCTCGTTTATAAATACGGGAGTACTGGATAATTATGATGTCTAGAACAATGAACGTTGCTAATTCGAGTTAGTAGTCGCCGTGTTGTGGCGATAAATCCCCATTAACGATCCACATCCGCGATTGAGCTGCCACGCTCCCGACGACGCGTGACGTCACCACGAAATGTTTCCACATCCGATGCAACACCAACGTAAAAACGAGTCCAGTTACACAACGATCCTGATAAGCTTACGACAATTAGCAGAGCCCGCATGCATTATCCTTGCGTGCCATAAACAATAAATAATAAACAGACATTCGCGCGTTTCAGTAATTTAAAACATTATTTCTCACGCCGACCCGGCTTACGTATTGACGTCACTGATGTTTTCAATTTGCACTGACTATCCAATTTTAATTTTATTTTTTCACTGTCTGAAAATAAAGCTAAAATAGTAAAGATTTTAAACGATAATTAGCTTCAAAATCTTAGATATATTAAGTAGTAGGTGCATATTGCAGATATGAAAGCCATTTTTTTTGGTGATGCTTTCGTTAATTGACTTACGCAAGCGATACGAAATTCTTAATGTACAAACCAGTGCGACTTACCTATTGACGTCATAGTTTTTGCATACATAGGTAAAATAATCAACATGAAAATCGCACCAGTAAAATAATAGAGTAAACTAAGTATTAATTTGTTCCTAATTGTTTATACCTAGCCAGCATGAGCCTATTATGTCCGGCTGAAAGATACATTCGTTCGTACGTACCCATAGGTACTTAACCCCTTTAGTATCGATTTCTAGAAGTTGTTGGAATTGGGACGAGGAGCCCAGGCGATGTGTTGCAAGCAAATAACTGCTTTTGGGAGAGATGCGTGCCCAAAATAACAATACAATGTTGCGAAACTTTGTGCATTGCGATGATATAAGTACACCCCGAAATTGGATTTCGTATAATAAAACAGACCTACAGTATTGCTTTGAAACTGGCTGAAATTGCTTATTGAGATTCTAATCTTTTAACGTTTTGTTCCGTTTGTTTATAAGCCTAACACGAACATATCTACTCTACATACTATACATATCACGATTACGAGCCCAAACTAGTTTTAAAGAATTACAAGTGAAAGAAATAAATACATCATGCACATTGATTTACCCAAAAAATCAAAGAATTTAAATAAATTTCGTCAAAATAATATTTATAATCAAAGTTTCCAGGAAAACCAGACAGACAAATAAAGGTTAGATCTTTATATGTCTAAGGTACCCGTCGTGTTCGTAAAGTCCATTTCAAGTAGGCGTAGTACGGTATTGCCTTCTAAATACTTGATGTTTTTTTATAAAAAGCACCATGGTAGCTCGCTTCTGCGGTGAAGTGACGTTTAATTACGAGGAGGCGGCTGGCACGGTCATGTGAGCCCTGTAATTTGTGGAGCCATTCAGAACCGTTCAGCCGCTCGGATAAAGAACTAGGTAGGCACATCTGGCGCTGAACGAACCGTGTTCCTTAGAAATAGGAAAATCCGTTTCAGGAAAGTGAATGAAAATGATTTATAAGTTAACACATGTAACAACCGTAGCGTGTTCCATTGGATCCAACTGCGGAACAAGTGTTGTTACTCAACACGGAAAGAAATATGGATGATATCCAGAATCGATTCAAGTGACCTCTTTGTTTAACTGACAAATACATAAACACTTTTGCTCCATGTTAAAACCCTCGCTTTTCATTTCAAGATTGGGGCTAGTGCACTTTGTTTTCTTTTTGTCACTTAAAGTTATTATATGTAGTATTGGTTGTTACTAAAATTTGTATCCTTTCTAATTATCATATCAGCAACAAGATTCATAACTGCTGGATATAGACCTCTTCAATGATTTCACCCCCACCTGCCAATAGGTAATATTAATTATTGTGTTATGTAATAAAATAAATGCTTGTTAGCTTTGAATGTAGTAACAAATGGTGAAACATGTTTATAACAAATATCGTTAAATGAGTTGACATTGAACGCTACCTACAATAATATTTCGTAGTTATTAATGTATGAAATTGGATAAATTTGGAAGACATTCACACTGACCGTCGTAAAGCTGTTATAAATATTTACAACTGCCAAGGTTAGCCTAATAGTGTGGATTAACCGTGAGCGTGTTAATTCTGTAATGCGAAGCCGGGATCGTGCGGCGTCCCGTGTTCCCGTGGTTCCCGTTCCCGGCGCCCGGCGAGTGCACCCGATCGATGTAGGCAGCCCGTTGTTACTCGCGAGTCCCGATATTGGCAATAACCGCGAGCGAAATTGACAAGATCCTCATCAAACTGAACTATGTACAGCTGGGCGGGCGGCTAAAATCGAAATATGTTTGATAGCAATCATGATTGAACCCGATTCTGATTTAAAACTAACCGTTTATTTTTCATATGTTTAGGCACAGTTTCAGTTTTGTGTTTATTTTGTTATTTGATTGTATTAAAGTTTAGGTGAACTTTACTACAAATAAATAAATAAATATTACACAACATCACAATCATTGATCTGATCCCGTGGTAAGTAGCTTTAGCACTTGTGTTACAGATATCAGAATCAACAGTGGATTCACAAATATACTTAAATATACTTAATACACACCCAGACACGGAACAAACACCGATGTTCGTCACACAAATATTTGTCCCGAGTGGGAATCGAACCCACGACTCTTGGAACTGTAGGTAATGAACCTGGGTCACTAACCACTGTTCCACCGAGACAGTCAAAAAATGAGCAAGTAAAGTGAACTGTACACAAGTGGAAATTTATTTAGGTATATTGATCCACACACGGTTTGACATTTTAACATTAAAACAAAAGGTCGAAGCCGTCCTCGAAAAAGCATTCAATAATAGTTTTTTACTCAATGATTTATTCATATGGCCGTAGTAGTGATTATTAGAACAACTGTTTCAATTAATGAAGGGTTTTAGTCAGTGGGAAACATGATGTGCCGATTGATAAACATGCAAATAGTCGATTAAAATTATTTGTCTAATTCGAAGTGACACGCGGCTGTACAGTAGAACCATTGTATGGTTCGAGTCGTGAGTGAGTGAGTGAGTGAATAGTGTTTTGTTTACGGAGCGATCGCCCGCTGGCTTTGATCTCACGCCTGCAGGAGTGCACTTTACAGCTCTTGGTGGCATCTCGCCGCAAGCTGCACTCTAGCTCTAGTAAATCGTTTAACTTCGATTAACTTAGCGGGGCACTCATAATTGTTTTGGAATTGTAGCAAACTTTTTAGCAGACGTATGCTCTTAAAAAATATCTGGTAGGTAATGCATTAATTTGTATCTTATCAAGATATTGTGTAGTTCAAGATGTATAAAGGATGGCCATGAATTTTATTTCATAGAGATTTTCAAAAGGGTATGATATATAGAGTTGGTTTAGTATTCTGTAACAACCAACTGTGTAGGTGGTTGAATACTTAATAAAATTTATAGGTGTTATGACTTTATATTAATTGGTAAACGTGTGGTTGTAACGAGTTTAGATATAGTGTGTTGAGCGTGTCCACTGCACATGTAGGTTTCTTTTGTACAGTATACATTTCATAGTTTTTTTTTGCTGTTTTATCTACACGTTTTCGTTCAGTACGTGACGAGCCCACGTACTCTAAATATATAATAAAAATTACAGGTCGTCACCATCATCAGTAAGCAGTTCTCAGTAGGTCTACAAACAGCACAAGATAAAATTGAATTAAATCCATATATAGTTAACAATTTTAAAACTTGGAACTTATTGATTAAAAAATAAAGAGTTAAACTTAAATAGGAAATTTCCGAGACGCATTCGTTCCACATAAAAGTCGCGGCTGAAGTTTCTATCATTGCGGTCACTAGATGAGGCTTTTTTCAAAACAATTCTGTACAAAGATTAATAGTTTAAAGTAAATTGCACATTGAATTGTAACCAATTGGACAACGGGCACGCGCCCGACATCGGCTGGTTGCCAATGCGTCGTAAATTGGTAGGATGGCTCGTAAATCCGGCCATTATTGACAGCCGTTAAATGGGACACTTTATGAGACCCCGGTGACGGCAGCCCGCCGGGCGGCCCGCGCCCCTCCCTAATTGAACTTATCTGCTGATAAAATAATCAAATTCTTCCATTATTATAATGAGGAGATTAAAATATGTACCCATTATGAGAAGGGTTCGGTGTCGCCTCTGTGGTGAAGCTAAGTATTTAATTCACTATCCATAATTTGTCCAGTACACATTCAATTTTAGATATACCTAAACGAGATATATTTTTCTTTGTTATGATAACAAACATCGCGTGTTTTATGTGAAAGGAATCGTTTGGATAATTTCATCGTCGTTTTCGTATATTTAAACATCGATTTAATTGATACGTTAAAAAGTATTTTCGTTCTAGTGTTTCAGGCAAACTCATGTTGCGGTGTATCGAAGAAAATATGTTTATCACCTATCGAAATTAAACTCGCATTTATTTTACAGTGTTTAAAAATGTTAAATATAAAGATTCAATCGTTAAACTATCAAATACCTACTATTTCTACTGTACGCAATGGTTAATGTTGTGTGGGAAAATCTGAACCAGTCTCACCTTTAAGTTATAATTAACTAGACACCTCACTAATTGGAAACAAGAAAGTGAGTATTTCCAACACTCATTTGACTTTATTTACAAACTTCGCTTCTAGACTGAAACCGCGAGTCATTCAGGATAATAACACTCTATACATTAGCCTTACCTAGAACCTGTGCGTGTGGACTCTATTGTCGGTTTATTCCACCGCAATTTCTAAGAAAGTATAGTTAATAGCTCACCTATTAATTTTCAACCGTAAAGACTGTAAGTGAGTATTAGGTAAAGGTGAGGTTTTTCGTTTTTTGTTTGTTGCATTTTTTGTTTTTAGTAGAATTATTTATAAGAACGGGTCTACCAAACAAACTGTAGTTCTGAGATAATTTGATTATGCAGAAAGTTTATAATAACAGTGAGTACTGAGAAGCATTAAATCATTCTAAGGTGTTAGAAACAACTATGCCCCATTTTACGAGGAAATTGAAACAGCGGTGCGAATGCGATCTTGTCGATGGTCGTGCCAGATGAGTCGCGGTCGCATCCGACAGCTGCTTCGGCAAAAATATCTCCACTCGGATCTATTCGTAATGTGCACGTAACGCACTGCGTACGCGCAGGGCGCCGGTGCCGCGCAGATAGGTCAATGTCTCGAGCTAGATCCGCGCTCGATCGCGTAACGACCTACGTGCGATTTCGGGATCGTCTCAGCGGTAAAAAGTGGGCTGGAATAATTGAATCATCAGGGTATCCCCGGTGACATACGATTGGCCTACTCAGTATTATTCGGGCTTAGTTGACGATTTGTTATTTATCAAATGTATAAGTTAGCATGACACTTCTTCAAATAATACACGTCTTATGAATAACAACTTTATTTTATCATTAGGATTTACTAATACACGAAACTAGCTGAATAGACCAGAATTTAAAGATTCATTTTTAAAGCTTTTAAAATGCGTGGGTGCATTTGAGTTGTTTCATGGACTGTGATTCATAAAAGTTATCGCTTTTTGCAATAGAGATGTTTCCAGAGGTGAAATCTGTGCGAAATCTCATTCATGATGCCGCTATAACTAATCCGCAGTACGTAAAATCTTCTACAAAATAACAAGTGAATATACTCTTATCTAGGGTTAAAATATATCAGAATCGTCCGGGGACCGGAAGTTACGGTGCAAACTCGTTTAGAAGCACGCTATAGTGCGTATCACTTTTGACGCTACAAATAAACACGAGGCTACATAAGAGCTGAAGTGGTCCGCATTAGCTATGCAGAACGGCTCGGCTGGAAGTCGTCATGGGATCAGCATTCGCGTCGGATCGACATACGCCACGACTGACGAAAGAGTTAATATTAAACGGACGCATATGATATGCGGTAGCCCTGTATCAAGGCAGTCTGAAAATACCCGTCTTGACCTACGGCGCCACGAGGCGAGTTCGCGTTATTTCGGAACGTTGGAAATGTGTCATTTGTGCGCATTACATGTGTCACTGGACGGGTCCGCGGAGTCGTTGGCCTTTCGGCTTCTTCCGCCCAGACCACCCGCGCGCTTTCGGTGGTGAAGGCTTGCAAGTGGTGAAAACTTTAATGTCAATGCAAAATCATTGTTATCTTAAGTACCTGGTAAATGGCCTGAAATAATCAAATCCTAACCGAATTTCTGGTTCCGTGACCAATTTTATGAGGATTAGCCAGGTACGCAGCACACATTATAGAGTCTAAGCTTATGTGAAAACCAGATATTTTGTCTGCGATGAGATATTTCGACGTTACTAGGTAAAGCGCTGCAAGGCCCGCCGGATAATCGTTACTCAACGGGGAGAAGCAAGGTATTTTTTAAATAAAAGCTCAACAAAAACCTAATGCTTTTTGTACGGCATTAACAGATTTCGATACAGTTTGTCAGGCATGTCTAAAACATTCGTTTTTGGTTATATGCTTTTGATACAGATTTTATAGAACATCATAAAACGTATTCTTGAGACAATTACGAACAGGTCTGGTCTGTTCCATTGTATGCCATTATTTGGTAGTCTACACAATTCGTAGAATGCTTTGTCTTCGACTTTAACCTGTTGAACCTCCGGACCGGTAGCAATGTTTGTAATAGACAAATGGCTCTACCCGGTGGTTACGACAAATTCTTTTTTTTTGGCAAAAAAATCCCATCCACGAAGTGGCTTGCACGCGACGGTGGCAGTTGTGTGCAGTCGTAAATTTAACCCCAGGATAGTCACGAGCGCTGTTAATGCTGACTATATTCCGGAGGGTTGCTTTTCGCAAATAAAATTATATGTTTCTTTTTATAACGCTAACTTTATATGTACATCGTACATACATATTTCATATTGCGCAATACAATATTCCCCGTCGGAACGAGTTGTGCGTAAAAAACAAGGAAGTAGAGACGTAACGAATGCTATAGTTTTTTATTTGTACCGTCCGAATATTTTCCTGTTGATAAAGATTTCAGAGTATATTTATGTACTAATACACAGTAGATATTTGTTGAGGATTATTGCTTTATGTTTGTCACACAATTTACCTATGACGCTAAATGTTTATTTACATTATGCGTGAGTCATACTTGGCTGAGAACATTTTTGTCCTATGAGTACCTATTGGTATTTCTTGGGGCGAGATACAGTAATTATCAGTTAGCAGCTAAAGTTTGAAGCAATTGAATTGCAAAACGCCCCGGCAGCACGTACACAACGCACTTCTTTTGTTTTCGCAAGTAAACGGTAATGGGAGCATTGTTTCCGAGAATGCGAGTGGAGAGTGGAGCGGAGACAAGCGGGAAGAGCCCGGGAGGCGTGCCAAGAACACTCTTCGGCTAAAACAGGCGCGCCGCGTCACGCGGAGACCACGCCGCGCGATCGACGCACCCGCGGTTAATTTCTTAATTACCCACAAACATATCTGTCATCGACCACACGTAACGAAAAATAAACATCATGTTCACCCTTCACTTGTTGTCCTAAATTTGAAAGCTTAATTAATAAACGGATCCTTCCACTTGTTGTGGTAATACGCAGTTGGAATATTTTGATACGTGTTGCTGGCTTTGTCTAAATATAAACAAGACATAATGTAGGAAATGTTTTGTAACATTTGCTAGTTATGAATCTGATACAATATGACACATACATGCCTACCACCGAATTTAAAACATGCTGCATGTTTGTTTAAGTTTTAAGGATGTAATAAGTTAATACTTGCTAGAATTGGCAATCTTTAGCGCTACCATGAGTTTAAAAGTTACGGACTCGATATCGCCTACGTAGATATGTCTATGAAAAACTAGTACAGCGCCTCTGGTGGTTACGCTAAGAACTAAAATCGGTCGTATGAAAAAACAACTCGATAAGTTTTTAACGTATGTAAGTTTTCGATAGCCAACTCATGGTACCGCTACTTGTCTCTTTTTAGTTCCTCTTCCGGTTTTTTTATATTTCCGGAATCAAGTATCACGATCTAGGTATGTACTGAAAATGGGATAAAGTAACCTATTCGCACGATCCGTTTACCCTAGTTTATGCATGTCAGACGAACAGTAAAACGTCAGTCGTGATTGTTTGCCGGCAGTCAGTGTGCTCGACGGTTAATTATCGCCGTCCGAGCGACTCCGCGGCCGATTCGCTCCTCCACTCGTCGCCGTTTAACGAGCCGTCAAATTTATTCCACGCCGAGACGTTATTTACATCCCGTTATTATACGATAAGGGCTTTTATAGGTGCAATAATACCTAAACTGTTAAATAAACCATTGGGTACGACACAATTGCTCGTACAAAGGGGATAAGGAAATTGGCACGTTTTGGATTTGCTCCTCTACATAAAGTCTTTGGTTGCTTTTTTTGGACTTTTTGGGATTATAGATACCATGTCTTAAGAAGTCGGCTCTATATTTATTTGTAATCCCTTGGGGTTGAAAAATCAAACTCCTAAACCAAGGTAATCAAAAGATAAACGACCGTTATCATTTGTACTGCTTATTTTGATATTCCCTCTCTAGGGAACATCCCTGTGAAGAAATGGATTTCAGTTCCTTCTTGTGCGAGCCGCGCTTTGATCTAGAATAATGAAATTTGGCAAGAAGGAATATCAGTGCAATAGAAGCAAACTTGGCGACTTCACCATATTAGATATTCTATTGAGAAATAAAACTGTTAATTCTGGTTGCGGTCGATTTTAACAACGTCTTAAGCTTCGTTTACTTACAATTAAACATAAATGCTAGCCTTGGGTATTATTACAACGTACGGGTATTCATCTAAAACGTATTAGCAAAGTGAAAATGATGAAATGACGACCCATAAACCGATCAAACCGAGTATAATGAGAGGTAGGCATGTAATTACTGAAGTCATTAATGCCGGTTCGATATAGATGCCTGAAATATGCACCCGTAATCGGGTTTCGATCGTCATTCATTATTTTCCAATTACAAAGCAGAATTTTAATAGCCCACTCAGGCACATTATTTAGCGTAATTGCTGTTTCATTGTCGGCTTGTAAACGCATAGAAACATGATCTTTTGATAGTTCGCAAGGGTTCGCCCACACAATGGAATTTGGTTGACCGATTTGATTGAAGTGATGTTGCGGCAATTTGTGGTCTTTTAACACGTCACCGCGATGTTTAATATGCTTTACTAATAAATTCAGTAGTTTTACGATACTGGTAGTCGATCGGTTAGATTTATTATTTTATTGTTTATTATTATAAGTGTTTCAGTCGTCAAATGTGGTGTCTTCATGAACTCCTATTGATACAATGTAGGATGTAAACATATTGTTGCGGGAACGGGGTACGTTAAATTCAAGATACGCCAAAAGTCACCAAAAGACAATTAATTTATTTATCGACTAACAATTACACAATTAAACACTTAAAAACACAATTAGAAACACTTAATTACAACACTAAACACGGAACACTAAATTACACTAAAGCACTGAATCACACTAAAACACTGAATTTCACTGACTATTCGCAGGTAACGCACTCGATCACTTCTAGTTCGCAGGAGACTGATTCGCTTCGCTTTCCAAATCGGAACTGTCCCGTCGCGTCGTACATCCCGCTTTTATACCCAGTGAGGACGCAGCTCTTCGCGTGGCGTCGAGAATCTTCTCGCGGGGATCGAAATTTCTAGAACTCGCTGGAGCTCGCTCCGACCGACCAGAGTGTGTGACGTAGTATCGTGCAAGCGAATATAGACCTTATCCATACGACGATAAGACTCATTTCGCTTGCACGGTCTCTCAAGGTCGTAATATTATTATTACTTTAGAACACTCTAGAGCTCGCTACAACCTACCAGAGTGTGTAGCGTAGTATCGTGCAAGCGAATATAGACCTTATCCATACGACGATAAGACTAATTCCGCTTGCACGGTCTCTCGTGGTCGTAACATTATCCCCCTCTTAGTCATGCTCGTCCCGAGCATCATTTGACCCATGGTAACGAGCCAATCGATCAATGTGAACAATTTTCGGCTTGCCTCTTGTCCCTTGTTTGATCCGATAGGTTAAGTCGTTCAGCCTAGTGATGATCTTGTATGGTCCTTCCCACCTTTGCTGGAACTTCGGTGATTTGCCCTTCTTCCTGAGTGGGTTGTGTAACCAAACCAGACTCCCTTCATCGAAACCGTCGGTGTTGGCTTTGCGGTCGTAACGGGTTTTCATTCTTTCGCTGGATTTTAGACTGCAGTCTCTGACGAGAGCATGTACTTCATCCAGGCGCTTCTGTAGGTCAGCCGCATATTCGGTTACTGGTTTCGGAGCTTCTGGCGGTGTCCCAGTCAACGCGTCTACCGGAAGCCGCATTTCTCGACCGAAGTTTACCATTGCTGGGGTTGCGCTGGTGCTATCGTGGATCGCAGATCGGTAGGACAGCAAGAAAAGCGGTATGTACTGGTCCCAGTCTCGTTGATGCTCGTCCACAACTTTGGCCAAGTGGTTTTCCAACGTTTGGTTGAATCTCTCGACCATGCCATCGGATTGCGGGTGTGCTGGTGTAGTACGGGTCTTATGCATACCCAACAGTTGACAGACCTCCTGGAACAGTGCTGACTCAAAGTTTCTTCCTTGGTCAGAATGTATCTCAAGAGGCACACCAAATCGGCAAATTACCTCGTGGACTAACTTCTTGGCGACCGTCTTTGCTTCTTGATTAGGCGTAGCGAAGACTTCAGGCCACTTAGTGAAGTAATCTTGGACCACAATGATGTACTTGTTTCCCTCATTGGATTCTGGAAAGGGGCCAGCTACATCTACTGCGATTCTTTCCCATGGAGCGCCGACGTTGTACAGCTTGAGTTTGCCCTTACTTCTGGTTTGTGGGCCCTTTACTGATGCGCAAGTCGTACATTTCTTGCACCAGTCTTCGACGTCCTCCCGACAGTGTATCCAGTAGAACCTCTGTCTCAGCTTCTCTAGGGTCTTCTTCACGCCTAAATGTCCCCCGGATACCCCATCGTGTATGTACCTCAGTAGAGAAGCAACCTGTTTACGGGGTACAATCAGCTGTAGTGTCGTTTGATCCCCTTTTGGTGTTTCCCATTTCCTGAAGAGTACTCCATCCTTAATCTCCAAACTGTCCCATTGTGCCCAGTAACTTTTCGTGATGGGGCTTGATGAGGCTACATGGCTCCAAGAAGGTTTTGACCTACTTCTTTCCATTCAAATATTTTCCTCAGGTCACTATCTTCTTTTTGAGCCTTTTTGATAGCGTCTTCGCTCCATTCATTATCAAGTCCCTGGGTGATAATCATCCGGACTTCCTCTTTAGTCTCCGTCTTAGAACAATGACTGCAGGCCACAGGACAAGGTCTCCTGGATAGGGCATCGGCATTCAAATGCGTTCTACCACTCCGATGTTCTGTTGTGAAGTTGTACTCCTGTAGCTGCTCTAGCCACCGCGCCACTTGTCCTTCAGGGTTCTTAAACTGCAAGAGCCATTTTAACGCAGCATGATCTGTCCGCAGGGTAAACTGTCTTCCAACGAGGTACTTGTTGAAATGCTGTAGAGTCTTCACTACCGCCAACAGTTCCTTACGAGTCACACAGTAGTTCCTTTCAGGTTTTGAAAGTGACTTACTGAAATAGGCGATCACCACTTCTCGTTCACCTTGCTCTTGCGACAGAACTCCGCCTATGCCAGTATTGCTGGCATCAGTGTCCACGATAAACCTTCCTTCTCTGTTCGGGTAGCCAAGTATAGGACTGGTGCAGAGGTGTTCTTTAATCTGACGAAGGCTTGATCACATTCCGAGTCCCAGGCGAATACTCGTTTATCTTCCGTGAGCCGATGAAGAGGTTTCGCTATATCAGAGAAGTACTTTACAAAGCGCCGGTAGTCTGCGCATAAACCCAAAAAATGATCTCACGTCGGTCTTGTTAACTGGAATAGGCCATTCTTGGACAGCTTTGATCTTCTCTGGGTCGGTCCTTACACCTTTCGATGAAATAATGTGGCCTAAATAGGCGACTTCTTCCTTGAAAAACGTGCATTTCTTTGGGCTGAGTTTCAAGTTTGCTTCTCGTATTCTAGTGAAAACCTTCCTCAGGTTACTGACATGCTCCATGAAATTTCGACCCATGATAATGATGTCATCCAGATAGACCAGGCATGCATCACCCAGAAGTCCAACCAGTACCCTTTCCATCAACCGCTCGAATGTCGCCGGAGCGTTGCAAAGACCAAAGGGCATGACGTTGAACTGCCACAATCCATTCCTAGTTCCGGTCGTAAATGCCGTCTTCTCCTTGTCTGCTGGATGGATGTCTACTTGCCAGTACCCACTCTTAAGGTCCACTGTTGAGAACCACTTCATGCCGCTCAACATGTCCAGTGTGTCGTCTATACGGGGCAGAGGATAGCTGTCCTTCTTCGTTGCATTATTCAACAACCGGTAGTCCACACAAAACCTGGTGCTGCCGTCCTTCTTCTTTACCAGGACTACTGGCGAAGACCACGGGCTTGTTGAAGGTTCTATGATGCGGTTCTTCTGCATCTCAGCAACCATGTCTGCTACCTCCTTCTCTTTGGCAAATGGAAGGCGTCTAGGCCGCTGCTTTATTGGTGGCGCGTCTCCCGTGTCTATTCTGTGTTTAACGAGACCTGTCCTTCCCAAATCATGGTCACCCTTCGAAAATATGTCGTTGAAATCTAGCAACAACCTTTTAGCTTGCTGAAGTTCCCGCTCAGATAGCTTGTCCTTACAATTTGCTAGGAGCGGCGTGACGTCATCTCGTTGACAGGATTCCGGTTCCCGGGCCTTTTTCAGCCTTCTGATGGATTGACCTGCATCACATCGTCCGATGACACAGTTTCTTCGTAGCTGCACTTCATCTCCGCTAAGATTGATGACTCGCACCAGCGCTCCTTTTCCGGTCATTGCCAGAGTTCTTGCTGTGATCCAACTCGGATGGTCGCCGCAGTTTTCTATGACGACGCTTCGCCCTTGACACACAGTGTACGGGAATCTAACTTTGACCAGAGTTTCAGATCTCGGCGGTAGGGTCGTATTTTTCAGGGCAGTAAACTGCGCATGATCTCGCTCCTCTGGGAATACTTCTTGTTCGGGAAACTAAGTACTCCTTTAGCGACGTCTACCACACACTTCTGGTCTCTTAAAAGTCCAATCCGATGATGCAGTCGTCCGTGATGTCTGCTACGAGTACACCGTATTCAAAGGTCTGTTCTCCAATGGTTATCTTCGCCATCGTCTCACCGAAGACGGTAACTGGCTGGCCTGTTGCTGTTTGAAGCTGAACGGATGGTCTCTGATTCCACACAATAGTCCTTTTCAATAGCTCCGGACGCACTATTGTTCTTGAAGCACCAGTGTCAATAGTAAAATGACACGTTACGCTGTTCAGCTGTCCAACCACTGTAAGGTTGTTCCCATTACCAATCTGTGAAACAGTGACGGTAGGGGCTCGATGTTGACCAGCCAGCGCCCGCCCACGGCCCTGGCTTCTCCCTAGTTTAACGACAGCTCTTCTGCGTCCACCTGTGTAGAGGACGCTACTGTCGTTCTACGTGGCCATCTTCGCTTGGGGCAACTACTCCGAATATGGCCCCTCTCGCCGCAGCCATAGCACATCGGACCCAAAGAAGGTTTTTCCTTCACCACAACCTCCCGAAGTCGTTGAGTTCTAGCGTCTTGACGCACGGCTTCCACCTCCAAAGCATGGGCTAGAGCTTCCTGTAAGGTCTGATGATGGCTCAATTTCACGGTGTGTCTGACGTCTGCGTCTCTAATTCCATCACAGAAAGCTTGCGGGATCATTGATTCCACCATTGTCGGGCATGACACGTACGCACGTCTGACTAGCCTTTCGATTTCCGTTGCCCATTGCTGCAGACTCTCACCAGGCTTCTGCTGTCGATCGCGAAGTTGTGCTCTATACGCGTGTTCCAGGTGTTTGTCGCTGTACCTGCCCTCTAATGCTCTTTGGAGAGCACCTAAAGTTCTGTTATCCGAAGGCAGGTTTTCCAATGTGAGCAGGGCATCTCCACGAAGAGCCAGAGTCAGAGCTATCAAGGACTCTTCCTCGTTCCACCCCTTTCCTTTAGCCACCGTCTCGAACTGGTACCAAAATGCTGCCCAAGACGTCGTTCCATCGAAGTGGGGTACTTCGATTTTCGGAGAATCCGACACTACCGTAGCACCCCGGGTCCCCACTCTTGCCATCTTGGTATGCAGCTGTCGCATCTCAGCATCTACCTGGCTCAGTCGATCCTCGTGTTGGGTGAATCGATCTTCATATTGGATGAATCGATCTTCATGTTGGGTGAATCGATCTTCATGTTGGGTGAATCGATCTTCATGTTGGGTGAGTCGATCTTCGTGTTGGGTGAGTCGATCTTCGTGTTGGGTCTTGACGCTTAGCACATCATCCTTGAGAGCATCAATCTGCTTTTCTAATACTTCGTGCTTCTTCTCAATAGCCCCCAACAAACTCTTGCTTATCTCCTCCAGGTGGCGGGCTTGCTCCTCCTGGCGAAGGTCTTGCTTTTCCTGGCGAAGGGCTTGTTCTTCCCTCAACAGCAAATTGTGCTTCCTGAAGTCAGGCTTGCTCCTCCTGGCGAAGGGCTTGTTCTTCCCTCAGCTTAGCAAATTGTGCTTCCTGAAGTCGGGCTAGCTCCTCCTGGCGGCGTGCTTGCTCGCGGGCTTGCTCCTCCTGGCGGCTGGCTTGTGTCGTCAGCATTTTAAATAAATCTGCAAGCTCCACAGGCCCCAACGGTGTTTGGATTGATCCCTCCGTTGAAGTACCTTCACCCTCTTGCAGGGCCGCGGTTTGACTCCTTGTAACTCGACCCTCACTGTCTTCTCGTGGTGTAAAGAGGCATCTTGAATCCCACTTCTGACACCAATTGTTGCGGGAACGGGGTACGTTAAATTCAAGATACGCCAAAAGTCACCAAAAGACAATTAATTTATTTATCGACTAACAATTACACAATTAAACACTTAAAAACACAATTAGAAACACTTAATTACAACACTAAACACGGAACACTAAATTACACTAAAGCACTGAATCACACTAAAACACTGAATTTCACTGACTATTCGCAGGTAACGCACTCGATCACTTCTAGTTCGCAGGAGACTGATTCGCTTCGCTTTCCAAATCGGAACTGTCCCGTCGCGTCGTACATCCCGCTTTTATACCCAGTGAGGACGCAGCTCTTCGCGTGGCGTCGAGAATCTTCTCGCGGGGATCGAAATTTCTAGAACTCGCTGGAGCTCGCTCCGACCGACCAGAGTGTGTGACGTAGTATCGTGCAAGCGAATATAGACCTTATCCATACGACGATAAGACTCATTTCGCTTGCACGGTCTCTCAAGGTCGTAATATTATTATTACTTTAGAACACTCTAGAGCTCGCTACAACCTACCAGAGTGTGTAGCGTAGTATCGTGCAAGCGAATATAGACCTTATCCATACGACGATAAGACTAATTCCGCTTGCACGGTCTCTCGTGGTCGTAACAATATTAATACTACATTGTATCATGATGTTTAAATTCTCAATTATAATTATAATTTAGTCAGATTAAATAACATCCGAAATAGGAATCACGTTGAACACCTCTTGTCAATGCAATATAAGGCGAATATGAATTTCGCATAAAATGTTCGATGTCTATCAATACTAAGCCGCGTTTGGATTCGAAAATACAGAAAATAAATATTAGTCTTTATGGGTCTACACGCGATATTAGGAGTAGCAAATACTTAGCTACTTACTGCCCGACGTTTCGACTGGGTTACACCAATCATGGTCGCGAGCGAACTAGCGCCGCCCGTCTTCGAAACGTCGGGCAGTAAGTAGCTAAGTATTTGCTACTCCTAATATCGCGTGTAGACCCATAAAGACTAAAATACGTATACAGAAAATACTTCGACAGATTCATGCCTGTCCACCAGGTCGGATCGACTGGGCTAATAGGAAAAAATACCTAACTAGGCGGTCTAGTGGACAAAGCTAAAGGTTATCGGTTGATGGTGGCAGGTACATCAGGCTGGATGGCTGATATTAAAATGGTTTATTCATGCGCACGTGCTCTCGATTCAATTACTGAAAGCTCAGCGAGCGGCGAGCGGGCTGAGGCTACATTAACCGGAACGCCTGGGCCGGCTCCGCAGTGTAGCGAGGAGAACAGTAATCTAGCGACTAGATTATGTACTGCACATTACAATTGAATATAATAAATGAAAATGAAAAACAAAATATTGTGAACTTATACACAACAGTATGATATTTCGGCTTGAAAGGGCATTGAGTATTCATATTCTAATGCTCTAACATTGTATTATACTGAATCGGTGATAATCGTTATCATCACTGTAAAGTAGGTATGAAAATTTCAGGTTCTAAACACCTGAAAATTCAATCCATTAACATCCTACTTATATTTAATATCGTAATAGATTGAGTGTTATTTATTAAATACATACTGGTCTAAGCATATTTGACTTCTTCACAGGATGAACTTAGCTTACTATCATTAATTAGCTTGTGGTAAATTCGAGACAAGAGGGCGCGCGCGGGCGCCGTGAAAGGTCAGAGGTGAACCGTAGCAGGCTGCTACGGCTACGGTTCGTAGCGCCACTCGCCGATATTGCTGCTACATGCGCTACGATGCCATCACATAGTATTATTAGCTTTTACATGACCCGCCCTAGATTCACCTGAAAGCTTTACTGGATATTTGCACCGTCAGGGTGTGTTTATACAATCCTCTTAACTATGTACTAGATTGTAGATAGTTATTATTAGCTGTGCGCTTTTAACATGGATCTGATTATTACTCGTATTGTTTCTAATTTTATTTATTGGATTATAGATATTAAAAAAACTACTTTTTTCTACAAACTTTGAAGTTAGTAAAATATATTTTTTCTTTTTTGGCCTACAATGGAATATCACTGAGAAAGGGCTAAATTAAAACAATTAAACTTTATCAGTTGAAAGTAAGTTCTTGTTATACAGGGTGTAACAGGGGGGGTGGATCATCGTAAGTCAATCGATGGGGGACTTCAATACCTATCGATATAACCCCCATGTATGTTCAGCGATTTTCAATAGTTCCAAAGTTATTGAGATTTTTGTGAAATTTTTGTAAGAAGCCGGAATTCAGTATAAAAGTCTTCACTGTAGCTTAACTACTGGACCTGCTTGCATGATTTTTTTTCTAGAAATAGTTCAATAGTGGGTCTTCATAATTACGATACCGATTTGAGTCATAACCCTATCATATTGGAGTAAAAAAATAATTCTTCACAAAAGTTTTACGAATCGAATTGTGTCTACCAACTTTCAAAGCCTCCAGTGAAAAAAAAGTGCCCGTGTTATTTTTCTAGAACTTATTTTAAAAACTACCTACATCCATAGATAGTATACCCTGAAAATTACATACCGCTACTGCCAGAGCATCAGAACGAAAATTGAACGCGAATGGCACAGGTGCCATAAATCAGTGTTTTTATTTTTCATGTAAAACTTTAATTTTAAAATAAAACGATATGTTTCAGCAAATTTATGCTATGTTAGTAACATTAGTAGCAGTAATTTTACAGAATTGAAAATTAAAGGGGTGAAAATCAAACAAAGAAAATTTACATAATTTTTGTTAATATTTTTTTTTTAAAGTTGAAAATCAAACAAAGAAAATTTACATAATTTTTGTTAATTATTTTTTTTACAGTAAGTGTTCATAATGGGCATTATTATTGGCTATGCATAGCTTAGACCTTCTTAAAAGCTTTTTTGGAGGTTGTGGAATGCTTCTTTTTTGTAAAATTTTTCAGGGGCCCAAATTGTGAAAGGCAAAATGTAGTAGTAGCATTTTGCAACATCCGAAAAACCTTTGTAAAAAGGTGTTGTATATGCATAGCCAATAATGGTGCCCATTATGAACACTTACTGTAAAAAAAATAATTAACAAAAATTATGTAAATTTTCTTTGTTTGATTTTCACCCCTTTAATTTTCAATTCTGTAAAATTACTGCTAATAATGTTACTAACATAGCATAAATTTGCTGAAACATATCGTTTTATTTTAAGATTAAAGTTTTACATGAAAAATAAAAACACTGATTTATGGCACCTGTGCCATTCGCGTTCAATTTTCGTTCTGATGCTCTGGCAGTAGCGGTATGAAATTTTCAGGGTATACTATCTATGGATGTAGGTAGTTTTTGAAATAAGTTCTAGAAAAATAACACAGGCACTTTTTTTTCACTGGAGGCTTTGAAAGTTGGTAGACACAATTCGATTCGTAAAACTTTTGTGAAGAATTATTTTTTTACTCCAATATGATAGGGTTATGACTCAAATCGGTATCGTAATTATGAAGACCCACTATTGAACTATTTCTAGAAAAAAAATCATGCTAGCAGGTCCAGTAGTTAAGCTACAGTGAAGACTTTTATACTGAATTCCGGCTTCTTACAAAAATTTCACAAAAATCTCAATAACTTTGGAACTATTGAAAATCGCTGAACATACATGGGGGTTATATCGATAGGTATTGAAGTCCCCCATCGATTAATTTACGATGATCCACCCCTCCTGTTACACCCTGTATATAAAGTCATCGTCCGATTTGAGGTTTAATTTTATCCTATATAAATAAATAAACCATATAGTTAATCGCATCCGTTTCTAAACGAATGTGTTGTGACTACAAACACACGAATTTATATTATGATTTCATAGCGGATGCTTTGAGCAAGTTATTAGGTCAAATATTCAGAATCAATCACAAAAATTAAAAGCAACAATTTGTTTCGAGCGCCGAATGTAGCGTTGGTATTTGTAGAATGAATGCTGTCCATGGTGACTGCTTATTCATGACGATTTCACAAATTGACTTAAATTATTATATGGCGTGTAGCCAAGTTTACCAAATTGTTATAGTGATTCAGCTACATTTTTCCATAGTTATTTAATATTTGAGGGAAATGACCATAGCCTTATGTTTATGTTTAAGGATTTATATTAGAATAATCTGATTTTAATTTCGCTTTGTGTTGTAACCTCAGAAATTTTTTAAGTAAAAAGGTAAGTACATTTTTAGAATTAAAACCCCCAAATTATTCAGAACTTGTAGAACAGTTTAAAAATATATGTAGGTACTACTTAAACTTGATCTGCCATTATACAGCAGACCTATTTTTAGCACCGTACTTAAGTTACCTAATTTTAGGAGGTCCTCTTAAATTACCTCCATTATATAAGGCACATTCTGCGAGAAGCGGAGCGGTCGATCTTTCGCCGTCTAGCCTTTGAATAAGTTAATACCTGCCTTCCTACGTCTGAATATTTGAAAACCTTAAACCTGCAATTTATTTGAGAATTTATTTTCCCCTTTTAAAGTGGGAAAAGCTTTGTTTCACGGTATGAATACTTATTTACAAAGTGATACAAGTTTATTCCATTATACCATTATATTGCAAAAATATTGACATTGATTTATACGAGTCATATTTTTTTTCTTGAAACATTAACTGAATACAATAAAAAAAAGGCATAAGTAAACCCCATTTGTACGCCCCAATGTTCAAAGATTTGTTGCTGTGTGTCACCAGTTCACAAACAAATAACGATATTTAACAAACTTTGGCACACGCAAATTGTTGTTGTATCTGTAATATTTAATTTAATTTGTTTACACAGTCTACTAACAGTATTTCAATGCGAGTTTTTTATAACTTTAGAAAATACCGATAAATTCTTCGCAAACATTGCTAAAGTTCTTAATTTATGTCAGTAGTTCGATTCGCGATGAAACTGCCAGTCCGTTATAAAAACAGTTTCTGTTTACGTCACGCTTGGAGGTTTGACAAAAGTTATCCGGGCTTACGTAACTGTGAGGGTAAAAGTTGCAAAAGTCGAGCATCACTATTTATCTAGTTCCACGCGGCGTTGTCCCGCTCCCAACTTCAGATCGATACGGAGGCTGTCTCCACCCTCGATCCAACTCCATTAACCACTCGATCGCTCCCTCTCGCTCTAGCTTATTACATAACTTTATACTGCATCTGGAGCTTATTATGATTAGATGGATTTAACCTTTAGGAAACGTTTTGTATTGGCTTTCATCCCTTGGGCTCACTAACTTTTAAACAGTAGGATCTAGTACTAGGTCGACTCGATACGTGTTTGGTTAGGTAACGTTTTGAAAATAACACGACTTTTTATATCAGAAGCTTCTGATAATAAAAGTAACCTATAAATAATTAATGACTAAACTAATAATATATTTTCTAAATTGGTGCCCTATTTACCACACGAAAGGAAGGGAGACTCGACAGGTGTTTAGTAACTGAGTTTCAAACGATCTTAACGACTTTGAAGTTGTTGTTATGTCATGCGTTTCCCATGTAGCCCGCCTCAACATTTCCTTGTACATACATATGCGTTGTTTTGTTAAGGCAGCGCCTATTTGCGGCTGTCGGCTGATTGCGCGCAAGACTCGTGGCAGACCGTGTGGCGCCGTCGTAATGAGCCGCTGTTACGGATCTTTTGACCCATATTCGCGCAGTCGGGTACTGCGTGCCCCTACAATTTGCAAGAACTGCCTTAATGGGTGCCGGGTTTGTGTTAGATTTTAGCACTTTGTGTGTACGTGTACGGTCTACTTTGAAAATACAGTGGGAAATGGCCATTTATTTTATGTGTAATAATATATGTTGGTTTTATATGAACTTATCATTACATAAAATAATGATACAGTAAAATATTAAAGCCTTGAAAACCAGACCACTACCGGCTGAGTTATTTTGTATTTTTATTTTATTTGGTTTAAATGCAAATATTAATTCTAAACGTTCCACCTTCATTCTTTACGCGACGTCCATTCGTAAAACATTTTACCGACGAGGTAACAACGGTAATTAAGGGCGGCGGGTATGCTAAGTGCTTGGTAAAATACATTAAAATAGCGACCACATTGAGTAAGTAACTTGGTCACACGTATAATATGTATATAGGTTCTGTAGACAGATCGCTTGTCCTATAACTATCGAATCATATGCAAATCCTGATCCCGTGCCTGAACTGAGTACAACAGGTTGGTGGACGTTATATTTAACGTTATTTCGCATTAAAAAGGGCGATATTATATCTATATTTTGGTATCAACGAATACTGCTTATAAACAATGCCACCGTCCCGTTCCTGCATTAGTAATATGTTCGAGTGCACGCAACATTAATTTCACTTCCATTTAATTTATTGTGCTTTTTGTTCCGTTTGGATTACTGGATACTTACTCACTCCCGCTGATTTAGTGACCTGTTGTTGATCTTGGCCTCTGACTCAACAACACAGTAATATTATTTACATTATAACAAGACTAATTGGCTTACCTACTACGCTCCCTGTCTCTTATGCTCTGTTTGCTGTCTGATGCTCACAACCCGACTGGCGATTTATCAAATGTTATTATGCAGAGTAAATAATTTATATTTACTTCTAAATACATTGTGTAACGAGCAGTAGGTATACATAGTGGAAAAAATTTCACACATACGACCAGATACATTCTTTCTTCTCGCAACTCCCGTCGTGTTATAGATCATCGTGAGGAACCGTTTTGTCAGAAACTAATGCCTTTGTATAGCTGTCGAGCGTCTGAGGACAAATTCTTGTCGTTATTTGTCGTTCTTTCAGAGCATAATATACTTATAGACATACACATGTCTATGTCATTACGTATAATATAATAGTTACAGATGGAAAAACGTGCTTTTATTTTGATATTTATTATTCCTGGATCTGTACAAATGCGCAATTTTTCAAGTGACAAAGTAAAATTCGATCCCTTATTTACAGCAACAACACTTACTGTTGTTGTCACCGTGAATACCGGATTAAATACGTGTGTTTCAATGTGTACGTACATACATAGAGATGCATTACGTGCTCTCTCTTCTACATACATTCTATTATAATTCTGAGGTAACAAGATAACTGTTCCATAGGTCTTCAGAAAAATCCTCCTTACAAAAAACAACGGATTAATATTCAAACGATCAAGATGAATTTTTGGCCTACGCCTGTGCGCATCTATTTTCGCGCGCAGCATAAATACGGATTGCGCGGTTCGAAACGAAACAAAGAGCGGGTTGTTTTATGCCGAGTGCATTGAATGTCGCTTCTATTATTAGATTAGGGTCGATCGCTGATAAGCAGGGCCGCATCGATTCACCCCCGCGGGCACGGGCTCTTCCTACATCACGATTTTACGAAGTAACTGGCTCGCTTCACCAGGTAACGCTGAATCATTGTGTTTGAAGAATTGTTACTATGTTGATAAAACCGTTACATAAAAGCTAATACATATATCATAAATAAGTAATATCTACAAGTTTCTAAGATATAAAGATGGACTTATTACACCATGTTTAAGAAATTTTGCTTTTCATATTTTACAATATTTTTATTCAACATTCGCTGAATGAATTTATGGTTCTCACAAGACACTTTCAAGAAAGTTATTACTATATTTCCACCTTTAGTCGTATATCGTGGTAAAAGTTGGCTTGAAACTAAGAATACATTATTCTTTGTTATTTAGCCGCAGGAATTATTGTCTTGTTTCCTGTTGAGGACGGCCATCCAATTATTAGTTTCATTGTCCATTAATTAATATGCGATTTATCTAAAACTCACACAATTATTTTGCAATGTCTTCTTTAGCGTTAATTACTAAATCTGTTATTATTGACTTACAAAGAATGTGTCTCTTGTATTATTTTTTCTTGATAACTTTTGCTTCGCCCCAAATCCTCTAGATATAGCCGAGTTTTCACGGCATGTAGATTTATTAATAAATAGTGTATACTTGTATCAGACCACGTGCTTTTACCCACGTACCATTTTCTTCTTTGATCATGCTACATAAATAACGAATAAACCTTTCATAATTCAAGATTGTTAAGTGCAATACATTTGTGGTCAATTTGAATAAAATGTAAAATGTATTTACATTTAATTTGTAAATGTCAAAATAATTAGTTAAAGTTGTAAACATTCCTTAATTTCATCAAATAGCATATTAAAGCATTCTAATAGATAATTTTAAAATATTTCAATATTGTTGAATGACACAAAATTTATTTCATTAGGTATAATCTAGTAATACTAGATAGCATTTTCAGGTTGAGGTCGGATGCCAGTAACGACTGATATTCCAGCCAAATATTACGGCATAGCTGCACTGCCACGTCTACACAAATAAATTCTGGCACCGAAGTCTTAGCTCGCTGTGTCATATAAATTCAACATAGGGTGGAATTCTGCTGAGCGTAGCGTCGTAGCACAATTTTACTACGAAAGCGTTACGACTACGACTCTAGGCCAACTACCAGTTAGCGATTTTGTAGTACAAGTAGCGTCATGTTTTTAAATCTTTTGTGGTCCATTACCAAGAATATAAATTATTTTATGTATTTAGTTTATATAAGATAGAAAAACATATTAAACCTACATAATTCAGCGGCTTAGAAAAAATACCTAGTTTTTAAATAAAAAGAAACACATTAATATTTTTAAATAACATCGAAATAAGGAGTAATTCTATCTCTCTATAAGTTGGGTCACGCTTTCTTTGCGGTAAATGTGCATGTAAGATTGATATAGAGTCAATTATTACAGACGGCGGAAGGCGGCCGGGAAACCCCTGTGGTATCGATCGGATGCTTCCGTTCCGTGCCGAGTGAAATATTCATACGGGCTGTAGACATCGTCGTCACCAAACCCTGCTCTTCGGTTACGTCACCGATACAATTATAGCTCTCAGATAAACTTGTTTATCTGTTACAAAAAGACGACATTCAATATTTTTTATACAAGGAATTCCGGTCTTTGTATTTGGCTAGATTGTCTGGCCACAAAGCCTTGTATATCCGAGGTAAAATAATGACGCTATTTGAAACCAAATAGATAAAAAATATATTATACAATATTATAAGAAACTTACGATAATGTCCTCTTCTCTGTCGGTGGACTGTATACGTATAACCTAGTGCCCGATGGGTTTAACGACCAAGAGCTATAGCCCTTGACTAGTATTAATACTAGTCAGCTAGCCTGGTGTTGACCTGCTTGGCGTGCAGTTAATGTGTTTAGTAAGTGCTGTATTAATTTTATTGCAAAACTTGTACGAACAAATTTAATGACTAATAAAACAGGTCGAATAGTGTTGGTAGGTACTTCAATTATATGCCATTACACAATCAATATCATTGAGGTAGCTACCAAAAACAAATCTTCAAAAACATGGTTTAAAACCATCTGGAATTTCTGTCGTTCATTAAAATTATATATTTTATAACACTTGGAATAATAATATCTTTAAGGGTTAGGCCGCGGCCGCACTACGGCTAAACCGCCGCGGATTTTAACCGCCTGATTTTATGAGTAAAAGAAACTAATGGAAGCGGCCGCACTGACGGTTTTTTTCCACGACTGATTTTAAAACCGCGTTTTGTTACAGAATTGTAAGCAAGAAAAAATCGCGCTGCTCTCTTGAAATCCATCTTCAAACTGTGAAAATCGTGGTTAGTTCCGCGGTTTTTAACCGTAGTGTGTGCGTCTCGGGCGGTTTTGCGGTTTCACGATTTACCGCTTGCGGGAAAAAACGTAGTGCGGCCCAAGCCTGAATCGAAATTGTGTTGATGTAGCATTAACCCAATCAATTGATTCAAAGAAGAGGCAATCTAAGATTTTCACTAAGACACCGACAAAGTAAATGATGAATGAGGAGGAAAGCGGTTGATGTTCTTCTTTGTGATCAGAATAACGGCGGTTTTATTGGGTTTGTTTTAAAACCTCGACTCATTTTGATATCGAATTATTCCATAATTCATTAGCGGGAACACCCTCTCGGCTGTTCTATTATTAATGTTCCTCGACAATAACATTGAAATATTTATGTTAGAACCGGAAAGGCTTTGTATATTGCGGCATCGTACACCTTGGATTGTGTCTATCGGTGAATATAATGATAATGATGGAGATCAAACAAACACTTTATTATTAAATTACCTTATAAAAAGCACAAAGGTATCTTGCAGCATAATATAATTTAAAACCAGGTTGTTCCAGAATATTGCGTGCGTGGTAAAGGGTTATTCCCATTTGTCCCCCCTAAACTTTGTCCCCTTAGATGTCACTGAGAGTTTTTCTTAAAAAAGACACTTGCAACCTCAAGTAGAGGACAGTTAAAAATTAACACAAATATTAGTCAGATTGACTACTTTTATACAAGAGTCGTAGTGAACCTCAAAGGGGACAAAGTTTAGAGGGGAAAATTATGTGTGTTATGTCTGTCAGATTCTTTATGAATGCGACTGGGTTTTACAATTAATATAATAGGTACTTACTTTGCTCAGGTGGATGCATATAAGTTTACCTAATGAATACTTTTTGTTTTATAATATAACGAAAAGTTAAATCCGCTTGACGTATGACAGAGCAATTCGTTACAAATGGCGCGCACCCGGGCGTCGCTTGGGGATTGATGGGACAGTACAATAAGAGATTAAGATATATACGTACTTTAAACACACCGTTTTCTAAAAACTGCTACTTACCAATAATACTAATGAAAATTGTTTTTATTGTACTATAGTCGTAGGTATCTTAAACCAAGTGATGAAATATATCTTATCATATGGCTATGCTGACTATGCCAAACCCAGAATGACACGCAGAACTCTTCGACTCATCGATTATGCTATAACGTGTCGTGTGATATTGAATAGAAGCAGCTATAAACATACTTTCCGAAAGTAGGCCGTAGGTGAATTTGATAGCTTCTTAGTTATTGCGTGTACATAGTATAAGTACTGAATAAATAAAAAAGAGTACTTACTTTTGTAGTTGGGAGATAAACTAAATGTAAATGTTGTTAACTCCTTCTTATTTTAAAGGCACACGTTTCAAGTTTTTTGATAACCTTGGTGTCGTGTGCTTGTTTTTTTTTACCCACTTCTACCAGGGTTAAAGACTAAGTATTTCGATATTGAAGTAATTTTATACTATGTTTACTCATTTGTAATGATAACCCTTTATTGTTGTTGCTTTGGAATAAGGTTCAGTAAGAATTTTTGAATGATATTATCTAAGGAAAGGCGTGGCATGTGGTGGAAAACATGTTCATTGCTCATATCAGAAATTCGGATTTTTATCTTGTTCTTAGATATTTAACAGGCGTGACAAGTCGGAGCATACAATTCGTGCGATTACGCCTCAGAGCCGCATATTTTATCATAATAAAACCATATCATAAGCCTTGGTAAGCTGCCAGCGTGGCCTTGAACCCGGTATCTCACAACGAATTATGATACGACCTATGTATTATTATAACGAGTTAGGTACAGCGTTTTTCGCGAGCATTTTATTTTAGTTTCCGTGATAGTTTGAAGAATAATTTGACCATAATATGTTTAAAATTATATTGGTCAAGCTTATCTACTAACTAATAATATTAATAATATTAAAAAACCTAGGCAGTATAATTTGAAGTTTATAGTTTTATTTAAGGTAGTATGTATTTGTGTTTAGCTTTAATGGTAAATTATAATCCATTTCAGAAAATTGAAATTTTTTTAACGAATTATCAAAAACATCCTTAATTCCTTTCCAGATTCAACTAGGGGATAGAGGGAAACCAGTGAGCAGATGAAGCGACGGCGCCCGGCGCCATGAGCTAGCGGCATGGGTGGCGAGGGGGCGGGCCGCGGCGCCGCGCGCTGGCACGTGGGCGACTCGCCCCCGCGCGCGCCCATGGGCTACGCGGCGCCCGCGCGCGCGCCCGCGGGCTGCGCGGCGCCCGCGCCCGACGCGCCCGACCGCGGCCCGGCGCCGGCGCCCGCGCTCCCCGCGCAGATACCCGCCAATGCGGCGCTGCAGCGGGCGCACTCCAGGTACTACTCTCTACTCTTTGCCCTATTTCTATGCGGCGCCCACGCCTGATTCGCCGGACCGCAGCTTGGCGCCGGCGCCCGCGCTCCCCGCGCAGATACCCGCCAATGCGGCGCTGCAGCGGGCGCACTCCAGGTACATCTCTCTACTCTCTGCCCTATCTCTACGCGGCGCCCGCGCCCGACGCGCCCGACCGCGGCCCGGCGCCGGCGCCCGCGCTCCCCGCGCAGATACCCGCCAATGCGGCGCTGCAGCGGGCGCACTCCAGGTACTACTCTCTACTCTTTGCCTTATTTCTATGCGGCGCCCGCGCCCGATTCGCCCGACCGCGGCTCGCGGGCGCGCGCGGCTCGGCGCTGGCGCCCGCGCTCACCGCGCAGATACCCGCCAATGCGGCGCTGCAGCGGGCGCACTCCAGGTACATCTCTCTACTCTCTGCCCTATCTCTACGCGGCGCCCGCGCCCGACGCGCCCGACCGCGGCCCGGCGCCGGCGCCCGCGCTCCCCGCGCAGATACCCGCCAATGCGGCGCTGCAGCGGGCGCACTCCAGGTACATCTCTCTACTCTCTGCCCTATCTCTACGCGGCGCCCGCGCCCGACGCGCCCGACCGCGCTTGCGCTACCATGAGTTAGTTATCGAAAACTTTATACTTCATCATCATCATCATCATCTCCGCGTTTTCCCGGTTGCATCCTTGCGGAGCCCGGGGTCCGCTTTCCTACTTCTATCTCTCCACTTCGCACGGTCTTCGGCATCTTTCACGGAGAGTTTGTTGGCACGCATGTCATCCACTACGACGTCAAGCCAAGCCTTCTTGGGCCTTACCCTTCTGCCGGGACCTGGCGGTAGCGACATAGCTAGACACTTGTTCCCTACGTAGTTTGCCGGTTTCCGTAAAACATGACCGTACCAACGTAGGCGGCACTCTTGCAATTTGTCAGCGATGTCTCGGACATGAAGGCTGCCGCGAATACGGGAGTTCTTTACGCGATCTGCTTGCGTAACTCCCGACATCCAGCGCAGCATCTTCATCTCCGTGACCCGCAGTTCCTGCTTGTGCCACTCAAGTACTGGCCATGCTTCACTGCCATATAAGAGAACAGGCCTAATGATGGATTTATAGACCTGTCCCTTCAGCTTAACCGGCATTTTAGGGTCGCAAGTGACGCCGCTCACCTCCCGCCATTTATCCCACGCAGCAGCAATGCGTGCCTTGACGTCGGAGTCGATGTCGCCGTTCGCGTGGAGTACAGATCCCAGATACTTGAACCGGTCCGTGCGCTCGACCGTGTTTTCGCCTATGCGACGGACATGGGATCTGTAGTGTTGCAGGCCAAGTACTCTGTCTTCGCCACGTTGAGTTTCAGACCCCCGTTCTCAAGCGAAAACTTTATACTTATGTACGTTAAAATCATATTACCGATTTTAGTTCTTAGCGTTACCGCTAGGGGCGCAGTACATTTTTTCATAGACTTTTTTTTACATAGGCGATATTGAGTATGTCACTTTTAAACTCATGGTAGCGCTACAGGTGTGGAAAACCCTAAAAGACCCGCTGAGAAACAAAACACTGTTTCAATTAACGAGTATATCTGAAAGCTCCAGCTCCAGGATTTGTCAGTCAACCGATCTTGGCACTTGCAGGAAGGCCGTGACAAAAACGATGCATGGTCAATATCCTGAGAATATTATTTATATATTTATTAAAACAACATTTCCTGTAAATAATATTTGTATTACCTACTCTCTAAAGTGTCGTTCTTGGTCCCTGATTTGCGGTAACTAACGTAAATAAAGATGAAGCCTTGTTAGGCTGATCATCAGTAATTAAAAAGTGTTGAAAGATGCATTATACGCGATTGCTTATCACTTCAAGTTTTTGAGCTCCTACAGTTTCTATAATGCCATTAAATTTTCACGTAAAGTACGTACTTTGGAGGAACCTTAACCAACCTCTTCTACTATATTGCCATCCACATCATAAATCTTCACCTATGCTAACAAATACCGAACGCAATTCCAGATCGATGTCGTCCCTCCCGCCGGAGCCGTTCATGATGCTGCGCGCGAAGGCGCTCAGCAAGCGCGTGGTGATCAACGTGGGCGGCGTGCGGCACGAGGTGCTGTGGCGCACGCTGGAGCGGCTGCCGCACACGCGCCTGGGCCGGCTGCGCGACTGCAACACGCACGAGGCCATCACCGAGCTCTGCGACGACTACTCGCTGCAGGACAACGAGTACTTCTTCGACAGGTGTGTGTGCTTTTTTTTTTCTAAGTATGGCGATTAATACTAAGCGGATGGAATCATGGGCAAGGGGCTTTGACACCGTGAAGTTTTAGTGGTTGTTTTACCGCAGTAAATGATTCTATCTTACCTATAATTTGTCAAGATTTTTTTTTATTGAAATCAAGAAAAACCAGTTTGACGAAAGTAATCAACGAAATTAGTATGCACGCTCGAACGCCTGTAATACTTAGGGCGTAGAGCTTCTTTAGCTTTAATTCGAGCAGCGAGCAGTATCTGATTCCGTCAAATCTCGTAAAAAGAACGATCACTTCTCACGTTTTTGAATTGGAAGATAATTGCAAAAAATATTTTTTTTTAATAAATGACTAACATGATTAGATAGAACTACTAAAGACAAACGTTCTGCTTTGGAAAACAACCACTAAAATTTCACGGTGTAAAAGGCTCTGTAGACAGTTCAAGCTTTTAAGTGAGACTTGTTTGTGACATCAGATCAACCATGGCAATTTCTCTTAAATGATAGAAAAATAAACGTGCGGGATGTCAAACATGTATGTATTACTTATTTGGCGAGTTCAGGGGATTTTTCTAATGTGAGTGTGTTTATGTAACCATGACAGTTTAATGTTAAATATAAAGTTAGTACTGTACTTATACATACTTGTATTTTTATGTACCTCCCCAGACATCCAAAGAGCTTTAGCTCGATCCTGAACTTCTACCGCACCGGCAAGCTGCATTTAGTGGACGAGATGTGCGTGCTGGCGTTCAGCGACGACCTGGAGTACTGGGGCGTGGACGAGCTGTACCTGGAGTCGTGCTGCCAGCACAAGTACCACCAGCGCAAGGAACACGTGCACGAGGAGATGCGCAAGGAGGCCGAGAGCCTGCGCCAGCGCGAGGAGGAGGAGTTCGGCCAGGGCACCTGCGCCCAGTACCAGAAGTGGCTCTGGGACCTCCTCGAGAAACCCACCACCAGCATCGCCGCCAGGGTAACGTATCGCCACCCCCCCGACACACAAAATACTAACGCCACTCTAGCGCTCCCGAGGATGTTAATTCTAAGGTATCCTACGATATTTACGCTTCCTGTCAATTGTGAGCAGTTTGTATAAGTTACAATTACTCCTGCACTTACACTGTACTGTGATGTAGATAGATTTTGTACACTTTTATAATATGTACGTATGTACACACGTAATAAATAAGTAATGTAAGCCACTTTAGAATTGTACACTTAGACAAGTACAAATATTTGTTACACTGTACACTCTTCAAAGTTACTAATAATATTAATTTATCACGTAATACTTAGAAATAGGAAAGTTTTGTATAACTGCACAAGAAAATGTATTATTTTTTAACTTACACAAAGCACAGCAGAATCATTAAGTCTTATAAAACACGCAATGTGAATTTGACATATCAGCGAAAATATACCATTCATTTTCTGTATGCAAAACAATAAGTAATGGAAACTCATTTAACTTACCTTCTAAACATGTTTCAAGAATCACTTTACATTTTTGAATGGACACATTAACCAACAAAGTTAAGTGAGTTCATGGATGCTCTCTCATCATCTAACTCTCGGTGTTTTAACAGGTGTGTAGTGTTATGTTGTGGTGCATGAATAACATCTATCGCTGCTCCTACCTGAATGTCGTGTCTGTCTGTTTGTCGTTGGTTGTGTTATGGAATGTGGTGTTGTGTTCCAATGTTTTGTCGTGTATCGAGACCATGACATGCGATCGCTTTTGTCGAATTTAAACTTTCCGCTACTTTTTGTGTTTTACCAAAAGCTTGTATTGTTGTACGTACGTAGTTCTACATTTTATAATTTTTCGACAACAGCGGTGCTACTAACGCGCGTGTAAGTATAAAATTATCCGTATTTATTTACTTATTGATTTTATGGCCACATTATGTAGTCGTTTTTATGTACCTAATGTTATATTTCCTTATATTTGTATGAAACATGTATCAAAGATGTACGAAAAAAGCGGCTGGGCAAGGACTTTATACAAATTTCTTAGGTAGAGCTCTACCAACTTTTTCCTTACTTACCAAGACATTAACAGTAACAGTAACAGCTACTGTTTAAATTATAAAATACAAAAAAGCAACATAAATAAAATCGAAAGTGAATAAGAAATGTTCACTGATTTCTGATTCTGATTTATAATATCTCTCATGATCTAAGGTGTGGATTTGATCACAATTCATCATAAAGTTTTGGGATCCGTTTGCGGTTAATGTCTTCAGTTTAAAAATATAATCAATGATGAATGTATTGCTGCGTTTTTGGTCTTGCGATGATAAACAAATTAATAGAGCTGCTATTTCGCTGGTTATTGTACATATTGTATTTTATTTGTATAGCTTTTGACAGCCGTAAAGTTGTTTTTTAATGATTTATCACAAAACAGCTATTTATTTTCAGTTTCATATTATTGTAACACGCAAAGATGCTTGGCATTATTGTGCCATAATTACGTAACATCTGTAACAGTTAATTTTTATAAATGTTCACAGCCGCGTCGATCTTTCCCCGAATGGGGAATATTTAAAAAAAAACAAAGCTTAATTGTTGTCGCAATATTGCAAATATGGGATGGGCTTACGCGATGTGACCAGCCGCCGCCGGCGGCGCTTCAGGGCCCGCGTGCGAGGTGGCACGGGACGGCGCAGCGCCCCCCCCACACGCGTGCGGGTTGCGCCCGCCGCGCCCGCGCCGCCCCCCACTACGGCTGAGCGCCGCGGCCGGCGTCCCTCCCCGTCCCGTCCCGTCCCGTCCCGCGCCCCCCGCCTGTCCCGGCGACCTCCGATGCTTCCGCTTCGTGGTACTGATCCGACTAACCGAGCGACGCGGGCGATGGACGGACGCGCGTGCTCCATTCAGACTTACCCACTCGCGACTAAACGCACGTCCGTTCACCCACATTAATTTTAGTTAAACTTACTTATCCACACCTCGACTACACAACACTACTAACATAATCACACGAATAGATGTTATTTTTACACCAAAATTTAAGAACCTTATTTATAAGACATATCTAGTTACATAATATACCTATCTATTGGCTTATACCTACTGTAAATACTTACATACCTTACTTACAATTTATACCATCTACGAGTTCGTAGTATCAATACCGATGTACAAATGACGTAGGAACATTAGATTTGTATAGACACTGGCATAGCATAACATACAGACACTCGCGGCGCCCGGCGCGCCCGTGTCCTTTGAGTGTCTAGCAGCTACACGCTCAAAGGTGCAGCGCACTAAGTGGCAGCGCGGTGGCGAGCGTCGACGCTCACTGGTTGGTCGTTGCAGGTGATCGCGGTGATCTCGATCCTCTTCATCGTGCTGTCCACGATAGGGCTCACTCTCAACACGATACCCCAGATGCAAGTGTACGACGAGAAGGGCGCGCCCATGGACAACCCGCAGCTGGCCATGGTCGAAGCCGTGTGCATCACCTGGTTCACGCTCGAGTACGTGCTGCGGTTCAGTGCGTCGCCGGATAAGTGGAAGTTCTTCAAGGGTGGACTCAACGTGATAGACTTGTTGGCTATATTGCCCTATTTCGTATCTCTATTTCTGCTCGAAACGAATAAGAACGCGACGGACCAGTTTCAAGATGTACGTCGCGTCGTACAAATATTCCGTATCATGCGAATATTGCGCATCCTCAAACTCGCCCGCCACTCGACCGGGCTGCAGTCGCTCGGCTTCACACTTAGGAACTCCTATAAAGAACTCGGACTGCTCATGTTATTCCTTGCGATGGGAGTGCTCATATTCTCTTCATTGGCGTATTTCGCCGAAAAGGAAGAACCGGGGACAAAATTCATTTCCATTCCGGAAACGTTTTGGTGGGCCGGCATCACCATGACCACAGTCGGATACGGTGACATTTACCCCACGACCCCGTTGGGCAAGGTCATCGGCTCAGTTTGCTGTATTTGCGGCGTGTTGGTAATTGCGTTACCCATCCCCATTATCGTCAACAATTTCGCCGAGTTTTACAAGAATCAGATGCGGCGCGAGAAGGCGCTGAAGAGGCGGGAGGCGCTGGAGCGCGCCAAGCGCGAGGGCTCCATCGTGTCCTTCCACCACATCAACCTGCGCGACGCCTTCGCCAAGAGCATGGACCTCATCGACGTCATCGTGGACACAGGTCAGTGCACGCCCTCGCCGCTTGCACCGCTTCTCCATGTCATGTGTCCTGCTCGCGTATGTTCGTCACTATGCACGCATGCCTCCCGTGCTCATTCCGCATTTGTGTTATTGAATGCAATGAATGTTGAATGAACGCATGTGTCGATCGTTTAGCTCTCCGGACTCGCAGACATCTTCAGTATCAAAACAGTTCACGTTACATCGCAGCTACAGCTATCTTCACCCGTTCGTTCCAACGTGGTGCACTCAGAGTGTTTTATTCCTTGTCTTCAGGTGATAAGTGCGTCCTCATTGAGGCGAGAGACGACGCCAGATGAGCTACTGGCCACTATCGCACAGTCGTCCCCCCGACCCTTTATTTAGTCCGTTACGCGGGTCGGGCTCGCGCCGCGTGTAGCTAGCGATGTGCGGCGAAGACACTATTATATAAGGTCGATTACATTGTCAGCGTAAGCCTAACGCTTCCTAGAACTAACAATTATCTTCTGTGGACTGTCCGATGTGTGTATCCGGAGGAAGCTGGATTTATATACTATTCGTGTGGAATGTGTGTTGTGTAGTTCACGCCGCTACTTGTTTGTCATTTGTAACTTACTGTTATTCGTTTTATTGGACACAAATACTATTAAATAATTGCATTATAATGGAGTTATACGGGAAGAGGTTAAAACTCGTCGCTACTTACGATGGTGTGTGTCTCCAGGACACAACTTGTCGCAGGCGGATGCCACTAGCTTGGAAGGGGAAGCGCCCGCCACCACTGGCTGCTACAAACAGTACGAACACGCTATCACCAATAAGATGCCTCAGAGTACTGACCCCAGCCAGGTAAGAGACTTCGCGAACGCCCTGGGTGCGTCCACGGCAGTGGCATTTTCACGGTGAGCTATATAAACTATTAGCTAGAAAAAAGTAGAACTATTTAGTCTGCTTAGATTCTTTTACATGATGCGCAGTATCAAGCGATTTCTATTCTAGCACACACGCTAAAGTATGAATTGATAAAGATGCTTTACAAAGATGTCTATTAATTTACGCGAATACAACGAAGAAACAAACGCATGCCGGAGTTTCGGACGCACCCACTCGATAAATACTTAACGTGCACTAGGCTTGCTCTAACACAGTAGGTCACAGTTTCAGAGCAGCCCTAAGAAAGAGCGCCGGTACTCCATCGAGGGCCCCGACACGCCGGAGAAACGCTTGCTCATAAATCCTGACCCGACACCAGTAAGATTTTGACAACTTTATTAGCTTCACACGCCATTAGAGTGAACCTCTTAATCACTGTAAATGGTACATGGATTGCCACAAACACGTAGTTAAATAAATACTGCGCGACGTACAAATAGAAAACTTCTTTACAATGCTGATATTAACTGTATTACGTATATATTTATTTATTTAAAATATTAACTAAAGCTTCCATTAGGTTAAACACAATAACTGATTCATTCCATTTGTGTAGACGTTACAATACTCTTCATTTTAGTCTTAGTAGGTATATTAGCGTAACATCTAATGGATTCTCTTTTTCTAGGAAAAGAAGATGGCTGACAAACAGCTTGACTTGGATCAGCTGCCTTCTGAGTTTGAATGTTGTTTTTGCACGTTCAAGGTACTAAGATACTAATCAACATCATCGCAGTACACATCATTTTATACATAACTAATGATAACAATAACCTGCCTAACATTATTCTTTTTCGTTTTGCACACTTGAGTTGTATTATAATATTTATAATAATCCATTTTATACTAATAGTTCATACAACCAGCTGTTACCCGTGAGTATGCAATGGTACCAACGTTATTATTATTTCCACTTTCTTCTATTACATAGATATCTGTACTTCTTTTTTTTTCTATTCTACTTGTAGTTGTCCAAACAAAACGATTTATTTTGTTAGAACAATAGACAAAATGAGTTGAAGATTTCACCTTTGTAGGTAGCGTTGTACGAAAATAAAGGGGATTGTTTGTAACTTTATTCCGTCACTCCGGTAGGGTTACAAGGAGTTCATAGACGCGGAGCAGCTGATGCCGATGTCGACGTCGGACCTGCGGCAGCCGGTGTGCGTGGAGCTGGCGTGCCTGCAGCGGCACCCCGCGCCCAAGGCGCTGCCCGAAGCGACTCCCAACAGCCTCGACAGCCCTGGTACGCACACTCTTCACGTTCTTCTCGAGCAAATGTGAACAACCTTTAACCGTTAACGTCAACGCATATGGGTAGTTTTGATTCAGGAAGCATGAGTTTCTTACTACTTTTAGTCGTAGATCTGCAGTCCGTACCGTAATTCTTCTTAGTGAGTTTTACCTAATCTGTATTTCCAAAGATAATGTTTGATACGTAAACATGTCCCAAAGAAGATAATGATTCATAGTTGTATTTAATTCCTTCTTGAAAGTTAGAGAAAATACCTTTCAAATACAGATTACGGTACGAGTAGACCTGGATACATTTTTACTGTCCTAATTAAAACTAAAAGTGAACATTATAACTTTGACTTTTTGTATGATTTAAAGCTACCCATAAATTAACTGACTTAAAAAACGTAACGCAATTTATTAAGACTTGTGAAATAAGTAACTACAAATATTGTTCACATTTGTTAAGTTCCATGACATACCTATAATTTTTATTATAAAAAATATCTAGTCTGATCATTTTTGAGTTACCTAACTTTTAAATGTGTAATAATTAGCAAAGGAGGTAAACCCGTAGCGTCCTTTGGGCCTTCCTTGATCGTAACTCTTCACTCTAGTTCACATCTGTTGTTTTCAAGCACCCACCTGTTTACGTGTTAAGATAGTTAGTGCGGACAGCACACACCACCTCCGTGCTCCATGTGCGTCTATGTCTTACGTTACAGATACATTTGCATCATGCCTTACGCACCCTTTTCCTTCAGAGGGCGACATCGCATGCGAGAACGACTCTTCAAACTTGTATGTGAACCCTCTGGACGGTAGCGGCGGCGGCGGGTCGGCCGCCAGTGGGGGTGGGGGCGGGGAGTTTAACGGGGTGCGCAGGAGCGCGTCGGGGGACGGGGGCGTGTTGTGTGCGAAGGGTTCGCAGGGCGAGGGCTCGCCGCGGGGCTCGCGCGGCAGCCTGGCGCCGCGGCTCGACGCCTCGCGCTCCAGCCTGCCGCAGCCGCTGGACGAGCCGCCGGGCCTGCCGCCGGACGACGCCAAGCCGAAGCACAGGAAGGCCCGCTTCCAGCAGGTGAGACCGCGGCTCCCGACTCAACGCCGCTCAAAACTGACCCCTGTTTTCAATTGATAGCACGCGCAAAATATCTTAGCCTGAATGGGGTATGCTAGTGTGCTCTACACACACAGTGCCGGCGGTAAGTACAGACTGCGGATTTAGTCCAACAGGATCGTTGTTGTTGACAATATCGTTTGACCCGCGGGCTTTTGTCGCTGGCACTATGTGTAGGAACTTTTAATTATAAGTAACAAAATGGTGATCCAGTCAGTCAGGAGTCTGTCGCTGTTTCATTACCGTGCGTGAAGACTATGTGATAAATTCAGGACGGTCAGCTATTTTGCGCGTACTACAGTATTGTATGATCGTTTGTTTGTTTGCATGGTATACAGTGTACTTCAATGCATGGATGTAACCCCTTCCTACCCATCCAGTATGCGAGACGAGACACTTTTTCGCATAGTAACATAAATGTGAGTGTATGTTGGTTCATAGGAATGGTCGGAGGAGGAGAGGAGGCCGCCGAGGGGGATAGCTACGAGGATAATCAATCATCACATCCTATTTGGTAATTACCACTTACAACACGATTTTAAAGATTTTTTCAATCGAATCTCGATTTTAAAGAAGAAGCCTTTTAAAAATTCATATCCCGGTTGACAATCGTTCAGGTTAAGGCATATAAATATCCTGATATTGAGTTCCGTGATCAAAATCATCAGTCTCCTCTACTAAGAATTATGCTTAAAAAGGTGAGCATAGTACCGATCCTTGTGGAGATCATTAGTGGCAGCCTACGTCCTGAAGTAACATTCGGCTGATCATTATGATGATAATTATATTTCTCCTGTAGAGTACGTACTTCGTCGGGTTATTTCCATTTGTCCCCTTTGAAGTCAGTGTGAGTTCTAAATAAAGTAAAATAATGTTTAAAATATCACTTGGAACGTCTATGAGAGGAGTAGTCTCAAGTAGAGGAATATGATAAAGTCGAAAATTAGCACAAAATTGTGGTTGATTGACTAATTTGTTTGATAGACAAGAATCGTAGTGGATCTCTAAGGGGGCAAAGGTTAGAGCCAATGGGAATAACCCACTTCGTCAGATGATTACGATGATGGTATTGTTGCCTTATCTGCTCCTCGCAGGTAAGAACGGCAATAAGCGGAGCGGCGGCTGGACGCTGGAGGGCGACTCGCGCTCGCGCTCCATCCTCAAGAACAAGGAGTCGCGCGGCACCGACAGCGAGCTGCTCCTACAGGAGACCACCTCACTCGGCGCCAATGTTAGTACCACTTTAGTACATCTGGCATAAGGTTCTAATTTAAACGGCCGAGTTTGAATTTGAAAAAACCCTTACACGGTTTTCAATGGAAGAGCTCTAAGTTGTTAGTGTTGCTTTATTATGCTTGTCATAAGGTCCTGATTTGAACAGCAGAAGTCAAGAGGAAGTTTTAACCACCTGCTTGTTCTGGAGATCATCTCAGTTTGCGCTAATATTAGTGCTAATTTATTCCGATAAGACCATCCTAATTTTGATCTACTAAGTTCATTTTGACACAACATAAATGTGGATCTTTCAGGGCGACTCGGGTAGCGAGTCTTCGCCGATTCGACTGAAGGACTTCAAGGGTCAGAACCACAAGGGCAACGCGACGGAGCGCGACAGCCTCGTCTCGTAGGCTCCGGCTTCACGTGACGCGTCCGTCACGCGCGTCACGCGCGTCACGCCGCGTCACGCACCACGCCCGTCACCACTAACATTAATTCATAATTAGAGCGCAATAAATGATTCAAATATATAAATAATTTTAACATATCATTGGGCGATTGTGACTGCTTGTTGAATAGATTTTCATTTAGTAGGGTTATAAATATTGTAAAAAATATTACGTAATGTAATAATCGTTCATTCCAATCGAAAAGTTGAAGGTACCTATTTGTTAAGTTTTTTTACGTGCAATTATTAATTGCTAATTCTAATTTAAGCGATATAGTTTGTACAGCATAGTTGATGAAAAAAAGAAGCAATTATTAAAATTAAAGATTTTCTGAAATTGTTATGACTTATCTTTGATTTACCTAATCCGGTGAAGGCGACTGTGGTGGGGGACGATGAAGTGAAAAACGAAATAGTCAACAATGATATTTATTTGGAAGCTAAATTCTTTCTTCATAATAGTCATGTACTAAAGGTGTAGAGTAGAAATATAACATAAATTTATATTCAATATTACTTAGGAAAGTGCTAGGTGTTAAAAAGATCATGGGCCATGAGCCTCGATATCTAGCAAAAATACACAAATATGAATTCCACATCTCGAAACCAAAGGCATCTACGAAAATATCTCCAATAATTACATTATCACAAATTACAAAATTAATGGAATAATAAAATAATTTACTGTGGTCCAAAAATAATACTCATTACAATAAAAACACTTAACAATAATTTAATTAATACTTGACTAATAATAAAACATAGACAATAAATGAGTAATTAACAACAAATGTTTGAAATACTTTGGTTTACGATGAGTAACACATTGACAACTACGTATAAAGTTAAGACTCAGTGCAGAAATAAAGTTTTATATTTAAAGTAAGATGGACCGATGAAGTTTGAACTCAGGCACCTACTCAAACACGATGGAAATATGGTTCTTTTTCATTTGAATACAATTGTTGTATTATTTTCTTATAAATTTGAATAAGTTAGTATTACTTTAATGTTTAATCGTAAATTACTTCTTATACTGAACACACAGGCACCTTACTTTAAATTTCTTGGCAGTTAAACATGGCACACAATACTGTATATACAATATTTCTGCATCACTCATATTATACTTGTTACAACGTTCAATGTTACATATACAGGCAAATCAGGTGTCAAATATAACATTCATAAACATGAACATGTACTCGGCGTACCATTTAAGGTTAGGCTTTGAGTACTAAAACTTATCACATAACATTGTCACGCGGCCGCCTCTTCCTTGTCATTTACTTGTAAATCATAGTGCTTAAGAAAATATCTTATGTGATACTTTAAAATTCTCTCGTGTCAATGACCGCTTAAACACTGCACCTCTAAGTTTTGTAGGAATTTCTGAAAATGTAGTAAATTTTTAACTGTACTATATGTGATCAAACATTCTTCAAATACATTTATAGATATATCAGCAATGTCGTTCATAAATTATTTAGATAAATAACAGAAGGTCTATGCTATTTTAACTTATTAACTAGAACGTTAAATTAATTAATAGTTTCACAAACGTGGTGTTAATGGTGAGTTAAAAATAATATAATCTGACTCACTACATACAACCGTTGATGGTGCCAGACAGAGTTTCACTGAGGAACATTTGATGTATGTATTAGATATTACAATCTACGTTTGATGAAGCACCTTCAAACATAACAGATGGATTAAACATACTCAAGTAGATATAAGATATATGTGCATTAACATACACATGTACATGTTAAATGCCATTTAAAATTAAGTGTATGTCACCATCAACAAGTTATCTCATTAAAATTAAGTTATAACTAAAGACTAACATCAATTGACTTGTACGGCGCCCGGTTAGTGTACCAGGCTAACTGTTACTCTGGGAATAAAAGCCCAACGCATTCCTCACAAGTTAGACCATGCATGGCATAAATCGTTTTGTAAAATTTGAGACAGAACTCCCTATATGTTTAAGTCATGAGAATATCATCATAAATGTCCCGATATGAGCCGAGTCGACCCTGTCAATGACTAACGCAATTGAGTATCATGGCATAAGCACTTAAATAAAATCATAAATTTAAAATTTCTCACACACGTGAGGTATACCCATATCCCCGAGCCAATATTTAATTACGAACCTACAATTCAATTTTATAACGAAAAAGCGAAGTAAGTTTTTGGAATGTCCAATTGATTTTCTTTCGTTTCGATAATACAATCCAACCTTAACTAAATAAAAGGATTTGTTCACCATACCTATGCGGCCATGTATTTATTATTTAGAGACATTAAAAGCTGTTAACTTCAAAATCAATATAATACCCTGGTTTTACATAGACAGCAATGTCTGAATGCGACGGCAAACTCTATGAAAGCGTTTCATGTATAAATAGTATAATTGATAAATATTATTTATACAATTATTAATCTAAAATTATATATTTTATATGATCTTAAAGATCGACGTCATGATTGACGGCGTGCTGAGAATAACGCGTCCAAACCGTTGAGCGACGCGGGCAATCGACTCTGCCTTATATTGATCGATTGTACTTTATTAACGAATATCTTTACTATAAACACGAAAAAGCATGTTTAGAATACCAAAAATGTTGCATCATGTGTACCAGGTTGGGAGCATTCCTAGTGCAAACCATTTTTACAGATAGAGATGGACCAGAGAATTTATATTATAATTTTATAATCTTTAGTAAAATACATATCACAAAAGTACAAAGCATTTTATCGTGTTTTCAAAAAAATAAAAATATACTTTTCTCCTTTCCTCATTTGTTATTGTTGTACATTTGGAAATCACATAAGCACATTTTTATGTATATATTGTATATATACTAAGGTGTGTAGATTATAAACCGTATTTATCTAGACACCGCATACTGGGCATATGAAAATGATTAAATTCATAGTTCATGAAAGATTTGACCATAACCTCTCTCTCTAATAGCCCTTTTGTTCTTGATTTAAACTATTTTATGATCGACGGTCGTCATGAAGACAAAACGTTTCGAAGAACTTCAGACAAATTTGCTTCATCTTTTGTGCGGCGGATTCCGCGGTCACACTGCAGAAGCGCCAAATACCTCTATATTGTAAGTTCATGCTTTTTCGCGATGACATAACTGCGATGCTTATTGGCTGATTTACTGCAATGGAAATTTTGCGAATGAATAGGCAATTCTTTTGCCCGATGAAGTTCCCTCCAGAAAGCGATAGAATTTTTTATTATATGAGTACGATGGTCCCATGTCGAGATCGCAGGGAAAATTTTATTCGAAAGAGAGACGACACGACATTCATCTAATACCATATAGACACCACCACATATAAAGCCTCAATCATCATAAAACCTATTGAGATTGCTCTTGCTGACGATTTTCTACTAGAGCGTGTGAGCTGATGGCTCCAGATGGCTCTAGCAAATGTAATAATACCAACTTAAAGCCATTTAAAAATAAACTGGGTTTACGAATTCACTCAAAAATCCAAATGCCAATCTCCAGTAGATTGATTGCAAATGATATCAACGACAATGGACTTTCAAATTCCACTTTAGCGGGACGCAGCTTGAACCAGGGCCGCAACTAACTGCTTAGTATATGAATGTACCCGGAAAGCCATAACACCGCAATATCAAGATCATCACTCATCGTGATTTACAACGAATACTACGAACACTGGCAAGAGCGTACCGACTAAAACTAGGCGTCCACCGGTTGGTATCGGACACTTTATAGCGGGTCACACAAGTGCATTCACATATTGAATTAAAGTATTCCGGATAGGTAGACGGCTAGTTTTAAATGAAGTCGAGCCTATGCCGGCGTCTAGATATCCGCAGCGACATATATAACATACAAGTATATAGTGTATTATACATGTGTAGTACTACCGGCATCGTACTGACAAATATTGATGACTCAAATCCACCCGTTGCGTTTAGGTGGACGCCTATGTTTAGTAGCAGTCGACCGGCTATACCCGCAGCGGTACATACAACGCATGGTTTATGACTCAAATCCACCCGATGCGCTTAGATGGACGTCTATGTTTAGTAGCAGTGGACCGGCTATAACCCGCAGCGGTACATACAACGCATGGTTTATGACTCAAATCCACCCGTAGCGTTTAGATGGACGCCTATCTTTAGTAGCAGTCGACCGGTTATACCCGCAGCGGTACATACAACGCATGGTTTATGACTCAAATCCACCCGATGCGCTTAGATGGACGCCTATGTTTAGTAGCAGTCGACTGGCTATAACCCGCAGTGTTACATACAATACATGACGAGTGTGGACTACCTGTGCCAGGCGAGCGTGAGCGCGGTGCGCAGCTTGCCCCACAGCCACGGGTACAGGCCGCCGCCGCGCCAGGCCGCGCGCGCCACGTACTTCACGTAGTCGTACACGCCCCAGGGCGCGTGCCCCCCGTTCACGTAGTAGACGTACGTGAAACCGTCTTTGCAACGACCCTTTATCGAGTAGTAGTACGGCAGGAATGAGTGCAGCCGGAATCTGGAAGTGGGACGATGATCGACGGGTGAGTATTGAAGTTAATAAGTATACAAATTGTGTAGAAATTGTGTACGAAAATAATCATTGTGGAAACTGTTTAAACCAATTTTGCTTTATAAGAAGTTATACTTATGTTACGCTACAAACGACGTCAGCGGAAAGCTTAGTATTTTTTTCGGAATTATTAATTCTTAATAACCTAAGTTAAGGTGATTTTAAATTGACCTATCGGCATCAACAAAGATAATAAATTTTAATGTTTTCCCAATAACATATTTTATTTATCTAGATACAATCATCTAATAATAATAACCTGTAGTGTAGTGTTGCAGGAAATTGAGATATGATTGATTAGATAAGTCAATTTGATTACCCATAGATACAGATAAGATAACTACATGACATACTTTCGGTTACTGATTTTAACTATGTGAGACATGTCCGGTTGATTCTGTTTGTTATTAAGTATACCAAACATGTGTACAACACTAGCATCTACCAACTACGAGGTCCTAGGTTGAGTAATTTTTTAAAAGAACGACTCACATACATTTTTGCTGAAACCTAAAACCTCTGTCAAGCAAGCAGTTTTGCTTTTTTATAACCTCTCTCCCAGTGGCATTTTTTTTGCTTCAACACCCTGGGTGAATTATCTGTGACGCCCTCTTTCCTTCAGGTAAACAAAATAGTCACTTATTTTACGCCATCGACCTTTCTTCTAATGTTTAGCGCTATGAGCGGTCGTAAAACCGCCCCTTTCCTAATGTGTATATAGATATACATATTATATAGTGTAGCACCCACCTCCTCTTCTCATAGAACAGTATGGCCTCAGTGTTGGTGGTGAGCACGTGCAGGAAGATCGCCTTCACGCGGTGCTGGTGCGGGGGCCGCGGCGCCGCGCCCGCCAGCTGCGCCAGCAACACGTCCAGCAGCAGCGACGCCACGCCCGAGCGCCGGTACGACCGGACCACGCCTGGGACCAGAACACCGCTATTGATCTTGGTGCGACCAGACGATACTTCATCTTTTCTTTTTTTTCTTAACTGACTTAGGATGATGGCTCGGAGTAGCCTTGTCATCATCATCGGACTTGTAGGGGAGCGGATGGCTCTCCCCCTTAATGATCCTTCATAATAAATAAATATTTCACAACATCACATACATTGATCTGATCCCATGGTAAGTAGCTTAAGCACTTGTGTTACAGGTATCAGAATCAACAGTGGATACACAAATATACTTAAATATATTTAATTATACACCCAGACACGGAACAAACACCGATGTTCGTCACACAAATATTTGTCCCGAGTGGGAATCGAACCCACGACTCTTGGAACCATAGGTAGTAAACCTGGGTCACTAGCCACTGTTCCACCGAGCCAGCCAATCAGTCAATCATCATCATAATCAGCCCATATACATCCCCACTGCAGGGGTACCTACCCTAAACTAGGGCTATAAGGCCACAGTCAAACATGCTGGCCAAGTGCAGGTTGGTAGAATCCTTAGATGATTACTATTGGATAAAGCAACTTTCGATCTAAGTAGGACCAGGCCCGAGGCGACACCTGGATATTAACTACTCATTGCCATATTAGAAAGCTAATTGTCACCCAACACTCATCAGGTTCACCATAGATTTTTACTAATGGTACTATGGAACCATGTTACAATTAGATTACTAATATGCAAAGTCATGTTTCTTTGTATCAGGTTAAGATTTTAATAAAAACAATAAGGTTACCTACTGTATTATTTTTGAAATATTTAACTAAAACGCAACAAGAAAATAGATATACCTAGAGTTCAAAAGTACATGTAAATGTGACACACATTTAGTAACTTTAACCATAAAAACAATTCTGTATAGGTATGGTAATATTTAAAGTACCTATTCATAATTATTTTCGCAAGCTTACATATCTTTTTTCGTAAATTGTTTATTTAAATCTTCTATATGCTTTAGTCTGGTGAATTAACATGTATCTCTTAAAACAACATGTAATCAGTTTTTGTGCATAAATAATTCCGAGCAGTCAGTATTTGCACAATCATTAACTTATCTTACAATATGCAAGGAAGACAAAACATGAGAATTGTTATTTTTCACTGTTTATCAGCACATATGTACAGAGCGGACAATTAAAGTTATCTTTTGTGTAATAAAATAAATCTTCACCTAAAGACAGTATGTATGCAACAAGTGTGTCCTTTGATGCGAACCATCTTGACAGTATGCCTCTGTCCTCGGCATTCAGCTTCAGATAAGGCTTGATCTCTGCCACGATGAGGCCGATGATCTGAGATTTGTAAACTGCCGCGAGGGCGAAGAATCTCTCAGATGATGTGATGTCCTCATACCATGACTGTGGGTATTCTATTGGGAACCAGTCTCTGCATAGAGACCTGACCTAGAATTGAAAATATAAACATAATTGATAAATATTATTACTTTATATTATACAACAGTATAATTGCCTTAAATAAACTATCTATAAATTTCCATAAACAAAAAAATACTGAATTGGTTTGAACCATAATTATTGAGTTTACTTACAGTCTTAACATAAGATGGTGAGTCAGACCAGATGAGGAAAAAAACATCAGTATAATAGTGATGTAAGTCATTTTAATTGATTACAACTAAAAAAAATTACAGAATACAATAAATTTTTTTTACTCCTTACCTCTTCCAAATCATCAGGGCACAAGAAACGCAACTGTACATCTTTTAGAGAGCATTTTGCTTCTTTAGATTTTTCAATAATAACTTGGAAGCCTTCAGACAGGTACCTGTTAATGAAAGAGAATATACTACATTACACATGCATTTGCTAAAGCATGTTTTTAAGTCTTTGGAATAAACAGTTACAGCTGCCACATATACAGCTTTTTAGAGTATCGAGCAAATGGTTGTTTGCCTAAACATTATAGAGAATCAGCAAACAAATAACAAATTTCCTGCTTTTTGTTTTGAAAAGATACATAAGAATGATTCATTATACCTACCTACATATATACCTACCTTTAACATTCAGAACATAAATAACTCAGAATAAATGAAATATTATGAATTTTTCTCCCATTCAGTCAAAGTGTTTGTTCGGAATCATACTTTTGGGTCTATATTTATGATTATTCAATGCTATTTGTCACATTCAGCTGGCTCTTAAGAATCTTGAGCATGACAACTTATATTTATTGCAGACTTTACAATCATCATTCAATAACATTATGCTGATGAAATATGGACAGGTCCAGGTGCAATGGGATTTTCGATTGCATTCAAGAAGTTGTTGCTAACTCATGTTCTAAATTTATTAACTCGTAAACTTACTGACCGAGTTGACAACACAATAGTTTCGCAATGTTAGTTACATATATAATGCACGTACGTACTAATAACTCGACTTGTTCTAAAGATAACTACAAATATATTGAGCACATTGAGTAAGCAATTGGGCAATTTCATCCAATTAACAGGTCGAGGAAGGCAATCTATACATACACAAAAAATAGTAAGCTCGTTCCATTGAATTTCAATAGCAGTCAATAGAAAACGTACTCGGTCTATATTACTTACCAGCTGAACCCAGCCATTCGGTAGTTTGGCCATTAATACTGTGTCTAAATACTTTTCATACCAAACTGTCAATATCCCTACAAGTTGAGTTTAAATCTCGAAAATAGTCACAACTACTCACTAAATACCAACTGATAACATTTTCCCTTCAGACTCAAGAGATGACAACAATTTGGCAAGGAGGATTGACAGCATTGATTGACTTAAGTCAGGCTTGTTCCTTGGATCTCAATACTGTGACACTGAAATACTGTTTACAAAATATGATACTAAACTGAGAAATTAAATTACGTTTTCAGAACATTACAAATAATCTTGCAATGGAACAAAGCTATAGTGTTGCCACTTGTAATTATTGCAAATAACGTTATCCGTTACAGTTTTCGTTATTTTTGACAAAATGGTAACTGACTGTGGCATTGGGAACTACCCTACTAAAATAAAGAATTATTTTTAATTTTGAACCAACCAAGTTTTATTTCGAGTTTGCCATTGGGCATTGGGTAGACTAAAACCAAACCTTTGATAGTTTGTAGGTATCAGGTAGACGACTTTTGTCAATAGCAGTTAACAATAAATTTTTCTTCGGCATTTATGACGCTACAGCAGTAGCTTCTTTAATCTTGAATTACCTAATAAGAATTTCAATTTGACTAGGAGGTACTTATAAGTTTAACACCTACTCATCATCATCATCATCATCATCAGCCTGTTCTTGTCCACTGCTGGACATAGGCCTCCCCAAATGCACGCCACCTACTCATGTTTAACATTAATTTTACACTCAGGTTTATGGTGTACCTACATTTAATACAAATAGACTTCATCACTATACTAGCCTAGCTGTAATCTGGATACTTTTTAACGTTTAGATAATAATTGGACTGATCTGGCATCAACACAAACCTAGTAAATCCCATTCAAACAAATTACTTCTCATAGGTAGATCTTACTAGTGGTTTAGGTAGGTAGCAGAGCGGCGATCTCGAAAGCATTATTCCACACATGTTGGCCCGGAGCTGGATTGATTTCCCAACGATGCGCGCCAGGCGCGCGGTGTCGCCTTACAGGCTATCTGCGAGCGATGAGGTTTCACACGAACTGTCTCGCTGATCCACTTGAGGGCTCAGCCGTCGCCACTTGTCTCCGGACGTGGAAGGGATTTGGACTTGACTTGATATAGTCCGTATATCTACAGTGAATTTGATTCCTTTGAGTGTAGGTACTAGGGATTACGAATAACGGATATGCTACGGCAGCCATCCTGTCTGCCCATCACATTTTCTCAGCCAAATAGCCAGTTAATATTGGTGAGATAGTGAAAGAAGGTCTGCATGGTGCGTGCCTATCACACATTCACACATGAATTGCAGCTATCTACATGTTGTTCTTGTTCTTTTTTGAAAAACCGAGTTTTCGTTATATGGTTGACACAGAGTGCAGACTAAAACGAAAGATGTTTCCTCGATGTTAATAAACTAGGTGACCACACATACCTACTCATAAAATGATCTGAACAAATCTATGTACTCATAGGTACTTCTTTTTGCCAGGCGGCTACTTATATCTTGAATGTAGTTACTATCTGAATGAGTACCTATTGCTGGTGCTAACTATTCAATTACTGCTGATTGGATTGGATGTGTCCATAAGCTACAGAGCACCTTGCATTAAAAAAATGTCTTATAAGACCATGGTAGGTATGTTTATTTCCAGATACGAATTATCCTGTTCTCAAAAAAACTGCACTAGGTATTAGGTATTTTATTGTTCCTAGTCGATACCCAACATTGACTTGCGAAGCCATTAATACTCAGTCGCCAAATTCGCTCCAGACTAGCCCTTGGTGACTCAGCTGTCAAACTTCCATAGAAGCAAAAACGTGAAACGCGTCTGTTATTCAATCGCAATGGTGCATCGGGAGCTGCAATATTAAGATTGAGCGCAAATGGGCCGCGCGGCGCGTGCGCACGGCTCGCGTTACACCGCCGGACATCGGCGTGGGGCTTTTTGTGAGACCCGGGATATCAATTACTGGGGCGGAGGGTAACGCTCAATTTTACGCCTTAATCTTTGCTGGTTTTTGTCAGGTTAAGACGGTTCGGCTAATATCCTGTTTTTTTAATAGGTAGCGCTGTATTGCATGCCAAATATAAGTAGTAGGTAAGTATTAGGTATTGTGGGTAACTACTGGAAATTAGGTTGCTGGAAGGGTAAAAGACATTGATACTTCAAAATCTGACAGTGGTTAACTTTTATAAATTGACACGCACGTTTCAAAGAAACAGTTAGTTGGAAGACTACCTACCTGTATTGGAAAAATGTATGTAAATTGATCTTAAGAATAGAGCAACTTACTTAGTCAGCATAACTATAGATACAAGTATAGATAACTATAGAACAAGTATATTGGTATGAACGCATGTACATTCCATACACTAATACTACTAGTAGGTACATTTATATCTCCTCGATGAAGTTATCTAACCCGCGGCACATCTGAAGCTCGATAAATCAACAGTGGGCACCACGCATAAATTCACGTGAAGTCGCGTAATTGCATATTACGCCAATATGTTTATTGGCCTCATTAGCCGCGAAAATGTGAGAGTGATAAGATAGGGGTGAGAACAAGGGGGGCCTGTGCTGTGGGCGGCGGAAGCGCGGGTTGGGGTCGCATCATGAGCGCCGCGGGATAACGTTTCCAAGAATGCAGCCCGACCGTGCTAATTGCTTCCAATGCGCGATAACTTGATTAAAAAAACAACTGCTAGCGCAGATCCTAAATGGTGGTATACCTATTTGTGAGGAGGAAGGAAGACAATCGAATATTTTCGAGTTGCGATATTTGATACGACTGGTGGGAGTAGTTATCAATAATGTTAGGAAATAAATAAATAATAATTAAATTAAATTAAACTTAAAAATTGTATACCTACTACTGCTTTTATTATCTCGCGTAATAAGAAATGTAATGGGTATGAACGAGATATCCCCAATACAAGTAGGGTAAACTGTACCATTCTTGGCACCCCCCCAGTGATTGGCACTTTTGCCTTTCATTTCAAATATTTAATTTAGTAAATACGTTTTTGAAATGAAGAAACTACTATTTAGCGGCAAATTTCTACATTTACATATGGAAATACTTAACTGTACGCTAAAATGACGTCTTCATTGTTTTTCTGTTGGACTAAATCAACAGTGGAAATTCGCGGCAATTTTAACCTGAAAAAGTTTGGTGAGGCGTGCGTTGGAAGTGAATTATATACGATTTCAGGTAACCATTTGAGGGATATTTTAGCTTTACGTCATGATATTATGTGTTAGGAATATGATTTTTAACTTTTTTGAAAAAAAAGATTTGTGTTCACGCAGTTTTTGCTATGCCAATGATTGCACTGAAATATATATTACCGCTCAGTCATTGGCAGACCTGGCAATCGATATAACTCTGAATCCTATATTCTTCATTTAATTTTTTTGACGCGGAGAATGCTTGATGCACCCTCACCTTGGGCAGGGGTTTACCCAAGGTGGTGTGTGGGACTCCCGGCTGAGGGTAAGGAGATGGAAAAGACCGGCAGCTGCACCTGGGCTAAGGTGCAATTCCTTGGGCCACTAGAGGTGTACCCAATAAACTCCGCGGCGTACCTCATCGCCTACTGGCGGTGCCGTGGTACCTGGCAGAGCCTTCACGCACAACACCACCGGCGGAGCCTCCACGGGCTCCCTCAAGCCTCCCCGGAGGGGAGCGACAGGGGACCTGGTACGCAAGGTCACTCTCGTCCCTCAACGACAGCCGTTGAAGCAATGCTGACGGGAGTGTTCCCACACCCACCGCCGGCAAGCTATCGTTGGACTGCGGCATATGACGGAACCTCATCTTACCACTTCTATACAACCACCTAGTGATTACGCTCAGTCTATACCGTCAATAAGTCGATGATTTGATCATCAGACGATGAAAAAAGAAGATATCCAGTATTTTCATTAATTCATCGGAAGACTGATTCAATTTAATCATTAATTAAATAGTTGTAGTAACTAGGTCGGCACTATGCTAATAATTGCAATGCCATTGTGAGTGCCAATGATTGTACTAAGTTACAGTGTCAATCACTGCACCATAGTGCCAATGACTATACATTTATGTGACTGTCTATTATTTTGAGTTTTTTTAAATATATAAGGATACATTTTTAAATTGTAGTATAATTTTAGGAATCTGTTTGTATCTAAAAATCCATTAATGCTAAATAAATCTGTAACTAACGTAAGTCCAATTGAATTTTTGAAGCCAAAGACCAAAGTCAGCATTAGGTGCCAATCAATATACTGGTTACCCTATTTATTACTTCCTGAGGCGTCTCAATAGGTGGGTCAATTTCAACAAGTCCATATTTTTTAACATTTCGGTGAACTTTTTTATTTGTTACTTTTTTGAAAATACAACCATGTAGAATTGTTATTTACGCTATCGTTATAATTAATTTTAACACGACATTAAATTAAATTCATATACTTAAGAGATATAGTACTTTGAAATTTTGGTGTCACCGAAATGAAAGAAGAGTTCACCGAAATGAAACTTCTCATCACCGAAATGAGAAACGCAATACACCGAAATGAAATTACTTATGTAGTCACCGAAAAAAAGTAAACTGTTACCAAGTATACAGCCTACAACCTACGTTTTGAAGAGTGTATTCATCACACAGTAACAGATTTTTCTTACTAAAATTAAAACTTCGGCCTTATCAATAAAAATGCATCTCCGTTAATCGTTTAACAGTGGTCGATGGAAACGTGGATACAACCCAGTCTTGATCTTTGTCAGTTCCAGATTCAGCTCTCAATGCATAAAGTCCATCTGCCAATCAATACCCCTAACCTTACATAGACCGATTAAGTGCAATATGCAGTAGTGCAATAATTCGTTAAACAATTGACAAAGCCATTATAAAGCTAGCTTCATTACCGAACTACGAACGATTCGTAGGTATCATCTGGAAATCGTCGTGCCAACATATCCCAAGAGGCTGTCGTACTTCCAACGTCCCGGGTTTGACTCAAGAGTCATCTGCGCCGTTTAAAAATTATGAATCCGCCTATAATGCCGATCCATTTTCACAAGACACATGTGATGCTTGTGAAATCTTAATGCTGTCTATCCATGCAAACCAGCGAACCAAATGGATTAATACAGTCACCAGCATTGACATGACCCACAATAGTAAAAAGGCCTAGACCACAATCCGTAAATGGACCGGTGAGCCCTCTCCTCCAAAGTTCCAAGTAAAGTTACTGCAAACAAAATTGCTCATCAACTGTTGCTGAATAAGAAATCGTACACTCGCCTTCCCAGAATTCAACTTGTACAATGCCTTCCGAAAGAGAATTTACTGAGCCAGCCTTTTGACGATATCATTTTTAGTGTTAGATACTTGAAATCTGGTAAAGCATCGAGTGTTGATAACATTTCCACAGAACAACTTAAAAACTTGGATCCTATGACTATTTGCTGGTTACAACCGAAGTTCAATGATTGTCTACAATCTGCGAAATTATCACGTCTATGGATCTTGATATTGCCATTCCAAAACCGGGAAAAGTTCTAGATGACCCTAAAAACCTTCCGCCCATTATCCTTGCTCAGTCACACATACAAATTACCTCAACGACTTTGCTTAACCGCCTATCACCTATTAGATCAGCACTTAATTCCAGAACAGGTAGGATTCAGACCTAAAAAATCATGTTGTAACCAGACGTTAAACCTCACCCAACACATGCCATTTTATCATAAACGTCTAGTCCATAAGATTTGTATTTGTAATTCAGAAGCTACACTGATGTTATTCTGTTTTGTGAACCAAAATAAATAACACAAAGAGGATAGTTTTGAAATGGGAATGATTACAGCGCTGTATGCGTGGATCTGACAGCAGCTTATGATACAGTGAACCTGAAGCGTCTCTTGTGGAAAGTCAACTCGATGGTCAATGACTAGAAATTTATAAAAATACTTGGTGAGCTGCTCCGCAACCGTAGCTTTCAGGTCCATTTGTCTGAAGAAATAAGCAGATGGCGATCCCAAAAAAACGGTAATCCCCAGGGTCTCTACCCTGGGGATGACCATTTGTTGGAATCACTACTTTTCAACATCTACACAAAAGACCGACCATGTTGCCGATGACCTGGCGCTCATATCACAAACACAATCCTGTGAAAACATAGAAATAAACCTCACTTCAGCCTTAGGGTTCAGACACTCTCAGACTAAATATAACATGGCAGGGACAACCACAGAAGTTAAAGTCGGCATAGCTTTATATTTAGATTTAGAAAGTACAGAATCTTGACACAGATCCACCTTCTGCTCGTCATAACCTCTGGTCTAACACGTTTGCTCCACCCGTCCCCTTGGTTCTACCTTCAGAAAGCCTTCCAACAGGACACGATTTGCCATGGTTAACCTGAAGGTCCCTGGACAGACTCCGTAGCCAGGTTGGCCAATGCAAAGATAATATGTTTAGGTGGGGGTTTCCTGGACAGGAGGATATCGCGTGCCTATGTGGTCTCTCACCATTGTCCATGGCTTACCTCACTTCATGCCCCGCCTGTCCCGACTCCTGTACACAAATTGAGCTGATAGAAGGGTCAACAACCGCGGTCCGGGTGGCGGAATTATCCAAAATAATTTTAAGTGTTTTGCCATCGACACGAAAAGAAGAAGAAGAAGAATAACTTACCATTTTGAACTTCATCATTTGACTTTAGATGCTGTTGACAAACATTTCAAGTTAATCTGTTATTACTTTAATCCAGAGTCTTAAATATATAAAAGAAGAATCACTGACTGACATATCGATGCACAGTCTAAACGGCTAAACGTAGGCACTTGAAATTTGGTAAGGACGTAGTTTAGGTACCGTAGAAGTGCATTAAGAAAGGAATTCCGGAATAATCCGGAAAATCCTTTTGTATGAAAAATCGCCCACGCAAACGAAGTCGCGGGCACAGCTAGTGAAAAATAAAGGTATTGATTACAACCACACATAGATTTTAATAATTTAATCTGAAATTCATTTCGGAACATGTAAGAATAAATCAACAAATATATTGTAATTATCAACAATAAAAATAAAAATATATTCCTTTCGAAATTACAATGTAACAAAATAAATTAAGGTCTTTATTCACCGAAATGAAGTAATTTGACACCGGAATGACGAAAAAAGGAAATCACCGAAATGAAGATAATAATCACCGAAATTACCAAATTCTCACCGAAATGAAAAAAAGTCACTGGAATGATATTTTTTCTCATTCCGGTGGTCAATTTAGGTCACCGAATTCACCGGAATGAGGTCACCGATATTATATACAGCCCATAAAAATAAGCACAACAAGGAAAATATAAATAAAAGAAATAAATTGATACGACCTACTTAATTGAGCGACATTTAGTAATAGTACATAGATTTTATAGACATACCGAATGATTGGATCACAACTTATATCCATTCACGTGAATGACAAAAAAAACGGTACGCAGTCACCGAAACCGACTTACTTACGTTTTTGGCGGGAATTGCAAACAGCAACACACGTCCTCTTACGTTAAGCGCTTAGGCGGCACTGATGCGCAGATTTACTGCGCAGTGGCAAGAAGCTAGTGTTTTTCGATGCCTAGATATTCGCGTACAACGAAAATTCACCGCGATGACATATCTCATTTGGACACGTGAATTTGTACTTACCATTCATTAAATATAACAGATTTTGTATTGAACTTTCCGCAATAAGGTACTGTCATTATTAAGGATTTAAATAAAAAAAGTTAAATCCCTAAAAAATCAACTGTTTTTAAAATATCATTAAAAGTATACTGAAAAACAAATTGTGCCGCGTCACCGATATGATACAATTGGGGGTTTAAGATTTTTTTTACCTAATTAGCGATAATCATAATTTAAAAATATTTATAGTCACCTATAGGAGACAACACCTTTTATCTAAAAAAAAATATTACAAGTTAAAAGTGCCAACCTGCACTAGCAGTTTCAGCCGTGCCGTTTACGATTTGGTGTCGGGAAATTCACCCAGGTACTTGTATGTTGTAGGTATTTGTAAATTTGAGAAAACAAACATGTTTTACTCATTTATCAAATAATTCACGCTTTTATTTTTTGTTCTAGCGTGAACACACGCAATAAACATATCCAGTAAGTAGATAATTGTTGTAGTACCTACATCTTAGTTTTATACCTAGGAGTAAGATGTTCTTCTAAAAGTGGAGACTAAGTAGGTATGTAGACTAACTTAAACAACTAACACTAGTGTTAATAATTATGTTGGACTGAATATTGTATATCGCAACTTTTTTTTGGCAATACCAACGTACCTCTTTTCTTAAAATTTCGATCAATAAATTGTAATTTGTTTAATTATTGTATGTGTAAAATTAAAGTTGAGACGAGGCCCTCGGTGTGGACGTAAGTATATATGGGATAAACAAAAAAGAAAAAATAAAGAAAAGCACTCTTGAATCTTTAATATTTATTTTTATTATAAAGAAAAACTTAAGTAAGTAAAGTCAACAATACCTATATAACTATTATATATATTTTATTAACCATCTTAATATTCTAGGTTGTTTCATATAAATAAAGAAACGGTTCTATTTACAGTTACCATTTTAAGTAGATAGTAATAGATATTAATTAATTATATATTCAAGGAGAGCCAAGATACTTAAATAAGTTAAATGAATCAATTATATTAACTTAAACTTGTAAACTTTCACAATAATTTAGTAATCACCCATTTTATGTGTACGTTGCACATAATATCGAACTTAAAACTTAACATAAGTAAAAGGCAACAGTGAAATATCCCTTAATAAATATAGCTTTTATCTAAGTATATCTATTAATATTAACCTACTCTTAACTAACTTTGGAATCTGAGGAATAATGGAAATAATATAAAGATTCATAACATAGCAATTAAAATATTTATATCTCTCTTTAATGTTTAGGTGTCTGAAACGCCCAAAGTAAGGTATTATTCTGAAAATGCATGTGTCAGGTTTTCAGCCATCATATTTTTTTTGTTATAAGTATATTGTAATAATTAATTTTGTATATTCGAGACAATTTTTTAATACATTGATTTCATCAGATAAACTGGTTAAGACTTATTTAAGTTTCTATAAAATAATAACTAAAGTTTACTTACAAAATAAAATACAGTAGTTCCTCCAGTAGTAACGTGAAAAAATATATACCTACGATAGATTCATGTTCAGATAATTATGGCGTAATAATAATCTGTGTCTACAACATATTAATAATTTTATTTGCTCAGCGAATGTTTGCCCATGATTAATCGCACGTGCGGTGGCGGCCGCATGGCGGTTTCGTCTATAATAGGTACGTACTTATGTATATTTGAGTGACCTAATTTTAGGGATATAGTAGATATAGTATGTGTCAATTTTCTGGCTTAAAAATTGTAGGTAATTTATAGATATAATTCTGGTATTTCAATGAAGTTAATATGCAGATTAGGTAAAAGCTTTGGAAAAGCTCTAAGCTAATTTCTAATTAAAATAATAGCTGCACAAAATTACCGTAGTTAGAATAGATAGTTATAAGAAACATTTTAATATTTGTATTTACCTAGAGCCTATAGGTACTTAAATAGAGTTTACTCGCATAATACTGAAAAGACAATTAAATATTAACAGGAAGCGATGTTCTTTGATTATGGAAACTACTTTATCGGTAAATCAGCGCTCAATATCTAATTATCGATTCAGTATTCTGCAGAGGTTCTTAAACATAATCTAAATTCTAAGGATGTCCCGCGTAATGTTGCCATTCTGCTAGTCCCGGAGGATGGAGGTGGGGAGGAACGGGCGCGTACAGGGGCGGCGGCGGGTGGTGCGCCAGCGGGTGCGTGGGGTACCTCGGCTGAAGCTCATGGTAATCTGGTACGGAACCGGGCTTCAAGTACTGGTCGAGCTCCGCCCCGTCTGGGGGCCCATCGGGCAGCAGAGCTGGGGAGATCTCCGGCATGCCTGCGAAGTCTATAGAGTCTCTTTCTGGCGAGGGCTCTCGCTTCAACCGTGTGCTCGAAGATGGCGGGGGCTTTCTGCGCCGCGGCTGGTATTTGTAGTCCGGGTACTCCCTTTTGTGTTGGCTACGGAGCTGGTCCGCTCTCTTGATGAATGGCAGCTTTTGTTCCTCGCTAAGACCTCTGTGGACAAGAAAGAACATTTTTAACCTCATGTAGCAACGCAAATTAACCACGACAAGAGTTTCCTAAAGATAAGCACTTCTTATTCGTCCTACTACTTACGAGTATACGAAGTAGGTAAGGATAAGGTATTGATACGATCTACCTATCGTTAAATATATCTTCGACTTTATGTACTGCAGTGTAGTCAGAATAAATATTTGTTTATCCCAAACTATAAACTATGTCAGGAAGTTGCACTGAGTGCGCGTGTTTTTAGGGCGGGGTGTCTAGGCCACGAAAAGATAGCATCGGCTAGACGATTTCCACTGCACGATTACCACATTCTGGTTATATTAATTTTATAAAAACGACAATGAAAATGTGGATGGTAGTAAGGAGTTACCATGAATCACTAAGTGTGTTAATGAATGTGTGATAAACTACTAGGTATTATTAAAAAAATTAAGTAATGAAACTAGTAAGTCAACATGACTACTAGTTGATGATGGCTAGTCTTAGCCAGCTTACAAGATTTACCTACCTACCTTGGGCATTGATTGAATTATGTTAATACATTACGGTATTAAGTAAACTCAAGTATTCAAGTACCCACGTATGACTTCACGACAGTTGAAGTCTATGTATTACATTAATTTTAAGGATGACTGCAAAAAAGGATAAATAATAGTTTCGTATAAATTCCTATTGTTGCGTATTCAAGTAAACTTATACAAATGTTGAAACTATTTGTCATGTTAGTTGCGAGATGCTGGAGATAGTTCGCGGAGATGAGCGGCGACCGTAACGCAGATGTCTGCTCGGTGCCGGTATAATTAGTTCTCTTTTAGATAATTTATGTTGTCTGCGACTCGAGACCATTGTGACGACTGCCCTCATTAAAAAGACAATAAAATGTTTTTTAAATTCACTTTCAAGTTCAATATATTATAAGGAAAACATGTATGTATGTTTAATATTTAAAGCTCTCCGTTTCGTAAAATACTCTTTGATAGATTTTAGATGCAACATGCAACATTATTTACAATGCGAATCTTAATAAACAATCTATTGCTATGGACCTAATACACCTATTTCATTTTTTGTTTGTGGATGAAACGCATGTTGCGTTTATTAAGATTAAAGGTTTTTAATTCTAAGTAAATATTGGTTTAAAAAGGTTGCCAATGCCACTCTATTATTACCTACAATTGTCAAAAATATAGATACTACCTATAAGCAGTTATATGAGCATTTGTCGTCACATATCTATACCCACCCAAATGCAATAGTTTCAAGACTATTCCCTGAGAACTTGCTAATCTCCGATCGAGATAGCTCGATGACAGCGAGAGGGCCGCGATCAAAACACCAATCAGGGTCTCTTCACCGGCTGTTTTCTTTGATGATTGGACCGTTTGACCGCATAGTCGCGGAGCGCGGTGTTATAACGGGCTAGCGTGGGTGGCCTGGCCTATGAGTTTTGGGAGCTTTGGGTACGTAAAGCTGACTAAAGCATCGCTTCCTGGATTGTTTAGCAAGAAACATTCGTAGATAGCCTACAAAAATACAATCCCTATCCTGACAGGGCTTGACCACGATACGCATAAAAAGAAGAAGGTCCTAATAAAAAATGTAAATGTAAAAAAGGTTGTTTAAGCAGACAAAGCAATTATAATTATATAGACCCCGTCATTTCAAACCATTTAGAGTTAATAGTGCCGTCAACTCAAGGTGTTGCCGAACAGTTATATGTAGATACAAATCTTTTGATGTAATCCTATACAACCGAAAACGAAATCTCCCAACGATGGGTATTCTCAAATTCTACATTTCCAAGAAGACCACAAACCGACAATAATTATTCAATGATTCACCTACTTAACTACCTTAAATTTCAATTGAATCTCGCAATTTCGCCAACCAATTTTCTATCTGACCGGTCGAATTGGTTCAGAGACAGTTAGAGATGGTATCGGGCGGTTGGCGGCGATAGCATTTTAATGAGTAAACAATCGATGCACGCCGCGCCGCTGGGCGCCGCACGCGCACTCCCTCCTTCAATGTTCCCTCTTTCTCTCCCCTCTCTTTTCGATATACTTTCTCGGGCCTCTGCGGTTCATGTATCACTGGGAATCTAATTTTTAATTAACATGATCACAGTGACAAAGATTTTTATTTGAACAGCCTGGTACTGCCCAGTACCTACTTAACTCTCTTTATGGAAAGGACAAGACGGTCGCTATCCATGTGACTAATTTGCCTTGTACGTATTTGAAAAGAAACAATCAATCAAGATGTTATTTTGAAACTTGTAATTTTTTGTTGTTTTTAATGCTATTAAAGCTCAATGTCAATATAAATTTGGAAAGTCCCCGTTCAGGCGGGGCCATGAATGTGATTTTTTTCTAATTTCAAATTTGTTGAATTATAACAAAATTATGATAATTTTTGGCTGATAATTACCAGCATAATGTCTTTAGCACTGTCACGGAGTCCTAGTAGAATAAGCACCGGAGATCTGTGATGATTTTTGACATCGCTCGTCTCATCATGATTTAGACTGATTTGCTCAAAGATTAGCGAGGCTTTTAGTGGTCGGAAACTGACAAACTTTAATGAACTTTCAAAAAAGCGTTTAGGTACCTTAGGTTACTTTTGATCGTCGTGATAATATGCACAGCTATCAATATTAAAAGCGGATAAACTTCCAATTAATTACATTTCGGGCCCATAGTTAAATTATGTCAAGAGGTCAAATTTATATACCCAAAAAAATATTAGAGGCTAACGTTAGCGCCGCATGTTTAATGGATTGAGAAAACTTTCAGAAAAGAGAAGAACGGGCTAAGCCCTTCGGGGTTTTATTTGAGGAAGGAACTTGAGAATTCGACTAGCATAAATACGACTAACATAAGTACGTAAGATTTAAGATGATTAGAATTCGAGTTCTATAGAACAGTCAAAAAGAGTACTCCTAACCGGTGTTACACAGTGATTGTAATAGATAGTTTAGAGGTGAGAGTCATCCGTTCCCCTGCAAATCCAGTACTGATGACAAGGTTCTAGTCCAAGCGATCTACTTAGTTAGATAGAAAAAAAAATGCTGTAGAAGTTTATGCGACTTTACAGCCGTTTTCGAAAGGAAAAATGGGCTGGTATTAAAATTGTCTGACATTATTATATTTTCTCTGGCCTTTCATAGGACCTGTCTATCCTATCCTATAGATAGGGAAATTTTTTGAATGGACTTTTAAAGTAAAACTCATGATGCCCGATGAGTTTTCGAATTTGTAATACGATTGTACTCACTTCCACATGGTCCCGAGCGACTTGCTCAGCTCGGCGTTGTGCAGCGCGGGCCGCTGCTCGGACATGCGCCGGCGCATCGCCTGCGCGAACACCATGAACGCGTTCATCGGCCGCTTCACGTGCGCGCGCCGCATGCAGCCGCCGCCTCTGCAACAACACCGCCTTTAGACCACGTCAAAAAAAAGTTATGCGAAATACGAAATAAAAAAATGGTTGTTTGTTTATTTAAGATCGCTAACAACACGATTATATTATCAATATAATATTGGTAACATGTCTGTCATGAACATTGAGCTAAATGCAAAGTTTATTATAGGTGACAACTACATAATAATATGCAGCTTCCAAGTTATGGGTGACAAGTACCGAGAAACGAAATTACTAGAAGAAAATAAAGTAAAGTATTATCTAAAATTGTTAAAATATAGGTAGGTTCACTAATAGTAACCTAAAAGTGTACCTATAATAAATGAATAAACAGTGGACACTAGCGTAAATTATCGATGAGCTGACTCTATCACAGGATTATGCAGTGTCGCTAACGTGATGCTTTATAAAATAGTTTTAACGCAATAAGTTTTTGCTTCCTTAATGTGTTTTTTTACACTCGACGTTAGCACTCAAACCCAAATACCCATTTCTTAGGTATTTGTATCTAGACTTAATGTCACTGTATTTTTGTTTCCTTACAATAACGCCTATTGATTATTGTTTCAATTTGTATTTACACACTCGAAGCTCACTTAGAAGGCGGCACGCACCAAGCACAAAGCTATAAATAGTTGGAGCTTAGAGCGGGATCGGACAAAAAGCTGATGTTGACATAAACAATATGAAATGCGCACTTGAGCCCGCCGCCGGGTTTACTCAAATTGGTTTAGCTTTCGGCCCGCGCCCGATATTTATTAGGTAACCAAAACCATCAAGTGACGAGTGTAATAAAGAATATAAATTACTACGACAGTGTAACGAACCACGGTAAGGAACTTTCATCTTGCATTTGAATGACGTTGCTAAATTAGTGGCATAAGATGATTAGAGAGCCTAAATTATCTCCATCTATCTAATACTTACTAATATTTTTTTTATGTAAGTACATAGTTTGAATACTAACAATAATTAGTTGATCTATTAGTAGGTACCTACTCGTTTCAGTATTATGCGAATTGTTTATTTATTGCACCTACATACAAAATATTATTATTCATGAGTAATGCAATTCGCATTACTACAGGAATATTGAGGAATACGAATGTTTCTTCAGGTAAAGCTGCTATAACTTTACTGGTTGTCCTGTTGAAACGCCGACGACCCTTAGCGCGCCGTAAACAGCGCGCAGGCGCACGTACAAACTTGTAAACAGGCGATTGGCCGCTCGTCATTTTACGCTCGTAAACATCTCTTATTTTATTGCCTTTTTTATTTTCTAACGCGTTCGGGTTTCCTCGCGATCTGAATGCTGACAATAAATTATGCTTTTTCGAACACTGACACGCCACTAAAAGTCGATCGATTTCTAACGGATTACGCGAAGCAATATGAGCACGGATAATTACTGACTCTTCGGCGAACTGAAGTCGGTTTCCTTGTTTATTAGAATGAATTCTCGTAAGAACGTTACGATATTTTTGTGTAGGCAAGAGTTGTGAGTATTTGAAGGAGATTTTAATTAATTTTTTCTATCGATTCGTTCCATTGGTGTGTTGTTTATTTTCATGACCAATAAACTCTACCACAATTAGGGACAGTCGTATTATCACATTGTTTTTAAAATTTTATACATCGAGTTGATAATGGGATTAGGTTTTTCGTACCTATCCCTTAATAATAAACCCAACAATTGGATATAAGTTTTATAATAGGCAAATGCGAAAGCTCACATAAATGTTTCATAAAATTATTATGTCGTTATAAGTAACTAACTTAGTACTACATAATATATAAATCTACCCACACCCATGCACACGAAAGAGTACAAAGAAATTATAATCATAATTACACAATTTAGAAATAAGTTTAGCTTACATAGTTTACAATTATACATGTCTTATTGCTAGATATTTTATGAAGATAAATTTAAACATAGCTCAATCTACTCTTGTCTTTAGTGTGAGTTGTCTAACAAAGCCAATTAGCCTCTGTTACTAGACAAACAAAATCACCATCGCACCATAATTATCACTAAATCAAAACGTTTTAAAGCCATTGAAGTGTGGTTTTTGTGGGCGCCAAGGACCTACCGCCGGCAGCCATCTGCTTAGTAACGTCTTGTCTGACAGTCACAGATACTGCGCAAGAGTCATGTATGTAGTACTTCGGCCAACATGTGACCATTATACTTATAGCAACTAATGATTTATGACTCGCGCGAGTACAATGATTGCGGATCGTTTGATGTGTAAAATTTGCCACTGCAAAATAAATATAACTTTTCGCGGATAGCATTAGAACGTGAGCGTGTAGCTACACCCAAAGTTCACCCACATTCACCTAACTATTGTAATTAAATTGGATGCCATGTTGAAATAAATAAATAACTTATCAAACTTACTTAGTGAGAATTCATCCATAGAAATGTATGTACATAATAAAGAAAGTTAGGTATAGATAACTAATTAGATTCGTTGTTCGTTTACTCAAGTAACATGATCTACAGTTTCTTAACCTTTCATAAAACTAGCCACTAATAGGTACGCGTACGTTTAGTGGGGAAGTTCGTCGAAAATCTCACCGTACATTTTTTATTTACTGCATAACAAAGGGAGGAGGAATAGTAATTTAGCTTGAGTAGTTAAAGCTTTTTTAAGAGCTGATACTCGGATGACAAAAAGTTTTATATTCCTGTACCTACAAATGATTTACTACTCGATTTCACAGTCATTTTATGATTTAAGTTTACGTGGGATAATGTGTAGAATTTTAATAATAGGTATTTGTGTTCAAATGATTTTAGAGGCAATTAAAAGTGAATACTTACATTTGTGAGGCAGATGTTTGTTACCCTATGGCTTAATTACTTATGAGCATTGATTGCTGTTAAGAAGTACCTAGGTATTAAGTAGAACATAATTTTTCTAAGTGATTTCTAAAAGAGTAAAAATTTTGATTATTTAAGCGAAGTAGGTCCATCGTGTAGTTATCATTTCGTAGAAGAACAGAAATTAGTTACTTTTGCTTACTGTAGCGCTACCATGAGTTTAAAAGTTACGGACTCGATATGGCCCACGTAAATATGTCTATGAAAAACTTGTACAGCACCCCTGGTGGTTATGCTAAGAACTAAAATCGGTCGTATGAAAAAAACGACTCGATAGGTTTTTATCGTACGTAAGTTTTCGATAGCCAACTCATGGTACCGCTACTGTTCTTTTTAGTTTTTAAGCAACATATTATGTTTTGTATAAGATTTATGAAGCCATGGACGATTTTTTTATTTATTTCAAATTCAGTTTTGTCTTAATACATCGCCCGTAATGAGAGTTCATTCAAAACAAAGGTCACAATGATTTATTGTAAAGAAACATTTTAAATTAATCATCACAGCATGTTTCTTTATAGTTCATTCAAGCACAATAATATTTAACCAACTTTACATGGAATTTAGGTTTCAGGAAAACTACCTATTATCTACGTGGACACCGTTCGCTAGCCCAGTTTAAAATATTTTTTCGAGAAACAAAGAAAGGGCATAAAACGTATATTCGTACAACCCTTACGTATATTTTAAAGAAATGTATTTTCATCAGTATTGGTGTGTAAGCTAACTGTTACTGTGCGTGGTTGTTGGTCGGTATGTAATAACACGAGTTGTTACTCGTGTTACTACTTACCGACCTCAGCAGCGGCACATTTGTGGGCCACAGCGCCCGCCGCTACCAGGAACATAGTTCTAATGAGATTTATAGATGTAAACAAAGATACGGTTACAGAAAAATGTGCTTAGTTATTGAACTGCTCAGCTTTTGCTCCAAACTAATGTAAGCACCGACTAGTCACGTGCTAGCGGCTTTAAAAAAGCTAAGTAGGTGCTTAACCTACTTATTTAACTTTTTTTCGACTTACTCGTAGTAGGACTTTATAAACAAGTGTGTGTTATTTGACAAACTGATAAAATATTACGTTAGGTTGTACGTATGCTCATAGTTAAATGTAGCTCTAGTCAAAATAATGCTTTATATTTCTTTAAAACATATGAAAGTGATAATTTACTTACATCAAAAAGATCGTATGGATAACACTATGCAGAGACTAGTTGACTGAGTCAAGTCTAAGAAACTCATAAAATGGTGTTTGTGATGTGCGGAATAGCGTGTTAAACATTATCGCGGATACATTAACGTTAGACCCAACTTGTTATTCTAGGTTATTCCTAGAAAATTTACTGGACAGCTGTTTATTTTTTGAAACCCTAAGTTTATTAACACTTTTTCAAGATTAAGTTAATACATTTATATTAGTAGTAACCATACTCCAAGTTAATTTTTATTATAAATTATTTTTCGTTTATTTTGGTCACGGCATCACGGGCTAAAATTAATTTACCTTATTTTTTTTTGTTAAATATTTATTCGCCGTGTGATAAGTAGGTATAATGGACCTACCTATAAATGACTGGACGCTGCCTGTACATTGAAAGACATGTATAATAAAAACTATTTAAATTAAAAAGACGAATATGACTGAAAACAATATTTTTTAGAATTCCTGTCTGTATGTTGCACGCTAATCTTAGAAACTAATAATGATAATATTGTCAAGGGGACATCTAGTGAGCTAGACAAACAAAAATACCTATCCTCGCATCGGGCGTTGGCTGAGGAAGTCATAAACCGGTGGTGGTGTCGTCCGCCCGCCCACGCTATTTCTGATGCGCGCACGCCCCTGGTCTTACTACAGCATAAATTAGACAAACGGACATCACGGACAGCTGTTTCGCTAAATGCTCCAGTTTGTATTTTGTATGTTCTTGTAAATGATTACGGGTATGTAAAATTATGGCTTAAATAGTATTATGTACTGAGCGTTGTGGTACCGAATGTCTTGGTGGTTAGTACTCAGGTAACAGAAGAGTAAAAGGTGTTTCCATAGACTTTATAGAATATTCTAAGCCATACACCAATATCATCCAGCCAGGATAGAGTCATAATAATGTTATTTTTTGACGCGAAGAAATGCCTATGGTGCATCATAAAGCATTTCACCAGAAAAGGGAGTTCTCTGCTGGTGGTTTATTGGATTCCCCAGCAAAATGACGACATGATGGTAAATGCCAGCCGCGGCTCCTGGGCACAAGGGTTGCCCAGGGGGTCAACCGACTAAATATCGTGGTGTACCTCATCGCCTTGGCGGCATCATGGTGCTCTGCTAAGCCCTTAACACGCCACGACGCCACCGGATAGAGTCATAATCATGGATGACCATTGATTTGCCCTTATACGTTCTTTTTACTTTTAAGAATGCTTTTAAATGACAGCAACTGAAGAGAAAATAAAATGCCCACAAATAAACAATTTTGGGAACATATGAGCACATAAAGCGCATTGAGTGTGTTTACAGAATCGTTTTAACAATCGCTCGAGAAGGGCTGTAACTCCCTTCTGTCGCCGGCTACTGAAACTTAACGGTATAAACAACCCCGCGTTATCTTTTACAAGCATGTAACAACGGCTATAAACGATTAATGGCTCAGTAAAACAACCACATCTACATGAGATAGTAGATATGCAGTAACTTAGTCGATTACGATCGATTAGCGAAGATTTTCGAAATAAATTTTGTAAGGAAACATTGTCAGGTCAATACACTTTTAAATCACACTTCGTGTGTTACTTCTAATTGAATAAAATATATCTATACTTAATACTTAATATACTTAATACTTAATAATAATTAATAATTAATAATTAATAATTAATAATTAATAATAATATTATAAAGAGGAAAGATTTGTATTTTTGTATGTTTGTAATGAATAAACTCAAAAACTACTGGACCGATTGCAATAATTTTTTCACCATTAGAAAGCTGCATTATTCAGAAGTTACATAGGCTATATAATATTTTTAAAAAAATTAGGGATCCTTACTAAAACTCCAATAATGTAACCCAAGGTGTAAAAAATTTACCTGAAAAATTCCATACGTCGCGTACGCTGCGAAAACTATTGATGATAGAACAAAATCATTTACTACGACTTTGTAGAACTTATCATTACCTATAAAAAGTGTCGCGACAGCATATGTCTAAATATTATAGTTATGTCACAGTAAGCGGTTTTTTATTCGAAAAATTTAATTTATATGCCGCTACATGAAAAGGCTCTTTATTTGTACCTTGGTATTAATCCTTATCAAAATAAATTACTTTATATGCAAGACGGCTTTAATACCTATTTATGACTTTTTGAATTATTCAATTCGGACATTTCATTCGGAAGATATCACGAGTTTAAAAATGCAAGTATTAGAAAAAAGTCGCGTGGTTGCCGCCACCGCGCTCAGTTAGCCAGCATGCGATGTAGGCTCCATGTAAGCATCACTGGGGTACGGGGGAGTCAATGTAATATGTAATATAATATATATACATATAATAATATAATAAAGAGGAAAGGTTTGATTTTTTGTTTGTTTGTTTGTTTCGAATAGGCTCCGAAACTACTGCACCGATTTGAAAAAATCTTTCACTGTTGGAAAGCTACACTATCCCTGAGTGTCATAGGCTTTTTTTAGATAAAAATAGATTTCTCTTACGGGGTTAAAATATATTACATAGAGATAGAGATATCCCCGAAGCGAAGCGAGGGCGGGTCGCTAGTTATTGATATAGAGCGATGACTAATACCTACGTCATTGTTATATAAAAATATTTTAAAAATCACAATAGAATCAAATCCAAATATTAATCACAACAATGAATATAATATCAATTCAGTATATTAGTGACATTTCTTGAAAACAAAAATAGGTTACTTATATATTTTTAACTTATGACACTTTTTGACAAAATTTAAAAGTTAAACTTTAGCGGACCACTCGCTCTTCATACACAATGATGTTGAGTAATACATAAAGTAAAAATCGATTACTCGATAATCCTGAAAGTCACCTGGCTACGAATCCTGGGAAAATAGGGACCCGTATCAACACGGTGGATGGGGTTACACTATCATGTCATGGAATTTGATAAAAGTAAAAGGGGGAAAGCCATGTGATTTTCCCACAGTTTTGAATACGATGAAATCGTTTATTTTAACTGAACTTTATGATATTCTTATCGTACAGAATGAATAGTAATATCCTCGAGCCGATTATTTGCAGGACGTAACATTATTTTTTTATTCCAACTTTTGACGATCAATAACAGGGAGTAGTTAAATCTGTGGTCAAGAAATGACATGCGCAACATACAATTTTACCTGCGTATTTTCCGTTTTACTAAGCAAAGAAGCTTAGATTCGTACCCCGCGTTATAATACATGTTATCTATGAAGATATATTTATGTTGAAGTTGTAAGTAAATAAACATGGGAGTGGTATTTCTAGATGCGCATATTAACTATTTGTGTAGGTAGGTGCACTATGTTATTGATAAAGTATCGCATTTCGCAGAACTTAGCCCGATTGGTCGTGCATCCCGGAAATAAAAAAAACTAGATAGGTATTCAACAACGTGACATGTATAATTTTAAACTGTCATGGTTACACACATTAGAAAACTGAAACTGTCCGGCAACTGAACGGCGGTGAACTGGCTTGCAACAGTGCCGAAATAGCGGGAGCTCATTAAAACAAAACAACATGGTAAATATCCCGGACAGTTTCAGTTTTCAAATTCAAATTCAAATTCAAATATTTATTTGCATTCTAAGTGTAGTTACATGTGTAGGTGTTATTACAAAAAGTAAATAGCACTTAAAACTTAGAGACCTTTTACAGGTATTGCAAACGTACTAAACTATACAATCATCTAGGGTATTTATCAGTGTATTTTATTTTATGAACAGATTCCCAGTAGTTAAAGTTTAATAAAGAAAAATAATTATTTAATACTTATTTGACAAATATTCATTTACCGAGTAAAAACATTTTGATAGTAGGAAATCCTTTAATTTTTTGTTAAATATTGTTGGCTTGGGTTCGGTTTGTATATATTTTGGTAATTGGTTAAAGATCTTAACTGCCATGTAGTAGGGGCTACAGTTTAACATTTTTATACGAGATTGCGGTAAGTATAATTTATTTTTATGCCGTGTATTTATGATGTGTGTATCTTTTATTAGGGTAAATTTATTGTAGTGTTTAAAAACAAATGTACATATGTCTAGTATGTATATAGAAGGTTGGGTGAGTATTCCGAATTTTGTAAAATATTGTTTGCAACTTTGTGTATTATCAATAGCTGCCAAAATTCGTATACATTTTTTTTGTGCTACAAACACCTGATGGGCATTTGTGCTGTTGCCCCACAGCATTACCCCGTACCGGAGCCACGCGTGGGCGTACGCAAAATAGGCTGATAGGGCTGTTTGAGTATCTGTACTACATTTTATTTCGAATAATGCGTATGAGAATTTTGACAGTTTTGATTTTATTATTTCTATATGGTGCTTCCAGTTTAAGTAAGAGTCTATTGTTATACCTAATAAGTTAACTTTGTTTACTGTTTCTATTTTAGTATTTTGAAAATGTATATCTATATTTAAAGGAGTTGTTTTATATGTACCAAATTGAATTATTTTTGTTTTGGTGAAGTTAATGTTAACTAACAGTTTTCTAACGTGACATGTAGTTAATAAACATATACGCCGATCTTTACAAAAACGAATGCATCTATATCAAGATGTCTCGAAGATGTATGGTGGTAGAGTCACATGTTTGTAAAATATGATATTAAATTTTAACTGGTTTTATGAAGTCCTTATAACATATATTATTGAATAAGGATTTTTTGAATTACCGAAGATTTTTAAAATTTTGTTTTCAATGGTTCTGTATAACAGATACCTACTTGAAGTTCGTCTAGGAGGTGAAGTTCTGTAGTTGTAAAGTTATCTGTCTAGAAAAGATAATTTTAATTTACAACTCGGCAGTCTCATTAGGAGACATGACCAGCGCAACGTATAATGTATTAGAGATTTTTCATCTTTACGACTGTTTAATAAGTACGAAGTCCTTGACTCAGATTGTGGCGTTCAATTAGTATCGGTGAAGGGTACAGAAGACGCCTGGGAACGGCTGAAGCATCTGTGTCCACAGCGCGCTGATAACATCCGATACGTTTGTAGTGGGCTGTGAACGATGATTCGTTCTACAGCCCTTGAATTGGCATTATGCGTAGTAATGCATTACGCTAATTCATGCCAATTCAAAAGATACTAGCCACTTTCAAAGTCAGAATTACAAGTTTGCAACTTTCATGATGATAAGGGTTTCTGAAAGCGTAGATGAAGAAAATAAATGTAGTTATAGTCAGGCATTAATTTATGTATTTCAAGTTAATGTAGTTGAAGGAGTTTCCGGTTTTATGGAATCTTACATTTCCAAGAGACAGAAGTAAGTTCATGCTCATAAGTAAATTAGTAACTAGGTACTAAATGCATGCGTTTAATAGATCAACTTGTACCTACTGTTGAAATTTACTGGCGAGCACCTATTAGTGCAATACCTACAGACCGTGAATACTCATAAATGCCAGAGAAGCCAAAATTAATTTTTGGGTCATTTTGAGCCATCCTAGTAAGTAAAGTACTGTCTACTATTACTACTTTGAAATGCATGTAATTGTCCACCTAACCCGATTGTCCTAACTAAGTAATTCAAAAGTTGTCCTTACATTTCTACTAATTCAGTTTATGTTCTTAAACGTAGCGGTTTCTCTTAAAGTAGCAACATTCAAACGATGGTGTAACACATCGGGGCCCATCGCGAATAACATTTAGCGAGTTTGCCGTCGGAAATAAGTAGAGACGCGGTAATGAAGAGCGTGTTGGCCGCGCGCATTACCGGGCGCCCGCTAACGACTCGCGCGCATCGCCCAGAGATTACTCCGAGTCAATATTTGGAGGCGGACCCTTGCCCGGGGAGCGGGAATGTGCGAATGATCATCTGGTAACGGTTGGTAGGTCGACCTCTTTCCGTCTAGGGCTAAGGTGAGAATGATACAGGGGTTTGACAGATTTATATCGTTAGAAAAAGGACAAAGAAATAAAGAGATACTTTTACTTGTCCACGAGTACAAGTATCATCAGTACCTTATTCGATCTGACTTATGATCTGATATGTAATTTTTAATAAACTTACAATTCTCAAGCATTTATTTTCTTACTCTACTAGAACTGACCGAATATTTTTCTAATTAGCATATTTGTCTGGCACGCAAGATGCGGCCTCAATCTGCTAATTGCACTTGTGTCAAAACCGTGGTACATTTTGGGTGGTGAACTTTAAACTGCTTAGGTGATCAAAGTATCGAATGGTTAAGGTCATTGCTGGCCATGAGAGGTCGCCAGTTCAAAAACGCGACGTACCACTGTATTTTTCAAATTTGAAATTTATATATACGATATTATTCGCCGCTTTAACGGTGAAGGAAAAATATCGTGAGGAAACATGCACACCTATGTAGAAATCTGTGTAGGGCTATATATGGGCTGATGGTGAAGGCGATCACCCTCTAATTTGCTTATGATACGATGCTCATGTTACACAGGAGAAGGAAGATACAAAACATTACCCCTATTGGGGTACACATAGTGTTTGACTTAAAACCCAAATCCAAATACCTGCGGGGTAATAAAATGTCAAAGTGCAATCGAGGGTGCGAAGTGGTCTGAACAAACAGGGGGTTAGTTCCGGGCGGCACCTGTGAGCGTGTTTGCGGCCCGCGCGCTGTTTGCGGCCCCACTTACGGCGCGGGCTAGAATCACTGCGCACACGCAGCGCGCCACACGCGCGCTAGGCGAGGAACTCTTAATCTGGCGGCGCTTTTGAACTATAGGATTAGAGTTGCACTTGTCATTGGGTGAAATACTTATGTAAAAGCGTAAACGTATAACAATTTGTTTTTTCCAGATAAACACAAGTTTCTACGCTTTTTTTTCTCTGGTTGATAATGCCTGTGCCTAACTGTTTATGTACAGTACGTACTTACTTACTTAGGTACATGATATCTACCCAGGTCACTGGTAATGTTATATGTCATGTAACAAAACATACAAATTTATTTAATGTTACAATACAAATTCCACCTGTAGGATCTAATTTTTGTAGCAGGGTCGGTAATTTTTAGCTGATTGGTGGGAAAATAAGTGAACACTTGCTAATTGTTCTGTAAATCATTACTCGTTTTACCTACAAATAGAGTTCTTCCATTCGTTATGTCCTATCATTATCTTATGTTAGATAAGTAAGGACCTATACAAAATACATCAAAAATATTTTCAACTTTAATGTGGTTCAAGGTGGTGCAATAACGTTGCAATCAAAATTGTTTCTGAGTATTTCCATCTCTATTCCTATTTCTGAGTAAGCTTACTGAGTTCTTAAGTATTTTCGAATTTCAGATATTAAACAATCCAAGAAAAGCGACTCAATATTTTAGATAGGTGTATAAATGAAATTGTAGCAGCTTAATACGGTACTTAAGACGGGATGAGGCCCATCGGGGACTCCCTAAGAAGATAAGCACCCCACAATGGGAATGTTTGCGCAGCGACGCATATCAGCCCCAACACGGAAATAAATCCGTAAGACGCAGGAAGAAGATAAAAATCGTCACACGGCGCGCCCTACTCTACAAAATACAACCACCGTCAAAATATTGCCTAACACTCTTCATCAACTATTATGTAACTCTTATGGCTCTAGAAATAAAGTTCACTAACTATTAAAATACCTACGAAACCTCTGGAACCGACTGTATCTTTACGGAAAGTTTATAGCAAGCAAAAGGTGCTGAATAATAATATCAATAGCCATACTGATAAGATTATCGAGCGAATTCACTTTTATAGCAATAAGATTAAAGTTTTTACACGAACTCCATTGCATATTGCATAATAAATACAAACTCAATGGTACAATGTGTTTAGACTCTACTTTTGCAAATAAAATAATTATATTCATAACTCTCGTTTTAACGGGTTAACATGTGATTAAATAATGAAATTGCAAACAAAGAAGGAAAGTCTCATTAATAGATTGTCTCAGTATTTTTACTTTGGGAAAGTACAAATTTTAAAATGATATGTTTTAAGTGACGGTCTAACATAATACTCGTGCTATTAGGCTTTAAATCTCTTTAAATTAGAGAGGAATGTGATTCTTGACTTCGATACGAAAAAATGGGTTAGTTGCGATATCACGCGAAATCGACCAGTTGCAGTTTTACTCGAAAATCGCAACTGGTCTTTAAACAAAATGTTCGGGTGAAATTGCAACTGCGAAATAAACGCAACTAACCCGAAAAAATAAAATATCCAATTACTTATGTCCTCTCGTAAAACTACTGAAATGCATATTAACATGTGTATTCAAGTGTATTGAAAAACTCGTTAAAATAACGCCCAAAGCAGTAAAAGCTCACTGTTACATTGGAACATTTCCACACAGGACGTTGGCAGTTATTCATCAGAGCAGATGAAAAGCGCCGACAGTTGATAGGGAATTAATGAACAAGGGATGATAAGAGATAAGGCCCATTGAGCCGGTGGATCAAGCGGCCGCGGTCATGGGTCACTGCCATTAAGCTATCGCGCCGTATTTATGGCCAACTAATTATGGAATTTTCACGACATGACATGACTACTTCGTCTATGATATACCGCCTTCAACACGTACCTACAAACCTAATATTAAGATGATCTTTTTTTTATTATGAAGTATCTAATGAAGTACCAAATTTATTTAGTAATAATACCTATAGATATATGTTACGTGTTATGCTAGAAGACAAATTAAACCTAGGCTTACTCGGGTTTTTTATAGTTTTCGAGTTATGATTTATTTCTCAACTTTTGAGAATAGTTGACCTAACCGACAAAAAAATCATTTCCGAAAAAAGTCAAATACTTCTTGTATTTGACTTTTTTCAGAAATTATTTTTGTAAATCAGTTTTCATGATTTTTCTTTTATGCCTAAAATATTTGTCCACATAACTTATGTAAAAGTTTTCAAAATGGATAGTACAAACTGAAAAATTACTTTCTGTAAATAACGTACCTAATAAGACATTATGTCTTAAAATTTCAACTTTAAATTTTAAATATTAGAAGGTAGCTGCATGGCTGCCCTCCTAAGTAACTGCGCCAGACTCTTAGCTTTAATAAAAACCAGTACCTACGTACTACAATGGGCTACTTTTTCTGAAATCGGATGTCACAGATCGAGTGGTAGAAAAATCATAAAATTTGCCATTTGATTACGAAGTATTATTTGAACATTTTAATATTTCTAAAGTTAATAAAATTGTATACATACAGTTAATTTTTAGGGTTCCGTAGCCAAAATGGCAAAAACGGAACCCTTATAGTTTCGTCATGTCCGTCTGTCCGTCTGTCCGTCTGTCACAGCCGATTTACTCGGAAACTATAAGTACTACAGTGATGAAATTTGATGGGAATATGTGTTGTATGAACCGCTACAAAAATATAACACTAAATAGTAAAAAAAAGAATTGGGGGTGGGGCCCCCCATACATGTAACTGAGGGATGAAATTTTTTTTTTCGATGTACATACCCGTGTGGGGTATCAATGGAAAGGTCTTTTAAAATGATATAAAGTTTTCTAAAAAACATTTTTCTTAAAGTGAACGGTTTTTGAGATATCAGCTCTCAAAGTCGTAAAAAGTATGTCGCCCGCCTCTATTTTTATAACTACGGGGTATAAAATTCTAAAAAAAATAGAGGTGATGCATGCTAATTAACTCTTTCAACGATTTTTGGTTTGATCAAAGTATCTCTTATAGTTTTTGAGATAGGTTGATTTTTATTATATTTGCTGCTACGGAACCCTTTGTGCGCGAGCCCGACTCGCACTTGGCCGGTTTTTTAATATTTTTCTTGATAATGAATCATCCATTAGGTATCCCAACAATTAATTTATTGTCTTTTCGCATAAGTAATTCTACAGATAAAAGTTCACAATAAATTGTGCGTTAAACGTTTTTCTTATAAAACTTAACGAGTTCATGCGAAACATTACGGAATAATTACATTTGCAATGTAAGTAGGTATATACCTAAATGCTAAAAGTTTGGTAGCAAGGCTGCCAGAGTGCAAATCTCGAATGGAACTAAAGGTTTATCTTAAATATTAACCGTTAGTCAAATATTAAAGTGGAAGAGGTGTAGTAGGTATTGTTTGCGTAACATTATTATTGATCCCGAATATTTTTTCATCTCATTATAAGGAATTATACAGGGTGTAACAGGAGGGGTGGATCATCGTAAGTCAATCGATGGGGGACTTCAATACCTATCGATATAACCCCCATGTATGTTCAGCGATTTTCAATAGTTCCAAAGTTATTGAAAGTTTTGTGAAATTTTTGTAAGAAGCCGGAATTCAGTATAAAAGTCTTCACTGTAGCTTAACTACTGGACCTGCTTGCATGATTTTTTTTCTAGAAGTAGTTCAATAGTGGGTCTTTATAATAACGATACCGATTTGAGTCATAACCCTATCATATTTGAGTAAAAAAATAATTCTTTACAAAAGTTTTACGAATCGAATTGTGTCTACCAACTTTCAAAGCCTCCAGTGAAAAAAAAGTGCCTGTGTTTTTTTTCTAGAACTTATTTTAAAAACTACCTACATTCATGGATAGTATACCTTGAAAATTTCATACCGCTACTGCCAAAGCATCAAAACGAAAAATGAACGCGAATGGCACAGGTGCCATAAATCAGTGTTTTTATTTTTCATGAAAAACTTTAATTTAAAAAATAAATCGATATGTTTCAGCAAATTTATGCTATGTTGGTAACATTAGTAGTAGTAATTTTACAGAATTGCTAATTGAAGGGGTGAAAATCAAACAAAGAAAATTCACATATTTTTTGTTAATATTTTTTTTTATAGTAAGTGTTCATAATGGGCACCATTATTGGCTATTCATAGCTTAGAGCTTCTTAAAAAGCTTTTTTGGAGGTTGTGGAATGCTTCTTTTTTGTAAAATTTTCAGGTGCCCAAATTGTGATAAGGCAAAATGTAGTAGTAGCATTTTGCAATATCCGAAAAACCTTTGTAAAAAGGTTTAGTATATGCATAGCCAATAATGGTGCCCATTATGAACACTTACTGTAAAAAAAATAATTAACAAAAATTATGTAATTTTTCTTTGTTTGATTTTCATCCCTTTAATTTGCAATTCTGTAAAATTACTGCTACTAATGTTACTAACATAGCATAAATTTTCTGAAACATATCGATTTATTTTTTAAATTAAAGTTTTACATGAAAAATAAAAACACTATTTATGGCATCTGTGCCATTCGCGTTCATTTTTCTTTCTGATGCTCTGGCAGTAGCGGTATGAAATTTTCAGGGTATACTATCCATAAATGTGAGTAGTTTTTAAAATAATTTCTAGAAAAAAAACACAAGTACTTTTTTTTCACTAGAGGCTTTGAAAGTTGGTAGACACAATTCGATTCGTAAAACTTTTGTGATGAATTATTTTTTTATTCCAATATGATAGAGTTATGACTCAAATCGGTATCGTAATTATAAAGACCCACTATTGAACTACTTCTAGAAAAAAAATCATGCAAGCAGGTTCAGTTGTTAAGCTACAGTGAAGACTTTTATACCGAATTCCGGCTTCTAACAAAAATTTCACAAAAATCTTAATAACTTTGGAACTATTGAAAATCGCTGAACATACATGGGGGTGATATCGATAGGTATTGAAGTCTCCTATCGATTGACTTACGATGATCCACCCCTCCTGTTACACCCTGTAGATACAAAAATGAATAATGTTGCTGCTTTGATTAAGATATTTCCTCTACTGATGTACCTATTAAACCTACTTCTATGAAACAGTCACAAAAATTCAGGTAATACCTACCATAAATGATTTTTTCATTTATAATGGTTTATTCATTACCTACATTTTCGCTATGATGGTATATATTTTGTATTATTATGATTTATCTTATTATAACGGCATTCGACCCCGCCTATTTAATCGCGAACCAATGAGATCAGTTTCTAATTAATAATATAGGTACGTAAATATTTATGTTTGTCGATAGATAGTAGCATAATATAAATATGTAGGTATTATTGCACATAGATTTGTGCGCAATAATAATATTTGCATAGATAACGAAAATCTATCGTAAGCATAAAGTAGTTAATTCAGATCGTACTATGTACACCTACCTAAGTTTATCTACATGCACCCAATAAATAGATAGTGATTAAGTGCTATTGGCTAGTAGATACTTACTTTATCAAAGGACTCTAGTAATATACTTAATTTTCAGTGGCGGATCTCATACGCCTCCCCAAAGTAGGTAGGTACAACATATCCGTTTAACGACATCACACGCCGCGCTACGATTTACATTGATTTAGGTACTTAAGTACTCTATACTTTATAGTTATGTAAGTATGATTTTATACTGATTATGATGAGTGATTTTAATATTTCACACGTAGGTACTCAAATTTGAGCTGTACAAGTGTATGTAACACTAAGACCAAAAATATATGCAACAAAAACCCTACTTACTATTTGAAGGACAACAAGCCTTTAAATAATATAAAATAATAATTTTTAGAACCATGAAAATACAAATGCTTAAGGAAAAGCTTTTGCCCGAACTGATAACTTTATTTTCATGACACTGAAAATGAGCTCTATGCATAGGTAATCGACTGTGATCCGTTAAGGAAATTTCCTTTTTATATAATATTTCGTTTAGCTCTTCCTGTTTGTTTATTTATATTTAACATTTACTGAAACAGCGAATCTGGTCGGTCTGCTATTCACTTACGATCTGCTTGGTTGGCACTTGAGAGGCCCTGCTTCCGCTCCGGAATGCTTGAGGCATTCATTCCTCATTGCTACAGTATCGGGTTCACAAAGCATATTGTTCGGATCAAAAAGGAATGAGTAGACTTGTTTTTATGATGTTTACATGATTATATATTTGATATTATGTACGTACATACTTGGTCCTTAGGTACTTAGAGACAATGTCAATAAGTAAAATCAAATCAGGATTAAATATTGGAATATATTCATTATAAGTTTCATTATAACATACCTAACTTAATCCTACAAATATGTCTACAAAAATCCCTAAAACTGAGCTTTAAATTGGATTATTGTGCATCCCTTCATTTGTTATCATTAAAAAGTTCATTCAATAAAAACTTTTACCTCCTCTTTTAGTTTTCCAAGATTTTTTTTAAACAATATTTTCTACGTATGTATTACGTTATTGCCTCGAATGCAACGAAATATTAATGAATGAATAGAATAGGTCATAAAAGGTACCTGTAATTTTACAAAAGGTTCGTTCGATGATGACGATTAAATGAGGAAGTGTAATACCTAATATGTAGTTGTAAAAATAACTAATTAGTCAAAATTATTTCTTTTCGCTTAAATAAAAACATATAAATCTTATTTAAATTACAGTAACATTCTTCTTAGAACCTGATAAACGTACGTGTTAAATACACCAGAAGATCTTTTTTTATAAAAGCCTCCGTGTTGTGGAGTATGCAGTAAAAATTCAAATATTTTGAATGCAATTCCAAGAAGTGATAAAGTATGTCTTAAAAATTATGCTTATCGTAAACTGCACAAAATAGCATAGATATGAATTCCTCGCCTATGACCTAAACGTCCTACCTTGATCATGCCAAACACCATAAAAGGTAACTCACTTGGAGGGCTGCGGCACTATGTTGTCATAGTTGAAGTTCCTCAGCAGTTTCCCCACCGCCTCGTTGATCTCCAGCTTGTCGCAGGGCCGGTCGTGCTCCGGATCCCAACTCATCGTACGAGAATCCGCCTTTGTTACGAACGAAGATGCAGACAGGAGAGCGCGCGTGCGGCCGACTCGCGCGCACTGACTATAAAGAGCCCCTTATGCTCCCGCGCATAACTATACACTCGCCGCGGAGGGAGCCCGCGATACGAGCCGGTCTAGTGTTTGTTTACTTATCGATTATCAGATGATATTATTTAAATTCACGGTTTGAGGTATCGCCATTCAGCGGTTTCGATAAGGGACACATAACATGATTTTTTAGAGTTAAGTAATTGGAATCAACTATGTTGCTAGTAAATGTAAATAAAAAACTACGTAATATTTAATTAACATTTCTACACATTATATTTTAATTATTATCATCTTGCTGCATTTATAAATTTTACATAACGTAATTTTTAGATTAAAATTGAAATAAAAAACACATAATTCATCAACATGACATACTAATAGTACTTAGTACAGAAATTCACTAACAACGTCTAAAAGTTAGAAACACGATTGTGTACCTGCGCAAACATTGAAAAAATGGCTGTTCGGTGACGTCACGTTCTTTGCGCGCGCAGAGGCTCGCAGTTTTCCCGAGTTTTCCCCGCGCGCGCAGGCTGGTGGGCGGTGCGCGCGCGCACGCGGCGCCGCCTCGCTCCGCCATTGGCGCGTGCCGCCGGCCGCTGTGACGTCACTACGCCCGCTATCACGTACCTATAAGCCGTCCGGTCGCGGTAATCATTTCGTCAACGTTAATTTATTGACTTAAGTCTTTTTGGTCAATGGATATCAAACGCGCCCGTTAAAAAAGTGTAGGCACCTTACAAAACGTGGGTATACAAAAAATGATACGTGGTACACTCAAATAGTGATTCCGAATATAACAACATCAATTAGAAAGTAATTAGAAACTTAGACCTACCTGTATCTGCGCTGCGCATATTCATAGAACGTAGAACGGGACATAGAACTTAAAAATGTTATTTATCTTAATTGCTTGTTTAAAAGAGTTGCGAGAGATCAGTCTCTATGCTTGTAAAAGACACGCAGCATTTTATTTTAAAATGTATAATATTCAGCTTTACCTATTTTAAAAAGAAATATTTTGACGCGCGCTTTACTTTCTTGTAGTTACTGTCTATTGGATAATAGGTAATACCTATAGTTTATGTAGGTCTATTACCATAACATGTTAGGTAAAATTTTGGGTCCCTAATTATTTTTTATTGATATTCAAACATACAACGCAAAGATCATTGCAGATAGCGCCACCAGCACAAAAGTAGACAAACCGCGCGCTGTCGTAGGTATATTTTGTGCCATTATTAGAACGTTTTAAGTTTAACATAAATACGAAGCATTATGATTTGATGACTGCAACACGAACCCATTTCCTAATTAATTAAAGGGATCAAAATTGGAGGCTTAACGTAATAACGATCACCGCAATGTGTTCAAAATTACAGGTTTTATTTATTTATGTGTAAGAATCATTATACGTAAGTTTTATGCACAAAAGTAGTTTTATAAAGCAATATTTTTTTATACAAATTAAATAATAATTGAATACTTTGGTTCATTTTTAATCAATTTTAGATAAGTATCTATCAACTCATTTCAACTATCATAGCGGTGATGCTCTACCCTGGTGGCGAAACTTTTCAGTACGTTTATAATATTGTCCTATTGGAACGCATAGTTACCTAACTACTTAAAAAAATCAAAAATTATAATATTAATTATACTAGATAATTCTGTAATTCTATCGTTTCAAAATTTTACTATATCGCACCCCCGGAGGAGTACCTACTGGCACTTTTGTAAAAATTGCTAAAATAAGTTATTTATATAATAATGGTCCTAAAGCACTTCGCGTAGTTTCGCACCTAATATACTTAGGAGTGCTTTGGGACCATTATAACATAAATAACCCATTTTAGCAATTTTGGCAAACGTGCCTGTATAAATGTTGTGTAAAACAGAGAAATACTCTTGATAAAATGAGGGTTTCTTGAAAAAACGAATTAGTGATAGTTAATTTGTATCATTAAAATATTTTATTCATAGAATCATTCGAATTTCTTTGTGTTTACAATATCGAGTAGGAACAATAACGGCTATTACCGTAACGTTATTTAGTTTAATTTTTACTGTGGTATACATTAAAAAAAAGTGACTGAGACTGACAGTGACATATACCTGACAGTCAAGCTTAGAGAAGCAAGCAACAACATAGCATTGCAGTAAATACGACGCTTGTCGCAAAATTTGTTTGCGTATTTTATGCTATAAGAATTATTATTCATCCTGGTTATAACGAACTGTGTGTGAAAAATAATAACAAAAACCATGAAAATCGCAGTGGAGGGTTGTGCTCATGGAGAACTCGAAAAGATTTATGAATGTATTGAAACTTTGCAAGAGAGAGAAGGCATCAAAATAGATTTGTTGATCTGCTGCGGTGATTTCCAATCAACACGAAATGCAGAGGATTTACGTGCTATGGCTGTGCCAGAAAAATATCTTGATATGTGTACATTTTACAAGTAAGTTTTGTTACTTATTATAACCAAACTAACCTAACCTGTTTGGTATGTTTTGCTTATAGTTTATTGTACAATTTAAACAAAACGTCACCATTTATTTCCAGATATTATAGTGGAGAGAAGCATGCTCCCATACTAACATTATTTATTGGTGGAAATCATGAGGCTTCAAATTACTTGCAAGAGCTCCCATACGGTGGATGGGTGGCTCCGAATATTTACTACCTTGGCCGTGCCGGCGTCGTTAAATTCGGTGATCTAAGGATAGGAGGTAAGGAAGGGTGTTATGGGATCAGTTTATATTGAGTAATATTTCTAGCTCTTATGACTTTCATTTCAACCTTACATTGCTACTACGATCTTTTTTGATTGTTAGAATGCTCTTTTATACAGGTAACTTTACAGGTCTTTCTTTTTGATTTCAGGTATGTCTGGTATTTTTAAGGGTCGTGATTACTTGCAGGGGCTGTGGGAATGCCCTCCTTACAGTCAGAATTCATTGCGATCAGTGTATCATGTAAGGTCTCTAGATGCATTCAGGCTAAGTCAACTTAAAGATAGGGTCCATGTAATGCTTTCACATGATTGGCCAAGAGGTATCACAAACTATGGAAATGTAGAACAATTATTAAGGCGAAAAGTATTTTTGAGGTAACTCTTCTCTTTTGTTATGCTAACTAGTTGACTAGGAATAATATAATTATTATTTTCCTTTTTATTAAACACTAAATAATTTTTCAGGGAAGATATTGAATCAAACCAGCTTGGGAGTGTCCCTGCGGAGAACTTATTGCACAGTATGAAACCAGACTATTGGTTTTCTGCACATTTACATTGTCAGTTCGCTGCATTGGTCAAACATGATGACCAAAGTGAAACTAAGTTCTTAGCTTTAGACAAATGCTTGCCAAAGAGGAGACACCTTCAGATTTTAACTATGCCTGAAGAATATGATGGAGACAAACTACTCAAGCATGATGAGGAATGGCTGGCTGTTCTAAAAAATACCAATCATTTGTTGAGTGTGAAGAATGTTGATGGCCATTTGCCCGGCCCTGGTGGAGATGAGAGGTTAGTATAAACATAAAAGATTCCATAAATAATGATACAATAATCTAAAGTAAATTTTTCTTCTTCACATGGGGTCTATAACATTTTTATTGTCTTTTATTGCTTTCGTACAAGATGATTATGATTCACTTACACAATGAATTGTGAGCACGGAAGTACTATATTTTACTTCTTAATGTATTCTGATTCTTATTATTCAATTTCCAGATATGATTTTACACCAACTGCAGCTGAAAAGGAAGCAGTTATCAAACTTTTAAAAGACACCATAATAAGAGAAGACAGTTTTGTCAGAACTGCTCCTATTTATAATCCTAAAGCACCCAAAACCAAAACTTCCCCTTCCAATCCGATAGCTAATCCTCAAACAGTGAATTTGTGTGAAAAGCTGGGTATTGATGATCCCATACAAGTAATAATGGCTCGGTCTGGAAGGAAAATGACTCAACCAAACCATGATGTAATTAAATCCTGTTTTGACATCAAATCACCTGAAACAGACAAACCATCTCCAGTTGTACAGACTCCTATTAAATGTTCTAAGATGTCTCTGCCAGCACCTGTTACGCCCAGTGAAAATGAAAGTGAAGACACAAACATAAACTCAACACCATCTACTGAGATATCTTTTTTATCAGACAATACAAGCACTGCCACTGAATGTGCCACACCTATGTCAGCTGGACCAAAGAAGACATTTAAAAGAAGAAATATGTCTATATACAACACACCAGATGTTGAAGAAAGTGATACCTCTAGTTCTGTGATAGAATCAGAAAGTCCCCGCTCTAGTAAACTGCCTTGTAAGGGAACAATATTGTGACAACATTTTATGAAAGTTATAAATGGACCTGGCATTGAAGTCACATAGTAAATTAAGTAAGGTTATAGAGAATGGATTATTAGTGCATAATTAGAAATATTTTATTTTGATCTGTAAATAAGCAATAAATTAAATAAATTATGTTGTCCTCTTGTGACATCATTGTCAATTACAATGTTATGTATGTTTTATCTGTTATACACATAGCTTAACGAGATTTCCAGTTAGAAATAAGACTTAAAGCATTTTATTCTCCATGACAATGTTTAAAATAAAATTTTCTTTACAAGCTTGTATTGTCATTACAGTAAAATTGAATTGCTAGAATGTGGTCATCAAAATGTTGCTTTATGGAAACATGTTTTTTACCAAAAATTGTTTTGGCAATGAAATAAGTGCAATGTAACAAGTATTGTTTTATTAAATAACACTTCTTCTCACCTCATACCAAGTTTCAGAATTTAAATTACCTATTTACAGTGTGATATTAGGTGTTCTTTTAGTTGAGGCATGTTTTTGGGCTTATAATTACATTGATTACATACAAGAGGAGTGGCCAGTAGACTTTTGTGTAACTCTGGAGTTATTTTCTTTATTGTACCGGTTTCCTTTAATTCCTTAAGAACATCTGAAAATAAATGAAAGTACATTGAAGTAGGTGTGAGCTACATACATTTAAACATGATGTTTCAGTCAGTTTATTTATCAACAAATACTCAAAACAAATATGAATGCAGGTAGATGTCTTTTTATCTGTTACCTTCATAAAGTTTGAAAAATGTTGTAGTGAAGCTATTCCAATGAACTTTAGTTTTTAAACAGGGAGAAACCATATCTATGCTAATAATATGCATATGCATCCTTTGCATACTGGGTACAGCATGAAAACCAGCTCTCAGATTACTATCTTTGTGTTTACTTTTTAACTCTTCAAATAATTTATTGAATTCATGTAATAGATCCAAATGGTCTTTGGTTAATAAATAGATACTGTTGATTTCTTCATTTGGAAGAACTAAATAATGTATTTTTGCTTTGGGATACTTGTCTGTTATCACCACAACATTTTTTGTTTGTATCACTATGTTTTCTGGATTCTTCATGGATTCTAGCAAACCTAATGACCAATGCTTTGATTGTTTAGCTTTCGTGGCGGTCTCTCCATCCAAGCTTCGTTTGCTCATTTTGTACAATTTTGATAAGTATTTGTTCAGAGCGACAAAAATATGAAAAATAAATGTAACAGCAAGGAAGATAATGAAATTTCACTCAAGTTTACATGTTACAGCTGTTTACTGTCGATTTGACGTTTTCTTTTTTTAGAAGAATTTTAACGTCATCGGCTATGGGCCATAAACATATGGAAAGGCTGCTTTTTAAACCGACTGCGCTATAAATAAGTAATGTTTTACCGGAAAGGTGTTTTACCGGAAAGGTGTTTTACCGGAAAGGTGTTTTACCGGGCGGAAAGTTAGTAAAACATAATCATGTCAATCATCACATCAAACCTGTACATCTCTGAAGAAAATTAATTTGACTCACACAGCACACTTGATTTTTTTTTATTTTGACTTTCAATCAACCCTGTAGCTAAAAACAAAAACTTTTTGTGAGCTAACAAACGTTTAAAAAGGTTATATTAGGCACTAAAGTTTAAAATAAATAAAAACAATTTGAACTTATTTATGTTTTTAATACTTAATTAGGCAGGGGTAGTTTATCTCTAAAATTACATCAATGGCTTAGAATAAAGTGACAGTCATGGCTGAAAAAGTTGTAAAGTTATTATAGAGAAATAACTTTTAATTTTTCAGTCATAAGTTCCAAAATTCGCTTACACACTATTAAATAAATATTAAATTACTTATCTCCTACTTATTTCTTAATTCCATTTGAAGGTAACCTACAAGAAAATTATTTTTAATTAAAATACATAAAGTAGATAAATAAAATACTTATTTCGAAATTTTGGATGAAAGCAAATGGTGTGTAGGTTATTGGAGAGGTAGGTGGCCATCGGCATAATACAGTGAAACCTGGTTAAGTGAGACATCCAGGGACCAGCAATATTGTTTCACTTATAGAGGTATTCCACTTACCCGGTGTCTCAGATATCCAGGTATAAATAAATATCTGTCTCAATAACAGAGGTTCCCATTAACAGAGGTCAGAAAACAGGTTATTTCAGATATAGAGGTGCCATTATTAGGAAATGTGTTAACATTCTAATAAGCTTTAATCAAAAAATTATTATAAAGTTATACCTACTTAATGAACTAAAATAGTCAAGCAGAAGCGTGCGTACATGTAAACAAATTTATTACAAAAATGGGAACTTATAGTGCTAATCATAAAAGTGATTTTAGTTTGTCTTTTGGAAGCATCAATCATCAGATGTTTTTCAATTTTATAAATTTTATCAAATATGCTTTGGTCTCCAATTGGTGTCATTTCAAAATAAGTATGCGATGTTTCTAGTGATTTTAATGCATAACGTTTAGAATTTCTTACTGAATTTACTTTGGCTTTAATTTCGTCGTCATCTTCTTAATTTTTATTGAATGCGGAATTTGTGGGTAGAATAAGAATAAGGAAGCTAAATCTCAATAACACAGGTTTTGAGATATAAAAAACACTCGTTGTCTTAGTAACAGAGGTAAATAAGAAAGATAAATCGAAAGAACGAATCCCAGATATAGAGGTTTGCTTCGTCTCACTAACAGAGGTAATGTAGTGCCAAAGTGTTGGGACCTCAGAGTGAGTACTAGATATGGAGGTTTCTCACTTATCCAGGTCCCACTTAATCAGGTTTCACTGTATAATATAGACAGGTATTCTGATTTATCGAACAGATTTAAATTCAATAGGTACCTATATAGATAATAAGTATTTTTACAGTACTTATCGATACAATAAAATTTTGTAATTATAAGAGAGAACGTGCATTGATGGTTATTGTACGGTGGGACGGCCCGCGTAGCCCGAGTCAGGGAGCGAATGATGTGCTAGTTCCCTCAGGATTTGTTCAAACCCCTTCCCGGAAGGCGCCTGCAAGCTGTTGTTTTTGAGCATCGTTGAATTCAGTTTTGTTGCGAGGTAGCACATCTGTGAAAAGTAAAGTTCACCTATATTCGTATCTGTTTTGTGTTATAAAACTATGAATATTAGTATGTTGACACCTACAAAGTCTGGATGACTCAAGTAAAAAATATTTTTTTACTGCCTTACCTACTTGCCTTTTTAAAAATAACTGATTTTTTATCCAATTGACCCCATCAGGGAAAGGCAAAGGGAACTAGCCCGTACTGAATAATATTTGTGTGATAACTTGATTTAATTAAGTTTTTTAGGGCTTTTTGGGGTTCTTTACGGTAAAAATGGGGCGTCTAAGATATTAGATAGGCAGAGTCACAAATTATACGCCATTGTATAGGTACAAAGATAAAGTAGGTTAGTCTTTAGCCTTGGGCATCGTACCCCTCTAAAGCCAGTTCTTTTTTGCGTACTCACCAAGAGAGCAGACATAAAAAGCAGAGCTCCCAAAGCGACGGCGATCATCATGGAGGTCGCGCAGGTCGCCTCCAGTGGCGTGCGGTGGAACAGCTCCCCCGGCATCACCACCGTGTACTCCAGGTTCTCTTTGAACCTGGTGAACGGCGTGGTGTTGTTGTCGTCGGCCACCAGGGCGGCGCTGGTGATGTTGTGCACGTGACTCGCGTCCGGGAGGGATCTGCGCTTGCGGCCGTGCCCTGGAAATATTTTTATTTTAATAACTAAAGCACATTAAGACCTGCAGTCTATTTTTATATTAATTCCAGGACGTAATTGTGGGTTAGGTACCATCCTATCTAGCTAGATAGACTGACTAGGTAAGTCACTACGGGATAAATAGTTTTGGATGCCCTATTCTAAAGTATTACCTACTTTGCCTTAAATACTGACTGGATGAGTCCGGTACTCAGAGATACTGGGTGCGTACTCAGAGTACCCAGACAATTAGAAAACTGAAACTGTCCGGGATAATGCGTCCGACCGATTTCAGCCATGGCGGCCGATCTCAATTGAGATCAGCCAAGTGCGCAGGACATATTATAGTGCACAAGTGTGCGCGCAAACACAAGTGCACTCTCTATTCCCTTACTCTCATAATTCGGTGAGACGGCAATCCGACATGACCGATGAGAGATCGGGCGCAGGACCACCGGCTTAACGTGCTTTCCGAGGCACGGGCGTTCAACCGCCAACTTCCTAACTCCGGGCTGAGTAATTTCATTACAGAAAAACTCACACAAATTTTGCCCGACCCCGGACTCGAACCGGGGACCTCTCGGTCCTAACGCAGCACTTGCTACCAATAGACCAACGAGGCAGTTAAAACCAAAAGTCCGGGATATTTGCCATGTTGTTGTTAATAATGTTGTTTCATTCTTTCTTTCTTTCTTACTTATTACTTACATAAAGCCTACTTAGTTTATTGAAGTATTTCTATGTGAGTATTTTTTAAAAATTGAATTGTATTGTACCTGCTCTTAAATACTGATCTTCAATAACTTTAAGTTACCTGAAGGCTCGTAAAGGTCGAGGCAGTAGTCCGGCTGGCAGTCGGCGGCGTCCATGCAGGCCTTGATCTGCGAGTGGATCCAGAGCGTGGATCGCTCCTTCATGGAGGCGAGCAGGAACGCCTCGAAGTCCAGGAACACCTCGTTATGGCGCTCGCGGTAGCGCGCCGGCTGGTGCGGAATGATTGTGGCGTACTCGCGGTTACGGCATCTGAGAGATTTTATTTTTAAGGTAGGTAGGTAAATACGTAAACGTTAAAGTTCACGTTACGTAACGTTCTCGTAATTAATTGACATAAAAGACATTTTAAAAATATTGATGGCTGATTATTCAGGAAATGAGACAAAAAAAATCAACAACAGGTTAACTACAGTAAACACTGTTGGTACCACATAATAATATGATCCGGTCAAATTGTATCACTATTCATTGAAATGTGTCATCCACGATTAACCCTTGCACGTGTATTATCCGAAGTGAACGTTCACTTAAAATTGCATCAGGGGGTATTTTCGGTGCCCTCTGTCTTTAAATTCTGGGCTCAACCGCTGCTCTTACATAAGCCCTGGTTCCCCTAGCTGTGTCATTAATTCATGGAATGCCCTTCTAGCTCATGTTTGCCCTCCCTCCTATGATCCCGGGCTCTACAGGCGGGGCGTGAAACGGCATTTAAGCAGGCCTTCAGGATGAGTGCGACAGGCTCAATATGGTCTATTGTGCCTGTGTTCATATGTAAAACTCACTGCCGCTTACCATCAGGTGGAGTGAGGTCATCTTGTAAGCCTATTATAAAAAAAAACAACAGTATCAACTCCATACCCGTCCTTGACCAGCAGCACGGAGCCGGGCGCGTGCGGGCGGTCGGGGTCGGGCGACACGGCCACCTCTAGCAGCTTGATGTGCCGCCACGCCGACTCCGGGTTGATGCGTGCGCGCAGCTGCAATTTCGTACCGATTGGGACCGCCTGGAAGTTATAGAAGATATTTTTAGGTAGAAATAAGAGACATATTTTTTAGGGAGTTAATAGGGATATAAATTGACGTCTTACCATAATATGGTAATAATAAGTCAAGTATTCTCACCTACAGCCAAAACAATAGTTTGTAGTATCACTATAACGTGAATGCCAAAAATAAATTTTGATTTGTTAATCGGCCAGCGGTGTTTGAAGACAAAGGGTGCCGTCTTCAAACACAATGATCCGTGCATCGGATAACTAACATTGGCGCAGGGCAACTGCATAGATCCAAATCGAATCCTATACTAATGCAAGGTACAAACGGAGACGTACAGCAGTTACCTGATCGACGGGCAGGTCGAGCGAGTGGTTGGAGTGGCGCGTGACGGGCGGCGCCTCCTTGTACAGCGCCACCTCGTACTCCAGCCGCCCGGGCGTCTCCTCCACCACGCCCGACACTCGGGCTCCGTGGGGACTGCAATATGTCGAAGGAAACCAAATATTTTTTTTGCTTGTGACGTTACGCTAAGTTGGTAGATAGATGGTATGTTGGCTAAGGTAAACGTGACATCATTATCCCCATAGGGGGCTTGAGGGAGCCCAACGGGTTAAATGATTACGCCAAGGCGTTGCAGTACACTGCGGTGTTTTAGTCGGTAGACCCCCTAGACACTTCCTGAGACCATCCAACCCTAGACCATCTTTCGCTAGTCACTGGGAAGTCCGACAGTATAGAAATATCTTTAATGTCTTCAAATCAGAGGAGTGAGGATCTCTGCAGTAGGGCCGGTTGTAATCACGCTCGCTCTAGAAAGTTTATTAAATTCATAACAGGCGCACTGCGCCCCTAATATGTTTTGACTCGCACCACGTTTTCCCTTTCACTCGTACAATATGTTCCCTAATGATGTACAATTATTTTACACATAGAAGAAATAAAATTTGTAACTTTAAATGCTATTTAATATTAATGTGTATCATAAAATTATATTGGCTTCTTTTTTTATTGTTTAAGCGCTAACGCTTGAACTAGCGGAATTCTCGAGCCGCGACCATCAGCATAACATACCTTCTTTACTATATATGAAATATGTAGGTAGGTACTATCAAGTCAATAATCACTTAGAAGATAGTCAATCTTGTTATTGTGAAGTTATTTGAACCTTTGCGTACTTGTAGTAACGATTGCACCGAATATGCGATATAATTCTTACGCTCGTGGTCGGTAAATCAGTACAATCGGCGCAAGCGTGTAATCATCTCCTTATTAACTCGCGGCGGACCAATATAACGCGGTATTGTGTCTAATAGCTGTTATTGTACTACCACGTACTGCATTATTGAGTGATTTTATCATTGGATTTATAGACAGGCTCGTTATCAAATTGATCATCATGGTATTTATAAATATGATTGATAATATCATCATTTTAAGCTTACATTCCATTTCCAATGTTAATACCGCCCGCCTTTAACTTTTGGTGTTAATATTATAGATTCCAGTAGGTAGGTACTGGTGTTTAGAACGTACTTAAAACGATAGCCAATAAAGTTTTGAAAAGCTTTAAACCACTTACTAACGGGAATTATTTAGCGTGATGGTTTTGTAAAAGCCAATTAGGTCTCGCTAAAGTTTATCATATAAAATAGGAAAATTCTCAAATAGGCACGAAGTCACACGCACTTTAGGAATATAAATCTAAAAGAATTGGAATATCTAGTACATACAGTATATTACATCAAACTACACCGTGAAATTTTAGTGGTTGTTTTCCCGTGGCAGAACGATTTGCCTTTAGTAATACTATCGAACCATGCAAATAATTCATCGAAAAAAAAAAATTTTTTTTCTAAGTAATAGTTTTCTAACTCGTAAACGAGAGAAGCTATCGTTCTTTTATAAGATGTAATGTAATCAGGTATTGCTTGCAGTTGTATGAAATCGATGCTTAAAGCTGAAGAAGCTCAACACCCTAAGTCATAAAGCGGTTCGAATGTGCTTTCGAGTTTTGGTTAAACCTTTCGTAAAACCGGCATTTATTGATTTTAACAACAAATAACTGCACAAATCTATTGTACTACTAAGATAGGATCATTTTACTGCGGGAAAACAACCACTAAAATTTCACGGTGTATAAACGAGCAATCAGGCTTAAAGAAGGAATGAGATCAGCACTGTAAGTGTATTTTAAAACTAAAGCAGGTTAGAAGGTAAATGAGGACGTTCTCACGTTTGATTACCATCGGATGCAATGCACATGCAGAAACGGTCGCGAAAAAATGTGGAAATGAAACCGGTTGCAGCGGCCGCCACCGTCAGATTACCGCGCAAACACTTGCGCCCAATGTAAATGATCCCATTTATCCAAATCGGAGAATTCACTTAGGTTACCTCCAAAGCTAACCAGTTCAGTTAACAAGATTTTATTTATCTTCGATTACGTGAAGAATTTAGTATAGTTAACTGTCTATCTATATTATTATTAATATTGTTAATATTGTTAACTTTAAAAGTAGAGAAAAAGTTTAATAGAAAGTTTGTTATGGCATGATGTTCCTGAGAGAAAATAAATTAACGAGTAATTAGTTTTATTGGACCAACTATATGGGGCAATAAAACCAATTTCTACATCGAGGGCATAATTCTAATTTCTAATCTATCCAGATTAATAAGTGTCTATGTGCTGCGGATATGGTGTTTACAATTTCAATAAAAATATAAATATGGCAGAATACTCTGTTACGTTTACTTTTGACCCCATTTTGGAATCTGGAAGGCTATTACAGACATAAAAGGGACCGTTATTAAATATCCACGGAGCATCCATAATACAAATTGTCATACATTCTTATCACGTTTTGAGTAGTTAACGAATTAATATCATCTTTATTTGTACTCACAAGCTGCCTGCGAAGCCTGCCGCTTTGTTTTCGATGATGGTCGGCTCCGGCGGCTTGCACATGATGATGAGCTCCTGGTCCGATTGCATCACCACTCCTGGGAACTGCGGGAACCACACGCGGACGTGCACGAAGCCCTGGGAAGAGGTAATTATTACATTATGCTGTACTTTAAAACTTCTGAACCGTGATGTTGATTTCAAAGAGATTAGCAAAGAAACATCGGCGTTAAACCTGGTTGCTCCCCTAATATCTGGTTGAAAACAGACAGTACACCGATGATTATTTTTAAAACTGGTCTACCGGTCGACAGCGCCATAGATACATGTCACACACATATTATACTATCCCTCATTTTGTGTCGGTGTTTAATTCGACAGAACAGTTTTCTTAGTAAGACGAATAACTACCATTTTCTTGCGTCTGGACTCTTGTACTATAGTCAGTAACCTTCGTGGAAACCTTTGGCCTCCGATCTAGATGTCATATTAAGCTTGAACACTAGCATAAATGGGCACGGAAAATACGTGAAGTGGGATCCGTAACGAATGTGGAGCCGTTCTACTAAAGTTTCCAGACTTGTTCATTTATGGTTTTTAATGCATTATAATTTTACGCCGCGCGTTATGAAAATGGGAAAACCCTAGGCTGAAATGTAAGCCGCACATTAGCTTAATGTGCTGAAAATATCGCGTTGTAAGTGGTAACTAATTGACGCGGCCCAGCTTAGTCTGTAATCGTATCGAAACAAACACGTGTTTAGAACGCCTCCCGATAGTATGCCGGGGTACCGCTTAATAATATACAGTCTGTAGGCCACCGTGCACACCGTACGCCGCTAACGGCATGGGTTATTATCCACCGATGACAAAACATCCACACCATATTCATTTTCAATAGAATCCACGTATGGAAAATAGCCTATCACTTGCGAAGGCATGTGCCGTTGATTGGTGTCACACTGATCCAAGTTTAGCTTTGATAAAGCTTGTATTTATAGCTGTTGTGAAGTCAGTTGGCCATATCTCAACAGTGTTTAATATCAATTAAAATCAAATATAGCTGAAAGGAGAGCCTATTTATAGCCCTGTAAACACCTAAGGTGTTAATTAACTCAGTTTATCTATATTCTTTTTATTTATTAATTTATTAGCCTATTGTGTTGTAATTATATTTTCTGATCTAAGTACAGCATTCTTGATAATTAGACTATAATATACCTTGATTATAAACTTTTTTATTGTAATTACTTTGCTAGGATCATATCTCGTCATCGCTCGCACACGAAACATTTGCGATGGTTCAGATAACCCGCAGATACGCACCACGATAACAAACGAGTGTGTTTAACACTGACACGACGACGGCTCTGACATAACCCTGTTCATTGCAGGTGAGCAGGCCACGTTAAACAGTTTGAAGCACAGTTTGATCTTACGTACCTACATGTTCATGGCGTTTATATCTACTTACACTGCTTTAATGTGACAGGTATTGATTTTTGGATATGGGGCAAGGAAAGTACCGACCGTACTTGATACCTTGCATGTCGTTATAGGTCACTTAAATTTCATTGGTTTTGTATGTTATTCTAAAAAGCTTTTCACATTTCGCTTCAGCACGCCGAAATCCCGTGTCCCGTGAAATCCAAAATCCGCAGAGTGTAGAAAAGTTATATGCGTACCTTACAGACCAATATTATTGACGTGGTGTCGCGGCATTTTAATAAGGATCTGGACCAAAATTACTCACATTTCGCTTCAAGACTCCACATCTAGTGAAGTCTGTGATCCGCAGCCTGTAAAGCAGCTCGGTGGGGTCGTCGGGCTCCGGCCTGATCTGGCAGACGGGGTCGGCTAGGGGGTCCGTAGCTCGGTCGTCTGCGAACAACGGCGCCCCTCGGAAGCCTTCGGGCTTCCGCAGTAGCGCCGTCACCGAGTCTCGAATGCCAGAGCCCCCGCTTGAGAATGTGCATTGGATGTCCGTCACTGTTGACAAATTAACACTGCATTAAAGAAGGTGTGCTTTCTTTGATTATAAAATACTTAAACCAAGGCAGCGTTACGCGGGGCGGGGTACAGGGAGTACGGGGAATGTTATACGAGTATAACCTGCGCTTGCGTCTACATAAGATGAGATGATATAATATTTAATACTACAAAACTGTTTCAAAGACATTTTTAATATTGAACATCATTCTATGACGAAAAATTATATTCCTGTGTAAATTCGTTATTCGATTATAAAATGCTATACCTATAATATAATCGTAGCTGCTATATTCTGACGATGCTTCAAGCATTTGCCGTCGATACGTCAAGATTTGCCAAGACTTAACATTTTATATCTATGTTTTGCTATGCTGTGCCAGTCAGATGATGAACAAAGAACATATATATACCTATGCAAGCTATGCACATCAAAATTAGGAATAACATTAATTGTGAGAAATTCCTGTGTAAATCAAATACATACCTATGTGATAATTTTCTTTTCGCCATTTTTAAATCTTGAGACCGATTAATGGTTAAGGGTAGTGTTAAACGTTTGCAAGTTACTTATACGGTCAGAACATAACTGTGTCGCAGAAACGGTAAATAAGATATTTATTACTCGACATACCTACTTTCCTTTCCTTCGATTTCTTATAATATTGTCAATAAAGTTTCACTGACCTAATTTGCAATGTTATTTGTTTAATATAAAGGTATGAGTACCTAAAGTAAAGATGTAGGAAGAACCTTCCTCCTGTTATATTACATAGGTATTTGATTAAAACCAAACTTAATATTCTAAATTTATACGCAGTTAAGTAAGTGATAAATCTGGAGATCACACTCTCACCATTTTTGCATTATGTAGATAGGTCATTTATGTATATGTAGCTTTCTTGAAAATTATTTCTCCACGAGATGCTTGGCTAATTTCCATTAAGATTAGCCGCGGTGACCTATGTTAGCTTAAGCAAATTCTATTACAAAGGCACCCTTTATCTCATTGGCATAATGGTCATCTAATGTATGTATCGTGAGAAGAGCTTAGGTCACTTACCATCGTAGTCTTGCGTTCGCCCCGCTTGGATCTGTAACAATAACCATTCAAAATCAGAGGAAGGAAAAGACACAATGCGGCTAACTTTAATTAATTCTGCTGTTCAATTCATTTATCTTTCGTATAAATCGTTTACCCTCATTGTTTGAGTGTGTAACTTTGATTATGGAAAAGATATAACATAAGGTTTAAACCTGAACGTTAAGGGAGAATTGCATAGTTGTTAATAATAATTAATAATTTACCTAGATATATTTTTATTGCTATTTGCAAGTAGTTTGGTAGGTTAATGAGAAAGAAATTAGTGTTTTCAATCTCTAACTAAACCGGATTTTTAACGGTCCATGAAAAATGAAATATCTGGGTAGAATTTTTTACCAAATCACGGAAATGAGATAGTCACGTTTATTACCTTAATTGGTAATTTTGGCGTAAATATTACACTCAAATATCGCGTTCTTTGTTGCAAGATGAGTAGGTAACTGGGGCCGCTGAACCAATCAGTGGATAATAAAAATCCGAATCAACCGCAAGCGATAGCTCACGGATGCATGGAGAGCTCGGAGCTTACGGTGCGTGATCGTTTGTTAATAATATCACTAATATTCTACGTGATGAACAATATTTCATTAAAATGAGATGTTTCACTAGGTATAGTAGGTATTTTTATTACTTGTATAATATTTGCATTATGTCCGGTCATGGACTTCGGGAAATTTCTCTTTTTTTTCACTTGCCTAGTAACAAAACTAGGTATCTTCTAGTAAGTTCTCGTCAATCCAATGGATTTCTTTGTGCTTTTATTTGAGTAATTTTGTTCTTTCGGCTGTTAATCTTTGTTAAAGGGATCAATACTGATAACAAATCAGTAAATGATCCCTTTCAAATAATTCCTGGCAGACATTGAGGTAAAATAAGTGCGCTTTAGAATTATAAACAAAAATAAAACTAATTATTATTCATACGTTACAAATCACGCGGAAATTTGTAATTTAAATCCTAGTTTATGTAGTTCAAGTTGAAGTCATTGTCGCAGTGCTTAATCAAAACGCCCGAGTCCCATACTTTATTGCAGGTAGACATAGTGCCTTGTATGAGCTTCTAACCGTTTTACGTGAGTTGGAAATGCACGACTATCTCCAAATACTGTACTCAACGAGGATTTATTACTCCATTGTTGTTCAAATAAATAGGAAAGCATTGTTTCCGTTAGAAGTCTTTAATACTAATGTCATTTTCGTTAGAGAAAATGAAGGCTTAGTTTTTCTTTAGAGCAAATATTATACTTACAGAAATGTAACAACTAAAGAAAGAAAGAAAGAAAACGTTTATTTAGTGACAACAAAAATAACTTATACTAATAATAATAATAGATAAAATATATGAAAAAAAAAACTTTAAACTGTGCCACTTAAATGGTAAGCCCTCAGCATACGTCTTGGAATAGCAGACTCCACAACGCTGATCTTCTGGACATGCCTCCAGAGAGTATGCTGTTGTGGCGCAGCAAATCATCATTTATCATCACATTACAAAAAATAAAATAAAAAAACATTAGACTAAAAATATTTTACTAAATATTTATAACTACTGCGTTATCAACCCAACAAATAAATGAAGCACATACTTATTCGAAACATTAAAATTAGTTTCTACTCTCTAAACTAAGCCAATTTCAAGTAATAGTATCGTAGGTACAGCTTCTTTGAAAAGGAGATTTCATTTCCGTTCCGCAAACATTTTCTCATCACATCAAATCGACCCATCGTCTTTGGAAAGGTTAAAAATATGGTTTGCGGTTTTACAAACGAAACGGAGCATACCGCATCATTTAGCCGCAAACGTGATGCCGGGTAATGCGCCGTCGAAAGTAAGTCGATTCATAGACGCGCGTTACACTTCGTTTCCTCCGCACAACGCAAGTGAGGCAAGTACACCACCGCCTATAAATACGTGCCATTGAAACTAGTCCTCGTTAAGAAAGCAATGGAGAGTGTGTTACGATGTTATCTCGTACATTTGTTAGGGTCAAACCTCTGACCGCCGCCGATTCGTGCGGAAACGTCGTTCGGATGTTGATAATCGTCGCTGGACGCTCGTATGCAAATTTGCGGTAAACGGTTATTTTTGAAACGGTGCTGCTCTGGTTATTGGGCGTGAAGACTTTCGGAGGATGAGAATGAATTTATTCGCCCGCCGGCACCGAACGGTTGTTTGTTGTGTATGCGACTGCTTGGCCCATATTCCACATATGCGGAATACGTTTAGCGAATCCTCCATTGTTTTAATTTTATTACACGACGTGGATTACTTTTCACTTTATTTAATCACCGTCTTATGAAAATAATGAGTACAATACGCAATTTTACGCATTGTTGCTAAAAGGCTATGAGAACCAAAATAAAATCATCACACAACAAAACAACATTGATCCGACTCGGAGTTAATTTAGAAACTTGGCTTGGATTGGGAACTTATTTTTCGCATATAGGGACCAAACGGGATTTAGAAAAAAGACACTCAAAGTAAGAAACTAGCCCATACGTGTATGTTTGTCCAAAGTGAGAAATTCGCGTTTTCCTACTCGTTACCGATAGTACCACAGGGGCTTTTCCTTCATCGTAAATTAGGAAAAAAGAAAAAAAAACCACAGGAGCTTTTCCAAATTGGGCGATAAATATTTGACATTTAATTAATATGTACGTACGTGTAATGTGCCTGTTCGTAAATTACTCGTACTAAATAATATCTCTTACCTAGTACCTACTCATAGTCATAAAGCAAACTCTACATCCATCATATACAGATCGATGAGATGAGAGAAATGTGTAATTTGATTTGATGACGTATTATAGGTAAATAATCATAACATTAGCAGCAAGAACACTTCCTTAATTTGAAAATTAGACGCGGTTGCACGGGGTGTGTCCCACGGTACGTTATCGTCTTCCCAGGCAGAATAATTGTAAAAGATTGTAAGCGTAATTGTAAGAAAATTGTAAGTGTAATTACCGCGGAAGGCGTCGACGCTATTTAATAGATTCTCAGTGAAAAATCGTTTTAATTTATAGTTAAAAGAGGCGCGTGAACACAATCATTTGTGGACAATGTGAGAGATCTCTTTCATCTTTATGGCAGAACTTTGTAATGGGTAATGTTAAAGTTATCTAACGTTTATTTATAGTTGCAGCATAATAGATGTTACAAAGCTTATCTAGCTTTCAATTGAAAAGTGTAAATCATATACGTAAGATTTGTAACAAAGCTACTTCTTACTAATTAATGACACTCGTTTATGAGTACCATCTTGAATAAATATAATACAGTTTATAATATGTTCAGGAGTATAAAAAAAAACTTTTTCATTAAGTAGGTAAGTGACTCGCTAATCGAATCTTAATAATTTTTAAAAACTTAACTACTTAGACTTAAAAATATTCGGCATTTTGACCGAAAATTAGTTCGACACCTTTAAAGCTCTTTGTATGCTAGCAGGATCTCATCTGTATAATGAATATATAAGTTCGCAAGTGCAAGTGGACGCCGTATGCAAATGTTTGAGTGTTCGCCGCGTCATCACAGATGCATAGGTAATGCAGTTACGTGTGCACCGGTAATTTTGCGCGCGCGCCGATGCCGGCGCTAATCGCTGCGCGCGCACGCCACCGCCTTGTTATTGAACGATTATTGTGATGCGTTCTTCAAAGGTCATTGATACTTTCTATGTGTTGACCAGTTAGCCGATTGATCTCGGCAACAGCTATGAAAATTTGATTGGCAACGGAAATGCCGTCTTGCTCTACCTTTTGATTAGAAATGCGTTGGCTGCGACATTTTCGCAAAACCTTAACCATGTCATAACATACTTAGGCCAACTTCTTCTACCCTATACGAAGAACGTAATAGTACATCTAAATTATCATCAGTATGCAAATACTTAGAGCTAGAATATTTACTTAATATTTTCATTTCAATGGTCCCGTTTAAATTTATATTCTTACTACATTTTTGCATAATACGCAATTTGTTTTGCATTTTGGGGATTCTTAATATTTACAACTAACTAGTGACCCGCCCTCGCTTCGCTTCGGGTAAAATATTAAAGTTTTTTTTTTAATTATACATTAAAAACCTTTATCTTAAATCTCTATCTATTAAAAAACCGCATCAAAATCAGTTGCGTAGATTTAAAGATTTAAGCAAATATATTTATATTTATATATATATATTTTTACAGGTGGGAGACATTTTGTCGACCGGTTGCTGTTACCACCATACAGTTGTGTAAAACCCGCCAAGTGACTCTGACCTCTTTCGGTCAGGTCGCGTTCCGGGATCAGCACTGTACGAACCGGAGCCAGGGGGGACCATTGCTGCGGCAAGCGCCGGACCAGTGGAGTCTTAGCGGCGGCATTGTGCGGGCGGAGCGGGTCAGCCCGGCGGCCAGGGAGACCCGTAGACACGGGGGCCCTTCCGTCCGGCGGACTGGCCAACTCGGACCCGCACAGCTCAATACCAATGCGAGACTCCACGCCTTGTCTCGTTGTTGCCGCAGCAGTGGTCTCCTTTTTCACGGCTTTCAGGGTGGGTGCGACAGGCTCAATATGGTCTATTGTGCCTGTCGACCTCATATTTGGATCTCACTACCGCTTACCATCAGGTGGAGTGAGGTCATCTTGTTAGCCTTTTATAAAAAAAAAAAAAAAAAAAAAAAAAAAAATATAGGAATGTAGAGAGAGAAGCGAAGCTTTGTTTTATAACCTTATGTACAGTAGTGGGTACAAACAGAACAAAATTAACTCTTGAATATCACTTTGCAAAGTTTATTTAATTAAGTGTGTGTAATTGTTTTTTATTGTAAGTGCAACATTTCAAAATCATGAGTATACTTAGTTACTATGTAATAGTAGGTATTAATATCTCTGAATCTGGATTTCATGTATGTATGGTTGTGTGAGCTATCATCGACATCTGAATTATCGGTCATCGTACGGTATGCGGATTGATTTATCCGCAGAACGTCTTAAAATGTACTTTAAGGAATGAATTAACCTGCAAAATATTGCTGTAGAAATGCTATTATGTGCTATAATACGGTGTGAAGGAAGTTTATTTTATTTTATTTTTATTTATTCAGGATAACGAACAATTGCATAATATTGCTTAATGCTACTACAGGGTTACTATCTAATACACTTGATACAATTATGCAACCAACACCATTATCCGAAGTCAAGTCCGAAGCCATTATCAGTATTAGAAGTTGGTAACTATTTAATTAAGTCAGTTCTTAATTTTATTTTATATCCATTGTATTAAATAATACTACACAGACTATCTAAGTAGATGGATCTAGTTGATCTATGTACTTCGTTAGATTGTGCCCTTTCTACACTAGAAAAGTACAAAATACAAAGACAAGTTTTCTCTCAGTTCTCACATTTTATGTGAGAACTGAAAATAAGCTCCAGGAAGCCTGCAGATGAATGTAAACCCTATTGAAAAGATATTATCGCATTGAAAATGGATTTAGCTTCTTTCTCATTTGCGAATCGCGCGGCCCACTAACATAAAATCGAAACAATCCGAGACGGATAATAATATAATTTCACTTTAGGCCCAGCAGAAATACAGCGATACAACTTGTACAGTTAGTAAAATTCAGAGCGTTCCGCGTTGGTGACGGTATATCCGCGGCAAATTTATTTGTTCTACTTCAGAAAGTAGCTCGTTATATACTAATATCTAATTGACGCTATGTACGAACATCCATCAAACTGAACAACAGATTAGGTACCCAAGTAGCCATACCGCAGCTTTAAACTACGCCGGCTAAGCACGCTACTGATATTAATTATTAATACACACCACCTCTTCTAGTCTCTAGCCACTTGGAAACTTAAATAACTTCTCTCCATTCTTATTTGCGCCTAGTTATTTTAAATAGTTAAATATCGGCACTTGCATAAAGATCACGTATTCTACTAGTTGCAACTTCTTAATTAATATAGAGGTTATTACAGCATTTGTTAATTACCATTAACTGTCGCACCGTACAGTTTCAAAAACAATTTTGATGTCATTATTATCTGGCCAAGAAGACCAAAAACTTAATGGTCAAAGCTCTACTTTTGAGCACTTAGCTACAAGTGTGTTTCGTGCGAAATTCTTCAAGCGTGAAATTTGATTTTTGTGGCTTCGATCACGCTCGCGAAGGCCCTTTCTACTGTCAAGCTATGAATAGAGACACCGGACCGATGCTTGATTCAATTAGCGAATACAATAGCGATCAAATTACACTTCTTTTTGTGTACTTGTATATTTAGCCACCGAGAAATAAGAAGACGCTGATTTTGTTTTGTGAAAACATTGTAGTAAATAGATCGTGTGGTGAGTCATATTTCGCTATTTTCTCTTTCTACTTATAAGTAAATCATAGTTTCATTAGCATATAATCTATGTATAAGTTTTGCTGTCCCCACAAAGTAATATATTTATTGGGTAAGATCGTAGCTCTTGTCTTTTATGTATAATAAAGTAGCAATTGAAAACAATTAACGTCATCTTTGAAAGTTTGCCACAGAACTCGGTCTGTAATTCAAGTCATTTGTATTGTCCCTATAAAATGACTATGGAAGAATAAGGTTAGCACGACCATTATAGTGTTTTCGCTAGAAAGTACTAAATCTGTGCTCTCACAGCAATATATCAAGCGAACTATAGTGATAACGGTCATAAACGCTGAATCGTTTGCTATTCTTCTCGTCCCCTTTATTGGGTATTTAATGCTCGTTTGCGTATTTTTGTTGTGGTTAACATTTTATTCTGTTGTAAAGATTTAACTAGGTAATACAAAAAATCAAGTAGGTGCTTAAATGCTAAGTGCATTTCCACTTAAGTCTCAGAACATAAAAGTATATATTCTTAATCGATTTTGGGATGATCTTGTACTAGGCTTTGTTCTATTTTTTTTAATGGTGAATCTTATGTTATATCTAGTATTTGTTTATTAGTAAGAGTAAGACTAAGTGACTACGACTGTTTCTCGATATTTTGAGTAAGAGTTTTGGTCTATTTCAAAGTCAAACTATGTATTTGAAAACATAATTCTATGTCTATGTTGAAACAATGCACGGTGTCCATAGTCTGGGCTTTGCCGGAAGATGAAGCTTATATGTGGGTATGAAAATTAGAGCAGAAACAGAGAAGAAAATTAGATGTAGATACTAACTTATGGTATGGTATGGTAGTTGACACTTCGGTGAACTTACCGGGTCAGTGGGATTATGTTCTGAGACAAAATTATTATTTAGATTATAGATTAGAAGACATTAAGGACGTATTTGCTTTTATTTATTTCGTTTATAATATCTTTATACAATCAAAAGGTATTTATGCAATAAATACCTTTAGCCTCATTGAATGGATTATTCGTTAATTAAGGAGTTTTGAAGTATATATTTTAAAAGTCAATATAAGCGTTACAGTCATCATCAACTGAAAAGCTTCTTTGCACGTATACAAGCGTATACCTGAACTTAGAACTTTGGAATATAACGTCTCTTGAACTGTCTTTCCAGTGAAAGACAGTTCAAGCGACGTTATATTTTTTTATTTGCACCCAAATTAATCAGCATTCAGCGCTCAAATAATCTTATAATAATCGTTTCAAAATTGCATTTTATTCAATAGAGCCGGCTGTTTTTTAAGGATTATCTTATTAATAAATAAGGGATATTAGCAGTTTGTGCACATACAGTAGATAATTCGTTACAGATCGATAAAAATAATTATTCAGAATAACACTATGATTGCATAAATACTACTTTAGTAAAAACATACCAGCAAGAGCAGCAGGAGAGCGCGACCAGGGGCGCTCGTCATGCTTGCGGTCTGCCACACACGAGCGCGGAGCCAACCGTTAACGTTGTCTGCCCCGATTACCTTACCGGCGCAAGATAAAAAACAATGCTACTTCTTCCTTCTCTACTTGATTAACCACTAAAACACAACCACTGGCTGACAGACGCACGTAAAAGTTCGCGTGGTCGCTGCGATCCGACGACTCCTCGCTGGCGTGGTGCGCGCGCGGCGGTTCGAGACGGCACTGCGCCTGCGCGCACCGCTTGCGCGCTTGATGATGGAACAGTTAGCCCGGGGAGGGCACCACCTGTTCGCCTGTACCTTATCGTTCTCACGACACGATCACCGATCCGAGTCGCAATTCGGCAATCTCGTGATCTACATTGTTGATTGGCATCGGATCAGGGCTGGATCCACTGCGGCTGTGCGTTCATTACCGTGACATTCGCGCGGAGAAATTGCGCGCTGTCCGATTGAATGGCAGTTCGGAGGAGCGGGTCAGAGATGTTATGAAGCCAATCTCCAACGCAGGAGCGATCGTAAGCGGAGATAGCTGAATAGCTTTATTTTGAACCGAGCTCATCGAGGCTATCGTCTTGATACCAAATTAAAACCGCTGTAGAAAGTCAATCAATTTATAGATGAATATCGCATGATAAGTCTGCTTATACTACAAAGAGAATTTTGGTCAGTGCTTTGCTATTATAATAGCTTTTAAGTGAGTACATTCAATAAACAATGAGAGCTGTTTGTGTCCAAGTGGATGTGTCATTAACTAGGTGCACACAGTATATAACGTATTAGTTCCAAATGTAACACTTATATAGGTAAACTCGTTGTCAAAAGGAAATGGTTTCAATTTCTTAACAAATTGATATTCTTTCCTTTCAGATTCCCATAATTATGACATTAAATTCTGGTGTGCACTAATGTAACGCTGTTGTGAACACGTGAAAGGAATGCTTAACCAATTAGTACCACCCTTGAAGGATGTTTAAGTTCATTGGACGTTCAGTTCACACCCCTAAGCGGATCAATGATCGATAGCATGTGTTTGATGATTTTAGATCAATGAACATGAGGTCAAAGCCAGCGGACAGGTGCCCGGGGCAGCTGTGCGCGCGCCGTGACCGCTCGGCTCAGTCAGTCACGCCCTTACTTTGTCCAGCTAATGGCTTACGGTTGCTTCATAATTTAACAATCATCTAATCTTATGCCTACTGAATCAGAAAATACACAACTAACATTTTGGGACAAATGTCCGATTCTGTAACGGTCAACAAGAGACCGGAAACAACGTTTTGCGGAATCCCTTTCGTAGCGAAATTTTGCGTTTGATTTCATTTCGCAAACGGATTTTTTGAGCGTCCTCTCAATAATTTTTACTATAAAGGAATATTAATCAAAAACAATGTAATACTAGCTAATAATAATGTGCTTAAAATGTCTTTTCGTTATATGTTATGTTGAGAAGTGTGTGCCAGAACAACTATTTAAATTCAACCGTGGCAACGTCAGAATAAAAAAAATTACAAACCTGCTTATTTATGAAAATAGTACAATATAATATCTGTCGTGAAAATATATAACGTTGGTATAAATAATTCCCCATACCTTTAACCAAAAAAGCTCTTGGCATACCGTGCTTTACGCTTCATACAAAAGACATCAACGGGATCTTTTTCGGACCTACAAGAGTGTCGTAGCAATCACGAAACATTTTTAAACACGAATGAGTGTAAATGTGTCCATAACCTAGAGTAAATAATAATACAAGTAAAAATAACACATTTTAAAAGCTTTTATTTTTTGTAGCTTAGAATAACCTAATGGGTAAACGTGATTAATTTTATACGCCTCTCCTCAACTTGATTAGATCTACTCGTATACTTCATATATGTTAGGAAAAAGAAAATTTTAATAATGAGTCAATTTATGTAGTATGTGCATGACATGACTGAAGCATAAAAAACATTTTCAATATTTGATAGGTTTTTAATTATACAATTTAATCTTCCAGCGAGGACAGACAGATGAGACAGATATTAATTAGAGACATAGTATTTGGAAAGAGAACAAAAGAACAGAACATTCATAGTTTAGAGATGAAGCGTTTATCGGTGCTGACATTGCTAAAACTACGTACGCAGAAGATACATTGTTACCTTATAATTATGCGGCGATTTGCATACTTTACAATTGTACTTACAGTTACAAATTCACGTCTGTGTCTTTCTAAAAGGGGCGTATGGGAAATCTTGCCAATAATAGCTTTGCATGTACCATGGAAATAATGGAATTTTCACCATAAAATAGGCTTTACTTTACTGGCATGGGTTAGTAGACACATTCTGACACAACTGGGTAATTATGTAGGTACGTGTTATTATACGTCACCAAAATGGATTCTTGTTCCCATTTGTTATTATCATTAGTAAATAAGCTAGGATGGGTGCTACAGGGTGTAAATTTAGAAACAGTCATTATAACCACTATAGGTATTATTTATGAATTTTTTGATGGTGAGGCTACTCCAAGCCAAGGCATCATCAGACGTCAGTTAAGAAAAATGTAACACGGCATAATTATGACCATGCCAAATTTACCCAAACTTACCCCCTTTGATTTTTTATTCTAAAATCGATAAGTAATGCGAACATTTACCAAACTACCTTTCTTAAATAAAATTAAGGTTTACTTTATTTTGTATATAAATCTAGGCGTTTTCTTAAATCTCATTCATTCACAAATTTTGTATGTAGGTAATTTAGTTGCATTTGCGGATTTTTGTAGGCTTCACAAGATTTTCCTTTACCGTTACGTACTTATTGCCAACTAAGGATGAAAGGCGCTTACAAGAATCCCTTAAGTATCTATGTTCTATGTAAGCCGTTGTATGTATTCCTATGTAAAAGACTTTGCTCAGGCAAGATTTCCCAAGAAGCCTATCGCATAAACTGCAGGGTAAACAATCGGCGCGCTGACTGACGCGTGCGCACGCTAACGCGGCTCAATTGTCAACCGCTGTCACCTTTAAGGATGGTGCTTTACAGTAATAAAGAGAGAAAATCAATTTTTGGTTACACGATGCACAATACACACATAAAAGTTCTAATAAGCTTTGTAATAGTCCAATCGTTAATGTATTACGCAATAAACGCGCACAAGGGTGACCAAAAGGTTCTGTCGTGGCAACTGCATGTCCATACGAGTTTGTGACCGCATTTATGTATATAAAATTATATTTATAATGTCCCGGTTACCTGAACTGCCTCGTTGGTCTATTAGTAGCAAGCGCTGCGTAAGGACTGAGAGGTCCCCGGTTCGAGTCCGGTGTTGGGCAAAATTTGTGTAAGTTTTTCTGTAATGAAATTACTCAGCCCGGAGTTAGGAAGATGGCGGTAGAAACCCCGTGCCTCGGAATGCACGTTAAGCCGGTGGTTCTGCACCCGATCTCTCATCGGTCAAGTCGGATTGTCGTCTCACCGAATTATAAGAGTAAGGGTATAGAGAATGTACTTGTGTTTGCGCGCACACTTGTGCACTATAATATGTCCTGCGCACTTGGCTTATCTCAATTGAGATCGGCCACTATGGCTGAAATCGGTCAGACACCGTATAATGTCCTGGTTAAACACATACAACATTACATACATCAACCTATGCTTTATAAATATCAGACACCACTGATGCACTTACAAAAATATACCAGGTACCTAATAAATGGATCACCATCGCTGAAAGAAATACCGTATTTAAAATAGGCAACCCTAGGAGGGGACTCGGCGAGCTTCCGTGGCACCGCGGGCCCAGGCCGTCGCAGTGTCCGTCCACTTATCCACATTGTAGCGAACTCTAACAACAGGTGCATGAGCTCACTTCCTCAATTCCTACATTGTCGCAAAGTGCGCACTTTCTCATCAATTTGTTTCTTTTAAATGGAAAAAGCTAACTTTCTAGTTCATGTTCGACGAAATTAAATCAAACATTGTTGTTTAAATAGGGGAGTTTATCGCGTTTACCTCCTTTTATGCTTTCACGGCATTATGGCGTTAAAACGAATTTTGTATTTATAAAGATGATCTATCAATTTTGAAGAAACCTTTTTATTTGGAGTCGTGCTCTCACAAAATAGTACAGACACTTGTTCAAGAATCGGTCGATTTCACGTAAATTGTATTACTTATTTTTTGTTTTGTCAAGTGCTATTCAATATTATTACAATAGTTCATAACTATGTAGTTTTAATAATAAAACTTTAAAATATTGCTCTACGCCTGTTTATAACGTAATACATTTACATGACTCTCTTGTAGTCGTTTAAACAGACAGACAGACGGACAACAAAGTGATCCTATAAGGGTTCCGTTTTTTCCTTTTGAGGTACGGAACCCTTAAAAGCAGCCTAAGCACTTTTTTGGCTGGATACTATATGTTTAACAATTTTTTATTTAGATTTGGCGTAAAAGGCGACAGGAAAATACAGTAAGAACATTGGTTGTGTTCCTTATTCTTACAACCATCATCCGAAAGTAAGCTAATTGTATTAAAGATACATGTCCAAATTAATTTGATATATTTAAAAAAGCTTCTTCAACCATAATAATTGTTGTGCATTGCCCAATTAAAAATAAACCGCTTCTTTAGATGTTTTTGTTGTTAAGTTCTACAACTTCGCACAAAAACTGCCATCGTCGTTTTAGATCGCTTCTTTCGCCGTCGTGTAAAAACAGCTTTCGTCAGCGGCGGTCACTAAAAAGTTCTGCTACTGGTAATCGATTACAATCTGATTTTTTCTGGAATTTCTTCGGACCTATCTGATATTCATTCTAATCGGTTAGTGTATGAGAAATTCAAGTATTGGTAGGTAGATTAACTGTGAGTAAATATCATGTGTTTAAGGAATTCTACACGTTAGATAGTTTTTATTTATGTTTTTGTTTTGTTACCATTCCTAGTTTTAAGATAAAATATAAATTATGATGATTGTTTCTTCAATTATATAAATTATAAATATTTTAGTAGCCCCTTCACTTACGACTCTCCTCTCGCCTAACATCTAGAGAGATGAAGGAATGACTGAAAATCAGCGCTTCGTAGGATATCTATTCTGCGTAAGCACAAGCTGAGTCATGTCCTTTTGCTCATCTGATTTTGATTTTTCTTTGTATTGTTTGCAAATTGTCTCTTTTTTATATTAATTGTACTGTTCTGTTTTTTCTGTAATTTGCAAAATTTTATTCTTGAAGCAATAAAGTGATTTTTTATTTTTATTTTTTTTATTTATTTTATAATTTAATATACATATAGATATAAACAAAAAGTATTTGTTTGCGATACTAAGATAAATCAAATTATCTTATAATTATACTGAAAGAATAATCCTTTTCCAACCTAACCTAACCATGAATCGCAGTTTCATCGCTGAAACAGGAGTTGGTGGCAGATTGATAAGATAGCATGAATAACAAAATATCCTCGCAACAATTGAAGCTTCTTTTTGCCTTCCACCTTTGCCCAAATAGACTAGATCTTGTAACCAACGTAATTGATCATTAACAAGAATCAGTGCGACCCAGCGATAGTTATCTGTAATAAATTACAAAGAAATGCGCGAATGAACAAGTTGGCTCGGTCGAGCGGAAAACGATTTGTCTGTGAACTTATTTCTGTTAGTGATAGGCTGCTGTTAATGCTTTTTTAATGCGAGACCGTCCCGGTAATGTCTCTTTTTGTTTCGGTATTGTTTAGTAAATATCGTTTCGCGAATATGGATTACTGTGTATATGGGGCATTTATATGAAATTCTTGTACCTTATGTTTGTTCCTGGGATTATTAGGTGAATAAGAATAACATCACTAGGTAGGTGGCTACTTATTAACAAGTTGGTATAAGTCAATGGTTTTCGATAGTTCATACACAATAATCTGACTATACAACCTATAAAAAGGTTGTTCGAGTATAACTTAGATTCACCGACGAACCTTTTAGGATATAAGAAAAGGTTTTGATAACCCCATTCTAGTAGGTAAATAGGTAGTACTTTCTCCTATATCCTATAAAATCCAGCATGATTGACGAAGGCAGGTTTACAACTCGTTTCCCCGACTCTAGGTGGTGTGCTATGGTATCATTATAAGTATTCCAACCCGCTTATAATTATTGTTTAATTTACACCTTTATATCACAATTTATTGAAACATGTCACTTTATGAAAGGAATTTTTAACCTATTATTTTATTTTTAACCTGCAGGTATGAGCATAATCGGTTGTTATAGTTAGTTAAATTAAGAGTTGGCGCTAGCCATTACTCGGAATGGATCTTGTAGAAGAAGGAATACGTATACAAGTGGTCCATCGAAATGGAAGCTAGCTAAGAAAATAGAATCTAGAATGGAAGTAACGACGACTCAGTATAATACGGTTACTTGAATGGGCTATTGATTGTCTTTGAATGCCCTAAATTAATAATACAATATTTTTAAGTTTTTCTCTGAAAAAGAACATAACATAATTTTGTTTTGATTATTTCATTGTACAAATTAAATAAAAATTATAATTATTTTTTCTTTGTGATTCATAACAACGTCTATGGTTACCGAAAAAGAATAGGACGAATAGATAGATGCAGCGATAAACATTTAGAAAGCTCAAAGCTGCCCATCAGTTCTTACTTGATGAATCACTATAAAACTTTCATCTAGCCATTTTTCCATATCAAAAGATGCTACGTAATAAATCGTGACCTAATTGCATGGCCTGGATACAAATCGCAGAATGCGCGATTTATTACAGCGATGCATCAAGGGAACGCGGCTGGTATGGCGTGCGCGTGCGGCGCGCAGTTTTTGCGAGCATTACCAGATGAAGCGCTGCGAGTCTAATCCCATGATTGATGGGACCTTCCGCGTGCTGTCGTGACAGATCAAGAGTGTGGCTCGTGTACCGAAATCGATGTGAACAGTAAAGTGCCCGTTACGCAATCGCGGCGCTGGTCACGGCAAGCACAGCACCGTTGCTGCGGTGGCGGCCATCTGCATCGGCCATTTGTTTTATGTGCGCTCGGCTTTTAATTGTTCAACTGTATCTATGGGCGATCCATTCGGGTTACGGTATTTCAATATATTTTTAAGTAATTTTAGCTTATATCAGTCGGAAATTCTAGCTAAAGAATATTGAAATACCTTTATATGTATGAGTGTTTTCAATAGTGATAATCTGTAAGCTACAAGCAGCTATATTATAGCCATATACAGTATTGTATCTCTAAATCTACAAAATCTTTCCAGACAGAACATAGCACGTTCTTTATGAAAGTAATAAAAATATACAAGTGTTTCAAAAGATTACTAATTCTCCACAATCACCTTAACATTTTAATTAAACCAACATCATGTTCAATTCTAACAATACCCTAGTGCAACATTATTATGATCATGTAACTGTCTGTAACGCTCGGAATGGAATGAATGAATGTAAATGCGACGATTATAATCTGACGTGAGAGTAAGCAGACTAATAGGTAACTGCTGACGAATGGAGACTAATAAATTAACCGCAAATAGGACCTATGCATGCACGCGACAAATATATTTTTTTTTTCACGCTGACGCAATGTTCACTGTATTTACAATAAATCAATGTAGGCTCTTCACATGTTTTCAAGTCTTGATGTATTATATCAAAGGATAGCAAATCGTTCTTATTAAAAGTAACTTTAAAATTATAATTATTAACATCCCTTACATCCCTTCACATCCCTTAACAGTTTAGGGTAGACCCGTGCGCCAGCAGTGGAGACCTATAGATATGGGCTGATAATGACGATGATGAGCATTGAGACAATGTGCCTAAAGAATGTAGGGTAACAGCTAAACAAACTGTTAATAAATAGGACATGGCGCCATAAAGTGAAGCGTTAAGTCAAAAAAATAAAAGAACATAGTAGGGATAGAAAACTTTTTTGTTTTAGTTGTAGCCCAGCACTTGTATTAAAAAAAATACGGTATCGTCGATATCATTAGATATTTGTGGCGTGTGCAGCGATTACTAAGCCTCGACGGCGCGTGAAAAAGACGCCGACTCAGTAGGCACCCGTCAGTAGGCAGGCCCAAGAAAGCTTATGATCATTTGTTTTGCACCAATAGGTGCGTGACTGAACGTTAATTTAATTTTATTACGTTATTTTGGTCTCAATACGATTCTGTTAGATCGTATTATAAGTGGTTTCTAAAAAATATGGAAAATAGCATGTAAGTACTTTTTAGCTACCAATTAAAGTTGTTAGTAGGTTTGTAATTATCGTACAATTAACTATATTTTTATTACGTGAAATTCCCGTCTAGACAACTATGATATTCAATCAGAGCTAATTTTTACCTAATTATTAACAATACTTAAAACGATGATTATTGTTGTAGGTACATGATAGTCGTGATTTACCTACTTACATAGCCCAATTAAAGATATTAGATTGCAATAAACGGTAGGTCACTCATCTGCCGGCTTTCCCCGTTTCATTGTTTCCTGTCGTAATCGGAGCTGCTTGCTGCATATTCGTCAAGTAACGGACCTCTGGCCCAGATAGATTTGGATTGTATCTAATTGTACTCACTAAAATATTGCTTAATTGCTTTCCAAACTGTGGAAATTAATTAGTCATTTATTTAAATTGTCTTATTAATTTAAACTCTTCAGAGGTCACTAGCTAAACTATACGTACTGTCATTAACGTAGAGTCTATAAATATACCCCATATCTTTATCCTGTCAGAAATGTAATCACTTGGGGAAGCAATGATACTTTTGCGAGTAAGCTAAACCGGTTTTTCTTTTTATTTTTGTGCCAACATACCCATAATTTGTGGTCTGAAAGAAAGTAAGATATGACGTTATTGTGGTAAAATGTCGGTACACTCATTTTCTCGTTAATCTTATTTAGGGAAGAAACTTTCCGTGCTATTAGACGGCTTCTAGTGTTGTTTTATTTCAATAGAAAGTAAATGTTTGTCGTTAAACTCTTCCGCCGAATCCCCCGAGAGGTTTATCCGCAAACCGCGTAAACTGTTTGGCTAACGGCCCGTTCACACGGCCATCCTCCACGGATGACCGCGCCTCATTTCGACCGAACTAATCGTAATTTCAGAGCTACGAAATAGGACAAAAACCAGGGGCCGGAACAACCGGGCAAGTGGTACAGCGAAAATTTGAATAATGACGATCTAGCGGAATGTTTTGTTCTTTCAACGCTACGGTGGCTGCGTCTGCGCAGGTCTGGAGGCGCGCGCTCAGACGCTTTATCGTCGCGTCGGAGACTAGACTCCTAATGACAGTTGTGAACGTGCTGAATGAAGACTCGTTAAGTTAATATCTGTGTAGGAAGTTTTATTCTTTCATGAGTGGAATAAAATTGCTTATAAACGTAGAAATATAGAATTGGTAATTTCAAATTCTAAGACACTAATATGATTGTTTATTTTGAAATAACTCCAAGGAGAAATAACATAGCTATTAATAACTAACTAACTATTATACCTACTTACACCATAACTGTATTGCACTTGTTAACTTTTGTGAGATGGTGAGAATGAGTAGAATAAATGACGGTCGATTCTACCTCACAACAACAAAAAGAAACAAGACATTTATTTCTTAGCTAGCTTCCTATTGCCATGGACGTACCCAGGTTCTGCGCCAAGATGATGTTATAGTTTGAATCAGATGCTACTTTGGGTCAGCGGGGGGGCAAATCAGATTTTACCCTGGACCATCCCCCCCCCCCTTTCTGCCCTTACGTCGGTACGCCCATGCCTCATTCGAAAAGGTATACCTATAAAAAAATTATAGGTATCTTTTCGAATCAAAGGAACTTCTGATATAAACTATGCCAGAAAGTATTTTACCTGAGCTTATCTCTAATGTGCCCATACCCCATGCCTAATAAGTGTATGCAAGCACGGTATAAGATGCGCTTTGATAGGCAATCAAAACCTAGTTACAGGGTTAGTCCAAGGCCGGTCTGATGACAAGTAGGACGCGCGGAAGAGATGTCAATACGGGCGCCAGGAATATGTCGTGACTGCAAGTGGATCGGCGGTCTCCACCCCGCTAATTGGCTGTCAATGTAGAGCATGCGGGACATAATGCCAGCCCGCGACAGCGCCCCCGATCGCCTGCGCAGGCTAATCTACTGATAAGGTTGTGCCAACTGGTCGAAAAGAGTTAACTCGAGTTGTAATTCATATAACTCTTGAAGTGTCTTCTGCAGTAAGGCTGTGTGGTAACACAGCCTTACTGCAGAAGACAATTGTCAGGTATGACAACAGGGTAGTTTCCTTAGTCTGATTTTACATACAACTTCACAATTAACAGTAACATATGGGTAAATCAATAACATTAGTGAAAACGAAATTGTAATTTCTTATGAAATGAGACAATAATAGACATTTGAATTAAGCGTTTTGAGCTCGCCCAAATGATGTGTTATTGAAACTGTAATATCTCGGAGAGTTTTCCAAATATCAAACCATTCTTTTAACAGTACCTTTGTGATTGTGTGGTCCACCCATCTATATCAAAATAAAAAATAGGCAACTACCTACCCTATTGAAGTGTCAGGGTTACACGTTGAGGTTAGTAGCATAACACCTAAAGGAGAGATATATAAATAATCTACTGCGCCAATTTAACCTGCTTCACAATAAGAAATTACAAAATAAGTTTTTTTGTGCTTTCCAATTTATTGTTAAGTCTACTAATGATAAGCAAAAGTAAAAATTTACAAACTTATTATATATTTTTGTTTAGTTTTGGTGATACTTTTACGAATATCAGGATAGGTCAGTGTCTGAGCGCTTCAATTAATGCACTTACCAATTTTTCGCAATAATAAGTAGTACAAGTTCTATTAAGTTTAACCTGATCTCTGAAGGTACGTAATGTCTAGGTAATCGAATTATTGAATCGACTTGACCGATTGACCATCCCTATGCTGCCCACGGCCGGCGCACGCGTTTCACTACCCGAGCCGCACCTCGTACCTACGATGTTTATATTATTACCCGGCCACGCTCCAAATGTCCTCGGGGTTCAATGTTCTTGAGCAAAATTGTGAGCGATTTTATGTCATACTCGAGAATAGAGTGTGATGTGTGTATCTACTTTTTGGCATGTTGAACTGTTTCAAATATGCAACTGTTATATTAGATTTAAGCCTCTATAGTACGTAGGTAGGTACTCTAATCTGGTTTTAGACTTTATAGAAAAAAAGAGTGAATGGGTGTGTGCTAGGTACGGTTTTGCTACCAGTAGGTACTTACAAGTAGACTTAAGTACTTACAACTATATTGCTTTATTCTGAAATAAAACGTAAAAATATTGTACAACGTGCATAGGTAGCTAATGTCTATCTACGTAAGATCCATTTATTTAAGACTTTGGGTATTCAATATTTTTCCCAGTTTCACTATCTTACCTTGTCCAAATAACAGTATTGATAGTCATATAAGACGATAAATAAGAGGTCACAATTACACGCTAATAATTTGGAAAATTGAACGCAAGTAATTACCGTAGCGGCAGTTTCTACACCGTTTGATATTACCTAACTTCGTTGTCTATGCTTTGTTCTAAAACTGAGAAGTCATGGTGCGTTGTTTATCTATTTTAATACTTAAACACCTCGTCATGATGTTACTGCTTACTTACGAATAAAACGAGCATTTATCTACACCGGTAATAAAATACGATAGCTGCTTGCTAGCTTCTGTAATCCTTGAACTAAATCTTTTGGTAGCGAAGGTTTTTTTACAACGTTAAAAATAAAAATTTAAAAATCTATTTAACTTCCCAACGTTGTTAGTTAGTTCTGGAATCAAAGGACAGATATAAATTATTATATCTGTGTCTACTTATACACAACGTGATAAAAAAATGCGATTCAAATTTGAAAACTACCTACGCTACAACACCTCTATTGAATCTTTTGATAATCGATTGAGAATAGATTTTTCGATAGAAAGACGTTGTTAATACGAGGCGTTGACGTTTTCAAACAATCGCTTCATTTATTAGGTAAATATTATTATGTAACATCGACCCGAATCAGGTACATAAATTACCTATAATTGTAAAAGCAAAAAAAAAAACATTTAAAGGTAGGTCTGGTCTTGCAGCTACTTATTTTAGAACACAAAAAACTAACCCTCTGGGAAGTAGGCGTGATTCATGTATGTATGTTAACTATTTGCGGGATGTACCTACAGTACAGTACCTACAACTTCGTTATCTATGTGTAAATAATAGTAAAATTGATTAAAATAATTACATCAAATGAGTTCATTGAGGTTTTGACCTTAGCAAGATCTAGATCGAGCGGAGTTTCAGCATGCAGTAAGGAATATATTTGTTACGGCTAATACCCGAAGTGCGGCTACACCTAGGTTTAGCCGGCTAGAACTAGGTGTAGCCACTTACTCTTGGCTAAACCTAGGTGTAGCCGATTGTTTTCGGCTAAAACTAGGTCTAGCCTTCATCATGCCGGCTACAACTAGGTCCAGCCATTCCATGTCGGCTAATACTAGGTTCAGAGAATCCCTGTTTGATAAAACTTAGATGCGAGTCCCGCCAAGCCTTCCGTCCTTCCCCGCGTCACACTCAGGACTCACAGCATCTGCAGCAGCAGCGCGGGGTGGAGGGCGTAGCGAGACACGCGCCTCTGCAGGTTGTGAGCACCAAGTGCTGCTGATCTACTGCAGGTCTACTAGCGAGTGTGACTCATAGCGTCTGTACATAGTTGTAACTGCCTCGTTGGTCTATTGGCAGCAAGCGCTGCGTAAGGACCGAGAGGTCCCCGTTTCGAGTCTGCGGTCGGTGAAAATTTGTGTGAGTTTTTCTGTAATGAAATTACTTAGCCCGGAGTAAGGAAGTTGGCGGTTGAACGCCCGTGCCTCGGAAAGCACGTTAAGCCGGTGGTCCTGCGCCCGATCTCTCATCGGTCATGTCGGATTGCCGACTCACCAAATTATGAGAGTAGGGGAAAAGAGTGAGCACTTGTGTTTGCGCGCACACTTGTGCACTATAATATGACCTACGCACTTGGCTGATCTTAATTAAGATCGGCTGCCATGGCTGAAATCGGTCGGACGCCTTATCTTACATACTTAGTTATAGCCGGCATGCTTTCGGCAGAGCTTTTTTAGATATTACAAAAACATCCAATAATTAGAAACCAAGGTAGTTTTTCATTCTTTTAAATCAAATTGTAATAAATAACACATATTGTTAGGAGTAAATTGTTAAGTACAATAGGAACAATCAGGAACATTTTTATTAACAACAGACAATAGTTGCATATTATAATTTTAAAGAATATAATCATAAATCACAGGTTTATAAAGTAACATAAACTATTTAGAACAATCTATACTTGAGTGACATTTTGAGTTGCACATAATACCAACAGCTTTGCAGAGGCACTTTATGTTGCCACATTTGGTTTTGTAGTTGCATGTTTTCTAATTAATGGATGTTTTTGTAATATCTAAAAAAGCTCTGCCGATAGCATGCCGGCTATAACTATGTAAGATAAGGCGTCCGACCGATTTCAGCCATGGCAGCCGATCTCAATTGAGATCAGCCAAGTGCGCAGGACATATTATAGTGCACAAGTGTGCGCGCAAACACAAGTACACTCTCTTTTCCCCTACTCTCATAATTTGGTGAGTCGGCAATCCGACATGACCGATGAGAGATCGGGCGCAGGACCACCGGCTTAACGTGCTTTTCGAGGCACGGGCGTTCAACCGCCAACTTCCTAACTCCGGGCTAAGTAATTTTATTACAGAAAAACTCACACAAATTTTCACCGACCGCAGACTCGAACCGGGGACCTCTCGGTCCTTATGCAGCGCTTGCTGCCAATAGACCAACGAGGCAGTTACAACTATGTACAGACGCTATGAGTCACACTCGCTAGTAGACCTGCAGTAGATCAGCAGCACTTGGTGCTCACAACCTGCAGAGGCGCGTGTCTCGCTACGCCCTCCACCCCGCGCTGCTGCTGCAGATGCTGTGAGTCCTGAGTGTGACGCGGGGAAGGACGGAAGGCTTGGCGGGACTCGCATCTAAGTTTTATCCAACAGGGATTCTCTGAACCTAGTATTAGCCGACATGGAATGGCTGGACCTAGTTGTAGCCGGCATGATGAAGGCTAGACCTAGTTTTAGCCGAAAACAATCGGCTACACCTAGGTTTAGCCAAGAGTAAGTGGCTACACCTAGTTCTAGCCGGCTAAACCTAGGTGTAGCCGCACTTCGGGTATTAGCCGTAACATATTCACCACCAAGCCTTTTTATACTTTAACATTCTCCGCGAGATGTTTGTCTTAATTTATGAGCATCTTTAGCACAGTATTAACTTTAGAGGGCCAATTCCCACATGTTTAATTAACACTTAACGGAGTTTACACGGTAGTTTAACGGGTTACTAACAAAATAAAGTTTTATTCAGTTGGCCGCCGACGTGACTGATACATATAGGCGATAAAGTAGTTTGTGTAAGGACTAACACGTGTGTTTTCACATACTATCTAATTGTAACACCGTTTATTACGACGTTGACTCATTCAACTTAACTCGTAATTGTTTATTAAAACGTTTTCACGGTTAGATGAAGTAATTAAACGCGTTACTGTTACAAACGATGTACTGGCATGCTACTTATGACTATGACATGCAGATACTACTGTATCTGCATGGTGGTGGCATGATGGTATGGTATAACCATCTAACTAGATACCTACCTAACAATTTCCAAACTTATCTGAAAGAATAGACTAAAGTTTAAATACAATTTAATTTCATTTAGATGATTAGTCTGAAGCCATGGACTAATGAGAACTGGCAGCATCTAGATCATCGTAAATCAAATAAAACCTTAGTTAGTTTAAGTAAAATGAATCTAGGTCATCATAATTTTCCCGTGCATAACAGATGTGCGCATGTTCATAACTGAACTACAAGTGCAAAATATGTTAATCCCATTAATAGATAAAATAAAATAAACAAAATAATAAATAAATATCTGCCCCCCAAACTAAGCAGAGCTTGTAGGTACTATGGGCGTCAGAGACTGATGTACATTCATAGATATTTATAAATACACACTTAAATACATATTCACACCCAGACACAGAATAAACACCGATGTTAATCACACAAATATTTGTCACGAGTGGGAATCGAACCCAAGACACTTGGAACGCCCAGCCAGGTTCGCTAACCACTGTTCCACCGAGCCAGTCCACGTCGAGATTTCCAATAAGTTAAAGCTAGGTCCCCTCAAACTTACGTATAAGATATTTAATTAGGTCTAAACAAAGTCGATTGAGGGAAGGATATCTGTTCTTGGTAAGTATTAATTTATGCAATACCTTTAACGATTTACCTACGCATAACTAAATGATGTTCAGGTAAGCGTTGCATTGTGATTGTTACCTTAACAATGAAAAACATACCTATTTACCTAAGATTTTGAGGTAAAACAGTATTTCGCAAAATTAATAAAAAAAATGTTGAACATAATGTATCATCATCATCATCATCATCAGCCCATTTCTGTCCACTGCTGGATATAGGCCTCTCCAACATAATGTATAAAGGAATATAATCAATAAAGACTTTTTAATTTTAATTATAATGGTTCATTATTGATGTGACCATTTTTATTTAGGGCCCGAACGGGACAAAACGCTTGTTGCATGGCTCACTGGGCGAAAGTGGTCTTGTTGTTGTTTAAGGCAACGGATTTGCTAAAAAACAGGAGAATATTAGCCTCTGGCCTAAACGAGACAATTTTGCTATTTATTTATTGTATTCCATGGGGACACCGGGACACATTACTTAAAAGCGGGACAATAGCGTTAAAAACGGGACGTCTAGTCACGTTGCTAAAGAATAGAAGACAATGTAGGTAATGTTACGTAATTTTACACCGATATGTTCCAGGAGTATTAACTACTCCTACGTTGAGATTTCAATACATATAACTAATTATTTAATTTCTCCTAAAAAAGTTGTATAGAAAGTAGCCATTGTTCGTCTAACAGTGCTTGCCGCTTATAGGTCCTTACGCAAAACCTATCGTATCGCTCTTGGTATCAAACCTATGCTTAACAAATTAAGATTCTGGACTCGCTACTGGCCAAAGCTGAAGAAGTCCAATATTATTGCGTTTTCAATTTTGCGAGTTCTAATCACATTTTCAAGATTTACTTAATACCTACATTGATACATTCATAATTATGTACCAACTTAATAACATTGTTAAAAAGTAAACATGTTCAGTAATGTACAGTTAATAAAAGCGAATACAAAAATTTAATTAAATTTGCAACGTGTTCCATTTAAAAAACTTTTCAAATGTGCGCCGGAATTCTGCGCGCCGGAAAACAGAGTCCACCTACGTCAACTAACCTTCTAACATTTACGTTGCCATAATAATTAAAAAGTCCATCGATCGCAGTATTATTCTGCTGTACAACAGTTCGAATTTAATTAATAGTAGAAGTAACCAAGACGAATAGAATAAAATACTATCAAAACAGTGATACAACACAGATTTGATGGTATTTTATTTTTTAATAGGACTTAATTACGACCCAATATTTTATTTTTATGGTACTTTTTCCTAGATGTGTAGGGGAGTAGGATTTATAAACAGGTCACACTATCTTTGACAGCTGCATTATTTGACGTTGACATCCACCTGACATTAGTGACGTGACAGCAACAAGGCCATTTACTTACGATAAACATGTGCGATGTATAAAAGATAGCAAAGTTAAATTAGTGACTTATTTCCATTCAACTTGTATCAAATAATGCTCTGTATAGAGTACTTAATGTTGCAACTATTTACTTAAAACGTAGCCTTAAGTGAAATACAATGATATCTGGATATGGTGCGGTAACACAGGCCCTTCTTGGGACCCTATTGACGTGGGGGCTGACCGCGGCAGGTGCCGGCTGTGTATTCTTTATACGAGGGAAACATGTTAGTATCAAAATTATAGTACAGTGTTTTTGGTAGGGTGATACTTACTGATTGTAAACATTGTTCTCGTTTGCAGAGAAAACTCCTAGATGTTTCGTTGGGGTTTGCGGCTGGGGTGATGACTGCGGCATCCTACTGGTCCCTGTTAAAGCCAGCTATTGAAATGTGCGAAAAGTCTTCGCTGTATGGTGATGAAGGACAGTTTGCCTTTGTGCCTATTGCTGCCGGCTTCCTCTTTGGAGCTGTGTTTGTATTTGGAACAGACCGGTTTTTGGATTATCTGGGAATCAATTCTACGAACATGATGATGAGTAAGTGTTATATTTTTCTCTTTTACTATTTATTGTAATGTATTGAATAATTCCCTGATATTTTTATTGGTAAGCATTAATATTTAATTATTATTTATTTATTTATTATTATTAAAGCGGAATATGTTACAGACATCTATTTAAGATTATATTTAATGTTCTACTGAAGTTAATCAGTGCACAAAAAAGATTATTTAGAAGAGGGCCTTAAGTAATTATATAAAGGATTCAGCTAAATCATAAAAATATATATCAAACAATTATATTTATTATATTTTAACCCCGTAAGAGAAATCTATTTTTTTTTATCTAAAAATAGCCTATGGCACTCAGGGATAGTGTAGCTTTCCAACAGTGAAAGATTTTTTCAAATCAGTGCAGTAGTCTATTCGAAACAAACAAACAAACAAAAAATCAAACCTTTCCTCTTTATAATATTATTATATTATTATATTACATATTACATTGACTCCCCCGTACTCCAGTGACGCTTACATGGAGCCTACATCGCATGCTGGCTAGCTGAGCGCGCGATGTCGACAACCACGCGACTTTTTTCTAATACTTGCATTTTTAAACTCGTGATATCTTCCGAATTAAATGTCCGAATTGAATAATTCAAAAAGTTATAAAAAGGTATTGAAGCCGTCTTGAATATTAAGTAACTTATTTTTTTAAGGATTAATACCAAGGTACAAATAAGGAGCCCTTTCAAGCGGCGGCATATAAATTAAATTTTTAGAATAAAAAACCGCTTGCTGTGACATAACTATAATATTTAGACATATGCTATCGCGACACTTTTTGTAGATAATGATGAGTTCTGCAAAGTCTTAATAAATGGTTTTGTTCTATCTTCAATAGTTTTCGCAGCGCAGGCGACGTAAGGAATTTTTCAGGTCTATTTTTTACACCTTGGGTTACATTATTGGAGTTTTAGTAAGGATCCCTAATTTTTTTAAGAATATAATATAGCCTATGTTACTTCTGAATAATGCAGCTTTCTAATGGTGAAAAAATTATCGCAATCGGTCCAGTAGTTTTTGAGTTTATTCATAACAAACATACAAAAATACAAAAATACAAAAATACAAAAATACAAATCTTTCCTCTTTATAATATTAGTATAGATGTTTGGAATTCTGTTCAATATTTATGTTTTCCATAATTATCCCCTTGATTCATACACATTGGTCCTGTACATATTTCATTTCATGATTTATTAATTTATTATTTATTTTATGATCACAAATTTATTGACGTAAGTATATGCATGAAAGGTAACATTATAAGAACTTAATAAAAAACATATATTGCATTTTTCTACTCTTTTTGTTAACTGAAATTGAGTGTAGCATGTCAAAAGTAACAACTTCAACTTATTGTCCAAAACAAATAAATTATGCATTGAGGCTTTATTGTTTGAAGTAAACCAAAACATGGAATATATACCTCTTAAAATAGAAGAAATATTTCAGCACTTAGGTGAACATGCAATTTAAATATGCAGATAAAAATGCCCAGAACATTGTGCTATTAAAACTGGAATAAATCTCAGCAAGTTTTCTAAATATCTAATTATTTATTTTTCCTAACTGACATAATGATGATGGCTTGGAGTAGCCTCATTATCATCACCAGATTTGCGGGGAGCGGATGGCTCTCACCCCTAACTACCCCAACTTTGAAACATGTATAGTGTGTGGCCCATCCAGATATATTAAAATTTTAAAAATTATACCTATTTGTAGCACACTTGATGTTATTTCTATGTCTTGTATAAAATATAAATATATAAACACCTATATTATATGAGGTATTTTCTTCTTTATAAATAAGAATGAATTGGTGTTCGTTAGTCTGACTAAAACTCGAGAACGCCCGGACCGATTTAGGTAAATTGTCGTAGTCCAGGGAAGGTTTCAATGAGAAAATATAGAAAAAGAATCAGTATTGCGGTATGAAATTCGCCGGGACCACTAGTTTAACATAAAATTCACTTGTATGTCTGATTTAAATGCAATTCATTTTTAGTTTTTTGCTTAAAATGAGTTTATCATGCATATCAAAGTCTGTGAAGTCTTTCAGACATAATGCAATTGATTTATTTTTATCCATCCTTGAAGGTCGGACATCATTAATACTCATGCAATTTAGCAATCTCATGTACTGTTGGAAAAATGTTTTTGCTTGTGGTTTTATTTAAAGCTTTATATGTTTTTTTTTATATTTATCAATCAATCAAACATTAAATCAAAACATATTTGGAGATATCTTCTTTACCTTTCAAAACATAGATAGTATTTTGTTTATTTTTCCTCTTTTTATAATAATGCTGGTCTCACTAAATTCAAAAATAATAATCCAGCTATTGTCGGATGAAGTGCAAGTAAACAAGTATATGATTGGTAAATCATATACTTACTTATAATGGGTACATTTAAATAACATTTTACAAAAACAAACAGAAATTATCTGCCGTGACTTTCTTTGTTATTGACAGATCACTAATTTATTTGTAAAGAAGACTGAGATGTTATTATTAATTCAAAGTGCTCTAGTTAGAGTTTAGGTGAATTGTACACCCTTGGTTGATTATGTGCATTAGTTTGGACTTAAATTCAGTGATATTTTATGTTTGAACATTTATCTTTTTTTTGGTTGAACACTTTAAGCTGAAGGCTAAGGAAATTATTTCTCTATACTATGTAATAATACCTTGTACCTAAACCTGAGTACTGTTGAAAACATAATTACATGGTTCTTATTATGTAGAGAGTATTGCTTAAAAATAAAGGTAACAAATGTGACGTTATTATAACCTTCTTTTTAAATGCATGGGGTTTTGCAATTCCATGGTAGATCACACATTTACCTCCTTAACTACTACTATCAGGTTTTTAATACTATTGATGGTCTGTAATTACCACAAGGTTTTACTGCCACATAGAAGTTGATTCTCTACTCCCAAATGGCATCGAAAATTATACCTACATAGGCATCTTTTGTTCTTCGTTGACATACATTTACAAGTTCATGTTTACATTTCATATTAATAATAAGGAAACTAATAAATGGTTGTCGCACAATTGTTTTAGTCTAGGATCTTAGGCTGATATCACTATCTGTGTGTATGGATCAACTGTGAGCACGTTTTATTTCCCTACGTGAAGCTGGAGCTTGGTATTCAAAGATATCTATCTTATCTACTGACTTAGCTACCAGCGTGTAGTCTAGAGCCCGCACACTATGCCTTATCATATTATCATTATTGACAGTGTATATTATATTTAATACAAGAGCAGCATAGAGTTGTCTGATTTATTTTTTCTCATCTATCAAAATGTTTAGCATGTTATATCCTATTTTTTAATGTAGTATATATATAATAGCTCAATGGAATACTGATAGTAACAGAGCCCACGACCAAAATTTTTGTCTCATAGCAATACGGCCAAAACCGCATCAAATCGATAGATAAGATTATTCTGAACTCGAAAATACCAATATCAGACATTTTCCGCGTAGCGTTTGATCTGACCGAATTTTCAAAATTGTCAAAGAATTTTACCGAACTGCATCATAGCAATATATCTGATTTGCAGACTGTAGTTAAATGATGATTCTGAGATACCGGAAACATATTTTTCAGACGTTAGTGGTGTAGCGCAAACCCGTAAAATCACTTAAAAAGATTAAAAATGAGACAAAAAAAATGTCTCATAGCAATACGTCTGAAAATCTTTTTTATTAGTAAATTTTGGTTATTTGATGCGAACAAAACAATTTTCAGACGGAAATGTGGACGCATAAAATTTTGAGACCGTTTTGAAAATGTTAACAAATTTTACCGATCGGTATCATAGCAATATGTCTGAAAATTGCTAGACATGATAGAATAAGTTGTCCACATGTGCAAAAAAATTATATCAGACAAATGAAGTGTAGCATCTTTTCTATCAGACAACTTTTCGATACTCAGATAGCATTTAAGAATCGTATTGAGGTATCTTGAATGAAACCAATGAATAATAGTAAGAAAGGGGCAGGGGCGTAATAAGCGATGAGGCTGTTGAAATTAAATACTGATTGATTTGATAGTTTTGGTTTTATTTAAAGCACACTTGTTATTTTCGTTTTAGCATATACTCCATATGCTACACTTAAAGTGTCTGAAAACAGGTTTTTGGTAATCAAGGCAGCAAAACGAAAAGTTAAAAAAAAAATTATCCGTATTGCTATGATACAGGTCGGCTAAATTTGTTGACATTTTCAAAAATGCGCTCAGGCTATGTGCTACGCACAAAATGTCTGAAAACAAACTTTTTCGTAATACAATTATAAAATCTATGTACATTATCACTATCAGACGTATTGCTATAATACCGACTGCCTTTTTTTTTTGACACAGCAGAAATGGCCTCCCACGCAGTTGCTACACTTTCGACCGTTACTATATACCTAGTCGGGTTCAGAATCATACAATCTAAAGATTTTATAGGGTTTTTGCCGTATTGCTATGAGACATGGTTTTGGTCGTGGGCTCTGTTACTATGAATACTTTTTAATGCACATGACTTGTGTGTAACCCTATTTTTTATTTGCAATTATTTCCGCTGTCTCTGTTTGTCCTCCGCGGGCACTGACAATAGTTTAGTAAAAGTTACAAGCAGACACGACGTAACTACATCCTTTATAATGATCTAGAAGACATTTTAATTACGGAGACTCAGTCAGTGGTGCGTGTCATTGCCCTAGACTTCGGACGCTAATGGACATTTATAATATGAATGCAGCGCATTTGTGCAGTCTGTAATCGTTTCAAGACCTACCTACTTATTCAAACTTCATTGAAAATGTATGGAATTCCAACGTTTACAATACTTGTTACAGATTCAGAATTTGTTACCATTAAATGACTCGAATAATGTTCAGTCCTTTATAGTTCATAATACTTTTGCGTTCCATTCCATTTCTGTATAACTACTTACGACTACCCGATGTTTCGATTGAGTTACTCCAATCATGGTTGTTTTGGAGTATGTAGCTATGTTTTGCTACTATTATTATAGTGTAAAGACACACATCTATTACATATTGTTGAACTAATAGTATCGAGATCTGTTAAATTTTTCGCAATGCTAAAAATATGTCGATTTTGCATGGTGGATGTTTTGGTCTACTTTTAAACATTTGAATATTATGTTTCAGCAAACATGACTAATTAACTTATCAATTTTGTAATGGTTTCTTATCCTATCATATTATGACATTGTAGGCCCTCTCTGTCAGATCTGTTTGTTAAATTAGTATGATAGCTTCATATACTCTTAGTTCTACAAATGCATGCTAACTGAAACCTTCACACTTACTAAGTAAGGCATCCTATCTATTACCGCAAACCTTTACATTTAGACGTCCCGTCGGTATTTATTATTCTTGTCATTTGTCCGAACTTGACTTGGCATACATTTTATTTGTTATCAGCTCATACTAGTACCTAGTACGTCAATACATAATTTGTGAAGCGTAAAAAGTGTCCAATATGTAAATAGATGCTCTATTGTAACGTTCTGATTGAAAATTTTTCAACCTCAATTTTAAATAAATTACTTACTGCCTCTAAAATTACAGTATTCAAGTATCTTATTCAGACGAGTATCTTTATTAAATGCTGTCTCCGTATTTTTATAGGTATGACAAAGTCCAAAGAATCGAAAGAGAAAATGGAAGATCTGGAGATGATGGCAGCGCTGAACAGGCGACCTTCGACGAGCGTGGTGACCCTGGACGGGCACCCGCCGGCGACGGACTTCGCCGACTGCATCAGCAACCAGCACACTGCGCAAAGGAGGCGCCATCACCACTCGCAGCACTCTTTGGTACTTTCTTGCACCTATTTTTGTCTTGACATGGGATGGACTTTCTTGTTGCTCGTTTTTCTGCTAACTAAATCCTTAAGTAGCGTGAGGTGAGGAAACCTTGTGCGAAATGTCAAATTTCGAACTCTGAAACTCGAAGTCGGTCAGCTCCTCTTTTTATGTATAGACTAGCTGTGCCAGAGACTTCGTTCGCGTTTCCCCCGTTTTTTACACATTTTCCATTGTATCTTTGCTCCTATTGGTTGCAGCGTGATGTTATATAGCCTAAAGCCTTCCTCGATAAATGGTCTATACAACGCAAAAAGATTTTTTCAAATCGAACCAGTAGTTCCTGAGATTAGCGCGTTCAAACAAACAAACAAACTCTTCAGCTTTATAATATTAGTATAGATTTGACTGTATTCTTACTATCGTAGTCTTGCAAGGGAACGAAAGGTTCTCACCCCAATTCTTGTATCTCGTTTCTTCCGTATCAGTCATAAGTATACTTATTAAAGTATGGAATGCGTCATCTGGTGAGTCGGGATTACATTGTACATTATATTCATTTATCGATAATTTGAATAAAAGAGTAAATATTAATTCGGAATGCGCCCGTCTTTCTAATAATTTTTAAGATTTCTCTTAAATATGTGTTAGGAATGCTTTCATTAATAAGAGACTTTGGTATAACTTTACTGAAAACAAAATTAAATTTACTTATGTGTTTATAAGACTTTATTAAAATATTTCTCATACACAGTAAAATTATTATTTACTTTGTTACTGATTGATTAATTATAGGTGTCCGTGTATGTATCAGTCAGACGCGCGCGGCGCATTTATCAGATGCACGTTTTGATTCCATGATCAAATTACAAAAAATGCGCGTATATTCGTTCATCATCATCATGCATGATCTATGCCTACCCCTCTGGGAAAAAAGCGTTTTTATGAATGTATGTACATATGTATCATCACCAGCCCATATACGTATATACTGCTGGGGCATGGGCCTACCCTAAACTAGAGCGATCATGCCTTAGTCAACGCTGGCCAAGTGCTGGTTGGTCGACTACACAAATTTAGAATTTCTTCCCCCTTCCGTAGCTTCACGTTCGAAGCGTAGGCCTAGGCGTAGGACATTCTCCTAGACAGCGACGACCTCATCACGTTGGCCCAACAGCTCGCGACACAGATCAACACATCAAATAACCGTCCGATCTTCCGCCCCCGCCGGCGGGAGCCTAAAACGTCGAGAAACCGCCCTTCAGCTTCCGCGTCTCTGCTCACTACCCGATACCGGCACGTGCCGAGTCGTTTCTCTCCCCAAACCTACGTCCGCATTAGGGACCGTCCCAGCAACGCCCTGAGCCGAGGTTCGAGCCCCGATCGGGGGCACCCTCAGGCAAACGTTGCTTAAATGTACTAGGGGTGTGAGCCTTCCGCTCCCCCGCCAGCCCGGTGAAGTTGTAGAAGCCGTCTGAGGCTAACAGCTTAGTCCTTTCGAAAAATAATTAGAATTTCTTCATAGGTGTGCAGGATAATTTTCTTTCACTGTCAAAGCGTCGAATAATCGTAATTATTTGTTCATACTCTAATTAAAAAGTAGTTGTACGATATATTCTTGACGTCAGTATATACCTAAAAATGCTGTTTATGTGACATAAGTTAAAGTTAATGCAGTTATCGTTATCAAATTACATTACTTTCCATCTTTTATATTATCGCTCATGCCCGGTTCGTGCACTTGTAGTAAATTAAAACTGAACATTGTTCGTGATTTTTTGCATTTCAGTATTTTTTTATACCTACAATAACGATAAGAAAACACAAGAATTTGCTTAAATTAACGATTTTTATTTTCTTCTCATATTACTTTTTTGACTCCATTCTTTAATGACTCTTATTAATAACTAATTATTCACTTGAACAGAACTTTGTAACTGCATGCGTGCGTCGTATCTATTAAAATGTATGGTATTCGCCTGTTGTGAAAGATATTATCTATTACACGTAGATATAATCATCGAATTACTTGATTACCCGCAAACCTACCACCATAATTTTATGTTGTGTAGAGTTACTAATAATAATCTTAGTCTTTGAACGTAAACCTGGTCTGAATAGAGATTTCTTATGATTTAGGTAAATCATATTTAAACTTTAGTCAGGGGATACCAGTTTAGTCAGGGGATACCAGTCACAACTATCGGTCCGGTGGTTGGTGAACGGTTAACGGGTAAGCGACCCCGGCTCCTCGAGCAGTAGCTCGATAGTAATCGACTCAGTCCAAATCATCCGAGGCGATAGTATCCTTCCTCCCCTTTTCCTTCCCCCGTCATACATCCTTGCTACTCGTGGGAACGCAATGACCTTGTTAAAACAATGCACAAGGCAGAATGGCGGCGACGTGGTTCACAACCTGTCACGTCACGTTTCCCACAGAGGTGAAAAGTGGATCGCTGGAAGTGATCTCTGCCTACCCCTCTGGGAAAAAGGCGTGATTGTATGTATGTATATTTAAACTTCATATTATGTCATCATCATCATCATCATCATCAGCCCATTTCTGTCCACTGCTAGACATATGCCTCCCCAAATGCGCGCCACTTATGTCGTTCTTCGGCTACTTGCATCCAGCTTCTACCAACCGTACCGCGCAGATCGTCACTTCATCTGGCCTGAGGGCGTCCTATATTACGTTTGCTGAGACGCAGACTCCACTCTAGAACTCGTCTACCCCAGCGGTTGTCGGTTCTACTGCTGATGTGGCCAGCCCACTGCCACTTTAGCTTGCTCCTGCTGATGAGCTATGTCGATGACTTTGGTTCTCTACCGGATCGCCTCATTTCTAATTCGATCTCGCAGAGAAACACCAAGCATAGCTCTATCCATAACCCGTTAAGCGACTTAGAACTTGACATAGTAGCTGAGTAAAAATTATTTTAAAAAAACTTAATCGATCTATGCAGTCAATTTCTTCTGTCTTTCAATCAAGACTGGCCATGCTATTAAATGGTTAAAGTTCCAACCTGTTGCACTTAAACAAAATGTACTATCGAACTAACTGAATCCTGACCCATCAAAGGTTATTTTTATAATCTATCTATATAAAACTAGGTTGAAATTTGCATGCAGATAAAATTATTTGGCAACAAACATGTTATCATTTTATTAGACACTGATAGTATAATCGTTAGCGTCTTTAGCCTCATAAGTGCATAATTTATCAAGTCCTTACAATATATCAGCTAGAACTATGAATACGAAATATCCTGAAGTGGGTCAAGATTAAGTTGTTATTTTTATCTGACCAACGATGATAGCTTGGAGTAGCCTTGCTATTATCCTTGCTCATCACCGCGAGAGTGAATGGCTCTGACGCTCTAACTAAAGTAAGATCGATTGTTAGTTGTATTCATACTTCATCATCAGCCCATATAAGTAGGTCGCCACTACTGGGTTGGTCCTACCCCAAACTAAGGCCACCAGGCCTTAGTCAACCACGCTAGCCAAGTGCGGGTTCACATTTAGGAACATGCTAATTCTAGGGGGTGGAGCACTGGTGACTTGTATCACGGGTTTCTAACGAAACCTTTTTCAGGCACCAGTCTCTCACATTCGGGTTTCATAATATGATAAAAATTTTACTCACCTTGAATAAGCCCCCTCTAACCTACTTGTAAGAGAAAATAAACATCTTTTTATTTTATTTGTTTTTTTAATTAATGATCAAAAATATTCCAAAAATGCCACACACTACGTTCTCTATTCAAACTGTCCCATCGAATGTTCCAGAAAGAGAACGGCGAGGGCGACCACCGCGACAGCGTGGTGAAGGCACTGGAGGCGCGCCAGTCGCAGTGGAAGCGCATCATGCTGCTGGTGGTGGCCATCACGGTGCACAACATCCCCGAGGGGCTCGCCGTCGGCGTGTCCTTCGGCGCCGCCTCCAAGTCCGACACCGCCAATTTCAACAGTGCCAGGTGAGTCTCTTAACTCGAAGTGGCTAGTTCGACAGCGTATGTGGTACGAGGGCAACCACCGTGACTGCTTATAGGTAGACCTTTCTAGAACGTAAAAAATCGTAGGAGAGTGTCTTAACCTTTAACGCGATGAAAGTATTAACCACCTCTAAGACCGTGGAAGTGGTGCGGTTGGGTACCGACTAAACACTGCGACACCACCTCAGCATGGGACCCCCGTTGGAAAAAGTTCCACCGAACTGCAAGGTAAGTTGGTACGAGTAAACTAATGAGATATATACAGAGGCCAGGTGATGTTCACCCAGGGAGACTTAGGTCTTCGTTATTTAAAGGTCCTAGTCGATGCGAAAAACCTTACTTTATTAGCGTCGCCCGACTTCGCACGGGTGGAAAATTTTTTCGGCTCATGTAAAATCCTGTCTTAGTAAGCTCCTGAGTGCTTATAGACGATCCAATGTATCTTTTTTCTTCTTTTACTTAATTAGATTTCATGACAAGTGACTTGACTAAAAGGTTATTGCCATACATAGCCGACAAATGCACCTCATTGTATACTAAACATTGATAAATTGTTATGAACGCCATCTATTTGAAATGTCTAATAATTTATAGTCAGGTAAAACTATCAGCATGCTGACCATAACTTCATGTTTAGTGCTGCCATCTATAAGAAGTAAGCGATACTTTAATGTCATATAGAATACGCCAACGATAAAGTGGCTTGCGCACGAGTCTATAGAGAGTGGTTGATAAGAACAACTCAATAGAGGGAACTAGTAGTCGTATTCTAGTCCTTATGTGGTAATGAGCTTTTTGTTTTACATAGAACATAGAGTACGTCTGAGAGTCTAAACTATAAATAACAAGGTTTATTGTTTTTATGCAACAAGCATTTTTGTGCACATAGTATTCAGACAGAAATTTCGGCTTACGTCCATAACAGATTGCGTTATAACGTTTAGCGATTCACAGAACACCATTGTGTAATTGATACTGTTGCTTTAAAGTTAATTTCGTAGTCATGACATAACTTAGGTTTTTCCTGCGAATTGCGTTATTTATTTCGTTGGGCCGAAAACGATAACTTCTATGAATACTTAGATAGGGCAAGCACGTACTTGTGTATGTTGTCCGCCATTTTGTTACGTCAGTGGAAGGAACGTGAGGCACCGTTGGTGCGGCGGCGCTGGCGCAGGAATTTCATTGATAACTCGCGGGAGCGGGGTCGCCCGCGCCCGCGACCGCGCCCGCCCCCGCCCCCGCTCACTTCGACCTATTAATTAATAACACGCTGTTTGCGCCATCTGCATTTTAATTTATTGATATTGAACGTAATGCTCCACTTACGTTTGTACCAGACAAAAGGCTATTTGAACAAACGACATTCTATTACCGCTTACGTTATATTATCGTACGTTCTATCCCTTATTCGGTATGTAATAGCTGTAGTTTAACATCGAAAGTACTAGCTTTGGCATGCTTATCATAAAAGCCGTACCTATTTTAGTTTGACATGGATATTTTAAAAATTCTGTCTGATCTTTTTAAACATAGATTGCTCATCGTCGTTCTGTTACATTTTTAGGTTTCAGTATAAATATCTCGTCCAGTTTTTGTTAAAGATAAAACGCCGTAGAGAATTGTCACGTCTCGTCTCATCGAATGTTTGGCATAAGCCGTCACACGCCTACTTACCTCGTTGGCATGATCTTGTTTCTGACTGAGATGGTTAATTTTGCTGTATCGTTACGACACGTTTCGAAACGTTCGCGGTTCGGTGGCGGATTTGAGTTGATGCGAATTTGTCTAATGGACGATATTTGGGAAAATCGATGTGCAGTGGATTATGGTTTGGTGAAGGTGTCCGTGAGAGGAGCAAAGAGTAGCGAAACGGGTGTATTGGCAACGTCGGTTCATTTGTAGTTGCGCTGAGTCGAGCCAAATCGCGTGGCGGGCCGCGGGGGCATCGACCCGCGCAGACGTTGCCGTCACCGCCGCCGACGCCGCCCGGTGAAACTATTTCACTGAAAAATCTGCCGGCGCGACGTATCATTGAAGTCAACCTTGACGATATGTCGCGTCGTCTATACCGGCGCGTGGGTGCCTCCCGAACATATTCATAACCGTTAAACATTGCCACCTGTCACTAATGTACTCGCACACAAGTACATAGCCGACGCATTTCGTCTGTCGGTACCTACCTACCTACCTATCTATCTAACCATCCTCGTGTCTTAATGGGTTTAGGTAATGAAAGTTATTTTGTACATTAACATCGGGAACGAATGGAAGATCGTTACAGTTGTATATTTTTATCCGTAACTTCATATATTAACATTGAGCAATGTTATTGGCTCACATTTACGAGTTAATTAGAATAACTAATTCGTCGACAAATATGTGTACTGGGTTAGAAAAGCATAAAGATAATGTCCATCCATTAAAATTAAACCTAATTGAATGATTAGTGGATGTCGTCCTGGTATTATGAAAAATTATGTGTCTCTGCGGGTTAATTACTTTTCCATTGTTTTTAATTATTCAATTACTTACCACATAAATTAAGCGTGTAAATCTTGTAGTAGAGTATAAAGTTTTTTCTTGGTTGCATATTATTTTATTTCTATTTTACTGATTTTATTGAATTCTCTGTAAAAATCCATTCGGGTATTACTAGTCTCGTGGATACGATTTCATTTGTTTGTGGGAACTAATCATAGGAATGTAATATTTCCTAGAATCTATGCATAGGCACTAAACAATACTAAACATGTGTGGGAATGAAGCACGTGGCACCTCTCAAGTTCTAAGCCACTAGGTACGATACGATCCTAGGGCAAAACGGTGTTTGCAAAAGAACATAAAGGTTTACAGTTGTCTTTCAGCGATTGACTTCATAATGAATTACCTAGGACATGCCTAAGGTCAAGATAAACATGTTTCATTCAGAACACTGGCCACGTTCCACGGCCAAGTTACATAAACCCGTACTTACCATGAAATCTCAAATTCATAGAAAATATTTTTTCCGAGAAACTGGTCGCAATCATCATTGATCCTATTAGGATATTATTTCCACTAAAAGCAAAACAATTTTTCAGACATAACGTTACAGAAATAAATCAATACAATTAAATCCATCTTACGGCCGCTAGCGATCTGTTCCAGGTAACCCATATCTCTCTGGTTTTACATAAATCCCACTAAGTCATCAACAGCTCCAATAAATCTGTCCACATCCCTCGCGCCCTTGCAACTTTGTCGTTACAGTGCTTGTTTCTTTTTACAAGAACCGCACTTTGGAACGGCGGACGTTTGCCAATAACTGTAAAATATCGACAGACAGAAATAGAATAGATTAGCTAAGGTAAAGGTAATCCTTTCTCACGAGGCTCGACGCGACTTCTTGGTCTCGTGTCAAAACGTAACATACATGATTCCCATGCTTTCGGATTGTCTCTATAGGATGTTGGATATAAATAGCCATGTGAAATTTTAAATTTCGCGACCGACATTGTCGGAATGCCGCGCTCTGGGCGCCGCCGCCTTAATAGTGGGTAACGCTAACGAGATAACACTCGCCGATTCCTTTGTTCCCTCTTGTTATGCAGATCGCCCCCTGCCTTATTATGCGAATAATTGCACCTCTCTGTAACGAGCTAACGTTTTGCTAATTACACTTTTACACCAAGTGGTCAACGGCAAGTGTTCTAAGTTTATTCGGTGGTGGGGTACCGATTAGACGTTACGGGACTTAGACATTACATTACATACAGAACTACATATTTTGTTCGTATTGTAGGTTATAATAAGAATTTAGGAGTGAGGTTTATCTTGCACATCGGCATTGTTGCTGATCAAACGTTTGTTATAAAAGTATGACTATTTTCAATGCTGTTAATCATCAATAATCATGATGGGAACTTCGGCATCCTCTGATTACTTAGTGTTGAGTGTATTAGCTCTCTAATTTATTGCCTTATCTTGCCATTGTTTATATTCTATGAAAAGTTTCATGGTCGTTATTTTATCTTAGCAGTCGGAGTCATTAGTATTCCAGCCTTTAAAATAAATTTTATATATAGATATCTGTTGTAGAGGTATATATTTCGCACACGTTAGAGATTGCGATTATTGCGAAGTGGAATAAAGAATGAGAGTTAATCTTATTCGTTCATGTACGAGGAAAACTGCATCGAAAGATGTTCGTTCATAAAGATGGTGCGTGATAAGAGCGTAGTTGACGTGGTCCGTTCGAGGCGAGATCAGGGTACCCCACAGTATACTAGACTGTAGTAAGCTCATGTGGGAAATGGTTTAATTTACAGAGTTGTGTTCAGTTACTTGTGCCGGATGTAGCTTTTAAGAGCGGTATTCTGAATAATAAAGGCATAAATACACCAAAAGTATCATTGCATATACCCATATGCAATAAGTACAACACTATGTATTTGTGTTTTTAAAGCACAGCCTTTGAATCGAATGTTATGAATTGTTCCTTATATGTATTTGATGTTAGGATCAAGTTGATATTCAGGAAAAGGGTATGCTAGGGAGAGGTGGATCACTGGTACCGCGTCGACTAGGCCGCGCTGCCCGGCCGAGGCGCGAGCGGCGGGTGGTGCGGCCGGCGCCCGCGCATAATGGGAGTCGGCAACCTCTTTGTAACCGCCGCTGTTATTATGCAGATTAACACCGGCGGGAATTTGTTCAAATATCGTAACAAGCGCTCCTCCCGGCGCCGGCGCCGCTCGCGCCACTGTAATTTACGATTCGAGCCTCGGGAATGTGTCGGCGTCGGCTCCTTCCACGGATTTCGGACCCGTTTTGTCGATTTTATGCTACGCCTCCTTCGAGAATTCACGCCGTAACACGTACGTGATATAGGTAGTTAAAGAATTTAAATTAAACGGCGACCGACTTAATTGGTTGGAGGTATGTTACCATGTTTATACGCTCTTAACACTGTTCTAATACTCGTGGCGTCCTTGAGGTGCTCAAATGTATTTGGTGATCGCATATTTTGTAATCTTATAGACACGTTTTTATTATTTTATTCGAATGTTTATGTGTTGCATAAGGATTTCTTAATTAATTTGTAAAATAATTACTGTTAATTCTGTCGACGACACCAACTACAAAGTATGTTCAGGCGACATAGATATAGGTGAATTGCTAATATAATCAACTGACAAACGCATAAATGCCGAAGAATGTAATTTTTTGAATATACTAGCAATATTTGTAAAAAAATGCCAAAAATATGCTGAACCGCCAATGTGAGCATGCGATGCGTGCATCGAATTATCTTGTACTAGAGAAATAGTTTTCACGGAAAATTCCCCTTGTGAGTAGTTTAAAAGATAAACAAAGTGGATAACATAGTTTAGTTACTATTTAATTCCTTAATAAAAGTTTTTAAATATTATGAAACTAAAAAAAATTGACATAAATGATTAACTAGACATATTTTTAATGCCTTTTGCTGTTTTGCGATGATCTAAACAGATTAGAAATACAATATAGATTATACGATAAATTTATATCTCAAATAAGGAAGGTCGATCAATAAATAAATGACTATTTAGAGATTGCTGATGTTGCAGATTCAAAACGATCATAAAATACCTGCTGGAAATTAACGTAACGTAATGATAAGACATAATTGTTTATAAATAGAATTTTCCTGCCTATAAGTACAAGATTACTTGAGTGGTACCAAATACTGTGTTCATAATACGTAAGCTAAACACCGAAATCCTCCAAAGAACCCAAAATATCAAACCGAATTCGCGTCACCTGAGCCGAACGGACGCATCTGAAAGATTTTCCCCGTGGAAAATACCTATGGAGATGTTGAAAAATGTGTCGGTTGGTCGTCGCGGGTGGTGCTGTGGTAGAGGGGGCGGCAAAGAGAGGAGGGGGGTCGTGGAGGGGGGGGGGGGGTCAGTGAGGCCGCGCGTCCGGACTCCGGCCGCATTCCTGCGGAGCCTGCGGCCCTCCGCCTTGGCTTGCGAGGCTTCTGCCGCTTTCCTCGCCGAATGGAATGCTATCTAAATACAAGCGCCTGACCTGATAGGGCCGGCCGGTTGATTCTAAACGAGAACCAGTTGTGTTTTACGTCTGTCTTAATGCTTTTTGAATGCATGAATCGTTTACGCAGCGAATTTCGGACGCGTTCATGACTTCTTTTTTTGCGAAATGCAAAAATTTCGCTTTTAAGTGTAACATGCTATAGGTAGTATAGACCTCAGAATCATTGAAAGTCAAAAATAAAATTTGATACTATTCGGCATTGCATTCTTGACAAAAGTAGATACTGTTTTTTTTTAAACTGTCATGGTTACACATGTTGTTTTGTTTTATTGAGCTCAGGATATTTCGGCACTGTTGATCGTTCGTTCGATCGATCGTTGTCGCCATGATCACGGATAAATTCACCCGTAGTTCAATAGGTAGATACTGCATTGACATATAGCATTATTTTGATCAGGAATTCTGTTGATGACATAAGATAAAGATCGCTTCCCAGCTGACGTAACCCTTCATGTACTCGTGTATTTTTTCAAAAGTGCCTTTATCAAGATGTAGTTAACTAATACAAAAGTAGTTTTTCTAAGATACCTAATTAAAACCTGTAACTTTATTCTTATAACTTTAAGCATACATAACATTATTTCAAAAAGCATAATAAATTTAAAGCTAGTTGATATTGCAAATAACAGAAATGGTCTTAGAATCATCAAGTAAAATTGCAATGTAGTGTGAAAATTCCATTATAGTTTCTTAGACAGCTTTTGGAACGTAGATCTTGATTAAATCAGCGAATAGACGTGTTCATCGTAATGTTTTGGTACGACGATGGTTACTGGTGCTATACTTGTAATGGAATTGAAAATGAATTAAACCATTTTAACCGATTCGAGAAAGAACGAGGAGAGCTTAATTCGAACCTATACAATTTTCTTTTTTTTACTCGTCAATTCAGGTATTTAAGGGTCGGACCGCTAGCGGGCGGGCGCCCAGGCGAAGTGCAGGCGCGCACTGCACATCAGGGCTAGCGCAGCCCTGCAACGTTGCACTTGTTTTTACGCACGCGCGCTGTGTGGTGCATGACCCTATTGGAATGTACCACGTGCACTAGCCAATGGAATGCGCAACTGTTTGCTTTTTCATTTTTTTTTTTCACCGCCCGCCGCACTAACAATACCTTTTCATACTATTTCATAACGAATTCTTTACTAACGCGATACTTTCTAAAATACGTAAACCCGAGCGGCTCGGTTTACGTATTGACATTTTTTGCTTTGTTCGTAGGAATGTGCTACGGAGGAGGTGGGGCAATCAATAGTGTAGCTAAACGAGATAGATTAGGTACGTCCGAATGTTGGCAATCTTTGGATTGATTGTCCGACTTTGAGGTAAATCAATTTACAGGTGCCTGAATGTTATAATCTATTTTTCATTCCATTGAACAAATAGCCGGAAAATATGCTTTATTTTCGAATCTAATCAGTGTGCTAGATTCAGTATCATTTGATTAAATTATAGACGTGGGAATGTAATTTTTACGAGTAGGATGTTCCTTACTTGTCATCAGGTAATGAGACCTCTACATTTTCAGGTCTTCAAGTATTCAAAGTAAGTCTTAAAATAATGTACATTTAAACTGGTTTTACCTTTTTAGTACTTTCAGTTCCATGAACATTTCCTAAATTTAGGTATTATTACTTTGCTGTATAAGAAGTAGCCGCTGAAATGTTAGCTAATCTTGTTGAGCGCATCCTAGCCATCCCGGCACTTCCTTGGCGCCTACGCTCCGAAATAGAATAGCTCTAAACGTTCATAAACTGACGGACAGGCGGAAGTGACGGCCGGCGCCGGAAAGCGCGGTGCCGGAAGATGCGCGGGCGCCGACGCCGCGCGCTCTAGATGCGCTTTTACGATTTCCTGTGCGTCGGCTCAGGACGCGTTCTGGGAATCAAGTGGCCCATTGTTTTGATCGACAGCGCGATTGATACTGTAGCACTGAGATACGAAGTTTTTTTAATCGTCTAGTGTGGTGATTATTTTGTTACGTTACTTTTTGCGATTTTCCGCTGCGTTTTGACCGTCGTAGCTTTATATACGGCAGTTAGCTAAATCTCCATTAGGGGAAGAAGACTTTATATTAAAGACTTGCTTTCTACTCGCTTATAAAATTTAATAAGGGTTACTTTAGCTTTTATAATATCAGTAAGGTTTTAATTGTTTTTGAATTCTAAAAAAAATGGTCTCTAGTTGTTCATGGCTTGATTATTATTTATTTCATATAGATATTTCTCCTTTCTCTATTTCTTACAACTGATTTTAATACTGCCAAGCAGTGTCTGCAATTTCCTTGTTGTCTGTTTTCAGGTCGAAACTAGTTATTTTCAGGCGGTAACAATTTCCTCATTTCTCCATTCCGTAAGAACGCTGAAACGTTTCAAGGAAAAGTCCCACAGATTCATCAAGATGGCAGATAACACATATTCAGTGTTACGTAAATGTTACGCGGAGTGCAGCAATACGAAGCACTATTGTAACAATTATTTGCTTGTTACGTACCAGGCGCCTGACGCATACGTCGCGCGTGCGTCATACCTGTGTCCATCTAATTGCCTGTTGCACACGTGTCGGCAATCAGCGACGCACAGCACAATCAAGGGGTTGATTATGGGGAAGTACAAGCGTTTTGTAATACGCTTCAGCTGCTAGCGACTTTCATGTTTTCACGTCTCAATTTCAATTTGTTTGTGTTTTCTTTTACAGACTAGCCTAATTGTTGTCAGGCTAGTCTGTTCTGCCTCATTGTTGTCAGGCTAGTCTGTTCTCAACGTTAAGTAAAAATTAAATCGGGATCAGTTACTAAAACCATTTCCGTAAAATCTTGGCACGTCAAAGCTCGCCATAGACAATAATTTATCAAATTTCATGCAGACAACCCAGCTACTAATTCTAGCCCAACTTTATAGACAACTACTTTTGCCTAGATCCTACACATTAACGTATACAAGGTGTCTTGACGGTACTTGGCTAAATATTATAATGTGATCTCAATCTACTTGTGTTTGTGATTTTATCATCATTCCAATGCATCTCCCAGTATTCATTATCCGATGGCTCCTTTGCTTCTATTCCTATTCATATGAATGAAACATGTTTCTTGAGTCTAGTAGACTTTAATTGTTTTATTAACTCCATTAATTGGGCCTGCGCTTGCATTTTGCAAAATTGCTTTCATATTATATTGTGAGTGAGTTTTGCATGTAGTACATGATATGTACTAACAATAACATTAGTATGTACTTACACATACTAAGTATAAATACTGGTAATATAATCACGATGCTGTATGAATCTTATGAAATCATCGAGCTTTTATAGCTTTTGTCGACAGTCGATACAGGAAAATACTGATATTTTTATGAATTGAAACATGAGTCATATTACGAGGACTGGTTTTCATCGTCTGCATAAGTTTTCCCAGTATTGCATGAGTAAATTGTAGGTATACTAAGGAAGTGAGTAAACCGGGCCCGGTGATTAGCTACCGCCCTTGACATCTCCAGTGGCATGAATGGATGAGTAATTTGCTGGCGCCTTTTGTGCTCATCGTCCTGCAAAAGTAATGATAATATTCACTACAATGGTCAGTGTGTCATAATAATCATGTGAACGCAACGCACACACGCGCTCACCGCAGTGATTTTCTGTTCGTTTCTCGTCTTTTGACTTTCTAATTAGGTCGTCAATTGTTGTGTGATATCGATAATAACCTTCCCGAATCGAGAAGCATATCGATTAAGCAATTATAGTCGTCGGTTCTTTAGCCGCCCAAGCAGCGGGCGTGGGCGTAGTGACGTGTCCCATTCATAATTCACCTGCTCAACATGCGCCGCTCAACGTCGAACGCTGACTAACTGCGAAGGCTTGCAAGGAATGCATTTGAAGGAAATCCGCATTGGCGCCTTTTGCGCTCACCTACATACTTGATAGTAGTTACAAGACACATATTGCTCAGCAATGACATCATGCTCATTTGCATGGATGCGATTAAAGGGTTGACCTTTGATTTATCTGCATGTCACCTCCATAATAGTTTAGTTAGATATTGATTACAGTTAAATACGCGTAAGTATAAACGCGCTTAATTGTAATTTAGCTAAATATATAGCTGCATAACTGGATGTTATGAATATTGGAAAAAAAATTGGATAAATTCATATTTGGAAAGTTTTTAAATTACAGGTAGTTTTGACGCCACAAAATCTAATTTTAATTACGTGTGGTAAAGTAACAATGCGAAAATATGTTCATCTATTTGTTAATGTTTTGTGTGATTTTGAAATATTAAAAATTAAGCAATTACATAGTGGTTAATTCAAGAAACCGTACAAACCTGTCAGATGTAGGTAGTACCTGCTAATTGACGACTTTTAACTAGAATTAACATAGCGGACTTGTACCTACAAATTACGATGTCGTACATTCCCATTAAAAGTCAATAAATTCGAAATAGATTCTGTATTAATCATCAGTGTATAACATCGACTATGACTAAGAACTAAAACATGTCGTCCTTAAGTACCTACATTCTATGCGCAAGGACCCCTTCGCATGCTAATCACAATCGTATACTCGAACACAGCTGCTCACATGATTCTTGAAATACCTGTGTAACGTACAACTCATGAATTCAACCATGTAATTCTCATATTTGCTAGTCATTGTGTACGAAAGTTTTATTTCAATCGCGGCCAGGTACTAACCTGTTCACACCAAATCATCAAATTAACTCACGCTAATGAGTGAGTAGGAAACTCTCCGACCTACTTTAAGGAATTTGGGGTTTTGTGTCATGTCTTTTATTGTTAGGCTCTATATCCAATGGGCATCATCTTCAAGAAGTTGGGTATCTTCTTTATCTGTTCTTTAGTCCTTGGCATACTAAGCGTCTTATAGTTAAAACCCTTTCCATTTTCCACTATTGTGTTGCAAGTAGGCTCTGAATGCTGTAACATTTAAGTCTATTGGAAACATCCGCCTCTCTTGCTCAGTTTCCTTTTTAAGTTTCAGGGTGCATTATGATTATATTTGTTCAACTGTGTTGTTAATTAGATACTTACTTAATTCATTGATTCTAGAATTTGTTTTATAAAAAAGGGTCTACAGAGAGCTACCTCTGTAAATCTGTAAATGGTGGTAGAGCTCACTACTTTCATGCTATAGTCTGGTAGTCTGGCATGAACCTGAAGGTATCGTAGGTATGTAGTATCGTGTAACGTTCTCCAGCTCGCATTGCAGACGACGAGAGACGAGACAGGCAGCGATGCCACCTTATTAGTTAAATTAGAATGCGGCTGTGTTTACATTTTTCGCCTTATTGTGAAATTTTTGGCGACACTCCAAATTGTGACATTGAATAAACTGCTCATCAGATACTTTGGAAGTGCAATCCGTCTGGGCGGGCGGGCATTATGCGTGTCTGGGACTCTTGGTGTATTTTCGTACGATTTCTCTCAACAATCTTCGTATTTTTGTATTCTGTCTCGCATTCACGTGCGATGATAAGCACGATATTTATACTTTTACTTCTCACATTTATATGATATCAAGAGGCGTTTTGTATCTAAGCACAATATGAACGTAAGCAATACTTGGGTTTCAAATGAATAATATGTCCTATGCTGAAAACTATTGTTTGAGATTACTATTACAATACATATTGCGGTTTTAAAAGGATAGCCAATTTTCTATTCGAATCTACATATTTCGTGCATTAAGTGTCGTAATCGTCTTCAAAGAAAGTAATTATAATGTTGATCTATATTTAGGTTTCGCGCTATTGTAATATTATGTTTTAGGCGGATGTGACTAAGCGTAACGGTATCGCATGAGGCGACAATGCTTCTATTCTTGTATTGCTATGGTATCTTGCGGTTGGTAGAGCTCTAATATCATCGCTTACATATGCGATACTTACTAATGTATTTCAATAACAATATCTGAGGCCTTAAATACAAAGTTGAATTGTATTAACCTGTTTCAACTAGAGACAGGGTTCGGAACTCGGACACGGTCGTCGTGCCTAACCGCATTCCATTTAGTTCGCAATAAGAAAGTACTTACAAAATTTACAGCTAACGCGCTCGCTACTTTGTTGTATTCATGTGTTCTGCAGGTATATGATAAAATGTAACGTTTGCCTACTTTGGTCAATTTCTACGTATCTCATAATTGTTAAAAGTTTTGTTGTAAACTTATAATCATGTTCACTGTTGATTGTAACTTTGTAAGTAAACCAAGTTTATGTCGTTTCTCTTAGAACTTTTACGTCGTAGGAAAACCCTTATAGCGATTGCGTGCGGCTTGGACACAAAGAGTTAACGGTAAAGGTAAAAAAGTGGCGATGTACCTACATCGCCACCTGACTCGACAAACAACCTGTGTTTCTCACAGGAAACCGGCGATCGATCAAATCACATCGCCCAGTATGCAAACAGACGCATCGGTAGATATACTATGCTCCGCCGAAAGGAACGTTTCATAGCGAGGGAGCGGGACACCGATACGGCGGGTGACGGGCGTGAGATGGAACGCACCAAGTCCGGCATCAAATCCGTGCGCGTGCGCTTACGAATTGCATTCCCATACAGGGTAACGGCGCTCGGTCGCCTCTCTCGTTCTCGCCTATGGTATTGTGGCGTATTCTCGCTCTCGCCACATGAATGGAGGCGCCATGGAATGCGGTCGCGTGACGTGTGCGGCGCCGACGCCGGTCTTGTTGCACTTCACCATAGGGCTAGTTCTACCATTGTACTTCTGTACATTCTATTGCTGCCTCTAAAGTTGATGAACATCGCCGTAGCCCAAATAACGCAGATTATGCATATGTTGCCGGTTGATAGTTTTGAAATCCTATAAGCAGAGTTGTCGGCGAGTGAGAAGGCGTGGGCCTCTTGGGGGACCGCGGTTATTAGAGCCGAGATAGCCGGCTGGGCGTCGCGGTCTGCGCAGCGGTCAGCGCGGTGGTCGCAGGAGTGCGGCCAAGGTTGATGGACCACTTAGGCCAACCGGTCCGTGGGAGCCTACCACCACACCACGGACGCCCAGTACCTCTCTTCTAGTAAATATCACAACGAGAATTAATTTTATTTCGAATAATTTTAATAAATTCCGACATATAATTAACATTTGCTGGATTCTTGAATGTTGATCGTTTGATTAGTCATTTTAATGATGCCTTTTTACAGTTAGTGATCTGAATGCGGCATAAATTTAGTTTGTCAATCGGTGCGTCGTTATTGATGCCCTCGCGCTCCTGCTATGGCGGCGGCCGCGGCCCGCTCCGCTCAAGAATTCGACGGCTCTCGTTGTAATCTTTACGCTTTCCAATGTTGATTATTAATTGCTCTCTCATTCAACAGATATTACATTCCGATCGATCGTCTCATATCTGTGAATGGTGTAGGTATTATTTTTAATCAGAAACTTATTTGATTATGGAAGTTGGAGTACCGTTATTGTTTACTTTTTACGCCTGTCATTCCTTCCTAATTCTTTATTTGTTTAGTGAACAGATGATAGATGAATGTGTATTAATGTTTCTTCTGTTCTTAAGCTTCTTCGATTGTATAAAGGTTCATTATTGACAGTAAGCCAGAAAGCACTTTTAAATTAAATATATGTTATGTTATGTCACGCACAGTACTTAGTGATTCCATGTATCTATTGATATATAAATAAATATAAATACATTATTTTTTATCTTTATAAATTATTAAGTATAATTTCATTATAAAACTTGTAGGTACTCGTTTCGTCGGTAAAAATGATGAAAATTTAAAGAACATGGACAAAAAAAACACTAAAGAATATAAGTATAAGAAAATTTTATACAAGTACTCCTCTTCATACTCTCGTATTCGGCACAATCTTATAGTTGGAACAATCCATACTAATCTTGCATCGTACTAGATGACGATAGTTATGTTAGCGGTGTACACACACAGCGAAGGAATGTTGGAAACATTACATTATATAATAACTTAACGATTTATTGCACACAGTTACCAGGTCAGTAAAATGTTTGGGAGGTGGTTAGTCAAGGTCATATTAAATACTTTGGTTGCGTAGTGGCACTTCATTTATTCTGCTTTATTGGTGTCTCTGTCTTGCTGAAACAGTTATCTTTTCAAGCTTTTATATGTGAAAACTATCATATAAAAGCTCTGAAGAATAACAATCTAGAACGTTACAGCTGAATTATTCAAGTCTAAAACATATTTTAAAGATGAAAATAAAATTAGTAGTTAGGTATTGTAATTCGACAACGCAAGGTTATTTCGGCGCATAAGTGTTATCCTTTGCGAGGAGTTAGAGGCTCACTCTGGGGCGTTACTCTCTGCCAATAGTCACTAGCGAAGAGCCCTGTGACAGCTGTCGCTTTACTGCAAAGAAGTTATCCTTGTCTGACATTGAATTGCAATTTATTAATTACATAGACCTGTCATATGTCTCTAATTCTCTATGTAGAGAAGCCGAGAACTCATATATACTTTTCAGCGAAAAAATTAATCCCTCGCTGGGGCACTCTGCGAGTCGACACGTATTTAAGCGCTAGTACTAATTATTTATTTATACTGTGATCGCGCCGTCATTGCGCGACTCTCAAACATAATTTTCACAAGTAACGGTCGTCGGCCGCCGGTACAGTGTCGCCGACTGGCAGTATGCTCTATTTCGCCCGAATTTACTTGACTATTTTAATGGTTTATAAAGCATCAATAATACGTTGTCAATAATCTGAATTATATTTTGGTAATTTTTAAAATTGTAAACAATCTTGAAATAAATAATATGTTATTTTGTTAAGAAAGATGATAAATTTAGTCTTATTTGATAATTGATTTTATTTGATTCTTATAATGAACTGTCATTTATGAACTAAAATTAGGTTTAGACCAAAAAGGGTTTCATTCAATAATTTGCTGTTATTGCTTTGTAATTACTAATTTCAAAGTAACTAAAACGTTTCGTAAAAATTTTACTTCTATTTTCGTTTAATTGATGATGAGGATAGTAGTTTTATTAAAGAGAAATAATGTAATAAAATATTATTCGTGGTATCTAATAATAAAATTCGCAAACAAAAGTTGCATGTAAATTAACAACATTGTAATGTTTGTAATTGTAATGTTAATTGTAATGTTGTTTATTATCACTTTAAACAATGTAGAGTACACATCGCAATGCGCTTTAAGAACGCCATCGTTTGCCAAATAAGAACTATTAAATAGTTGTTGTATTAACGATTGCCAAAACGAGGCGATTGCAAAGCGATAATTACTTAATATGCAATTTTAATCTAAGTGGAGCAGCGTTCGCGCGGAGCTGTCGCGACTGTGAGTAGTGCAAGAGGCTGCTGTTAGCCTCCCATGCGGAGCCCCGCTGTCTGGCAGCCAGCCCTCCGCGCCCCGAGACGCGCCCCCCCGCCCCGCGCCGCGCCGCTGGCCTAGCGCAACCACCTCGCACTGCCACTTCATCTACCACCGCATATTGAGCACAAAGACACGTCGACATTCGCCTTGCCAATTCTGAACGCCAGACGCCGACGCAACCTTGCAGCGCTACGCGGACCGAAACCCTTTCAGCCGGTTGTTTAGCGTCGCTAACTCGCCACCCTAGCAAACCTTCTTTGTCCATTTTCTTTGTTTGGCTGCCATTCAATAAATCCTACACAACATATGGCTGTATGATTTGTAAATTGAACCAAATATTCAGTTCTATACGAAACTTGACATTCAAACCAACCATTTTCTCGACAAACAACGCAGAGTCAGTTTTTAAGTAAACAATTTGAAAAGCAATTTCTAAAGATTCCAATCAATTACGACCCTAATAAAGAAGGAAACAACGATGGTCTCTGTATAAATTCTAGCTAATTTGGAACGTAATTGCATGTTGAGAAATGATCGGTATTATGATAACTATCGTTTATTAGTGTCTTAATTCTTGGCTACTAAAAGCCAGTCTTTGTTTTCGTATTTTTTATTGTAATGCCACAAAGAATCATCGGCAGCGTGTGTAAGCAAGCTTGTCAAATGGTGTGAACATTATATGAAGTGTCTATGTATTACAATTAGGACGTGTGAGTAAACATGTGTTTCTCACGATTAATCCGCCGATCGCGGACATGCGAGTCTGTGTTCTCGGCCTTTGTTAGATGACAACACTCCACTTCCCAAATGTTTAGTCTCACGTGAATTAGACATATTAACATTACTCATACATTATAGCTGAGTCTTCGCATGTTAATACTGCATCCGGTGCTTATCAATTAAAAATAGACATTGAACCACATTACGAGCGCGGTTGTCTCGAACGGGCGTCGACTACGCGAACGCCTGAACGTTCGGGCTGAGGCGTCACGTCGCGTCCTAGAGATGAAATAGAGATTATATATTTAGTTGATTGCGCATATTATTGGAAGGCTCTAATTGAACAAGTGTAGTGATGGTAGCGGGTGCGACCTCGGGCTGCGCGTGTCTTCGATTGCGACAACGCCGCGGCGAGGTTATGCAAGTGGTCGATGGAAATTCCGGTGTCGCAGTATCGGCAAGTGTGCGGCTTCGAGTCCTGTGCGTGCGCGCTCCACGAGGCCGCGGCATGAATGGAGCTCCGGTATGTGGGTCACGGTGTCGTCAATGGGCCGCCGGCAGGGCCCCGCGCGGCCGCCGCTTGCGCCCCCATCGTGCCGTGAAAGTTGCCACTACTTTCGCGACTGTCGCTCAAATGGCCGCCACAATCTACACTCTAACGCTCGAAAACTAAGTCACTTTTCCATCGGCGCTTTCGAACGTTCACATCCGCTTCGGAGTTTTGTGCGTGCCTCGGAGACTTTCTGTGGCGGCCGCGGCGGTACCTCTATCGTAACCGCACGTAAGGTTGCGTTTCGTTTGTAACGCTGAAAATTCGGCCGCGCCGTATGATCGTGCTTAGGAATTCACTTCCGGGTAGGTCGGAAAGTGAAATGGACTCGTCTGTGATGTAATTGGAATTCGGATGTATCCGGAGTCAGCGTTACTCCGTTCACTTATAAAAATTTCTATAGATATTAGTTGACATAATAAGCCGCGCGCCGCAACCGTTTCCGTGGCACAGTAAACAGTTAAAGCGATGGAGCGTAAGAAGATTTTTTTCCACTACCACTGCATAGTTATAACTTTTATTTTACATAGGTACTCACTGAATGGCTTTAAATCTTCGAGCGTTAGTGACGGTACAAAGCCAATTTGAATTTACAATCAAGTGTAACCAGTTAGACGTGGAAATTAGTATCTTAGCTTATACATATACATAATATATTGTCTTTAAATCTATGTGTGAATATTTTTCTTTGGGTTTTCTTCACTGTTTCAGATAGAGCTTTAGTATTATTTTCGTAAGCAATTAACGTACGGGGTAGAGCTAGAGAAAATAACTAGTCTTGCGTTACCGGATTCGTTTAAACCTCAATGTAATCAAAATATAAGGCTATTTACGTCACACACTTGTCGAACCTGTAAGAATTGCAAAACCCGTTGTACTCAAGTTATGACATTCGGCAAGGGTCAGCACAAGTATATTTTCTGGAATTTAATGTTAAATAAGGTCACAGCATCGACAAAAACATCTTACGGAACTCTTTTGCAAATACTTTTCGCAAATTAGAAACATTCCACAAATATGTACAATGAAAAAAAATTTAGATCATTCGTTTTTCAGAGTACAATGACTGTAATTACAAGATACTGAAATACATTGATGCGATACTAAATGTACGACTAGAATGTATATTACAAACGAAAAATCTAACGCCGCCCGCCTGGGACCGCTCCGCGCTACCGCCCTAGTGATTTTCATTTGCTAATTCTATTTACTTTCCCTCAAAAGTCAACCTGTGTCAAATGTATTAGACATATTAAACAGCATCTTCTTAACATTTTTCTGCATTTCTCACGAACTCAAGAAAAATACCAATGAGTGAAAATCGGTAATTCGCATGTTCGATACTGCTGCTAAAGGTATACCTATCAATGGTTAAGATCTAATGTAACGTGAAGCTAAAATGCTTTTTATGTACCTAGGTTATAAAACGATTAGCTTTTAAAAGTCGAACACTTGTGATGCGATCTAATCAGTAGTATTATTTTACTCCAACTCATTAGTATTATTATTTGAATGGAATCCTAAATGCAAGCCTTGCACTGTAGAAACAGGAAAAACTCTGGCGGCTATCTCGAATCTTTGACTCTTTTGAAAGACTATGTGATTCCATTATCACCTGTAATAGCAAATAATCAATTTTGTAATTCAATGCACCTAAAAAGCTATGTCCGGCTTATTATTTGTTTAGTCTATTTTTCATGGTACATTGCAAGCGCATTACGAAATACAATCGAAGCCTATGAAAGAGGAAAATGTCTTGCAAATTCATTTGAATAAACCGACATAATAGTGGCTGTTGTTCTATTAATTAGTAATGAATTGAAACGGGCAATGATTGGATTTGGATGTTTTTGATTACCAAATTTAGGCAATTATCTGTATGATTAAGTTAGGAGAAAGGCTTCAGTGTGGCGCTGTGGACGGAGAGCGATTATCTCAGCCGTAATTCGATACATCAATTGATTGAGAAAAAGCGAGCGTAGAATTGGTGTTTATTGTATAACTTCTATTCTGATCGGTCAAGGAAATAAACTTCATTTAAATGGATTTTGAAACAAATTTGACGTAATGCTGACCGACTTGTTCTTGTATAGACGCCTCCGAGTTAACATTTTTGTACCTACATAGTAACTATTTAAATTTTACTGCGATCAGTAGTTATTAGGTTAACTACTATTACAAAATGGATGCTTTTAACGGATTTCTTGCGAGTCATTCAACAAGTACCTTTCAAAATGGAAAGTTTGCATGATATTTGAGCTTTGATCTTGTGTTGTGAAGTACTCGAATTATTATGGATAATAATATAAGCTTTATTTATTCCGAATCAATTTAAAATTCAAAACATAATAAGTTATCAATTTCAATTTAACTACATAGTTCAATTTGGTTTGTATAAACCATTTTTGGTTTTGTTTGCTTTTATAACACGGCTGATAGTTATAATTCACATGATAATGGTGTAATTACCTACTTGAAGAAGCATCCGTTATACAGAGATATTTTTTTAAAATCTAAGACAAACAACCTCATAAATTATGTAATCTTGTTAATAAGTTTAAATTCCTCGCATAGAACCACATAAGAAGGCCTATGTCTACACATATGTGACAAGACACCTTTCGGCAACTTTCACGTGCCCTACGCAAAAGTATCAAAAGGAATGTAAAAATCAAACTGTCAATAAAAACGCTCACACTCAAGATGGGTTATTTATGGTGCGAGGGTTAACTCAATTGATGGACGTGCGCGGCCAGCTTTCACCGGCTCAAAGCGGCCGCGCATGTTTATTAACTTAACCATTTTAACAGGAATCGGCCCTACTGTGTGGATACACATATCACGAACAATTATCGGATACGGACGGACCCTTGCTGTGATCGTAATGCGAACGACGGAAAACGATGGGCTTTCCAAATTAAAATGTAGGTTCTCTAATAATATGACGTTTGAAAATAGTGTCTTTTAATAAACGTCATATGAATTTCTCATCTAGGCTTCATTACAAGTTATTTAAAAGAAAAAGTTGCCCAAATGCCACGTTATTCTTTGATGATCTTATTTGGATCTATGATATAATGTTATATCAATTATATTACAATATAAGTAGTCGCGAAAAATATATTCGTTAGGACGATTCTTGCTAATAAAACCTAACATTTCATACGTGCTCTACATACTGTAGCCGCCGTTGTTAGTACATGAGCCTCTTATTTTGGTTGGCATGGTAATTGCAAACATAAAAAACTCGATTAAATGTTGTTATTGCCGAAAGTCGAGCATGACTTTTCCTCTTGCCAACAATTGCACGTGGAACTATAAACTTTGGGTTTTTTTATTGCATCGCTTGCTGGAATGAATTACTTTTTAGTTTGTGTTTCATCTAAAATTATGAATTTCTTGTTTAGTTGCATAGAGAACATGCATAGAGGGTAAGGTACTACGCATGTACCTGTGCTTTTGGCAAAGCGTTTAGCGTATAGAATCCACGGGAAAGTGATTCTGTAAGTACGAACTACGAGTAGGTTGAAAACCTGAAAGTACAAACTTAATCACTGCTAACAAAGCTTATACAGAGAGAACATATCTTCGTTTAAAAAAGATTTCCATTGTGTATATTGCCGTCAAAGCCCATCTACAAAGTAGCTTAGATTTTCCGAAACTTATCGAATTTCTGTGTAATTCACTTCTGTGCTAGATTTACTAATACGTCACTCTGAGAGAGTAGGTGCAGATAATCTGAAGGATTTCTTAAACTTTAATGGTCTTAGATTCCACTAATCATTAAATATATTTTTATGTACTTTGCATTTTCGCATAAATTTTCGTAAAGGTTTTTTTGGCAAATTCTATATTTCTTATTTTCCCAACAAGCAGTTATGATAAGTTTACTTTTAACAGTGAAACATCAACAGAACGCTACCGAAATTGGTGTAATACACAAATAGACAATATGTGTTACGTAATAGTTGCGGCGGTAACCTTTACAGTAACAGGCGAGTTTAACGGTGACGGAGGCTGAACAGTTAGGCGCATTCCTAGCGCGAGGGCGCGGGGCGGGGCAAGAATGCGCCCGCGCATCTCCCTAGCTCGGGCCGAGGCTTGCGCAGAGGGTTACTAACTTACTTGTTTAATGATATAATATGCCAGTGCTTGTAATTTTTTTTTAAATTTAGGCAAAGGCAGACTGTTAGGACAGCTTGATATTAAATCGATTACAGTCAAGTGATGCGAAATTGATCCATTAGAGATAGGATACGATAATAAATATGTCGAGAATCGGAAACGTAAATTTACGATTGTATTTTGTACGTATTAAAATAGGTGCGAGTTGGTAATACAAACTGGAAAATTACTTTTATTTTACTGTTCCGTTGTCTTACCCGAAATAATTATTCTAGCATTAATAAAAAAGAAAACCAGAATAATTGATAATAAATAGGTAAAGAGAACGTAATATGTTGTGGTCGGTAACTGACTATGCCTTCTATTTTAAGGAGGTATAATAGGCTAGTTTCCTAAGTCTGATTTTACATAAAATTTCACAATTAACAGTTACATATGGGTAAATCAATTACATAAGTGAAATCGAAATTAAAATTTCTTACGAAATGAGACAATAATAGGCATTTGAAGTTAGGTGGGAAAGTCCATTTTTGAAGTGCGAAAATTCAATAAAAATAGTATGCCATCTTATAAATTACAAAATTAGTAGTAGCTTTCACTATGATAACATATTCGTAAAAGCAACATTTGATATAGCTGCTGAACAAAGCTCTTACAATATTCATACTCGTATACAGAGGGGTGACGTCATAGCTCTATGCGACATTTGTATGAAGCGTTTTGAGCTCGCCCAAATGATGTGCTCTTGAAACTGTAATATCTCCGGGAGTTTTCCAAATATCAAACCATTCTTTTAACAGCACCTTTGCAATTGTGTTGTTCATCCATCTATGTAAAAATTAAAAAATAGGAAACTACCCTATTCAATGTTATAATATTGTCTTCTTCGTGTGGGAATATAATTTAATTCACATATACGTTTGTCGGAAATCCTCAGTGCGCGAATCCTATTTGCATTTGAGCCGCTTTTTATGTGGCCTCCATCCAGGGTGCCCGTTCAGGGTGGACCTAGTGAAGCCCACGCTACACCCAAATTGTGCTGAATCACCGCGCGATTCGTAGGTACGATGACTGCCGAGTTTTTGTCGAGTGTTCCACCTGTAGTCTGTCGGAGGGAACAAAGCGAGGCGTGGGCGGCGCCCGCCCAGGCGCCCAGTGTAAACACGCACCGAGCGGACGACACTTGAGCCGAACACTCCGCCATTGTCCACCATCGCCTAATATGGCCCAAAGATGACAAAGTTAACAGCGTTAAGTACTCTGTAGAAGCACAATGGAAAACAAAGCTAATTACATACGTAAACAGGTAATTTGAAAGCATTTAATAAACACTACGTGCGGGTCTTAACGGAGCGAAAGCTTTGAGTGTGAAATGAGGAAAATGAATAGAAATGGCGTCTTCTTTGTCGTGCGACTTCGAATTTTCATTGGAAATTGTAGTCCTTTAAAAGTTAATTTTCAGTTTCAATCAAAGTCATAAACTTCCGGTACGTGATCCCTAAAGTCTCTTGTCGTGTTATACATTTCAGTATGAATATTATTATTGTCCACAGAAATTTGGCGCTGGGTATTGGCATCCAAAACTTCCCTGAAGGGCTGGCGGTGAGCTTACCATTGCAGGCCGCTGGGTTCTCCGTATGGAGAGCTTTCTGGTAAGTTCCAATAAGTTCTAGTCCATCCTTACTTCCTTACTAATATTATAAATGCGAAAGTAACTCTGTCTGTCTGTCTGTCTGTCTGTCTGTCTGTTACGCTTTCACGCTTAAAGTACTGAACCGATTTAAACGAAATTTGGTACAGATATAGTCCAGAGCCTAGAAACGGTTATAGGCTACTTTTTAACCGACTGCGCTATAAAGAAGTAATGTTTTAGCCGTTAAACTTCTCTACGCGGACGAAGTCGTCACAGCCACTGGACGGATCGAGATGAAATTTAGCATGCAGGTAGATGTTATGACGTAGGCATCCGTTTGGACAGGATTTCCCGAAATTCCCACGGGAACGGGAAATAACGGGAGAATCCTTTTGTATGAAAAATACTAACCGCATAAGTTAGACGCTTGAAATTTGACATGCAGGTAACTTAATAAAGCTTAGTTGCAACAGGATATTGTAAAATTCCCACGGGAACGGGAGTAATAGAGAAAAAACGTTTGTATGAAAAAATCTAAACAGCGATATAGATAGACGATTGAGATTTGGCATGCAGGTACCCTAATGAACGTAAAGCTTACTTCCAACGCGATATTACAAAAATTCCCATGGGAACGGGAGTTATTGGGAAAAAACTTCTGTATGTAAAATCCCTTACGGGGTTGAAATATATTCTATAGAAATAGAGATATACCCGAAGCGAAGCGAGGGCGGGTCGCTAGTAGGCTATATCGGGAAGTATAAACAACCAGACATTAAGACACGTTAAAAATGTTTTGCTTCTATAACTCCTAACGCTACAAAGTAATGCATGTTCACTTCAAAGTTGACAATCACATAAAAGTTCTTAATTTTCGTTGGTTATTATAGGCATGATTTAATCCTTAATGTTCATGTGAACGAGCCGTTTTTAATCTTTGATTAAGGACCAATTTATTAGCTAAGGAAATGACGTTTGAAACAATGTCAACCGATATCGGCTATGGCGACCAATCTCAGTGGAGATCAGCCAACTTCGCATAAAATAGTGTATATGTCCTGCGCGAAGTTGACGCGCCAACGATGAATATGATCTCCGAGGCATGGGGGTGAACATACGTTTGGGATAACGTTGCGTTAACAGGCATCAAAAATTCCGTATCGCCTTGCATCCGCGAGTTCGTGAATATCTAACAAACGCAATAAGTTATGGAAACACAAAGAGAGATAAACCGTCGAGCGTGTGTTGTTAGTCGCCGGTCGTGTCGCTCGCTAGGGAATGCGCCGCGCGGCCGGCGTCGTTAGGCCGGATGCCAACGCAGCCAGACTGGCCGACCCCATTCCTGGTCAGGCTAATTCATTTAGCGACTGTGGCCGCCCGGCCGCCGCAACACGCAACGGTTAACTGCTGCTTTTCGTACTAAAATTAACTAGCATTGCTGTTCTAGGAGGCCAGAGGGTTTTAGAATAGAATAGAACACAATAAAGTCTTGGTTAGCGCACAAAATTGCATTGAAAGAACTTAAACTAAACTTATGTGCTACAAGTGCATCCACTCCGCATTTGATGAATAAACAAATATCAAACAACATCACAAACTTTGAGCTAAGTTCCGAGCTATGTTCCTGAAGCTCTTGTGTTATTTCTGGTTTGCAACAACATTTGATTTCGTTTTTCACTTGATGCTTAGAAATCTAAGATAACCTTTCAGAATCAATCAATTTTATTGCAATGCTGAATTTGTTACTCTAGCATAACAAAACATTGGATCTTATGTAAAACTTTCTACTTATCTCTTTCCCCATTCCGAATACTGAAAACTACAGCATACTTTCATTAAAAAGTGAAGAGTTTTCAAAACTCCGATTGCCTCAAAGCGCGTTGAAGGATTTATTGGCCGACTACATACAGGCAAAGGAATGTCAGAGCAAAAGGTTACATCTGCCTAGCAGTGCGGTACGTGCACGCATTGTAAAAGTTTCCAAATAGGTAAAAGTTGTAAATAGCCGCATTCCAGTGTGTTCTTAGAACCGCCTGGCGCCGGCCGCGGCCCGCCGCAGAACCACTAAACATTTACCCTTTGTGGATGTGCCATATAAGAGAGCGCGCCTTCAACTATTCCAATATCGCTAAGTGCTAGTGCGTAGGGGAACAACTATTTGCATCGGTAAACAATCTCCTAACGTAGCACCCTAAGTTACCATAGAAATATGGGGCGGAATTCACTCCAATTAGTGTTGTAATACCCTTGTAAAGAGTCCTCGTAAAAAGGTATAACCATTATAATTATAAAACATTACGCGATCATTATCACTTTTTAGAGATTATTAGTATGTTTTACCTGTTTTTATTTAGTAGACAATTGTTTTTAGCTTCCAAGAAGTCTACCACAACAAACATCGGTTGAAAACAATAGGGGTAGAAAACATACAGAAGGTGATATTAACATCCTATTAAAATAAAAGACTTTTCGTGTCGATGTCGTGTTGTGTAATGTTTCTAACGAGTTCATAATCAATTTAAATCATCACATTTCTTTCTATAAGCGCTTTGTCTTTGATTGCTGACATAAAACCGAAATAGCTCTGAAATGGAGTGATGAGTCGGAATGATCGGAAGCGACCGCCATCCGCCGCTTTATGAGTCTAGTCTATTAATCGTGCGTTTTATGCCAAATGTGACGTTTATAGTTTGGAATAAATGTCAACTTTGGCGCGTCTTACAAGGTGTCAACTCGCATCTTCCATTACACCAATAAAAGTCGGATTTGTTAAATAAATATGCGAGTTCAACACACATAATCCATTTTTAGTCAATTTCGATACTTTCGGCGCGTGATACATGCATATTTTTAGTTATTTATAACTGTAATAAATTCTTAAAAGTTAACCGATTGATTGAGTATGAAATCGAACAAATTTATGTATGCATATTAGGTATCAGCTTATTTTATCCGTACTATGTGTACGTACATATCTGGTATGGAGACTTGGGATTGGTTGAGAACTTGTGTGTGTTATCCGTAGCTACGCATAATACGCTGTCTCTATAATTCTTTTGAATTTGTTAACGCTTTTGAAGTGATAAAAGTCTTCAGATTCTCATCAATTCGCTGAATTAAAACTGGTTTTTAAATGGTTTTTTTAATATAAATTAATCCATCTTTTCAAAAAAGCTGTGTTACCTATTATAAACGAACAAAATAGGAGTTAACTTTTTTCGATATAGGCATCAAAAAAACGTCACCGATATTTATAGTAATCTGTCTCCATAAAGAAAATACATCATAACAAATACGTCAATCCTTTGAAACGCGTACGCACGCACGCATGCGCATACGCACCCATTTGGCGTATTAAGCTTAGCAAATACATTTAAAGTGCTCAATTTTTTTGTGTAATTGTGACGCAAGTTGACCGCGCTAACTATGGGTTATTAATCTGTGCATTTAATGAAGACTGATGACTTGAATAATTGAGCTGTTATTATTTCATTTAGGGAGCTTGACTAAATACCAACAATCAGGCGAGTAGATCTTGGTTTGTAGTGAGGATTCAATTAGACTAGTGCAATTAAAAACGTATTTCAGACTATGAAATAATAGAATCTAAGGAGGTTATTCCATACAATTATTATTGTCATTCAAAAATTCACTGTATTCTGATTGGTCTATCTTACTTAATTATCTGTAAGTACCGTACGTATGTAGTCTTCCATGTAAAAAGCTTTTGCGTATTTAATCATGACTGACACACGCGATATGCATGCATATATGTATAGACATATAGTTTTTCATTTACACGAAAACAATCCGAAACTTAAACCAAAAAAAGTTTCAAATTGTTTCGAATAACTATCATTCAACTTAATTTATCCAATCGCGGATTAACTAAGTAACCGCCGCAAGTTGCAGGCATGGCGCCTCCTTGCTTTCGTACGTAACGGTCGTTTCCTAACTCTTTATGTGTTTGCGGCGGCAAGAATGCGCTCCAGTGGGAATCCTGCCGCGGAGGCCGGGAATGCGCGAGCGACGACCCCGCACCCTGCGACGGCCGTACCCCCAATGCGCGCCGCGAATTTATTGCGCGCGCTCTGCGAGCGGACTCACCATTGGTCATTGCTTCTGAAATTGTACTTCTGAAACACTAACCGGAGATTGAAACGATAGATTGAATGATTTGCTGATGTGACGATCAAGATTCTAAATTCTGCTACTTGTAGATTTCTTCTTATGTTAGCGTGACTCAAAGGTTCTGCCAGAATATCAACGCAGTCGCGACCTAGCGGCCGCTCCAGCATATGTTGAGGCAGAACCTATTGATTTCTTTATTTGTATGTGGGTTTGTTTATTAAGCTTTGTATGTGATCTATGTATTAATGTTATCTTTGTTTTCTTTATTTCTAAGACGAATTAATTAAGTACTTATCACTAAATATTATCTGGCCGATTCTGAGGTTGAATGATTTGGCTCAACCGTAACGTTTTTCTGATAGGAATTTGAATTCTACATATATAAACTAAACTAAACGGTGATGTTCGCGGGCAGTCTTTCAAAAGCATTGCAGAGCCCTTTTGGCGATGTACAATATAATACTCGTACTGTCCGTTACGACGATAAAACGATTATCGACAAGTATGACAGTAGTTTCAATGTAGTAGTTTAATGCTAGATTATATTATTGAGGCTAACACCTTGAGAGGGCTTAGACTTCCATATCATTATTCCCATAGTAATCATCCCCATATCCATTGATATAACCGAAACATTCCCAACATGTAATTCTTCTAAGCCGCTCGTGTGCAATGCGAGGTCGTCATATAGTGGGTCTGTAGTGCGGAATGCGAGGAGCGCGGAATGCGGGCCGGGCAAGAAGCGAGCGCCCGCGCAGCCCCCGCCCCAACAGCGGATATTCGCGGGCCCTTTTTTTCCTAACTGACTACGATGATGGCTTGAAGTAGCCTTATCATCATCGCTGGACTTGCGGGGGAGCGAACTTGTTCCTAGTTATTTTATATCGATTATTGTAGGGTTTCATTATCGATTTATTAATTCAGTACTAACTTTCCACCCGCAACTCTCATAAAGCGCTGTCGGTTAAGAAGTAGTATATGCCCTATCTCAGGTTTAATGTGTTTGTATGTGTATAGAACTTTCATTCGCATTTAGACCTGCCAAGAAGCGTGCGCCCGCGCAGCCGTTGTTGGGGCGGACAACGACGGATATTCGCGGGCCCTATCACTGTTTAAGTGATCCTAGGTATTCTATATCGATAATCGAAGCTATTTATTTATTCAGTACTTCTTTCTACCCGCGACTCCCTTATAGTGCAATCGTTTTAGGGGTAGAATTATGCTCATTCTCAGGTTTTAATGTGTGTACCAAATTTAATTTAAATCGGTTTCATTGTTTTGGCCTGTTAGTGTGACAGAAAAACAGTAAGAACTGGAATTCATATTTATGATATTAGTAATCAAAATGCGCAAATTACAGTGAATTTATTGTAGCATTTAGCTACCTTTTACTTTGCGTGTCGCTCGATCAAGAGAAATCATTTCTAATTGTTTAATTTACCTAGTGCACATGCACAATGATGCATGCATTTGATAAAGAGCAATAACAGATTAGATTTTATTATGTAAAATGAATACAAAAGTACTTAATTTTCTATTACGTTTAAGCTATATCTTACACTAGCTGTGCCAGCGACTTCGTTCGCGTTTCCCCCGTTTTTTACACATTTTCCATTGTATCTTTGCTCCTATTGGTCGCAGCGTGATGTTATATAGCCTAAAGCCTTCCTCGATAATTGGTCTATACAACGCAAAAAGATTTTTTCAAATCGAACCAGTAGTTCCTGAGATTAGCGCGTTCAAACAAACAAACAAACAAACAAACTCTTCAGCTTTATAATAGTAGTATCGATTTCAACGGAGTTTCCTCCATCAAATAGAGATAATGAACCATAAGAAAATTATAGATTTATTTATGGTTCATTATGAACGAACACAGCCGCTTCCCGTTGTCTATACTTTTAGATGTTAAAACGACAAGGCGATTTTCATCATCGAGTGAATCAAGTGGAAAGTTTACATGTAGATAAGAAACTCTACGCGTTATAGTAGAGATCGGGCGCGGGGTAGTCCGCTAGTACATTATATTGATTACATCGGTATTTGTTCCGTGTCTGGGTGTATTATTAAATATATTTAAGTATATTTGTGTATTCACTGTTGATTCTGATACCCGTAACACAAGTGCTTAAGCTACTTAACACGGGATCAGATCAATGTATGTGATGTTGTGAAATATTTATTTATTTTATTTATTGAGTTCAGATATTCATGCGTTCGTGGCAACAGCTGTTTGGTTTTTCCGTTACGAACGGCCAAATACCGATGCGATAATTAGATATTAAAGCGCTAATTGGCCTATTAAGTAGGTTCCAAATTCAAATCAAATGTGGAATGTCGTCTAAACTTCAAATATAAATATTTGACCTGACTGACTTTTCAGTATTCGGCGGTTATCCTCTCTCATTTCAGCCATTTGTCTTTTGCATATAAAATTACCTCAATGATTTTGGGTTTGATTGCAACTTCCGCTGTACATTCATTATAGGTTTTATAATGATCATGACCATATTTGTACTCGTGGTGTATACTTTGTAACGAGAGGAAAGAAGATCGTGTGATAGTGAGTCTGTAGTGCGGAATGCCACTCGGAGCAAGAAGTGTTTCCCGAGCGGCGCGGCCCCGCCGCCCTAACGGGAATCATTTACATCTCCGATATAAGCGATGCACATTCCTGAAATACTTGCACATGAATGCCGATCTATTTATTTGTACTGTATTGTGAAGTTCGTGGTATAATTGCTTAACGAGATTGACCAGTCTAAGGGAACATGTGAAAAATAGCCTGTTTACCCAATGCGGTTAGACTTATAAAATTGTTATTTTTTTTATTGAAACTTGATTGATACTATACAAATTGTTAGATTTATTTGTAAAGTAAAGATATAATATGAATTAAGTACATATCAGTCATGTAAAAGGTGTCCTCATAAACAACAGTTAATATAACCGAATGCAATTCAAGTAGGTAGTCTAATCTAATGATTAGACTGGCTTTGATCATTTAGCGATGTTTAATGAAAATCATAAAAACTTCAATTATGAATCAGATACGTATTGACACATTAGGCTTTGCTGAAGCACAAAATACAGGTAAGTTTTTATGCCGCGATATGACATAATCAGATCAAGCAAATCCATTGTTGTAGACAATGCGTCTAGTCAACGTTTCTCACCGCATGTGCACATGACTCATAGTGACGTAGTAAACATCACGCATTAGCTCCATATAGGTGTTTCAATCGTTAGATAACTCATTCTATCCGGACCACAATAATAGCAACTCCGATTCGATACAAAGCGCTCGAAATTCCTTCGTCCTTTTTTCTTGCCCATATAAATTCGCGAATGCCGCCGGCGCCATTGATTTGCGTGCAATTATCCTAGGTTATCGACACATAGCTAGGTCGTGTGGTGGCTATTAAAATGTTTGTGTGAGCGCAAAGAATTTATAGGATACGGTGTAATGTCGAGCGGGCAGCGGTGTCGGGGCGGGCCGGCGCGGCCGCGGCGGGCCGAGGTGCAGCGGCCATCGCTAACTGGGCCCGAGAAAGTCGTCTATTTCGAAATTTTAGCGTTGCGTGAGCTCTGAGTGCGATGTGTCGTTGCGGTGCCGTGGAGTCTGGTGGCATGCGGCGAGCGCGCGGCGGCGCGCTGTCTGCGCGCTCTTCCGGACCGCACCCGTCGGACCAGTCGCTGCGCCGCCCGCTGCCCGCCTCGGGCGATCGGCCTTCAGAGTTAAATAATTAAATCGAGAGAGCGACGCCGACCGCAGCCGCCGCAGCGGGCCCCGAAGAAGCCGTCGCGGAAGGCGCTGCCAGCCTTGGTGGCGCTGATCTGCGCAATCGTGGCCGGTTTCGTGTGCGCAATACGCGCCGCACCTAATCTTCTCGAACACCGACGACGACGGCTCCACCAAATTGCTCTTTGATCGATCAACTTTATGCAAAATATAACTTTACATAGTTACGTGTTAACAGTAACTAGCGTGAGAACTCACCACTTCGTTAGCGCGCACGATGTGGTCGTACGAATAAAGACTAGAGTAGGAACACAAAGGCCACTTGGATTTATAACTATTATCTATCGGTTACATTGGCAGTTAACTGTAAATAGAAGTATTGTATTCACACTGCTTAAATTGTATTTAGGAAAGGTCAATTTTAAAATAGCCTTACTATTCAGAGATTTCGCGTACATGATTAATGTTTGCAAACTACCTTTGGAACTGGTTAACATAGTTGTTGGTGGTAGTCTATTAATACCGGTAGATATCACACTGAAGTATTAGTAATAATATTATGATTTATGATTATCGTCGCGATTTGTCTTCTAAAAGATGATATCGTTAAAATATATAGAATTAAATGTAAATCGCGATAACGATGCTTTCAATGAACGAAGGAATCATTCTAAACAATTAAATAAAGCGACCATTAACCGCTTCGTACTTCGAACTTTTATTTAAATTCAACGTAGTTATTGAGTGACGGGCATCCTGTTTTACGGCTTGTCGGCGGCTCAATAGTCCGCCGATTCTCCGAATCAGTGGATATTGTCGCAAATTGCCGCTTTCGCCACCCGCTGAATAATGCATGCGATAACATAACATCACGTCGCGCCGCCCGCGCCCTTCACCAGCCGCCAAACCCGTTCCCGGCCATTCCGCCTAGATACCACCGTCATTCTAACATTCTAACCATTGTTACCTAACGTAAATTAAACTTGTCTATGTGCTCGTTATCATATCCTTACACAACACTGTCGAAACTTTCAAATTTTTGCGATTCTCCTAAATGTTTCTAGGATACTCGGTTATGGGAAGGACAACTCGTAGCGAAATACGTGATCATCTATCACGTCGCTAGGCCTGGTAGAATAGTGATGTGGATGTGGGGCGGTCGTTAGGGGTGAGGGTTGCGGCCGAGAGGAGGCGGCGGTGGCGGCGGCGGCGGCAGCGATTGCGGCAGGCCGTCGTGTGGGGTGGCCCTGGCGGCGTTTCCCACAGCGCCGGCTCTTCGACCAGTTCGTCGGAATGTGGTCGCGGCACCGGCCCGCACTTTCACCAAAACAATTCGTTAGCGGCCTCTTTCGGCATCGCACCGCACTCCACACCCCGCCACCCGCACACGTGAAAATTAACAACACACTGATACTTGGCTCCGTGATCGGCATTTTGGACACGAGGCCCTTTTAAGTTACGCACCGCTGAAAGCAATGAACTTCTGTGTACCTTTCTTTTCTTCGAATCTCGCGCGCGGCCCGGCGCCGCCGCGATCGTAGTTGGTTTTATCGGGTCACCTTTACGTTTATAGTCACGTCAAATTTTGATTATACTTTTCCTCATTCTTGATGAAGAGCTGACGTTATGAGCTTGTACTTTTATGTAATCTGTTACCCAATCTAAATTCCAATTCATATGCGAGTGTATAAGTATAAGAAACCATTGGTATGATTAACGTATGTACGAGTATGTTTGCTTGTGACCGGAAATGCCAAATGGAGAAAAACTCTAGAAATTCTTGCATTACATGCTTAGAATAGAATCCGGGATGATGGATAGATAGCAGACATTTGGTAGATGAATTTAATAACTTCATGTTTCATTCATGTTGGATCAACTATCCAAAGTTAAGTTAAAATAATCTTGATCTTTATTTTCATTAAATTACAAGCATACCTCGGATAAATAAATAAATATTACACAACATCACATACATTGATCTGATCCCGTGATAAGTAGCTTAAGCACTTGTGTTACGGAAATCAGGATCAACAGTGGATACACAAATAAACTTAAATATATTTAATAATACACCCAGACACGGAACAAACACCGATGTTCGTCACACAAATATTTGTCCCGAGTGGGAATCGAACCCACGACTCTTGGAACCGCAGCTTATGAACCTGAGTCACTAACCACTGTTCCACCGAGCCAGTCAAATAAATGAACAAGTCTAATCGTTACAGCAAAATTCATTGACCCGTAATGAATCGATAACCGCAGTTTAGGTAAATGAATCTTGTTTTTGATCTTTACTTTCTGCTAGTCAACAACCTAATTTGATTAGTAAATTAACAAAAATAAACGCTTTAGTTGAATTCATTGACTTTTTTCCTGAAACGCTTAGTTAAATGAATTCTGATCATGATAGTAAGATTTTAGACTTTCGCGTTCCATTACAAATTAACAAACTCAAACGCTTTATTTAAATTCATATGCTGTACATAACATGAATAATGACTGCCTCAGTGGACTATTAGTAGCAAGTACCACGTAAGGATCGAGAGATCCTCGGTTCGAATACCGGGTTGGGACTTGCGTATGCAAGCTCGTGCCTCGAAAAGAGCGTTAAGCCGGCGGTCTTGCAACTGATCTCTCATCGGCCATGTCCGGTTGTCGGCTCACCGAAGTATGAGAGTGAGGCATTAGGGAGTGTGAACACTTGTATTTTCGAGCACGCTTATGAATAGGCTACTATGGCTGAAATCGGTCGGACTTTAACTGCGGACTTTAACTTTTATTTCATTCATTACTTAACACTATAACTGAATGGAATTTAACTAGTCTCACTCAACATACAGAACTAATGTGGTATACATAAATATCACACCATGTCTGGGAACAAACACCGATGCTACACAAATACCAGGGCAATATCTAATGCACCATCACCAGTCAACAGGAACTTTAGGTTAGGTCCTCTAATAATTGCACATTGGACAGTGCCTTTATCTCTTGCACTAAGATTCGTCTATTCGATGCGCAATCGAATCAATCAAAAGGTACTTTAGGTTAGGCCTCTAACCATTGCGTAGTATTTAGGGTAATCCAAGCGGATCAATTTATTTCCTTCCAAAGCCATCATCCGGCGGCGACGACTCTTTGTAGAATTTTGTCTATGGACTATGGCAAAAGTACGTAAAAACAACGCGATATGGTAGTACAGATGTCATTAACAAGATAAGAACTATTTTAACAATCAAAAAGTACTAAATATTAGTCCAGCCAGTTCGCTCGCGACCTGATGGTGTAACCCAGTTGAAACGTCGGGCAGTAAGTAACTAAGTATTTCCTACTCCTAATATCGCGTGAAGACCCATAAAGACTAATTTAAGTATTTCCTACTCCTTATGTCGCGTGCAGACCCATAAAGACATAATATTTAGTGTAATGGAACGCGAAAGCTTAAAATCATACAGATCAAAAAGTACTTTAGTTTAAGTCCTCTAAGCATTGTGAATTACAACAACAACAAAAATGTCTTTATTAATAACAAGTTAATAAAATGTGAATTGGAAAGTACTTCCGTCCTTTATACTAAGGAACTTCTTAATCGCTCGCTCGCGCATAGGATAGGCAACTGCCTATCCTATCCTATGCGCGATCTAGTCATAACGTTCAAATTCTGATGCTGTATCCATTTCCCCCAGGTACGGCCAGCTCTCGGGAATGGTGGAGCCGGTGTTCGGCGTGCTTGGCGCGGTGGCGGTGGGCATGGCGGAGCCCGCGCTGCCATACGCGCTGGCCTTCGCCGCCGGCGCCATGATATACGTCGTAGCCGACGACATCATACCGGAGGCTAATGCGTCGTAAGTATCTGTGGGGCTACCATGAGTTTAAAACTTACGCGCTCGATATCGACTACGTAAATATGTCTATGAAAAACATGTACAGCGCCGGCTGGTGGTTACGCGAAGAACTACAATCGGCCATATGAAAAAAACAACTCGATAGGTTTTTAACGTACGTAAGTTTACTATAGCCAACTCATGGTAGGCCCTCTGGAACTGGTTGTTGGTAAACTGCGGTATCTCCAATATAGCGATCATGGTTGCATGGGTCGAGGACCTATTTATCTGCTGGTGAATTAAACTAGGGACAAAGTATTCTCTTATAGATAGATAAATTATGTAAGCCAAATCTACAGTGCTCTTTTTCGACAGAAATCACCTTCACTATGTCGAATAGAGGTACTTACTTACAAATTCCAGTTTAGTGTTACGAAATTAGTCATAGATGGAGAAAAGCTACCACGATTATGTGTATTGTATATGTCACCGTAAAATTGCAAATAAGGATAGATTGCAATCTATCTCGCGAGATTGTGAACTGTCGAATAATTGTGAACTATAGTTCACGGTTGACTTTAAGGCCGACCAATCAGGGACAGCCTTCGGACGGCTGTCCTAAGGCTGTCCCTGATTGGTCGGCTATAGGCTATGCCTATAACTGACCAATCAGGCATTGACATCATTGACAAGTGACATAATTAAGATCGCAATTTATCAGTTTCACTTCGATAGATTGCAATCAGATGAATAATCACACGATAAATTGTAAGCATCATTGTTATGGTTCACAATTATTCGACAGTTCACAATCTCGCGAGATAGATTGCAATCTATCCTTATTTGCAATTTTACGGTGACATATATAACGGGTTTTAGAAAGACAATAATGCCCAAAAAGATACTTTGCTTTAGGTCCTTTAAGCAGAAGGCAGAAACAATTGGCAACTAGTTTGTGTTTTCTTGTAACATTCATTGTAGTCCTAAAGCTAAACCGGGAAGCAAAATTATTTGCTCAACTTAAAATAAGTCAATGTACTCAAAACGGCATCAAACAAACTACAAACAGGATCATTAAAGGAACACGAATAAAGATCAGGATGCCGCCACTGAATATGTTAATGTCTAATTTTACCCTCAACAAGACAAATAAAATAAAGGGTCTGTCCTTGGGATTGCCCCAAAAAGAGCGTGAGGACGATCCGGTCTTTGTTGTGACCCTCGTGAGACGCAGCCTCGATGGCGGCCGATAACGACGCCCCTCATCGCTCCTTCGATTATTCACGTATTGCGCCATTTGAATCGCTATAGAACGCGTGTTTACAGACACGTATCGTACCCCTAATGGATAGTTAGCCAGCTATTCAACGACGTTTTGTTATCTTCCTTCTAATATTCTTACTGAAATCGCATGCGCTTGTCACACATTGACGAGGGTCGCACCGATTTGATTGTTCCGATTCATGTCACAATTTTGACAGATCGGAATCCAAGTATGGTCGATAATCGTCAATAGATGAAGCCTCGTTAGGGTGATTTGAAGGACGTCGGTTCCGTAGATACTTCCCCTTAGCGACAGCGGCCCGGGTATTGTCCGTCTTACGCATTGTCTCTGACCGGTTCAGGTTCCCTTCCGGATTATAAAGAACTAGTCCAAGGACTGTTGGCGATTGATTGTTCACATCAGCTACTCTGAAATAGGGGAAGAAATGTTTAATTTTGGCGAAAACTTGTTTATACATCCACTTTTTGGCAAGATCCAGAGATAGCTTTGCAGAATTACCTTTAATTCGCAATTTCTGCAGATGTGTGAATAAATGTTGTTACCCCAACTTTATTGCTTCCTTTACCAAGTTTACTGCATTTTTACGTTGGTTATTTTTTCATTCACAATTGAACCATGAGAACCGTTTTTACCAATGGGTCTGTTATGTTCACCTGTAACCCGCAAGCATTACATTACATTAAAGCATCTGAAAAATATTCACATTAATTGGCGCTTAGCTTTATTTAAATGCTTTTGAATTTTTATATGATATGAAATTATTGTGCAAAACAATGTCTTGAAAGGTTTATTCGAATGGACGTAATGAATAAGGGCATTAAAGTCGTATAAATGAAAATTAATTAGTGGTATGTGTCTGCGCGTGCGCCACCTTCCTCGGAGTCGGCGATTAGCGTTATTATAAAACATGACCGTTCATTTGTTATGTCTTCTCGCTTATGCACTGGCGGAAGACTTAAAATAGTTAACATTACCTCCTTGAGTCTATAATGTTGTGCGCTAGCGGCATTTTAGCACCTTGTGTGAACTAAATGTCATCTTTCCTTATTTGCTTTTTGCTATCGTCCAGTAAGAAAATAATATTGATATATGTTTGAATAATGAAACACGATCAAATAATCAGTCGATGCCATGTCACTTGGAAAACTATTAAACGATAAAATTAGCGCGCAGTTAATACCCCAATTGTCTGAGTAATTTCGAGCGCATCACAAAGCAATACATAAATATATACACCAAAAATGTCCAGTACACGAGCCGGAAATCATCGGCAGACGACGCATCGAAAAGTGCGCAGTATCAGCAATAATAGCACCGCTCAGACAATAGGTTGAGCATTGCAAGAGCCACGTGGGCCGTAGGCGCGCGGTCGCGACGCAAATACGCCGCCCGAAATAGCGGCGTCCGACACCCCGGCCGCGCCGCGCCGCGACCTCGCTACCCTCGGGGTAACATCCTATGCAACTATAGCACTAATTGTAACCAAGAAACAAAAGAAAGATGAACATTCGTACTTGTACTGAACAAGTACTTTAGTCTTGAAGGAAATTCTTATAAAAGTAGGAAAATAAAGCAAAACATTTGTACGAATACTGAACAATTACATTTTATTCTTGAGAGGTTTTCTTGTAAATAGTAAAAAATGTGGAATAAAATGTACAGATCAACAAAATTACAAATTGTACAAGGGTCCTACACTTTTCTTAAAGGGGGGAATCTTTTAATACCCGATGTTTATAACGCTGTATGGCTATTTCACCCGCTAAATCCGCTGATCGCCGTTCCAACCCTTAATAATGGACTTAAGTATGTACTTATGATAGAGGGTACAGTTTCGTCTATTAGGACTTCGAGGAACCATGTATGCTATTTTTGATGCCATGACCATATTTTTTTCGATGTGCATCTTGTATGCATGTAAAAGGGCAAAGGTCAAAACATTCTTACATTGTGTTAATTTTCAATTAAGTCATTAATACTTACTACCAGATTGCTAAACTGCAAATTCGCTAAAGATTTTTGCGAAGATCATAAAGTCAGACATCACTCAACAGTCCTTTAAATCTGTTGCTAACCATTATGCATACTTAAACAAAGAGTACGCGCCGATGGCTTGCCAACTCAGCATCGTGCGGGGTTTTGCTACCCACAAGAGACCTAAGGGTAAGATATAGAATACTGAATGCCTAACATACTTAATATTGTAGCAGAATTATCTTATGTGAAAGTTAGGGCCCTAAAGCAGAGAAACCGGAAGGTTTCTTTAAAAACATTTACCTATGCAATTAAATTGGCTTAGATTTTTAGACGAATACTATTGAAATAGTGTCGACTGGTTAGCCTGATCAATAATTGTGGGAAACTACACGGTTTAGTTGGTGGTTAGTGGATGCGAACAATATTTACCTTGGTAAAATAAAGATTTTACACTACAATACTGTCTGCATAATGATCATTTTACGCTCTATTTTAGCAAAAGATGCATTGGTGACACGTATGATTATGAAGGTTGCAATAAATATCACCACACTTTAAGGTACATACATTGTTATAATAATGAATATTGATTACAATGATTCAAATGTTTTAACCATACTTCGAATACGGTGCAGTTAGAGTAAGAGTCTAGCATTGACAAAACGAAAACTTAATGTTAATCTGTGTTGACCGCCAGATAAAAATTGTGTTACAGATGTTAAAACTAGCAATACACGTATTGATATAGAAATACTCAAACAATTTCATCCATCTAACGAAAAATAAAACAACGTAAGAATTCATTCATCACATGAATTTAAGTCTCGCCGTGGATATCTAAATCACAAGCCCCAAGAGACAAGCTCGTATGCGCCATGCAACCAATCAAATCCTATTTAATGTCAACAGATATTTTACCTAGGCCCTCGCGGACAAAGACATCTTCGATAATCCCAACATGACGCTGGAATTAAACGCAGACGCAGTTTGTCGCCGCCCGCGGCCTTAGCGCTATCGGGCGGTGTGAAATTTTGTCTTGCTAATCTATTTTAGTTAGTCTGATCGTCTAGACACATTTTGTCCTCGTTTCGTGGCGTTGCAAATGCGAGAAACGAGTAAGCAATATGACTCAAAATAATGAATGTCGCGATGGCGCCTTGTGCGTTACCTTCGAGTTCCCTCGTGTTATAGTTTATTTACTTAACAAAAACTCTTTTTTCATGTGGATGGAGAGTCTCACGATATTGATGACAGCCTATACTTACAAAGTGACAGGAACTGCGAATTGTTTTTCTTTTTGCAAATACTCAAAGAACGGATGGACTATGATACATGTTTTTAAGTTACTTGGGTTGGATCAATCTGGGATCTCAAGTTATGAGCGCTATAAGAAATTGAAGAGTTCGTAACAGACGGTTACTGATTTTGTCAATTATCAAACTAGCGAACATCAAAATAACGAATAAAATTGGTGAATCTTTTTTATTTCAAATAAGTACCTTTTATTTGTTTTTTTGTGGTTCATGTAAATTGAGTTCATGATCAACTCCTTTCAGACCTCATTAAGGATGTGCTTCGTAGTAGTGCGCCGCAATTACTCTTGAGTTATCTCTACTAAATATTTAGAAGTGGCGCCATTAGACACATATATTACAATTTAATTAAATAATGGATACTATTAAGCGCATAAAGTAATCGGGTTCTGGCTTTAGATTGTTACTCTTTATTGTAGAGACGCGAATTTAAGAGTATGGGCTTATCATAATCGTAATGTGGCATTTTGAAGGACTTTCCGAAGACTTGCTTTTAGCAAGAGTAGAATAATAGCTTGAGAGGAAAAGAAAAGGTACGAGTTGTGGTTACTTGTAACTAAAACTGGGCCACAATTCTGAAAATTAACACAGTATGAAGCGACTATTTGAAGACCTATCGAAGATGCGAACATGATTGCAGTAGTAGAACTGGTGTCTATTTGTATGAGGCGCGCGGAGGGCGGGCGGGCCCCGCGCGGAGCGTCGCATATGAAGTGAATTCTGTGCGTGGGCTTGTCACCGTCTCGCCACTGTCAATAGTATTAAATATATGAAATAACGCGTTTGTTGCCGGGATAAGGCCGCTGACGCCGCTCTAGTTTGTCTATGCGCTGACGTCACCGTCTGGGAATCCGCCGCGCCGCGGTCCAACACTCCCTGACCTACCTCCAGACGGCTTTGTGCGTCCCGCACATGCACCCTACACAGTACACAATGCACCCCTTGCACAATGAAGTGCACCACATCTAGACGTAACTAAGGAAATGTTTCTTTTGTTACTTCATGGGATTTTTTGGCGTGGAAATAGGAGCTTAATGCCAGTTACTATCTCGCACTAACGATGCACGGCAATTATTCTTGAATGTTTGAATGTCGTTTCTATCCGTCATTCATGAAAGATCCCCAAGTATAAAGACAAAATTTGCTTATTTCCTTGAGAATCTTAAGCAAAAATAAAGCCATGAGAACAATTTGGTGCACAATCTTTACACGCTGATTTTCGAAATCAATTAGTCATTCATTTGCATGTACTGCCACAGACAGACACTCGACTTTTTGTCTCGATTCCCACATGAGCAAAACAAAGTTAGCACAAATGTTTTTGTCTGTGATGCATACATACATGACTAATTCAGTTAATGTCGTTTGTCTCCTGATAAGGGATATTAGTTTTAGAATCGGTATGCCACGACACCACATTACCTGCTTAGTGTGGGAATTCTCTTGGTTTATATTGATGACAGGGTGAATTCAATATATTACGTAATGTATGAGTGACAGTGTAGTGTTGGTATTGGGTATCTTAACTTGTACAAGAAGATTAAGTATAAGTACGGTCGTGATGTATGTTCCACTAATTTGATTTGAGAGGAAACACAAACCAAGTTGTACAGTGTCCTCAATTGCTCCGATATAGACAGGTAATATTTACATTGCTACACTTTTTTTTTAAAAAGAATTTACAACTTTAATTTTTCTATTTTTGGAAACCCGTTCTAGAGATATCTTATTAATGGTAAAGAACACGTGCAAATTTTCTTTTCAAAATGAATGGGGATAATATAACAATAGAAATGAACAATACAAGTTAAATGTTGAACAAATTAGCAGAATGGCCACATTTTGTGTGTTGTAAAAAAAAATCTCATCCGTATATTTATGCGAGAAACCAAAAAGAATTTGTTGTTGTTAGCAGCCCATTTGGTTTCACATCAGCTCCGGCTCTTTCTGAATTCCGCGTGTTTTTGCGAGTGATGTCAGTGGCGCATTTGAGTGCAGGGCGCGCGCGGGGATCCCCGAGCGACGTGATGGGAATATGCCGCGGCACTAAGTGTTGTCAGAAACACTATACGACAGATATGGTTTATCCCAAATTTCAACTGCTCAAACACTGGCGAGCCTTAGCCCAAGATCGAAGATGTAGAAGGCTTTTACCCTGCAGTGCTTACTACTCCTGCGCAGTTAGAAAATCTCCGACGTGTCCAACGTTAGCAGGAAATCCTACTTTTGATAACATTCATCTACTTGACATAAATTTCATGCCGAAAAGTCTGCCACTTTATCGTAAAATACATTCAATTATCTCAAAATTTCAACAAAATAGGCATTTATTAAGTATGTGCAGTGGCGTCTGAAAATTAACAGACGTGTATGTATTGATGTCATGATTTTTTCGAGAATAGTCCGAGGGTCGTTCACAATGTTACAATAGGTAATCGCGAAACGTTGTGAGAAAAGCTGGCTGTAATAAGTTACACAAAGGAATATCGACTCTATCTGATGATTTTACTAAAATCATTGAGTCCTATACATAGTATAGGTCGTTGCAACGAACAAATGAACACATGTAGGTAATACACACCGACCAATGGTCGATCGATTTGTTTTTGCGCGAATATGACAAAATATATATGTATAAACGTCTGGCGTAGCAAAATATAGTTTTGGCCTGATAAAGAATTCGCTAGGATCTATTAATTACTCATTGGTGCCTATTAAATCTGTAAGAGTCTTGGCCTCTATGCTAAAAATAGATATTAATTATTCATGTTCAAATACCTACATAAAAATAATATAGTGTATTTTAATAGGTATTTCATACAAAAGTGAGACCGTATTTAATGAATTTCCATCATTGCATGATTCAATTTGATAATTTGAGTCGCAGTTTGAGGTGGCTATTGAAACATAACGTGGTGACAAAATAAATACGTCTTGTTGTACAGTTATATCACGTTTTGTGGAGATTCAACTTAGAAGGCATGCATTAGGCAACGCTTCTGAGAAGTTGACATTGACGTCACTACTGTTCGAATCTATAATAATAACGCAGCCGCAGGTACTAAGATTGTCTTCTAAATACGAAATGATTTATCATTTTTGTGTATTTTTGGTGTTTCCTAAAATATATTTTTTTAATCTGGACATATTCTGGTTAAACATTCCTAGGAAGGAGAATATTGGTGTTTAGTTAAATCTATCAATATTTCTTCTTTAAACAAACAGAAGTTCATAAAAGTAGATTTGACAGCGCACTTCATATTTCACGTAGCCCCTTATGTGTTTTTATTATAATATGCAGTCTACACCCATAGGCACCCTACACCCGTAAATATATATAGATCCACATCTAGCCGAAAAAACCTTCTTGAGACAGCGGCAATGCCCTCCTAGACGATGTCTATTAAATTTTACAATCCACATTCCCTAAAAAATGTCAAACCCGGTCGCCCAAACATGTACTACCAGGAACCGTTTTATTGTAATGGCCGCGGTTCCAGCGAGCGCCGCGCGTGAGGCGCAAGCGCCATCGCCGGTCTTTCCGATATCGTAATTTTGCCACCTCGTTCATATTCAAATGTCGTTTGCTCGTTATTTCTCAATGGCCAGCATTGTGACGACAACATTTTATAACGGAGCGTGGTTTATGCATGAATGTACATACTATTATGTATATGAACAAGTTGCGTCAGCCGATGGAATTTTTTTATTATTTTATTAACATTGAATATGCGCCAGATTGATATTACCGGATACATTATTCGTAATACATAATAATAATGTAACTATTGAGAAAATAAAATAAAAGCGTAATCGGGCCAGTATTATTTTCGTGCGCACTGAGAAATGTTGATTTACGATCAGCCGTTCTACGTTTGGGTAGAGTCGTATTACTTAATATGTACTAGAAAAGTAAATAAAAACAATACTATCAATACCGAATGTTGCTCGCATTATTTATCATATCTATTTTTTGCGAAGAAGTAGTTATACTCTATTCCAATTATGAAGTCCTTTTTGACAGATGTCAATAGTTCAGTACTAGGGAAGTACCCTTAGAAATCGATATTCAGCGGCAACGATTCTCGATTTGTAACAAATTTAAATCGAATTAACTTTCAAAAACAAAGGTTAATAAAAAATTATCGAAAGAACAATTTTAGACATGCAAAACTTCCAAACATGTTTTTGTCGAAAAAAGAAATGACACGATTGGATGTTTAGTATAATAATAATGAATAATGATAGTTAAGTAATTTAAAATTTACAGAGAGTTTAAAGGATCAAAACAGTTATAGGCTCGTGTCAAAGACTCGTTAATTAATGGCACCGAATGTTCGACACCGTTTACTCCCAGGAGTGTTTGCACCGAGTACCTATAGTTGCAACACTAAATGAATTATACGAATTGTATCGCCTAATGGAGTAACTCAACAGTTACTATGAGCATCAGATTAAAATAACAACAAAGTTTTTATATTTGATTTTATGGTTTTTAATCATCACTGCTTGATTTATTAATTTCTTTTGTTATTTAATCAGTTTACATATTACCTGCAAAGGACTGCACTTTTTATTACATTTTATTGTAAAATGCATTAAAGTTATAAGCAGTCCCATTGCCACTAGATTCATTTTCATTCGCGAATGATCGGTTTAATTAACCGAATACTTGAGTCACGTCACTACGTTTAAAAGTAAAACATAAACCATAGTACGTAACTGCATACGCGCAAAAAATATTATTTTATTTTGAAGTTCAGATATAGAAACAATAGTTAGATCAAAAACAATAAGTTAATTTTGCTTGTAAATTAATTGTAGGGTGTTTTTGCATAATTGTATATTTTTTAAATTACGATTTCCTACTAAACACAAAAAGTGATATTAAATTGGATTTATTTGAAACGTGCAGAGTTACGTTCTTCGAAATGTCAAAAAGGACTTCATAAATGGAATAGAGTATAATAGAGTAGAATACCGAGATATTCTAGTAACAATACCAAACTGAACAGCACCAAAAGTATTCCAGTTACAGCACCAATGATAGGTGCCTTAAGGATGTAGTAGTTGAAGTATAATTTTGTTTCCTTAACTGGATAACTTTTGGTGATGTTTAGCTTGATGCCTGGTTCTAGAATACCTCCAAAAAACCCGCAAATCGGAGCGTATATACAAATTTACAATACCAACTTAATGTAAGTCTTTTCTGTTCAATATAATTTGTTGTTACAATAAAGGATGTTTTCCAGTATTTGAGTATTGGTTTTCAATTTCGCCTAATCGCAATAATGACTGTGACCATGAAGTTAGAATAGAATTCCAACAAGAGATGAGAGCCTTCTTTGCTTGTCTGATGACCGGGCTTTCACATTCATCAGCTAGGTTTATAAAGTTCCTAATAAGTATTGAAATCCACAGCGGCAACGGTAAGCTGGCGACTTGGGGCTGCATCATCGGCTTCACAGTCATGATGTGTCTGGACGTGGGCCTGGGGTAAGACCCCTGACCCCCGGACCCCAAACACCCCAGCCTTCCGACCCCCGACTCTGCTCCGATGGCCGGCCTGCGCGATCCTTCTCAGGCCCACAATATCAACACTTATGAACATCTGCCATCCATAATAATCAATCCCAGTGCCACAACTGAACATGCAATGTGACCCCACCCTATGTAGTAGGTATTAATGCTAATACTTATAGCCAAAGGAATGGAGTGCTATCTCCAATTTTGAAGGAAAGCCACAGTAAGTATTATTTATAAACAAAACTGAATCCTGTATGCTCATTTAGGTTTATTTTTAGGTGATATTTATTTGGAGACTACAAACTCGGTTACGATATGCATTGTAAACCTTGGTATCTTTTTGTAATATTATTCGAAATTGTATTAGTTTCATTAGATATGTTAAATTACAAATTTGTAGCGGTTTACAGGAGCAGATGATTACTAATTATACTTATTACTATGTATCTAATATGTAACGCGTCAATTGTGACGTGTCATTTGTTTTGTAAAGTGCGAAACTCTTTACGAAACAATTCCACGTCAAAAATGCGCGGAAATAAGTAGAGTCGCAAAGACCACGTCGTCTGCTGCTGTTGTGTAAAATCCGCTGTGCGAACTTACTCCTTACGACTTGAGCACCAAAAGAGTTTGAACATTGTACTGAGAAGGGTTCGATATTTATAAGTACTTCCACGTAAAAGACTAAACGATAATATGTGATGATATTGAATTGAGTGCTTTTATCCTGGCGTGTGCTATACAGGAAATAGTTTAAGCTCGAAGTTAATACAAAACTGCATGTGAATGGCTTATTATAGGCGAATGTTTTATATGGTTAAATAATGAACATAATAATTGTAAGTCCAGATTAATCAATACCGCTCGAGCCAATAGATTGTGATTTTGATGGCCAGAATAATGTAAAATACCTGTGTTTTTATTGAGAACATCAATCTGGCTACAAGTAGTGCTGTTTGTTGAAGTTATTGAAACGAATACTGTTAAAATAGTAAACTAGATGCAATTGATTAATAGACAATGTTAAGGTACACCGTATCTTGTTCAAATACTAGTTCCTATTCTCTATTACTCAACATAGTCACAATGTCGCTAACACAGGAGCCGAGCTGATCAAGAGGCATGCATGTACCGAAGCTGGAATTCGTTGTACATAATGTAGGTATCGTACGTATTTATTTGTACAGCTATTTGCTTGATGAGTTTAAAATGGCTTAGAAAAATATTCTGTAAGTGCAGAAAAGACTGTACATAAAATAAATTATTTTGTTTCTTTTTCCATTTCGAAATTACGAATTCCAACCTCAATCAGGAATCTTTATACTACTATATTGTAATTTATATGAAAAATGTAAATTCTTATAGTGCTAACTACGCGCAATAGTAGATAGGTATTAGAGAAGATTTCCTTAAATCAGATTTGTATATTAATAAATAAATACATAGTTGTAATGTTAAGTAAAATGTGAGTTGTTTGACAAGCTCCAATTTAAAAAGTAAGTAGTTTAATTTTTCAAAGACAATATTTGGTGTTTGTCGAATGAACCACATAGCGAATAGACGCGGTGATGATGTAGCATTTAATAACAAAAATAACATTCAGTTATAAAACTGGCGTTAATTATACAATACCGGCTGTAAAATTCTGCAATGTCAATTTTATATGAATCATAAACTAAGTTCTATTTACTCATAGTAGTAGTTCTTCGTTCATTGTTGATTTAATTATGATATTTAAAAAACTAGGTGCCTCATATTAATTATATTATTAATATTATATTGTAATTTTAGCAAATTTTTATTCTTATTTCGGAATCACTGGATATTATTAAACCGATTAGCACAATCAGGATCTACGAATTTGTTACGTTATTATAAGTGTATTATTTCCTTTTTTAATATAATGTGAAATGCAGCATATTGAAATGTATTTTCATTTTACACTTCCCACTTTAAAATAATGGTAAACTTGAATCTGAAAAAAAAGCTTCAGAGTTTTGACTGCTAACGAGTTTCCCTCGTAATAACTGCATTTTTTTCTATAACGTCAAATAATACGTAGCGGTTTTATTTAGTTTTCGTTTTTGCTTTCCTTTAGTCCAGTCATTTGGTACAAAATATAGTGATTACCTGATTTGCAATTAGCAATTTTATAGATTTTTACGTGCTCCTTCCAAATTTTTACTTTGCCACCTCGTATCCTTGCCGCTCACGCCATATCGAATAAATGTCGCCTAAAAGCAGTTTTTTGATAATAACTCCTTTCTAACGTATTTTACAGCAAAAATATGTAGAAAAAATTTCCTATAATTTATGTTTTAAAATTTTGTTTCCTAAAATCAATAGTTTGGGCGTACGAGCGCCGTAAACCATTATACATCCAAGCTGTCGTTATATACTTTTTCCAAGTAAAAAAATCCAAAACTGTAAGTACTACCCGCCTTGTCCCGCCGCCGGAAAACGCGTTAAGAATATTAGCAGTCGCAAACTTAATATCCTTCTATTATCAAAGTATCTACGTACTGCGCTCAGCGACCATTACTAAACAAAGTAAGTTGTTTAATTGCGCTTCATAAATTTATGGAATTCGAGATAATTTCCGTTGTCTGCTCTAACTTGAATGAAGCCATTATTAGCTAATAGTTAAATTATATGCGTAAGAGATTCCTTGTACCCGCAAGTATCTTTTAATTGCATATTTAATTAATATACTTAGCACTTGCTATTTATACACGCAGGCTAAATTAAACCACTGTTATAGTGGGAATTCGTACCTAATTGTTTAATTATAATTATATTTCTTAGGATAAAAATAGGTTAATATGAGAGTAGGTACTTGACCAGTCTTGGTTTGCTACACGTTACAGTTATGTAAAGAAGGAACTATGATTAATTTGTAACTAGGTATTTTAAATTCACTTTAGATTATGACTAATTTTTAATAACTAATTAGGCTGTTATAGTTTAAGGAGGTAAAATTTAAAAGAACGAGAACAGGCCCTTTAGTAATAAACAAATGTAGACAACGTTGCAATGTCTACATAATTTGACGATATTACTAAAAACCATGTGTGGTTTTACACAACACTGACAATTTGTAAGTGTAAAACGGCCCCAGTAGTCAATTCATACAATAAACCAAACATTTAACGATAAGAAATAACTGTAATTCAAAAATACGTCACCATTTTTACAGCCGCCCATTCATTTTTTTAATTACCCGCATAGGTAGGTGGCGCTAATTCTGTGTTTATGGCGGCAAAGTAAACAGTAAAATAGCGGCGAACCGTGTTCGACATGACAAATAGGTCGTGTTACATTAAAATAGTGAATTGGTTTTTGTTGTATGGCTTGTGTGGATAGCAGACGCAAGGATACCCGCTTAAGTGTTTTCGTAACAGGAACAAGTTCTTTATGTAATCGTCGATTGTTTAACGTGTTTCATATATTATTTTGTGTCGCTTTCGTTACTGATAATGTGTAATTATAGACACCTTTCAAATGCTTTATGGTTTTAAGTAACGGGCGTTACGCGTGACACAATGTATGGAGTAGAAGCAGAAAGCTGTAAGCCCCTTATATTAGTTTGAGAAAAACATATTGCAAGATGTAAAATGTGTAAAACAAAATGAAAAAGGTCAAGTGCGAGCCGCACTTGTGTTCTAAAGGTTTTGCATAATCTCTGTGAAAAGGGGTGTTTTATTCAATCACCAGGATCCGAAACCACCTTCTTCATATTTCAGGTCCGCAACCATGAAACTGCTTCTGAGTTTTAGCAAAATTTCTAAAACCACAAGGATTTAAAAGTCGAAAGAAAAGGAAAAATCTTCAAGTGCAATACGATGCAATACTACGATACCGTAATAGAAACCCAAACTTACGTTTGATACGGACTAATACATTTCTGATAAGTTAGGTAGTATTGTCGGCTGTGCTAAATAAATATATGACTTTCATATGTATATTTTTCTCGCATAAGTATATATTACGTAAGGCGTCGTCAGCGCGCGTCATACGCGCATTGCACTGCGTCAATGAGGTGCCCGGCGCCTGCACCAGTGCAGTGACGCACAGTAAACTTTATCAATGCGATTTAAAGGCCTGAAGAAAATATTACCGTCGCATTGCGGGGAATTTAGTATGTTCCCTCGTTTGCGTAACGCAGTATTTGTCATTCGATTAAATGTAAGGCAGGCCGTGTAAACCCGTACGACGCGGAAAACGAAGTCAGCGAAAAATTCGGAAGCTACCTGTTTAGGGAACAAAGTTTGGTATTGACAATACAACACGATTTTTGGATCGATATCTGTACAAAAAAAATATAAGCAGATATGATCGACATCATTTCTACCAGCAAACCTAATTTATTAGTCACAAAATCTCAAAAATTTCCTGATATGCATAAAATCTGGAAAATCATATCATGGCATGCACTCAAAGTCGCTCTCGCAATGCAGTCGGTAATAAAATAATTTGTATAGACCCGTTGACAGTTTACCTGTTGTCCCCTATACTGTGTAAACACTTACGTTACGCTACTACGAACACGATGGTGATAATAAACACCGTAGGTAAGTACAGTGCAATTCGAAAATATATTTTTGCATTTAAACCGACTATGTAGTATTATTGCTGTTATAAACGGTTTATAAACTGCAATAAAAACAAACATTTTGTCTTTGAATTCGTATCGAACTTTTCGCCTGCGTTTAACTTTTTTGTCGCGTGCAATATTACTGCGTTATAGTGCAGTCGTTTAAAAAACAGCCTATGTTATTTCGCGACACTAGACAAACAAAGTTTGCATCAAATTTGATTAAACTCGCTTAAGTAGTTATGACGTAAAAAGGCCACAGACAGGACTTTCCCATATAAAATAATGAATAAGGATAAATTGGTGAACTATAAAAGTAGAACATTAGCTCACATAGATAGACCATTCTGTTTCACCAATTCCTCTATAATCTAACAACGGCTTTTTTCGTGTCTGGGTGTGTTGTTTAATATATTTAAGTACATTTGTGTACACCAATATTGTTCCTAGCAACTTATTTCGGCATAAAAACAATGTATATGATATTGTGTGATAATTATTTAATTTTTAGGGGAATATACTATTTTCTCTCTTTCTTCATAATAATAATAATAATAACCCCCCCAAGGGATCACCTCCCCCCCAAGGGATCACCTTGTCGTGGTGGGGGGGCTTAAGGTAAGTAAGGCACATATTAAACGGCATTACCAGCTTAGCCAAATCATTAAACCCTTTCCGAACTAACGATCCCAAACCCCCTTGATGTCATGGAGAAAGTAAATAGAAGATATAATTTGCGGTCGCTTCCCGGGGTTCGCCGGGGCGCATCTGGAGCCGTTGCTGGATGCCACAGCATGCGGTCCATCGGCGATGAGGAGTTGAGCAGGCGGACTCCCATCGACAAATATGCTACAGCCGAAAGAGACGTGACCTCACCCACGTCTACAGTTTCCCTTTTTCCATCACTACCATCATCACCTCAGTCGTATACAAATGAAAGCCCCCACTCAAGTTTTTCCTGCTTATCAGCAGAATTAGGTCCTCCCTTGGATGTTGTGCAGATGGCGAACACTGTTCTCGAAATCAGACTGCACCCACCATAGGAGGCAAAGCGCCCGGAAAAAATGGACCCGTGAGATGAATATGTTCATTTTTGGCGCACATACCTAACAATCACAAGACTTGAAACTAGTAATGAACCATACTTACCTACGATTACACCACAGATTTATTACACAATTTACAGACATGAAGGTATCAAGACAGCGAGTTGGAGATCAGCGAAGGACAATAATACGTAAACAACGCTATTAGATGCAGAAACAATGGCTAACATCAGGACAGAAGTTGAAAATATATTACAAACGTCAGGTCAAACAGAAGATGTAATGCAACAAAACATTGAACCCAATCAGTAAGAGAATGAGGTGGCCTATCGGAATTGAATGAAGCGATTATGAAAACTTACTATACAATAACAAACTTAGAAACAAATACGACAGGTTATAGAAAAATATTACACCAAAAAACTAATAGAACAATTTCCGCTACCTTGAACATATTTCAGAACAACGTTTCTCAGACCAAGGAGAGCTATAGTAAACAATAAATATATAACTGATATCCGGCTAGAAGGAATTGAAGAAGGATGCAGTACGATTTAAGAAATTCAACAGTAGAATAACACGGTATGCTTACAGACAGGTACTGAAGAAAGACCTCAGACAGCGTTACATAACAGCGAAAAATACTATGGTGCCGATAGCACCGGATATAGGATAAAATGACACAAATACTCAAAAGGCAGCAATGAAGTAGCCACTCCTGCACACACACATACTTGTGACCAGTACACTTATCAATAACATAACTAATACATTTGAAACTGCCCTTCACAAATTTAAGAACACTAACCCACAATGACCGTCCATATATACCAAAACAAAGAAATACAATAAAACTAGCACAAATAGTAGACTACATTAACACAGAGATATTACCAAAACATACTACACTTGATGATGATTTATGACTACACACACAATTATATATTCTTCAGCATACACCGCAGCTTTATGCAATGGATCGAAAGATAAAGTCGGACATAGATTCTAATGAAAATTCTAGCGAACGGCAACAGAAAAAACACAAACCGTTCTGGGAAAAAGACTAGACGATAAAATCAGTAATCTAAGGAAATGTATTGGACGAATGACGGAGTACATACGAGGAAACAAAGCTCAAGACTGAAGGTACATGTTGAAAAAATAAGAAAAACATACAAAATACACTCTCGCCATGAAGAACCAAACGATACAGATACAGAAATATTAGATACGTTAAAACAAAAAACTGAACGCAACTGCAAGTCGGCTCAAAAGAGATATTTAAACTGTACACTCAGAAAAAAACAAAACGCTCAATTCAGACATAATGAAAAACAGTTTTACAGGCAATTATCAGCTAACATACAAATAATACCAATAGTAGCGCAGAGAGTAATATGGTATTACCTTCACAAGAAAGCTTACATCAATTCTGGAGCAACTTATGGGCACTCCTGTACACCATAATAACGAAGCGGAAGTGGATTCAAGAAGAATCAGAAAAGTGCAGAAGAATAGGTGATATGGAGTTTGAAGAGCTACCATTTGATACATTTGTTAAGGTTATCAATAAGACACACATAATTGGAAGGCTCAGGTGTTGATAAAATTCAAAATTACTGGTACAAAAAATTTACTTATCTTCATTCTTAATATTACACAAACACATTAATGACTTTATACACAACCCTAATTTAATGCCCCAATATATAACCCAAGGCCTTACCTACATATGCTGCCGAAAAATAATAACTTTAGCCAGGATCCCAGTCTACTACCGACCAATCACATGCCTACCTACTATATACAAAGTGTTAACATCTTGTCTTACAGAAATTATCTATCTACATATAACAACAAACGAGATACTTACTGAAGAGCAGAAAGGGTGCAGAAGAAACAGCCAAGGTTGTAAGAACAACTGATTATAGATAACGTTACAATGAAACAAGCACTAAAATATAGGAGAGATATAAGTACTATGTATATCGATTACAGAAAAGCATATGATTCTGTTCCTCATGACTGGCATTGTATACTTTGAAACTGTATAAAATACACCCTACAGTGATTACATTTCTTGAAAATTGCATGACTAAGTGGAAAACAAGTCTTAAGTTAATAGCAAATAACAATGCAATAGTGACGCCAATTATTCCAATAAAGAGGTATTTTCAAGGGGATGCACTTAGTCCACTTTGTTCTGTTTAGCGCCAAACCCACTTTCCAATATGCTTAATAGTCACCATGGCGGATTTCAAGTAACAGTAAATCAGGCTGACCACACAACAATAACACATCTTATGTATATGGATGACATTAAACTGTATGGCAAAGACACGCAGTCACTCCACCAACTTGCAGACCTTACACAACAATTTTCAACTGATATAAATATGGAATTTGGCATTGACAAATGCAAAACCGTTACTGTCAAAAAAAGGAAGAATCGAAGAAAATGACTACCTATTGGATAACGGCAACGTGATTGAAGCTTTGGACATGCATAACTCATTTACAAATATCTTGGATTCTATCAATTAAAGCAAATTAACCAAAAACAGGCCAAGCAAGACATTATTCTTAAATTCAAACACAGACTGCAACACTCTACTTCGATCACAACTAAACTCTAAAAAACCTAACTAAATCAATAAACACCTACACAATATCATTATTAACTTACTCATTCAACATAATTAATTGGACTAAACAAGACCTGACTCAATTACAACACAACATACATACAGCTATGACTAGTCACCATAAACATCACCCCAGATCCTGCATCCAGCGCATTACACTTCCCTAAAGGATAATGGAGAGGAGGGTTCATTGACATACACAACCTACACAACAAGCAAGTAAATAACCCAAGACTCTTCTTTCTGAAAAAGCAAAACTCGCCGCTGCATGACGCAATAGTGCATTCTGATACTCACCTCACGATACTCAACCTGCAAGATATGAGCGAACAACAAAATGAGCGCATCACAACAGGCGCAGAAAAGAACACATGTGGAAACAGAAGGCACTACACGGGAGACATTACCACGATCTGCACTCACTTAATGTTGATAAGGCTGCATCAAACGCATGGCTGCAACGTGGTGAATTATTTCCTGAAACAGGAAGCCTTTATGTTGGCTATTCAGGACCAAGTAATTAACACCAAAAACTACCAGAAACATATTTTTGAGAAACAGCAACATAACGGACTTATGCAGACGATGCCACAGCAGCTCGGAAACTATCCAGCATATTACAGGGGCTTGTAAGGCTATTGTGCAGACAGATTATAAACATAGGCACGACCAAGTACGCCCGGCAGCTATAATACATCAGTACATAGCATTCAAAAAACAAGTTCCTTTCAGATAAAATCCCGTACTACAAGTATAAACTAAAGTCAATTCTGAAAACCAACAATTTAAAAATTTACTGGGACCGTACAATAGTTACCGACAAGACGATACGCTTCAATAGACCAGACATAACTTTATTAGACAAAATCGACAAAACAAGTGTTCCTAATAGACATCGCAGTATGTAATACACACAATTTGCAAACTACTTACACCGAAAAATTAGCAAAATGCAAGGGACCTTGCAATTGAAATCAAAACCCAGTGGAGAGTCAAGAACGTCAAAATAGTACCCGTTATCATGTATCAACTACAGGAGTCATCCCTACAATTACACACAAGTCTTTTACACTCAAGCCTTCGCCTTCGCCCCCTACATACAAACTCATACAGAAAGCAGTCATTTTAAATACTTGCCGCATAGTCAGAAAATTCCTTAACATAGATTAATTTTCTTTCTATTTATAATTTTTTAGCATTTGGCTTTGGCCCGTGCTTTAAAAATAATCCTCTACGGAGAGTACAAAAATGTAAACCGTATAATAATAATAATAAACGTTTATTGCACAAAAAGAAAATTACACTTAGTTACAATAAAAGTACCTTAATATTAATCACATTGTGCATCAAAGGAATACAAAAAATAGGAATAGAACAGAGGTTCCCAAACTAGGCAGAGCCTGTATTTTGGAGAACCAGTATAATATTGGAAGTATCAGAATTTAGAAAACTAGTTTGAACATCATTAAAATAAAATAAAATAAAATAAATTTAAGAGGACTGCAGAGAAAATCAGACATAAAAATAGTAAAATTAGTAAAATTCAGACATGAACATAGTGAACACCATAAAACATCAATTAATTATGCTTTCGGTCCTTAAGTAATCCAAAGAGAGTAACCACTTAACTATCAAACTGTACCAAAGTGACGCTATTACTGCATGGTCCATATACGCAATGTAATAGTGTTATTGCATCTGTGGAAGATATTGCATTCGAAGTAAACACCGGTACTAATGACGTCGGCATAGTATTTGTTTCTCACTTTTGTTTACGCATTTGTGATCTGATTAGTGTAGTGACGCTTCTGCAAACTTCACATGTCACAAACAACTCGTGTAATGAGTGAAACTGCAAGTTATAACGTATTGTATTGATCGGCCACATTTCAGACGTGAAATATGCGTAATAATACAGCGTGCGTACACAATAATAGGCGTTTTAATATAGTTGTCGTTGTTGTGTTATTTACGAAACGGATGTGTTTATCCAGCTTTCAAGTAACTGTGTGTGTTACCCTAACTTTGAAGAAAATCTTACTAATGAGAAAACTTTTTTATCACACGTAATGTACAGATTTATGTGTTGGCCAAGCTTAATCAAATACCAAGTTCTTACAAAATTAAAATTGCGTCACGAAAAGGGTTCACGAATGAACAATCTAACAATTTTATGGCAATCACACAAATACAAAGTATGAATTCAAAGGTATTATCGGTGACGCACGTTAATACCCAGCTGTAGGGACAATAACGAGCGATTTAACTAATTAAACCGACGAGACTTTTCCGCCATGACAGAGCCGTATTAGACCCGCAAAAATGTGATAGATCCAGCAACACAGGAAGTGGGAACTCTCTGGCATGGGGGAAAAAGCTATTACATTTTCTACGTGTATCGAGATTTTTTATTTATTATTTAATTGTTATTGCAGATTCGTGTCTAGGATCTAGGATTATGAAAAACGTATCAACACTTTCATAATCTTATGTGTGCAATAAATAAATAAATAAATCTATCCCATTGCAATTTGGGTGTGCAACTAACAAAAAATATGGGACAGGTAGGCCATTACCTCATGACCATACTCCGGATAATACTAATTGTCTTATTGTCTATCGAAATGTTCCAACATCAAGTGCTTACTATGTTATTACGAGTATGCAATGTGAATATTATATGTTCATGTTCATTTGTTCATGACGACACTAATATAATCCCCTTCAGTAGGTACAAACATGGCACCTCAATCCGTCACTGGTCGAGTTAATTATTTTTGTTAACTTTTACATAGCAACTATATACATACATACTATTATTTTATCAGCGTACCGAGAATCGAGTAATCTACAAGTATAACAGGAAAACGGCACTTGCCTACTTAAAATTGGAAACCGATCACGTTTCTATAGTTGGACCGAACAAATGACCATTTCAAGAATAGTACTAAAGAAATGGAGAAAAATGTCGCGAAATGGCTAAGTGGAAAATGGTGATCCGGGATGGAAATCGACAGACACTTCCAGCCGTTACGAGTCCGCTTGCGAGTAGCAATTACGAAAAAATACAAATGAGCTTTATTTAATAGTTTATCTCTAGATGGCATAGGCATAGGCATAGAATTTTCATTATTTTTAGATATCAATAAATCAAAGCATTTGTGATTTGATAAAACTTTATGGATCTAAATTGGATCATGGCTTAAATGCTTCATTTATATTTACCATAGCTTGCAATTTCTATCCCATAACATATTTCATCTTGAAATGTGTATATAATCAAATATAGTCTGAGTATCTTCCAATAAATATTGGATTTAATGTGTAGGTAGATCATGCTTACTCCGTTTTCTGTGACATCCCTACCTTCGTAGATGTATGTACGTACGTGCCTACACCATTTGAAGCGCGTCCATAACATATTTGCCCTGTCAATAGGCTTACTCCGCGTTTGTAGCGTTGCGCCGGCGCATCCTGGCACGAGCCCGCCAAGAATGCAGACGGTTACGAATTGCATTAGAAAAATCGGCTAAAGGGCGCGCGGCGCTACGCGGCCGACGACCCCGGCCCACCACGGTGGGTAGCAGTGAGGGAACTACGTTTTGTTTGGATACTATGCTGTAAGTATCTTTGCTACAGGATTGGTAGAGCTTATGCATGCGAATGCGCCGTAGTAGCGCGCGTGGCGCGAGTGTCTTGTAAAGATGTAAAAGATCGAGTTTTTAGGTGCCTATTTTACAGTTTTAGTGGTGGATTGTCTTTGCGTTTTCTTTTTTTAGGTGATAGAATTTTGATACTATTATTCGCAAATGTGTCATGCATTATAGATTTCGACTAAAAAAGGAACTTTAGGTTAACGTCTAACGGGTTCAAAATTAACGCGTAGTCTTTAATAAAAAAAAATATTAATTAGATATTATTAATTAGGACTAAGGGCATTTTTCGTACCTACTGTAACACAGTGTGCACTGTGCCGAGAGTGTAGGCGCATCCAAACACCCGAATTCTTGCGCGTACGCACGCCGCCGATAAAACCTCTCTCAATGGAATCCGAAGCATGCTTGTGCATGTGGCACGCGCGACGCACCGTACTCTATACCCTTTCTAGTGCAGTACGTTGAACTACTTGTAATAACTTACTACAAATAAGTAATTTAAGTATCGCAGAAGTCCGAAAACATATGTATTTATTTCTGTCTTTTCTGTCCCAATGTTACGAGTACTGCAACTACCCACCCTAGTAAGCGAGTAGCAGTCTTCTAAACTGTGCCTAAGCTAAGTAGAGGGCAGTAAGTCCGACCCGAAAACCTATTTATATAAGTCTATAAATGTTTAATAGGATAAGCACTCTGGATCTACTTTGCCTACCCACTAGTCAGCAGTATGCTGAGGTAGTAGTGAAGTTAGATATATATGTAGCGCAGTATGTCCGACTTCACCCGCATTGATGAAATGTTACTCCACAATTTATTTTTCAAACGAATACTCGGTAAGATCAATAATCTTATCTTATCGCGGAGACCGTGTAACCGGTTCACTTCGACCCTCAGGGATCTTTTGTGTTACCCCTAGGGGAGTAGGTGTATAGAGGTACCTACTCCCCGAAGATCAAATGCATTAATGCAGTAACGTCCTTGGGTCTGAGGTGCCTGTATTCCTCTGGTTTCGGATAAGCCGTTCCCAGAAGTCTGAGTCTGTGTCTGGCCAGTGAGTGACATTCACATAAGATATGTTTCATGTCTTCCATTTCTTCCTTGCAGGCTCTACAATCGCTGTTTGATGACAGTCTCATTTTCATCAGTAATGAGTTGGTGACGTAGTGCCTTGTTAGCGCTCCGATGAGTAGACGACTGTCTAGTTGATGAAGTCTGCTTCCACCCATCATGGTTTTGTACCACGTTTTTGGATTGTCGCCGATAAAGCTCTTGGAGTGAACCATACCTGGTTTATTCTTCCAATGCTTCCAACGCTCATTTTCAACATGTTGCTTAAATGCCATGTTGATAGTGCTTATGTTATATGCAGTAAGATCAAATACCTACCATTATCTTATCATATTTATAATTGAAATTAAATTAACCAATGCTACCATTCGAAGAAGAAAAATACGCATGCAGGCACAAACGACATTGTATGAAGGATTTCTTGCAAAACACCGTTTGTCTCTTCATGAGGAAATTTAGACTGACCCCTCTTTCAAATACTCAGGAATCAAAAGTATCCTATGTAGGCGATTTCGCCACTTCGAATAATTCTAAATTAGTTTTTACGAGTACCGTAACTAACTTGTGTTGTCACACTTAAAGAGGTTACAAAAAGATACTTACGATCCATTAGTCAAAATTATACAATCACATGCCCGACATGACGATAGGGTTATATTCAACCATTTATCATGAATTATGTTCCCCTGCTTTTGTAATGTTTAGACGATTATTAAAATCAATAGTCATCATCCCATAATCGGGGGGTCCTATTCATACATTTATACCTACTTAGGAATGCTCTCGATCAAACCTCAGTTTACAAAAATATTTACCCACTTTTTACTTAATTCGGTGTTACTCCAATCTTTGTCAAATTCTAGAAAAGCTAGCAGATCTAAGGATCTTGGTACCTATTTAGCGATCGATATCGTAGCCGTCCACATAAAAAGTGTCGCCCGTGATTGCTCAGCGATATTTAATAGAAAATAATACCATCAAGAATCCCAGAAAAGGAAGTTATGATTGTGTTATAAAATCGCAATTTGTCGTATCAGCAAATAAAATATATCTGTTGTTATGTCAACTGCAAAACATTCCCAGGACACTTGTTTTCTAGGAAGTTTTCCCACAAATGCCAGTGAGCACTTAAGATATGTGAAACCGTCGATAAATCGTGCAAATAAGACACCTCCATCCTCCACCAATAAAACGTCACAATAAAATACCTATAAAGTTTTTCAGAAATATATAATGTTACGAATAGACTTGTTTTTGTAACCGATATAAATAAACAAAGGATTCTCACTGCGCAATGTAGAAAGTTTTATAAAGATATCATATATTTTTCTAACATTTTCTCACTTATTTTCCCACGCACATGCAACATAAAATTGAGTTAATTTAGATATCAAACTTTCTTCAGCAGATAAGTAGAATCAATATGTAATAAACGTATCTTTCACAGCTTACTTTCAATAAATACACGTGATTTATTATTTCTCTTTAAAAATGATCGAACTCAAATGATTGATGCAATAACTAATGACAAGAAAAATCTCATTCCTACCATGCTATTAGTAAGGAGAGGCGGGCCGTGTCGATAGATTGGGTTTTGGCAGGTCATAATCATTAGATTAATGAACTGGAAAGAATGTCTATTTGTTATTGTATTATTCTAAACTTGCACAAAAACTGCATAATAGTAACAATAGGTAAGTGTAGTTAATATGTATCTATAAATAATAAAGCAAATAAGAGCGTGTTAAAAAGAATTGCATAATAAAATTATCATCAATAATGCAGCCGAAAAGGGTTCTCTCAGATGCACGATATAAATCGCGATAAAAATCGTATGGCGGCCGGCATGCGCTCCGACGGTACGGGATGAGTGCATTCGATTGATGGCGTGTAATGCGAAGCAGCGGCGGGCTTATTTCCATTGATCGGTGTTTGTTGACAATGTGTCGGCCGGTGCGGTCAGAGGGCGCGGCGGGGCTGCAGTCCGCGCCGCGCGCGCGCGCCCCGCGCACGCTGCACGCTGCACTGCGCGCGCGCCGCTCGCTTTGTTTACGTCCCGCCTGCGCACAAACACGTAAGTTATGCATGTCCCGTGTACGCGCATTTCACAATGCGCCCGATTCGATACGCGACTCGTTTGTTTATTTACATTCTACGCCGCGTAGGTACACTTCGTAATCGGCAACTCGGATAATCTTATTGCGTTTCGGTGCGACGCGATTGACGTTTACAGTGTGATTGCTAATATTATTTGACGATGATACGAACTGTGAATTTGCTTCGTACAATATTTAAAACCGTTAGTGCAACGAATGCACGTGATGCGATGCGTGTGTTGTATTTTGCACCTTGCGGTGCGGGGTTAGAGTCTGTTGCGCCGTGTGGCGGCGACAGACGGTCGGAAGTGGCGGGCAGGGGCTGCGCCGGCGCACACCTGCTGTCACGCCGTATTTGCGCCATCACTTGGTTTACTTCGTCTCAAGCTGTCTATTAAAACGGAGATGGCATTTATTTAAATCAAGTACACCGGTGGTTAGTCGGGAACGATCAAGATTTCAATTGCATAATTCGACCACGCAAAGGTTATACTTATCATAATACCTATATTATTACAAATATTGCCTTATCATTACAGTAAATTATTTTGATTGTTAACTCGGGTCTACTCGTAACATAAACAATTTGATACATAGTTTCATCCCCCAACTTTCCACCCACAATTCTACCAAATGGAAGTCTCAAATGTGTTATCAGCATGTGTTGTTTGCTGCATCTATGCAATGCAACTGATAACTGTTTCGCTGTAAACCGATAATCCGATACCGCAAAACCAGACACTATTCAAACAGTGCCTGAATGCATCACTATCGCTATACGAATTCCTTCTAAACTAAATTAGAAAGGGCTGTCTCTCTGAGCCCTGCGCACGCGCGGCGCGTCACGTAGGGATATTCGGGCCCCTCGTTTACCACACGATATATTGCTACTCCTGCCCTCAGTAGCTTTAAAGTACATGCATCGATCAATGGTGTCTAATCTTACAACTAAACGAATTACTTTGAGAGTTTTTAAATTAACTGTCGTATGATGATACAGCATTGAAAGCCTTTAACAAATTTACTAGTATGACTACTACATTTCACTAATATTCTGCGTGTTTCAACTTTCAAGTTAAGGTTGGATTTATACCTGGTTTGGTGATTCCAGCACATAAAAAAACAATAGGTGGTAGTGGGCAACTGATTTTTTTTCCCTAACTGACTAATGATGATGGCTTGGAGTAGCCTTGTAATCATCACCGGGCTTGCGGGGGAGCGGATAGCTCTCACCCCTAAAGTTGGTAACTGAGAGTTAAAATCACGATTACGAACATCAGTCACTTTATACCCCTATATCAAAGAACACGTAAACGCAATCTTACGTATGATGACTTTCCGGGCGTCTCAAATATCGACTGCTTTCAGTAAATGAGGATTACCTTCTGTACATATTTGCATATAAACCTTTGCAATTTAGCAAATTATTCCTAGTGGCCTAATTTACAATAACATTCCATTATTGTTGACGTAACATCGGTTTAAAAGACCATAGACAAAATAAGTGGGCATAAGAACCCCATAAGGGGTTATTCCGTATTCATCCTATGTGATCTCATCCGACGTGAAACTTTTTCCTTACTCATCCTAATTTCGTTCCTTAATCATCCCAAAGCAAATATTTCAATTTTTAGTTCCTTATTCATCCCAAAATGATTCCTAGCTCATCCTATAACAAAACATTTTAAAAATAAGAATATTTTGTACGGTCGGAATAAAAGTTTAAAATTTAATTTAGTCGTTTTGTCAAATAAAACTGCAAAAAGTCTGATAAAATAATATATTTATTTATAAATGTTGTATAAAACAGTTAGGTATGTTTATTTTTTAAAATTAAGAATAATATATTACATATTTTTTATATGATTAACACAGCAATATTTTTAAATTTTGACAAACAAGACTCAATCAACTTTGATTTAAAAAACATCGTCTTCCATATGTAAACTGTATGATTTTTAAATACAACTTGAAAAAATACAACTTGGTGACTCATTATTAGATGTAAATGAAACCGTTACTATTATTTTCTTTAATAGCACGTGCAAGTTTGGCTTTCGGTTTTAAGTATATTTTATTGAATATTATGTTATTTTCTTGTTTTAACATACAGATTTCTTTTTATTTATAATAATAGTACATATTTATATCCAAAACCTATAAATAGTTCACTTTCTGAAAATTTTTTGACTTTTGATTTTGCTAACCATACTTTTTATTGGAATATTCACCTAGTGATGAGAAAAGACTGCATTAGTGTTGTGTCAAGACAAAATCTAATAGGATGAGCTAGGAATACTATTTTAGGATGAGTAAGGAAATCGGATGAGTTCACATAGGATGAATACGGAATAACCCGACATAAGTATTTCTTTTAATTCCGTTTATTTCTTGTCATTCTTATTATTTAAGACCGTCTCAACTATGGTTTGACTATTATGTATATCAAATAACAACATTATTTATATTAATATATTTTCACAATAAAGCAATTACCAACAGAAAAAGACATCACGCGAAGTCATAAAATTTGTGTTTTTTTGTGCTCAAATCGTGTCGCAAACGAAATGTAAATAAATAATCATGCCCTAGTTACACACGAGCGGCAGTTGTGGAAAAAGTATATTGCTTTTATTGAGCGATTCCCGTGGGAAATGTATTTTCCGATATGATTAGATGATCAGGTCGGTTAAGATTAGGTGTCTCAATAGTGCTGTACTTGAATACACAATTTACTCAAAAGTATAAGAGAGTATAAGATTATATACTTTAGTTGATTTTTGATAATAATAGCAAGGTTTTCGTACAATCGTTTTATCGGTGACGATCTATTGTACCATCGTCATAATTCACATGTCTTTATTTTTGGCATCTGTAAACACCTTGAAGATATCAAATCCATTATCCGTAAATTTTCCAAAAATGCAGATGCATATGGACATATTCAACAATTTTTGCAATAATCAATCAATTTTGGAAAAAATAAGTGAAACGAGACCAATTTCAAAAGTCAGGATATTTAATTACGCTACGTCAGAATAGCCAGCATCGATTAATTTCGGAGATAAATTCCTGTTAGTATGTAGTTAAATTTCGATTCTCTTAACTAATCAAGTTTTAACTGCATTATTTACAATGATTTGCACCGATCGTGAGCACTATACTCACATATTAGTTTATGTTTGCAAAAGAATCCAAAGGCGTAAAATCGGGTGTAAAATCGTGTGTTTTAGCTCATTCCTGCGGGTCCACAAGGCCTAAGCCCATTTGATTAAGTACTTATTGTGTAACTGTTTGTATATTTTGACGTGAAAATTAGGTAAACTCGAAAGTGACGGGGCCCGGCCAGCCGCGCTAAAAACTATCAGAGGTGATAATCAAATGCGCAACACTTGGTGTCATGTACCTAATGCCCATGTAGGTACCGTATCTCCAAAGTTCCGTTTGATAAACTTGCGAAAGATGCCTATGAGTGTTAACTTTGATCAGTAGGCTCGGGGATATACTTTTTTAATTCAAGTTCTCGCAATTTTGTTTTTAACCTTAAAAATTATATCCTAACCGAATTTTCAGTAACAACAGCGAATCTCAATGCAAGAAAACTACCTAACTGCGCAGAACATAACAAACAATGTACGTCGTACGTGTCGCGTATTTTTCTTTTCTTCAATACACATTATTATTATGAAGTCCCAAACTAGGTACGTCACATTATATCCACTGAAGTTAATACGCCATTGAGTAGGGAATAGTGCATTATCATAAATATGTTATAATAAATTGGACATTGCTCTATGAGATAACCATTCAAGAAGTATCACTTGCTATATCGAGCCGCTACATCTTCATTCAGTCGTATGTTTCAACGATGCCATCTTTATGCCTTGAGGATCGGGTTTTAAGACTCAAATTCCTACAACTATCTATCAGAGTGACCTCCGTACCTCAGTGATAACTAAGGCACGCACCGAAGGGCATGTTAATGTAAATATTTTTAACCGATTGCGCACTCAAAGAAGGTTATGAGACTCTATTTAGGTAACTTGCGCCAATAGCTTTACATCCTGGGTTTCTGTAAAATTAATACGATTATATTTATGTTTTGAATACTAAAAGTCGTCACATACATTTAAGAAAAAATTGGTACAGACTATTTACAAAAAAAAACTACGCAGTTTTGTCTAGTCTGAAGTAAAGATCACCTAAATGTCATCAAGTTGGTAAATAAACTTTGGATGCTGTTTGTACTATTAGTAATCACATTAGGTACACAATGAAATGTAAATTAATTAGAAACTATTATACCAAATACAAGTTCAACAGATGGTCTAGTTTCATCAGTGTCAAGTATGTTTAATGATAATCATTATGTATCGTATTCGTTTTAGAACTGGTAGGTAGTATTTATTTTATGTTATTAGGCAATTGTCATTAAGCACCAGTTTATTTTAACTTAACTGTCCGGAATTCCAAAGCGCCTCTAAAGGAATGCATTACTGACCGTAATTGTCCATAATAGTTATGTTATGTTTATTAATATAAAACATAACCGAATTCAATTTAAACCAGAATGCATACTGTGTCTTTATTGCAATTTAAAAATTACTGCAAGTAATAAGCTACATATATAGGAACAAAATCTAAGTAACGGTTAAATAAAGTTTTTACTTTTTTGCAATAATTTGATTAACTTAATTTACTTTAGGGGCGTAGGGAAGGATTTCCGATGCAGAACTCACGTGATGAAGTCATTACAGTTTAGTTCCACTTACTTATATCTTTTTTGGAAATCTGCTAAAGCTAATCTGTTTTCACCATCGATATTTTAGCATATGAAACGCTTTGAGGATAATTATAGTCAACGGATATAAGGATTACAATAAATCTTCCTAGCCTCTTACAGACCATGCGTTGGTTTTCAACCATCAATATTTTACAATGAAAGTATTTGTTCTAGCATATGTGAATGAATGAATCTGTATGTATCTTACATACTCATTTTCATACCACTCTACATTTTTCATTCATTCTTGATCCGTCACAACACGGCACATCTGAATAATCTCTTAGTCTTTATAATTGTTAATTTACTCAATAGGCTTTTTGGAAAAACCCACAATGTCTGGGAAATCTTGTGGATTCCCTGTGAAAAATCCGATGACGGAACTGAATATTTACAGCATATATGCGTAGAAAACTAAACAAAAAAATAAATATTACGAGTCGTGTTTGACTTATTGAATTAAATTACTAGACTTAAACAACAAAGTTTGTAACAAATATGTGTACAATTGTAAATACAAAACCTGATTATGTAGAGTCGATTGGTCTTATACTTTTGCCGACACTTATTTATTTCACTGTAATATTAAATTGAATGTTTATAGAATTTAATATATAATTTTAAACTGTTATGGTTACACATTGATACACACATGATCACGGGTGAACTCTCACCCGTGATCATGGCGCTTGCAACAGTGCCGAAATATCGGGAGCTCATTAAAACAAAACAACATGGTAAATATCCCGAACAGTTACAGTTTTCTAATTTATAGAATTTGACTATCGTCATCCCTGCTAGCCCAGTTGCATTTTATACTCTTTAAATATAACTCGTAGATTATATTCATGTCGTGATCATGGCGTAGTACGTTAAATATGTATAGAAATACGACTCTATGTAAACAAAAGCTCTTATTAAATTAATTTGCACCCGAAAGTACATTACTATACACAATCATATGAAATCCTAAATACACTAAACGTGTTCAAACAATTTTTTATGATGCTAAAAGTGTTCTTAGCAGAATCATGCGCATCCTATTTCGAGGCATCCAATCGTGGCCACATCGTCCGTGACGACGCGTGACGTCACAAGCCGTGACGTCATACGCCGACGAACAATCGTTCTCCATTGCACTCCAAATATAGGAAGTATGTCCAAAAAGAGAGGTTAATTCGTGACTGAAGCTAATTCGTTGACCAATGCACTTTTGAAGATGGTCATTGATTGCAAGGATCTAGTCTAATCAAAATGACGCTACATTCAAAATGACGTCATAGTTTTTGCTGTAAATGTTGCTAGCTGTATATATAATCATACACTACACGTTTGCGTATCAAGTAGAGTATTCCAATATTTGAATTTTACAGTCAGTTCCTGCATCCTTCAAAGAACTTGATGCATCTTGAACTCTACTTAAGACAAAAGGACAAGATAAGGTAAATTACCCGCTAAATAAAACTGTCAATGGAATTAACTAAGGGTAGCAGGTTTCAGTCCCATGATTACTGTTGATTAATAGGCAATGAATATTGTAACATGTCTGGCTGGATAGTGAAAAGCCTTCAATGAGTTTGGTATCTATACTTACAAATATAATATAAAGTGATCATACGTTATTTAACTGTTCCCCTAACATTGAGACAAAGTCAAGTTAATCGTTATACTATTGAAAAATTCACATAGATATAAATATCCAAATGTAAAATCCATATAACCCTAAAAGGCGTATCTCACGAAGATAATAATGAACTAGTTACGTATGTACCTTTTAAATATTGCGAACGAACAAACAGCGACCGCACACCCACATGTAATTATTTATGCAATATGCTATTAGCCCGGTCTAGACCCGGCCGTCTATCTGCTGTAATTAACCTGGGTGCTGTGTATCACTTTAATTAACCTTCCATCGGCCACGTGGGTTCGCATGACAAGCTTTGTCTAATACATTACAGTCATTTGTTTGTCTAATTATTGGACAAACAAATAATGTACTTTCATTTTAGTTTGTTTCGATTTATTTAGTTTGCCCCTCCGCTATTAATACAGAATGGCACATACAATTACAAGTTATTCATAATCATTTATTTACAATGCAACTTTCTAAAACTGGAAAATGCGTTTTTGGGCTCAAGGAATTCATTGATGTATACGTGCGTATAAAGTGATTTCAAGTACAAAAGATAATAAAATTTGGGTAGATTGTCATTTCTGTTATGCACACTATCAAGCAACAACAACATAAAAAAAAATGTGAAAATCGAACGTAATTTTCATGATACTTCAATTAGAGAAATGTTGTTTGACATAGCCAAAATATAAAGTTAAATCGGTAAACATGTAGATTAATCAAATTGAAGGTACGTATAGATAGGTTCCTACTTTAATATGTACCCTTGCTCTACATAATAATATATAAAGCATCAACTTCAATGAGCAACTCAAAATATTTCGGAGCATTCCATTCAAACGTATCAAACATCTTTGAAGCTATTTATAATTCAAATACATGTGTTCCTGTTGTTTTACGAAGTATTTAATTTCAGGGGTGCATTAGACCCCGGCCATAAATAGTGGAGACGTCCCGCGCGTCCAATTAAAGGTTAAACAATTTGAGTTCCAATGCGCGTACCGCGAGTATAATTAACTGTTACGTCACCCGATCGATGACGTCAGCCGCGACAGAGTTCATCGCTCGATAAAATTTCTCTGCTCGTACCTGCTCAGACAGCTGGCAACAACAATGTTGGAAAATACTCGCGACAATGTCCGCCACGACAATTACCGAACAATATACGTGTACAAATCCTTCGGTGGCCGTTTTGCAATCGCTGATATCTCCAAATATTCCGCCATCCCGACATTCAGACAATGAAGTCTTATAAAGAAGTACATATTACACTTTAGCCTTTATTGTTAATTCGCTACTAAACCACATAAAACAGCACATGAGTACATGCTCACACGAAGGAATCGAAATCTTCACATACACTCCATTCCGACTCTATCTACATATTGATAAGGCAAACCTACGCGTTCATTCAGTTAATTTTTAGATTATAGTTTAACTAGCGACCCGCCCTCGCTTCGCTTCGGGTATATCTCTATTTCTATATAATATACTAGCGACCCGCCCTCGCTTCGCTTCGGGTATATCTCTATTTCTATATAATATATTTCAACCCCGTAAGGAATTTTACATACAGAAGTTATTTCCCAATAACTCCCGTTCCCATGGGAATTTTGTAATATCGCGTTGGAAGTAAGCTTTACGTTCATTAGGGTACCTGCATGCCAAATCTCAATCGTCTATCTATATCGCTGTTTAGATTTTTTCATACAAAAGTTTTTTCCCTATTACTCCTGTTCCCGTGGGAATTTTACAATATCCTGTTGCAACTAAGCTTTTAATTTATTAAGGTACCTGCATGTCAAATTTCAAGCGTTTAACTTATGCGGTTAGTATTTTTCATACAAAAGGATTTTCCCGTTATTTCCCATAGTCGTGGGAATTTCGGGAAATCCTGTCCAAACGGATGCCTACGTCATAACATCTACCTGCATGCTAAATTTCATCTCAATCCGTCCAGTGGCTGTGACGACTTCGTCCGCGTAGAGATGTTTAACGGCTAAAACATTACTTCTTTATAGCGCAGTCGGTTAAAAAGTAGCCTATAACCGTTTCTAGGCTCTGGACTATATCTGTACCAAATTTCGTTTAAATCGGTTCAGCACTTTATGCGTGAAAGCGTAACAGACAGACAGACAGACAGACAGACAGACAGAGTTACTTTCGCATTTATAATATTAGTAAGGATTTCAACCCCGTAAGGGATTTTACATACAGAAGTTATTTCCCAATAACTCCCGTTCCCATGGGAATTTTGTAATATCGCGTTGGAAGTAAGCTTTACGTTCATTAGGGTACCTGCATGCCAAATCTCAATCGTCTATCTATATCGCTGTTTAGATTTTTTCATACAAAAGTTTTTTCCCTATTACTCCTGTTCCCGTGGGAATTTTACAATATCCTGTTGCAACTAAGCTTTTAATTTATTAAGGTACCTGCATGTCAAATTTCAAGCGTTTAACTTATGCGGTTAGTATTTTTCATACAAAAGGATTTTCCCGTTATTTCCCATAGTCGTGGGAATTTCGGGAAATCCTGTCCAAACGGATGCCTACGTCATAACATCTACCTGCATGCTAAATTTCATCTCAATCCGTCCAGTGGCTGTGACGACTTCGTCCGCGTAGAGATGTTTAACGGCTAAAACATTACTTCTTTATAGCGCAGTCGGTTAAAAAGTAGCCTATAACCGTTTCTAGGCTCTGGACTATATCTGTACCAAATTTCGTTTAAATCGGTTCAGCACTTTATGCGTGAAAGCGTAACAGACAGACAGACAGACAGACAGACAGACAGAGTTACTTTCGCATTTATAATATTAGTAAGGATTATAATATTAGTAAGGATTACCTTAAAACGAAGGCGACATAAATACATGTTATCAGCTAGAACCTTCTCACATTGACGCAAGAACTAAAATGGTTACATACACCTTTTTCTAGAGTACGGCTAATGATATATCACGTTGATAGCCTTTGTCCAATAGGCCCGACATCATCATGTATGACAGATAAGACATTTATAATACGTTTCGGCTCGCTCACACGACCAATTCAGACCGGCCATCAACTGTATCGCTCGTGGCGAGAGGCGTAACAGGGATTGCAACCACGACGTCACCGGCGAACTCAACAAACCGCGCTCTTTTGTAATTCGGCTATTTATTGTGTAATTGCCATCATCATTAGCGTTGATCAACTGTTTTGGGTTGATTCCGATATTCGTTTCTGATTTAGGAAGAACGATAGAGTAGTTCAGAAGTAAGACGTTGCCATGTGTGGTCGGTTGTAACGGAGCGGCGATAAAGCGTTACACGGCATTGTCAAGCGATGTTTCGCTTAGCAATTACTTGACTAATTCGGGCGGCTATCGAGTGTGTCTCACGCGCTCGTTGAGAGGCGATAATGAGGATTGCAACAGTGACGTCACGCGGAGGGAGGGGGGGGGGGGGTGACGAGGACGGAGCCGCGCGCCCGTTCATTGTAGTTTTTCGATTATTGTTTAATTAGGGCGAAGCGGCGGCGGAGCGGCGGCCAGGGGACATCAACTCGCGGCCCGCATGTTTCAAGTCGGCGATACTTGTCGTACCTCATTGAATCAAAAATGTGTATTGTTTCAGGGCATCGCTTATTTTGAGAGGCTGCGAACATCAAAGTTTTATCACAATCTATCACAATTAGTCTCTATAAAAAATACAGGTTAAATACATTCTGAAATCTCTACATTTTCTTAGAAAAACAACTTTTTTGTTAAGAAAATGAGTTAGTTTGTTTGTAGTAGTGGAGTCGATGGAGTTAGGTAGTAGAGACACTGTTAGAAATTTATCTCAAGTCCTAAACCTGGTACCTTTACTTGAGTTCACCTTCCGAACCATTGCGTGTTCCAGGCAGAATTACCATTTAGCTAGCATGATGGATCAAATATAATAACAGGGTGATTCGTACGATTCGGTTACGAGTTCTATCTTTGCTTAAATGGCTCATTTATTTAGCTAACAGGCAGTGCTGTAATTAAAACAAAAAAAAATTGTAGTTTTTAAAGTACATATGCGAAATATGTAAAATAATAATAGGTATAGTGTCTGCGGTGCAGACAGCGGATCGGTTGGGCGCCCCTGGCGCGGTATCAGCGGGCGGCGACCCGGCCGCGGGGCCCGCGGGGTTGGCGGCGGGAAAGAGCGCGTAAAAAGGCGAGCGGTGCGCGCGCGCGGTTCTGCGCGCGCCTTTCACGGGGTCGACGCCCGAGGCCCGCCGAAACTGGCGACCCGCGCTCCACGCACGTACCCCTGCAGCCCACCCTGGCTCCAACCAGCCAGCTCAACCAAAGCCTCGGCTGGCAACACCTAATCGACCGTCATTTGTCTGCTCAAAACGCGCCCATTAATCACGACAAACCCAAACCAATTGGACTACTCAAAGTCAACCCGCGAACGCGCCGCCCCCCAATCGCCTTTCCGAGAACGTTGAGTTCACCGCAAAAATAAGATCCTCGCCGAAAGTTTTACGACACGCCTACGGCACCCAGCGCGGGATCGCATGAACGACTTGCAGCAATAAAAGGACCATTACCGCCGCCACTCTTGACGTCGCCCGAGCCCACGTAATCACATGATTTTTAAACGCGTTTGCGGTCGATCAAGCATCAAACGCGAACTTTGGGATGACGGTGCTAGCTATGATATCATGGGCGTCCGATTTATTTGTACTCCGTTTGGCATTGCATTCCTATTGTATCATCGTCTGCGCCGCCACGGTCTTGAGCAAACCGAATCGAGTACTCCTAATGGCGGAGCCGTTCGCAAGATATTGCGAATCGTTATGAAAACATTCCATCAGAATAGTTGCGGTGGCGAGTGGACGTGCGCGCTCATCGGCAGTATCCGGGCCAATGCCAGCGGTCCGTACCTAAACTAGAAAAGTATTGTCCTCGATGTTCCGAGCGATAACCACGGCCAGGTCCGCCGCTGATTGCGACTCTAATCCGAGAGAGTACGGTCGGGTTTCGGTCGGCGGCGAGGAGTGGAGGTTGCGCGTGAGATATGTGAAGCGGCGGCATGCGGGTCGCGCACCGTTCTCACGCTTTGAATATTCCTGCTCCCGGCGCCCGCGCCCCGCGCCTGCGCCCCCCGCGCCCCCATGGGCCCTTCAATGACGTGACTCCCACTCCCATTCCCAATCCCGACGCTAATTGAATGAATCCCACTAAGACTGTTTACATCCGTGCGATCTCCGTCACCCACGGCCCACATGGCTGTCGTATCGCTCCATCTGATACTCTATATTGCTTTATCATCGAACAATTAGGTACCAAGATTTTCTTAGCGATAGAACGAATTTCATATCATAAATACAGACAATGCGGATTATCTTATTGCGAACGCCGCTCGATTCGAGTGTTGTACCAATGTATGTATATCTAACGGAGTGCCTATGTATTTACTAACGGAACGGCCCGGTAGGTATCTACTTACTGCTCGCCTTCAGTGTTCAATTTAAATGTCGAGCTGATTCTAAAACCTGCTCGGAGGATACCTACCTACATAGAAAAAAATACATTAAAATACGTGGTCGCACATAAAGACGGACTTGTATAATTCTCGTTGAGTCGGAATGAATGAGTTGTGTAGGTAAATGATTGTGCCTCACCTGGCGCGCGTCGCGTGATGGACGGGGCGGAGGCACTTCCCAGGCTGCCGCCGATTATTTATTCTGAAACATAAGTCTTTCTTTACAAGATCATAATAATGATTGGAAGCGTTTTGTCCGCGGCCGGCGTGCATTAGTTAGCGGCTCTCCCACGGCGGGACAGCACTAATCATCCTTGACTTACATTTCGGAAAATTCCTTTTGTGCGGGAATCGGCGTGAGAACGGCGCCTCGCGGGCCGCGATATTTAATACCTACGCGCCGGACGGCTGGCTTTGTCGGCGCCGTGAGTACTGCTCTTTTTTTAGCTTAATTAACAAACATGCTTTTATGCACCGTACTTACCTATTACTTCGCTGTAATAGGTAACTATTTTACCAATTTATTATAGGTTATTTTTTGCAATTTACACTCGTAATAGTAATTTGATTAGTATCAGTTATTTGGAATGCGCTGGAAAATTATTAAACTGCAGGTATCTATACAATGCGCACGATAAACAATTTTACTAATTGAATAGCTGTAAACAGGTGGCGCAATGGTGTCTGATATTTTCTACAAAATTTTGTACGAGAATAAATGTGAGTAGCCAGAGCTAGGCTACTGTGGAGAAACCTGGCGGAGGAAGCGCCAAAGAGGCGACTCTACCTGTACTTATATGAAATGTCTGAAACTGAACTGCTCAAATAGACTCATAATTAAAAACCTACCATAAATGTTTAATGTAAGGACTTCAATACAGTAGGCTATAGCAAATATAGGCATAATAATTAATGTATTGGTATAGATGATCTAAAATTCTATCACATCATGCATAGTTTCTTACTTAAGGAAAGGTTTAATAATGATTTACTTTTAATATTTAATAACTCATGCAATCTTAAACCACGACACGACAAACAAACAAAATAACATTTGTTTTTGTAACTACCAAAGATCGCACGCGTAGCGAAAACGCCTACATATCCGCCCAAACGCCCCGTCTCTCTATCACCCGCTTCCGCTTATGTGCGACCGAACACAAATTGCCTAGCGTTTTTTCTCATTATATGAAAAAGCGCTTGGTATTAAGATTTTGGACAAGGGCATTATATTTGCATTGCTTCTGAAATAGAGTGATACACATATAACGATAATAACTAATCGAAATCATTATATTCCTGATGATTATTATTAATACATATCTATCTAAACTTATCGACATTACCTACTCTTGATGCGCTTTTCCAATTTTTTGAAATACGCTTATATTATTTAACGTATGGAACTAAATATCCAAAATTAACAAATAATGGTAAAATAATTGACTCCCTGTCACAAAGATAGTCAATTGAATCATAAAAAAATGATTTACGCGCTCACAGCGCTCACAAAACTTCTGAATTGTTAACAAATTGTGTGCATTCGTCGCACAGATTCATCTGTGTAAGCATCAACTTATTTAGATTGAGCTAAACGAAGTAATATTTGTTGTAGGGGACGGGCGCGGTCGGGTGTCGGCAAGCCTACACCGCGGCTTCCTCGAAGACACGCGACACCGCGGGCCACAGAGCAACAGACTACCACTGGGGAACTACACCAACAACCTACACCCGTAACTGCCCCCGAAGTAATGCGTGGTAAGTCTTACTTATTAGCACTTGGAGGTGGGATTTGACTGCAAGTTTCAGGGATATTACATTAACTTTTATTGGGTTGTCTAGGAATGCTAGGATTAGCTAGCTTAGCTAGGCAGATGCTCTCAGTATTATTGGTCCTCCATTATTTATTTCTCTTGTCCTACCTATAATTAGTACCTATAAGTTATATTTTATTAAAAAAATATATATTTCATTTAAATCAAATTAATACTCATAAGTACAAATGACTGGAAGGGAGTTGTTGACGTCATAAATTTAGGCAGAATATTGTAAATTTTTCGTACAATTATTCAAAAAAATTGTCATCTGATTGTCTGTAAAACTATAATCATCTATTTGGCCACACGCATCTTTGCCTACCGTATCATTAAATATTGGTTCACTGATGAGTTTTTGTTGTGCATTTAGTAAGTAGTTTATTTAATTGTGAAAGTACACTATTTCAATATGTATAATAATATGTTTATGGCATATTAGGTATGTTTGTGGAAAGCCATTTGTCCATTAACATTTAAAATTGATTTGATATTGGTAGAAGACCACCTCCAATTGTAGCATGCATCAAATTCACATTTCATCACAATTCAAAAGTTTGGTAAAGAACGCGAGTCGTCTTAGTTAGGCCATCGATACCCTAATTAGGCTTAAATACAAAAAAAAACTTTAAAAGATCTACTTGCACTGTTTGAACATTGACACCGCTAAAAGTGAACTCCAAACTCTTATCAATGTAACCTTTCATGTTACTAAACTAGACCGGAAGACACGTAATTGCTGTAACCCGTATAAGGTTAGGAAAGTTAATTGTCCATTATGAATACAGAGAAAAATGTACCTACGCCTGGGATATTTTATGATCTCTAGAGATTTCTTAGAAAGTTTACAGTGTGTTTTAGTTGTTAGACATTACATATTTAAATTTAAGTTCATCGGCTTCCTTAATAGTTACGAGTACGTAAGATAATTTTAAAGTAAAATTGTTCACTGAAAAGGCCTGGATTTCACTCATATACGTTAGCCACTTAAGAAAGTGGAAATATGAAAGGCAATGCGAAACTTGCCACCGTGTTTCATACGGTCATACCTAAGTCCATATTTCCCAGGCTAGCAGTTCCGGCTTACCGACTAACGCGGCCTTTGTCAGAGTCAACATGGTGTCTTACCCGAACCGAAAAGGCCCTATTGGCTACTTATTTTTTTTAAATCATAGAAGAATAAGTACAGTGAAGTGAAGATGCAGCGGCTGCGGCGGGTGGCGCGCCCGGCCATCGCGACGCGCCCGCTTATTTTTAACTCTTGGGGCCGCCGCGCTCAAGCTCACCTTTCGATCTATTCCTGGCCATCCTATTTTTAAACTTTTGTCTAGATTACTTTCCTTCCGTCTGCTTATTAGTGGATGATTGAAATGCGTCGCAGGGGGCGCCCGCCTCGAAATATATCGCGCTGATATTTCCGGTGGGGCTCACCACGTGGCGCTCATACGACGCTCTGTTTTTGTCATTACAATCCTTAGGGTGCTTCATATCTCCCGTCAAACCGTCGATGACAGTAATAACTATTCTATTTTTAGACACCCTACTGAGGGTAATGCATTCGTAGTTAGATGGGTACTAAGAAATCTTTTCACATACGGGCAACATTTTCATTACGATGATAATTAATGTAATCAGGAAACAGATAGACGTTTCCTGTTGTTCGTGCACCATATGGAAACCACTTCGCACCCGGTGGCACCGATGCCAATGCTACGAAAACATATTTGAAAGATATACATCTGGCGGGATCCGAGGCGCTCGACGCTCGTCTGTCAGTGCGCCGTCGCGACTCTGGAACAATTAGGGTAAACATTAGGCGAAATCATTAATTTTTTGTTACATAGCAATAGACCAAACACGGGTCGTTATGAATGAACGGCCCTTGGACGTGTCCTTGCGGCCTCTGAACGATAATCATCTATGAATGGGACCCGCCCGTGCGCTGGGCCTATTTGTATTCCTCATACCGCGCACAAGAATAACAGTTAACAGCCACTTCCAAATGTCTTCATGGAAATATTTCATGGACCGCGGATCTTATCTGCGTCGTATAGCGATTACCATTTTAACTTGTTGTTTTATGAGGAAGGAAGTCCCTATATCACGTCTTATTGTTCTGTATTGTCTTCAATCTGAGTTAACACGCGGTCCCTTTATAATCCTCTACCGGTGGTAGTAGGTACAGCATGCCTGGTAATTACTTTGAAATTATTGCCTATACAAAACGGAATAGTAAATAGCCACTTTGAATGTTAGTTATACATACATACATTTGTCTACTGCAACTTCCTAAACCCCTGTGATTCCGATGTCACCCACGCCCATCGCACGTGGTCTTAAATATTTCACGTAAGATCCATATCATAACAGTGAAAGTAAATCTCTTTATTTATAGAAACTAAAAGGTGCGCGTTGAGCCGAGGGCGGCCGCCGAAGGGTGCCTAAAGTGGTTTACATTTGACGGGCGGCCGGGGCGGGCGCGCTGTCAACGTCTTCCCACAATGGATTGGATGGTCCTTAATCCAAATTGACTTTATTTCTTAAAATAGTGGCGAAGGGCCCTTTGGATGTTGGAGAATACATGGATATTCCAAATAAGTTTTGAGTGCTGTTCGAAACTGAGATTCTGTCTGAATAGATCATGAAGGTTTTCGAGCGGGGCGTAGCCCGATAGAGCGTTTTGGCACATTTTTGAAGACCTTAGTAAGTTTTCTGGGTTCATATTGATTTTCACCAATAACTCTATTACTATCATTCTCCCATGCTGAAATTGAGTCCAACCAGTTCGTCAAGATGAATGGGCTCATATTGCTGTCGTAGAACCTTGGACACGATTTCCATACGGTTACGTTACATGACGCGCATGAAGAAGAGGCTAATATTATGTGCCGTCCAACATTATGGCTCCCGAATTCTTCCTTGTAAGCATTACTTTGAAACTGACTTCACAGAAATGTGGAACAGCGCGGGCGCATAAGCATTCAGACATTTGACATAACTCAAGTCGTGGCAACCGATATACATATTGCTCTTTCAAAAGGACGAATAGCGATCAGTGTGAAACCCAAGCGGAATTTGAACGCTATGACATTTGCATGTGTTTCAAATGGCATGAGTGATATTAGGCAAATAAGGTCCGGGTGCATGGATCAGATAGAATGCGTTGAGAGCGTTCGACTGGTTTCTAACTCAATGTCGTTTGGAATGCAGCGGCGGCGGGCGGTGGTGGCCGGGAGGCGGGGGCGGGGGCGCGGGGGGCGGGGGCGCATCGGCCGGTGTTGTCGCAAGTGGCGCGCGCACTTGTCGGCGCGTTTGACTGCCGGGAGATATTCGGCGCGGTAACGGGCCGCGGCCTTCCTGGAATTGGTTACCTGTCGCATTCCTGCGGCGGTCGCGGCGGCCTGCGCCCCCCTCCCCCCCTCACGCCGCGCCGCTGCAGCGATGCACCGCTCTAATCGCCCGCCGCTTGCGATATACATACTTTATTGGATGCGAAAACAATGTTATTCGGACGCCGGCATCGCGGCAGGCTTGCTCTACCGATGTTAGAATGGTTGAACTTATTTGTGATGGCCTCTGAAAGCATCTCTTCTGTTCTTCATTATATCTCGTTTAGTTTTTTACAATGTTATCTATTGCTCTTTCTATGATTTACTTTTGAACGCTATTACATTTTACTTCAGGTCGTACCGAACTGGCGTCAGGTCGTTAAAAGTTTATCGAAAACTTTCCTATGTCACTAAGTTAAGCAGTTCTTGAAAGACAGGACTGCATTTAATTTAGTGTATAGCCTGATTTTTGTTAAGAAACATGAATAATGCAAGTGTTACTTATCTAAATCAACGTAATGCACTAGTTCATAATGCTGCATAATCATGCAGTTTGATACACCCCTTATTGAAAAGTGCATTTACATAAAGTGAGAGAAGTGAAAGTGAAAATGAAATGATCCCTTACTATTTGATACCTACTAATACAAACATATATTTAAGTGAATGTTTTCTAATTTTCAATGCTGACAAATTACTGGACAAAGTACGCCCTCAACACACGATAGGATACTCTCATGTCTAAAGTAATGAATGTGACAGTATAATAAGTTTCAAGTAGGTTAGAAACACGTACTTAAGTCGATTTTTATATCAAAATTAAGTATTTGTAATATTCGTATACAAGTGCCTTCATAGAGCATTGTCACACACCTAACCTAAAAACTGAATTTACAATTTTTACCGATTACAAGAAATATTTTTACAAATGCCAACTAGAAACACTTGAAAACATAACATAGATCCCTATTGAGTAGTATTCTAAATTCGAGAACGGCAAATACGCAATTTTTAATACTCCAACATTATACAATTCATAGATTGATAACCTCGTTGGTGGGCCGCGCCACATGGCACGCACACACGCGCGCCTCCAACCAGCCAGCGACACGCCAACACCGCAATCTTCTAAAACACATCACCTTTACATACTATTCTCATGCACATTTGTTTAAAAAAAAAACAAAAGAACAAGTTGGTGGTGAAAAACAAAAGAAGTGCGCAAGAATCGTTACATTTGAGCGCATCCATTTTGTTAATTATTTGACACAAAAACGGTTCACGTGTGTGCGTGCGCACGCCCTTCGCCGGTGTGCAGAGGTCGAGGAGCTTTTCAAGGAAAATTTTCAGCGATTAACACGCGGAAAATGGGTGTCTGGCAAAATATGGTAGGTGTGATTTTAGTGCGGCCCGCTTTTACATTCAGCAAATTTAGGTTGCGCGTGTTAGTAACTAGGCTGCTGTATTTGATAACAGTACACACAAACTAATATTAAATTAACATATTGCTAGATTAAGTACCTACGTACTTTCACTTTATTTATGCGCAATATTTTTCCTGTTCTGGTTAAAATATTGGGTATGTAACTTGAAGTAACATAAATTTTTAAATCGTACATAACCTAGTAGGTATTTTCTTCATAACTTGCCAGTAATGGTCAACTCAAATATTAGTAAGATACGGTGAACTTGTATCTTTCTTAATAGTTTAACGATAAACTATTTATTAATATTAAAGCATAGTAATTATAGCATTATAGCTAATTATAGCATAGTGTAGCTACGTAGATATTCTACTTTTTTCACAGTATAGGCACTTAATGAGAAAACTACCAGTCATATGGAAAAAGGAATAACGTCCAGTTAGACATAAAACATCAACCTTAACTGAATTTAAAAGAAGAATAGACAAATTATATGTATTTAAAAGTAAAACGCGTTAAATTTAGCATAGAGAGAACGCGTTGATAGTGGCTCGTAGTCGAGGAGGCGTGTGCACCTCGCGGGCCCCGGCGCCGCCCGGGACAGCGATCGCCTCACACATTGTCCCAATTAAACGTAACTCCACCTATTCAAATCACACTTTTCGAACGTTCTATCGCTATTTTCATTTGTTTTTTAGATTTTTTGTCAATTAAGTACCATTTTTTTCGCATGGTAAATGGTTGGTTCGGCAAAAGTTGACTTTGTAAGGTGCGCGAGAATAACTATAGAACAATATTAAGAATTGTTACTGTATGTAGGTACAATTTTATACAACAAGGATTCATTTTGAATATTATTATGTGTTTATTGATGTTTTGTCTATCTACTAGATTCATGAACACTGTACATTGTCTAATTAATGTTCTCATTTTATTTTTGCTCCAAAATGCAGTAAAAATTTACAGATAATTCATATAAAATGTCATTCGAAATTGGCTTGTAATCCTGTTTAATATTTTTATCATTAAACAACATTTTTTTTTCAAGAACTTAAATTGAAAAACAATACCTGCTAAAAAATAAGAACTATGAATCCAGATTTTAACAAACATATAGTAAATTTGCAGAGTATATACTGGATAAGTACTTAACTAATTAGTTTGGAGTCATCAATGATTGTATATTCAAATCCAGCTATATCAGTGCTAAGGTAAATGCACCTATTATGGACGCGGACCCCATTATGGACAGTTTTCAAAAATGCCTCCAATAATAAGAAACCAATAGGTATTTTTTTTCCAACAGCAACATTAATCGGTTGTACCAAAATTCTAGATTTGATGTAAACAACATTTGACAACTCTCCGCTATATTATTTGCGACTATAACGATTCTTACTAGTGCGGTGCGTTTTGGTGTCGAGATTTGAAATTTCTTATAAGGAGCGCAATGCATGTAAGTAAATGTATTAGCTTTTTTTTATGACAAGTGTAATATTGTTGTTAAAAATGATATTATTTATTGAATTACTGATAATAAAAGGTTAATTATATATTCTAATCTAAAACCTCATAGTAATTTTAGCCTCCGAATTTATCGATGTTCATAATTGGATATTTTTGTAAGCCTGTACCCAAATATGGACATTTTGTCCATGAAGGATATTTTACAAATATACGTTTTTCATACATCTTATAGTTGTACAATCGTTTACCTTTATCATTATTTTTGAATCGGTCGCAAATTAAGACTTTAAATTTAATAATTCAATTATGAACATTGTGTCCATAAATGGGTGTCCAAAATAGGTTCAAATTTTTTAAATAAATAAATTTTGTTTCACTTTAGATATGGCGACTAGAAAAGCTTATACTAAAGAACAAATGGCAAATGCAATTAAAGAAGTGAGAAAAGGACAGAAAATATCCACTATTTAGAAAATAATAACTAGAATAACTTTTCTAAAAAAAAATTTTTATTGAGTTGTTTGTGTTTTTTTATGTTCACATTTATAATTTAAGACAGGGTAATATACATAATAATTATATTACAGTCAGGGGATAGTCACAACTAGGTATCTGTCCGGTGGGTGGCGAACGGTATACGGGTAAGCGACCCCGGGTCCTCGAGCTACTATCGACTCAGTCCAAATCATCCGAGGCGATAGTATCCTTCCTCCCCTTTTCCTTCCCCCGTCATATATTCTTGCTACTCGTGGGAACGCAATAACCTTGTTATAACAATGCACAAGGCAGAATGGCAGCGACGTGGTCCACAACCAGTCACGTCACGTTTCCCACAGAGGTGAAAAGTGGATCGCTGGAAGTGATCTCTGCCTACCCCTCTGGGAAAAAGGCGTGATTTTATGTATAAGTAATTATTGAGACTGATTATAGCTGTATTTTGATAGGTATGAAACTAGTAAGAAGACATTTGATTTTTGATTATTGTTGGCAAAGTGAATAGAAAAGAGTGAAGGTTTTTTAAAATTTTTATTTAACCTCTAAACCAATTTGCTTAAAGATCGAGAAGTGAAGGAGATGATATTGAAATGTTATTTCAATAATAAGGCGTCCGACCGATTTTAGCCATGGCGGCCGATCTCAATTGAAATCAGCCAAGTGCGCAGGACATATTATACAAACACAAGTGCACTCTCTATTCCCTTACTCTCATAACTCGGTGAGACGGTAATCCGAATGACCGATAAGAGATCGGGCGCAGGACCACCGGCTTAACGTGCTTTCTGAGGCACGGGCGTTCAACCGCCAGCTTCCTAACTACGGGCTGAGAAATTTCATCACAGAAAAACTCACACAAATTTTGCCCGACCCCGGACTCGAACCGGGGCCCTCTCGGACCTTACGCAGCGCTTGCTACCAATAGACCAACGAAGGTGTCTCCTATTTAAATAATACTAGCTAGTTAAGAGGACATTTTTATTTGGTTTTTCTTGGCTTAAAGGCTTTTGGCCTTTGCCGATCACTTTTTGATAACTGTTTGTTGATTGATATTTGAGTTACCTATTACATTATTTTATTATTTAATTTAAATGGTTTTTATTTCATTATACTAACTTACTCAACCCTAATACTCTTGAGTTATAGATTTAAGCATTCAATTGAAGAATGTCCATAAATGGGTGTCCATAATTGGATAACGTCCATAATTGGGTGTTCATAACTGGATCTTCCCTGTCCATAAATGGAGATTGGCAAAGGTTATTTTTCCTAAATTATATTTTATTGAAGCTAGTTTAAAACTGATTTTAAACATCGAATAGTTATTAAGAAAAGGACTTTTTATTAACCTCCAAATCCCTGCGAACGTATATTGCAAAACATACAAACTATGAAGAAAAAACGAAAAACAAATCCTTAAACCGTCCATAATTGGTGCATTTACTTTACTTATTCACTTCAATAAAAGCTTAGTCATTGTACGAATACAGTAGACTGTACTTATTCCTCAATTATTTCTCTATTATCTGGTATTGTTACTAGTCAACTAAAACAGATGCTATTAATATATTTCAAAAACAGTCATCCATCATTTTGTGCAATTTTTGGTCGGCCATTTTATTTTTAGTACTTAGATTCCATAGAAAGTTAGGTTAAATGAATTTGCGACCATTTCAAAATAACGGTTTTTAATTCATTTATAATTTAAACTATAATATTTTTTGGTGAACAAGCAGGTAGGTATCATTAATTTGTTAACATTTGGTTACCTCCTTAGCATGTCAACCCTTTCATTAGGTACTTAACCTAAAAAACAAATTTTAGGTTAGGTTACAAAAAACGTGGCGTGAATTATACTGATACAGTTGGCATTACTTGTTTTCCTGTTACAGATACTTATCCCAACATACGTAATGTAACCTATTCGGTTGCGGGAGGAAGTAGGCGGGGAGATGTGTCCAACCATATTTATGTATCGATGCCCATTTACCTACAATCGTTGTTTATCGAAGCCACGCTTCTGATAGGGTTCTCTGCACATAAAATATACCTACTGTTGAAATGGGATTGATCAAACATGGACACGAACAGAAACAAAAGCTGCTAGCTGTGTTTATCATGTCACTGTAAAACAGTTTTCAGGCCGACTGTACTTTAAATAGTAGCGGGCACTATTACCAATTATGGGATGTGTTTAAACTCTATTTATTTATGTATCCTTGATTAATCTCGCCTAAAGTGCAGTGGCCAAGTCTGACTTTATTCGTCTAGGAAGTTCAACATAGTTCTAACTAAACCATGAATCATGGTAAGTGCATCGCATAGGTATACTGTAATTGTAACGGGGGAATTACACTAGACATAGATAAGACGAAAGCTTGTTTAGTCATTTAACTACTGCTCTAATGACGATTTGAATATCATGACTAATCGAACATTGCGTAGAGTTTTGCTAACTCATGGTGTGTCTAATATGCACTTTGATAGACTACCGTAAGAGTTTTAAGGATCTGGAATCATTAGAGTGTCTATTTCTTCTGACAAGTATAGAATCTTCTGGCAGCTCCTGTCATGACACCCATTCCTTGAATAAGTAGAAAACAGAGGTCTCTAACTCATAATTCATACTTGACTCATTCTTTCCATCGGTCACCGTCATACTTGCTACCGGATTGATGGTTGGTACTAACTAGATTGACTGTAACCAAAAACGTGATCTTGTAAGACCATCTGATCCTATCATATCCAAGAGTTAAAATTAGAACTAATTGATTTAATTTAATAACCAGTTTGAATAACTTGGAAGACCCAACAGCTAAATATGATGCTTCTACAAGTCTAAAGCCTGGTTTCTATCTATGTGGTCGTCTGAATTTCATGGGCGGTTTCGGAATTGCTGACTATGTCCAGCACTTTAGGAATTGGTTGGTCAATACCATAGTATCCCTTGGTTGAGTTTCATAGATGCAATACCTAATTAAAGCCGTAAGGATGAGTGACTATAGGAGAAGATATGTAGTGACGATAGTGTACCTACAGGTCTACCTATTCAGGGCTTTTAAATACATTAAAAATATTTTTAACAGTGCCGTCTATAATTATTGCATCTAGAGCTTTGAGCTCTAAAATTAACTAAAATTAATTTTAAAAAAAACCTCGTGACACGCCCCCGCTTCGCTTCGGGATGATTGTTCATAACAACCTTCTATCTGTTAAAAAAACCGCATCAAAAGTTTTAAAGATCGCCCATTTCATCCATTTTACATTTTTTTCTATACTTAGCCGTAGATAAACCCTTTCGTTGAAGTAAACTTTACTGAAAACTTTTAACTTATCGTGAATAACGGCGAGAAGTCAACGAGGAAAAATGATAGTTTCTATTGTATTTGTTATCGACGTGGCTAATAATTTAACACTGATGCCCACGTCAGCACCTAGTAGGTATAATCTGCCCTGCGCCTACGCACTTGAACTTACGACCTTATCACGTATCGCCACAAAGCCTATATTCCATTGTATTTAAGCTGATGTCGCTACTTGTTTTACTTGGAAGTTCCTTCCACGTGTAACGCTAAAATGCTTGATTGTGCATTCTTACTTCAATCTGTGAGAACGAATTTACTATTCTGTCCTATGCAAATTATGCATTTGTATAAACCTATTTATATTCTGGTTTTCCATGAGTGGTTAAGAATCCTTACATTATTTTAAGAAGCATTTGAAAATGTAAATAGGTATAATGTAATGTAATTTTTAAAATTATAAAAATTTAAAAACTACTCACATTGTGAATTTTGTCTAAGCCAACAAACATAAAAAAATCCATGGGTTCATTCTAATCAATAAGTTTGTTAAATAATTAATTGTTATGTTATTTAAAAACAATAAATGCGCGAAATACTCCTTGGTTTACATCATCATACTTAATAAATTTACTGCATGTTGCACAATCCCAACGTCATGTTGCTCGGGAGGAGCAACGTTGCGCGTCGTTGTGCAACGTTGCCGACTCTTGCTCGCACGAAAATTGAATTAAATAAAAAAAAACAGGTGCATATCAACCTGTTCGTGAGATTGCCTTTAAAATATAAAATGATGTTGATGTGATGCAATTTAAATATGTTTTTGTCGAAATAGTATTTACGCCCATATTTAATAATTGTTTGTTTTAATTTCATAAATTGTTGATATTGGTAAGGGTTTGTCAATGTAAAAGTACCTAAGTTTCTTCTGGACTCAGATTATTGAAATTATTGTTTAATTCATGCGTTCATGCAAGTGCGTTCTAGTGCATTCCACCAATCTCCATTCCATTCCCCACATCCAAAAGCTCATTCGGGCGATGTAATCCCCGCCGCGCCCGTGAAGTCCTGGCTTTATCAGCTTAGGCGCGCGTGTGGCCGCGCCCTTACGCGGTTATCGTCGCCTGGGGCGCACGTGTGCCGACGCCTATTTCCGCTCTTCCCTTCCACCAAGGACAGCCCGGGCCCGCTTAATTACTACCAATAATTAACATAGCCCCGCGAACAGATCGACACTAAATTTACAAACGTAATTGCCAAATGACGGAAAAGGCTCGCGCTTTACATGAACTTCCTTAATTTTACAGAAAGTTAATTGTTTCGAACGCGTTATTACGAAATATAGCGCGCCGTTATCTGTTTCCGAAGGTGCTACGATAACTTATGTGGAAGCTATTCGTTATATGCTTCCCAGGTCTGGAATATAAGATTAGTAGGGTCTTTTTTGTACGTTTAATTAAATTTACGTGTCGTGTAGGATTTATTTTTCGTTGGTAGGACACGTGCTAATGAAGTTATTAGGTAATTAATATTTAATACCAGTGTACAGAGCATCAATTTGTTTAATAAAGCATTTTAAATACTGTTGAAAATTAGTCGCATAGCTTTAGTTTAACAAACACATAAGACGTAGTTGCATAGATTCCGGAGAAAGTTATTTAAGTTATAATAATGACTAAACATTCAGTTGGTCAATTTCATTGTTCTAAGAAAATTATTCGTTGCTTAATTATCTATGCAAATGTAAAAACCACATTATTTGAGAACAAATATTGTATATATTATACATTTAAATGGCGTATTGAATAAAAAATTATTGAATTATAAGTTTTGTCCCGAACTGTATTGGGTCCAAATCTGAGTGCGGCCGGGCGGGCGCCTGCGCTTCGCGTTATGAGGTTATTGCCCTACTCACCCCTTGGATTTTACCAAATGAAGTAATAAGGATAAGCCCCAATAAAATTATGTTTTCAACATAATATTCACTGGGAATAATATGTCTTCATTATTTTATCACCCTATTTATTTATTCTAATTGAAACATTTAATAGTTAATAGTTAGGGAATACAATGATTTAATTTCGATTTTTAATTCTAAAACGTGCGGAAAGGAAGTAGGTAGAATGCATCCTCAGTGTATTTTATTTCCTATATTAATCAAAATAAATGTATCTATCATCAAATCAAATTATCGAATACGTTTAAAGTTTTTTTTTAACGAATACAGTTACCGAACTACGGTTTGTTCAAAACACCCGTATCTATGAAAGGCGGCTTTTAATTCCGTGTATAAAAACTTGTTAGGAAGGCGCTTGCGCGGCGCCGGCGCAGACTCCAGGAATTCCCGGAATGCCTGATAACGACCGCCCCGCCAGTCTATCTGTACTTAGCTATCTGTGAAATATTATTTCCAAATTCTTAATAGGTACATGACTGTGTTTTGTTCACCGCGTTAGGATTTTGTGGGTATTGTGTGAAGCTTTTTGCTAGATTACTGTTTAATGCAGTTTTCAAAATTTATGTTAACATGAAATGTGAGTGTAGCCTCTGTTTGGATAGGTCTGTTGATTACAATACCTACTAGATCTGTATCCAGCCCGTGATTGGTTAGAATTTTATGATCTTTTGTAAACGCTTATAATGGTAAATTTAGATATTATTTGCTTACAAGCTTTTTCTTCAAAAATATTGTATCGTTTTCATAAATCCTTTACAAATATAAATAGGTACGTACCTACAACAAGTTTTGGAAATATACCTAAAGTACATTCCCAACTAACCTCCATCTTAATACACTAGGAAAGCATCTGGCCCCTCGCGAGTAAACTTTCAGAATCTCCTTTCTTTAACTGAATTAAAAAATAAATAAAAACAAACTTTTCATAGTGACCTGTAAAAGGAGTATTTAAAGAGTCATTCTACTACAAAAATGTGCACTCAACAGTCAGCAGAAGCGCAGTGCTGACGTCAGAGTTGGAGCGCGGTCGGAAAATTTCAAACAATTTTCCTCAAAAAGGGTTCGCGTATATTGTTGTTTTGTGAGCGCAGGATCGTCGGGGGGCCTTGCGCCTGCGCGATGGTGCCCAAAGTTCGGGGGTGCGGGGGTGACACGCGGCCCGCGGGCGCCCGGGCGGGGGCTCGCCGCCCGCGCCGCCGCCTGGGCGGGCCCCCGCCGCGACCTCTCCGCACACAACTAATACAGATAAACCGAATTACACCTCATATAATCCATCAACAAGCTCACCCCTAACGTAATAATAAATGAAAATTAAACATTTTACCCCAATACCCCCCCTGCACCCCATGGAAGCAGCGCCCACTTTGAACCCCGCGCTGTCGGCCGCGCCTTATTTTTTTTATTTCTAAATCCACTCATCGGAAAGCGCATTTCACGGAGATTACGAAAGTGTGGAAAAGTCCTGAAAAAAGTCCCGGGCAGATTGGGGAAAATTTGTCGAAGTGTGCGCGGCGCGGTGCGCAGTGCGAATTTTCGTGAATTTTTTTCTTCTGTTCGGGGTGGTGTGGGGGGTCGTGCGAGGGTGTGGGGGTGCAGTTGGTGGTTGCGCGGGGTGGGTCGCGGTATAAACGTGCACAGAAAGCGCTTGTCCCCGGCGGTGGTGGCGCGCGGCGCGCGGGTGGCGGCGCGGCGCGCGCGCGCGCGGATTGGCCGCGCCCCCCCCAGGCCTCCCGCGCACACCCGCCGCCACCGCGGCCACCCGCCACACCCGCATACGCATACACCACACCACTTAATTAATTATTTTTTCTATTTATTAATTATTTGACCAATCATAAATTACAATTAATTTGTTCAAAATATATTTTTTAAAAAATCAAAAATTTTGAAAAAAAAATTTAATAGAAAATTATAAAATATTTTTTCCGCTGCGATTAAATTTATTTAGACGGCTAATGAATTATACCGGTATTTTTTTAAAAATTAATGTAAGAATTATTTTTTTGACAACACCCAAATTAAAGGGAGCTGCGAATAGCAAGTGGGTAGGTAGGTAGGTTACGAACCTAATCTACAACACAAACAAAAATATTTTTTTATTTGTTTTCATTAGCCATGTACTAAACCTACATAAACAAAGTCCTTTTCAACAGTAAAAATATTTTTTTATCAATTTGCTTAAATAGCTAATAGGTAGGTTTCCCTGCTAGAAATGAGATGAACTTGTAGGTAACATGGCGAGATTATAAAAAGCAGTGATTTATAGGCACCTGATAAAACATTTCTGACTTAGGAATTTAATAGGGATTGTCTTGGTTTAGGAACAATTATGAGTAAATTAACTACATACATATTTTATAACTAAGTTATAGGGATCATCAGGTCTTAATCTATTCTATTTAGTTAGTAGGTATACGGTATAGGTACCCATTTAGGTAGATAGTAAAAGGTAAAACTGAATAGTAAGGAATATTCAAATGAGTATTGATCCAAAGAACCAACATTTTATTTAGATTCAAATGTTTACCAAGAACCTATTAATATTGGACCTGTGATTGTGAAGGGATATTTGCTCTAATGTAAGGGATATACCTATTATTATTCCTTTATTTACTACAGAGAAATTCCGACACTACTACCTAGGTATATGATTTAATAGATGCCAGCCTGGGACACTTACATTTCCAATTCCTATATCAATTTAGTGTCATTATATTTTTTTATTTAACCCCTAAATCTCAAATTTTCCCGAAGCAACTGATAATAGAAGGCATTCTAGATATTCCTGGAATAACAGAACTAATAAAAGCAGTCCTAAGTGATGCCTAGATGTAGGTTTGGGCTGTAAGTATATCTATTACAGTGGCACTAAGATATCTTTTAGGTAAGTCAGAAATCTCAAACCATCAATTGGTATTTCAATTTCAGTTTTCAAGTCTTTCATTGTTGTTATGGTTCATATTAGGTTAAAATAAAAGATACATTGCAAATATCGAAAAATTTTAATTTTAAATGCAATGTTTATAAATATAAACATTTATTGTAATTTAGGCATGCTTAGATGGTTTGGTCATGTTGAGAGGATGAATGAAAGACGATTAACGGAGGGTATATAATATAGAGAAGGTAAAAATGAAAATGTCGACAGGGGAAGACCAAGTAAGACCTTTCATGACCAAATACCTAGGTCAAATCTTATAGAGAGGTCAACACAAAAATACCCGTAATCGACGAGCATGCATGAAGAGGTTAATGCATGTGGATGAAGCGAAAGTGGTGTGCCAGGACCGTAGCACATGGCAGGAAGTGATCTCTGCCTACCCCTCTGGGAAAAGGCGTGATTTTATGTATGTAACATTTATTGTACGTACGTACTACCTGTATTGTTTATTCAATCAGAATTGTAAGATATCTGCTTCAATTCTGTAATCATTACAGGTTAAGATATTTGTTTTACAGTAAAAACAAAGACAACTGTGGCAGAAAATGTAAATGATTCTAATATAGAAAATGAATAAAACAAGAATGTAACAGATATCTTTGGGAATTATTACTTGCTGTTGCCCAAACCAAAACGGTTATTCTGATACTAATGCTGATGCTTTCCGCTATATATTATCTTACTATTCATCTATGTATGCTATACGTAACTAAGTTTTGGTAAAAGAACATGAACCTCTCAAAGGAAGCTGATAACACCACCCCTTACTTCATACACTGCACACTCAAGCGCAGTCCAGTACCTTATTGTGTTCACTCAAAATTTAATCTACTATATCATATATTTTTTTTAATATAAACTGTTAAGGATGACTCCACTTCACGAGATCGACAGACATAATATACCTCTTGGTCCGGGCCACCAGTCTCTGCTAGTATGCGAATGGCAACGCCGTCCAGCTCGAGTTTTTCGGGAGTGGAAAGGGGAGGAAAGAAGTATTTAACTCAATATCAAGCAATTGATAAAATCTACTAAATAAAGATTGATCCATAACAGTCTGACTTTTTATCATCAGAAAGGAGGAGATTTATTCCTCCTTTCTGAGAAAACCTATACAAAATTGTAAACGCTACCAGAATAACACAGTCATGATCGTACTATCTACCTGACACAGTAGTCTCGTTCTTCATTTGAGCTCTGAATTTTAGTAATCACTCCTTTTTACACGTTCCAGACACGGAACAAACACCGATGTTCGGTGTTTGTTCCGTGTCTGGGTGTATTATTAAATATATTTAAGTATATTTGTGTATCCACTGTGTATTCTGATACCCGTAACACACTTGTGTTACGGGTTTAAGCACTTGCTTAAGCTACTTACCCCGGGATCAGATCAATGTAAGTGATGTTGTGAAATATTTATTTATACAAATTAACAGCCTTATTAAATCAATATCAAAATTTTAACGTAATTTTTATGATATCCTGTAGGTCAGGGAAATAACTATTAGAAAGTTTTATTTATCATCCCGCCTCCGCTTTCCTATTTGTAAAAACTACAGATCAACATTAATATCCTTCACGAGGACGACCTCAAGAAGACAGTGGAAATGGAATATTAGATTTACTACCAAGGATTCCAACTAATACCAAGGATTCCTGGTTCCTCAAGGAACTGACTACGATGACAGGTTGGGATACTACTATCTTAAACGAGGTTGGTACAGTAATAGCTCTTGACATTGGAGCATTGGTGACAATATAACAATATCCCTCCCCTACTTTATAAAAGGTTCATATTCCTCCAGTAATATCCATTCCATCCATTTTATTAGTGGAATGCCCAGTATTTTTGTGAAGATGTGATCGGGTTACGTTTAATACTAGTGATGATGAATGAATGGCCTATGGATAAAATCTGACACTTTATAAGACGTATCTATCACTTCTTCTTTTTCTGATCCTTTTGTGATACGGAAGTGTATTTCACTCTTTCTCATTTTTTTTTCATTTGTGCTTCGAGGTTCTCAGAGTGTTAGTTTAGTGCAGGTACAGATTTTAATGTAGCTCTAATGCCGACATACTGAGTTAGAATAACCTAAAGCTATTGACTATGTGCTTGCCTACCCTTTTACATGTGAATAAAATATCCATTCAATACACAGACTTTATCATTAATAAAATCTGTGTATTGCTTTTCTTTCCATGTATTCAACAGGTATTTATTTTTTCCTTACTATTCTATTTCAGCTTGTATTACAGTTGCAAAAAGTCCAATATATGGTGGGTGGCGTATTACTAAGTACTTGATATACTCGGTCCATTTGACAACTACTTACTTCTGCTACACGTGGTAACCTTGTCAACCAGTAACATGCGGTTTGTTAAGGATTTTTGTACTTTTGTCAACAGTAGTATGTGTAACCTAGTAACCAAACTAACCAGATAACTCTGGTTATTAATCTTTTAAGCCAGGTTTTTCTCTTATCCTTCCTGATATTTCATCAATGAAAACGTTAACAGAATTATAGCTACTTCTAGGCCGAGGACTCTAGGCATTTTAGGCTTTGAGAAAATTCAATTATACTTTCTCTTCGTATCATACACCTGTATGTAGTTCGATTCCTAATAATCTTATTTTTTATCATGAGTGAACTATTAGCACTCATCACTGCAGCATTGTCACTCTCAAAATATGTCTCCTCATACATATGCCAATAAATGAAGTACGTATAGACATTATTGGACATTCGTTTTTATCTAATCAGAGATCACTATTACCATAGCCAGTTAGTTTCTCGTATGCTACTACTGAAAGGCCTCATCATGAGCCCGTATACATACCCACTGTTGGGGCCCGGATCTACCCTTAAAGGGCGATCAGGCCATAGTCAACCACGCTGGCCAAGTGCGGGTTGGTCGACTTCATACAACCCTAGAATTACTCCGAAGGTGTGCAGGCATCCTCACGATATTTTTCTTCACCGTTAGGCTGGTGCTCGTCAGTCATGCTGACCGCTCTGAAGGCTCTAAAGGTTCAGTATGCATAGATATAGGGACCGTTTTTAAGTAACGCTGACCGGTCGGCGACGACGCCCGGTACAAAAATCTATCGGCGCCGAAGATCAGCATGTCGACTCTTAAACCAACCTTAAAGCGTCGAATATTAGGGCCTCACTCAGTACAAAATAATACACAAAAACCTCCAGGCTAAGCATACGCCGCGATCGCGCCGAGACGCCCGGGTTTCCTTTGATTTGGCTGCGCGCGCGCACCTGCGCACACACGCCGCAGCTGCCGCCCGCTACGTCACACGTAATTCAATTATTGTAATCGATTAATGAGGGCTATCGTCGCTAGGCTCGCCAGTTGGCGCCACTTGCATGTGAGGTCATGAAAAAAATCGTAACCTAGAAAAAATATTATTGTTTGTTCAGGATTAAATTCAGTAATTTCTAAAAATCCAGGTGTGATACAGTTAAGTTGTGGTCTATGTATCAAATTGTTATTAATGATTTATATGATACGTCTGTTTGTCTATAAATTCGTTTATTATTTTTTATCTAAAACAGTATATCTCTGTGTAAATTGTAACTGGACAATCCACAACCTCAACTTCTTTTGAGTCATGTGTGTGTCAAATGCTTGATTTGAAATAAAGTACTTATTCCAATTCTGAACTGAACGCAGGTAATACTAATAGTACCTATAATAGTACAAATAGACTATACGGAACCCCGGGCCAGTAGCGCCCCTAGCGTGCGTGGCAGCCCTGGCGGCTGTCTGGCCGGCGCCCCGCTTCTGTTTCTAGAGCAGTAAACGGGGACTCAGCCTCGACCACCAGAATACTCGAAACTAGAACGGTGCGATCCTTGACCAGACCTGCAGATGCGTCTGGCAAGGTTTCGCAGGCCCACTTTGTGTTACGACGTAATTTGTATATTGGAACAATGCTACGTTTATACAACTTTTATTTTAACATATTGAATGCCGACGAAACGTTTCGTAACAACAAAAGATTGTTGTGTCTGGGTTTGTCCGTGCGCCACATCGGCGGTATTATGAATTACACCTTAGAAATAGATTTTCTTATGACACATTTTATTTAAAGTTGGAATATCATTTTGTCCTTAACTGTCTAAAACAAATGCAAGATATAAACCAATCATTTTAACGAACACTTTGACATATTTCAAGAGAAAAAGGAAACAGACCGTAGAAACGTTAACTTTATTTTAAGTAGGTACATCAAAATATTGTATTACGTATGTCAATATATATGACAATGACAATTACAAACATAGAAGAAGATTTATTTAAAATTTGAATTGAAACAAGTGGTCATCAATGGCAATACCTAGACTAAAATTTTACTTGATCTGAGAAATGATTTAGTGGCTATCTAAATAGAAGTGTAGTTTGTAATTATTTATTACGATCGCATACCTTTTGATACGTGTTTCAATTGATATTTGAAATCAATTCGCACCAAGTTACATAAATGTATTTTAATGTTACACGAAATCAGAAGTGGCCGTTACAAATATATAAACTTATTACTAATTTATGTGTGAATTTTTACTTGACCTGCTCTACATTTCGCAATCAAGATGCCAAAACACATAATATTATCTAAATACCTTTCAAATTAAATATCTTCATATAGCGTCATGCGTGATTGGAATTTGTGTTACACAGGAGAAAATGTTAGGTAGGGTAAGGTCGCCTTAGTCGTACCAGTTCAAGGAAAATAGCTATAATTTCTATTGTAATATAAATAAAAGAAAAATCTTTGCATATATAAATTCTTCATTTATTAACTAATCAACAAAGACTAATAAGACATATAAAAATCTTTTAATAAAATGTTTTTTATAGGTTTTACTAAAACCTTCCTTCGGTACGACTTAGGCAACCGGTTGCCTTAATCGTACCACCCATGGCCTAAGTCGTACTTAGAGTAAACATATATCTTTCCAACTAGAATTCTAAGGACAATTAAAAAACTGCGTAGACTTATATGCTACGAGATCAATTTCAGTCTTACTTATAATAATAATAATAAAAAAACGTTAGTTTCATTTCGTAATAATGAGTACCTTTAGGAAATAAAACTATCATTTTTTTAAATGCAAATATCACAAATTAGGTACGAATTAGGAAGTTTATGCAGGTACGAGTTAGGCAGCGAGGTGTACAAAGTTAAAAACCAAAATTAATAACATAACCTAGAAACCGTTTACCGTTTAACCTAGCTCATATCAACCAGAAAACACTATAAAAACAGACATGAATCAAAAAAATATTCGCTTCAACACAATCTTTTGTGAAATTGCTTATGAATGACGTAAAAATATTACTGAAAACTGTGCAAAAACCTTACTTTTTCATTATTTTTTGATCGCGAATTCCGGCAAGCCGCCGCGTGTTGCTGTTTACCCGTGGTACTGAGTAGAACCATATTGCACCGCTAGATGTCACCTTTTCATGACGGGTGCGCAGATATCGACGTGGTACGACTTAAGCGCTGGTACGACTAAAGGTACTTTACCCTACATAATAACAGAGCATCAAGTCAATTTATCTAAGAGTTTGACCCAATTTACGCTTGAGAGCTAAACACATAAGATTTTATTGTAAACTGCTATACTTAACTTTAAAAAAATCACCGTATTTGTCATAAAATTTAGACAAAGCTCAGTTAGTTCTAGTGACTTAATGTGCGACCCAAAAATAATGTGACAGTATTTATTTTGTAACTAAGTATTTATTTTACATTGTTCCAGATTGAAACAAGTTGCAATGATGGCTGACAAAGGTTTTGTGGTAAGCATAATTTTGAAATTTTATATAATAGGTCCATTTATTTTGTTAAATTATAATATCAAAATACCTGAAATTTATCCAATGATTATACTTCTTTGATAGGTTACATGTTTTTGTAACTTGGTCCCACGCATAACTCACATAAACAACATTGAATGAGTACTTAGTTGAAAAACGATAATATTAAAACATGATGTGTAACAGTGGCACCCGGTAGAGACGCCGTGCACACTAATTACTTGTGTTCAGTCAAAATAGGTCGGCGATAAGTGCGCTGTAGTGGTACTTGCGTGTGCGCATTGTTCGCGCGGCGACTCGCTCGGCTCCGATGAGCTGGGAACTGAAATGGTATTTCCTTTAGGAACCCTTAAGAACCTTTGTTTAAGATATTATATTTATAATGTCCCAAAACGAATGATTAACTAACTATATAATGTATATTATTTTCATCGGTCTCAGCCAATCTCAATGATGATTGCTCAAATTTTCAGTACATTTTGCAAAAGAGGAATGCAAAGGTGCACTCTATGTTTGATTGCTCGCATGTCAGATGAGTTGGCAAAATCTTTTATGGCTGGTGAAAGTAAAGCACAGGACTAACGTTCAGGTGAACGCTTAGGCTTAACGTTTTTCTGCTGTTGTACAGCGAGGTTATACCGACCACTTCCTACCCGCCTAGCCTAAGATCCTGGATATTGTTAGAAAAATCCAAACAAATTGTACTGACTCGAATTCAAGTCTAGAAACATCTGTGTTTAAAGGCACTTGTTCCCATTAATATCAATACTCCTAAAATCTTTCAGTAGCTAATTATGTGGCTATCTGGGTACTTATCACAGTTATATGAGCTCCGCTGGCATCTATATCCGGGTATAAAAATCTTTATATTACCAACAAAGTCAAGTCATCGGCCGCCCTTATCGCCCCTGTTTACAACGTGTGAACGCGCCGATAACACCAAATATTCACTCGGATAGATTCCTATTCACAGGCCTGGTCTCTTAGAGGGTTATCTATTGTTTGCCCGAAAGATATATGCCATAATATTCATATGCCCGAATTTTATTTGCCATAATTTCATTTGCCCGAATGTTATGTTTGCCATAAAATACAAATGACATAATTTTAATTGCCCGAACTTCAGATTCCATAATGATTCGAATGCCATACGTATTGTTATCCATATTTTTAATTTGTCTTTCATGTTTCTAACCTAACCTAACCTATTTTTTTTATCATTCTTTTAACCTATTTTACAAGCTTTTTCGGTGGGAAATGATGTAATGGCACGGAAACAAAGTTTCTAACACGTAACTAATATAGTAAACAATGAGAATAATATTATTGCAATTAAAATATGGATAACAATACGTATGGCATTCGAATCGTGATGGAATCTGATGTTCGGGCAATTAAAATTATGTCATTTGTATTTTATGGCAAACATAACATTCGGGCAAATGAAATTATGGCAAATGAAATTCGGGTATATGAATATTATGGCAAATAAAATTCGGGCAAATGAGATTATGGCAAGTGGGGGTATACCCTCTTAGAGCTATTGGTGTAAGTCTCAAGAGTTATCAATTGAATGGATTCGACCCAGAAGTTACGTACACAAGTTTCAAAATTTGCAATTTGGACTGATCTTCCTGCTGATGGTAGATATATTGAGCCAAAGACATTAATATATAGAATTAATAGCTTTGATTTAAAACATAGTATAAATGTGTATGGGTTTTATTAAGAAAGTTCACAATTACTTAGCCAAATTACGATCAGTTAAGTCGCTGGGAACAGTGGTAAATTCCCATAAATAAAGAACACAGATAAAAAGGTTAAATAGAGTGACTCCCGATGACACAAATTGATTTTTTATCATAAAAAATGTGACGAAATTGTCGGAGCCCGTTTCGTTCTCTTATCGTCTTCGTCCCCGTATCTTATTAACGTCAATCGCCCAAGATGCCACTGGTACATGGTGAGCACTTGCGTCAATATTTTGGTCATTAAAAGTCCCTTCCGGTCGTTTTGATAATTGTTTTATTGTGGCTAGATACTGCTCGTTGTCACACAGCTCAATCATAAGTTCAGATTGTGTGTGACTATTACAACAGTGGTGCCAATCAGCGGCTCCTTCTTAAAACATGTTAATTAACGCTAGATCTTTTGCTGCATCTGCTAGAGATTAGGTTCTACTAGAAATCGCAAATCCCAAATCCAATATAATAGGCTAGTTTCCTAAGTCTGATTTTACATAAAATTTCACAATTAACAGTTACATATGGGTAAATCAATAACATAAGTGAAATCGAAATTAAAATTTCTTACGAAATGAGACAATAATAGGCATTTGAAGTTAGGTGGGAAAGTCCATTTTTAAAGTGCGAAAATTCAATAAAAATAGTATGCCATCTTATAAATTACAAAATTAGTAGTAGCTTTCACTATGAGAACATATTCGTAAAAGCAACATTTGATATAGCTGCTGAACAAAGCTCTTACGATATTCATACTCGTATACAGAGGGGTGACGTCATAGCTCTGTGCGACATTTGTATGAAGCGTTTTGAGCTCGCCCAAATGATGTGCTATTGAAACTGTAATATCTCCGGGAGTTTTCCAAATATCAAACCATTCTTTTAACAACACCTTTGCAATTGTGTTGTTCATCCATCTATGTAAAAATTAAAAAATAGGAAACTACCCTATTTGAAATGTTTGAAAATAGAGCCGCACACATCCTTATGTATGTATGTATCTGAAAATATTCCTTTATTATTTCTGAACACGCAGCTTTTAACAGACATTAGGAATTTTCCTATCTTATATCTTAGCTTTAGGTGACGCTGCCTACTGTTGCTGCTGTTTGATTTACACATCAATAGTATTTACAGAAGACCATCAAACTACAAACAAATAGACATGTATCAATGAAAATCTCCCCATTTCCTCGATTGCCGATAGCGTCAAGTGGATACCGGCTATCTCTTAATCGGGCAACTGTCAAATCAATGAGTCACTTCCGTGTCTGCCCCCAAATATAATACGGGAGCTCCAAGCCCAGGAATACTTTATAGTTTCCTTTCATCATATACTTCATGGAAACAGGTTAATGTTCTTTTGAAATGGGCCGAGCTGAGTTCATCTTCTAGAATATTGCTGCGACTGTTCACTTTAAGATGCCTTTATTTGGTATCACTAAGCAATATCATGTTCTATTTTGTAGATACGTATACTTTGATACGGATTTACTTGACCAAGATTTCTGATACAGTCTCAAGAGCAAAATCACAATATTGGCCAACCCCGATAGTTACTTTTACACAAATATGTACATATATCTAATGTTAATTTTGTATAAAGTGATAGTTTGATTCGCAATTTTAACTTCCCAAATATTCAATTTTTCCAGTCCAACTTTAAATTGACATGGTATGTGGTATTTACAGAAATGGTGCTTACATATCGTTACCGTTCGTTGCATTTCATGGAATAAGCGCTTTAAATAGAGCTACTACACGCTTTATATTTTAACAAAACTTTCCGGGTATTCCCCGACATTCGACGTCTTAGTTCAGGGTGTAGTGTTGCTACGCCCTCTGATTCAAAACGTCTTTACAATTTGAGAACGTTATAATTTATAACTGTTATACAACTTAATAAATTGCTTGCTGATAGCTACCTCCCAATTCAAATATCAAGTTTTCTTATATATGGAATATATTATATATTTAAGTAAATTATGAAATTGAGAAATGTCCTCCTTTTTTTTAAAATTCGTTTAAAAATATTATCTAACTTATGTATGATATTAAGGGGAAATAGAATAAGGAGATAAACAACAACAAGTAACAAGAAGAGGAGAGCAACAAGTACAAGAAAATAAAACGAGGAAGCAGTTGTTGCTGCCAGAATCCAGAATCAGAGAAGACATTGGAAGATTGCAAGAGCATCTCCTAGACACCTTTCACAATGGCGAGGAATGTCTACTTAGATGTGGCAAATCCAAAGTCCACTCGGCCCACGTGTTCAGTTGACACGTGGAACCGAACAAGCCAGGGCCGGCGCGGGCGCCCGGGGCCGGACTCAAGTCGTATCCATTATCGGAGTACATTATGTAGGGGAGCGGACGCCATCGCATCACATCAAAGCACTATCGGCTTCCGGCGCAGACGCGGTTATCGGGCGACCTCCGAAATTCCACGCAATTAGAACCGCGCGGCCCTCGCCCGCCGGGGCACTTCCGCCGAGCTCCTTGCGACCGTTATTATATCTATTGTTGCTTTAAGCCTTTTCCGGGTTATGTTTTTTGGCATGCATTTGTCTTCTTTACAGAGGTCTTAATGCAACAAGTTTTCAATGCAACAATTGTTCACACATGCTCTGTAAAATTCTAGGCAACCAATAGATAAGCACTTAGGCTAGACTTTTTTCTAGCCATAGGACAACTGTAATATTCACAACTTTGAGCACTCCCCCAAAATACTCACATTAGAGATTGATATACTCACATGGGGAAGAATCGAACTATAGTTGACCATTAGGCAAAAATACCTATGGTGCATTAGACTATCGAGATCATCATCTTGATCCAAAGCCTATAAAATGGCTCTTAGTAATCCTCTTTGATAAATTGTTTTGGGTTAAGTTTCTGAAAAACATAACTAAATCTAAACATGAATGAAGTTGTGAACACGCATATGTTTGGTGATTTCTTGTGATGTTCCGCTCTTGATCAATGAGTGTCGAGTGCTAACGAGCGTGACCTAGGTCCTATTTTTGATAAATTCGCTCTATTTTTCGCGGGAGGTCTACTTTCAAGAGGTTATCACCGACGTCAATGCGTATCTTTTGCTAAGTTGTATGACAAACAATTTTGGACCTTTCAGTCGCCACTACATAAATCCTAACTAACGAGCATTTAGCAGCCACTTGCGCTGAAGCTGGATTAGCTTTTTTAGTAGTGTTGCGGTAACTGTAATTTGATTTTGATATACCAAATAATATTATAAAGAATGTAAATTGAACAATTTATGATTGCTTGCATATTTTGTATTCAAGATGTCTACTTCTAAGTCTATTCAAAGTTTTAGATTCAATTACACATGTAGTAAGTAATAGATATCCTAGCACTCTCGCGCAGTTCCCTAACCGAGCTAGGACCGCGCGCGGACGCGGCGTTCAAATATAAATCCCTTCATCGCGTCGAGGCATTATCTGCGCGCGGTAGGTATGGCCGGCCACTAAATAAATACATACAACATGAATGAGCGTTTGCTCGCGACTCCGTCGAGCGCGCACTTCCGCCCGATGTAATAAGGACACGCGATACCGACGGTACAATTTCGAAACGGGAGAGTCTAAGGAGGTCAGCGGATAAGATTACGGTTAACTGTGTAAACAAACCGTTTACATTGATAACTCGTTAGCATTTCTGCGACGTCCGTGACGCTATCGAAGGGCTCCGATAAGCTCCCTCCGATCGCCGGATTCATCAATGAACCCGCTTTGCGCTCCAACTAATCTGTTTCGGTGGCGCCACATTAACTTACTATATCGTCATGTTAATCTGACACATTTAGTGCTATCTGCAAATTATTTCATCATAGCGAACGTGAGCACTGTTGATCAATCACCTGAGCCATTGGGGCGAACTAGACGAAAACAGATTATTCATTTGACACAGTAGGGATTAGATAATCTTAACAATTTTAGGACTCCCTTAATCCCGTGCTCTACAGACGGCACTTGAAACGGCATCTAAGCACACCTTCAGGGTAAGTGCGACAGGCTCAATAGGGTCTGTGGTGCCTATCGCTCTCATATGTGGACCACACGACCTTTTACCATCAGAGTGAGGTCATACTGAAAGTATTTTCGTATGAAAAAGGCTTTGTCAAGATTACCCCTAGATATTTAGTACATTGGTCCAATATAGGAAAAGCAATAAACGATTGAATATCCTGTAAATCTATTTTCAATAAAAGCTTTTGACACCACTGGACGCACGCCGCATGGCTTTGCCATGATGTTCTAGCGAATTAGTAATGCGAAAAAGCTAACCCTCGTATCAGCGTATCAGTGACGATGAAATACTTTAACGAAATCGTTTTATCGAGCTCCACGTCTCGTAGATGGTGGATGGTATGAGTTTTTCACGTTTTTATATTCTATGTATGCATCAAAAAGTATTTTTACACCAAATAAATAATTCATGTTTATTTGGAATTGTGCAAGTGACTAAGATATGAGTCAGGATACCAGGTGATATTTGCCACCATTTTAAATTTTCCTCATCCAAGAGTCATCGATATCTTATAAGATAAAATGATGATGCAACTTTTCAAAGTAAATCTTAACACGCATTTTCATTGATTTTGTCTCTATAGGAAACTGTAGTACCTATTGATAAAATGGTGGAGTACTGAAAGCGTCCAGAAAAGTCCCAGTGCAATGCATGTTGAATTTGCTTGTCAACTTATCCAAACCTATCTATTATTTATGTTACTCGCCCGCTAAAAAGATGAACAGTTTAAGTTTATTATAGAAATATGCGATGAAAAGATTTACTGCCGATATCCTCACTCATACGTAGAGAAACTTTATAAGTGTGGTATCTACAGCGGGGCGTTTGACAGCCTCCTTTGAGATTATTAAATAATTCTGTAGAACTTATAGTACAGGATCCGTGGTGTATTTTTTCACTTGATTACTATCGCCAGTAGCTTCATTTGATAAGATTAAAATTCTTGAAAATTTTTGATTGTAGCCAACAGAGGTAGCAATGACAAATATTTAGATCGTAGACCGGGACAGTACCACGGAATTTGTAGGACAATATGACCGTTTCATTATATAAATATCAACTAAGTAAAATAATAAAAATCAGCTGGTTAGTAATCATTTTTGGTGATCTCGTTATCGATACAAGTTGGAGGGGGAGGAGATCACCAAAAATGATTACTAACCAGCTGATTTTTATTATTTTACTTAGTTAATATTTATATAATGTAACGGTCATATTGTCCTACAAATTCCGTGGTACTTTGTCCCGGTCCTACGGTCCTAAATATTTAATCATTGATACCTCTGTTAGCTACCACAATCAAAAATTTTCGCACAGGAATTTTTTGGGCGTCTTATCAAAATGAAGCTACTCACGGAAAATTAGCTTGATAGTAATCAAGTGAAAAAATACACCACGGATCCTGTACTATTATATTATGATTAGCAATACCAGAATTCTATTTTTAATCATTGACTCAATCATTGTTAATTTAGTTTTCAAACAATAATAAATTGTGGTCTAATATTTGTCCTCTTAATGCAAATGCGCAAACAGCATAATAACCCTCGACACGACCGTCCATAGATGCTCATAAATAGTTAATTTGGCATATTATGCGCATATTGTGTGATATTGCGCAGCGGCAGATCAAAACAATCATTTATATAGCGAAATGCGCACACTGATTAGCTGCGATTAGCCTGCCACTCGAGATGCGATCTTCAAACTTCCTACTAAGACTCAGTTTGAATTGCGCGGTCGTAACTATAAAATGCATCACACAAATAAAACCGACAGATTTTCGTCTGAGTACCGGTGACATCCAAGTCACAATCCCCATGCACTGTTCAGTATTTCGCAACACAATGAAACTGTTGTGTTTTTACATCACACCGATGACACACCAGACCCACAAAATGATAACTCTGGAGTAACGGATATTTGTTAGTGTTTCAATGAAACATTTATATTTTCTTCGGTGAGTCATAAGTCAGCCATGTCATATGTCATTAGGTCGCTTCCTTGTGAGTTTTCCGGAAATAATTAACACGATGCGTCACACATATGAATCGGGGATCGATTGATCGTGTGTGAAACGAATGTATACAAAACTAATCATAGGTGGTATCAAGTTTGTCTGACATTTTGTAACCGTCATTGGTTTAAGCTTAGTTTTAAGCTCTTCATACCATTTTAATTTGTTCAGGTGACAACTAGCGAATAATTGACACTCGTCCTATGGCAAACCCTAGTCAACTAAAAATGATTGATGATGGATTTGGTGGGGTGGCTATAGTGTTAGTCCTTATTATTAAGTTCGTAGAGTCAGGAAATTCATAGTATAAAATATATATTTTTTAAATATCCGATTGGGTCATTTTATCAATAACAGTAAACAGTTCAAACCATAAATATCCGCGCTCAAGATGGAATGGTTTGCGTGAAGCAACGATTTGATAAAATATCGGGTGTCGCTTTCGACACGTAAGTTTTATCATGTTTACTACACGCACCCACTGAATGGGAGGAGCAATTCACTTGCAATTGTGTCATAGACACCTCGGGAGCGCCGAGGCGCGGTTTCACAATAGTTGTTAATGTCTTATTTCTTTTAGATTGGTCCCATGAGTGTTTATTGGGTGTCAAGTCGTTGGACGCCATCGTCGTTTATCGGGGCGCCTGCAATCCGCGCTGACCCCGCGATATCCTCGATCTACATTACCTACCCCTCGCCCCGCCACCCCTGCGCGCTGCCAAGCGATTATCGACTGTAGGCTCTATGGTTAGAGGCCACATTTGTACGGTCGGGCGGCAGGAACGGGCGCATGAATGGACCGGCTCGTGAATGAGCGGACTGTGTCCCGAGGGCGATAAGCGCTATCGTCGGGGCCAGCTGAGTCCATGTTGACAAACCCTGCTCTACTTTCGTTCTGCCGACTTAGGTTTATCAATCGCCTTAACATCGCCGCGCTGTGGCGTCCAATTTTTAAATTATTCTCTTTATGCATTGTGCGGACGCCACGCCGCGTTTCCGTTTCTTTTCAAAACGTTATCGGGCGTCGTACGATTCGCGGGCTGGCCGGCAGATGGTCAGCGCGAGCCCTTTACATGTTTATTACACGAAGACACCGGCCAAGTTTCATAACAGCGCTTATTTTCGAACACCTATCAGATATGGTACATTACACGCTATATCTGGCTGCTATGAAAAGCTAATTAAATTACGTTGAAGCAATTAATGCACCGGACGAGTTGTACTGGCTCCGTAGCGGCATCATTAGCCACAATGTATTGCAATTATGAATTGCATTTTACCTAATTATTGAGACAGGAATACCATTCCCATTATATGGCAACACACTATAACTACATTTCTGCTCGGGTCACCTGCTACTCTTGCTAGCCACACTACTCCTTCTATCTTTCGCATCTTTAACATACTTTGCTCGCTAGATCTAGTTTTGCTATGGTGAGCAATCATTTGGAACTAATTAATAGGGTATTAACGAAACAGCGACTACTATTTAACGAAGTTTTACGCAGGAAATGTATTCGCTAATATAAGCAACTAATTTAAAAACAATGAAAACCAAAGATTAGTCATTAGCGAACGCAAGCACTCTTTTTATATTATGTTTAATATTGGTAAAATGTTTTAAATAGTTAGATAAATATTATAATTACTTATAAAGACAGTTATCTGTCGTTTACCTTTTGAAATACCTCGAACATTATGTAATTGAGTAATATAGTTACGGATTCCTCTGGATATCAACGATAATATTGCACGTAATTATAATTGTATCAATATTATTTGATACAGATTATCATAATCATGATAGCATATAAGCTCATAGTCTGTTGTTATGTATGCATGAAATGCATGCACCAATGAGCCTATTTATCTTTATACACGTATGTTATTTATAATTCCGTTTACATACATTCGCAAAGTTATCTAGTCATACCTTATCGTATACCTTAAATTACAAGGCACAAGTAACGGTACAGAATGAAACAGACAACTGAATAATAAAGAATGAATAGAAGTTAATTAAAATAAGTTGCCGAATACTTATGTGGAACACTACTTAAACGTCATTACCATCCAAGGATTAAATTCGGTCATTTCGCTCATGTCATTATATTTCTGATTGTGTTATAAAATAAGCATCCAATGGCAGACTTGACAGGAGATGAACATATACTACCAATGATGAATAATGCGATATTAACATTCAAGGAAGTATGTACATATAAGAATGTTTTCAATGCTCCTGTTTCTGTTCTCTTCAATATTTTATTTCTTTATTTCCTTCCAAGTTGGAGCTAGTGGCATTTGGAAGTCAATTGACTTTGATAATTTGATAATACAAGTGTGAGAGTCAATATAATTACCATAATTTTTATATTTAATCTATCCTTAGCGCAAAAAACTATATAAACTAGTCATCATTATACCTTTTAAAGCAATTATAGTAACAGGTTTCTCAAAAAATCATTTGCTACTTTTTCTCCGCAATTCCTTGGAGTGCATTGACCATGGAAACCCCGTGGAACCCTAAGCAGGGTAATTGCGAGCGGGTGGTGAATTCCCGCGCGCGCCGGCTGCGATGGCACCTGCCGCGGCGCGCGCGCACCGGCCCCCGCCCAAAGGAACGAACATATTTTTTTATTAGTGCACAAAATTAACCTGATTTCACTTGATATACGGCCTACGGTCAGAGCTGTAGGCAGGAAGAGGGGAGGGAGGGGGAGTAGGGTTAAGGAAAGTATGGTGGATACTCCTTGGTTTACTGGTGAGGTTCTGTACGCACGCTCTTTAAAAAGGCGGTAATGAGGTTGCCGTCACATGTAACGACACACGTGGTTCAAGCTTTCGTGTGTTGTGATGTCGTCAGTTAGACCCTAGCCTTACTCGGCTGCCAAGGCAGACACACAATTAGGAATCGCTACTAACTCTTAAAGTTACTTTGCTGGAGAGGTAGGTATCAGCCTCGTTTATATAAAAGAAGAGCCAAAACGCTATATAGCGAGTCGTGCAATGAGGAATCGCTACTCATACAAAATGTTTTAGGTAGTGTAACTTTACTAGAGAGGTAGATAGAGTAGGCATTTACCCTAATGAAGGATCATGTCCAGTCGTGCCTCTTGCTCTATATGGCGTGAGTCAAAAGGCTGTATATCGAAGCGCGCAATGAGGAATCGCTTCTTTTACATAGTTTAACATTGTTGGAGAAGTAGGTGGAATAAATATCTCCTGCCCTAATGGAAAGTTATGTCTTATTATGCCAATTTGTCATCATCTTATTTAAAAGGTTACCTAAAAGGCTGGAGATATAGGTAGAATTTTTAGATACCCCCTTCCCTAATGAAGGGAAGATTATAATCCCCGTCGCTCTAAAAGGTGAGCCAAATCGCTATCTTGTAAAGTGTACAAGGAGGAATCGCTGGTGTAACACTCTTTAACTTTCTTAAAGAAGTAGCTAGCGTATATATCTCCTAATGAAAAATTGTGTGTAATAATCATCCTCATTTGTTTAAAAGGTGAACCTTTTGGCTCACCTTGCTGATGCTGCCTAGGCGGGCAATGATTAATCGCTTCTATTACATACATACTTTAGGGGTAGGGCTAGGGATGTAGGTACCTCCTGCCTGAATGAAGGATGATGTGTATTATCCCCGTTTTTCTAAAAGATGAGCCAAAGCGAGGTGAGCAATGAGGAATCCCTATTCCTACATAGTTTATTTAACTTTGTTGAGGTGGATAGGGTTTTAAGGTACCCCTGCAATAATGAAGGATGCTGTCAAAGCAACTGATGTGCGATAATCCTCCAGTTATTACGTGACATTTATGGTTTACTTCTCAAATTAATAAGTACAGGAACGTAATCAGTACGAAAGCAACTGACGAAACCAGATTAAAGTCATGGAACATGGGATAGCATCAACTTACAACCCAAGTACAGCATCATTTATGTGGGCATATAGCCGAGTCATCAAATCATAATATCATTGGGCTGCATTAAGATGAAAAATCAGGAAAATGTTCATCAAATAGCTAAGTGATGTCAAGAAAGGACGATACACAATAAGTCCGTTCCTAGCTCCAGTGCGTGGAACTGGCCGAACCCGTCACGTCTCGCTCTCTGGCGTCGCGAAGAATGTCTTCATTGATACCCTCATAAATACCTTTTAAGCGAGTGTCAACGCACTGTCATTAAAGATAACTAACTATCATTACTTTTGTTTGTACTCCGATAGCGCAACCGCGCGTGAACTTTCTTCGTGTTGTCGGTTTGGGGACTCGTCTCGTAAAAACGATCGTAAAACCTCTCATCCAGTTATAATTTTTATCTCGAATCTTTATTGAATTAGATGCGTTCATAACTTTAAGAAAAGGTTCTTTGTACATCCGTTTACCTGTTTATTTGAGTACCTCTACTTCAGGTGACAAAATAACAGATAGTTCCATTTAACACTGCCGCACTAGGAGTTCTCTTTAGGATCTTCTTTGTATAATCTAAGCGACATATGTTAGAACTTACTAACGACTTTTACGTATGAATCTTTTGCGATACTGTGAATAATATACTATAGACATAACTAACTGATTGATCCGTGAATTACATTGTACCAATCTGCGGCTATCAATTGCGTGGCTATCTATTAGCTAGAAAAAACAGAACAGTTAACCAGAGGATTGATATCATTTCTAATTTGATGATAATTTCCATTTCAAAACATCGGCAGGTGACAGCTGAACAAATTCCAAGCGTAGCCGTCCGAGGCGAAATGGGAAGGAGACCATGCATTCCTGCGTGTTCAGTAGTTGTTGATTCTCGGAAGCATCCGCATTCCATCGGAACATGTTCTTAATATCTAGCTTAAGGCTTGTCCATGTGAGTCATTTGCGACACTGCACTCGCTAGAACCATTAAAATTCTAGTAAATGCCGACACTTCGTCAGCCGGCTCCGCGGTCGATTACTGTTCGAACTATCCACAGACAGGTTAATTAAAGACTCTTTGAGACTCTGATTCATCAATCGGCTTAATTGCCTGCTCAATAAGACGGAAATGGCTCAAATTGTAATGTCCAAACTCCACTAATCCCATTGCACGATATTTAGACGACATTTTGAATTATATTTTGTCAGTTGACAAATCACGCTTTAATCTACGATGAGTTATAAATAACATTAATAGCTGTAGTAAAAGTAACAGCATTTTGGTCACATTTTTTTTCACATTTAGGATTAACTGACTTAGCTATTGGTTAGCAGACAGTAGTCGTAAGGGCTATTGGAATATGGCTTTGTTATATATGAGTTTCTGTAAACAAATGACAATTGTAAAACAATTTCATGATTGATTCATTCATATTCATTCATATTCAACCATATTTAATAAAAATCTCTAATAAAAAGCGAAGTAAATTCCCCATGGGCTATCGTATTCCGCTCGTTTATGTTGTGTTTAAGGAAACACGTAAAAATTGCTACGAAAACCGTTACCACGTGTTTACATGCACAAGCCGACCACTTTATAAACATGCATCATTACGAAGTCAACGACCTCATAAACGCACACGAAATAAGTCATAAACAAACTGCATACGAATTACTTACAATTACCAAATCGTTTGATTGTTCTGATGGGCTGAATAAGATGGATGCATTGACAGTTGAGGGGAGTTAATGTTTCTCGGAATGAGCATGGTTTGTTTTTATCGAGTTCTCGGATCTGTCAACTAACATATTAACATTAATTTAGTGTCATGCTTTTTACGAATTTGTTAGAATTACGAGTTTTGTAATGATTCCTTTGGGCTTTTTTGTTTTTTTAAAGCTTAAGGAAAGCTTAGTTGGTTAAGTCCAATTCTTATTGTATGAAATTCTAAGTCACGCTGTCTTGTTTATTGAATTAGTGAAAAGTAATTTTAAAATACCTATTCCTAATTTAGAAATTTTGATGCAATGCATCTTGCAGGTCATCACCATACACCTTTAAATTTTAGTTGCTTAAAGAAGTTTTTATAATAATAATAAACTAGGTAAAGGCAAATTCACACACGTTGTCTTTAATTTTTCCATGCCAACATTGAAATGCAGTTACCTACATGTACGATCCATATAATTGCATACCATGTCACTGACTTTCAATTCCATGACATCTTAAAGGGCATCTACACGACACGATCTAAGCTACGAATTAGTGTGAAGCAGACACCTGTTAGAAATTGTTGTAGTTGGCGGCGCACGCGCAGGCATGCGTACGTGACCCCCCCCCCCCCCCCCCCCGGGTCCCCTGGCGCCCGCCATTCATCGGAATGCAGGGACTATAGTTCGGTACACCTCATTATCGATACTCACCATTTACATGTTTAGGGAAAAGGAAGCTAGTTGGAAGTTCGATTTGGAAATTTTAAATCGGATCGGTTTAACGCATACTGATGGGACATGAATAATTTTTGGTCAATAGAATTTATTCAAAGAATAGGTATTTGATAAAGGTTCTTCAGTATTCAATGGATATTGGTGTCATTTTGTTTGTGTAAGTCTGATGCATACAAAAAATCTAAACAAGGACTGGACTCTATGGCAATTCAATATGTCCCATTTGTATCCAAAAAAAATTATACCAAATTGATGATAATTTATTTATATTCTTATAGTACTCATAAACTGAACGAACTTGTAGATTAACAACTAAAAATAACAAACAGATCGGTTTGTTTGGAAGGGGCTTGATAATAAGCCGGGACGTTCTGGTATATCTTGTTATGCGGTCACCCTTCATATGGGCATAACCTGAAATCACACAAAGTGCGGAAGGGATCGCGCCCTAAGAGGGACTCGAAAAAAATTAACTGTTTATCGTTAAGAGAGACTGTGCTTGATGTGGATGATGCTACGAGAAGGGTCCTGAAGCATTTAATATCTTATACCCGAAGAATCGTGGGGTACACGACGTTACATTGCCTTTATGACGAGAATACTTTAGGGCTCACTAGGAAATGTGTGTAACGTGTTTTCGTCACCTTTTATGTACAGTATGTAAATTTAGCTAACTTTCCTCCCGCGACTCCATCCGCGTCTGGATCACGTTTAACATAAATAATAGAACAACCAGTTAAAAAGCAGCCTTTCAAGCTCCTCTCTCAGGCTCTAGTCTAACGTTGTACCAAATTTCATTTTAATCAGTTCAGCATGGAATCCAGACAGGCAGAGTTACGTTCTCAACAATGTAAGTAAGGATGCGGATATATTATGTTTACTTGCTGTTCTAATCGCGGTCTGGTAGCTTATTTATTAATTTGTTATAATTTAATAATAAGAAGCATTAGGCACACGCGTTCATACCCTTCGTTTGCTGGCTTTGAATGAGAATATAAGGAGTATATTGACTTACCTACCTACTGGGCTTAAATATGTTTGCATTCAATGAGGGTTTTCGCGAATGAGAAATTCACTAGATGGCAATGCGTAGGTGTGAGGTCCAACTGCATCATGATTGGTTATTTTTGACGTGAAATTGACAGACATGTCAATATTCACCAATCATGATGCAGTTGGACCTCACGCCTACGTATTGCCATCTAGTAAATTTCTCATTCGCGAAAACCCTCATTCTCTTATGCTTTTGCATTTTTAATGAATTTCAATTTTGTCATAAAACCTATCGTTGACATGACATTACATTAAATTATGTCAAAGATATGCTCACATGATGTTGAAGGAAAACAATTGCATTCTATGAGCATGCTTAACGTCATTTCAATACGATAGGGCTTAGCGTATGCGTTAATTTTACATTTTATCAGAATACAGTGTATCCAAAACGTTATACTACTACAGATATGTTTAGATTTGGTGTAATTTATTATTGAAGTTAATGTAATATCCGAAAAAACACAGCTGGTATAAAGCAAGCATGCGGATCAAACTTATTGGAACTACCCTCTTTTTTGTTTCAGATTCTACTACCTACACGGATGTCCCGCCTTAATTTTGGTAAGTAAGCTATCATAAACGTAACGTCCCTACTGCCGCAAATCCTCAAAAATGTTGCCATACTCTAACGGAGTACTCAACAACGGTATTGGGCGTTTGGAAGTCAAAGTACATTGCCTTATTAGAGGCTCGTCCCCGGTGCAGCGGCGACGCGGGCTCGCGGCGTGCAGTACATTGCCGGAGATGTAAGGGCTAATGAAATGTGGTATCTAGTTTAGTGCCACTGTAGGCTGATCGCGGGCGCGCGGCGCGGCGCGCGCGCAGCCCGGCGCGCCCGGAATGCGCTGCCCTCGGCGCCAGTTTACAAATAGAAGGGCCGCTAGCGAGTGCACGTGTGATACATTGCCGCGATTAATCTGTTAACGACGAAGCCTGCGCTTGCACCCAATGATATCGCCCAACAATTAACAATCCAAACCCAAGTGTCTCTCTCTGTGCTCTGTGATTGTGCCGGACCTCAGTGCGACCACCCGAACCGTTAGGGCTGCGTAAATAAACATTGTTTACTATTTAGAGCTCGTGATCCAAGAAGGGACGGGAAAGCACGTGAATGACATCTCGGAGGGACGTTTGTCGGGCGCAAGAAAGCGATCGCGGCCCTGCGTTCAGTGACCCCGGGCGGACGTCACGCCTGAGGGAAGACGAGTGCAGTTCCGCCGCCGGGCGCCTGCCCGCCCCCGTCTGATGCTCCCCGACTATGCACGAGATACTCGGATCACGTTACTCTTGAATTAAACAGTTAAGCCGTTTGAGCGGAGGACGAGCGGGAGGCGCCCGCGCCCTGTGCGATGGTGCATGCATGGGCTGCGGTTACTGCAAATGCAATTGGGATTTGACTAGCGCATTTTTTGGGTGTAAGTAATTTTGAGGGTAAAGTAAAATAATTCGTAAAAAAAATATTAATCTGTTAACGAAATTCTGAATAATTAAGCTTTAAAAATATTTGGAATATTCCTTCTAAATTAATGTTCAATAAATAGTAGTACTCATATTTTATTGATCTTAAAAACCCAATTTATTCGAGGGTTCTACAGGCCACCCGCATAAGTGACCGTGCCGAGCAATCTCTCATTATTACGATTATTACAATTAAGTGAGTAGGTTAAAAACTTAAAACTTCTGTAAAAGTCTGCTTGCACAATTTCTTACAAACATTAATATCAGTTTACTTCTTTTTAAAATTAAATATGCGATGTTTAAAATATAATGAGCAAAATAGCTATTAATTATATTCTCACTTATATTGTGGATGATTTTTTATTTACCTAAACGTCTTTATATATCAATTTTATTGTATTTCTTTAAATTCAGTAGAAGTGGGTCTATGAAATGTAGAAAAATATTATTTTGCATATTTTAAATAGTATTCAATGAGTATGGGATTGTGAAATATTTATTGGCGTGTTTCTTGTAATACTGATACCGCGATCTAGCGCGATGCAGAGCCCGCCATCTATCGGTGCTAACGTACTTCATTATTATTCGCAATCCTATCATAAGTTTTGTGGTAGAATGTAGGAATTAAGAGTGTAGTGTTATTTTTAGATCTCATTTGAAAAAAACGAATAATCAGTAAATTTCTTAATGAGTATAATATTATTGTAGATGAAAATGAATGAAATACCCAATTACTAATTATATTTCCCGTCGAATATTAGGTGCATGTAAAAGTTTCTTTTTGCGTTGATGTTTCTTAAAACAATATAGCTTTCCTTCGAGATTATTCTGAGCCTTGGATAGTCTTAAAGTTGGAAAAATATTGGATCAATTTAAATAAAATACTTATTCAAATTTAATTAGAACCAATAACTTACCTACCTATACCCGTATCGTCAATCGAAAAAAAAGCTTTTGCTAAAAAATTTTGTGATTGTTGGTAACACTAAACCATTGTAGTAAGATTAGTAGCTTTTGTTCCTTACACGAATGTATCAAATTATCTTACTTCAATTTATTAACCGAGATATTATTAGTTTACTTAGTTTTACTAGGTTATACTTTTTTGTCATGTTAGAACTGTTTTTGGCTTTATATTATTGGTTAAAATTGGACAAAATGAAGTAATAAATGAAATTATTAAGATATATTTCAGGTTTCTCCAACTAATGAAGGATTTTTGTTTCTTATCATTCATGAAAAAAAATTGTTTTATTACAAAATTAAAATTTACACGTAAAATGTGCGATTTATCCAAAAATAAAACAAAGATGTTTTTCAACGGTGTTGTAACACGATGGATGGCGCCGACGTGTTTGATAATTTTTGTTGAAATTTGTTTTAGAAAAGTGTCATTTTATCTAGGAAGCAAGTATGAGACCAAGATTAGATATGTAGGCACAGCCCTACTCTTGATAAGAGCACTGGATTCCAGTGTGAACAACACGCCCTACATTCGCATTTATTAATTGAATTAAAAAATAAATATTTAGTACACCATCACTCTTTTTTTCTATATGATTTTTGTTATTTAAAAATAAATATATTATGAACATAAACATAACGCAGCAGTAAATATGTATTTCATGCAACTGTCCCTTTAATAATAATAAAAATTAATTTAGATTTATATTCCCTTGGAGGTTATGATTTTTAAAATATTAAGATATATTGAAATTCCGACATACCTAAAGGTTTAATTTATTAATGGATAAGTATGTAGGTAATAGGTATATTTCACCAAATAAATAAAAAATAACTGGTAAATTAAACAAGAAGAAATAAATAATCTAGATATTTTAATAAATGTTTTATTGTTATTTTAAATTACGTACCATAAATTAAATAGAAATCAAAATTGTCATGATATAATTTTGGCAAAAAACATAAGTTATTTTATAAAAATAAAAGAAAAATATTTTTTAAGTTTCATTTTGTAATTAAATCTGAAATAAATAACAGAAAATAATAAATTCCGATCACAAAAGTTCAGAACCAATATTGTTCCTTGGAACCAACAGATTTAGGCAGCGCCTGCGCCCGGCAAATGGGGAGTCACGCGGATACTCTCCGCTGCGTATGGCAACACTGGTACGCATATCCGGCGTATATTTTGTTTGTCTACCCTCTCTACAACTCAGCGCCTATTAGATTTTACCAAAAAAATACACAGTTTAAAATATTTTTTTAACAATATCAACATTTTTTATTGAGCACCTAATGTCGATTTTGCAAGCCAAAACTCATGTAGAAATTGGCTTTTATACATAAATTTATGAATATAATTGTATTTTAAATTATCCACATTATTCTTCTGTTCATCTAGAATTAATATTAAGGGCAAAGCAATTATTGTGACTTTTAATAATATTTTTTTTAATAAGAAATTATGGAGAGGGTAACAAAATTCACTAAGCAAGCACTTATATTCAGTGTTTTTATTATTAATCTAACTTCTAAAAATTATTAAAATCAATTGGGTAGATTTTTGATGGATTATAAAACATTATTTAATAAATAAAATAAATATTTGATTAGTTTTTTAGCTTCCAGGTTAAAAATCTGGAACCGAAGTAATTTGTGCGCATTGTTATTTATGTTATTATCTTACTTTTCATGATGAATAATATTCATATATTATTTTAAGTATATTTCCAACATTACGAGTGTTAAAAATTAATAAAGGATCTTATTAGTAATTGATAAAAAAATTAATTCGCCCTAAAAACATAACAATTTCTCTTGATTTTATCAACTTCTCTCTTAATATATTTTGTAGTTTTATTATTTTTCACAGTAGATTTCATTGGTAATATTTATCAGATTATCATTTATTTATTAAAATAATCATCTTAATAAGTAATTGATTTCAAATTATCTCTTCTTTTTCATCATCTTAATAAGTAATTGATTTCAAATTATGGTAAATTATAGTAGGTACTGAATAAGAAATTGTAGATAATAAATAAAAATTGCATTAGATAACCAGCATTAAATAATTTTAGGACATATTTCTTATGGATGTAAAAAATATATATTTTAAATTTTAAATTTGCTTTTTCTGTGATGTTTTGATGATTTTGGATATTATTTTATAGCTATTAATAACTTTAAGAAACGTTAGATAAATTTAAATTGATCTCATAGAAAATATTAAGTAGGTTCATCGTTTATTTAAAAGTTATTTCTTCATGTTACTGGAATTAATTATTTACTCATATTGTGGTAGGTATTTAATCGATTTTCTTTATTACATTGGCCATTTTAACTCAAAATGTAATTCGAATTTTATTTCATTTTTAGAATAGTCTATTTTATTAAATTAAACAAATTATTTTAGAAATATAGTAAGTTCTCGTAAAATTTATATCATAACGCTAAATTTTAGGGCTAAATTTTCCATTGAACATTATTCTGAAGAAGTTTGTTATTCGAATAATTATGTCTTATACTTATGAAGTCTAGTTTACTATAGTAATACATATAATTAAGATGCTCAAATATTACTTAAATACGCAAGAAATAAGGTGTTTCCTTAATATTATAATTTTATCATTAAAAGTGTCAGTAACATCCGAAGTTAACTTAAAACTCCTGATTATATTCCTTTTACCATAAATGTCTGTACTTTTTTCACTATTTAATTAAATATCTAATTATAGTAGAATGTGTTTTATGGGTACATTATGGTTTTATACTTTTTTTTACCCATATAGACCTTTTTTACCTATAAAAGTGTCATATTGTTGATAAAATTTGGCTCAAAGCAATTAGATCTTAAAATTATGAAGTTTTATGGAATTAATTATCTTTGTTCAAAAGTAATTTCTCTTATTACGAGGTAAAGAAGATGTGTTAGTAAGTTGGATTTACAAAACATCTAAAATACGTAGTATCCGATTTTGATGAATGCTCAATTGCTTAAATGTAACATTAGTGGTTTGAAATTCAACTTTGCCCATATCAACACGATAATAGCGCTTATCGCATACTAAAATAGTTAAAAGTGCGCACGTGAATGTGACGAGAGGGCCTGCGGTGTGGGCCCCGAAGCACCCGGCTCGGTCACCGCTACAGTTCATGTCAGTTTTCTGGAAAAATTTTCAAAACTAGCACAACGGCGGCGGCGCGGCGTCGGCGAGCAATTTGCGAGGCACCAGCGGCGGCGTGTGCGCCTCGTCGCGACGCGCGCGCGCCCGTGTGCGTGCACGTGAAGGTCGAATATTTGTCCCTACTCGTCGGTCTATTGGTTCAACACTCGCCGCTGTGATAATGAGCGGCCGTCGTCTCGCTCGCACCGCCGGCGCCGCGCGCGCGCGGAAAGGGACGGCCGGCGGTGCGCGCGTGCGTCGGAGCCTCCGCCGGCGCCGGCGCGGCCTGCCCTCATCAGTCTCCCCGCGGCGGGGAAGCGGTTCGCGTGTGCAACTCCGTGTCGGCTCAGCTGCGGGCTCGACCGCACGAATATTTTTAGATAACAGCACGAATAATTTATTTGCAAGGTAGTGATCGCGCGTACTTTTGCGGATATCGGTATCGGCGCATGCGGGCTCGCGTGCGCTGCGCGCTGCTGCGGCGGGCTCGGCCGCCGGCGAAGTCCCGATAGGTAAGCTGCGCACTTCCTGCGCGCGCGCCGCCATGTTCGGCCAGCACGTCACTTCCGCCGGGGCCGGAACTGCGCGGGCCGTGCGGAGCTGGGCCCTGCGGCGACGGTGGTGCGCGCGCGAGGAGCGGCTCGGTGCGCGTTCAGGTCAATGAGCGACGGCTCTCGATTCATAAAATGTCGGTCGTCCCATTCACGCCGCGGCGCGATGCTACGCCGACCGTTCACTCGTGACCCTCGCGTCTTCGAATATTCATGTCTCCCTCGATAACATCGTAACCTCTGACTTCTTTTTGTATTATCACGTTGTTTAGTGAACGCAACTAGCTCAGGCCGGACTTCGTGCGATGTGTTGGAAACATAAGTTTAGTGTCCGTTCAACCGTTGTAAGATATTTGTTCAACTGTGAAAATTTGGTGCATAGTGAATAAAATAGTGATTTACGATACATATCATGGAGTGTTACCCATATTAGCGTAAGATTAGAATTAATTTTTGTTTTACTCTCTTTTGCACATTGCAACAATTTTTGCCACCTATAAATGCACTAATTATCTATACCCTTTCAAACTATTAATTTAAAATTAATTCTACAATAAAAATAATTGAATTAAATTTAAATACTGATGAATCAAAATGGAGGGTAGTTGTAAAATTCGAATGTAGTGACGTCGGGCGGGCGTGACGATAATTCGTAAATTTGGTAGTATAATCAAAATAAAATCCACGTCGTACAATCATTGATAAATATTTTATGAAGTAGGTATGAAAGGGTATCTGATATGGATCTCGAGCGTGGGTAATAAATGGAAACAATGTCTTATAGTGGCGGCGGCGTGGCCGGCCGCGCCGGAGCGTGACGTCTGCGCCCGCGACGGTTCCTCCACCTTTGTTCGAACCACTATTTACTCGCGTAATTCTTATCTACCCTAAATTTTCCTTCGCAACCATATTTACTTGATTTTTTTTAACAAAAAATCGTTTGACTGCTTAAAACTCAAATAAAATTGTTAAAAACTTTTTTAAATAATTTTATCATTAGAAAAAAAAATATTCGTATATAATATACCTACGTCTTTAATATTTGAATTTAAATATGTAAAACAATAATTACCTATGATCCAAAACTTTGAAACATTTCATAATTTTTCTAATGTTAATACTCTAATGGTCTTAATTTCTTGAATTTTATTCTCATACTTTGATAAAATTTCATAACTTTTACCAATTTATTTTCTTTTTCCCATATTACCAAAATAAGAGATCAAACTACCTATCTACTATTATAGTAAATCAAATCAAATCAAATTATTATTATAGTATTTAATGTTACATTTGTCAAATAATATATTGAGAAATATTTTCGATTACTGAATATAAAATACATAATACGTAATAAATGTTTATAGTATCTTAGTTTCATATTTTTATTTTATAGGTTTTATTATTCTGTCTTAACTAATAATTTAATATGATTTGCTAGCGACGCAAACGTTACGTTACAGAGCGTCGTAATAGAACTTGCCGTTGTAACATGAGTGACAAATGAGTATCGTATCGCAGGATAGCTAAATTTGCATCAGGTTCCAGATGATAATGTGTGTGATGATGAGTCAGGTGTGGCGACGTCACGACACGTGCCCTCGGCCGCTGACTCACAGCATCTGACGTAGCGCGCACGCTGCCCTTCGCTCCTCTAACCTTCGCTCTCGGTTTATCACAGCGTTATATCATCGCACCGTCCCGTTGCACTGTTACATCGGAACAAAGCGGGCTACTCATTAGTAGTGACACATTAGCGGCCGCCTACAGCAGCCCGGAGTGCGTGGTGCGCGCGCTTCCGGCGCACGGCGGCGTGGGCGCACATTTCATAAGCATTTCCTTCGCCGCGCTTCCTCCCACCGAGGGACATACCCTCTATATGCGGCTAGTCTATAAGAATGGACGTCCGCAGCCGATTCATTAAACGCATGATTGCAATTCACATCGCGACGGCGTGTAGGACGATATCGAGTGCGATATGCAAATACGCAGTTATTAAACTGGTCAGTCGTGGTATCCGCATCCGTCGCCCGCGTCTCCAGGTGACGAGGCGCGCTAGCGGCCCCACGGCAATCTATTAAGGGTCGCTCCACAAAAAGTGATCATTATAAAGGATGTAAAGACTGCACCGGCGCCGGGCCTTCCCAGAACTGGGCCATTCTTATTTCGCGCTCCCGCCTTATTCATGGCCTTTTTTGTTCGGTTTTGGTCATTTTTTTTTCACGGGAGCGGTTCCCTTGTGAGAGTTTCAAGGAAATGGCTTATTGGGTTTCGTATAGGAGCCGGGCTTATCTCGGGGATCGCGGCCTGGGAACGCGTCGCGGCACCGTTACTCCGGCGCCGATCACTAGCCTAGCGTAATCATTGATGTTGCAGGTCAGTCATATTTCTGTGTTTCGTGTATTGTGATTTGTGTTCAGCTACAATTCAATAAATAAATAACTTTATTGATGTCTTTGAAAATACGTAATAAAATATATTTGTAGTAAATAATGATACCAATAAAATACAATATTTTAAACAACACCTATGATATTAAAAATAAACAAATCTTGTAGAACTATTTTGTGTTCAACTAAATTATATTTTAATTGTTAGTCGTTATGTTGATTATCCTCATTGTGTCATCAAAGTTGTTAGTAACATTTGGGTTAGAACTTTCGCCGTCTAAATAACCGCCTTGGCAGTTAACTGTGTATTTGACACGTTAACACGCAAGTTTTTATCTGCAATATGTCATGAAACCGTGTTATTATGTATATCGGCTCGTTTATAGACTCGCCGATCTGTCGGGCGGAGACAAGGCTTGGCACTGGCCCAACACGCAAACTATCATTATCATATTTTTGTTTTGCTAACACTTTCAAAATCAGGGCTGAATTTACAGTGTTTTCTTTTTGCGGCCGGAACGCGAGACATTACGCTGATTCTATATACATTTTTCACACAAGTACTGACGTTAGTATGTCGGAATGGCACCAAATGGCATTTCTCACAGATTGTTCAGCGAACGCTGGGAAAATAATCTATGTCTGATTTTCAATAAGAAATAAATAATGAGGATTGTATTTAATATTTTAGTAATTGCTGGTTGCGAATGTTAAAGCGTACGTTTTCTTGCGTTTCAGGGTGGAGACAATCGGGCTGGTCGGCGGCTGGCTGAACCGGGGGAACTCTTTTGTTATACTGGTATGTACACTTTTTTAAAGTTTATGGCCCTGTTCTACTCACAAAATATTTTTGAAATAAGATTGATCAATAAAGTTTTCTTGACAATTAGATCAAGATCATTAATAAATGATCAAGTCGAATAAATATTAATCACAAGTATCGATACTATTGCGCCGCGCAAACAGTAAATATTGGAATTACATCGTTGGCCGTTGCATATAGGGTTGCAAGTTGCAAGTAATAGACTTATTTATTTTTAGCCAGGTTTTAATTTTAACAATGAATTTATTGTCTTGCTTTTTTTTTAAGTTTACAACTATAAACAGATCGCATTAATGTGTCGAATTGCGCGTAAATAAAAAAATCGTGTAATCTTGAAGTCGTAAAATAATAACGGACATCACAGATGCGCCCTAGACGACATCGCTTTATAAGTGCAGCCCTAATAGTAGCAAGTTGTTTAGGAAAGGTGTACCCAGGTCACGGGCCCTTATCCAGGGCAAAGGGAAGCTATAAATCTGTCGGCGCGAACAATAGCACGATAAGGTACACCTTGCGCCCGCGCCCCGCCCGCCCGCGCACGCTCCCATTGTAATTACCGTGACGTCACTGGTTGTAAGGTAAGAGTTGGAATCTCTTTCACGTCATCTCTATCTATCTCTAGTCGGATCCACGCCGGACTTCGTTATTTGATAGCCAAGGTTCTTTGCGAAAATTCATAAGTGCCGCCTAAACCTTAACCAAATTAGTTGATATGGGCCAGTAATACGACACTATCTACTTAAGTTTCACTGTAAATCTGATGACAGAAATCGGACGAACGTCTAAATCTCGGCCGACAATGGAAACAAACCCTTAACGAGCTGCAAGTTCCGTCTACGCAGCGGTAATTCCCCTGTTTGTAAACTATTGATCAGCTATAGTTTCACGTCTACTGCGGTACTGAAAATTATCCGTGATATTTGATGTGTCTATTTTGCGAAATATTTAATTTATAACATGTGTCATTGTCTCATTTTGCGGCGCCGCCATCTTTGTATGCCGTAATCATACGCTAAACTAATAAATTCAGAGTACCATTAATACTATCTAACCCACTTCCGTTACGAATTGAAACTAGGAGAGATTCGTCGACTAAGCCAACCTATCTACCGTTGCATATTTATGAATACCGAACGTCTTCAACAGTGGATTTAGAAACTGTACGAATATATCTAACACGTATGCAAATATTCAGCTAATATTGTTTGAGCTTCTTTGGGTAAACATGAATTTACCGTTTTCCAGACAAAGACGTCAATGTTGACAATTTGACAGCGCAATTTTGCAAGACATCTTTGGCGTGTTGCGTGCGCCCGCCACGCCACCTGGCGAATCGCAAAAGAGAAAAAGAAGCCACTTTGTAATCTGCAATCATAGAAGTGTAATGCTCTTGCGCAAGTAGCGAAAGTACGTAGGTAGCGACGTCGGCGGCTCCGTTCGGCACATTCTGGCAGGTCGGCGGCGATAGCGAGGTGAGGGAGGCAGAGGTCGGCGTGGCGCAAACCTTATCGGTCATTGACCTTCGCACCTAAACCGAGCCTCACATCTCGTTCGGCGCGCGCGTTCATACATGTACTTATAAAAAAATTCAGGAACATCGATACGTTAGCAACGTTTTTGCGAGCAAACCTATACGAGTGGGAGTGCGCGACCCGATTGAATTTCATAGAGATTTCACGAGCTTACATCGTGTTACGGATGAATTATTTTTGACCTTTTTCTACACAATTGCGTCATGACCAAACTAGAACTCCGTACCTACATACAACGAGGATTAAAATAACTACCGCAAATAGATAATGCCCTACATTGGGATATTTATTTGGGAACTTGTTGTTAGCCAATACCCTGGGATAAAAAAGCTAATTACAAATTAACGTTTTTGAGTAACAATAAAATATCGTTATAATTATTCACAGTACATAATAGTCCAATATTAGTTTAACATCAATTATGTTCCACATACAGAACAATCTACTTTACGGCTCTTCATGGTCTTATTTTCCTATTTAACCAGTTCATCTATTTATATCCATCTTTATAAAGTCAATATTTTGTCCGTATCATAAATGTGCTACATATAATTAATGCTTTTAAGCTTATTTGATCAATTCAAATTGTTGGAAACAAAGAAAAATCTTACCCACTCGCCGTCTCATCGACAATCTCATCTTAACATTTGCAAGCTTTTCCGATCGTCACAACTTTAGATTCAAAGTTAACTGTTGTTCCTTATTCTCAAAATACAAATGGAATTCGAATTTAATCGTGTCGATGAATTCGGATTTCAATAAATTATGATGACCTGCGACAGATGTCGATTGATAGGCATTGGGCGAGCGGAGTGGGCCCGCGGCCGAGGGCCGAGTAGGTCGGCAGGGGACGGCGAGGCCTTGACCCGTTTCCTGCCCGCGGACCGCCCGCGCCCGCGCACACCATCTGACACCTCATTGTCAATCATGCGCGATCCGCTTCTCATTATACCAACTAACACACACAACTATGCCCATGTCATAGAAATTTGCGCGAGAATCCTTAGCAACCGAGACAGTATTGCTCAACCGTTTGCAAAATACTCGGAGCATAACCAGCATTCGGTTCTCGGAACACAAACATTCGCAGACATATGCTGTCCTAACACAATGGGTCATCGGTCGCGCTGGAGTGCGCTACGGCTACTCGGAACGACTTCTTACAGGGACTGAAATGTCTTTGTCATCGCGAAGCCCTATTTGAGTACTGACAGCCGTTTAGAGAACAGTTGCCTATTGAGACGTCTGATTATCACCAATGTGCTAGTTTTCATGGGTGTGCTAATCTCATGGTTGGCCAAGATGGCTGAGTCTCCTGGCTCGTGTCGTCAGCTGTTGTGTCACTTGCTGTCACGATACAGTGTAATTAGAGGCGTGCGTCGCGACTGCGAGGCTAACAAAATTCGGGGGGCGGCGCGGGTCGCGGCCGCGCGCGTTGAATAAAACATGGCGCTGCGCGGGCGCCGCGCCTGGCGCCACCGGCAGGGCTGCCGACCGACACACACGCATTTATTCACTAATGGGAACGTTTCTCCATTGTAACTCTAAAGTAGGTAGCTATCTACCTACTCAAAATTGACAGCGGAACTTATTAAAAATGGCAAAAACTGTCGAAATTGTGCAGCTTTATTGGCCTCGCCGATTTTATTACAAGACTCCATTTAATGTAAGCTGGATCGGCCACTTGCCCATTTTAAAATTATGATCTATTTACTTGATAAGATGATCCATTGTAGATCTAGGAAATAATCTCATTTCAAAGATCTGCCAAGCAAATGATAGGAAGGGATTGGTGAAGCCGGATCGGTAGCCCTAGTCCGCGCCGCACCCGCGCACTCTAGAACAATAGAATCTAGGCAGCGGCGACGTCTCGAGAGCCCTGAAATAGACCTGGTGCCGGTACCGCACCGAATTCGACGCCCTAGATAGATTCGCTTTAAAGTCATTAACTAACTCCTTCGTAATTAACATAATCTTGCACTTAGTGATATGATTTTTGTGCGATGAGTTAAAGTCAGACACAAAGATGAAGGAGCTGTTCCAACTATGAGAATTCCACTAACTTACAAAATATTGTCACATTCTTGTGAAGACGCCATAAAAATTCATTAAATATGATGACTTTAAATACGGTAGGAGGAATGTACCTAGTTAGTATTTGTAGACAATTAACGCGCTAATAACAGTATAGAAACTAGCCGTAACTAGAGCTATACTCGCCCTGGGCTCAGCGTTCTACATAACTACGCATACTTGTGTTTTTGTAAATGATACCTTACCGGTTATTTGATCTGCCGCAAGAATGTCTATTCTGTGTAAATAAATTCAGTAAGTAAGTACGCAATCATCGGGAATGTGAAGTGTCTGCAACATAATGGGTTGTGAAAGCATTCTGTGATGTTCGTCCGCAGTACAAATAGGAAAGTAATTCATCTTCGGCCGAGCAGGCGGTTGGCCAATCACCGAGCGAGGGTGCCGTCACTTATGCATGCTGAAGCGAATTTTAAATTAGACACACGGGTTTCACCGATTGTAACCATATTGATTATATCTTTTCAGTAGCATGTTAACTGCTCAAATGATAATAAAATTAGATCGTGAAATATAATGTTTACCTTCGTCATTTCTCGGAGACACAATTAGTTGCCTCAAATTTTGTTTCAAAGTTTTTCATCCAACCTATTATAATTTCTAATAAAAACTGTCAAGTCATTGATATGCAAAATCGGTTTCCTCATATCTTTTAAAGCATTAATCAGCAGCTAATAAAAATATATCTAAATAAAATTCATGAATATAAATAACAACACTCGTAGCAGTCTCGTACTGCTACGAGAGTGCACGCAATAGGCACTTTTCATGCTATAACATAAAAATGTGAAATAATTTTATTTATATAGTTTTTGTGCTGAGGAATGCAAAAATTATATTATTTTTTCATAAAAACGTAAGATAAATTTTATATATCTAATTTAAAATTGAAGTTTTATTATCTACATATCACGTGACCGAAAACACCGGCCGCCATGATTTTCATCGGTATGACGTCAACAGTACTATACTCTATTCGAATTTCAATTTTCAATTTCATTTCGAAGAACGTAACTCTGCACGTTTCAAATAAATCCAATTTAATATCACTTTTTGTGTTTAGTAGGAAATCGTTATTTAAAAAATATACAATTATGCAAAAACACCCTACAATTAATTAACAAGCAAAATTAACTTATTGTTTTTGATCTGACTATTGTTTCTATATCTGAACTTCAAAATAAAATAATATTTTTTTGCGCGAATGCATTTACGTACTATGGTTTATGTTTTACTTTTAAACGTAGTGACGTGTCTCAAGTATTCGGTTAGTTAAACCGATCATTCGCGAATGAAAATGAATCTATCGGCAACTTTAATGCATTTTACAATAAAACGTAATAAAAAGAGCAGTCCTTTGCAGGTAATATGTAAACTGATTAAATAACAAAATAAATAATAAATCAAGCAGTGATTATTAATAACTATAAAATTAAATATTAAAACTTAAATGAATTGTTTGTTTTTATTTTATATGCTCATAGTAACTGTTGAGTTACTCCATTACGCGATACAATTCGTATAATTAATTTAGTGTTGCAACTATACTTGGTGCAAACACTCCTGGCAGCAAACAGTGTCAAACATTCGGTGCCATTAATTAACGAGTCTTTGACACGAGCTTATAACTGTTATGATGATCCTTTAAACTCAGTGTAAATTTTAAATAACTTAACTATCATTATTCATTATTATTATACTAAACATCCAATCGTGTAGTTCTTTTTTCGACAAAAAACAAGTTTGGAAGTTTTGCATGTCTAAAATTGTTCTTTCGATAATTTTTATTAACCTTAGTTTTTGAAAGTAAGTACGATTTAAATTTGTTACAAATCGAGAATCGTTGCCGCTGAATATCGATTTCTAAGGGTACTTCCCTAGTACTGAACTATTGACATCTGTCAAAAAGGACTTCATAATTGGAATAGAGTATAAAATAAGGTAATAGTAGTAGGTAATCTTTTTAAAAACACGAACTTGTTTGATTAGGCTCTGCTCTATCACTCACGCGGCGTTTGACATTTCTTTATTTTAGTACAATTGACGTCACAATATGGCGGTCGGCATTTTGGCGCCTTTATTTTACGACAATATTTTGATCTTTTTTCCCTGCTTACAAGATAAATATTTTGCAAAAATAAAAATTACAACCTGACTATCGCATGTAAATGAACATTTTAAAAAATATTTGGAAAAACAGTAGAATAGCCTATTACATTACAAAAACAATGATCCGATTAGCATGCATCGACGGGAATATGTATGATCCCATCGAACAGCCCCAAAACCATGTTCTATTTACATCGAATACACAGTCGTGAGTAGCCGTTTAAAAATATAAAATGTCGAGACTTAATTACAGTGTATTAATATGCTGGACGTAGTGGTCCGAGCACGTAGAGGCGATTAGCCGGGAGTCGTGGTGGCGCTCGGCGCGGCAAGCTCCGCGCAGCACGCTCGTTAACGCCCAGTAATTGAATACGTAACGAGATTTCAATGCACACACCTGTATTTCGGTAATTGCCCCAAGATACTATCGTGAGTATTAATTATGAGGCACAGAACCGCGCATTTATTGACCTTATCTCCGGTGAGCCCTTGCGCTTTCTTTACCTGCTTATTCGTTAATGAGCGGAGTCGCGACAGCGGAACGGCTGGGAACCGGCGTCGGCGCGCTCCTTTTGTGCGACTCACGAGGCCGCGTGTAGCGCCGCGATCAACACATTTCCCACTTAATGGTGTGATCTTACACGTGTCGATATTAACTTTTTATCGAACCGCTAAGATTCATTACTCCTCAAAAAAGACGCGCTCTGACGCATGAATGATAAACCCAGTCATAACAGCGGTGTAAGACGCGCGGCGTCAAGTGAGCGATTCCGAAATAAGCGTATTACATGAGGCTCCCCCACGGCCGAGCCCTGCGGTTATAAATAGCCGGCGGTCCCTTAAGGCGCGGGTGCGCGCTTCCGGGCTGGAAGTGTGTCGCTTCCGCCGCGGTCGTTGACGCGCATTGTCGCCGCGCATTCCCCGCCGCCGTCGCCGCGACGTTTTTAAATAGAGGAGCGATTACGAGCGTCTGGCCGCGGCGCCGCGGGCGGATGACCGCGCGAAAGTGCAGCGCCCGCCGCGTCACGGGCTATTTGCGACCGCACGCGCGCCCCCCGCCCGCCAGGCCCATCATCAGCGCCGCTGTCATCTCCTTCTGCTGACGCCAGAGATCACATGGGATTTTAGAGTTGCTACCTACTTAGCTTGCGCTTTTCGAGATGTACGGTCGTCTCATTCCAGTCCAAACAAAACCTCATCTCTGACGTCAATCTCTAATAGATTATGTCATATTTCAATTTTTAATATGGCGTTGAAATCTTTTACACAAAACGCATCCGAATACCTACAAAATTCGCGACAAGCACGATATCACTATCAGATATCCCTATCAGCGGCTATTCGATTTGTTATTGGCGAGCGGGCGCTGCTCGCGATGATTGGTAGCGATTACGCGAGTGCATTAGCTCATTGGTCGTTAAATGCGAGCGTCTTAATAATGACAACGGTAGTTATCTGGCCGGCGGAGTGGGTCGTGCGGCGCACGGCGCGCTCGGGTCGCGGCTGAATAAATTCGGAGGGAGGCGCGCTGGAATGCGGGAGGCGGGCGGGGGGGGGCGTGCGACTGGCGCGCGCGGCGCTGTCCCACGGTCGCGCCGCCCCGCACCCCGCGCCCCGGCCACTTTCTTTCGCGCCATAAAGGTCGTTTCAAATATTTCGGAATGCTGTTTGGTGACATTTCACCTGCGGGCGGCGGGGAGCGGAATGCAGCCTCCGACACTCGGCTTCGCGCTGCGACCCGCGGCGGAGCCTTCGCACTTCGCGCCCTGCGCGCGCGCGCCGCCCAGCTGACCGTAAAAATAACCACTCATGTTTAGAAAGGAGCTTATTATTTGCGCCCCCACAATCGGACTTAACTATGACCTTAGCCGAAAGTGAATATTTTCGACAAATTCGGTATTTAACTACGGCTAAAGCTCTGCGGTCCACTTTCCACGCTCATGTGTGAACTGAGTTTCTCCAATTAATAGATTCGTTCCAATAGCAAACAGCGACTCGGAGAAAGCAGTGACGGCGAGGGTCAACGTCCACCGGCTCACCGGCCGGCACCGCGTGACGTTTACGAAGAAATGTGGCGTAACGCTCTAAAATCTCAAAAAGCGCGCTCGTTTTCCCATTCCGGGAAAGCGAGCGAGCGAGCGAGCGGCGGGAGCGCGAGCGGCCGCGGTGCGTCGCGCGCCGCTATGAATGGAATGCGGCGAGGTTGCGCAAGCGCAGGCGGCAGGGGGGGGCGCTGCAGCCTCCGCTGCATCTCGGCCATTCACGCCGGCCGCTGTGTGGTCGGCGAAATAACTCACCGTTAGAGCACGGAATGCTCGCTCTATCTCTATACCTGCGCTTGCGCTCCCACTTTACGACATGCCATATCAGAGCACGAGATATGCTGATAACGATCGAGATCTCAATTCGACTCGTCTCCGCCTACTCTGTTTGTTTTACGTGACACTTTAGTTTTATTGTACGAATGTGGAGCGTTTTTAATACTTGGACAATTTACCTTTGCTTAAGCGACATTTTACCTATTAATTTAGGGAAACATTATGTTTCATTTTGTCAAGATAACATGTTTATTACCCGCGAAAACGACTCGTAAATATGTGCTACGGCGTAGAAGACGTCTACGACAAGACGTGATAACGCAAAGTGTATCTTTTGAATATAAAATACAGGATTTAATTTGTTATCTGATGCGTAGTGTCGTAACCTAGTATTAACAATGTTTTACATCATGATTCTAAATAATGAAGCATAAATTTTTTGCAAAATTGCAAAATTGCGAATGTGTCCCTCTCAGGTCTCAAGTGAAGCTCGCGCACATCACCTATCGCGCCGTCCGCTGCGGGCGTACGCGAACGAACAATGACACTATAAATTCGTATGCATGAGCAGTGCAGCGCTGCATTCTAGAGCAGCGGTTTGTTAACAGAATAATGCGCGCACTATCAATAGGAGCGTCGCCCGCGGCCGCCACACACTTGCCGGGCCCGCGGGAACGGCCCCGACACCTCACGAGCTGAGTTCAGCTCTTATTCCCACTGTTCCACGGCGAGGAAGCCGTGACGTCACCGCGTGACAGCGCTCGGCCCAATGTTTATTATTCACACGATCTAAATCTGTCAAAAACGCTCAAGTATAACGCTTCCGCTCTTGCGTCTCACTCTTATTAGGGCACCCCGACCGTAACACTTTCAAAGTAGGTCTCCGAAATAATTATGTGGCCATTGTCTATTTACTTTATTGTATTGTGCGTGACGACGAACAAATACAGTTTCTAAATAGTCTTGGGTAACTCCGATAAAAAATAAGTACAGACGGCGCATTCGGCATTATCACAAGTGTAAACATGTTTCGCGATAAAAAGTAACACATTTAAGCTATTTCCCATAGTTGTCAGCAATTAGACCAGTGTTTGTGGGTGCGGGTGTGGGGGGGGGGGGTCTGACACGTGTGGCGTGTGGCCCACATAGTGCGCGCTCATTGAGCTCCCGCGACGGACGTGACGTCACCGCCGCGCACCTGCGCCCTCGCACACCCACCACCGTCCTCCACCATTTGTCACCATCACGACGTACCTCGGCTCCACGGCCAAACACATAAGACCCACGGTCGGTGGCCATCCTTAACTCATGAAACTATGGTTCCGGCTTGCAACATGTAGGATTGTAGGTCGCTGACAAGAGATCAAGCTAATCATCATTATTCAACCGCCCGACGCAGCCTCACATATTTCAATCAAAGCCCATCAGCGGCTCTTTGACCGTCTCCGGCACCGCCGAGTTCCGAGTATCGGCGTCATGGCGTCGCGAAGCACAACCATTGTTGCCGATAAATTGGCGAAATAATTGTGCCGGCGCCGACTCCCGCGCAGCGCCCAACAAGGCAGCCGACACTTGCCTAATCGCGCCCGCCGTGGGTGAACCCGCATCGCCGAGCTCCGTACGCCCTCCGCCTTCGTTTATTACTATTTTAGTCAATACCATTATGTAAGCGCAATAATTGTGCCCGAATGATCTCTAATGAATTTATTAACGTGCGACCATGATCGACTCCTACTCGGAACCTACATGCCGATGTTTTGTGTTACAGATGACGGAGACAACCGGTGCCACTACAGTTCGCCGGCAGTTTGAACGCACAAGACTACGAGACAAGAATTTGACAACGCTAAAAATTACTTACCTATATACTTACCTGCATGGAACTTTCCTCACTATACGGTGAAATGTAAACTAATACCAACAGTAGATGTATTACTTTGTAGGTAGGAAGCTATTAGGAAACACGAGATTTTTTTGGCGAATTCCAATTCCAAAATTTGCATGCAGATATGGCCCGGTAATATTATTAGATCCCTACCCACAGCGGTCAGTTTAAGGGCCTTATTCACAAAACCTCCGAAACGGATTCAAATTCGAAAACTATGTTTGCTCTTTTTAGAAATCTAGTGATAGACTGACACAGAATAATCGTAAACGTTACGGAAAAGTTTACGATTGTTCTGACGTTTGTGAAGGTTAGGGTTCTAATGAAATTATGTTCTCCGACAGATACATACGAGGGAAGAGCCCGGTGTTAGAGCTAGCTCACAGGGCTGAGTCAGCCTGATGTCATATGGCGGCGACGCTAATGGGAGCGTCCCGGCGCGTCACGACCCATTCCCGCATACCTCAACCAATCGAGCGATGACAAATCCATTCATACTCCTTTGTGGACGGTTAGAGGCTAGATTCTTGCGATTCCAATGTAATTAGCGTTCATAAACACAACCGGTCGCATCGCCTCTACCCAAAACACTCCCATTTGCTCTTTATTGTATCTGATTGTATTCAATTGTTAATGTAACTACATATAACGATGAAGAACGAAGATTCAAGACCAAAAATCAAGTCAAGAAAAACCATCGCAGAGAAGAATGAAAAACTGAAGAAGACAAAAGGAATTACGAAACTGGTTTTCATAATGATTTGACAGATTGTTTTACATATTCTGAGATCATTGTGAAAGCTGATTTTGTTCCTAAGTCATTGGATGATGCTCAAGATTGAAGTACGAAGAAAGAAGACTTTTTGCTGAAAATACCATGTATACCGCCATTGTGTTTTGACCAAACATTTGTATTACTTATCTGATATTGATGTTCTATCATTTGGAGATCTCTTCTTTACTTGTAAAATTTAAGTTGAATTGTAAAAGATGTATGATTTGGCAAGCACCTTATATGCGATATGATGCAAAACAAGTATTCTTATAATAAACTACCTAATACCTAAATGTATGAAATTCTGATGTCATTGATTACCAAATATTTAGCAGTGAATATAGCTAATTTATCTGTTATGTTTTCTATCTCGTAGAACTATTTATGTCTTGATAAGCCAAAGCAATTTTGTAACGAACATATGTATACGTACAAATAATGTATCAAAGCTTTCAACTTGGCCCCGATATTGTGTTTTGCTGCCTCGAACGGGGTGTAAGTAATTAATCCTTTGTACTTGAATGAATAACACATTATCTCATTTATTTTTCCCTTATTACTCAGCTCATTGACGTCAACATTCATTAGAGCACCGGGTACCCACATTTATTAATGTCGAGCTAGTTTAATTTAGGTACCCTGTCTACTGTATCGCTGAGTCTATATAACTCCTTGTCTTTTCTTTCTTTCTTAGGTATATTTGCTTTTAATTTTACATGCAGCACTTTATCATAATAGTGCATTTTCTGAATAAATATATTATTTTATTATACAATTTGTTTGATTTATTAAAACTACCAATATTTATAACCCCATAAATTATATCATTTTATTCACTTCGATCATACCGCACCAGATAAAACCCCCATAGTGTTAGTTTCCATGAGAGCATTGATCTGCTATGTATTATACTGATCTTGAATTTGATCTCACTCGTGTAATGATGACGTCATCTTCGAACTTAGATAAGTAACGTGATACGTAATTAAAGTTCGATTCATCAAAAGCCCACCTATTAGTACAAATTATTAATGACTTTTCCTACAAGTTTGTGAACAATATAAAAAATACCCTGTCGAAATTGTAGTTACACAAGAATTATAATAATATTTTATTATTAAAGTTTTAAGTTCATTCAATTGTGCAATTCGTAACATTTATTACATTTTACGAATGGTTTTTTCCTTAACACTTTTTTCGCACTTTTCTGATTGACGCTGAAGTAACCCAAGGACACGCAACGTCTGTGAAGAATAATATATGTAAGTATGTTATACTTGTCGCATATGTAAACTAGAGAGAAATCGGAAAAGCAATGACAAAAGCAAATTATTTCGTCAATGGTTTCTAACGAGTACGCCTGACTACAATTATTTTAATCTTCTAATTAGCACCGAAAACAAATCTTGTTATGGCATTAAAATGTTACGAGGCCTAATAATGGCTCATGAATGAATATGATTGACTGAATCGAACATATCTACATACACTTAAAAAAATGCTGATAGAAGTTTAGTTAGACGTACCATAGGGTACGAATAAATGCGTACAGGTTCAATACGGTTTTAACTACCTCATTGGTTTATTCGTGGGAGCGCCGCGTAAAGGCGTCTCGGGGCGGCCAAATATTATTTTAATTTTTCTGTTAAGACAATACCTACTCAATCTGGAGTTACCAATCTGGCAGACGCAAGCCGTGCCTAGGAAAGCAAGCACGCTAGTCTGCATCCTGTCCTGCCTAACCTATCTAAGAGAGGTTCTCATAGATCTTGTCAGTCGCGCACACAGTTAGTGGACTGATCTCGAATGAAATCGGCAGTCATGGACTAAAACAGGATTCTGATTTCTGTGTAGAGAAGCCGCAATCAGATCTTCTTACAACTCTTCATGGCGACCAACTTCAGGGTGAGTACGAACGCGGTGTGCTCTCTCAAAGTCCAAGAAGATGCTATTCTGCTTAAAAGATAAGTCCCCCTTATCCTTCAAACATTGGCAGATAAATGCTTCGAATGCAAAAAATAAAATAGGGGGCTAACGGAGAGCGAACAATTTTATATGCTCAAGAAAAGAGAATTACTTATAAGTATAATAAGTACCTACATGGCAAACTTTCTGACTTCAGTCACGCAGAGATTTGTGTTCAGTTTTTGTCATATAATTAAGTACTTTGTGTGCAAAAGTAAGGCACTTGTTAGATTTATATAACACTAACGAATGCGCACCTCTTGACGCAACGGCACGCGAATTGCGCAGAATCAACCCACAATTAAATATAAAAAGAACTTCCATCCATTTCCCCCATTTCTCGTAATAATGTTACAGGAGAGAAAACTAGGCGTAGAATAGGTGCCTAATGATGTGTATACTTACTTCATTAGGCTTTCGGTGGACCAGTGGGGCTACCATGAGTTTAAAACTTACGCGCTCGATATCGACTACGTAAATATGTCTATGAAAAACATGTACAGCGCCGGCTGGTGGTTACGCGAAGAACTACAATCGGCCATATGAAAAAAACAACTCGATAGGTTTTTAACGTACGTAAGTTTACGATAGCCAACTCATGGTAGGCCCTCTGATGTAGGATTAACTTTACCTATCATACGTGCGCAATTATTTTTGGGTGGCCTTTATCCATGAACTATTGTAGCCATAGTTATATGGAGAAAATATGGTTACAGCTGAATTTTACCCTAACCACATTGACTGATGATCTAGGAGTAGGAAGATGATTCAAACCATTGTAATTACCAATAGGACAGTCCGGCGAAAGTAAACCTCGAATCCTGCATATTTTGAGTTAGGTATCAACATAATGGTACCGGAAGGTTCAACTAGTAAGTTTACACAGGAATGACCAAGGGGCCAGTAGACACACCGACATAGTCTAGACTGAAGTTTGGAGGTAAGTGCAAAATAGGTAACTTTTCAGGAGAGTGTAAAAATTGCAACTGTGCGAGGGTTTCTTTCTTTCTTTCTATCTTTCTAAGGCGGCCAAGGAAGTATAGTTTCAAAGTTTACCTTAGCTAGAATAGATACTCGTACGTATCTAATAAGTTAATTAAAAAGACACAGGCTCATCTAGATGGACATTATTTCGGATTTACAACAAACTACATAATATTCTTATCTGGATTGTCCTTCATGGGTCTCCACCGACTAACTATCAAAGTCATGGTTTCCTGCATTGTAAAATAAGGGGAAGGAAAATGTGTATTCCCTTTATTTCATCATTAAAGCGATAAATGTTTAGGTAAGGAACGTTATGATTTTAATAAAATATTGATGTTAAATATTATAAGTCGGCTGCGTGGAATGATTTGAGGAAAACGGTCACCTTCCCCAAGTTACTGCCAAATTAATATTTTTTTAAATTTACGAATTTAACTTTGATAGTTGATGGTTAACTTTGATTTCAAAACAAATTTCATAGAAATGACATGTTTGATACAAAACTAAAACTTAAAAAAGTATCAATTTCCACCCAAGTTTATCCGTAAAAACTTGCGTAGAAGATGTAACTTACTAAGCTGGCTCGAGTGACCCGAAGTGGATCTTGGCCACCAACACAACAAGATATCACCACTCTTCGCGGTGCTGTGCGAGATCGGAACACCCTTCAATCTTGAGGCTCCGTAGATACTCTTCGACTGCATCGATCCAGCCGTAGGTACCTTAGACATCCAACAGATGTTGGACAGAGTGATTTTAATTCCATTCCGAATTCGATTCCATTCATTCATTTCCGTGGTAAATCAAACACGGTACGTTGTACCGTGGTACATCAAACACGGTACCTACGTTGTACCGTGTTTGACGTACCACCATACCTTTATGACTTAGAGAAGTTAACATTTAAATAGCATTTTTATTTCATATATAGTTATGGGTTGTAAGAAAGGCGTGATGACGCACAATAAACCTACTTAATACGCAGTTGCAGATTACTTCTCCATTCAATGAAAATAAGTAGATATATTTAAGATTGATATTTATTGAAAGTATACTTATTATACTTAGATATTTTTTACCCATCCTGTTGGCACCTGGGATCATTCGGGCTGCTATCGGCGCAAGGATAAAAAGTTAATTTATGTATTTTATAAATCACGTTTTGTAGGTCGGTAAAAATACTTAGGTAATTAAAGTACATATTAATTACTTAGTTAAAGCAATTAAGGAGGAAAATAATCTAGTCTTACCTATTGTATCTTAGAATAAAGAAAGTATTAAATAAAAACAAAGCGATGCATTTTTCGGGCACTAACTGATCTATCGATTTTCTTTACCTCATATAACTCGAAAGACAGACAGTTACTTTCGTATTTATAATGTGGTGGGCATGCGGGTTTTGTGTGTGGAGGCCGTAAGGATCTATGCCGAAACCGTGATATATTTTCTATAAAATAATAACTTTTGTTTCTGGATTCCTTTTAAAAATTCACTCTCTATGGGGTTAGAACTATTTCAGCTATACCTACCCTCCCTCTCTTTTCCACTCCTGAGCGACACGTGCTGGACAGCAATGCCATTCACATAGGATACAGGCGCTGGTGGACCAAGAGGTTTAGTTCTTCTTTTCTGCCTCGTGTGATCAAGGAATGGAATGCCCTTCCAGCTCATGTTTTCCCTCCCTCCTATGATCCCGGGATCAAGTGGAGCGTGAGACAGGCTCATTATAAAAAAAAAATAAGAAAGTGGGCGCAAAGTTACTTAATATGAAACTTTGCCGAATTTGAAGCTAACTACTTTATTCCAAGTGAGGGTAAAAAAGTTATATCGAACTAAGACTTCTGTGACCTCACAGCCTACCTAGGCAAAAATATAGTGTTACATAAGGTAACATTGATGTACTCCGGCTTAAAACTCTCGTGTATTCTGAGGGCCTACCATGAGTTGGCTATCGTAAACTTACGTACCTACATTAAAAACCTATAGTTGTTTTTTTCATATGGCCGATTGTAGTTCTTCGCGTAAGCACCAGGCGGCGCTGTACAAGTTTTTCATAGACATATTTACGTAGGCGATATCGAGCGCGTAAGTTTTAAACTCATGGTAGCCCCACTGATTGTACTACAAAATATTTGACTTTGATACCCTAGCAGCTAGCAGCCCAGGGAGTTAAGCAATTATAAAAAAAAAACAATGTCACTGTGACGTTTCTCTGTTATGACACTTTCAAAGTTTGATTTTCACTCGTGAATTTTAGAGGTTAGAAACTTATTTTCTAAAGATCTCTTCAGTAATAAGATATTTGCGAAGGTTGGAGTTTCATATGATCACCATTTGCGATAGCATTTTCTGATCAATCCACGTGAAATAACAATGGAGTCCTCATCGGAGTTCGATGCTACCAAAGGCGGCACGGAACACCTTCCATTTTCAGCCAATAGTTTAAAATTTGCTGCTTCACGTAGCGTAGAAATTGCCGCAATGACTGAGAGTATCCTTTACCCGAGCAAGACAAAGTTAATATTCCAAAGTTTACCCGTTCACATGCGCCGTCGCGTGATGAGCCACAACGCTAAAAGATTACCCGTAAAACTCAGAGCAGGCCATTTAGAACAACTGAAAAAGAGTGGTATGCCGCCAAAACAAAAACGACCATCACGAAAGCACAGAAGGCGTCCCGGAAATTTGTTAGAAGAATACAACAGGCGAAAGCAAAATAAAATCTGGTTAGAAACACACATTTGGCATGCAAAACGATTTCATATGATCGAGCGATGGGGCCACAAAATAGCTTACGCACCATGTGATAAAGCCTTCAGGGCCTGCTACAGGGCAACCTCAGCTCATTGTCTCATCCAGGATATCTCATATTACACACCAATTAGAATAACAGGCTCAGATCACCTCATCAAAGACATGTTCAGTTCAATAACAGACAGCGCCTGTGGACTAGGGATCTGTGCTAAAGCCTTCATTGAGGGTAACAGGGAGGGTACCATTCATTTATATAATAAAAAATCTTATCCTTTCCATTACATTGGGAAAATTCAATTTATTTGGCAAAGTAATAATGATAATAAATGCCTATGGCTGTTTGTCCACCCTTCTTATGTAAATCAAGTGAAAAATATCTTAACAGATTTACTGGTTGATCAGACAAGTACACCCAGTCACGAAACCATACCAAAAAAAAGAAAAGTATGCAGCAAATACTCTGATGAAATCAAAATTGAATTGCTGCCAGGTACATTCAATAGATTTCGATTGACAGGACCAAAAAGTCATGCAATATTGGCAAACAGCCTTAAAACTATTGAAGATATAAAACTAATAAAAGAAAATAAGTGGATTTCTTCAATAGATCCAAATAGTCTACACTTGAAAGAAAAACATGAATATTGGAATAATCTTCGAGATGTATCATCCCCATCTCAACTACCACCAAAGTTAATAATGGGATTAATAGTGAGAGACCCACGTCTGAGCAGACCTAAAAACCGTACCAAGGCTGTTACTGACAATTACTACAAACAGAATATAAACACTTTGCTTACTGTACCACAATACATACCGAGAGCACACATTTGGGATATGGCTATACTTGAAATTTTGAAAAAGGAACAAATGAACAACTCTCAGTACATAGAACATGTTACAAAAACACAATTGGTTCCAGGGGAAGTGAATTTGAATGATCCCAATTTACAGAGCATACCCATTGTTTTGATACAGAGGCCTGGATCACAAGATGCAAATGTTAAGAAAATAGGTAGATATTTCTATTCTATAACTTTCCTAAGCAAGTTTCAAAATATGTCAATAAACATGTGTTTTCTATGAAATTAACTAACTGAAACTATTTCTCTTTTAAAAATATTTACATTAATTTTTAACTTTTTAGGATATGGATGTGGCTGGGATATCCTCATACCTTCAGGATATGGCTTGCAATTTTGGCAGACCTTCCAAATGTTTGGAGCAAGGTCTGGCGGTCTCCGTGAGTCAGAAAGTTTAGCATTTGAAAGTGGGGAGTGTTATTTGCCTCCCGATTCTGTTGCTGGGAGAGAAGAAGAAAAGAGGATTTCAATGGAGTTAAAAGACAGATACTTCAGGTTGCCTCCGAGCAAGAGGGTTAATTATATTAAACTTGCCATTGCTTCTCCATTTGAGTGTGCCTGGAAAACACTGTTAAAAGATTGGGGAAGTCATTGTGATGAGGAATTTTTTGTATTAAGAAATAGACAAATATTGACCACATTGCAGGTAGATATTTCTCTGCTTTTGTTATGCCTTACACCCACAATAAAGATAGATTACAAAACATAATTGTATGTTTTGCTAAATAACCTACATACTTTTTTCTTTTCAGGACTGCATAACTCAGAAGACTGAATTACCGAAAATTGACAATGCATCATCATGTTTGGTAGCAATTTATGTTAAAATGATAAACAAAGGCAATCTAAAACGCAATGCAATTATCTGCATGCCAGAGAAAGAAGATATTCTTGCAGTAAACACTATATCAGAGCCACATCATCAAGATTCCAATGAAATATTACGAAAGCAGAAACGAACTGCACACAAAAAAAATATAAAACAAAAGAGAAGACAACAAGTCAAGCTCAGGAAATCTGGTTGCAAGGTGTGTAATATTTTTTGGAATACAACATTTTATTTATTGTTAAAAATCCTCTATTTGTTTATATTATGGATTTTCTTTTGTATAACTTATAATACTTTTTAGGTGAACTCCCCGAAAACATCTGAAGAAAAAAGTGAACCATCAGAATATGTAAAATCAATGAGAGAGCTTTGGGTTCCCTCCAACATCAGCACTGTCCGTCATACATGTTCCAGACAAATATTGGGCTTTTTGTCACAAGCCGCATTTAGCTTTTCAGAATCACACAGTTGTGGAGTTGGCTATATACCATATAATGCATTAGACACTTTACTAAAATATAAATTGGACAAGGTCTTAGTCAGAAACACATCTTCCAAGAAATACAGGTTAGCCAATATAAGTATAATAAAAGTTCATTGATTAAAACTTCATTGTTACAAAATAATGCATTTTATTTTTTACTCATGAACATTTTATTACAGTTAGGTACATTTCTAATTGTCAATCACCGTGAAACCTACTCTAGGTTCTATTGTTATAAAATGTGATGAACAAACAATACAAAAAATAATCTTTGTATATGTATTAATTCACTTGACATACTTAAGCCCTCAATATCTTGGATAAATAGGCTTAAGAATGTCTTAAAAACATGGAACAATTCTATTATTGTGATACAATTTAGTCAAAAATATTATCATCTATTGTACAAATACATTTGTAGATGAAAAAATAAATCATGATAGGCACATAATAAGCGATGCACTGATAACCCGATAATGCGGCCGGATCAGAGTCAAAATTGTAACTTGACTATTTACAATCAACTAAATGCTTATTTGTACGACTTGATTCTACCAGATACAAACCGTCTGGGCTGAATAGTCTAGATTAACATTGATTGGCGGTAGACCACACCATTCAGACAATATTAGCCAGAAGAAAATGCACAGCTAGCTATTTGTCTTTAGCAGTATACACACAAATATATTCCTAGGCCTATGTTATATTTTAGATCGTTTCCGCGCTATGGCGTCCTCCACAGCCTTAAGTTGCTTGAGGAGTTCCTCTCTCCTCGACACCGACTTCTTGGCCGGCGACGTATTTGGTGGGGACGTGGCCGATCGTTTCTTACCACCCGTTTCTGCGGAAGTAGAAGAATTTATAATTATGCAAAATTTTCGTCAAATAGTTTCACTAAAAAGCATAGTTATACACATTTATAGGTCGAAAGACAAAAGTAAAATATGTCTTTACCTCTCTCACTAGACGCTTCCTTCTTGCTTGTGACTGTAGACACTGCCGCCGCTAATCCAGCGCTCGACTTCGCATTTAATCTGCAATTGCAAAGCTAATATCAGAATATTGCTCATTTTACTACCGCGACACACTACAAGTAAAATTTCTAACGATTTTAGCATTGTAATAAAAAATAATATTTACAGTTTCCTCACAAATCATAAACCAAAGCTATGACATGTATGGCGCGGCATTATAAATGTGAAATTAACTGTCTGTTACGCAATCACGCATAGGGTACTGAACGGATTTACTTTATGAAAAACTTGTACAGCGCCCCTAGCGGTAACGCTAAAAACTAAAATAGTATGAAAAAAGGATTCGATAGGTTTTTAACGTACGTAAGTCTTCGATAGCTAACTCATGGTAGCGCTACTGGTAGAGCGCGTCCGATAAAATTGGAAACATCGTATCTTAACGTCTTTTGCATTCAAATGTGTCACTCACTATTCAAAAATTCAACATTCAAAGAAGTCGTTCAACACTCCACACGACATCAGTGTGTAACTCACCTCGGCCTAGAGGTCGCGTTGAGCAGCCGGGCGTGCCGCGCGCGCCGCGCGCCCGAGCTGCCCGACGACGACGACGAGTGCGACTCGCTCTCCGACTCGCTCGACGACGACGACGACTCTGTGGGAAGCAGAATATTGTCAAAGAAAAGAAAGAAAACATTTATTGATCACACATACACATTATTGAAAACACAACACACTGACACACATACATTTAAGGTGATCACTAGGTTTTGCCTTATAGTCCAGTCACTTAAGCTTAAATTACTATAAACAACGTGTTCTTCACGTATAAAAGGTGTCGTCTGGAATAGGTTTACTGGGGTAACCACGTTAAAAACCGGCCAAGTGTGAGAAAAAAAAAACCATAGTTTTTGTATGAGAACCCACTTAAACATTAGTTTTAAGCTTTTTCTAGTATTAGATGTTATAGAGGCTACTGAAATACATCAGTTGTGAAAATTTTAACTGTCTAGCACAATCGCACGGGAGTCTGGAAGCTTTTGAAAATACAACTTTTTCAACTATTTGCATCGCTGTATCTCTGAAATGGTGAATCTTAGGAATAAAACGTAGAGACAATTTTTGTAGATAATTAGATGATAAGCAATTTTCTCCTACACACTTTTATGATAAAACTTCCCGTTTCGCTCAAAAGTTCATAAACTGATATTTGTGACATTTGACCTTGAAAATTTAATAGTTGCGTACACCCTACCATATGTAGGTTTTGAGACCACTTTTAGGGTGTCCATATCTAAGTTTTTACAGACTTACAGCTGGGTATCTCGAATTCCGAGATTCTTACCTAATTTGACTGAACTATTATTAGAATGTGCTGTAGCGGGCGTTAGGTCGCCACAGTGCTATTCTGGCAGAACTTTTGAATGACGCTAATAAATTTGCAGTTTAAATGCAAATACAGAAAATACAAAAATAAAATGCATAAAGGCAATGACAAAAACAGAAACGTTATGTACGTCTAAAGAAGTTATAGCCTAACATTATTAAATCCGATTGTATTACAATTAATAAACAAAACAAATTATAACTTATGCTTATCATCAGCCTATCACAGTCCACTCCTGGACATAGGTGTCGTATGACACGAAAGGACGGCCCGCACGCGGGAGCAAACACACACGCTACCGCGCCGCCAAGCGCTTTCCTCTCCACCTCGCTGATTGGTGGCGTCGTGTGCAGGAGTGCCTTGACTGACCCTTGTCGGAGCGTTAACCCTTTACCGGGCCGAAAGTAATATATTCCTAACAAAATCTGGACCTTAATTACTTGACTTAAAGTCCAAAACGAATAAAAATTTTCAACATGCTATGCCTGTTAGAGAGTTAACTCATGCAGACCTTAGACTGAACGTACTGGCTGGATAACTTGGGCCGCATATTTTTTGTATTGGTTGCCTTTTATTTCTCTTGACTGAAACAATTAAAACTTGATATTGTAGTTACTACTTTATAAATCTTTACCTGATCCTGAAGATGACGATCTTGAGTATTTCTTTCTATCTCTGTTCCTGCTCGACGCTTTGTTACGACCGTACGGATCCAACTCCTCCTGTTATAAATCATTAACATATTATATTAATTATTTAAAAACATAAAAACTTATCTGCTTTGCTCGTTGCATTTAACTATATAGTTGGAAGAGAAGATACTCTAAAATAATATTTGTTTTATATGTATCAAATGTGTAGTACGTAAGCATGTTGTGTGCACTATTTATAGGTTATGGTCTAGTATGTAAGTTAGTTTTATAAATTATACCATTGTCACGATCATAATCTGTTTGTGTACCTAAATTAAATAAATAAATAAATCATGTTGCTCAAGTATGAATTTGGGGTAATTCAAAAATATCAAAGAAGACACTGTTTTCTGCATTAACGACGATTATTATGTAGGTAACATATTAATCCTTGTAAAAAGCCTACATAATAAATGTTCCGTACCCAAAGGGTAAACACGGGACCCTATAACAAAGACTTGGCTGTCCGTCCGCCCGTCATCAGGCTGTATCTCAAAAACGGTGATAGCTGTTAGCGGTGTAGCTGTTGAAATTTGCACAGAAGATGTATTTATCTTGTCACTATAAATATTAATCCTAACTGACTAAGATGATCATCTATAATATCACCGGACTTGCGGGGGCGCGGATGGCTCCCACCCCTAATAAAATATTCAAAGGGGCAGCATTTTTTAAAATGATTCGCCCACCCAAATTGAAAAGTCTTTTGCTGTCTCATTACGCCAAGAACTTAAATTTCGATTTCATTAACAATATTGATTTACTAAAATCTTACTGCTAATCATAAAAATGGCAAGCGCTAAAACCACAGTAAAATACTCTATTAGCCAGTTATTTTACTTAGAGTACAGGTTGGTTCACGAAAGATGATCAATGCGCAGAAAGCGAATGGTCATAATCAAGTGCGGGCGAATGCGTCAAGACTGGAGCGACGCTATTGGTGCGTGCGCGCCGCGTGATGGACTGCAGCAGGCCGCTCAATCGCTATTCGTCAATTGCGGCATCGACACGCTGTCAGCGCAGTCAAGTGCAATTGAAAAGAAAAGTGTTTTGCTTTAAGATATTTGTTTCATATTTTTTGTGACTTGTTAGGTTTTTGTTGTTTTGTTAAGTTATCGTTGTTTTTGTTAAAGTTAATAAATTAAATAAGTGTACCTACAATAATCACGAGTATTTTAAGTATATTATAAGTTTAGGCAATTAATTATACAATTTCAATTACAATAAAATATTTTTTTGAATTAAGTATTTTCTTCATGAATGCACATATGCGCATCGGCCGCCATTTGTGGTCAACTTCCATGAATCGACCTGTAACAGTGCGTACCTTGTGCCGGTGGTCGGCGGGCGGCGGCGGGTTGGCGGCGTGCTGGCGCGCGGCGGCGGGGGAGGGCGCGCGGCGGCGCGGCGCGGGCGGGTTCATGGCGGTGGCGCGCGCCGACGCCATGCGCCGCTCGCGCACGATCACCGACGGGGACAGCCTGCGGGGACCGCGACATGTACACTCAGCCGACAAAGTGGTTTTTTTAAAATTGTTTTCAATGCTAGTAAAGCTCAATGTGAATTTTAAAAAAATCGCATTCATGACCCCGCCTGAGTTTAAGTGCCTGTTCACACGTAGCGATTTTTGGGCGATTTTGATCGCGCCGACATCGCCGCGATTTCGCCACGATTACGCGATTATTTAAAATCGCTCGGTGTGAACACGCTGTTAGACCTATGTACGTACTAAATGTAACCACATTATAGCAAATAAACATTCTTTATTCATGAACGGGGACTTGAACCCCCAGACCTTTCGATATCGCGTCAGATGCTATGACATCGGAAGGTCCGGTGGTTCGAGTCCCCGTTCAGGCGGGGTCATGAATGCGATGTTTTTCAAATTTAAAATTTACACGTTGTTTTTCATAATAGGCTAACAAGATGACCTCACTCCACCACCAGTGGTATACCACTTTTGACAAAAGTATCTGCGAGATGTAACGATCGCTACGGTTGACTTTTCTAACAGTGTTTAACGACATGTTGCGACATGCACGACGTTTTTGTGTCGTGACGTTCAAATGAACCTAAACCGTAGCGTGGTAGACCACATTTTTGGCTGACTGTACACAGATACATATTATGGGGCGCGGGCGGCGATGGAAGTAGCTACTCAGCTGTCATTGACGAAAGACATGCTAATAAATATTGTAGTATGCGTAACTATTAAGCTCTAATGTATGCTATTTATTGAATTATAAAAAAGAGCTAATGTTTTTCTTCAAAGACGATGAAAATGATGGAAATAAAGAATGTAAAACCCATTATAAAAAGGCAAAAAACTAATTAAATTGATTCATAATGAATTTAAGTATGCTTGTTACTACTAGGTACTCCCTTTGAAGATATTAACATTTTGCTGAAACTGGGCAGATATTTTCATCGTCACCGCACACGGTACTTATACGCCAAACATATCCACATCTTACAAACTTCACAATTATAAATAACAATTCATTTGCATACAACAACTCGACAAACTAAACTAATAACTACGTGACAATCACCGAACAATACTTAGTGAAGGGGAGCTTACCTTTGTCTGGAAGAGGAAGACGCTCTTCTCTTACGGCGAGCCCCGGGCGATCGCGAGCTGCGCGAACTGGAATTTGAAGAGCTGTAGGGTCAACGGGGAGGGCGGGGGAGGGGCACACACACGCCTCATGCACCAGACGCGCGCGTGGCCGGACCGGCGGCAGACGTCCACGTTGGTCGACAAACGTCGTCAGGCGTCCACGTGACCAGCCACGACGTCGCCAGGCGTCCGCGTGACGTCACAGGCGTCAACCACGCGCGCGGCCCGCGTTCACACACGAACACACAGCGTTAAGCAAACCCCAGTGATGACACCGATACATGCATGTGTTAATGGAGTAATGTCCAGGTGAGAATCGTCAGGTCGAAAACCGAACACCACGACGTTAGTTATGAAAGCGAGACCCAACGGGAGGGGAGGGGGGGCGGGAGAAAACTCAATATTAATAACTTAATACATACACGTACTTGTAATATAATACTAACATAAAAATATATGTTCAAAATATCTGCATTAACCTGGTCATCAGTATATTGTGGATATATGATAGTTGTTCTGTAGTACTAGCTTTATGCAAAAACTCTATAAAATACACAATAGAATGTAATTAATTATGTATCTAAAAAAATTGCTCTTTTGTACTGTTTGTCATATTATAATATAGATGTTGAAAGACAGATCAGAACTATATTGAAAATAAATACAAATAAAAATATAGATTTACTTTTGCAGTAGGTAATATAGAAATAATATGTTTAGATTCTAAAAATAAAATAACAGAAATAATAATCAAGGAATGCAAACATAATAAAATCTAAAAATACTCTAGTACCAATTTCAATCTATATATCATGGACTCATCAATCTCAATATAACCCATTCCTTAATTTGCAAAAAAAAATACAAGTCACTTTTCATGTCTAATGTGCGTACTAAAATGTGCACAAGACCATCGGGTGGTGTAACAAAATTTGCCACATAAGTGATAAATTCAAAACTCGATTTGATAAAAGGCGTAGCACCGTCTTCCTTAGCGATTCAGTTTAGAACATCACTAATATATCTAGTAAGTATCTGTATAATATTGTTAATTAATGAAATGGTATTTTTATTTGTTGTTTTTATTGCTATTAAAGCAAATTTTAAACTTGCTTAATGTAAATTTTAAATTTAGAAAAAAATTCAAAATTTAAAATTTACATTAATGCCAAAAGATATGCGTACAAAATAACTGACTCAGGCGTCAAAAATTCTTAAGAAAATGTACCATATTTTACATTTATAAATAAATAAATTAAATTTTCTAAGTAGCTATTTAAGGGTAGTAACGTTTTATTTTTAGGAAATGATTTAGACTTTAAAGCATACTTAAGAGAATCTCATTAATATTGCTTAAAACAAAATAAAAATAAAATATTCTACTATGTGAAGCTTCTACTTTTCAAATCTATCGCGATGCCATCACTGATATTCTATCTGGACTAAACTCAAATGCTCAATCTTGCAAAACGACTCATCATAAAAAACAGACGTACAGACAGATAAGTATTTATGACCGTTTATCATAATCCTGTATGCCTGTTTGTTATTATGTTTACTTTTCAAATCGAATTCAATCACATACAAGAAATTATCTACATCTATTTTTACAGATTTCAAAAATTTTATACAAGCGTAAACTAAATCGCTAAACCCCCGGGCAAGGCGGGTGCGTAGGCGCATACTCTTAGTGTTCCCACACGGGCCACTGGCCACAACCACAAAACGCCGCTACCAGCATATTTCATATAGTTTTCATCCATTGCAAGTGTCGACCATCGGCCACAAGTGGCTGTCCTTTTCTTGCATCTTGTGGCGGCGTTCGTGGCTGTCACGTTGTTCGTGTGGCCCGTGTGCGGCGACACTTTAACGTCGAAGTTGAGGAGGTCAAGTATGAAAAGTGCTAACCTCGGACGACTACAATAAACTAAACTGAATCGCTAACTAGGTGACGGGACCGCTACCGCCGGCACGTACCTGGTGGAGGAGTAGGAGTCGTCGGAGGAGGGCGGGCGGCGGCGGCGCGCGGCCGGCTCGGCGCGCATCCACGGGTCGGCCCAGTCGTCGTGCCGCCGCGGCTCGCGCCCGTCCCGCCCGTCCCGGACGTCCCGGCCGTCCCGACCGTCCCGGACGTCCCGTCCGTCCCGCGCCTCGCGCGCACGCTCTACTTCCGCGCGCTGCACTATAACCTCGCGCGACGACCGGACGCGCCGCTGTGGAGACGAAGATTTAATTCGTCACTTATTTTTCTGGATGTACAAAAGCTCTTTTTACTCGCTATATGGAGTATGGCGCGAGTAAAGAATTTTGTCCTCAACATGTTGTATGAAACAATACATATAATGTAGAGGGAACAAATGTATAGCCCCACGCCTTGTAATACTTTGGATTCCTATAAAAAGACACGCATTTGCAAATAATGATGTGACATCTCTGAGACGCCGCAACGACAGAATATTTGGTCACGCCTACTATGACGTCAGAACTTGAAATGCGGAGAACCCTCGTAACCGCGCTCTGATTCGTAGTGACGATTGCGCTCGTAGCGGCCGTGGTTTATCGTTCCGTACGGTCTAAGAATACTAAACAATTCATTTCATATCGTCACCTTATGGTAAGCGCCGTCGTCCGGCACCATCGCGCGCTCGTCGTAGTGCGGCGGGCGCTCGTAGCCGCGCTCGCGCTCGCGCTCGTAGCCGCGCTCCGGCTCGTAGTAGCGCTCGCGCTCGTCCGCGCCGCGCGGGTAGCCGCGGCCGCGATACATCGGCCCGTATGATCTGCAAGAAGAGTTTTTCAGATTACTGAAAATAGACAGAGGAATTATAATTCTTCGAGTACGGTGGCCCAACAGCGAAGTTAAAATATCAACCGAATGTTTTTTACACTAACTTATTATTACGACGGCGAGATGACGATCTCGTGATCGGGTGCTCCCCCGCACACGGGCCACTGGCATAAATCACCGCTACCGGTATATTTCCTGCAGTTTTCATGTATTGCAAGTGACAAACATCGGCCCCAAGTGGCTGTCGCGCGCTTAAGCACTTTTGTGGTCTTTTCTTGCATTTTGTGGTTATCGCGAATGGCGGCGACAATAAAATTGGGCCGTATCTAGCTAATACAGATCGACAAACAAAGAGTGAATTGTGGCCTAAAAGTAGAGCATTACAGTAAAAAAAAAAATATGAGCGCTCTGTAAAAGTGATCAGTGAGCCACCCACCTGCTGAACATCTCCGGGTCCCGGTGCGGCACGTCGTGCGCCAGACGCGGCGGCGAGGCGCCCACGGCGGCGGCGGCGTACGCCAGCTCCGCGTCGGGGTCGTGCACGACGCCGCCCACTGATAGGTGGAGCTTCTTCTCCTCGAAGTCCATGTCTTGCTCTTTGCGTTTGTTCGCTATCCGCAGCATCTGTTTCGGTAACGGTTTGTGAGGGTCAGCTTTGTAAATGTTGATTGGATCTTTTTGTGATGACTAATGTATAATATGAAGCACTATCATAATATAGTATTGTCTATTATTTACGCCAATTTAAAACAAAACTAATGTTATGGATGAAATATGGGTATTACATAACATACCCGACGTTTCGACGACTTTACAGAGTTTGTGGTCATGAGAGTATCCAATTAGATTTATGTATAAAATTGCCATGCGAGTAGTCGATTGTTCAAACCCCGCCACATATCAATGTGTTTTTCAAATAGAAATTCATTATGAACGATTATTCGACGCTTTAACGGTGAAGGAAAACATCGTTAGGAAACCTACGCCTACCTACTAACCTACGAAGAAATTCTGAGGTTGTGTAGTCAGCCAACCAGCACTTGGCCAGCGTGGTCAACTAAGGCCTTACCGCGCTGGTTTAGGGTAGGCCCATGCCCCCAGCAGTGGGGACGTACATGGGCTGGGATGATGATGATGATGTACATTCATAAGCACATCCTACCTCCTTAGCAGTGCGCAGGCCTCGCTCCCAGGCCGACTCGGGCGGGGCGGCGTCGCGCGCGGGCGCCGAGGCGTAGGTCCCGCTGGCCGGCACGCCGCGGACCACGTCGAACATGTTGTAGTTGCCTTTGTCTGTCACGCCGGGGTGCAGAAACCTGAGAATGGATGAGATGGTGATGTTAGTCAATAGTTCTAAACTATTTGAATGGTAACAAATGGAATAGGAGTAAAAAGAGAACATTTTCAAATTCCATTTAGAAAGGGATTGTTTGCTCGACTATTTTTTTTACCTGCTACTCACATATAAATTTAACCAAGAAAGGAGGATGTTTTTGATTAGATATCATCTGTTTTGTTTTTCTTTGCAGCTGATCTATTTGCAACTAAAAAGTGGCCACACCCTCACTGGTATGCAATACTATTACAATATTATAAGCTGAAGTTTGTTTGTTTGAACACACAAATCTCTCTTTTTGTTGGATAGACCATTTATCGAGAAAGGTTTTAGGCTATATAGCATCATGCTGCGACCAATAGCAGCAAAGAAACGGTAGGAGATGTGTAAAGAACAGGGCAAATGCAGACGAAGTCACTGGCACAGCTAATAATTGATATAATCACAATCTAACCCTACCTAAGAACCAAACCAATGTATTAACTATTAGTCTATTACAAAATTAAATATGATATATTTATATAAGTACCTGCAGCTAACTCCCCAAGTGCAAGCGCCCCGTGAGAAGAACCGGCACACCGGCCGCGGCTCGCTCTCCTCGGGACGGCGCTCCGCCTCGTCGGAGACTTCGCCCTCCTCCAGAGACGAGCCCCGAGACCGTCTTCCAGGCTTGATCTCTTCTACAAAATAATGAAAAATGAGTGTGTTTGTTTATATAAATCATCGTTATATTAAAATTACATACATTATGTAAATGGAACTGTGGTCATTCTACATTATCAAAAGAGCTTGGGTACATCAGAATCCCTGGTGATATAGTTTTTGGTGTTTTATGTGAATGGTTTTACAATATTTCTTTACTTAATCCATACCTTAACAAGTCTTCTGTGACAACATATGGTTTTAAATCATTTGGATGATAATTTTGTTATTGATAAAGGTATTTTGAGCAGATGCATCATCCTACTTACTACTATAATTATAACCGTGAAAGTTTGTATGTGTGGATGGATGTTTGTTACTCTTTCAAGCAAATACTACTGAACCAATAACTAATTTGGTATGCAGGTAGCTGAAGACCCAGAATAACACTTAGGCTACTTTTTATCACGGGAATAGGGTTTCCACGGGGACGAAATCGCGGGCGGAAAGCTAGTACTAAACATATTCTAAATCACATTTATTAGTTACCTCTTTCAGAGCCCTTAGCGTCTGTGTCGCCATTCGGCTGGTCATTTTGTTTAGGTTCAATGCATTCACCCTCTTCCGCCTCAAAGTCTAGCTGCTCCTCACAATCTTCTGTATTACTAGTTTTTTCTTGAGGCACCTAATAATAAAGAACAGGATAAAGGTATTAAGAATGTTTCAAATACAATTTTATTATCTAGCCAACTAGGTAATACATTTAACAGTTTTACTTCACAGCATTATAAGTTCACAATCAGGAATAGTAAACAATGTCTCCATTCAATACCTTATATATCAATAAAAAGGAAAGACTATTTTGCAGGCATTTTAATGTATAAGAAAATAACAATTCTTCATGACAATATTCATAATAAATTCTCGACAGGCAATTACAACTTTATTAGTTGGTTTCAATCAAAATAGTGCTTACTATCTAATCTAAAATGTGCGCCTGACAAAGAGAATGCGTGAACGAACGTGCCGAATTCACAAATCATGTATAAGTCTAAATAGACAGAAGACATGTAGTTGAATCAAAGACACTACTTCATTGATACAACAGGCATACTTAATACATTTACACACATTTAGTCAAAGATAGATCATGCAACTAATTGCATATAAAGTAGGTAATTTTATTCAAATATTAGTCTGAACTTACTTTTTCTAATTTATGGTGATCTAGTTTTGAATTTCCACTGTCAGATTTTGGAGATGAATGTGTACTTGCATTATTGTTACCATTAATATTGATCTCAGATTTTTTCTCAGGTGTCCTAGGCGGCCTCTGAAAAAGAAAATTTGGATGAAACAATGATATAATCTATACTAATATTATAAAGCTGAAGAGTTTGTTTGTTTGTTTGAACGCGCTAATCTCAGGAACTACTGGTTCGATTTGAAAAAATCTTTTTGCGTTGTATAGACCATTTATTGAGGAAGGCTTTAGGCTATATAACATCACGCTGCGTCCAATAGGAGCAAAGATACAATGGAAAATGTGTAAAAAACGGGGGAAACGCGAACGAAGTCGCTGGCACAGCTAGTAAACTATAGATGTTCCTTCACTGTAATGTGTATTTTTAACCTGAACCTTTGTCTCACAAAGCATGAGTTTTTATCATATCTGCCTCTTGTTTATTATAACACTAGCTGTGGCAGCGACTACATCCACATTTTCCCCCCTTACTTTACACATTTTTCATTGTTTCTTTACTCCTATTTTACACAGTGTGATGTTAAATAGCCTTAAGCCTTTCTCAATAAATGGTCTATCCAACACAAAAAAAAAATTAAATAGAACCAATCGTTCCTGAGATTAGCAAGTTCAAACAAACAAACTCTTCAGCTTTATAATATTTATAGTCTTTTTCAGCTAAGATGATCCCTGTGACACTTCATTGTGTTCTGAATCACGCATTTATGTTTGACAAACGAAAATAATGTTACTGCACACTTTTTTCATTTTATTGCGGCTTCATCAGGAAAAATATTAGTTTATTTTTTATTAGTTTTATTAAGTTTAATTTAATGTAATAGAAATTTTAAAATAAATACCTATGCAGTTTGTATATGTGGAACGGAACATAGTAAGAGCATAGAACTGGGACTAACATAATCGAGTGCAATATTGAGATCACTTGACAATCGCTTCAGTCACTTGTGAAAATTGGACGCAAGTAGTAGTCGAAAAGACAAAAAGTTCCATATTAGAGTACTGGAAAGACCAACTTATAATATGTTGGAGATGGTGACTCATCAAGCGATTCTTTTAACAGTGATTTTTCAAATACTGAATGAAAAATTTACTTTCTTCTTATTATTTCACTTTACCGAATTGCACTATGTTAAGCATACATATATGTACAATAAACTTTCACTATAATACATAAAGACAAATCATGCTTTAAATTTTTGTAGTTTAATATAATCGATTTCATTTCCTTATAAAATCTTATTGATTAGGTACCAGAAATAATTGAAATGATTTCATTGTAGGGCATCTCTACAATTGTCAAAATCAATGTGTCACAGGGGTCATCTTAGCTGAAAAGGACTATAGTATAGATTATAATATAAGTATAGATTATTGCATTAATCACTTTTAGACCAAACAAAACCTGACTTTCATAAAGTGTTATAACCATATTTACCTTTGTTTCCTTTTCTGAATCATCCGGCCCAACAGAGTCCAAATCAGACACATCAGATAAGTCTTCATGGCTTATATTAAGATCCTTTCCATCATGCTTTTCACTTGTGACTGATTTACTTGGAGACTTTCTCTCCTCTTGATCTGATTCCATTTCACCTAAAACCGATTTTATATTAAAATATGTTCCTATATTTTTGCCATTTTAATTAAAAAATAAACAGAGAATGCAACAAAATTTATTTTGTTTTTATTATTTACCATCAGATATTTCTTCAGTTGCAGGGTCTTTAGTGCTGGCCCGCTTATTGTATGTGGAACTTCTGCTCGACTGACTAGACTCGGACCTACTGCGAGCTCTAGATGTTGGAACCATCTTCTGTTCGGCTTTGGTATGCCTCCTCCACTTGTCTTTAGGGCTCCATGATTTTTTATTTGCTACAGGCGATTTTGATGGTGAAGACCTATTTGATCTTCTGTCAGGTGAAGGGCTGGATGACCGGGAATGTGGATCAGGGTTTCTAGATGGTTTTGATGGTGAATCTGGGGACACTGGTCTTGATCTAGTAATTGGGGAGCCTGGGGCAGACCTCACGGAACTGGCAGGACTCATTGGTGATTTTTCCCTTTCACCTGGTGAATGTGGAGGGGAGGAATATGGGTCTGGTCTCTCTGCACCCACATTTGACCCTATGTCACTAGGTGACTTTGGAGCATCTGGAGATTTGGGACCATCTGGAGACGCAGGCATAGAATTTTCTGGTGAATTGATGTCAGAATGAGCACCACTCAGGTTACTAGGCGACTGTGGAGCTTGAGGTGATGCGGGTCGCATTGATGGTGATGGCGACCTACTTTCCGGTGATGGGGATCTGGGTCCATGAGATCTGGGTGAGGGAGGTGATTTAGGTGGTGATTTGGGGCCTTTTTTGGAACTGTCACTTTTATCTGATGAGGAGCTACGTCTGCTCCTGGAGCTGGAACTGCTACTACTTGAAGATGACTGTGCATCTCCACTAGCATCTCTAGAATCTTCTGAATCCATTCCTAGAAACAGATATCACCTTTTTATAAGATAACATAAAACTCTGCATACCCAACCCACAAGCAGTTTAATATTGCTTTTCCTTTATTTCAGTTAAAAAGAACTACAAAAACTGCAAACAATTTTATTACATTCATACCAGAGAAAAAATAAATCATGTTAGTAAGTATGCACACAATTTTGAATGGTAATTATAAAGCCAATATCTGAAAATATTAATAAGAATACCAGACTTATTAATAGTATTTTTCATATTATTCATTGTATGGAAACCAAAAGATTTATCAATCAATCAATCCATAATTCCTCTGCAAAACAGAGTCCATAAACTGATTATTAGTGAATCTGATAATATTACTTTTAATTTAGTATAAAATATATCAGAAGGGATGTTTTTTAAATATATATAACTAGGAAATTAATAAAAATCGTAATAGCTTCCATGAAAGTCATGGTGAAGTAAAGTAACCTGCACCAAATTTAATTTAACCTTTATACATTGTAACTATTTATGAGTATTTATACTTTGACTTGTACGAAGTCTCTGGACTTTAATTTGCTACGTTCTGATGTATATTGAAGACACATCCAGCCTTACCTTACAGATGACGCCTCGACGCCAGAATCGGTGGCACTTTAGAACACTTTTCATATTGCAAAGACTTTTCAACTTTATAATCACAACACAAACGAAACTTGGGTCTGTCACATATACTTGTGAACAACTTATAACTTTCTTACAACGATAACTGACGAAAACTTATTAAAATCAACACTACTTCAACATGGCTGTGATACAGAAGGAAATATATGAACATAATAAATAATCACTTTCCAGTACTTCCGGAGGGTTAACTTACGCCCTTACCTTAACGGAGATGAATTAGACGGTAACTTTCTTGATGCAATTCAATATTAATAAATAAAATCCTTAGAAATGCGCCGCAAGAAAGCTTTTCTCGTCGAAGCGAAGTCATCAAAAACCATAAACTAACTTACTTTTTTTTAAGGTTTTGAGCGTTGTAGCCGTGGCACCAAGTAAAGGCTAATAGTGATGTGCTGATTCGATTCACGATTTGTTTGTCGACTTCTTAAAAAGTGTATTTGAAAAGAAGGAAGGAATTTGAATCAATGACTAAGGAATTTAGTCATTGATTTGAATACACATTAGTTTTAATCCTTTGCTGCCTACCAATGCCAAATATAATAAAAAAAACCCAAGTAAACTACCATGTTTGCACAAATTGTCTAATAAAATTAAATCAAGTTCTTGCGCTACAATAATTTATGTCTCAAAAGACCGTGGCGTGAGGGTCACGGATATGAGATCGGCGTGACGCCGGTAATATTTTTAATGTTTTACATAATTTATGATCTTATTATGTTGTGTTCTTTATAATATTATGTATTGTAATGATTTTAAAAATTTTATCATTGATTATTGAATGACTAAACTTGTAAAACCCAAGGCCGAAAACGTAGAGGAAGAAATTTTTTAAAATGTATACTTTAAAGTGCATTAAGAATTTATTCTATTCAGCCTTATGGGGCAAAAAAGTCTAGCTGCTAGTCAGAGCATTAAGTTATTTATCTGCAACGTCCAAGCTATAAGCTTATTTATCAATGAGTAAAAAAAAATGGCGCGAAACTCTGAAAATGTTTTTCTACATAAAATTTAAAAAGTTTACTTTGTTAATTTTCGTGCCCTTGAAATAAATAAAATGATTGAACAGGCTCTGGACGAAAATATCTCGGAAAATGACGAGGAAGAAAGTTTTTTTCAAGACGTTGATATCCTCCAGAAACACGGTATAAATGTCGCTGATATTAAGAAATTAAAAGCAGCGGGAATCTGTACAGTAAAAGGAATACAGATGTCCACGAAGAAAAAACTGAACAACATAAAGGGTTTCTCTGAAACTAAAGTAGAAAAAATTAAAGAAGCCTGTCAGAAAGTAATTACTTCTGGATTCATGACTGCTTTAGAAGTGAGCGACCGGCGTAAACAAGTGTTCAAAATTAGTACTGGAAGTCATGAATTAGAGTAAGTACAACATTGTTACAGTTAAGAACCAACCAGGTTTAACTAATCATATGTTGGCACCTGTAATAAGTTAAACCTGGTTGGAACGGAATGCCTTTCGTAAGGACTTCACGCGTACGAAGTTATGGGCAGCCGCTAGTTACAAAATAATTTTATTATTCTCTACAGTAAGCTTCTTGCCGGTGGTATTGAATCGATGGCCATCACGGAAGTTTTCGGCGAGTTTCGAACTGGCAAAACTCAGATATCGCACACACTCTGCGTGACTACGCAAATACCCAACTCTTCGGGTTACCACGGCGGGAAGGTCATGTTCCTAGACACGGAACATACGTTGTATCCTTACTATATGTAATATTTTAAATCCGAAAGTAACTCTGTCTGTCTGTCTGTTACGCTTTCACGCATAAAGTACCTACAGGACCGATTTAAATGAAATTTAGTACAGATATAGTCCAGAGCCTAGGAAAGGTTATAGGCTACTTTTTAACAGACTCCGCTATAAGGAAGCAATGTTTTACCTGTTAAACGTCTCTACGCGGACGGAGTTGCGGGCGGAAAGCTAGTCCTTTATAAAAGGCTTATTCTATTTCAAGATGTTTTTGTATATGTCACTTCAGAGAGTTTCATCTCGCACTCAAGCGTACCATTAAAATGTATTTATATGAGCTAGGTATAAGTACATGGACAAGATTTCCGTTTATTTCATAAGTAGGTAACCGAACTGATGAAGTACTTTTCTAAACTCAAACCATATGTTTAAATCGGCAGTCGGCCGGATAGATTGAGACCCATCGCAGACAGATTTAACTTGGACCAGAATGCCGTACTGGATAATGTTCTCTACGCAAGAGCGTATACTTCAGAACATCAAGTAAGTTATGCTTTTAGTGCTGTTCTCATGCATTTATATTGAAGAAGATAATAATAGTAGAGCTACGTTGACACTAACCGAATACCCTATAACTAAATATTAGATTTTCCAATATCATCTTCCACATATGTATCTATTTAAAAAAAAACATAACTTTTTTCTAAATTTTCTACAATAAGAATGTTTCGTTCCATCATTGCTCTTGGCTCCAAGGGCAGTTATTCAAAGAGGCTATTGCGCCAGAGGTTGCCCTACTTATCTATCAATAGGTACCGTGACCACACCGTGACCATCGTCCAACAATTGAAGTTTAGACTTCCGTGAGCTTTTTTATTTTTAATGAGACTAGGAACCAGTTCTTCGTTTTAAGCATTATTTATGTATTTGAAATAAAACATAGACAATACTATTATTTATGTACCTCGTACCTTTAAGTTCCTATTTCCCTGCATTTAGCTAAGATATTATATATTTTATTAAATAAATAATTCAAAATAATAAATAAATACACTCAGGGGCACATTTAACCGTCCACTCATATATTAAGCCATATCGTTTGCTTATTTTAACTTACGATTTAATTGCTCGGCGTAACTTGTTGATGGGTATATCTGCATTAAATAAAACATTCATACCATCGGTTTCTTTACTTTTGTGGTTCCTATTCAACAATCATCAGTTTAGTCGCACTTTGACATCCTGGCTTTTTAGTTTAGCTGACGGATACATTATTGTTTTAAGACTTTATTGTACCAGGTATTTGATCAAAATCAACTTGTTAGGGTGCCGTGATTAAATTAAGACCAAAAAAATGCCATTGGATGCGGCTGGTGCAGCTAGGGCTGTGCCACTTGCAGACGCTAGGTTCAGACAGCGTATCAGCGTAGAAAAAAAACAACGGATGCTTGGATATCCTCGTACCACTATCCAAGATGCCATCCGGCTTTACAGAGAGACCGGTTCCTACACCAGAAGGCCAGGGCAAGGTCGTAGACGGTGTAAATTGGAGAGGGATGATCGATACATCGTCTTGAATGTTCTGCGAAATCGGTTTACTACAGCTTCTGAGGCTTGTAGCCGATTATTTGAAGTTCGAAATGTTAATGTTAGCCTACGTACAGTAAGAAGAAGGTTAGGAGAGCGGAATCTGAGAGCATTTAGACCAGCTCGAGTCCCAGAATTGACTGCAGCGCACAGAAGAGCGAGACTAAGATTTGCCCAAGAACATGCTAATTGGACTTCGGAACAATGGAAGATGGTTCTCTTCTCAGATGAGTCAAGAATCTCTCTACGCGGTCCATTAAGGCGCCAGCGAGTGTATAGACGCTGCGGAGAAAGGTTTGCTGAATGTGCTGTGGTCGGAACCGTAGGATACCAGGATGCTCTATAATGGTATAGGGTGGCAAATCTTACACTGCCCGTACAGAGCTGGTAATCTTTGAAGGAGACAGTATTAATGCTCACAGGTACGTGCCAGAAGTCCTAGAACCACAAAAAGTACTTTTTGCGCCTATCATAGGCAATAATTTTGTTTTAATGCACGACAATGCCCGTGCGCACACTGCGAGAGTTGTTACCGAGTACTTGGATGTCATCAATATTCAGCGATTACCTTGGCCAGCTCGAAGTTCTGACCTGAACCCAATACAGCATGTGTGGGACAACCTCAAAAGATGAATCCGTAGTCGTACACCAGCTCCAAGCACCTTCGATGAGCTAAGAGCACCAGCGATCGAGGAATGAGAGAAAAGCCCCCAAAGCGACATCCAAGACATAATGGATGGGCTTCCAAATTTGGTTGCAAGAAGTCATTAGGGCCAGGGGAGCAAATACACATTATTAATTCGTAAATATAGGGTACAATTTTCATTTAAATAAATTTTCGATTTTATAAATTTGTTGTACGAAAACTCTATTTTCACATTTAGTTTTTTTTTGTCATAAATAAACCATTTAACACCTTACAAATGTTTAATTTATGTTCGTCTATATCTGCTTAACTTAATATCATAACAAAATTTATTTCAATTAGTCTGACTTTTAAGAGAACTGAAAAAATGTAAGTGGCCGGTTAAATGTGCCCCTGAGTGTATTATATATTTTTGTTGGATTGCTTACTAGCAATGCTCTTTGCTCCTTGTCTATATCTATACTTCTATATCTATACTTCTATATCTATATCTATATCTATATCTATATAATCTATATAATATTATAAAGAGGAAAGATTTGTATTTTTGTATTTTTGTATTTTTGTATGTTTGTAATGAATAAACTCAAAAACTACTGGACCGATTGCAATAATTTTTTCACCATTAGAAAGCTGCATTATTCAGAAGTTACATAGGCTATATAATATTTTAAAAAAAATTAGGGATCCTTACTAAAACTCCAATAATGTAACCCAAGGTGTAAAAAATTTACCTGAAAAATTCCTTACGTCGCGTACGCTGCGAAAACTATTGATGATAGAACAAAATCATTTACTACGACTTTGTAGAACTTATCATTATCTATAAAAAGTGTCGCGACAGCATATGTCTAAATATTACAGTTATGTCACAGTAAGCGGTTTTTTATTCGAAAAATTTAATTTATATGCCGCCACATGAAAAGGCTCTTTATTTGTATCTTGGTATCAATCCTTATCAAAATAAATTAATTTATATGCAAGACGGCTTCAATACCTATTTATGACTTTTTGAATTATTCAATTCGGACATTTTATTCGGAAGATATCACGAGTTTAAAAATGCAAGTATTAGAAAAAAGTCGCGTGGTTGCCGCCACCGCGCTCAGTTAGCCAGCATGCGATGTAGGCTCCATGTTAGCATCACTGGGGTACGGGGGAGTCAATGTAATATGTAATATTAATATTAATGTAATATGTATATATATATTATTAATGTAATATGTATATATATATATCTATACTAATATTATAAAGAGGAAAGATTTGTATTTTTGTATGTTTGTTATCAATAAACTCAAAAACTACTGGACCGATTGCAATAATTTTTTCACCATTAGAAAGCTGCATTATTCAGAAGTAACATAGGCTATATTATATTTTTTAAAAAATAGGGATCCTTACTAAAACTCCAATAATGTAACCCAAGGTGTAAAAAATAGACCTGAAAAATTCCTTACGTCGCCTGCGCTGCGAAAACTATTGAAGATAGAACAAAACCATTTACTAAGACTTTGCAGAACTCATCATTATCTACAAAAAGTGTCGCGACAGCATATCTCTAAATATTATAGTTATGTCACAGCAAGCGGTTTTTGATTCTAAAAATTTAATTTATATGCCGCCGCTTGAAAGAGCTCTTTATTTGTACCTTGGTATTAATCCTTAAAAAAATAAGTTACTTTATATTCAAGACGACTTCAATACCTTTTTATAACTTTTTGAATTATTCAATTCGGACATTTAATTCGGAAGATATCACGAGTTTAAAAATGCAAGTATTAGAAAAAAGCGTGGTTGCTGCCACCGCGCTCAGCTAGCCAGCATGTGATGTAGGCTCCATGTAAGCGTCACTGGGGTACGGGGGAGTCAATGTAATATGGAATATAATATAATAATATTATAAAGAGGAAAGGTTTGATTTTTTGTTTGTATGTTTGTTTCGAATAGGCTCCAAAACTACTGCACCTATTTGAAAAAATCTTTCATTGTTGGAAAGCAACACTATCCCTGAGTGTCATAGGCTTTTTTTGATAAAAAAAAAATAGATTTCTCTTACGGGGTTAAAATATATTACATAGAGATAGAGATATCCCCGAAGCAAAGCGAGGGCGGGTCGCTAGTATATTATAAAGAGGAAAGGTTTGATTTTTTGTTTGTTTGTTTGTTTCGAATAGGCTCCGAAACTACTGCACCGATTTGAAAAAATCTTTCACTGTTGGAAAGCTACACTATCCCTGAGTGTCATAGGCTTTTTTTAGATAAAAATAGATTTCTCTTACGGGGTTAAAATATATTACATAGAGATAGAGATATCCCCGAAGCGAAGCGAGGGCGGGTCGCTAGTTATTAATAAGAATGTAGGCACTCACAAAAACATCATTATTTTGGTTGATAGAGCAACGGTGGCACTATACCTTGGTGATTCTTCTTCTTCTTCTTTTTTTTAACATTAGAAAAACGTGTTCAACATTAATAAGTGGATAGGTGGATACATAAGATTCTAATAGTACCTAACCTACTAGGTAGTAGGTAGTAGGTCCGGTAGGAGGTCCTACCGGTGCTTCTACTTAGGTATTAAATAATTTAAGAAAAAACTGCACCTTTTAGGCAGAATTACTAGACTACGTCGCTGCGAAGTTCCACGAAGAGGCAGGGGTGTTTAAGCTGCTCATCATCGACTCAATAATGGCTCTCTTCAGAGTGGATTTCTCTGGACGTGGGGAACTAGCCGACAGGCAACAGAAACTAGCTCAAGTGCTTTCTAGGCTACAAAAGGTAACTAAATCATCATTCATTTGAAGGTATTAAGAGTCTTCCAGTCCAATAGGAAGTACTTACGCTACGTCTTGCTCTCACTGCGAGCAGATTAAATAAATAGTACCTACCTACCTAAGTAAAGGTACCAGTGAATTTACGTCCCAAACTATTCATGACGACTATTGTGTACCTACCCACAAATATGTGTCCTACTAAACAGACACGTATAAATAACTTAGCAGATTTGACTAAACCCTTCTAATATTTATTTTATTGTTCGTTATGCATACCTAAGTTTGAAGTGGTCAGTCCTGTTTGTTACCTTTGATCTTACGTGAGAATTAAAAGTTCAAGATCATTCATTAGCCACGCGATAACTACGCGTCCGGCTGTGGTAACCCGTCCGGGAGGTGACTGACTTTAAGATGCTACGCAATTTGATAAAGAACTCGACGAAAAAAAAAGTATAAATAAAACCGATAATATGGATCAAAGTTTAGTAACAACTTTAGTAAAAAATCTGATTGCAATGACGATGGCGCTTTTAGCTAGGTGTATATTTGCTAATTTACGAATTATACTTTGTAACTACATACTTTTGCTTTAAATTAGGCAGGTACCTTACCTGCAGTAAACACCCAGTGGGTGCTGGTTTATTATTAGAAATAGAAATATGTTTATTTGTTGGAAATATGGTATAAACAGGTGTTACATTTTATAAGGTCCGCGTTTTATAATATTTCACCATTTTTGGCATACAAATTTTATTTTGAGTACCTACCTACAAGAGAGTAGGTACTACCTTCTTAGGTCTTATACAATCAACTTATGAAATATTTTGTAATAGTAACTATTATTATTGCGAATATGTAATAGCAATTTAAACAAACAATGTCTATTTAGCAATAATATCGCCAAAGCAAAATTAAAATAGGTAGGTACGTAAAATATCTTGAACAAATAATACTTCAAATTATTAATTGAAATTATTATGATGTTCTTATATTTTTTTGTAACTATAGATTTCGGAAGAGTACAACGTCGCTGTATTCATAACGAATCAGATGACCGCCGATCCTGGCGCCACATTGACGTTCCAAGCCGACCCGAAGAAACCCATCGGAGGCAACATCCTTGCGCACGCGTCTACCACCAGGATTGCCTTGAGGAAAGGTCGCGGGGAGAACAGGATCGCCAAGATCTATGATTCCCCTGACCTTCCAGAAAGTGAAGCTACCTTTGCCATCACTAACGGGGGAGTGGCCGATGCTAAAGATTAATAGTTTAGGATTCTAGATTACTTGCACTTATTTAAGTTTTTTGTCTATTAAGTTTTAAGAGATGTATCGTCCTCCATAATGACGTAATGAACTTACTTACTTAGTAAGTACGTACCTGTTAATTAAATTGATATTCATATTTTTTATTTGTTTATATTAAATGTATCCGTCGTGTATGTGTAGTAGGTATCTCTGTATCTCTCGGAGTGCCTTAAACTTATTCACACGTATCAAAATGGATGTATGTTATAATAATGTAAGTAGGTAATAGCTAATCATATTGACTGATAAGGCACGTAATTCGTTACGTAGTTTAGGTAAATAAAATAACTAGGTGTCCGCAGGTACTAAATATACCTAAGGTATCTAATATTTTAAAGTTTATGTACCTTTCTGCCCAGGAGTTGTCTACTCGGATAAATGAACTTTGTGCAACACATCTAAAACTACATAAATACATATTGTAGAAGTTTAAATTTACGCAATATCTGTATGATATGATAACAGTACTACATAAAGTGAAGTTATTGACCTACAAATATAGGATTCAGCAGATAACATCATTAACCCCTAACCCCGCATGGCAACGTCTAGACGGCCTAAAGTCCAACTGTTCAATGAAGTCGATTCGCATTCGTCACTCCAAACGTGGCGCGGTGGCGTGACTCTATTGAGCCAATTATGTTCTCGGCACGATCGCTAGGATGTGATAAACAAATCGTATCGTGCTAATATACCTACGTATCTAAATGTAAATAATATATCATACTACTATTGGTCATTCACTAAAACATCTAATCAAAACAAGTAAAAAATCCTGGGTGTAACTACTCGCTGAAATAATGTTTAGTGAAACAATTGATTAGGTTAACCATGAATACCTACGGGAGACGTAAAGGATTTAAATTAATAAAAATTCTCGTATTCAATTTATCTATGTTATTTTTACAGTTTCATTAACTGTCAAATAATTTCAACTCTGATGTATTTTTAATGTATGTAATGTAATGCACCACAAAAAGACGAACGAACCTCACCCAGAAAATAAATGGTATAGTAGATAGATGAATTTGAATACATTTGTCATATATTTAAATGATGAATATTTTACAAAATTTCGGATTGGAAGTCTTTTTTCATTGAGAGTATTGAGAATGCTGAATACTTGAATTGAAGGCGCTGCTGATAATTTCGTTGACGTCATTGGCCGGATCGCGCCGGTCGGCTCCTCACTATTTTGTCACCGTATGCGTGACAGATGTCAGTCTTTTGGTGAAACTGTTTCGGAGGAGTTGTGAATTCAGTGTTCGTGTATTTTCGATTTATTAATTTATTTCACTTATTTAATCGATTCCGTTTTGATGAAAATTTAAAATACCCGCTAAAGTCTATTCCCAAATAAAAATGGAAGGTAAAAACGAAGAGAAAAAACAGATTCGCGTGTGGTGCGACGGATGGTGAGTAATGATTTTCAATTAATTTGTAGAAATGATTTCAATTGGAAAACACATAGAATTATTACTGAATAACTTGTATTTGTAAATACTCCATACTCCTAATGACTCAGTAAATTGGTGATACACCTATTAAAAAAGCAATCATTAAACATCCGGCGTAAATCAAGGTTTTATTTTCGTCCACGCCTACAGAGAGCTATCGAATTAAACTTGTTTTTTTAGAAATTTGCTATTCGATTCATGGTTACTGTTTGTTTATTCTCTTCAAATTATTAATTTCAGTACACTTTACTGGCCTTGACAAATATTATGCCTATAAAATAGGGTATAATTAATACTTTTAAATTCGATAACCTTTTCTAGCTTACAAGTAAAGGAATTGCTTTATGTACCTATTTTATATTACAGTTACACATCAATACCATTATGTGGTTTTAAAATATACACTAACTTTTATTGACACAACATTGTAATTTAATTTTCATGTTTAAAGTTTTAAAAATTACTACCAGTGTTCATAATAATTCCACATGCATGTATATTTTATCTATTAGATGTATTTTTTGTAAATTGGTAAATAATCACATCGGAATAGGACTGGAACCTCAATGGTTCAGAGGCATTGGGTTCATGTCCCTACTCAGTCAAGAATGTGTCTTTTTTCCAATGTTCGATTTGCAGTAGAGCTTGATGTAGACAAAAAATTTTACACCCTCGAGTAATTATAGAATTACTTCTATTTCAGTTACGATATGGTACATTTTGGTCACGCTAACTCCCTCAGACAAGCAAAGGCTTTAGGAGATGTATTAATAGTAGGAGTGCACACTGACGAAGAGATTGCCAAGCACAAGGGACCTCCAGTTTTCACACAGGAAGAACGGTACAAAATGGTCAAAGCTATTAAATGGGTGGATCAGGTTGTTGAGGGAGCGCCCTATGTCACAACGCTGGAGACATTAGACAAGTATCATTGTGACTTCTGTGTGCATGGTGGTAATAATCTGTTTATATTTATTGTTGCTTAAGTTAAGACCATTAAATAACAGTCATCATGATCATTTAATAAAAAAACATGCATCTTTTGACTAATTTAATAAGTGCTAAATAATGGTGATTCTTTGTTTTGTAAATATAAACAAATAATTCATTACATTCTGTTTCATATAATTTCTTTAATTAGGTAATTAATTAACATGTTGCATTGGTGGTGATGTCTAATTACATTATTATCCAGGGTCCAAGCGATTCTGTAATTACATTGTGTGAGATGCAGGTGTTGAGACAACACTGAATACAATATAATATGTTTACATAACATTTATCACAAAAATAGACCAACATCATTATACTACCATGACTAATATAAATAACATGTTATCTGAAAAGCTAGTTTATTTTTGAGTCACCAGTTTATCTTAATACATAGGTACTACAAGTTTCCTATCAGATGTATAGATATACTATCAATTTTGAATTAATCACATAAATGTATGTGGCATTTTGGCTTCATTCTGCACACCATAAATATAATTTATTTATTTTTATTATTATAAGATAACTAATGAAATGAAATGAAATGAAATAATTTATTCTGCAAGTAGATTTCATGAAACTCTTTCGCATGTCAAATCACAGGTTAATTAATTACAAATAAATAATAATATGTACAAGTTACATAATTCTTGGATGTCCAAGCGAGCAGCACATCATGTCCATGGATTCTTATCATTCAAATAGTCTTCTACTTTATAGTACCCCTTTTTCAAAAGACAAGATTTAATATAGACTTTAAATTTATACAACGGCAATTCAATAATATTTTGCGGAATTTTATTGAACAATATTATACTTAAACCTATGAATGATTTTCCAACTTTTTGAAGCCTGAGTCTTGGAACGGAAAGCTTATATTTATTTCTGGTGTTAAAATTGTGAGAATCCGACTTTTTATTTAATAAGTGCATGTTTTTATGAACATGCACGATACAATCTAAAATGAACTGAGAAGCTACGGTTAGAATATCTATATCTTTAAAAATATCTCTAAGGGAGTCGCGCGGTCTTATACCATATATGGATCTGATGGCCCTTTTTTGTAGTACAAAAATGGTTTGAATGTCTGTAGCAGATCCCCACAGCAGAAGACCGTATGACATAACACTATGGAAATAGCTGAAATAAACTAATCTTGCCGTTTCAATGTCAGTCAACATCCTGATTTTTCTGACTGCATACGCAGCTGAACTAAGTCTATCTGCCAGAACAGAGATATGAGGTCCCCACTGTAACTTAGCATCTATAGTGATTCCTAAAAATTTTGTAGATTCAGTTAATTCTACAATTTCCTTATTTACAATAATGTTAGTATCAACTTTTCTTACATTAGGCATTGTAAATCTTATACATTTCGTTTTTTTTGCATTTAACAATAAATTATTTGTATTAAACCAGCGCAGAACTTGCGAGAGGGCACAATTACTACTTACTTACCAATTAAATGATTGTGTTTAAAGTTATGTTCCTGCAAGTAATGGTCCAAAACCAAATTAATATTTAATATTTTTTTTGTTGTGTTTTCTAAGTAAGGTTTTAGATTTAATTTATGAAAACAATGAATTATACTGATTGTTTTAATGTGTTTTTCAGATGATATTACAGTGACAGCTGATGGAGTTGATACATATCATTTGGTTAAGAAAGCTGGCAGATACAGGTAACTTTAAGATTTTTTTTTTACAAAAAGTGTTATTGTTTTTGAGTTTTGATTTATTTGTTGTATAATGTGATTGTGTATTTCAGGGAAGTGCTAAGAACAGCTGGCGTGTCAACCACAGACTTAGTTGGACGAATGCTACTTCTTACAAGAGAACATTTCAAGTAATAATATGCTTTTATATTATTTTAACATACATTCATAAACTCGATCCTCATAATAAAATTCATATATTCAAGTGAATGACCATTTGATGATACTTTATTAAATCTTTGAGCTAATTTATTCGGTGCATTGACCACATTATGTTGTTTTGAGATATTTCATCTTCTATATCACAATTTAATTTTCTGTGGGTCTCTCTACTGCTTGCCCTCAGGTAGAGTGAGGTCATCCTGCTAGACCTTTATAAAAAAAAATATTTTCAACCATTTCATTCACATTATCATGAATGCGTTAATTGCACTTAAGGTGTTTTATAATTTCCAGGAGAGGTGACAAAGAATACTCAGTGGCGTTGGAACACTCGTCTAACCTGGGCACGGACCGGACGGCGCGGTCGCCCTACACGGGATGTTCGCAGTTCCTGCCCACCACACAAAAGATCATACAGTTCAGCAGTGGACTCTCACCGAAACCTACAGATAAGGTATTTTGAATATTTACATCAAATTTTGCTCACAGTGTTTACGCTTTGGTTAAAGCTAATTTACTATAATTTTTGTGCAAACCTTTAGCTTCAGTCAAATAATCGATTTGCATGTACCGATTCAGAATTTATGTTATCTATGTGTATTATTTATTATCCATCAACTGATTTCTGTTCTAATATCATCATCATCATCATCATCCCATAAACTAGGGCGATAAGCCTTAGTCAACCACGCTGGCCAAGTGCGGGTTGGTCGACTACACAACCTTAGAATTTCTTCGTAGGTGCAGGTTTCTTCGCGATGTTTTTCTTTACCGTTCGAGTGCCGAATAGTCGTACATATGAATTTCAAATTTGAGAAGCACAGTGGTAGATGGAGGGGTTTTGAACTGACGACACTCGCATGGCAAGCAACGACCTTAACCACTCGGGCACCGTCGCTTTAAATCATAAATAATCCGCGAATTTTGTCAGTAAAATTAGTTTTATTTAAAGTGATCGCGCAAATAATAGGCAAAAACTATAATACCTACCAAAAGCGAAAGACGCTCATACATGCTTCTAAGTGAGAACTTAAATAATAATAATTTATCCTTACCCCGAAGAAATATTCATACTTTAAGGTTAGCATAAAAGACTGATACTCGCCAAAAAAAGGCATTCAGAAGGTTAAAATTGATTTTGTCTTTGTCTTGTATTTATAGCGATTTGGCTGTAATGCGTAGGTTTTAATGTATGATGATGATTCGCAACAACTACATCACATTTCGGTATTAAAGAATATGTACATATTTATTGTACCTCGTAAATACCAATAACGTGGATATCGTAATAATTAAGCAGAGTACATTATGTATATTATTATTCATTCGAGATTTCACATTTTAAATTGTGCGCAGTAAATACTTGTTGGCATTGAACTCCGACATGTGTAGGATAGTAAATAGACGTACATGAGAAATAAAAATACTATATACTGGACTTAATGCATATCCTATGTAATCGTAAAACGTTATATTACACGTCTTATGCTTAATTTTTAAACACAATTTATTTTTATTTTTCTTTCTATGTACCTGCTATCTACCTACACCTACTGTACTACTTATAATTCAATATTGGCACTTAAACATTGTGATGGTGTGATACAAGTTACCTTTATATAAAGAAAACACTTAAAACTATTTTGTATCTGGTTCAAGAAATAAAGGTATGTACTAATTTAAAATTTTTTTTTAAAAAAACCGAATTTATTAATTCTTTATTTTATCCATTGGATTGATACCAAATAGGCAACTGTTGGATAACATTGCATTTTATAGACGACAAGCCATAAATAAGGCTAGCGCTGGAATATTGCGGGTTTCAATCTACGCGTGTCAAAAGACCACGAGGCATTAATTATATGTTATCATTACAGATAGGTTTACGTAATTGGCCGATTTTCTCGGCTGATAAAATGAAGATGACAAATGTATTGTTCATGTTGCTGCTAGATATGGCCTGTTTCCCTTATCGTGAAACGTTCAATCGTCGTTGCTATTTATTAAGAGTGTATTTGAGTCATGCAATAGTTATCGTATCAAATCTTTACGGAAGCAATCTAAGTTCGACTTCAAAGACAGATATAAAATAATAACAGGCCAAGTGCGAGTTGGACGAGGGCGACGTCGGGTTCCGTACCAATATTGTAAAGAAAACACGTTTTTTTTATGGGACCCCCCCTAAAATATTAATTTTATTTGTATGTACTTGTATAGAGGCAATAGATGAGAGACGGGCGGACGGGAGGACAACGCAGTCTCAGTAATAGGGTCGTTTTTACCCTTTTGGGTACGGAACACCCACAACTACGAACAAAAATTTGACGTCTTCGTTCTTGAATTTGTGAATTAGAATAGGTATACAAAATCATAACTAATATTTAATCCAACTCGTTAGCAGAAATACAAAATTCAAAACACCTTGACTGACATATTCATGTTGGTGTCTTTACTAGTCTCTGTATGATTGACACTGTAATAACTGTTAACCTTTTAAATATACATACATACCTACTATTTATAAGATGTATTACTATTATTTATTTGTAATATGTCTTTATTTTTTGTTATTATATCGAGTGATATTTATCTAACATCACTTAATATAATAAGCAGGTACAAGAAGAAGATAAGTAGGTAATCTGTTACTCATTAAAGTCTTTAGGAAACTGCCCGCCAGATAAGCTTCATCACGATGGATCTCAAAAGTATTAAAACGTTAATTTCATTACCTTTCGTAATCATATCGTATTCAGTAGATCGTATCTATCATGCGCGCGTATGGGAAGTGAATAAATACAAATCAGCATAACTTCTGTTAATGATGCGGATCAAAAGTAATCGTTACATGCAAGGCATGCATATGCTAGAGCGGAAGTCCCTGTATCTAAATAAAATATTAATATTCAATATTGTTATATTAAGACTGGCTCCATGGCTGAATGGATAGTACCCCTGTCCTGTCCCATGCGCCGAGTGTTGCGAGTTCGATTGCCAGTTGGTGCAAATATTTGTGATGGACATCGGTGTTCCGTGTTGTACACGTACATAAATAAATAACACTGTGTGGTTACATATTGTTCCTGGTATCCGTAACACAAGTACTTAAGCTACTTACGCGGGTATCAGATCAGATTAATGTACGTGTGTGATGTATTGTAGTCTTAAATTAATTATTTTTTTTTATTCATAAAAGGTCAATCATGACCTTGATCAATGAGTTCGCTCGCGACCATGATTGGTGTAATCCAGTCGAAACGTCGGGCAGTAAGTAGCTAAGTATTTGCTACTCCTAATATCGCGTGCAGACCCATAAAGACTAATATTTAGGTCAATCATAGCCTTTTCAACGACGAATATCTCCTGACTAAGCATATCAAAGAAAGTGAATTACCAATGACTTTATTTATTTAATATTTACAGGTAGTATACGTAGCGGGCGCGTTCGACTTGTTCCACGTGGGTCACCTGGACTTCCTGGAGCAAGCCCACGCCCAAGGCGACTTCCTCATCGTGGGGCTGCACACCGACCTCGAGGTGAACCGGTACAAGGGCTCCAATTACCCCATCATGAATCTGCACGAGAGGGTGCTGTCGGTTCTGGCTTGTAAGGTGAGTACTTCATATGAAATAACATATTGTTGTAAATGCTAGGATTTTTTTGGGTCTCTCTTTCTCTTTCTCTCTCTCTTTCTTATTGCACTTTTAGGACTTACATTTTTAGGAGATATTCCTTTAGTACTATGCTAATGTTCCTTTACCCATTAAGAGCTAAAATTAAAGAGGACTTATTGCCATCTATTAAATATGTATACCGTTTATTTTGGCACCTGTTACCAATTTGTAGTCAAATAGCAGAAATAATAATTTGTAACACACAATGTTTTAGTATTATACATAAAATATACTTCTTGTCTTTTAAATGTTGTACTTACACTTATTTTTATGACAACGAATAGATATTTAGTATGTGTATAGCATCATAAAAACACATGTGCAGGAAACTAGTAATAAAATGTATTGGGCTTTTCAACCATCATTTCTCCACTTTGTCTCAAGAATAGGCATGAGTATAAAAAGACATACTTGTGTCCAAATTATAGGGTAATTATTCCCTTTAATTTGGACACAAGTATGTCTTTTTTAATTGAATGTGAACCTTATGCGAATAGGTTAAGGTTCAAAGTAGGTAACATCTTTGGGCCGTTGCGTAACTCAGTATATGTTTGCAGTACGTGCACGAAGTTGTGATTGGTGCTCCGTACAGCGTCACGGCGGAGCTCATGGACCACTTCAGGGTGAAGGTGGTGTGCCACGGCCTCACCGCCATCGCGCCCGACGCCGACGGCACAGACCCTTACAAGGTGCCCAAGCAGCGGGGGTGCTTCAAGGTATGCGACTACGTACTGACTGGCTCGGTGGAACAGTGGTTAGTGACCCAGGTTCACTAGCTACGGTTTCAAGGGTTCGATTCCCACCCCGTACAAATATTTGTGTGACGAACATCGATGTTTGTTTCGTGTCTGGATTATTTAATATATTTAAGTATATTTGTGTATCCACTGTTGATTCTGATATCCGTAACACAAGTGCTTAAGCTACTTACAACGAAATCAGAAGTGTATGTGAAGTTGTGTAATACTATCATAGACAAACAAACAAAACAAAATGGAGACCAAGAAATACCTTCATATAGGTCAAATCTTAAAGAGAGGTCAAATCAAAGTACCCGTAATCGACGAGCGTGCATGAAGAGGTTGATGGATGTGGAAGAAGCGAAAGTGGTGTGCTAGGACCATAGCACATGGCAGGAAGTGATCTCTGCCTACCCCTCTGGGATAAAGGGCGTGAATTTTATGTATGTATGTACTATGATAGCATCAAAGCATTCTATGCAATAATAGGGATATTTTATATACGACTAGTGACCCGCCCTTGCTTCGCTTCGAGGTTGAATTGAGCACCTTATAGTGCACAAATGAGGAATGAGCGCATATCTAACATAATCTTATTATAACATAGGTATTGTAGAAATAAATAAACAGTAACTTTCCATTTCTCTGTACTTATTTATTTACAAAAATAAACGTGTTCATTTACACTTACAACGAACACGTGTGATCCTAGTAATGATGACTATGCCACGTTCGTGATAAGATTACTTAATTAATGCATTAAATAGTAATACTGATTAGCGATTTGTCCGCTTACTGATTCGCGTGCATGTTAAATATGTTGTTATTGATTATTTATAATAATGAATAAGAATCATAACATTTTATCGATTAGTTGAATGCCCTGTCTGCTGCGTTTATAATAAAATGTCGTGTTTAATAAATATAGTGACTTCGTAGGCATACCTTTCCAATATTATTTGTTGCAATATCAACTGATATAGATTCTTTGTATAACCGTTTAGTCCATCAACCTATTTGATAGCACAAACGTTTGATCTAATTTCGCTCTTATCTAACAATGTGAACATGTCTGTAGACATGAATTAAAATAGATGTGACTGGCCAGTGTGTGTTGAGTAATAAATAAAGCGGAGAGATATTTCAAGCTAGATCGATATAGGTAGATTGATTGGACGTATCGATGACGACGCAACGAATAGCCATAACAAGAAACAATATGATGTATCTTAGTAAATATGATGGCTTTAAATTATTCTATTGTTTCCTGTAATAATAAAAAAAAAATTCATGAAGATAATAATTTTATTATGCACTATTATTCACGTATAATTCTACACATACCTACTTACTTTAACTAAACTTATTTTGGTAATTTCACAGATCTTGAACTCTGGCAACACCATGACCACAGACGACATTGTACAACGAATAATACGCCACAGACTTGAATTTGAATTGAGAAATTCTCGTAAAGAGCAGAAGGAGCTCACTTTGGTGAAATCGATCCAAAATAACCACGGCAAAGAAAATGGGAAGCAGAACGGCGACTGCGAACATAAAAATAACTCAACAGAAGTCCATTAGACAATTCGCTTAAACCAAATATATCTTTAGATTCAATGTGCTATCTAGGGAGTCATGTATTTATTAAATTAATGGTATGTAGGTATTCTGTTATATTTGATCGACTTGGAATCACCATGGTGTCGTATTTTGAATACTGTTGGGCATTTGGTAGATGATAATAATAATTATACCTATTGCTTTATTGAAATCACAAGCTGATTTGCCAGTAAAAATACATATCGATGAATAGATATAATTGTCTCTATGTCATTACAATATAGATCAGAGGCATAATAAATATATGATTACTTTATGTATTTTTGTTGGTAAAAGTGATATGTATAAGTATTCAAGCTTTAAATTTTCTCTGTATACCAATAATCGCACATGGGTAATTGGAAATGCAATAATCATGATTAAATCTGACCCTTTTATTTTGATGATCAAAAAAGCAATATAAGAGTTTAAAAGTATTTTTTCGTAATATATCACCCAGTTCAACAGTGCGATCCAATATCCTTGCAATATCTAGTCAACGTATTTAGGTTTTGGTTGTTTAACATATTTGTATTGCTTGAAAAATTTGTAATTTCATCTAATTGTACCTATCAGATTATTTGTGTTATTCTATGAAAAATCAATACCAAAAATACCTTAAGGAAATACAGTTATTTATTGTTACAAATCATCATCAGAAAGTTTAGCAGACTTCTATATACAAAACAATATTTTTTAATGCTTAGGTAATTATTATTTACCCCTTGTAATATGTTTTGTTTCTTTATAGGGTTTTATATTATATCGAAGAAGATAATTGCTTTTTGGAATTATTTATTTTGAAGGGGAGGGAGGGTAATTTTGTTACTAAAATTCTTGCAACCATTTCCATAATGATTCTAAATTTGAGATTAGTAAATTATAATACATATGTATGTGTAAGCTGTGGAATTCTTAACTATTATAGTGTATTCCATATTTGCCCGCCTATTAACTCGTATTTTAGAATTTAAAATAGGGTAGTTGCCTATGTTTGTCTCTGCAATTATGTGATTTACACACACACACTTATTAATAAATCTATAAAATAATGTTAATTTAGCCAACTTGTTACATTTAGATATTTATTTGTATACTAAGTATATGCATATATACGCTATAAAGATCGTCCTTTATTTTGACAATAACTTGCAATTACATTTAAAAATAAGTCAGAATTATATTTTTTTTTAATATAATAATAGTCTGCTACCCTATTTATGACATACACAAAAAATGAACACACATTCAATGCAGCAAATAAGCCGTAAAACATAATCAAAGTTTGATAGCAAGATCAATAGTAAATGTTTCTTATTCTTAACTGCAATAATTAACAAACATTTATGGATACATATTTACCAGGCTTCTTGAAAGCTTCGGATGATAAAGTTTATGAATTATGCTATATTATATATTTCAATTATTATGTAATTAGGTATTTATGATGTTATACTTTAGTTAATTCGTGATAAATGATTGAATACTTCTATACATATAAAAATTGTATTAATTTAAAATAGGAAATTTTACCTACATTGTATAGAAATGAGCCGAATTTAATTTAATAAAATTTGTGTTCCCATTCCATTCCATACCAGACGAGACGAGGTAAAATTTAAGTGGACAAATTCTAGGCATTTATGTCGTATTCTATCGTAAATATATACATTGAACTGTAACTATTCGTATTAAATGGATTCAAGTCAATGAAAATGTTTTGATTTATATTCCTTTTTTACCGACCTATTTTTCACGTTTACAAAACACAAAACTATATAGGAAACCTATTGCGAAATTCCTTGGCGTGAGCAGAAATAACAAACGAATAAAGTAAGCAATAAGAAATTATACATTCCTATGGAGGAATCAATGTATGGGAATAAAAATAATTAAGGCTTTTGTTCAACAGTGGCATGATACAGTTTAAGAAAAAAATTGGATGTTTGTAAAGTAGGTTTACGATTGAGATGTTTACGTGATAACGTAACTTAAACTTAACTGCATGAGAAAATCTCCATTCGTTTGTATGCCGCTAGAGTGAGAGAGACAGAAGATCGGTCCACTCACTCGAACGCTATGCCCCAGCCTCCGCTCGTGAGGATTCCGCGTGACAACTGACAAGTTTCACGGAATGACTGGCAGCGCTCGAGATGAGACGGGAGATCGGTCCGTCTCTCTCGTTATACCTGCGATCGCGCTCGTGAGGTTTTGGTGTGACACAAGTTTCTGAATATGTCACCCGACTAAAACGTTGGCGAATGACTTAATATTTAGCAATTTCTACAAAAATGTGTTGGTATGTAAACAATAATCAGATAACACGATAGGTTTGGCAGAATACTGGCTCGAATACATTTGATTTTGTCATTGACCACTAAGACAACATTATATTTATTATCATTATATTTACATTGAAGGTTATTTGAATTACAAAAAATACTACTATTATTCGGCATGTGACGATGCACAGCATCTGTGAGAGTGCGTCCTCTTCCGGTCAGCAATTTATGGGCGATCAAAGCGCCCTCTATATTGAAATATCTTGATTATTTTAGTAGTTAAATTCACTTACTTCCGTTTGGCGCCATTTTTAGTCACCTTAATGGGTCTCGTGCCGAGGATCCTCATAGCGTCTTCAACTTTCGTGTTAGCAATATCATAAGCAAAAACTCTGCTTAAATCGTTCCCGAAAGTTGTTTTAATTTAAATATATAATCCGCTTATCCTTAATTCACTAGTAAGAAGTGTTTGTAAAACGGGAAAAAGTGAATCAAGTGATAGAAAGTGTATTGATGGTGGTCAATGAAGACCACGCCGCCGCCGTCTCCCTCGAAGGAGGCATGCGATGACCTGCGTGTAGGTTCTTAAGCTGCGCAACGGTGGCACAAAAATACAAAGTAAGACACCAAAACAAGGTACGTTCGAGTGTTGAAATTTCAACCTTCTTTTGGATATAATGAGTGATCTCTTTGAATAAAGAATGTTTTAACAAATTGTTAATGCACGTTTTGAATAAGGTACCTCCAACCAAAAATAACGAATCGTTCACGTTCGAACATTCCGAAACTGATTTTTAATATAATTTTTTTTTTTTTTTTTAACTACCTTTTGCTATAAACTTAAATAACCCACAACCAACATTGGGGAAGTTAAAATAGCATCGAAAACCTAAAATGCTCTATAAATTAAGCTAATATCATAAAAACTGGAAGGAGGTACGTTATTCGTAAATTTGTAACCTTATGTCCACAACCAGATTTTGTGGAACGTTGCATTAACGATGAACTACGTCAGTTCATGAGAGGCAACGTCTTCATGATCTCAGCCTACCCTTCGGGGAAAAAGGCGTGATTTTTTGTATGTCTATATATGTATGAGAGGCAACGTCTACGTAGCCGTAAGGTCACTCTCTTTGTTTTATACTTAACTATACACTTTACTTATCTTTACATTTTGTTAAATGGAGATGCCTCACTAGATAAGAGCTCTCGCATACAAACACAAATAGAATGGATCAGTGGATACAACACCGGTTTAACGTTCCTGTTCTCGGTGACGAGTATCTTCTAAATCTCACCGAAGCCACATTATGTAATTGTTCATTAATAATGTTTTTTTTTTTTTTTTACCACTTATAAATACCTAAACCAAATCAAAATATACCTCATACCTCAATGGGTTTCGACCCATTTCTGGAGGCTGTCTACGAGCGTATCGTGGGCAGTAGCAGGCGTATGAAGCTCCGAAGGCCAACCTGAAAATGATGCCGAGGAAGCGTCTGCCATTCACCTCCAAGCCTGTGCTTGTCTCATCAACCTACACAGAGCTATATACGGCGTTGCAGAAAAGGGGGCTGCCTCCGAGCGTATCGGAGGCAGCGGCTGGCATATCTGGCTCTGAAGGCCAACCTGAAAATGATGCTGGGAAAGCGTCTGCCATTTACCTCCAAGCCTGTGCTTGTCTTACCAACACAGAGCTATCTACAGTGTTTCAGAGAGGGGGCTGCCTCCCGAGCGTATCGGAGGCAGTGGCAGGCATATCTGGCTCCGTAGGCCAACTAGAAAATGATTCTGGGGATGTGTCTGCCATTTACCCCCAAGCCTGTGCTTGTCTTGCAACACAGAGCTTTTTACTGCGTCTCAGGACCTGACAATGTACAGAAATGAGCGGACAAATCAAAACCCTCTTAGAACAAAAGGTTCTCGAGAAGCCCAAGGAGAATCAATGAGGTTCTTCTCATTCATGTTATCCGCACAAAGAGCGATGGTTCCGAAAGACCAATATTATTAACTCCACAGTTAATACATTGTACTAAAGAAAGTTGAACTATCTTCGCATCACCAAATTCCGGAAAACCTCTAAGCAAACTATTTGATGGGAAAAATTATAGTTCCACGTGTCGATAACGAAAAGTCATCGCAGGTTTATATCAAAGACGAACCTTCTGGTGAACAGCCTACCCTTTGGCCTATCCTGCGTACCAAAATCATTGCAACAGTTAATTACTGGGTGGCTCGGATACTTTGAAACGAAGGTATGAGGGTATTCATATAATAGTAAGTGGTCAAGTACATAATTTAATGTCAAAACGGTTCAGTTTAATCGTTAAGCAGGTGAGAACAATATTTTCATGTGAATTATGTTGTGTGACTTATGTTAGTGACTTATGTTCTCCGCAACAGCAATTAGATTGAACTATCGATATCAAAAAGTCCTTAATTGTTTCACCCAGGACATAAGAGTATCTAGGTTTTGGAAGGAAAGTCATAAGTTCTTCCGCAAACATATATGTGACATGACTCAGTGGATCAGTGGTTAGTGACCAGTGGTTCCAAGAGTCGTGGGTTCGATCCCCACCCGGGACAAACTTTTAAGTGAGCTACATTAGTTTCATCGAGCGTCTGAAGTATCTGAAGGGTAAATATGCATGCACGTGTGTCGTGTATATATGTATTCATAACTAATTGTTTAGTTTGGGGTCAGATGACCGTATGTTTAAATGTCCAATACAATTATTAAAAGATATACTCGTTTATTAGCGAGGTCCTGCCTACCTTACTAGATGCATATGTAATTGCGCCAGCAAATTGTGGCCATACAATTAGTAAATTTTGCCAGCTTTGTAACTCTGAAAGAAAATGCGGGATTCCATATATCTCATTCTCTTGATGCGATAACAGTCGGTCAAGAATTTGCCTTCATATCAGAAATGAGTGCGCATATAAAATCGTGGCTTAAGACCGCAAGGCAAGGTCTTTTAAGGAAACCTCCATACGAGATTCCTGTTTAATATTTTCTGACAAAGGACGCCTTATACGCCTAACTAGACGAATCCGACTGAAGTGTCGCGAAACTGAACCCTAGACCAGACAAGCTGTCATTTCGATATGAAATCATTTAAAAAACTGCGTAAGTAATTTTTAAATCAGTCTCCCAAAACTAAGAGGGGGGAGGGGATGCCCTTAACTCTAGCCATCTGCTCGACCTGAAACACCTATTAGCGCCTTCTAGGCCAATGGAACATATTTCTCACTTCTTCCCTCCTATAATTTTCTTAATCCAGTCACATACCTGACCGCTTCATTCAGATAGCCGACCGTCTGTTACAAGGCAAATAAGCTGCGGAATGGCGTCTGAATCTGTGGTGTCCATTATTACACTGTAGAAATACGGTGACCCGGCTATATTTGCTTCTAAAATTGTCAAAAGTAGTGGTATAGTAACTCGTGTATTCAAATTAGATTTGAAAATTACCTCTCGGGTTTGTTGTAAAGCTTTTAGAAGAATTTGGACATTCAAGCATGGCTATTTCCACCATCGTCCGTGATACTCGTTTGTGGTACTGTATTACCTTAATACGGCATCGGACACAACTACATGTAGCACCACTGGAAAAATGAATTCTGGCTTCCCGGCATATGACTGTAGCTCAGTCCATGAGTAAAGTACCTACCTACACACGACATGAAGTTTTTCATATGGTAACTTGGTGGTGGGCAGACACCATCAGAGGCTGGACAGAAGCTGAATAATCTCTTCTAAAACGAGGCTGGAGGGAGAACATATACACTAGATTTGTACAACAGCTTGGTTGCGTTGGATTCAATGATAAACAATCTCGTAATCATGACCCTAAACACCCATATGTGGTAGATTGCACATCTCCATTCGATTTCTTAGTTTCCTGGTTTAAGTACACTTATATACTCATAAGCTTGTTGAGGTATAAAGTAAATTGGCAGGTAATTTAATTTTAGCATCAGGTCAAATGATGTAATTATGACTTGGCACTGTTTTGAATTGATCCAAAAAATTAACAATATCTGCGTTATGTACTAACTTTATTGCTCAAAAACTGTTACAGTATAGCTGGAGCAATCCGTCGGCGAGCGAGCAGAGAAGGACAGCTGGATGTAATATTGCCGATATCTATTAATGGTATTCCAAAGGGTAAAAGTCGTATTTTAGACGCCGGCATAATGGCATTTCTAGGTAGTGTGTGCTTCGCTATAACATCATCAAATTGGTGGGATAATTTGCCTATCAGCCTTGCTTTTCACGAGGTTATTAGTGAATATACTTTCAAGATTTTATTTGAAACAAATAAAAGAGAAAAGTAATGCTGATATTTCATCAGATGCTTTTTACCAAATTTCCAACCAGTAAATTTGAATATACACCTATAATTTTTATACATTGTGCTTCATAAGCTTGTGATTAACAAACATATATTAATTAATATTGTTTAATTGACTTCGTAATAGTTGTAATGAAGATTTAATTCAACGTTTCAAGACAACATATTACAATAGTTATGTTTCAGGTACTTCTATTTGATTCCTATCACATAGCGTCATCGGGTAAGTCACCAGGAGCTAATAAACACGTCTCTCACAGATGCTGTGCATCGTCACATGCCGAATAATAGTGCAAGTTTTACATAAAAATAAAACTTGTATTATTTAGCAGAGACGATGCACAGCATCCCATTAAGGTCTCCTGGTGAGAGACTGCTATGAGGATCCTCGGCACGAGACCCATTAAGGTGACTAAAAATGGCGCCAAACGGAAGTAAGTGAATTTAACTACTAAAATAATCAAGATATTTCAATATAGAGGGCGCTTTGATCGCCCATAAATTGCTGACCGGAAGAGGACGCACTCTCACAGATGCTGTGCATCGTCTCTGCTAAATAATACAAGTTTTATTTTTATGTAAAACTTGCACTATTCTGATTATTTTTATTGCGGGCAATATGCTTGTGTCTCACTTATGTCAAAAAGTTAAACTGACCATATTGTAACCAATCATAATCAAGCATTACAACAAAGTGTTAACAGTGATACGTCGAGTGGTTGTCATTTTTTTTGACAGTTCCTGCCTTGTTACTATAAAGACATAGGTTTTCTCAATAATTCAAAATGGCAGAAAAGTATGCAGAGATCGTATATTTATTTCTACATTTGTGCGTTAATAAAATATAGTGACGTGGTGTAACGGATTAATAGTGAAATTTAACATAATATCTGAAGTTTCCCTGGCGGTTGGAATTGATTGACGTTACCACAATTGTATATAAAGGTAAGTTTTTATGTAGCCGCCCACTATTCTGTTCAATCTGTTTCATTTTATCAAAATTTTAGAGAAGACACAATTGTCTTATTGTTGTTTCTTTATTTGTTGTACGCGTCAGTACATAATGTTCCTGTCGAGTGTCCCAGCGATTGCCATTCCTTAATTAAGTAGCTAATAATATGTTGATAATCCCAACTGTCATATTTTATGCGGTAACCAGACACTACGCATTTAAAAGTTATCTATTTTAAACTATTGTGATCAGTTTTAAATTTCTATTATAGAAGATGGTACATATAAATATTATCTTTTATCTATTTAACAAATGTATTACAAATTTATTATATTATGTGTGTTAAATAGTACATAAACAATACCTAGAACATTTTAATTGACATGAATTGAATTTCAATGGATCTTTGAGAGGTACATTTTCATAAAATATGCTTAAAATCTATCCACCTTCTAATATTGTGACTAGTATGGGTGGTACCTACATGCCAGCCTTAGTAGTCACAAAATTTAGAAGGTATAAAAACTATAGTGTTAATTGTAAAATAATAGGCATTATTTATATTATTTGATAAGAAGAGTCAGAACCAGTGGTACAACTTTGTTATGGGCATATGTCTGCTATATAAAATTATTGCATAGTGTGCAGGCTGTTTCATATTGACTATAGGAATCTTTTGTTTTTCCTTTGCTTATCTTGACTATGCATTATTTGGCTAAAAAACTGTAATTTATAACTAATAGCTGCATGCAGATTTCATAAAAAAAATAATTGAGTTGTATGAGGATACTTTGGGATTTTTAATAGTTACTTATACGATAAATAAACAAGTCCCATTAGCCAATTTGTGAAACATTTTCTGGTAAACATCATTACAACCTGATGATGATGATGAACTGATGAGGACACCTGTCAACTTTTCTTGCCCGTGACCACGAGTGCTGTAAAGAGCTTGAAATGTTGGATCCCTAAATAATGTTTAGAATAACAATACACACAGGTTGAATCTGTAAAATTAGTTTTATTTCAAATCATTACAACCGCTAAAGATGAGTGTTTTGATTCTTAAATTCTGAATCATGGCATCATAAATAATATGCAATTTGTATCTATAGGCCCTTAAAATATAGTGATCATTCATTGTTCTTCCTTAATAAGCAGTTACAATAGTTTTATAGAATATATTAAATGTTATGGCAATCCTTTGTTACCTGTCTGTCCAGTGATGCTAAGGCTACTTTAAATTAGCTGCCATAGAATTAATCAAAAAAACAAAAACATTTAATGTACTTCTAAAGCCTTAACATGAAACTTAATATTTTTCATCACTATCAACTATAACCTCAAGGCTACTCTAACCAAGGGTGATTAAGTCTTATTCAAACACACTGGCCTAATGTGGGCAGGTTGACTTCACACAACTTTGCAATTTTTTCCTTATTTTTTCTTCGCCATTAAATTGTTCAATTGACTTACATATAAATATAAAATTGAATTTAATAAAATGCATAGAAATGGGTGTGTGGTATGTTAGTTTTGAGTTAGTATAGCACAAATATGTAGAGGTATTTTTGAATACTTAATGTGAATTGACCATAACATGAAAATACCCAAAAATATTTTAATGGAAACTTGGGATTCCAGCCTAATGAATTTTCAATAGGCTTAAAGAGGTGAAATTACGCCAATGCAATTTTTTCAGGATATGCTACAATTCGTACTTTTATAAAATCATCTGCTATACATAGTGGCTACATTTGTACATGATATTTCACAAAGCTGTAAACAGCTAGTATGAAGGCCGATGTCCTATATAATACTAGCTTTCCGCCCGCGACTTCGTCCGCGTAGAGACGTTTAACGGGTAAAACATTACTTCTTTATTGCACAGTCGGTTAAAAAGTAGCCTATGTCCTTTCTCAGGCTCTGGATCATATCTGTACCAAATTTCATTTAAATCGGTTTAGTACTCTATGCGCGAAAGCGTAACAGACAGACAGAGTTACTTTCGCATTTATAATATTAGTAAGGATATGTATAATATTTTTACACATAATAGTTTTATGCGCTGGCGCCTTCAATACGATTGTATTTCGTCGCCGAGGCTAATCATTAGCTGTTAGTATGTGTGTGACATGTCCACTTGTCCACATCATACAATTAAAAATAATTATGATAGTACATACTTAGTTATGTGAGTAAAAATGTATACAAGTAGATTGTATGCGCGAGAGCACGTAGGCTTCAGCGGTGCACCGAGGCTGCGCTGCGCGGGCGCCGCTGGCCGTTTGAGCCGTGAGTCACAGCCGCCCAAAATAGTTCGGGGAATGGGCGCCGCCTACCGGCCGGGGCGGGCGGCGCGCGCTCAGGCTCAGTGGCAGCCGCGACGCCGCCGCCGCTACAGGAGCGGTCGAGGTGGAGCGCGCAGGCCCCAACTGACGCACGGTGGTGGCGGCGCCGGCGCGGGATGCGCCGCCATGCCGGTACGACACCGCGAACTCGGCGAAGAGCTCGCACCCCCGGAGCCCAAGCGCTGCAGGCACTGCGACGGTATGATCCATATTGGTTTGCGCCGCAGGACTTGACCACGATCACTAATCACTTTTCAATGTTCAAAACCGGCTAGACTGGGTAACTGGAAGGATTTCGAAGTATTCGTGATCTTGACACTTGTTCGATTAACAATTAGCTTCAGTCCGCTTACTAGGCCCGTGATTGTAGCGTTGACAGCGCACAACACGTGGTTTGTTATTGTCGATCACCTCCTCGCCGAACTAACGAGCTGAAGACCTCCACTGCCTCGTAAATTACTTGTAATCACCGTGTGGCGTTTTGCGTCACTAATTTAACCCTAATTATTTGGTGCTAACATGAGTTTCACGCCTGGATTATCGAATGACGACCGGGCTGTCTCATGTGTTTGATTTTTTGTTTTGTTCCTATTGACATCTAATAATCGATTGTTGATGACGGCAGTTACTATTGTGTCTGAGTCGTGAAGAAGTATGGAATGTTTCTCACGTGTGTTCTTTTAGTGTTTCCTCTAAGAGATGAAATTCTGTTCAATTAGATTTTATCTTACGGCCACTTTAAATCTTATTTAAAATGTATGCAAGTACATAATATAATGACCAAGCATGAAATCATTTTATTATGTTTTTTCCTGTAACATAAAATCTAGAAACGATTTTTTTATGTTACAAACTAATTTTCAATATTTGTAAGACTAATAACAATATTATTGCTTTTTCATCTACTTAACTCATCATTGTGTTAAATTAAGTAAAACTAATTAATTTCCTCAACTGAATTGTTCACGAAAGTAACATGCGTTACAATACTGTTCTACAATAGCGCAAAGACCTCTTTTTGTCTTAATTGCTCTTAGTTTACGGTAGTTTAATTAACGGGATCGCTGTATACTGTGTGATCAAATATACCGAGTGAAATAATATGTAAAAATGTTAATACGCGTATAAACTGCAGTTAACTGGAAAGTTAGGTGGAGGAAGGAAAATGATTATCTTTAGCTCGCCCTTAGTCACTGGAGTATGGAATATGTGTCACGGAGTCGGGAATGGAAAGTGCTTATAAATAGTGTCCAGAACGATCCCTAATGGGCACATTATGTAACTGCTCTCCCACTCATAAACAAATGCACATCGCGGCGTACGTTTACCATTATTCGCGTTGCACGTTGTCTCTTGCATAATTTTAGGGCGTGCTACGCGCGTAATCAAATAAACTCCACGTGTTTACTGTTCACACGCTGATACAATAATTGTATCAGTCGGCCAGCCGAATGCTTTTACAATAAACAAACATAGCACCGTTCCTGCAGTTGTTGATCATGGATCATTCTGCTCTTTTTGCCGAGATCACTGCGACTGCGACGCAGTTAAAATTTATCGTATCTCAGAGAAACGTAGGGAAATAAATACCAAAGCACATTTAATGATTTCAATATAAGGCAAATAAGGAATACTATAATATACATTAAAAAATATATTCCTCAATTTTTTTTTCATAACGATCATAATTATTCAATTACTAGCCCGCGACCCCGTCTGCGTGAAGTTTTTGATTGTATTTTTTTTATTTTTAAACCGATTGAGATTAAATAAATTCTAAATTATAAGTTGATCTAATTGCGACGAATCAACGCAACCAGTTACGGGTTTTTTTTTAATCTGCCTGCAACTTCTGTTAAGATTCCGGAAATGGAAAAACGGAATCTGTATGGATCACTTTGTGTCCCATCTGTGCTTTATTCTCGCGAACGTGTGGAAATATTAAACTAAAGTCGGTAAATACTTATATCAGATGATCCATGTACTGTAAAAAAACGGAAGTAGTAAGTCTACTTCCGTTTTTTTACAGTACATGAGACACTAGAATTTTTAAAGTAATTTTCTTGACTTTTATTTGTTGTGTTGTAAAAAGTTGGACCGGAACACTTAGGGCGCAAGTCCGGCTTACACTTGACCGGTTTTGTTGCATTACTTGTATAATTTGTCCCGAAAAGATAGGAGGATGTATTTTTAAGGACTTTATAAAAATGCTTATTGATTAGTCGGAGGGCTTCCTTTTTAAATAAATCCAAGTCCATAAAATAAAAATGTATGTTGTCTTTTATCGCAATGCTCCGCGAGATCAGAGGCAGAAATTTCATATGCGCCACCGTTGCAACGTATATCATTTCTTTATCGCCATCATTAGTTGTTAACTTTTATGACACATCGGTCCTTTAGTACACTTATAAAAACCTGGTGCCGTATCCGCGCTCGTCTCTGTTTTGGTATGTGGTAATGTCGTAACAGAGGCGTTGTTTTCGTAGACCGGGACGGTTACGCCGCTGGCGCCCACACGTGCGCCGGCGCATTCGCGGCCGCTTCGGCCCGCACGCGTGACATACGCCACTGACTCAACACACAAACAGCCACAACAACTCTTTTACATCTACCAAACGTACCAAAACTTATTGGTACAATTTTTTTTGAAGATTTTCATACTGACAAATAGAAACCAACAAAAAAATGTTTACAACATAGCAATAAGGAAGTCTTCTTTAAGCGTACAGTCATTATTTTTAATACGTCCTCGATTACTTTCACTCGCGTCAAAATCGATAAAAAAGTCACAATTTAGATGATTCTTTGATGCAAAATATGAATTTCCTTTCATCAAGAAATGTATCTATTTGCGGAGCAAAACGTTGGCGAATCGGTTGTAGTGTAGGTAATTCTGTCGCGCGCAAGAACGGAATGTTTGTTTTGAGGAATCGCAAACAAACGCATAATTGTTCTCAGAACGTAACTCGTACACGATATTATGTAGTTAAACTTGGCGGCGCTATAGGAAATGATGAGGTTTTATGTGAATGTTTTCGGTTCCTTATAATTCGTTGATGACTAATCTAACTGTCTTCACCTGCATCAGAGAACTGCATTTGAATTGCTCGTGCACCATTCCCTGCTAGAGGAAAATACCTTTGCGCTTTTTACTTTTAATATTTATTATTTTTAGTCATGCATTTATATAAATGCAAAGTTGTATGAATGTATTTCGTCTGCTTTTACTAAATGGAGCAAGTATGAAGTATCATTTAAAAATTTAAGATTTTTAAATCAAATCAAAGCGTTATTTGCAAGTGTATGATATTTGTCTAAATAAACAGTGGTCTTCGCCGTTTGGCTTCACTTGTGCTATATTGCATTTTGTGCGGCGTTGTCATAGGCAGTACCTATTCGACAGTTTATGGGTGGCAGTTAAATATACCCCGTCTCGGTTTGTCGTTACAAATAGAATTTTGGCACTGACTGTCTGTGGTTGTGTAATTCACGTATAAACCACTTGTTGGATCCGTACTATCTATTCACCTTACTATGTAACCATAACATTTGTAAATTATTATCATACCGTTAATAACACTTTGAGTAGTGGTGCTATAGTTCAGGCTAGCTGTAGCACTTATTATAATAAAAGATATGTTTATCAGCCGATTTCTATGCGGGGACTATTCTGGCATCATCTTTTCGCGGTTGTACCTCCTCTTAGTCTAAAAAATGACATGGAAGACAATGGTTGGAATATGTGTCATTATTTGTTATATTCGTTCCTTTAACATAATTATCGGCGCGAACGGGAGGGTAATTAGCGGGGCCGGCCTCGTTCTATATCGCACCTTGACCTCGTTGCTTTACGATCCACTGTCCGGTTTTATACTTCTTTCTCGGCACATCACACACTTTGAGGTGGAGGTAACTTCGCCCACTCAATATAAATCAGGCTTTAAAATGTATCGTGTAAAAAGGAACTGGTCTGGGGAATCAATTTTGCCGATGAGTGCATTTTTCGTGCAGTCCCTCTGTGTGCTTTTAAAATCATCATCAGACTCAAATTTTATTGTTGTCATTCATTGATGGTTTATCTTCGACTGCGCTAAGTATCATTGTGTTGATCTCAGTTGATAATACTTGTTAGTTTAGTTGACAACGACCATTCTAAAAACAAGCTGCAAATGCTTCCAATTTAAAGACGAAAGTTGATGACTTCATTAGTTTACAGTTTTTATCTTTTATCAAACATCATTATGTATACCTATGGCTGCAAGATATATAAAAATTTCGTATGCCCCACCCTAAAGTGTATCATAAAATGGTATAAGTTAGTAGATGATAAAGATTACTTTACGGAAAACAATTGAGTGTAATTGATAAAACACAGCTTATCCAAGGCGATAAATGCCAAACATTGTTAAGGTGCATTAGCACTAGTACATGTCAGGAAAGCAATTTATTACTAAGCGTCGCGGCTACCTGCCGCAGTGCAGACATTTTAATTCAATCAGCGTACATCTGATAGTAAGCTTCTAGTAATTTTCTCTGTGAATAAACATGTTTTATTATGCGTACACGGGACAATACAAATGATCACTAAACATTTGTACCGTGCGGAAATCGTACTCACCACTCGTGGTATTAGAAACAGGAGCATAATGCCTCTGAGTGCACGAACCGTCTGGTTGTCTATTGTCTAATACCCGATTATTTCGATATAGTATTGTAACAGATTGATAATAATACTTTACAATTTGCATTATTAAATACTTTAGACCCTGTACCTGTAGTAGCGTTAAGCAATATTATGCAATTGTTTGTTATCCTGAAGAAATAAAAATAAATAAAATAAAACCAATCCTTCATACTTAGTAATTGTGTTTCTAGTAATATGATTATTGTAAGTAACCTAATGGCAAACCATTTAGTCTTCATGCATTGGCCACATTTTTGGTGATTTACCTCTTATATTTGCGACTTCGTGTAAATGAAATACATGTTACATGATTCTTAATAATCACATTTCTTGATTTATAATCTTTGATAGCCGAGCATCAGCATCTGACATTTTTCCTCTGAAGTGCATTGGATTGCTCAAAGTAACTTCCACGGTTAAGCTTTATATTTTCAAACACCTCTTAATCACTTCCCAAAATATCCCACGAAAAACACCCATTTAATCTCAGCTAGTCGTTTATAAACTGTGCTTGAATAATTGAAATACCGATGCCATTGACGCTGCTCCTATCGGCGTACGGTACTGCCAAATGCATTACCAATAATGACAGCAACTTATATGTGCATGAGTGTGTTGGCTCAAGAACGTGCATTTAGATTAACGCTCCCGTGTCGTCGGACGCGATACCGACCACATGAACCATATTACCGTTATCAGCAGACAGCATCTTGGACTGCTGACAACTGGACACTGACAAACCACTTTCAATTTCTAATAACGCCTTGTCAGCGTCTTGCTCTGATGGTTCGCAGAAAAACTGAAGGTACAAATTGCATACTTATCGGTATACTGATAGACAATGAACAAGAATGAAATGAAAAGAAATCATCAAAATTGGTTTACATTTATGTTCCAAACTTTTAGATTTTGATACATGTTTTTGGGAAGATGTCGAAACGATTCGTTACCTAGATATTTTCTGATTTCACGATTATTTTTCACGTAAATATTTTCGGGACATTGTGACACTGCAACGCCATGGCGCGGACGTATGTCGGCCACTTTGCGACACAGTTCCCATTGCGACATTTCAAAATTGTTCCTCTTACGTGTCACGATGCAAGGGAATTTAAATATTATTTTTAACTAGCTGATTTCTTCACTTTAATGGCTCGTGTAGAAAAGTTAGGTTATTTGAGGTTAATAAATCAAATGTTTTGTATTGTCCTCCAATACCTATTACAAAGTATTCTAAAACTAAAATTTTGCAGCAATAACAAAGCGCTTTTACTTGAAAACATGTTGTAATATCAACTAATAAACCGTTAAATAATGATCACAATAGCATTTTGTCATAAAATTATATCCCCAATCCATTATTCTCCATGAAAAATTGGGTGTAAACTGGGCACGACCGCGACAGTAGCCGAGGGCGTCCCACGTGATTTCATAAAACAGTCTCTTAGATTAATGTGTATCCATCGCTTAGCATTCCCAAATATATTCTAAAATAAGTGTGCCTCAGACGAAACGGCATTGGGAGCCGCCGCTATTTGGATTAGTCTATCCGGTCCGTGTCACGTAGTCAACAAGGGAGATATAAATTTGAACGTATTTAAATAAATGCACTTTACTGCTCAACTATCGACAGTTAACAAGTTTTACGACTGCTTCCGAATCACCACTGATCTTTGACTGAATACAGATAAACCGACATTTACTGCTAGCACTGTAAGTGAATCGATCCATTTCTTGTTCATTCATTACTCTGTGTAAAGAAAATCTTGTTAACCTTGAGCTCCTTACCCTCACTGTTAGATTTTCCTTGACGTAATCTGATGTTACGTGTAGTTGGTATCAGTTTGAGGATTTTGACGTCAATGTTTTAAAATGCAAGTGAAGGCGCGCACTCGCTGCATGATTCATGTACCAAGAATCCACAGCCATTTTCCATATAACTTTGTACATGTATTCTTTATAGAATCGACCAGTTTAGTTTATCCCTGAATTTCAGTTACGTGCCTACTCGTAATACTTTTTGGTCCATCTCCATGAACAATATGTAGATGTTTTGAATGAAATATGTTTTGTTGTTGAAATCCAAACTTAGATACATTTTATTTATCTTAATCTTTAATTCATAAAATATTTCGACCATGGATATCATGGTCGAAATATTTTCATGATCATGGTCGAAATAAGGACATCCTAAAAAATGTATTACAGAATGGATTAAAAACGTATATGTTATTTAGATGATGCTGTGCTATACTGTGCATAATATGAATTCAAAACATTGTATACAGATCGTTTAGCTAACAGCAGATATTATGTTGTAATAATAATAAACATCCTCATAACACATTCTAGGTTTACGTTTAGGGGATTCAATATCGCATGTTTCCACACAGCGACCCTGGGCGGACGACGGAAATAACCTTTTTTTGTATGTAGTAGGTTAACTACGAATTTATTTTGTTGACAAATCGTTCCACAACAGACCGTGAACACAAACGGTTCCAAATATTTTGGTACGGTTATAGCGGCTTCGGGCGAGTCCGATGTGCATTACTCTCACCAATGTTTGTTGCAGTTTATTAACCTCCTTCTAGTTGCGTTGCCAAATGCCTCTCGGTGCGATGGTGTCGTCGGTCGTAACCTCCTTGCACCTAATCATATACTGTCGACTTTTTTTATCGTCATTAAATTGGCTTTGTTTTGACTATAACGTTGCGTTTACGTACGCGAACAATTTATAAGAAACATTTTCCTCTGATAAAAGTTTATCAGGAGTTCTAGAACCAGCTGAAGTCTGACCTGTTTAAATGCATGCCGCCTCAATGAAATACCGAACACAGCATTACTATGACTTTGACGTCAAATTTCGCGGTGGCGTTTGGCTTCCTTTGGCATTTACATTAAATTTTAATGAAATGGCCAACTATTAGTTACATTTTATAATTGATGTCCACTGCAGCTGCGGGTACCGGCGAGTCCGCTTCAGACATGTTAATTCTGTACAAGTGACTCAAAGGCGGGGACGAAGCCAACTTTCGTAATATTACGCCCATTCATGGCGCATCCAGCCAAACGGATCGCGTAAGATGTTTGGTCCGTTTTATATTTGGAATGCATCGTGCATAAGGAGTTATTTAATTGTGTCAGCTTGAGCACGTGCCGCCGGAAATGCCTGGTTTGTTTAGCTTGCAGATTTATTTCTGTCGGCACGGTGTCATCTGGGGGCGTCATCCTGGGCGCGGGTGCGCTTGGCGCTTGCTGACGGGCATTTCGCAACGTCTGCGGTGCGGCCCGTCGATGGAAATACCAATAGCACTCCTTGTGATTCACTGTTGCATTATTCAGTCTGTGCAGATTGCTGGCTTGCCCTTATCTAGAACGTCTCGATTATTGATTAGTCAAATCGCATTCCGTACACTTATTTCTTATCAGTATCACGTGTACTTGGTCAGGTAGAATAGGAGGCTTAACGATTATCAAATATTTTCTTGTATCTTAACTAGCAAGTGACTAATAAAAAAAGTCTAGTTGACAATTACCTCAATTTCTTCTTTAGTAATCTAATCTTCCTACACGGACCTTTATGTTGAATATAATCTGCATAACCCCAAGATCAATACTTGCAATAAAAGGTCTTGAACTGTGGAGAAACTTTTCTTCTTTGGTCTCTACCAACCAGCACCATTTAGCCAGTAAATGCAATGGTTGAATATATTCATGTCCAATCGAATTTTTGTACTAATTTAAATGGTTTTCACTTACTTACATAGTTAACAATGTAATAGTAGTACTAAATTGTCTAAATCTTTCGGCTTGTAAATTCTTGTATTTAATATCACATTTAGGATCGTATGTACAACGTAAACGTTTCACGGATTATGTACTCTATTAAAATAACATAAATGCCACGCACCTGCTACCCGCCCCGTCCAAGATCAACAGGGTATTAACTACGCGGCTTGCTACAAAATTGTCGTAGCATTAGATAGTTTCGTAAAGGCACTGTAATATATGAACTTATAACATAAAGCTAGTTGTATTAATTGGGGTAATTTATATGAAGGAAAAATATAATTTCTTTGATATTTCGAAAAGTAATAAAATATTATATTTAGGGCTTAAGGAATTGTGTAAAAAGTATTTACTTAATAGTATTAGTACCGCATATTCTTTGTGTATTTTTTAAAATTAAACGAATGAATTAATATGCAGCCTAAAAGGTTAAATTCTTAGTGCTTGTCAACTCGCAGAGACGGTAACGAAAAAAATCACAGCAGTAAGCGTTATTGAATGGAAGGAGCTGGAACGTCTATTTCTTTTTAATAAGGTAATGTAAATAAGTTCATTTTACAAGTGCATTAAAAAATTATATAATGACAAAATATGATCTTGCCTAGTTATAGATGAACTTTTAAAGCGTAAATTTTTGCATTTACACTAATTGAGTTATCAACCGTTACCAACAGACGTTACCAAATAAAATGCCAATTTGGGTCTCGAAATGCACATTAGTTAGGCCGACGATCGCGTTCTTTGGTACTCGGCCAAAATGGCCGATCCTTTTGGCTTGTCGATACGTTGGTCGTAGCGCGACGGCGAAAATAATGTCAGTTGAGAGATTAACGAACTTCAGCCGCCTGACCTATTAAATAGGCACAGGTAAATGCGTCCGAAGACGCCCTCTTTCCGTCTTAATGCCTAATTGGAGATTCGTTCTTAATTATACCTTACGAACAATTTGAAAAATCAGCCAGCTGAAATATTATTCGGCGTTCATACTATACAAATCGCTAATTTGTATATAGTCGCCTATAAACGATAGATTTATCGATATTCCTTTCATCAATTTCCCGGTGCTGAATGTTAAAGGAATATTTCATTCAAAGGTGATCAACGACAGCTGTAACTGTAACAATTTATTAGGAAACTCTTGTCTGAAGTCATCGTCTATATCTGTATTTGCTTCTAGTTAAGATTCTGTGAATATCGTTCACGAGGTGCCTTGGTAATGTGAACTTATTGTTTTCATTAGGCCTCGGTGATGTAGGCGCGAGGCGTGGGCAGGTCTTTTCAGGCGGCGCTGTCAAACTTGTTTACCGAGTTCTGTGTATTTGCGTTCTGCCCAAATTACCTTCTTTTAAAACTGTAGGCGCCAAACCTATTGTGAATAGCCTGATTGACATGTTGTGATTTACAAAGTTTTCCATGTTTTGGTCAAATTTACAGATATATAAGGATGTATAAGCATTTTATCTATCTAACTACTGTTTGTCGCGTTATTACACGAGTGAATGAGTATGAGAAGAGAGAGAGTGTATGAGAGTGAAGTATATCCTATATCAGCAAGAAGCTGATCCAAAAATTAGGAAATAATACCAACGTAATTAAACGGGTGTTTCTATAATTTGCATAACTTTATGTGCAATCAATACATAATTTCAGAGTAGACTTTATGAAAAAGACTAGGTGGAATTTACGTTCGACTCATGCCAAATATTTTACTCTTTGCGGTTATTTAACAACTTTAAATGATGTTTGAATAACCGATACATACTTTTGTAAATATTACGTTTAGTCTAAAAATGACCGGCGGATTTTACATATTTGCACTAGCGGGCGTTTACGTAATACAAACATTCTCCTCAGAACTTGTGTATAAGTTTAATTAGACTTAAAACATGCCTTGTTGAAATGTGGCTTATTGTGCTTACTAATTTATTTATTTAATTCTTTCAGGTAATTAACCTTCACGTTCCTCTTTATGAGCGTACGAATGCTTGGCAAATCCACAATATCTCGGTGAGTCCGGGGACAAACACTTGGGAGCTAATTAGTTGCGCTCAGCAAACTATAACAAATTAGTAGAGAGGCATTGCAAGCGGATGCTGTCGTGTTCCGCGTGAACAATTACAAATGCAATCGATAGACCACTTCAGGACCAATAAATATTATACAGGTGCCTGGTCAGTGCTGACTGGGTTGATTTGGCCTAAGATTCGCAAGTCTTCGTTTAATATCGAATATTTTTATGGCTACTTTCGAAAATACATCAAGTACAGTTGAATACGCATTATATCAGGTTTAAATTCAGTGCTGAAAAGAAGCCTGAAAATTTCAGATTTTCAAATTAGTAACTTTATTACCCTTCATAGGCGCTAAGGTTTAAGTAGGTACGGTATTACGTTTGAGTCTCGCTAATTAGGTATGCATGCATGACTTTGAAGTTGGTAACTCTAAGAAGAAAAGATTACGCATAAAATAGTGAGCATTAACCTTGGTAAATTCATCTCGTGAAACCAATGCAATTTATTTGATAAATGCTTCTAGAAAAAATATTATGCAGACAATGTGTACTCTACTTGTTCAGGTTTTAGTATTAGAGCGAGAACAGCTGTTATTTCTTTTATCGCTACAAGAATTATATCCACAGCGCAGTGTAAAATGTAGATCGTTTGGCTTTATTTATCTGGTCGCTAAGCGCATTCGGCGTGCGCCCGCCCACGGCTGCAGCGTTGGCAAATTCTGCGTTTTGCTAAATTAATAATTTTTGTGCGCATAATGTATCATTCCAATAATTGATCATTATGAACACGGCAGAATTAATGTACTTGTCGACTGTTGTCTAATGAGCCTTTAATCAGTTGCGTTTTATCATACTAGTATTTTGAAGATCAAAGATTGGAATATTTGTTTGAATCCTATACTATATAGGCTTCGAAACGACCAGGACGATTGACGTGATGAAATTTAATGTAGAAACAGTTTGATTCTCGAGAAATGATTTTATTAATGTTAAAATTAATAATAAAATACATATATGCTGTAGGTATATTATAATGGATGGGTCATCTAAGTAGGTAGGTGGCAAAGAAATTATTATTGCAGCCGAGGGCAACAGCACACATCGATTATACAGTAGCAATAAACATACCTACTTAACAAGTACTCTTTATCATGTGAATCTTAGTCATTGATTAGTTTTAATGACAAATATGGCATTAACCTAAACATCCCAATAAGACGATTTCGTATTAAGAAATATCTTCGTGTAAAAAGTCAAATAAAATGAAGAGTTTCAATTCTTATACTCTGCTTCTATCCGAACACCAAATTCGAAATGTTTTTTATGAACAGAATATTTTGCGGTGACTTGTTTTTCACTTAACAGAAATAGACTCGTCCACTACTTTGCTAAATAATAAGAAAAAGCGCGGATTGGCCGTGTACGAAATGACCATCCTCATCAATCAGCTGCTTGGAGCGAGTCCAAGATTTTTTCCACGTTTAGGTTTCGTAGTTTAGTTCTATAATTTTACCAGCTCTTGTCTTCCCTGACTACAACCAATTCAAATCTTTCATTTTTTTCTCAAATAATGCTCTGTGATGTCAATGTTGTGATCTAGATTTCTGTTTATTCAGATTTTGTTTTTTATTTGCATCTCACTGCATATAAATAGCTTCTGTCACAATGGCGAAACTTTGTCTATTCTTAACTAGCTTTCCGCTCCCGACTCTTTCCGTGTGACGGAGTCTTCTCATGAATTCAAACATTTCTGCCTGTAAGCGAAGTCGGTTAAAAGTTTCTGTCCTTATGGACAGTTCTTTCACAGTATCTTTATCTGTGTACAAATTTGCCGGATCGGATTAGTAGAATTGGCGTAAAGATGCGACGTTCAAGGAGACAGAGTTACATTCGCATTAATATGAGTAAGGAAGTAAGGATTATCTCTATTCCTAGTTCAGTCTTTTTACCAAACAGCTCTCGTTGCATTACTACGATTGACAATTATTTTGAACGTGTATACTATTTTCGTCCTTGTTGACAGACGCTAATGGTATTTCTGTACTTTCGTCGTCGTGAAAAGTTCTGAGACAGTCGAATGAAGTGTTCACGACACCTTTACGCAATTCCTGTCTCACGCCTTAGCGCTTGCCAAGGGGCGACGTCACAGCCGCCGCGACGCGCTCGCCAAGGGAAAGTACTCCTCCCGCCGCTTGACATTTAGACCTAAATTCTTGTGTTCCTAATTTACTCTTATGACTGCGTTTGTGAGTCGTACAGGTGACGGCAGGTATAATGACCTAGTTAATTACTGATGTCAGACGTGAGGGTTCGTGATCCCAGATTCGATTATATGATTGATGTCGAAGACAGATCAGAAAACTTAATTTGTTGTTTGCTATTTATCTGCCTTTGTACAGGCATCATCCTCCTATGTAGTTGCCATATTTTTGGATAGTGACTAAAGAATGTTTGTTGGTTTTGAGACGCGTAGCTATGTGATGTCTCTGGATATTTTCTTGCCAGTTAGTGGGGACGGGCCGTTGAACTTTTGCTCCTTATTTAGATTATAGAAGTGGAGACGACGACCGACCCAATCGTGGTGTGCTGCGAAATTCGTATTATCACTTCCGCAATGCTGGTTGATTTATTTGGTTCTTCTAGCGCGCACTATTTCTTTGAAGTGCATTGAAATAATTTGGTTGATGGTACAGTATGGAGCATTGATTCAGAATTTTTATGGTACACAACGTACTTACCATATCACTACCAGATTTTTTATTTGAAAGTTTTATCTCGTAAGGCATAGGTTACATTTTAAATCTGGCAAATGGGAACGGTCGTGGACGTCGCGACTTTCGCGACAGCACCGCAGTCCTCATAGTAGTCGTTTATATATGCAGATCAGAAATAGACCACGGAAGCGTCCGACCGACCCGTTTGGTATTTGTTCAGCGTTGACCTAAAACAGAGCTCGCTTTGCTCGTTTGTTATTCGCTTGGCCGACTACTGGCCCGGAATATTGTTCGTATAGAATTCATCTGCGGCTAAACACGCTCTGTTCTATTATGATCAATAAAATTTTAGCTTCCACTGATTGCGGTTGCATGGTTATTGGTGTTCACCGAACGCAACCGAACAAATCGATTTTTGTTCTCGATTTGTTGATTCGGCATGTTTAGTTGTGTCTATATATTATGGTCCAAAATGGTTTCTGAATCATTGTTTATTCAACAGCTGGGAATAATTAGTAATTTGGGTGTCAAAATTGTGAATGTTCGCGATGATGATGATCGTCGTGGCGTGGTCTCGTCACGCGGCACGGTGCCAGGAGGCCGGGGCGGCCCGCGTGCGCCATGACGGATGAATGAGAGCCCGCACGTGCACCACACCATCTCCCAGGGGTCTGTACAGTCATCCATCACAACTCGCGTCTCCCAATTGACGAACGGCACATAAAAACCAAGCAGTAGCAGGTCACTAAATTTTATTTGCAAATCGTAAACCCTGTTAACATATTTTACGTACGTAACATAATTTGTCTGTTCTTGATGGATCATTTGTTGCGGTTCACTACAATAGAAAGTGTGTAATTAGAAAACTATTTGGCCCCAGTTTGAACTGGCAGTTTGATATGTTTATTTATATCTGGTCGTTAAATGGCTCCCTAAAATAAATGAGGATTGTTTCTTCAGAGGAAAATAACTCTACTAAAGTTAGGTGGGTTTTATACGAGATACGCGTTTGATAAACTTTGTTTCATTTGGCATCTTGTACAGCAGTAACAGTTGCCATGTTGTCAGAGAAGTTTACACTGCCAAGAGGCAGCGACGGTCTGCGGCCAGAGTGATAGGTTGGAAAGTTATTTCATACTGTCTCCGCGAGACAATTTACAAATGTTTCAGTTAATTGTTTACCGAGCGAGTTCCGCACGGCTGCCAATGGCTATAAATTCAGATTAATCAGTCTGCGATTGTGTCGGTGTCGGAGGACCGCGCGTAGCCAAGGCTGCGCCGCCGTGGCCCGGCTCATCTCGGAACAGCTGTTCTCTGGGACACGTGCTACAAATGATGGCACGTTTTTCATGTGAGCATTCTTTGCTTCTGTTCGTTAAACTTCGGCAGTTAATCAAATAAATATAACCCATCAATCATTTTTATTGCAACAATGATGTAATTTTAATTAAAACGAATGTGTGATTTCTATAAATTTATTTTTACTATCCAATAATAGATGCAATAAACATTAACTATAATGTAAAACACTGCTTTCTTTCTTGATTGATATTGCTGGCAAATGCCTTAGTTCCTCGTTCTTTCTTTAATATTCTTGTAAATCTGCTAAGATTGATGATTATAGCTGGAAATAGTGCCTAAAATATGTGTAATATCATTATTTCTAAAAACTAGACGTTTATAAAATTATACATACATATGATCATAAATGAGAAATGTTATCCGGTCAATGTACTCAATGTCCGTTCGGGTTATTGTTTTCATAATTTCATACTAACAAGCAGCCGCGATCCAAATGTCTGAATCTCGGAAGACAAGTAGATTCGTGAGGCATGCACGTCACGCTTGGAGATTTAACATTTTACTTTATGATACTGTTGAAGTACCGATACACTTTACTGGATTGTGTCCGTGATTCTGAAGAAACTACCTCTCTACTCTAGTTATAGCGAAAGATGAACATTTCCCAATACAAAATAGAAACTCAGGGTCATTAGAAAATTTGTGTAGATAAAATTGCACATTGCGCGCTACCTACCACTTTTTTTGCTCTTAGGATTTATAGCGGAATGGTGACGCTATAACGTACCTATATTTAAAAGATAAGTGGCGAATATGAAATAGCTTGTGAGGATGGTAAAGTATTTTTGTTTAAAATACTATTCGTAAGTGTGGAAACGTTTATATCTAGCGATCGTCTAAAAATGTCCCTGGTCCCATAATACTACGTAAGAGTTTTTTTTATTACGAAATTGACTTTTATTTAGATTAATTGTATGCTTATCGACGTTGTTAGTTTTGTTGGCAGTGTTTGGCATTCCAAAGAATTCTTGTCAAGAAATTGTACCTAACATGTTTACATTATGTAACTTCCTTTTAATTGTTAAAGAAAAATAAAGAGGGAGATTCCAACAATCGCACAGAGCATTTGATGGTTTCTTGGCGGAGAATGTACCACATTGCAAAATGTACTACATTTGTAGATTCTCCGTTATAGATAATGGGAGTGGTAATTTTGAGTATTTTTACAGCTGCAGTTTAGCATAGGCATAGACTGGGTGTAGATCTAACTGTGTTCCGACGATAAACAGACGGCCGCTGTTGCCGGCTCGCTGAAAACATCCTTTTACGTCATCAGCCCGCTATGGTTTACGCTTCAGCATGCGCTCTAAGGTGTGAGCTATTACGTTTGATGATATATTTATGTGAAAAATGTTTGCTCTTCTACATTTTGCATTTCAAATGAAATGTTTCACGCAACAGAACTCTGAAACTACTTGTTGCCGACGTGGACATAAATTTTCGAACAGGTTGTCTCAAAACTTGCGAATTTACATTATTATTACGGGTTAATATGTGTGGGCGAAGCCACGTGTACGCGTCAGGTTCATACATTAAGTTAAATCCGGTATCACAGTGCAGTGTCTTCGCCTACGCGTATCGCAATTGTATTAATGTGTTTATCAATAACAGCGTAAGTTTTTATGAGGCTCGGCCGGTTATAGGTGATGTTGTCTATAAACCTATTTAATTATTCGTTGGAAAACTTTGATGAACCGCAATTGCACGCTGAATGTTTCGACAAACAAGACGTGTGTGTGCGAGCGGAGGTTTATCACCGGGCCGTGTCAGTCAGCGGCTGGCGAAGGAAACTGGCCGAGACGTTTGCCTCCGCCGGCAATTCATTCATCGACTTACGAAAGTCAATTGAGATCCGAATTTAGCCTAGCGCGGTAAGCCAAACTTATACACGTTGTGCAAGCCACTGCTACAAAATTGGGCCGCGGCTGTGTAAAGCCCATTACAATAATATTATGCCCAATTTCGAGTTCGACCATATGATAGATCCCAGTTGTTTGGACGGCTTAAAAATCTTTCTACGTGTTCTTATTAGACATCAACTCAAGGCTATATCAAGCCTGCCCATGAATTACTATTGTAAGGAAGTTTTTACGCTCTGTTTGACATAAATGAAACATCTCAGTCACTTCGTGTAAGGATTGAGCCTATGAACAGTAAAATATTGCCCTTTTGCAATATATCTTCATTTTCTATCCATAGATTGCGTTTTACGTCTCATTGATTTATTTCATTACTTTACGAAGAAACGTGCTATTGTTTAGAGCTTCTGTCGATGTGTTGTTAATATGTTTACAGTTAAATCTGTATTTTTCTTTCCAAAGATTTGTTACAGTAGCTTGCATGCTACGACTTGCTTCTACAAATAAAGAATAGCTCTAAAGCTCAATTTGTAAGTTTTATGTTGTTTTGTCACGTTATTTTGACTTTTGTGGTTCTTTCATTAAATAATAGTACTTTTATCATCGTTATATTATAAATCACCTATATTAGAATGAGATAGCTCGTACGACACACTATCAATTGTAGAATAACATAGGACGGGCATTGGGTCTTATTTTGTGGTTACGGCCGTCGGGGCACTTTAGCCAATAGCAATCAGATGACCTGTCAGCCTAGTTGCTTGCTAACAGTATAATAAATTATTTACTATTATAATTTAATTCGTTATTCATTATTATAATCGAGTTTGGCACCGTCTCCGCAGAACTTGGTCTTGATATGGTTGGACAAGTGAACATATGAAACGTATGGCTATTGCGTCCGGTAGATAACTTTAGTATGTAATCATCATTGTAATATTTTTTTTTGTAAATAGAGTGTTATTTCTCCTAATATGTTTTAACCGAGTACTTACGACCAAATAACTGAAGCGGTAATTACAATGGGACAATTATACCCTTATAATTAAATATGGTGTATTATAACATAGTAACAGAGCCCACGACCAAAACCATGTCTCATAGCAATACGGCAAAAACCCTATAAAATCTTTAGATTGTATGATTCTGAACCCGACTAGGTATATAGTAACGGTCGAAAGTGTAGCAACTGCGTGGGAGGCCATTTCTGCTGTGTCAAAAAAAAAAGGCAGTCGGTATTATAGCAATACGTCTGATAGTGATAATGTACATAGATTTTATAATTGTATTACGAAAAAGTTTGTTTTCAGACATTTTGTGCGTAGCACATAGCCTGAGCGCATTTTTGAAAATGTCAACAAATTTAGCCGACCTGTATCATAGCAATACGGTTATTTTTTTTTTTAACTTTTCGTTTTGCTGCCTTGATTACCAAAAACCTGTTTTCAGACACTTTAAGTGTAGCATATGGAGTATATGCTAAAACGAAAATAACAAGTGTGCTTTAAATAAAACCAAAACTATCAAATCAATCAGTATTTAATTTCAACAGCCTCATCGCTTGTTACGCCCCTGCCCCTTTCTTACTATTATTCATTGGTTTCATTCAAGATACCTCAATACGATTCTTAAATGATATCTGAGTATCGAAAAGTTGTCTGATAGAAAAGATGCTACACTTCATTTGTCTGATATAAATTTTTTGCACATGTGGACAACTTATTCTATCATGTCTAGCAATTTTCAGACATATTGCTATGATACCGATCGGTAAAATTTGTTAACATTTTCAAAACGGTCTCAAAATTTTATGCGTCCACATTTCCGTCTGAAAATTGTTTTGTTCGCATCAAATTACCAAAATTTACTAATAAAAAAGATTTTCAGACGTATTGCTATGAGACATTTTTTTTGTCTCATTTTTAATCTTTTTAAGTGATTTTACGGGTTTGCGCTACACCACTAACGTCTGAAAAATATGTTTCCGGTATCTCAGAATCATCATTTAACTACAGTCTGCAAATCAGACATATTGCTATGATGCAGTTCGGTAAAATTCTTTGACAATTTTGAAAATTCGGTCAGATCAAACGCTACGCGGAAAATGTCTGATATTGGTATTTTCGAGTTCAGAATAATCTTATCTATCGATTTGATGCGGTTTTGGCCGTATTGCTATGAGACAAAAATTTTGGTCGTGGGCTCTGTTACTAACAGAGGTGATTGTCATCTGGCTTAGCAGACGTGGGCGTTGACCATCAACAAGTGCACCATTATGTTAGTTTGTTCTGATCTATACCAATAAAATAAAATTATACTTTTTCTGATTCATTCGATCGACAGCTAATTCGAGGTTTTAATAACAAATATGACAGCTAGTACAATCGCTATTATTATTAACTTTATGATGAGTTGCGTGCGAATGTATGATTAGTAGGCGGTGCGACATGAAAATTCATGAAGTTGTAATCTTAATGTTATTAGCGGTTACCTTTTATTTTAAATCGTGTCACTTTAACACATCAACGGCGTAAAGCCAGGAGACAAGGGCTGGCGTGGCGATGGAAGTAGGCCAGCCTCCGCAGCTCCCGTCGCCGCCTCGGGACACGTCCCACAAATCATATTTAGCCGAGTACTATGGAGAATTGCGACTGTTGCTGTTTGTCTTGGAATAGATGTCTTAATGAAACCGGGTATTTGATACACGCCACAACTGGGCCCGACCTACATACGCTTCTGGGTAAAAACGTTAAACTTGGTGCCCACCTGCTGTTGTTGTGCTTGTGATGGCTATGTCGATTTTATCGGTACTTAGCGTACTGTTGAAACAAATACGTATAGATTATTACATAAATTAAGTTGGCTGTCATATCAATGTAAAAATAAATCGATTTCTGCCTATAGCTACGACCAACGTGTATTTGCCGAAATATCTAAGCGATAATTACAAAACCCTTATGTATTGTATATTATTTGTTTGAAAGGTAAAATTACAACTAGTCGTCCTCGTCAATGAATGAGATAGAAAAAATAAAAAGGGAAGTGACTTGATTTTGTCGACTTATAAAAATGCAATTATGTCATCTGGTACGCCCACAGTTGTTTATTACTGACCTATTGATCTCTTCCGTTTCCTCATAAACATAACTCATGGACACCGATGACTTATTATATTGGCAAATTAGATCTGTATGTTACTTAGGTGGGTTGGTATTGGTCGGTTAGAAGTTTTGAATTAGTATAATGAAGGCAATAGGGTAGTTTCCTATTTTTTTATTTTTTGATAAATGGATGGACCACACAATTGCAAAGGTGCTGTTAAAAGAATGGTTTGATATTTAGAAAACTCTCGGAGATATTGCAGTTTCAACAGCACATCATTTGGGCGAGCTCAAAACGCTTCATACAAATGTCGCACAGAGCTATGACGTCACCGCTCTGTATACTGTACGCATATCGTAAGAACTTTGTTCAGCAGCTATATCAAATGTTGCGTTTACGAATATGTTTTCATAGTGAAAGTTACTACTATTTCTGTAATTTATAATATGGCATAGTATTTTGATTGAATTTTCGCACTTTAGAAATGGACTTTCCCACCTAACTTCAAATGCCTATTATTGTCTCATTTCATAAGAAATTTTATTTTCGATTTCACTAATGTTATTGATTTACCTATATGTTACTGTTAATTGTGAAATTGTATGTAAAATCAGACTTAGGAAACTACCCTATTGTAAATGTTGGTTCGTTAGCAAGGCTCGCAGGGTGTGCGTCACCGCGTTGGTAAACAAAGTGAAGGCGTGGGCGGCACAGGTGCTTCGCCCACGGCTGGGCAGTGCCGTGTGCAAGCCTGACGTCAGCGGCGCAGCCTCCTGGTGACGTGGTCTGAGACCGCAAACCTGTTGACAAGGAACAAAAGAGTGCATCCACATAAACACGCTCCAGCTTAGTGCAAAATGGAGTACTTGTGTTTGTGAGTTTAGGCAAAAATGCAACTTAGAAGTCTTTGATAAATTAAAATTGGGAAAGTTGTAGGTTACTTGTTTGAAGATCTGGCTGGCCGTTTGCATTTTTCATACAAATTGAATTTTAGATTATGATGTCATTCATATTCTAACATGCAATTTCATGATTCCTTTTTTTATGCTGATTTCGCGTTAAGAAATATTAATTTCCTTTTCAAATATAAATAATAACCATGCCTATACATTATATTTCCTCGTGAAATTGAGACACATTAGCTGTCTCCATTGTGACAAAAAATATAATTTGGTTAAACGTATCACCGCCGCGTTGACTATATAAACAACCTTAACATTACGATGACCTTAATGAGCATGAAGTAAAATTAAATGATATAATAATTGCATAAATATATCTTTGCTCAGCTCAGCTCAGGTGAAGGTAAACTTCAATCTCCTCCAAAATAATTTAACAGAATATTGTGGTCATTCACTGTTTTAGATAAATAATTACTGTGATATTAACAATAATTAAAGTAATAAATTGGATAGAGCACCGCTTATTCATTAATGTTAGTTGAATTAATGAGACATAAAATGATGTGGCACGCAAATGACAAGTGCTGCGCTTGCGCCGCTCTCCGGAGCTTGATTGACGTGACGACGAGGGTGCTACGCCCAAGCGACTAACCGCTCTATTTTCTGTTTTCCACATTTTGAACTGTTCGTAATTTGTTTTCAATTTAACAAACCTTGACCCGGTTGTAAACAAATGCAAGAAACATGTTCATAGATTTGCTTTCATCTTTTTTTTAGTCATATCATCCGATATATTTTTAATTCGAAGCCAGATATGTTGTCTCATAGAACTACATTTTAATTCAATTCATTTCTAATATTTATTCTGATCTTACGACGTTTTTAACATAAATTTGTAACACAACGAATCATTCCGATGATGTTACATTTATTTGTACGCGCTGAAATGAAATTTTTAGAATCAGATTGCGTGTCTTTTGACCCATTGACTAAGTAACCGAATAGTGTCGTGTGATACCGGATTAATTTAGGAAGTGGCGCGTGGGAGGCGATGACACGAGAGTAGGTATTCAGCGGAGACTGCCTCGTACTGTGCGAAAAAAGCCGCGAGCGTACTCATTGAAAGACAGGTGGACACGGTGATTCCGTGATGAAAAGTAAATAGTAAACACTTTTATTGCCTGCCTACTCATTTTGGTGTTAAAGTGATTTTAACAGGCAATTAACGTGGTACGAGAGTAGAGCTAATAGTTATTAGGGAATGTTGAGCTACGATTTTCTTCTAGCTTTTTGCCCAGAAAGTGCGTCTGTGTAAACCGGCAACTTTTATCGCCTAAATGATATACGACGTTATCTCGAAGGAGTCTTGTCATCACCGAACTCGCGGGAGAGCGATGGATCTGACCCCGTCTGACTATAAATCCAGGATAAGTTCTGAAACAACTGGCATTGGGGGCATTCCATGCCAAGCGGACAGGTAAAAAATGTTGATGCTTCAGATTTCAATAATATTTTACTATGTTATACCTATATAGGTCCTCAACATATATTATGAATATTTTTACTCTGTGATATATAGTTATAGATTTAGAGGCTAATGAAGTTTTGACTCTACAGCAGGAATGCACTATTTGTAGTCCCAAAAAACAATATTTATTATGTAAAAAAATTAAACTTAATACATGAATTTTATAGTTTAGTTATTGAGCTTACTTTTGACATTTTTAGAAAATGTTTTTTTTATTTTTTTGAAGAAAAAAAATTGATTTTTATTTTTTATCCTCGATTTACTCAAACTTGGACCACTTTAAATTTATATAATTTTAATCCTAAAATAGCTCATAGTATGTAAATAATCCTTGCCAAGTCTCATAATGGGCCCGGGAGTAGTTTAGGAGCTAGACCAGTTACAAGGCCGGAGCGCAGCGGAGGGCGAAACCGTGCCGCGCCTGCCGCCCGCAAGTAACAGTTTGCAGAAACATTTGATTTTATAATGAATTAATTGACTTTTCTTAAGAACATTAATAATTCAATAAACAACAGGTTTATTTACATATTTTTACAAGGTTATGAGTCTTAGCATTGCTGGTGCGTTTTATAATAACACCCTGAGCTGGACAAAAAATCTATAGTTGTCGGCAAAACCGCACTGAGTAATGATGTTACCTTCTGTATTACTCTCTTTTAACTGTCTGAAATATTGAGCTTGCTGGTCTGCGATATACGCATGTGGCTTCAGCAGTTCCAAGGCTGTGCAAAGGCTGACGAAATCATCGGAAGGAAGGACTTGAGTGGCGATGGTGAAACGATCTGTTTGCGACTTCTGCGACAATACTCGGTACAATATATGGGTGTTTAGTGTTTACCCGTGGACCCATTGGGTCGGCCCATTAACGGGTCCGCGGGTAATTTTGATTCCCCGTGGTCCCATTGCGTTAGGGATTGCTCTCTGGTCTTATAATTTATCGATAAAAAATGTAAACCAATAACTAAACATAAGTTTACTTGTTCAAATTAAATTATTGCATTCTTAAAAACAAATACATATTTACACCCTAGAAACAATAGAGAAGTAATGATGAATTATCTTAACATTTCTAATGCGTATTCGACTGATATTTCACCAGTAATTCATTCCATTAATAAAACGTTGAATTCATAACTGATACATGAATGGAATTCGAAGAAGTAAACTTATGTTTAATCAAAATGTGAATCAAAATTACCCGTGGACCCGTTAATGGGCCGACCCAATGGGTCCACGGGTAAACACTAAACACCCATATATCGTACCGGGTATTGTCGCAGAAGTCGCAAACAGATCGTTTCACCATCGCCACTCAAGTCCTTCCTTCCGATTATTTCGTCAGCCTTTGCACAGCCTTGGAACTGCTGAAGCCACATGCGTATATCGCAGACCAGCAAGCTCAATATTTCAGACAGTTAAAAGAGAGTATTACAGAAGGTAACATCATTACTCAGTGCGGTTTTGCCGACAACTATAGATTTTTTGTCCAGCTCAGGGTGTTATTATAAAACGCACCAGCAATGCTAAGACTCATAACCTTGTAAAAATATGTAAATAAACCTGTTGTTTATTGAATTATTAATGTTCTTAAGAAAAGTCAATTAATTCATTATAAAATCAAATGTTTCTGCAAACTGTTACTTGCGGGCGGCAGGCGCGGCACGGCGCCTACCGCTGCGCTCCGGCCTTGTAACTGGTCTAGCTCCTAAACTACTCCCGGGCCCATTATGAGACTTGGCAAGGATTATTTACATACTATGAGCTATTTTAGGAAAAAAAATAATAAAAATTAAAGTGGTCCAAGTTTGAGAAAATCGAGGATAAAAAATAAAAATCAATTTTTTTTCTTCAAAAAAATAAAAAAAACATTTTCTAAAAATGTCAAAAGTAAGCTCAATAACTAAACTATAAAATTCATGTTTTAAGTTTAATTTTTTTACATAATAAATATTGTTTTTTGGGACTACAAATAGTGCATTCCTGCTGTAGAGTCAAAACTTCATTAGCCTCTAAATCTATAACTATATATCAAAGAGTAAAAATATTCATAATATATGTTGAGGACCTATATAGGTATAACATAGTAAAATATTATTGAAATCTGAAGCATCAACATTTTTTACCTGTCCGCTTGGCATGGAATGCCCCACTGGCCTTATGTACCCGCGCCTGCAGCCTCCCCGCGATTCCGCAATGACTCAGAAACACACGTGCGCCCGCGCCGGTTTGTTTACATGAAGGCATTCTGTAATAACAGCGTAAAGATGCGTAATAGGCGTTTGTATGATTAAATTATCCACTTTGGCATACCTTCTGAAAACACCGATTATAATGTGCTGTTTGTTACTTTAAAACAGTTGTTTTGGGTATGATTAGGGGTTATTAAAGTGAACGTGTATAATTCAATAGTTATATGATGAGCGTGAGTCTGTTTTCTCTTTTTATCCATGTAGGATATAGGTTAACCATTCAACACCCAAGCGACACCCGAAGCATGTTATGTGTAAACTTTTCCAGAAATAATAATGATGCAATGCAATGCACTGTGCATCGCATGGATTGGCGTTGTACCACGAAAAACCTCATTATTTTACAAATTAATTGTGCAATTTGTATACCATCTTCAGTTGTTCATGACTTTTTCAGTAGATACATTTAAAGTAGGGCATTTAAATGATTGACTTACATACAATCGATATCAGCATAGGAACAAAACAGTAATGGTAGTACAAATCGAAATGCGTAGCATAATACTCATTATAATCATGTTTTTTAAAATAAATATCATGTTTTCCTTTGCAACGGGTGCGGCATTCCAGATAAGTTCGAGTGGTTTTAGCTTATCGTTAATGTTAAACGAACTTTTATCGTAATACATTGACACAGACGGAGGTCTTCATGAGTCACCGTCGTTTGCAGCTTGGTACATAGGTACCTTATTAAGTGGAAAGGTTTGATTGTTTATTTGCATCGTAGGCTCCGATACTAACTACCCGATTGATAGATACTAAACTGATTTCCTGAACGAAGTAACGAGCTATTGCTAAATTTCATTGTACAGTTTGAGTTATAGTGCATTTTGCACAACTTAGTAACTGAGCACTGAAAGTGGAAATAGATTTGAGTTTTTAACAGTTGGTACGTACATTTGTTTACATAAGCTTTCAGTTGTATCAGTTCAAGATAACTCATGTTAGCGGACAGATGTTATTTATTCCTCCTCGTAATTTTCATTTTACTGCAAACTCCAAACATGACGTAATACTCCCATGCTTCCATCCGCGCTTCTGGAAATAGATATACTTTTAGTATGGTGAGATTTTAAGACATATTCGGGAATCACAAATCAACTTATGAAAAATAGTAGTTTATAGCTTCAAGGTGTTTCTGTAGAATGGTTTTACTGCATGGTATGAAGTGTCCATTAAATTTTGTAGCTGTTTAATTTGTGTGTCGAACCGTTATGGAAATATTTCGCGGTGTATTAATGTAATCGTAAAACGGCGGTGGTATTAGCTCCCGATGTACCGCCGGGCTGGCCGGGCGGGTGGAGCAAACACGTTCAAGGACTCGAAACAATCGGCGCTGGCTCGTAAACAATCGTACCGCGCTTCGCTGGATTGTGCCGCGCCTAGCTATGGCCATAGCTATTGCTGGCCGATAGATTCCACATTGGTTACTTTTGTATTGGGCCATAACATTGTGGAAGAAAAATAAAGTCAAAATAAAATACTGGTGTGTGCGAGTTCGGCATGTACTTCATATAAATAGGTATGTCTTATGTATGGTTGTAACGTTGTTTAATATGTTAAGGGACTACGTAATGACCTATGTGTAACAGCTTTCATGTCATGAGAGAAAGGATCGTATACAGACAACGGAGAAATAAATCACACTTTGGCACAAGTCGTGCAGCCAAGTTTTTAATATGGACCCTTAAAACATTCGCCTTGATGCATATCAGGTATACAGACATCGGCAGACTACGGACAGAGATGGCAATTAACCTCAAAATAAAATGGATACCTTTTAATACCACAGACGGACAACCGCAACGTATCCTCGGTCTCGTTGTTGTCAGAGAAACAAACTTATTCAATTAATATGGATAGTTGTAAATAATGCAGTAATTATACAATATATTTCCGAAGCTAATGAATTATTTACAACCATGATTTACGTTGAGTTTGTGCACGGAATTACAAAATGATTCACTTAAAGATTATTGTTTCAATTTATTGAAGATCAGATATTAAGTGTAATATATTATTACGACACTAAAACGTTATTTACCCCAAGTATATTGTAACAATTATATTTCGAAGTAAGGATTAGATTCAAAGATAACAGAAAAGAAAATATTGTGGCTCACCGAGATGTGGAACAGGAAAAACAAAAATAAACATTTTTCAATTTTTGACTCGGCCGATTACCTGCGAGCGGCCTGTCATGTGAAATGGAATCGACTTATTCTTGCATTTTGACGAAACTCGTATTTTGAATATTTTTTTATACTTCTTTATCATTATAAACCCGTGGATTAAGAAACCTGAGGTCTTTGGTTGAGTGCTCAACAGGTGCATGGTTTTATTACTCTAAGAATTTCTAAAGAGGTTCCAAAGTAAGCACCACAGATTGCACTATACCTGCTTACGATGAAACTCCGTGCTAAAAGAATGTCGTTGTTGTTGTAACCAGAGAGCCGTTCGTCGTGCGGCGGAGGCGGAGGTCCGGAGGGCTCGGAGGGGCGCGCGTCGTGGCGCGTCACGCTGGACCACGACCTCGTGGAGACGCTGAGCGCCATCTACCCGGAGTGGTTCAAGCCGCAGCACCGGCGGGAGCGCAGCCGCGCCGCCTCGCCCGCCTCGCCCGCCTCGCCGCCGCGGACGCCGTCCACGCCGCCCTCCGACGACACCTTCAGGTAAATCCTTATTATCCTTTCTTCCTTACTTAATATTATAAATGCGAAAGTAACTCTGTCTGTCTGTTACGCTTTCACGACTAGAGTACTGAACCGATTTAAATGAAATTTGGTACAGATATAGTCCAGAGCCTGAGAAAGGACATAGGCTACTTTTTAACCGACTGCGCTGTAAAGAAGTAATGTTTTACCCGTTAAACGTCTCTACGCGGACGGAGTCGCCGGCGGAAAGCTAGTAACAAATATGACTTTTAAACTGTCATGGTTACATACATTCATCATCATCGTCGTCAGCCCATATACGTCTCCACTGCTGGGGCACGGGCCTACCCTAAACTAGGGCGGTAAGGGCTTAGTCAACCACGCTGGCCAAGTGCGGGTTGGTTGACTTCACAACCTAAGAATTTCTTCGTAGGTGTGCAGGTTTTCTGACGATGTTTTCCTTCACCGTTAAAGCGTCTATTAATCGTAGGAGACTGAAACTTTACCATGTTGTTTTGTTTTAATGAGCTTCCAACAACATGTTATATATCCCGGACAGTTTCAGTTTCCTAATAAATATGACGTCATGTATTACTTCGCCACATACATAGTTTCGACTGTCTCGTTAATCTTTCGGTAGTAAACCCTGAGTAAAGGCTGAGAGGTCCCCCGAAGTTCAAGTCCGAAGATAAGCAAAAATTGTATGAGTTTTGCTGTAAATAAAAAATTGTCAGGAAGTTGTGCGGTTGCACACCCATGCCTCGGAAAGCTGTTAAGCCGGTGATCTTGCGCTCGATCTCTCATCGGTCAGGTCGTCTCTCCGAACTATGAGAGTAAGGGAACACAGAGTGCACTTATCTTTGCGCGCACTCTTGTGTGTATAATATGTCCTGCCCAATTGGTTTATTTACATTGAGATTAACGCCAAAGCCGAAAACGTTCTGACACCTTATTTTTTTTACATAGTTTCGAGTCGTAGAAATAACAATCAAAAAGAAAGTCAACCAAATACTCTGTTCTGATTCCGAGAGTAGCTGAAGGGAAGAAACAATTTGTGATCATGAACATCGAAAAGAGATAGGCAATAAGGCTTAAGAAGATTCTGTATTCTTATTCTCGGCCTTATTACTGATCTCTTTTCGATCATATCATAGGTATAGGATTTCCCTTACGTTAATATTAACTAACTATCATTAATTATTTGAAGAAAAAAAATCTATTGATATTAATCACCTGTTAAGGACGCAGGTGTTCGGTGAGTCTTTCACTATCTAGTAAAAGAATCACCGAACTATCTAGTTCGCTGAGGTATTGGGCGCGGGGATATTTAACTTGCTTTCCGAAGTATAAATCATTTGGCTAGGACAATATTTTTATATTTTTACATTGGAGTGTTGCAACAGAAGACAAATGCCACTTTTACATCACATGGAACTTTTTTAGCGTCACCGGTGCCAATGACCCAGTTCTGACACCGCAATCGTGTCAGAATCGGCTTGAGCTTACCATACAAAATCAGATAATAGAGGATGATTGTCTGCTTAAGCGAGATGCTTTTGCAATCCTTGTTTATTCGTATCGGGTCGCAAGCCAGACTCAGACAAACAAAATAAAATACTTCACACGTCAAGAACTGGGATACTTGACGGCTACACTTTAATTAGTTTGGAAGGATTTTATACACCGGATTTGAAATATATTTTTAAATGAACTGGACTGAACTAAAGGGCATTGTGTCATATTTATGATTAATTATTATGGGAGGAAAAATATACACAGATAAAGAACCAGCTTGTCGTATAGATTTAGTTGCGAAGAAATGATGACGCCTTACTCACTGTCTGGGCGGCAGAATGTAAATATTGAAATCAACATCTGCTGCGTTTATCTAGTTTAGTGAAATATCATTGAACTTATAGTAAATTTGCGAAATTAGAGTTTGTTTGTCTGAACATCCAGATTAATTTGGTGTAATGTATATCACTTGAACATTTCTAATGAAGAGGCAAAATTAACTTTAAATTTAGAAAATTCATTGCTCAATTTATTACATTACCATCCAATTGTTTCTTTGACTAATGACCTAAACGTCCGACGAGACTGTTATTGCTTTGTAGAGTGAAGGACGCAACACTCCAGCTAATGACATGAGTAATGTGGGCCTGACGTTTATTTCAGATTTTTATAGCGCAAATTACAGCCAATTTGTATTGAAATTAATGCTCCGCTTGTCCGAAATGTTTGTACAGTTTGTATTGCAATCAGGACGAAAATCTTTATATTTATTACATTGGGAAAAAGACTTTGTTTTATGGAACTCAACATTTTTTTAAGTTAAAGCGACGAGCGAATCAACGTAGCCAGTGAATCATATTATTACGTATTTTTTTCTGAACCTGAGCTACTTAATGTCCTCCGCTTCGGATTTAAACCATGGTGGTCAATCTAAATGGAGATCGGCAGGCATCTGAACAGAAGTCTCTGTAAGGACCGAGATTCCGCCACCAATAGACCAACGAAACGGGAACGCTTGTGATACCGAGGTCGTAATACCCCGTATGATTGAGATTGGCCCAAGTACGCAAGATTGGTAGCCAATATCTTTGTAGAAATGTGATGTGTGAATCTGTTGTCCTTTATGGGAGCTTGACCGTGTGTTTTTCTACTTAGTTCTGGTGCGGAGGAGATGGCCGGGCGTCAGGCGAGCGGCAGCAGCGCCAGCGAGCCGCCGAGCTCGCCGCGGCTCTCCCCGCCCAAAGTGGTCGTTGACGACAGCCCGCTGCAGCCAGCCATGGGGAAACATAAAGAATGTGAGTCTAATGCCAAATATTTTTAATTATCTAATGTAGGCTTCAGTGTCGCCGTCACGAGCCACTCGCGACAGCCACAAACGCAGCCACATAATGCAAAAAAAGGCCACATAAGTTCGGATCTGGCCTGCGAATGCGTATTATCACCAGAGATCACATCCCATCCCGCATTTGTCTGATAAACTGCACACTGAAGTGATTTAAGGAATGCATCAGACACCGTGTTTCACGTGGTCAAGTAAATGTCCGATCACATGCAAATTTTGCAATCGACTCGAAAATAAGAAACACTTTGAAATCAATATATACAGATAACTGTGTTTCTACTACCGTGTCGGTATGCTATCTCTGCCGAGAAGATTCCGGCACGAAATTCGGTAGTAGTTACACCTTACACCAAACAATATACGTATATTTGCATTGTAAAATGGGTTCCTAACATGTACCTATTTACATGGGTAAAAGGAGTTCCAAACCTATTTGTGTGTGAGTGTGTGTGCATCTCATCTGATGAACCACCAGTATATGATGTTTCGCCGATACCCCTAAATACTTTGGGTGAGACTTGGCGATGACAAGGCTGCTCATCATCCAGTCATACCATCAATATACATACGTACTCTATTGGAGGAAGTGCGCCGTCAGTCTTCTCGCTATAGACGTGTCGGAGCAGTAAATTAAACATTACAGCGGTGTGTCGCATTCTAATAATTTTATCGCTCTTAATTGATTGTGAGGTGGTGGGCCAACCAATGTTTTGCGAATTTACTTACGCATAATTTAAATCATTATTTAAATTACCGGAACAGTAGTACATCTATTATAAATTAACGTTTAGTTATATAGTTCAATTCACAAACATTATAGCGCATATTTAGCATGCAGAAATGACCTTGTAACCATTACGGAATAGAGCACTACATGAGTAATGTCGTGCGCTCTTTGTGAAGTAAGAAAATATCTATTAATATTCGAAACGAGGACGAACTCATTTCGCAGAAAAAATAATTAAATGGCAGCAAAACTATTTCAGACTTAACTCAAAGCTTGATGCAGTGATTATTGTTACATCTGGCGGGATAAATGTGCTTACATCAGAAACTGTAAAGCAGCCGTGAAAGTCGTGCTCAGTAAAACGGGTTTCTTAACATTAAAAAATATACGAATTCATTAATTCGTGCGAACGAGTACGGCTTCGTATCAATGGGAAATAATAAGAATAGTGTTCCGTACACGAGCTTTCACTTTTTTGGGGCAAGTGCATACTTTCACACGTGTGGCGATGAAGACACTGCACGGTGTTGGTGGTGTGGACGGTGCAATGACTGGGGCCGAAGCAGGCCAGTGGCCTTAGACCTTGTCTCCCGGGCCGCGGCTCGGCGGCCACATTACGATTCTCGCGGGGTCCGCGCTTCCGCCGCGCGCGCCGCATCGCCAATAAACAAACTCAACCCTTGTCAGCACGTGACCATTCGACTGACGAAACATTTCTCCGTCGATATTTTTCATAAGTGCTGTCTAAATAACCGGCAACTAATGTTTTGGAAACCATTAACACCCGCCATTTGTAATATTTATTTAGAAGTCCTTCGTAAACATTATCGTAAGTTCCTTAGTGCTGTAAGTTTTATTTCATATTTTAAACACGTTATGCACAACTTCGTGTAGGTGTAAAGTGTAAAATATTGTCAGTCGTATTCTTGGCATTGGTACTCTTCATAGACATCATAAATGTAAAATTCATAAAACTAAAAACACGCGAAAGCTTTTTTGTATCTGTGAGAAAAGTTAAACAGGATGTATTTAGGTGCATTCCGCATACATGGGTGGGATAGGCTAAAAATGTTGATGGATGAGCGCATTTTAGATGTGCGCAAACGCCCAGTAACCCACAATATTCGGCCCAGTGGTAGTGAATGTTTCGTCTGTAATACGGTCGCGGCATAACACTAGTTTCCTTGTGCAGTGTTTATTTATGTTGGCGCTCGGCCAGCGTTGTCCGCCCGTCGCTAGCTGTTCCCCGCTTGTCTACACGCAAACAAGACTATAGAGCTATTCGCCTACGCATCGGTCCCCGCCGACTCAATCGATATTATCGTATATCGATAGACGTATTGATCACGCAGGCCTTCATCCATGTCACTCACGCTACGTCAAAGTTCGTCACCTGGCGTCATATCGCCGTATTTTTTCACGACGCGCCGGCTATTCAATCAGCGCTCATTGTTGTATGCAAAAGACGAACCGTAAACATTGTCGCTCACTTGAATCACAAAATTGTCGTCGTGCAGTCACCGAATGCTATATTTATAGAACGTTGGACACTACCGGGAAAAAGATAAATACTAAGGAAAACATTGTGTTTGTTGGTTGAAAGAGGCTTAAAAACTGTCAGTTGTGATATTAGTGTTTTGTTTACAGCGTTGAAGGTGAAGCTGATGATGAGGCGCCCGATCACGCAGCTGGTGGCGCAGGGCATCATGCCTCGTGAGTACCGTAGGCTCGTTATCAGTGCTAATATTGTAATGTTCGCCGGCGCCGCGCGGACACGCTCGCCCCAGCCCGCGACGCGCCCGCGCGTGGGAGAAAGAATTTTATTTACGATCTAAACGCAACGGCTAATGAGAATTTCTAACTGGGCACATAGGAAACAAATATTTTTACGAGTTGGAAATTGGCGAGAGAAAAATAAACTGTTGTCCATCATTATTTCTGTTACAGTTTTCAATACCTATCAATTCATTCTATATTTGACCTCAATCTTTATGGATAAAATAAGAATTCCATGCATTTGTGTGTTTAATTTCAGTAAGTATATTAGTGTTTTGTATTTTTCAGCATTAAAAACCCCACCAGCTTATTTTGAACAATGCAAACAACTAGAAAGAGCGAAGACAGGAGACTTACTAAAAGCAAAAATACAACGACGGCCGGACCGTCAGGAACTGGAACGAAGACATATTTTAGAACAGGTTTGGCATTCCTAGTTTAGTACGTAAATGATAAAGCATTATGCTAAGTAAATGTCACGTAGTGACATATACATACTGTTACTTGTCGTAGTATTTTTTTGTATAGTGTTTAGTAGTATATTTTCGTTGTTTCATATTTTAGTCTTCTGTTACTTATACTTATTTATTATATTTCCAGGAAAGCCATGTTGATCCGAGCTTGGCAGAGAAGCAGCGCATGCTGAAGAAGGCCCAGCTCGCCGACCAACTGAACGTGCAGCTGTCGCACCGCCCCGGCCCGCTCGAGCTGATCAAGAAGAACATCCTGCACACGGAGGAGAATATCGAGACAGCGGTCAAGAGCGGCACCCTCTCGTTCAAGGCGACCAGCGAGGGCGCCTCCGGCCGGCCGCAGCACCCCTCCTCGTACTGCGGGCCCCCCGACGAGGTCTCCCCGTCCCCCTCCCCGCCCTCCACCCTCTCGCCCGCCAGCGTCGCCTCCCCGCCCCAGCATCCCGCCCCGGGCAAAGACAAAAATCGCAAAAAGAGCAAACAGAAACAACAACCCAAGGCGCGCTTCAAATTCCACGAGTACAAGGGACCGCCGAACGCGCAGAAGGTGTCGTCCCCGCCCGGCTCCGTGGAGACGCCCTACGAGCTGCTCCTCCAGCAGCAGCAGCTGCTCCTGCAGCTCATGCCCGCGTCGCCCGCGCCCTCCTCCGCCTCCGTCGCGTCCGACTCCTCCGACGCGTACGCCGCGCCGCCGCCGCCCCCGCCGCCGCCGGTGCCCGCGCTGCCGCTCGCCGTCGCCGCGCGCTTCGAGGACATGAAGGTGTCCGACCTGCGCGCCGAGTGCAAGCGGCGCAACCTGCGCGTGTCCGGCCCGAAGCCGCAGCTCATCGACCGGCTGCGGCCGTTCCTCGTCGAGAAGCAGGAGGAGCCGCCGCGCTCGCCGGCGTCGGTCGCGTCGCTCGCGTCGCCCGACCCGCGCCTCGACGAGCCGCCCGAGGACATCGTGCAGTCGCAGCGGCGGCAGATCGAGGAGCTCGAGCGCAAGCTGGAGGCGTCGCGGCAGCAGCTGGAGGCCGTGCGGCGCGACGCGGCCGGCGCCGCCGCCAGCGACCAGAGCCGCCGCCTGCTGCAGGCGCACATCTGCGTGTCGCAGCTCCGCGCGCAGCTCGACGCGCTCACGCAGCCCGCGCCCGCGCCGCCCTCGCGCTACGTCATCGACGCCGCGCCTGACCGCCTCGTGCGCGTGTTCGCCGTGGCGCCCTCGCCGCCCGCGCCCGACGCGCCGGACGCCGCCGCCGCCAAGCCCAACCCCGCCTACATCCTCAACGGCGTGAAGGTCGTGCCCATCGCCATCCTGCCCTCGCCGCACTACGAGCCGGCCGCCGCGCCGCCTCCGCCGCCACCGCCGCCCCCGCCTCCGCCGCCCGTCGCGCCGGCGCCCCCGCCGGTGATGCACGACCGCACCGAGGACAGCCAGATAATGGACGACGTCCTCGAGATTCTAGTCGAGAACGGGGAGCTGCCGCCGTCCGCCGTGTCGACGGCGGTTCCGACGGCCCTCACCGGCGGCTACGTCTCGGCGGCGGACTCGTTCTCCCCGGCGGACGTGCTCTCGGACGACGTTCTGTGCGATCCGCACGTTCGGGACTCGCTGGCGGCGGACGAGCTCCAGCGGGAGCTCGACGACATTCAGAACGAAATCTTGAGTCACGCCGATCTGCACGTCGTCAACGGCGGGGTGGGCCACTGCGACGTCGACCCGGCGGCGACGGACATCGACGCGGAGCTGAGCGTCGACCTCCTGTCGAACGGGGACTTCCATGCCGAATTCGGGAGCTCGGATCCGACCACCGACGATCACGAGTACTACTTCAGCAGCCTGCTGCAGGGGGACGGCGAGCACCGGCTCGACGACCGGTCGCAGCACACCGTCATGGACATCGGCGACGACGGCCCCGAGCGGATGACGATGACGCCGCTGACGAACGGCGACCTGCTCGAGCACGCGCGCACCGGGTTCGAGTACATGGACGACCTGTCGCTGCCGTCGTTCCAGACCGAGGAGAGCCGGCCGGAGCCGTTCGACGAGCGGCCCGGCGAGATCGACCTCAAGGAGTTCGGCATCGACCCGCCGACGAACATGCACGTGGACGGCGACGGCTACGACTACTGCCACGACATGGACACGGAGATGATCCCGAACGTGTTCGGGCGCGGCTACGTGCCGCAGTGCGACCCGCTGCTGGGCGGCGTGTGCGCGCCGCCGCCGCGGCCCGCGCGCAAGCACTACTCGTGGGACCGCATCGAGTACGACGCCACCTGACCCCGCGCCGCCTGACCGCGCCCGACTGATAATCCTATTGGTGCAGAATATTTCAAAGTTATAGTAGTGTTTACCGCGGCCGCTACCGAGTAGCGGCTCGTCTCATGTACGCTAGTCTCATCGGTGACTCGTTCTTCCATATCGGCGACTCGCACGCGTAGGTCGTCTCGAAAGTTGCTATAGAACACGAAGTGTTGATCTTATCGAAGGACTACGTCTACTTTGTACTTAATAGTTAATACGTTTGTGTCGCTAGTTGTTAAATAGTTTAATGATATTAATTTACTTATGTAGTGTTAGCGTGCGTAGCCACCGCGTGCGCCGTGACATACTTGGCTCACATATAATAAATCCATTTTATTTTCTATTTATAGGTGTATCTACTTATGTATATATTGAAAGTAAAAATACTCAACATAGTTGTGGATTTCTGCATTCCGCCCGATGACTAAAACTTAGGGAAAAATTAACATAAGAAAAGTATTGTTGGGACATAAACGGTCAATCTGCGAGACACCTGGCTATGTACACATACTACGATAATAATGTGAGATCGATGTTGTGTCAATTACTGAATCAGCGTCATGTTATCTATATCATACATAGTAAATGATAGCTATTTCCCAAATGAATATGTGACATTCCAGTCTTGTTAAAGTGCGAAAAGTGGCACAAAGCATACTCGTCTCTCTTATTTGCATTCAGGAAATTGTGTTGCCGTTGTTGAATCTTGTTACCTTATAGTTTAGTGAGAGAGTGAGATGCACATCACAAGCCATCGTCATGGGTGGGACCAGCTTGGGAACAATGTTAGAATTCATTTAGGTAACGTAGGAGCCGGCTCCTCGCGCTCGAACCTTTGTGCAAACATGCAAATACTGACACTGATAGATCGCTTTCTTCTCTAGCAGACCTTTCATTACTTTCTCCTTATCGCAGCGACGAAGTAAGAATATTATTCGCTTATGTCTTAATGTAGAAAAAAAATTATGACTAAATAATGTAACACGGAACATTCTTGAAAATGTATCATTCCAATGTATTGTCTAAAGTGTAGGATAGGTGCACTATTATCAATAAGTTGCTATTTAAATTTGCTACTCATAGTTGTCAATTGTGGAAGTTTGTGTGTTTGCATAAAAGTTTGATTGCATTATTTATAATAATTTATTACTATTTATTTACACCATACAAGTGTACTTACCATTTTTCCGTCGTTTATATATTCTTTGATTCGTGTGCGTGTAGTTTAACTAATACATATAGCGTTTGCCATTATTTCATTGAGTAAAAGTTTGTAAAAAGCGGAATTCGTTAATCGATAACATATTGCCATTATTTGCATTTATATTTTAATTACAAGGTAAAAAACATGACAGAACAACGAATAAGGTGTACAGCCCACAGTTTGCCGATGTTCTACATATTGCTAGATACATTATGGCATTAAAAGGTATACCTTAATATTTATTCAAAAGAATAGTAATAAGATTTTCTGGTACTAATATATTGTGGATTGCAAAATACTGATTGAGTTGGTTGGTGGTTAGTTATGTGATAGTACTTCAAAACGATGTTTTTGGAGTACCATCACATCTGGAATGGTGCTATATTATATAAGGCGTAAACAATTATAGAAAAAATATTTTTAATGTCAAATATTATAGAATATTATTTAAACATAATCAAAACTGTTTTTCTAAATTAAATTATATTATTTGACAATCATACGGAGAAAGAATCAGGAAGAAAACAGAAGCGTGCGTGCGCGTGTTAAAGTTATTATAAATAACTACCAAGTTCTTAAGTACGAAGGTAATATGTACCATAAATTGTTATCACGAATGTAACGGTTTGCTTATCAAGTAAACATTAGTAATATTCCATTTAACTAAGTAAATTAACAAACTTATTTAGCTAGATTTTAATATTTATAAAAAACTATTTGCTCATTATCAAAATTGTACCTATCCATTTAGCCAAATATATTGTGCGGCGGCATAAAAGTATAGCCTAAGGTCGATTATGTTACTTATCGTATATCTGCTTGTTACATGGTGTAGTAGCAAATAGCGAATGTTATAACTGAGGACAACCATAGTGTGCCCAGCGCGCAGTGTTGTACGTCTTTGCCCTACCAAGCTGCCCTACCGGAAGCAAAAAGCAATATTTTCCTCTACAGTGGGGTGTCTTGGTAGAGCAAAGCGGATCGACCCGGCTCGCAGGCTGCGATCGGCTTCCGGCATCTTTGTCTAACTGGCCTAGTGTGCTATATAGCTTGGTATTTTATATTACTTTGAGAGTTTAGTTTAAATGTATTTAACGAGATAATAAGTGAGATTAATGTTTGATATATTATCATAATGTCTGCATATTTGTTATTATTGTTGTAATTATTTTAGGAGAGTTTTAATATTTGTTTTATAGTAGTTTATTCCGTATCCAAGGTGATAAATTATTCTGGTTTTTGATACTTAAATACACTTAATGCTCTCTGCAATACATATTTATTTATTATATAGAATGTAACATTTTAGATATTGGCTTCGTTATAAACATGGTATTTTTATTAACCACACGTAATATTTGAGATTATTTATATGTATTCACGGTTTTAGATAATTTTTCTAGAACTACGCAACGTATTTATATAGTCCAGTCAAATTAGGAAAAAATCTCGGAATTCGAGATACCCAGCTGTAAGTCTGTAAATACTTAGATATTGACACCCTAAAAGTGTTCTCAAGACCTACATATTGTAGGGTGTACGCAACTATTAAATTTTCAAGGTCAAATGTCACAAATATCAGTTTTATGAACTTTTGAGCGAAACGGGAAGTTTTATCATAAAAATGTGTAGGAGAAAATTACTTATCTTCTATTTATCTATAAAAATTGTCTGTACGTTTTATTTCTAAGATTCACCATTTCAGAGATACAGCGATGCAAATAGTTGAAAAAGTTGTATTTTCAAAAGCTTCCAGGCCCACGTGCGATTGTGCTAGACAGTTAAAATTTTCACGAATGATGTATTTTAGTAGCTTCTATAACATCTAATACTAGAAAAAGCTTAAAACCAATGTTTAAGTGGGTTCTCATACAAAAACTATGGTTTTTTTTTCTCACACTTGGCCGGTTTTTAACGTGGTTACCCCAGTAAACCTATTCCAGACGACACCTTTTATACATGAAGAACACGTTGTTTATAAGGAAGCCTGGTTAAATAATTGTTTTGTGTTGTTTTCAGTATTCAGAAGGTTTAAGATTTCTGCGTTTCATTAAATTAAATTTGGTTAATATGGATCTTCACGTTCATAATCGAGTTAGATGGACAGTTAACATTTTTAAAGTGTATTTATTTTCAGTTATACTTCAAACAGAAATTCTAATAATTGGTTATTTCGTACTTTTTGACCCATAATAAGCAGTTTAAATGTACTGAAACGTATATGTATAGTACTAAAAACAACATAAAACAATTATTTAACTAGGCTTCCATATAAACAACGTGTTCTTCACGTATAAAAGGTGTCGTCTGGAATAGGTTTACTGGGGTAACCACGTTAAAAACCGGCCAAGTGTGAGAAAAAAAAACAAGCGTTTTGTATAAGAATCCACTTAAACATTTAGGTTTTAAGCTTTTTCTAGTATTAGATGTTATAGAGGCTACTGAAATACATCAGTTGTAAAAATTTTAACTGTCTAGCACAAGCGCACGGGGGTCTGGAAGCTTTTGAAAATACAACTTTTTCAACTATTTGCATCGCTGTATCTCTGAAATGGTGAATCTTAGGAATAAAACGTAGAGACAATTTTTATAGATAATTAGATGATAAGCAATTTTCTCCTACACACTTTGATGATAAAACTTGCCGTTTCGCTCAAAAGTTCATAAAACTGATATTTGTGACATTTGACATTGAAAATTTAATAGTTGCGTACACCCTACCATATGTAGGTTTTGAGACCACTTTTAGGGTGTCAATATCTAAATATTTACAGACTTACAGCTGGGTATCTCGAATTCCGAGATTCTTACCTCATTTAAGCTTAAATGACTGGACTAATATTGGAGTAAGCAATGAAGGCTTAAAGCCCACTGTGTAGTAGAGCCAAGTATTCGATACAATTAATATTATGATGTTGTGATAACCACAGGAGTCGGAACTAGAATAATTGGATAGTTTTTTACCTTGCCCTGTAATGAAGCCTTGTAAATATTTACCAAGCGTTTATTAGCTTAAGGAAAGAATGTTGAATAAAAAATTTTGACACAAAATATTGTTTTATTTCATCTTCCTCATATTATGTGGATCTCACTACCGTTTACCATCAGGTGGAGTGAGGTCATCTTGTTAGCCTTTTATATATAAAAAAAAGTACCTACCTATACCTATCTGTGCAGGCGAGTACGCCACACCAACGCGTGATATGCATGTAACCATAAAACAGCTTCACTACCGCGAAATGGGTCGGCATTTAATTACTTGAGTAATTATAGATAGGGGATACGTTACACCACTTGATTAATGTAATTAACTAATTGCAAATTAGTTACTAATATTAAGCATTAAATTTAGAAAAACACTTATAGGTGCTAGTGTATCCAATTACCGGTGAACCAAATAAATAAATGTTCCATTCAATATACGGTTTAAGGATGGGTTTATTTTATTACAAGTTAAGAAACTACCACAATAAACAGGAGGTAAGCAGTTATCTTGCATCAATATATAGTTAACTTGCATCTTAAACAATGAGGGTTGTCGCGTATGAGAAATTCACTAGATGGCACTGCGTAGGCGTGAGGTCCAACTGCAACATGATTGGTTATTTTTGACGTGACATTGACAGGCATGTCAATTTTCACCAATCACGTAGCAGTTAGACCTCACAACTACGTCTTGCCATCTAGTGGATTTCTCAAACGCGACAACCCTCATTCAAATATGGGTTCCGATTCTAAACAATATATTAGCCCTTATATTAAGTTACTGACAGTGCTTTATTTCAACATATTTATTACTACTTAAGTAAGCTAACTTGGTTCAGAAATAGATCCCACTGATGCATGCAATCCAATAGATATGAGTTCAGCAGAAACAAAATTATATAATGTACAAAATTAAAACTGGCATAAAGGTGCTAGCAACCAGACCAAAAATTTCACAAAAAAAAAAAGAAAATTAAAAAAGCAATGCTAACTGTCAGTGTCACCGTCTGTCTCGTATAAATGTCATACGGTCATTAACTTTCCGTGTCTAAAGTAAATGTAAAATGTGATGTAGCTGTTTTTCATCCGGAACACTTGAAAAATATAATTGTATAAGCATTTATAAGCCCTCTAAACGTTTGTTCCAAGTGGTCATCTAAAGATATTTAGTGATGATATTAGCTGAAACTTTGTTGTTCTCACTGTCTCTAATCGATAGCGGTGCAATATTATTTCTTTTAGTGTACTACATAATCACATTGTCAGATTTAGAATGTGATTATTTGAATGCACAAGAATGTTGTGAAAAGTTGAATTATTGGTTGCTGCCCAAGTACATAGCCCATTCGTTCGTCACGTTCATTCTCCTGTTTCATGGGCAGTTGGTTCTGTTTTTGTTGAACCTGCCCATGTTTGTATGGTTAACGTTTGAGTATTTTACCGTACCACAAGGCAACCTTGGAGCCTACGACCCGGCGGAGATCCACAACCGTGGCCAGCTCAAGAAACATCTGAGAGATGTTATGATATACATTGGATATTACCTTGTATTTTTCTTCATTTATCTGTATTGCTTCATTCTTGCTTTGTTAAAAGGAGATCCCCTACAGAGGCACGCTGACGACCAGATTATAACTGAAATGTAAAAATGTCTGACCAGTCAGTAGATGAGGTTAAGCAAGGGGAAGTGTCTGATGACAGTGAGGTGGAGAGCAGTGCAAGCGAGGAGGATGATCCAATAAGATGTGTGAAGCTGCCTCTGGCAGACAACATCGCTGCATACATCGACAAGGAACAGCTTGTGAGAGAGGTTGAGGAGGTGACATGCGATAGTAATTTAGTTGAGAATGTGATCAATAACTATGTTATCGTAAAAAAAATATTGAGTTCACTGCCTTGGCAAGAGAAACTGCTGTGCAAGCATGTGTGCAAGATGTGGCGTTCTGCGGTGCTAGCATTGCAGAAGGAGCAGATGGCCCCGGCAGACTTTGTCCTAGACCTACAGATTTGTTCTATTAAGAATGGTGTTAAGTATAAACATGCTGGCAATTTCAATACAGAGCCTCTGGTGGTTTTCACATTTGCCAATACTGCTGGCTTTGGTGTGACCAGTAAATGTATGGTGTTACTGCCTCATCCTTGTGATCCTGCCTGTGAAAAGGAACATTGTTGTGAGTATCATATTATGATTTGAAGTTTAATATCTGTCTTAATGGTATTGTTATCTTGAGAGGCTTTTTTATTATACCAATGTTTTGCATATTATGAGTTTATTTTTGTGTCTCAATATCAAGGTTTCCTGGCTTCTTTAACCTGTGTGTACTAAACTAAAATATAATATACCCTAATAAAAAGAAAAGCTTTTGAAGAATGTTTTTGTTTATTTCTAGTGATTGATTATGTCCAGCGGGATGTGAGTGCCCCCAAAGATTGTATGCTGACCGTGAGAGCAAGTTACCTATCATATATGCCACTACCACACTCCATCACCTATAAACATATGATTACAAATAGAATGTTCCGCCGATCATACCCATTTATCGGAGGCATTTACATACCAAAAATACCTGAAGTTAAATTTAATGTAATCAACATTACAACAAATACTGATATGCAAAAAGAATTCTTTGAGGTTGTGGCAAACTTAGCTCAAGACAGAATTTTCAAAGGAGTTCTTGTTTATGTGACAGAAAAATTTCTTTTGCATTCTGAAATTGAGGAATGCTTTTATTTAAATTATTTTAAAGATGTGTAAGTAAATATTTTTATCTTGTTTTAATACATTACTTGAAACAATAATTTCAAAATATTTTAGTAATATATTTTTCAATTATATTACAGGCAACCAGATATACCATATGCATTAGGGGGTTGCATTGTAGAAGACACAGTTGTAGAACAAGCCAACATGGAGCCATTAGTAGACAGCATTAATAAAGGCACCTATTATGTCAGTGAAAACTTAATCACAATTGGCATATTCACAGTTCCAAAGACCACTGATAATACTGAATTGATGGAGAGGAATAACTTTGACATGTACTCCCTAGTTATTGAGTCGACAGACTGGACTAAGCAGAAAATACAGAAAACTATCAATGAGGTAAGTGTTGGTTAACTCATGTTTCGTTATTAGAAGCTAAGTAGTATAGAGCAAGACATTTCTAAATGTTATATTCAAAGTTTTAGTATTGGAAAAATTATTGTTGGTAACAAAATAATTTTTTACTCACTGTTTGGAAATGGTAATAAGATAGACCAATATAAGATACAAGATCGAAGAGTAGTGGGTTCGATTCCCACCCAGGACAAATATTTTAGTGACAAACATCAATGTTTGTTCCGTGTCTAGGTGTGTTATTAAAATATCTTTAAGTACATAATATATTTGTGTTCAGGGATCAATGTATGTGATGTTGTGTAATATTTATATTTATACTATACAGGGTGTCCCAAAAAGTAGTGTCAAGCGGAAGTCCTGAGATAGAACACCCCGTGGAGCATCCGAAACACCCCCATGTATGTTCCGCGATTTTTTATAGTTTTCGAGTTATGATTATTTTTCTAAAATTTTGAGAACAACTGACCTAACCGACTAAAAATATTGTAGAGAAAAAAGTATTCCATTTTTTTGAGTAATTCTTTTTGCAAATCAATTTTCATGAGTTTTTCTTTAATGCCTAAAATATTTGTCTCCATAACTTATATGGAAAATATCAAAATTATGGTACAAACTGAAAAGTTACGTTCTGTAAATAATGTCTTACAATTTCAACGTTAAATTTAAAATATTAGGAGGTAGTTGCATGGCTCCTAAATAACTTTAAAACTGCGCTAGACTCTCACCTTTCATAATCATTAATAAAAAATGGTACTTAATGGGCTACTTTTGCTGAAATCGGAGTTCAAAGACAGAGAGGTGGAAAAATCATAAAATTTTCCATTTGAATACGAAGTATTATTTGGACATTTTATTATTTCTAAAGTCAATAAGATTGTTAACAATCAAAATTATACCAGAAATGCTGAGAAATAACCACTTGAAAGTTGAATTTGTGATACTTAAAAATTTTATTAAGTTTAAAAATGGGAACTTTATTAAAAAAAAAAGTTATCGTTTTTGATTATTTATTGTAAAAACTTTATAAGTAAAAGTTTATTAAAGTCCATAAAGAAAGTAAAGTTCGTCAAGTTCGTCGTAACAAAGGTATTGCATGTGAAAACAGAGTTAGCGCAGTGAAGCTTAAATTAAACAAAAAAAAGCATCCAAATGTTTCCATCTGAGTGCTACTGTATTAAATTTAGGTTTGTTAACAAACTGACTAACTTTCGGAATAATAAAATGTCTAAATAATGCTTGTTCATCAAATAGCAAATTTTATGATTTTTCCACCTCTCCGTCTTTGAAGTCCGATTTCAGAAAAAGTAGCCCATTAAGTACCATTTTTTATTAATGATTATGAAAGGTGAGAGTCTAGCGCAGTTTTTAATGTTATTTAGGAGCCATGCAACTACCTCCTAATATTTCAAATTTAACGTTGAAATTGTAAGACATTATTTACAGAACGTAACTTTTCAGTTTGTACCATAATTTTGATATTTTCCATATAAGTTATGGAGACAAATATTTTAGGCATTAAAGAAAAACTCATGAAAATTGATTTGCAAAAAGAATTACTCAAAAAAGTGGAATCCTTTTTTCTCTACAATATTTTTAGTCGGTTAGGTCAGTTGTTCTCAAAATTTAAGAAAAATAATCATAACTCGAAAACTACAAAAAATCGCGGAACATACATGGGGGTGTTTCGGATGCCCCACGGGGTGTTCTATCTCAGGACTTCCGCTTGACACTACTTTTTGGGACACCCTGTATAACTGCCTCGTTGGTCTATTGGTAGCAAGTGCTGCGTTAGGACTGAGAGGTCCCCGGTTCGAATCCGGGTCGGGCAATATTTGTGTGAGTTTTTCTGTAATGAAATTACTCATCCCGGAGTTAGGAAGTTGGCGGTTGAACGCCCATGCCCCGGAAAGCACGTTAAGCCGGTGGTCCTGCGCCCGATCTCTCATCGGTCATGTCGGATTTCCGTCTCACCGAATTATGAGAGTAAGGGAATAGAGAGTGCACTTGTGTTTGCGCGCACACTTGTGCACTATAATATGTCCTGCGCACTTGGCTGATCTCAATTGAGATCGGCCGCCATGGCTGAAATCGGTCGGAAGCCTTTATATTTATTTATTTAAATTCATAAAATAAAATCATTTCATTTTCAGTTCTCGAAAAAGGTGCCTCGTTTCGAGCACAGCGTGGTGCTGAAGCTGTCGTGCGTCGGGCGTGACCAGAAGCACGAGCTGGAGGAGGACTACTTCCGGTCCGAGTTCCCCGACAGCCGGCTGGTGGGCTGCTTCGGCAACGGGGAGCTGGGCATTAACCACCCCGCGCGCGCCAGCGCCGACGGGCCGCCGGTCAAGCGCCACCGCCACGACCCCGGCCCGCAGTTCGGCATCATGTACTCCTACGCCACGGTCTTCGTCTACATCGGCTGGGGGAAGATAACGTCGCCGCAGGGGCCTAACTAGCAGGACACGGTGTTTGTGACAATCGACAGGAAACGGTACCGCATGGCGATATCCAGGTTCGGCCATATAAATAGTTATGTTAGGTGAATGATATACGAAGGAGCCGGTGCACTCCTATCATCGAGACGCATTCGGTCACTTATCGAGGTAAGTTCGGGCTGTTGCTTGTGACGTCTCGCCGTGTCACCTTATTTTATATTGCGCCAGTAAGTGTTCCTTTTAGCCACCTTGTTACAATAATTTTCCTGTACGAACTGTGAAAGCTGTATTAAAACATACGCCGTGCATTTGCCTGTAGATTGTCACAAATTAAGTTTCCTGCAGAAGTTGACTGATTGATTGTGATGATACGACTAGTCTGACGGCCTCTATCGAGGTAATAGAGTTATGGAACGTTAACGAAGTGATAATGTGATGACTGAAGTTTTAATCATCATGAATATAGACTTTTAAATTCCTTGTTTGTGTAAGTACCATATTATAAAAATTTGAAGAGTGGAGATGAATTGATATAATAGGTAATCCAGTGGTAACATTTTTGTTCGTAATCAAAATTCTATGTACCTATATTGTAATGTAATGTATTTAACCTATAATATGCATCAATATCTTTTATGCAACATGTTCAAGTAAAAATAACTTGATACCACTACACAGCGAGTATTAATTTCAAAAGTTGTTTTGTTTTAGCAATACACTATTTGTCACCAATTTTTTGCAGAACTGTTTTTGAATCATAATTATGAAACGTTTCGTTTATTATACGCGTGTAAGTAAACATTTAATATGCTCGCTGTAATTAAAACATGTGTGAACTTAGATTAAGAAATAACTATCGTACATAGTAGTCTATAAGATAAACTATTGTTTAATACTTTATCAGTGTGTAAAATGTTTACTGTCTAAGATTACCAATCAATACAGGTTACTACGATTTGTGAATATTATGTATTTATATTATATCTAAGGTATTTATGTGACGGATATGGTGCTTAGTTTATGGAAAGCATACTCATGACTATGGAAATTTGAAAGCATACCTACAGCATGTCATTGAGGCTCAAAAGGGTATTTTCCAAAGGCCCAAAATCATGACATTTCGTTCTTTTTTATTCTATTGGAACATCATTTATAAAAGTTTTTCTAGAATCCTTAGGACGCAAGTTGGACCCGCACTTGCTCGGTTTTTAAAATAACTTATAATAAATGTATATGTATTTTTATGTTCCAAATCTCTAAAACTGCTCATTAGAAGATACTGGTTAATTAAATTAGGTAGTGGCTTGACAATGAGCTTATAATGGAAAATTAAGTTACTTTTATCATGTCAGATCTGTAAATCAATGTTAACATATAAGTGCAATGATTTATTAGGTATTTAGAGTAGACATGTAAGATACATATGAATTGCAACTATATGTAGGTAGACAAGATATATAATAAAGAGTTTCCAATTTACCTATATGTCTGATTAAGGAAAACTCACAGGATTTAGTTTATTTATTTTGAGTGCAGTTCATAAACACTTTTTTGTTGTATCTCTATCATCTGTTTGTCAAGTACTTATACGACTATTTAATTCGGTATTTGTTAGGTATATACATTATTATGTTTTTGTAAAAAGTATTTTTGTTTTGGATTACCCGGATTTACTCTTATTTCAAAGTAATCTGGTTAAAAGTTGCATCGTTTATTTATTTACATAAGTACAAGTTTATTGTGTGTGCACAATTAAATAATTAAGATAACAAATAAATATTTGAGTAAATCGTATTTTTCTGTTTTCAGTACATACCATTCCCATTATTACATACTATGTACTAATTATAATATGTAATAATGGGAATATTCTTCTTTGCCCCACCTAGTTGCATTTTGTAATGAGTAGGGCGAACTGGTGGGGTAAAGTGAAATAATCCTAATAATAGTATAACATAGGCAGAGACACACCAAACCCATGTTAGTCAAAAGCAAAATTTTCACGATCTTACAGCTTCCAAAGGCTTGTTTAATAATAAATAAATATTCTAGAACATCATATTATTACACATTGATCTGATTCCGTGGTAAGTAGCTTAAGCACTTGTGTTGCGAATATCTGAAACAACATCGGTATACACAAATAAACTTTAATATACAGGGTGTCCCAAAAAGTAGTGTCAAGCGGAAGTCCTGAGATAGAACATCCCGTGGGGCATCCGAAACACCCCCATGTATGTTCCGCGATTTTTTATAGTTTTCGAGTTATGATTATTTTTCTAAAATTTTGAGAACAACTGACCTAACCGACTAAAAATATTGTAGAGAAAAAAGTATTTGACTTTTTTGAGTAATTCTTTTTGCAAATCAATTTTCATGAGTTTTTCTTTAATGCCTAAAATATTTGTCTCCATAACTTTTATGGAAAATATCAAAATTATGGTACAAACTGAAAAGTTACGTTCTGTAAATAATGTCTTACAATTTCAACGTTAAATTTAAAATATAAGGAGGTAGTTTCATGGCTCCTAAATAACTTTAAAAACTGCGCTAGACTCTCAGCTTTCATAATCATTAATAAAAACTGGTATTTAATGGGCTACTTTTGCTGAAATCGGACTACAAAGACAGAGAGGTGGAAAAATCATAAAATTAGCCATTTGAATACGAAGTATTATATAGACATTTTTTTATTCCGAAAGTTAGTCAGTTTGTTAACAAACCTAAATTTAATACAGGAGCACTCAGATGCAAACATTTGGATGATTATTTTTTGTTTAATTTAAGTTCCATTGCGCTAACACTGTTTTCAAATGCAATACCTTTGTTACGACGAACTTGACGAACTTTGCTTTCTTTACGGACTTTAATAAACTTTTACTTGTAAACTTTTTACAATAAATAATCAAAAACGATAACTTTTTTTTTTTTATAATAAAGTACCCTAATAATTTTTTAAGTATCACAAATTACACTTTCAAGTGGTTATTTATTAGCATTTCTTGTATAATTTTGATTGTTAACAATCTTATTAACTTTAGAAATAATAAAATGTCCAAATAATACTTCGTATTCAAATGGCTAATTTTATGATTTTTCCACCTCTCTGTCTTTGTAGTCCGATTTCAGCAAAAGTAGCCCATTAAGTACCAGTTTTTATTAATGATTATGAAAGCTGAAAGTCTAGCGCAGTTTTTAAAGTTATTTAGGAGCCATGAAACTACCTCCTTATATTTTAAATTTAACGTTGAAACTGTAAGACATTATTTACAGAACGTAACTTTTCAGTTTGTACCATAATTTTGATATTTTCCATAAAAGTTATGGAGACAAATATTTTAGGCATTAGTATTTGACATACTTTTTTCTCTACAATATTTTTAGTCGGTTAGGTCAGTTGTTCTCAAAATTTTAGAAAAATAATCATAACTCGAAAACTATAAAAAATCGCGGAACATATATGGGGGTGTTTTGGATGCCCCACGGGATGTTCTATCTCAGGACTTCCGCTTGACACTACTTTTTGGGACACCCTGTATAAATGACATACCCAGACACTGAACCAACACCGATGTTCGTCACACAAATATTTGCATCGGGTGGGAATGGAACCTACGACTCTTGGAAATGTAGCCAGGGTCACTTATCACTGTTCTACTCAGCCAGGCCGATAGTGATGAACAATAGAAAGAAAGAAAGAAAAACATATTTTATTGATCATTAAAAGAAATATATAGACAAATACAACAAAAATAGTAGGTATAATACCGGTGGGGACGGCACTCAAATTCGAGAAAATCAGATCCTTGACCCACCCGTGCCTGGTGTAACGAGTTAGGTTCGAATCCCCGGCCTTACATTGTTGGGATTTGTCTTTAACCAATTTTAAATTAGGATTAGAGCTTAATGTAGCATTAACCCTTTACCTGGGCCACAATATTACCATCACAATTCAAACCTTATTTACTAAAGATAAAGTTCAAAGGCAATTAATTTTAAAAGTAGTGAAGAGGAACTAGAGTTGTAGTTAACAAACAAATTGAATCAATTAGGTTCCAAATTTTAAAATAAATAAATAATCACATTTATTAACTGTACTTTATTGAGCAATAAAGCGATTTTTATTTATTTTATTTATTATCTAATCCCGTGGTAAGCAGCGTATGCACTTGTGTTGCAGATATCAGAATCAATATCAGAATCAATAGTATATCAATAGTAGATACACAACATACTCAACGGAACAAACACCGATATCCATCACGCAAATATTTGTCCCGGGTGGGAATTGAACTCACGACTTTTGGAAGCATAGTACCACTAATAAGTAAAAAGCAAAGTCGCTTCCCGCGTCTGTCCCTATATATGCTTAAATCTTAAAAACTACACAACGGATTTTGATGCGGTTTTTTTAAAACAGATTGAGGGATGTACCTAACAGTATTCTATGTATAACATACCCGAAGCGAGGGCGGGTCACTATTTCTTCTATAATTTAGAGTTTCTCCAAAAGTTAACATTTAGCCAAGCCGATTTTTTGCAGTTAGGATACCTCTGTAGGTATAGTACCCCCACCGGTTATAGGTATGTAACCTACATCTGCCGTTTGGAGCCGGCCTTTAATTGAGATAATTTCGCTCCGTAACTGAATATGACAAATCACGGGAACATGCGAGCGCAGGCAAGCGGGGAGAAGTAAAACCAGAATTTCCGGATATCACATAGGGTTTTGAAGACCGTTACTTCAAGATATTGAAAACTCATTTTGGTTGTAAGTAAAAAAATATTTGACCGAAATAAATATAATCCATGCGTAGGATCCAAGTCAAGGGATACCAGTCACAACTATCTGTCCGGTGGTTGGTGAACGGTATACGGGTAAGCGACCCCGGCTGCTCGAGCTACTATCGACTCAGTCCAAATCATCCGAGGCGATAGTATCCTTCCTCCCCTTTTCCTTTCCCCGTCATATATCCTTGCAACTCGTGGGAACGCATTGACCTTGTTAAAACAATGCACAAGGCAGAATGGCGGCGACGTGGTCCACAACCCGTCACGTCACGTTTCCCACAAAGGTGAAAAGTGGATCGCTGGAAGTGATCTCTGCCTACCCCTCTGGGAAAAAGGCGTGATTTTATGTATGTATGTATGCGTGCGTAGGTTACAACAATGCATAAGCATCATAGGAATATAAGGGCGACAAAAGAATGTTTGTGTTCACATTGGTGAATAATAAGTACTTACTTATATTTACTTATAGGTAGGTATATATACACCGTTAATTTTAGTGGTTGTTTTCCCGTTGCAGAACGATTTGCCTTTAGTAATACTATCTATGACTGGCTCGGTGGAACAGTGGTTAGTGACCCTGGCTGGCGGTTCCAAGAGTCGTGGGTTCGATTCCCACTCGGGACAAATATTTGTGTGATGAACATCGGTGTTTGTTCCGTGTCTGGGTGTGATTATGTATTTAAGTATGTATTTAAAAATAATTATGTATGTATATCAGTCTCTGACGCCCATAGTACAAACTCTGCTTAGTTTGGGGTCAGATGACCGTGTGTGGAAATGTCCCAGATATTTTGTCCCAGATCTATGCAAATTATTCCTTGACGAAAAAATGTTTTTTAAAATTTTCAAAATAAATATTTTCCAACTCGAAAACGAAAGAAGCTATAAGATGTGACGTAATCAGGTACTGCTTGCCGCATGAAATCGATGCTTAAAGCTAAAGAAGCTCTACGCCCTGAGTAATAAAGCGGTTCGAACGTGCTTTCGACTTTCGGTTATACCCTTCGTAAAACCGGCATTTATAGATTTCAATAATAAAGAACTGCACAAATCTATTGTGCTACTAAGACAGAATCATTTTACTGCGGGAAAACAACCACTAAAATTTCACGGTGTATTTATATTTTACCTATCATCCATACAGTGTTAAACATGCACTCCGACTGAAACATTCGGCTAGGCCTGGTAACACATGTTTTATCTTAATTGTGGATCTCTTGTAGTAAATTAGATAACGGGTACCTAGATTACGAGATCGTGTAGTCATAATTAAAATACCTACTTTCACGTTAGGTAATGTTATACGATGCGGAAACATGAATGTACCTACGTATATGTACCTACTAACGAGATTAGACTAAATTGTTAGTACAAATGTATTTTTACAGGATCTAGGTATATAAGGCGAGCTATTTATACCATTCTTGAGAACCTACATAGCTACCAGCTATCATAAGTAATTGCTCGACCAACAAGAGCGAAGCTCTTAAATAAAGTAAGAAAGAAAATATTTATTGATTATAACAAAAAATAAATTAAAGGAAACACAAAAACATAACATGATCTAAAGGTAGGACGCGACGCGCTCATATTCTGGCAGAATCTTTGAGCGACACAATAATAGCAATAGATAAGAAAAAAATATGTATAAATAAATACAATATAAATAAATATATAATTCCCGTAGTAAAATGATTCTATCTTAGTAGCACAATAGATCTGTGCAGTTCTTTTTTATTGAAATCAATAAATCCCGGTTTTACGAAAGGTACCTACAACCGAAACTCGAAAGCACGCTCGAACCGCTTTATTACTTAGGGCGTAGAGCTTCTTTAGTTTTAAGCACCAATTTCATGCGGCAAGCAGTACCTGATTACGTCACATCTTATAAAAGAACGATAGCTTCTGTCGTTTTCGAGATGGAAAATTATTATTTTGAAAATAAGAAATTTATTTTTCAAGGAATAATTTTCATGATTCGATAGTATTACTAAAGGCAAATCGTTCTGCCACGGGAAAACAACCACTAAAATTTCACGGTGTATAAATAAACCTAAATTTATTATAAAGTAGATAGGTACAATCATCTAAAATAGTGTGCTATTTTGCAAAAATATTGTGTATTTGCCTATTTGTATGTCGCAGGTGTTTCCTGAGCATAGCTGTGAAGCTAGGTAATTAAAAAAAGAATCATACCAAAATTAGCATGAACCTAGAAATAATTTTGATCACACTGCCATCATTTATTACTTACTAGCTTTCCGCCCGCGGCCTCGCCCGCTTGGAATTTTGTTAAAGCACAACAACGACATCGCCATCTCTAATCCTAACATCAAGGCAAACAATATTTTTGTTTTTCCTCGGAATTCTCCCATACTAATGTTCACCCCCCCCCCCCCCAATGAACCCCGTGGGGGTTGAATTTTACCATCACCATGAAAGTTACTATCAAACCAAATTTCATGAAAATCGGTTCAGACATTTGAGCGTGAAAGAGTAACAAACATCCATACTCACAAAATTTCACGTTTATAATATTAGTAAGGATTATATTCGAAATGAACATCCCACGATTCGTCTGAAACGGTACCCGTACAAACATTTACGATGCCTAGTTTAATTAGACCGAAAATTATTATATTTTCTCGCAAAACAGTGGATTGTATTAGCGAAACTGGCGCAACGAACGGTGCGCGTACAATAACTACGAAGCGACTTAAACGTTTATAGATCGGTTACTGCTTGCGTGTGGAGCTCCGCGGCTGAAAAACGTTTCTCCGTAATTAAGATGTATGCATAGAAACAACTAAGTAATATGGCGGCTAGGGGGACGGGAGCAGCGATGCTTAACCATGAAGGAACGCATCTCTCCACGTAAAATAAGTAAGTACAATAATAAGAATGGATACAATATTAAGAAGATTAGGTATAAGTATTGATTATTAAGGCAGCGCACTAACGGATATAATGCAATTATAAGACTTACTTTCAAACCTTGTGTCTTACTATGTTCCGACTTCTAGGACACAGGGCAAGTCCCTTTCGGACTCGTGTCTCCCCAGATGGTCTCCCCCGGGAGACATCAGGATACATTCCAGCAAAAAGAGGAAAAATCAGACCGAAAGAGATACGTTTATTTTGAGTACACATTTACAATTAAGTTCTTAGTAAATATTCAATGACATTAATACTTATTTATTTGTAAGTAACCAGTACGTAATTACGTACAAACATGACAGCTGTGTGTTCCACGAATATTTCAAAATAAGTATATTTTGAAGTCAATTTCTGGTGCTTCCCCAAGTAGAGACAATAGAACTAACAAATTCTGATGTCTCCCCGGGCGAGACATTCAGGGGAGACACGAGTCCGCGGGGCACAAGCCAGATAAAAACTTCAAACATGTCATTGTACTCCAAAGTAAAAATATTAATAGGTACTCGTCTATGCATGCACTTCATTTTAAGTTAAAATGTATCCACTTTATTTATGTAATTAGGTACATTCTGATTCCTACCACCAATCAAAATGCGAAAAGTATTCCTGCAGGATTTACCCCGTGCGAAATAAAAAGATAAACATCACATGACACGACGGTCTATTAAATATCCATAAAGAATAAATTGACGCAACATTGTTGCAGAATGCAGCGATCCTGCCGGCTCAAGAAAGTGCAGTGTCAGATCGCGAGCGAAAGCAGGGCCGGCCAAGAAAGTCCGCTCCAGAGCCGAAGGGACGTAGCTTGTAGCTTGTAGGCTGGTGTGGCCGCAGCCCGCAGCCGTCAGTATCATCGCGGCACCAAAGCTCGGCAGGCGCACGTCGCGCGACGGTCGATTCACGCGCGGAATTGCGAGTGTTGCGGATATTTTTGTCGGACTGGATTTATATATTTTTTTGTGACATTTTGGACCAGCATTGGGTTTATTTAGGTATTTAAATATTTTTTTGATAATATTTTACGTGCTTTAATAAATATGTAACCTGAAAAGTATTTATCCATTAGGTGGTAAATATTATTTATATTCTATTTGATAATACTGATGTGAATAAATTTTTTTCGGGATCTCTATAATTTTAAATATTGCGATAAACCTAGTACAAAATTTTGATCTGAATTTTTAGCAATAAATTTCAATTTTGAAACGCAAGGCACAAGTTCTACAGTTCGTTATTATTTTAAATTCAAGGTGCGAGTATTTTCTATTATTTATTTCATTAATACGCATAAAATCTACCTAAAATTGCAATTATGATCAGGTCAATAAAAACAACGAATGTTCTCAATATACCTAAACAATATTTTCGTATTAGGTAACTAATTATTTACTAGGTACTCGCTTGTGAATATGAATGATAGTGAACTGATGGTATCTTTTCTAAGCGGCATAATATAAATCTATTAAATCATTTAAGCGATAAGATAGAATAAACATCGCATTGTCTCTATACTGCGTGCGTATGCAAAAGACGGTACCGCAATTTGTAGAGGTCCAACGAACAATCGCCTCTTAATATCAGATCTGCATCTAAGACCATGTCTTTAAAGCGTGTGATAAGGAACGAGTAAGCAGAGACTAATGAAGACGATATTGAATTTGCTAATGATATGCATGAAATAGATGATATATGTTGTTAAATCCTAAGTGAGACAGTATGTAAAATTCAAATGTGGGTGAGCTTGGGGGTGAGAGCCATCAGCTCCCCCGCAAGCCCGGTGATGATAACAAGGCTCCTCCAAGCCATCATCGTTAGTCAGTTAGGAAAAAAAAATGTGGGTGAGAGAATATTCAAATTAATTCCACATGCGGGTAATTAATTGAGCGACTTGTCGAATTATTAAATGCAAATTATCCTCATCGCAACGGTACAATTATGCAAAGGGCTCTAAGCCAGCGCTCCGCCCATCAGTCCACTTGCCCACAATAATACCTCAATACGCCGTAATTACTGAATAATTAATAGAAGACTATGCCGCGCTATGAGGAAATTTTAAATATTCTCTATGGATCGACTAATTGAATGGTAATTACAGCTCAATGGTACCGTAAAACTGCGAGTCTTGAAAAACATAGTTTACATATTTACCGTAGTTCTGGCTCTGTGCACTCGTAAATATTGATTTATGTACTCATAAATACATGTAGTAAATAACATTTACAATCACTTCTGCGCTTACACTATTGTTAGTTTTAATGTTGTCGTTTAATTGCCAATAGAAAATAGAATAATAAAATCAGCTAATATTAAACCAGGAATAAATACTTAAGTCTGAATTTTAAATTCAGGTTTATTAAAAAATATTTTATTTATTTATTTATAATAGTACAAAAAACAAATAGCAACAAAAAAGTAAGTTTTTATAATTGCTTGCAAAAAAAGCTATTTTGGTGGTTGTAGTCATCACTCACCTGAATTTTAGATAAAACACAAATCGGTGCCGTATGATGCTATAGCTGTGAAAATAACGTCGGTTTAAAGAAATTTATTTCTCATACAAACTTACAGTTAGTTTACAATGAGATATAAAATACAATTATTAATTAAGTACATTAAAGTCTTGCCTCATAACCATTTTATATTTACAGTTTAATGACGAGTGTTTTGAGTAGTTAATTCATTCATTTTAGTAACGTAGTTGACTCATTCATTAATATTGTCTTAGTTATCTTTAAATTATTTTAAATTTCTGAAGACGTAATTTTTTTACGCACCTAATATTATGTATTTCTTTCTAAATATCGTGAATTATTATTCAACGATCTTCCAGTGTTTATTTCGCTTACTGTGCGGTATCAAATTTCTTTCTAAACGGTTTTGTAGGTACATAATTGTCGCTTATACAATCGAACTTTTAGGTGAAAGTTAAACTTGGACAGTGGACGGTATATCTCGTTACGCTCCGAGGTCACTGCACTCAAAACATAACTACGAATGATTTTGCACTTTATATTGCAAATTGGGTACGCCCAATATGTGCATTAGTAGATGTCGAACTGCGACCAGCGTGCGCTTGCGCCGGAGAGCGCGCATCCAGCGTTCACTTTCACTGTAATTGCGCCGAAAAGCTTAGAAATTATCTTATCACATTTCATCGTCTTTTGTTTGATAAATAAAACACACGCGATCGATGATTACGGACTTTCGAGTTCGCAAAGAAAGTGTTTAGGCGATGACCGAACAATAAATCGTATTGGTGCACAATAATCTAGATTTGGCCAACACGATCGTTGTTTTGATTGTCGTTTTTGTAGATTTATGGATTCTTTTTTAAAGTTTTACGACTCAATTGTTTTATATAACAATGTTTTTAGGTTTAATATCATATGTTAATTGCGCAATCACAATTATTTTCAGGCATATTTACACATGTTGAATTTTAGCTTGTTCTTTCTTATAACAATCGTGTTTCAGTTAAAAGCTAGTGATTTAATAGCAGTATTGTTCTATTAACGTTTCAATAGGTTTAAGTACCTTATTGTGTATTATTGACAGTTGAATTGCTATTAATTTAAGTTAAAGTAGTTGTTTCGGCAAATCAATAAAACGATTTATCAATTTCCAGCGTTCCATTTAATACCGTGGGACTCGACATCGCGCCAACCGACCGCAAATGGACGCCCAATTCCGATGGACCGTGTAAATAGAGACGTTCCGCGGACTCCTAGTGTTGTGCAATAAAGTGACATAGAACAGTGTTCCGGCGCTCCGGAACCGCTCGAGATCAAGTGAAAGTCAGTAATTTCCCCCATTTGTGTGGGAGTCCGAACTAAAGTGGAAAAACAAAGAGGAGCCTAGAAACAATGGAGCACCTGTTCCGGCAACGGCGGATTAGCGTGCCCAAGCGGTGAGTACTGAGCACTTTCTTGAGTAATCCTACTATACTAATAGTAATACTTGACAAGTAGTACTTGTCTCTATTCAGAGTCACCGGTCGAGACGAGAGCTGAAACTTAATCGTCTTACGCTAGTCTTTATCTCCTTTAGGTCGGGTTATTGAAGTCAGGTTGCTATTAAATGGCGCTTTCTAATCTATTGTATCGTTATATGCGTTGTGAAAATATCTACAGATTCATTTATATGCATAAACTTATATATCGTTTAACTTTATGTTAATGTTAAATGAAAGAGTGACTTCGAAGAATTCGCATTATTTATTCTTTAAAGATAAAGAAAGTTCTCGCGGGAGGATCCTGTCTTTTATCAAATCAACTCTCATTATTTTTGTGATTCACAAAAGTTTATTTTATTTTCTTTAAGCCTTTTATCTTAATTGTAGATTATGGGTAAGTAGGCGACATTACTTAGGTACCATAAAATTTCGATGCGCACTTACCGAGACTGTAAATAGTTATAGGTCGAATATTTATGTAACGATTTTATGTCGTGGTAGTTTTATTTTACAAGCTCAAGTTAAGCACTTGACTACCTATTTTACTCGGCATAGTCAGACTCAGAATTGTTAGGTGGGTAAAGAATAACGTTTGGAGATAGATACCCCCATCAAAGTTGGAGCACACTTGATATTTTCGTCTTCACTATATAAAACAAAGTAGGTAGTCTTCTCTGTCCCTATATCCCTATGTATGCCTTAATCTTTAAAACTACGCAACGCATTTTCATGCGGTTTTTTTATAGATAGACATATAATGTTCGGATCTAAGAGGGAGGTTTGTATGTAAAATTCATCCGAAGCGAAGCGGGGGCGGGTCACTAGCTAGAGATAAGATTGGATGATTGTGTCAATGTTCATATATATAAAATTTCCATCAATGGCGACAGTAGTTTTGTAGACTTCCCTGTTATTTAGGCTTATACCATTGTATTGTATCTACGTAACGTTTCCTCGCTGCCGCTCGCAATTAGCGCATTGAATAAGAAAATCGCTGCTTTCTTTTAAGAACTATTAGAATTGTAAGTCTACCCGGACGGGGCCGATTAGGTGAATTAATTACAATTATCTGACAGACGTTTGAGCGGGCAATTACCACTGAGATAAAACATTGAATACAACTATTAGGGCTGTGTCTAAATATTTAACAAAACAATGCTAGGGTTGCTCTATTCATAGAATTTAATATACTTAATAGGAGAAAGGTTAAATTTAATTAAAATGTTAGTGTAAATGCTAAAACGTATCTTGGTACTGATAAAGTCCCGCGAAGACGTGATAATAGTTTCTACGTGCTTCATATACGTAAAAGATTGAATTATAAATATTAGGTATTAGGCTATATTGAGAGGTGTTCGATGTTAGGTATTTTCAAACAATAGGCGGATCACGGAAATGAAATAGATATTAAATAGAGTCACATAAATCAAACTGTAGGTATGGAAAATTACTCATAGGATAAGAAAAAGAACAAAAATAGTTTATTTACTGACTCACGACATAGAAAATAAAATGCACTTAAACGATAAAAATAACAGAAAAAAAAATAGATAAAATGAGGAGTATGACAGTAAATAGGTATACACTCAGCATGAATGTCGTAAAGACTTAAACACTTCACGATCCTGGTCTTCCCTTATTGTTAGTGCGGAGTAGTGTGTTGTAATTTTATCAATTTATGACATGGGGTGGTTTTACAATTACAAGTAATAATTTACACGATAAACGACTTCACGCAGATCGAGTCGCAAACAGTAGCTCGTACGTAATAAAATGTTTATTGCTTTTTATTGTATATCCTCTGTATCCTGAAAAAGGTGTTTTGAGATCTGGCCACTAAATTACACGTTTTATTGGTTAGTCCACGCTTGAGTGGCAGTGATGTGGGCGGTAAAGGCGAGCGCGCAGCCCTAGTTCCGATGCGATTCACGGAACCAGTGTACAGATGTAAACAGCGATTTCCTGCGGGGTGAACGACTGCTGTTTGCGCGCTTTTTGCCGCCGGCTTCTGTCTGATCGACGGCCACAATCGACACTTTGTCTCGAGTCTCCACATCACACGTCGCACTTCGTTTAGGTACGCAGTAAATATATTGTTGGGGCAGGACGGTGGAAAAGTATAGACTTTATCTATTTAGCACTCATAATAAATCGAAACCAAACACTTACGATTAAACTAGAACGACAGAAATATAAAGCATTTATCACCAGGTTTATTAGGCTGAGGCGGTGCTCTGGGGGTAGGTAAGATTAACAAAAAAAAATCTATTACAATCATTATAATTTTTCACAGCTTTCATGACTTACTTAAAAACCGTGTTGTTAGGTCTTTCGTGGATTTTACTGACCTACTTACTTGATTTATTTAGGTACATTGATATTAACATTAACTAAAACAAACTCGATTAACCTATGTTCGGTTTAAATTTATGTCTGACCACGACAGTGGACAGAAATCTATAAACATTTAATATTTTATTAATGACGACAATATTAATTAAATGTTATGATGAAACTAGTATCATGCTATTAAAATATTAAATGTTTCCCACGCCATTAACAAATCAAACTATTATTATAGTTGTAGAGTAACTTTCGCTCACATCGAGACAATCTATTATTTTGTGTTTATCCGTCGATGCCTAGTTCTTTCCTGTGCAATATAAAATACTTAATTCTGTAGTTACTTCATGTACATTACGCAATAGACAGGAGTCTTTATTAGTAGATTGCGTGTGGTCCAACAGTTCACATTCCTCATACTGCTCCGTAGATAAATAGAGTTTTTGCGTGAATTTTATTAATGTCATTAATAATACTTAATTACCTATCCAACATGGCGAAATTGTTACACGTATATAATTAAATTAGTATTTTTTGTGAATATGGGAAACATTATTCCATGTACAAGCTTTCAATCAACCTCATTATCTGGACTTTCATTTTATAATCTAGGTATCTCATTGCTGTCCAACGTTGGAATACATCAACTCGAGTGTATAATTTTAGTATCTTGTTCGTGTCATTAGCCTAGAACCTAGACCATAAAAGATGAGATATCACCGACCATAAACCGGCGAAACTTTCATCGCAAACAATATGAAATGTGGAAAAAATTTACGGAACCGATTGTTATGCAGAAATGTAGTAATACTAATACATAACCGGTGTTCAATTATGGATTACATATTAATATGTATGTGCGATTGTATTTTGGTCACGAATGGGTTACGCAATAATGCCATGGTATACTATCTATAATTTCGCCAAAATATTTCTCGTAATGTAGCAGAACGGGGAAAGTGATATAATTTGGGTTGTTATTGGGCTACGTCGTGTGTTGAAACGGTGTTGTGTCTGTCTGTACAAATAGCTACCAGATTTATTACAACTTCGCATTAGTTGATAATATTATGTATTCCTACCGCTTTCTTTTGTCGTGGTGGTTCGATTTCCACCTGGGACTACAATGTCGACAAATACTTGTGTTATTTCATATCCGTGTATGTACCGGGTGGGTTATACCACAATTGCTTAAGCGACTTACTTCGGGATCCTATATTGATCTGAATGTCTTATTTGAAATAAAACTAATTTTACGGATTAAACTCGCGTGTATTGATATTTTAAACCTTATTTAGAGATCCCACGTTTCGAGCTCTTTACAGCGCTCGTGGTCACGGTTAAGACTAAAGTTGACAGGTGTCTTCAGAAGTGAGTTTAATTACTACCGTCATTTGGTGTGTTCCGATTCACGCATACAGAACTCACAACATTATTAGGTCTTGCAATATGTTGTTGTTTTTGACGGGCTTGGGATATTATGGTCTTCATGATAGGATCCCAAGCAGGTGGTACACTCCAACCATCTTCTCTATTGAAATTAGGATGTTTTTTAATCTCAATAGCTTCTCTCAGCATCCTAGGGTACAAAACGTTGCTCTTTAACGAGAATTTGAGGTTTGTCAAACCGGATATAGCTCGCGCAAATAAAAATAGACAATACTATGAATGTCTTATGTCAATCATTGATCTTCACAGATTATTATGTTCGGAATCAGTCCGGTAGCGTTTATAGAAGTGTTGCAGTGGACTGAGTGTTGGTATAGCTGCAGTCGGAACGTGTAATCCGCGACGACAACGACCTGCGCGGGCGCAAGTGGAGCAGAAAGGCAATTTCTCGTGTAAGATAGATTTTTCAAATGATTGACGTATAATTTGAAGTTTATATGATATCTGCGTTACGTATGCAGGTGCGTATGCGAAGTAATTTAAATATACGTAACTACAATACGTTCGTTGAAAAATAACTGCATTCGGAAGTTACCGTGATCTCTAATTTAACGCAATAGTGCACATTAAATTAATGTTATCTAATTTACATTTCCACTTACAATATGTTTGTTATGGAGTCAATATGTATATTACCAGTAGGTAACTAACCTAACCCACTTTGCAAGAGAGTGGGAAAATTTTCACGACTCACGATAGTAACAATATTTCATCCACGTCTAATTAACTCGTGATTATAAAAATCGCTTGCAATCAAACAAATACTGAAGACAACGATTGTTGTGTTGCATATAAGGAATTTTCCGAGAAAAGAAACTAGGAACATAATGGATAGCTGAATGAACCATTCGTAGAAAGGCACGTTTATATGTTAATAGCGACAATTAACCTATCGCGGAATACTTGCGGCTTTTCTCACACTCGAGAAATCTGAATAGATCTAGATCAGCTGACATTGGATGCGGGCTATCAACAGACGGACGGATAGACGAGTAGATACGAGTATAATTTCTTTTTTCTTTAATGTAATTTAAAAATAGTTAGCGTAGGTAAATGGAAGGCAATTCAAATCTATATTTGATTGTTGCGAATATTTTCAGTTTGTATTTTAATATTTTCAATTATATGTACGTTTTCATCAATATATTATTACATGATTGTTGTAAATATGCAGATATATAGTATAGTACCATTTCTAACTCTTTTTCGCACTTGACCTATTTTTTTATTTCTGTACAAAGTAATTTATTTAATTGTTTCCGTGAATATTGAAGAATGGTCAAACTTTTAATTTTTTTGAAAGAAATCAAGATATTAAATGCATCTCTCAAGACATTTAGACATACCCCGAGCTATACGAGACAAAACACTAAGGAGAAGGGAAGGAGAATTGGAAAAAGCTTTTTCATCTTCAATAATATTGAGTCAGGCTCTCAAGTGGTAACTGTGCAAATAAATATCCAGATGCTCGAGAGCACCCTTCACGTCCATTAACAAAGCTTTTACAAGCCTACAGGCGCCCCTGAAGCCTCGCCACACTGAATGACCCAACATAATTCAGAGTATTCATTTACTTTGTGTCTTTTTTATGATGACAATGATTTGTATGGCGCATATATTATAAAGTAATTGATGACAATATTGGTGTAGGTATTGCTTATTGTTTTTAGGAAAAATCACTGAAGTTTTTTTATAGAAAATATTTGATAATTAATTGAACATAAATGTTGTAAGAGCTCGTGTTGTAACTAACGTGTTCTTAATATTTTAATATGTTATCTCACACTAATTACTGTTCGTTCGAGGAAAAACGTTCTTCTTATTTATTATGTAGTGGCTTAAAGACTTAGTGGAAAGCCTCTTATGCTTTTATATCGGTACATCGAGCGCTCAGAGCCTTGTAAGGCGCTTGTCGGTGAATTAGAGAAATGGCGTGTTCCACACAAGGTCAAATTGTCTTCCATTCACCCGCGCCGCGACCACATCCTATTGGTATGTGTTCCGCGGAAGCGAGTTCGTCAAAACAATTACACTTTCCATAGAGTTCAAGTTAAGTGAACTGGCAGCAGTCGAAATGCACGTGAATGGATTACAAAAGTGGCGAGTTTCGCCTCGCTGAGCTCAATACAAAACAATGATCCTGTAACATCCCGCGACACAATGCTAAGTAAAATGTGGCTGTCCGTTTGTGATAGGTAACGAGGGAAAACTGTATTGTTCGCATTTGCGGTTGCTGGAACAAAAAATGTGGTCTTAGCCGCTGAAATCAACGTCAGCTATGTTGGCAAATTACATTCGGTAATACAAAAATGCTCTAACAATAGCGCATCCGCGGTTCTTTTGTTCGATCTCTGCAATTAGGGATAGGTCTACGTGTCTAATGACTTGGAATGGGAATGTTGTTCAATGAACTGCATCTTACATTTTTTTCTTCAATATTTATCCACGCCATAGAAAAGATTATAAACGATTCAATTGCAATTGATAAGAAGTTTTAAGTCCTTTCAGCACGTATTTCGAGGGTTCATAGAGTACCAGAAATAAAATAAAATGGTCGGCACGTTGCCGGCCGTCTATTACAGATATTATGTCCGGAGCAGAAAGATGTCTCTTTTTGGCGTCGAACCTTTGTCCGGCAAGAATCCAATCTAGAGCGTATTCCGTTCCAATTCGGGCATTCTATTTGAAATTTTTACGCTAACCGACATAATGGATCCTTTTGTTGCGGCCTCGACGTGTGCTGGGTCCAAAATTGAGTGATGGACAGTTAGATAATTTGGTTGTTGGGGTCAGTACCTGCATGCTCGGTTTTTGTAAGCGAGTGATTACGGTTCATCGCGGATGAGTCGCGACTGCTGTCTGATATCTTCGTCTAATTGTCTCGTGATTTGTGTAGAACTCGGCTATTGGGTCAACGAGCGTTGGTCGTCTCAACTTCCGCCCTTTGTGATTATTTGATAATATACACGTATAGTCTTAATGTTCACAAACGCGCAGTGAGATTAACTATTATACTGCCGCATCAGATGTGAATATAATAATTTCCTTGGGAAGTAGACATCTTTATTATACGTAATGATATACTCAACTATGAAGATGTATCCTAAAACGACAAAATGATATCTACAAACTATTTATGGTTATACCCTCAGTGCTATTTGCGTACTATGGCAGACAAGTTTAAAAGGATATCAGTAATCTTCTCGAATGCATTCATCACTAAACAAGAAAGCCTTTCAACAAGTGCCGAACAAAAAGGCACAACGTCTATTTATAACACTTAGCGTTAAAATAAGCGTGAAGAGTTAACTACTCACTCATTGCTTCTCATTAAGGCATTCATTGAGCACATGAAAGTACGGGGAATGCAGTTTGAGGAGTCATCCGCGATAACGAAGTGGAATGTAAACACCGCCCTAAAATGGCTGAATAATGCCGCAGCCAACATGACGAGAAATTAATTTAACTGACAATAGGAAACGGTTCTAATGTCTATTTTTTCTGGGTTAACCCGCTCAATACGAGACACAATTTTGTTTGTTCGTAGTGTAATCGGGACTAGAAAGAGATTGAGGTCACAATGCCTGATGTTAATTTAAATCATAGACATGGTCTTGTCACATATGAACTTTATATATATAATTGTACCGTGTATTTTCTGATCACCCTAAGTGCTTATTTTTGCGAGGAGTCTATGGATAATCTTCAAAAAAAAAACAACTAAAAGGAACTCACGAGACTAGTAGGCAATTGTTGGAATTCTGAATGTATGTAATTCATATTCTTAACACCTACGATGATGATAATACTACCATAGGTGTTCTACAAATTGTAGAGTTCCTACTGTAGTAAGTGTGTCTTTTTAAGCAAACGAGTAGTCAAGCAAAATTCGCTTGTATTATTTTAACTTAACGCAATAAAAAAAATCATATTGTAAAATCACGTTCGAGCTGATTAATATGTCTGTTTGACATATATAGAATTTTGTACATACCTACGTACTTTCATAATCGTGCATTTTCCTTAAAGATTTTTTTTCCAAAGTTGGTCAAAATTGGTGTTTCACTAAAGTAAGTTATGAGCGATTGCGATAAAGATATAAGCTAAAAGCACGATGGTAGGTATGTATACTTCTCACGACTATCCTTTGATACGACCGATACCTACAACCCACTTTGCTGTGAGCTTAGATTACATTCTCAGATTTTAAAAATAGATTAATGTCCTACGTTTCACCGTTACTTTGATATTGTAGTAACTTATCAAATAAAAGCGGCAAGATGTTTTTTTATTACCAGATAAGATCTAAAAGAAATAACAAAATGAGGAGCGGGCTGAGTAAGCGTAGTATATTTGAATTGAGGCACTGTCAAAGATACATCTTAACTGTTTAAAATATGTTTTTCTTTAACTAACGAGACTAGCTACAAATTTTTCATACACTTGTTGTATAGATGCTTCTTTATATGAGGAAACATTTGTGAATACATACATATGTTAATGTTAAAGATACTAACACCATTATGTAGTCAGTTGGTTTTCCAGTTAAAAACATTACCTGGGTGAATTTCCCGACACCAAATCGTAAACGGCACGGCTGAAACTGCTAGTGCAGGATGGCACTTTTAACTTGTAATATTTTTTTTTAGATAAAAGGTGTTGTCTCCTATAGGTGACTATAAATATTTTTAAATTATGATTATCGCTAATTAGGTAAAAAAAATCTTAAACCCCCAATTGTATCATATCGGTGACGCGGCGAAATTTGTTTTTCAGTATACTTTTAATCATATTTTAAAAACAGTTGATTTCTTAGGGATTTACCTTTTTTTATTTAAATCCTTAATAATGACAGTACCTTATTGCGGAAAGTTCAATACAAAATCTGTTATATTTAATGAATGGTAAGTACAAATTCACGTGTCCAAATGAGATATGTCATCGCGGTGAATTTTCGTTGTACCCGAATATCTAGGCATCGAAAAACACTAGCTTCTTGCCACTGCGCAGTAAATCTGCGCATCAGTGCCGCCTAAGCGCTTAACGTAAGAGGACGTGTGTTGCTGTTTGCAGTTCCCGCCAAAAACGTAAGTAAGTCGGTTTCGGTGACTGCGTACCGTTTTTTTTGTCATTCACGTGAATGGATATAAGTTGTGATCCAATCATTCGGTATGTCTATAAAATCTATGTACTGTTACTAAATGTCGCTCAATTAAGTAGGTCGTATCAATTTATTTCTTTTATTTATATTTTCCTTGTTGTGCTTATTTTTATGGGCTGTTTATAATATCGGTGACCTCATTCCGGTGAATTCGGTGACCTAAATTGACCACCGGAATGAGAAAAAATATCATTCCAGTGACTTTTTTTCATTTCGGTGAGAATTTGGTAATTTCGGTGATTATTATCTTCATTTCGGTGATTTCTTTTGTCATTCCGGTGTCAAATTACTTCATTTCGGTGAATAAAGACCTTAATTTATTTTGTTACATTGTAATTTCGAAAGGAATATATTTTTATTTTTATTGTTGATAATTACAATTTTGTTGATTTATTCTTACATGTTCAGATTAAATTATTAAAATCTATGTGTGGTTGTAATCAATACCTTTATTTTTCACTAGCTGTGCCCGCGACTTCGTTTGCGTGGGCGATTTTTCATACAAAAGGATTTTCCGGATTATTCCCGTTCCCGTGAGAATTTCGGGAATTCCTTTCTTAATGCACCTCTACGGTACCTAAACTACGTCCTTACCAAATTTCAAGTGCCTACGTTTAGCCGTTTAGACTGTGCGTCGATATGTCAGTCAGTGATTCTTCTTTTATATATTTAAGAGTATCCTACATACATACATACAATCACGCCTTTTTCCCAGAGGGGTAGGCAGAGATCACTTCCAGCGATCCACTTTTCACCTCTGTGGGAAACGTGACGTGACGGGTTGTGGACCACGTCGCCGCCATTCTGCCTTGTGCATTGTTTTAACAAGGTCATTGCGTTCCCACGGTCATAGAATATCCTCTTAATAATAAAACATACTCGCAGATGGACTCTGGATTAAAGTAATAACAGATTAACTTGAAATGTTTGTCAACAGCATCTAAAGTCAAATGATGAAGTTCAAAATGGTAAGTTATTCTTCTTCTTCTTCTTTTTTTCGTGTCGATGGCAAAACACTTAAAATTATTTTGGAGAATTCCGCCACCCGGTCCGCGGTTGTTGACCCTTCTATCAGCTCAATTTGTGTACAGGAGTCGGGACAGGCGGGGCATGAAGTGAGGTGAGCCATGGACATTGGTGAGAGACCACATAGGCACGCGATATCCTCCTGTCCAGGAAACCCCCACCTAAACATATTATCTTTGCATTGGCCAACCTGGCTACGGAGTCTGTCCAGGGACCTTCAGGTTAACCATGGCAAATCGTGTCCTGCTGGAAGGCTTTCTGAAGGCAGAACCAAGGGGACGGGTGGAGCAAACGTGTTAGACCAGAGGTTAAGACGAGCAGAAGGTGGATCTGTGTCAAGATTCGGTACTTTCTAAATCTAAATATAAAGCTATGCCGACTTTAACTTCTGTGGTTGTCCCTGCCATGTTATATTTAGTCTGAGAGTGTCTGAACCCTAAGGCTGAAGTGAGGTTTATTTCTATGTTTTCACAGGATTGTGTTTGTGATATGAGCGCCAGGTCATCGGCAACATGGTCGGTATTTTGTGTAGATGTTGAAAAGTAGTGATTCCAACAAAACGGTCATCAGTCAGGGTAGAGACCCTGGGGATTACCGTTTTTTTGGGATCGCCATCTGCTTATTTCATCAGACAAATGGACCTGAAAGCTACGGTTGCGGAGCAGCTCACCAAATATTTTTATAAATTTCTAGTCATTGACCATCGAGTAGACTTTCCACAAGAGACGCTTCAGGTTCACTGTATCATAAGCTGCTGTCAGATCCACGCATACAGCGCTGTAATCATTCCCATTTCAAAACTATCCTCTATGTGTTATTTATTTTGGTTCACAAAACAGAATAACATCAGTGTAGCTTCTGAATTACAAATACAAATCTTATGGACTAGACGTTTATGATAAAATGGCATGTGTTGGGTGAGGTTTAACGTCTGGTTACAACATGATTTTTTAGGTCTGAATCCTACCTGTTCTGGAATTAAGTGCTGATCTAATAGGTGATAGGCGGTTAAGCAAAAGTCGTTGAGATAATTTGTATGTGTGACTGAGCAAGGATAATGGGCGGAAGGTTAAAAACCTCATCCTCAGGGTCATCTAGAACTTTTCCCGGTTTTGGAATGGCAATATCAAGATCCATAGACGTGATAATTTCGCAGATTGTAGACAATCATTGAACATTGGTTGTAACCAGCAAATAGTCATAGGATCCAAGTTTTTAAGTTGTTCTGTGGAAATGTTATCAACACTCGATGCTTTACCAGATTTCAAGTATCTAACACCAAAAATGATATCGTCAAAAGGCTGGCTCAGTAAATTCTCTTTCGGAAGGCATTGTACAAGTTGAATTCTGGGAAGGCGAGTGTACGATTTCTTATTCAGCAACAGTTGATGAGCAATTTTGTTTGCAGTAACTTTACTTGGAACTTTGGAGGAGAGGGCTCACCGGTCCATTTACGGATTGTGGTCTAGGCCTTTTTACTATTGTGGGTAACCAAATGGATAGACAGCATTAAGATTTCACAAGCATCACATGTGTCTTGTGAAAATGGATCGGCATTATAGGCGGATTCATAATTTTTAAACGGCGCAGATGACTCTTGAGTCAAACCCGGGACGTTGGAAGTACGACAGCCTCTTGGGATATGTTGGCACGACGATTTCCAGATGATACCTACGAATCGTTCGTAGTTCGGTAATGAAGCTAGCTTATAATGGCTTTGTCAATTGTTTAACGAATTATTGCACTACTGCATATTGCACTTAATCGGTCTATGTAAGGTTAGGGGTATTGATTGGCAGATGGACTTTATGCATTGAGAGCTGAATCTGGAACTGACAAAGATCAAGACTGGGTTGTATCCACGCTTCCATCGACCACTGTTAAACGATTAACGGAGATGCATTTTTATTGATAAGGCCGAAGTTTTAATTTTAGTAAGAAAAAAATCTGTTACTGTGTGATGAATACACTCTTCAAAACGTAGGTTGTAGGCTATATACTTGGTAACAGTTTACTTTTTTTCGGTGACTACATAAGTAATTTCATTTCGGTGTATTGCGTTTCTCATTTCGGTGATGAGAAGTTTCATTTCGGTGAACTCTTCTTTCATTTCGGTGACACCAAAATTTCAAAGTACTATATCTCTTAAGTATATGAATTTAATTTAATGTCGTGTTAAAATTAATTATAACGATAGCGTAAATAACAATTCTACATGGTTGTATTTTCAAAAAAGTAACAAATAAAAAAGTTCACCGAAATGACAAAAAATATGGACTTGTTGAAATTGACCCACCTACCGTCCGTTATAGTATAAAGCACAGTTTACTTGTGCAAAGCATAATCAAAGCTCATCAAAAATAGTTAAGATTTTCATTGTTTCTTATCCACATCGTGAGACATGCAACATGGGCCCTAAATCGATTAACATGGCGTGTACCCATTATAAAGTCGCCCAATAAGCCCTGTAGGACCAGGTAAGGCGCGTAACGGGAGATGTGCTTAGTCCGCCTGAGCCTGTCTGATTTACATTCCGCCGTCCTGCGCCTAAGCACACTATGCCTGCTATTATCGGTCATTCAATTATTGAGAACAAATTGCAAATTGGTCCACGCCCTAACCTTATTAAAGTTCATAACTTAATACCTCGTTTACGTTAATTTAAAGATCTTGATTTCATTAAAATGAAGTGAAATTGCCCGTACGTACGTTCGAATCTCTGAGACAGGGCTTCTGGTGTTGTGGCGTGGCCCTGACCGTCGCATTTTTTAAATTAAAGGTAAAATAACTCAAACTTTAGATTTCGGATAAACTTTATTTAAATATTTTTCACATACCCCAATGGTCGTGCTTCTAGAGAACGGGACATTGATACAGTTATCAATATATTTTTGCGAAATTGATGTTTCGAAGCAGTTATGTATTGTCTGGTCCGTTGTGTGCAATTCGTCACTGCTCTTCATTTTTTTCGTCGGCGAATTTCGTTGCTCGTAGTTTTGGTATTATGAGCCACTTATCTTACTATCTAATCCAGACTACGCTCTAAGTTTGTGCCATATAAATATAATAAACTCATTACAATAATGTTACTTTAATAAGTACAATCATCTTATAAGTGATACATACGATCTATTCAATACGCTTTTGCAAACGTATATAAAATATATGTATATACGTATATAATTTATGCTCAGATGGAAAGTATTCAACGCGTAGTTAGGACAAATAAAACTCTTAAAATGTTTTTCTTTAAGTTCTTTGCTACGACACGGGCTTTGTACGTGTCTGGCGGACACAATGAAAATGGTTTTAGAATAATAGCCAATCAATTCACGGTAGAAAGTAGTTCACTTTTTTCTCGCATTAGAGAATTCAAAACCGGGTTAGGAGCTGTCTCCCGAGGAAATCGGCAAATCAGCTGCCACGATCCGAGCGAGTTCACGGAATCGGCTAATGTATCGGAAAATTGTTTCGCCGCAGCCCATCTGCTAAGGGTAGGCCGTGGATAACGCAGTTCGCAAAACTTAATTGTTTCGGAGCAGTTCGTTGACCACGGAGAGACCAGTTAGATCAGCAGTCTAAACTGTTGCTGTTGTTTTATCGTGCTAGGTGTTGTGTTAAATTTTATTTCGTTGTTGTTATTTTAACTGTCGAAATTAATACGGTGAAACGGTTGTTGTTTTATTTCTATCATATTTATTTTGAAAGATTTTATTGTAACTTGATAATGCCGATGTATTAGGAATAAGAATCTATATTATTTGTAAGTGTATGGACCTACTTTAGGACCACGGTCAAGCAACTCTTGTAAACAACATAAGGTAGGACTTACAAGATATTTCTTAAAAAGAAAGTAAGCCTGTGCATGAGGAAAACGCGGATGCCTGCACCGTGTAATTATCCTCCGTCGTGATTCCGTCTGACTTTGCACCTGCAGCGAGCGACTTGCCTAATGCAGCCGTGGACAAAATACCATTATGCCTACGCAGAGTGAAGAGTGGTGCATATTTACGTGTTCCGTTTTACGGGCGAGTGGAGGAGCCGCGTGCAGGTGCGCTAATGATAGCCCCACGAAGAGAGATTCAATAATTTTCAATTAAACTTGTGTAAATCGATCGTGTTAGACTTCAGTAACGGAAGCAATGAGAGCATGATGAGTAACCACTTTATTAACTTAGTTTTTTTGTTAATAATGAGGCAAATTAGTGTTTTGCTGTAAATGATTACTGGTCATATGCGGTTTAAGCTTGTGCTGTAGGGCTATTTGTAAGGTAATGTCTAGCAATGTATCTTTATGATCAAATAAATGACTACCAGGTGCACTTATCTTGTTACATATAAAAGCCTTATGCTAAGTGATCTGTAAATGAGTGTCATGAATATTAAGAAATATGAAGAGATTTCAAGAAAATATATAATTAGATACGTATATTAATTGTTTGTGTTGTAAATCGCATGGAAAAATGGTATGTAGTAGTTTTAAATAGTAAAACAAAATTAAGAGATCGATTTGGGATCTTCACTAGAAGCGGCACAAAAAGCAAGATCTAATGTGAAAATTTAATTACTGGCGTCATGACACCGTTTCTGTAACTGTGAGAGTTCAATCATGAATACTAATATTATTCAACGCTTCCCCATTATCATGAGAAGAAAATAATCCTAATGAGTGATTAGACTAGTGAATACAAAATAAAACCGCACATGTCTCGACTTAATTTCAATACAAATCAAGTAGCAAACTCTATACGCACTCCCTTTTTTCAGGATATAATTGGTTATAGCTTTTCCATATTATTTACTTTTCATACTACAATCAATCACCTATCTTATGGTGATAGTTAGACGCTAATAGTTCGTACTAGTGAAGTCTGGAGTATACCACAGCTCCATAAAATATTAAAATAAACTACCAATAAATATAAAACCATAACAAACTGATCCAAATTTACCCATAATTTAAAAAAATACCTTATAAACTAATCATACTACTCTCTACAAATTTTTTTAATGATAAGTAAGTTTAATTTTATTTGTAAACATAATTTTCTATTTTATTTAAGTTTAAATTTCGTGTTTAAAGTTTATATAATTTTTTTTTATTGAGTCTTAAGATTGTTACCTTTTGTTTAGAGTTAACTCTCTGATGCTGTGCCCCAACGGGGTGTCACAATTCGGTTTCTATTTGTTATACCAACTTCAATACGTGTGACTAGCAATAAATTTATCAATATCAATTGATTTGATTTAGTTTATATCGCCTCGTGACCGTGTCCGAAAATCAAGTACTTAATCCTTGCTGAATTAAAGCAAGCCGACAGTTTGCCCGACAATCTTATAACACTGACACATATCTCAGATAAGAGTGCAACACAAAGGCATTCTGCGGAAACCGCACTTGATCGTCACGTTTGTAGTCTGCTACTCAAAAATGAACCTTAAGCTATGTACACTCACGGGTCCTGTTCCATACAGCTATCTCCCCATCAACCGCAGTCAAGTTTCTTTCTATTTCCAGCATTGCGTCAATAGGGCTCAAAATTGCGTAGTTCCTGAAGCCCTAGTTTTTAACGCATTGTTTTCTTTAATTATAGCTCCGTTTCACCTGTATCCGTGCACTTTATGATGTTAGTCGTAAAGGCGATAATTGCGTGTAAAAATAATAATTGGAGCGTATTGTGTATGCTTTGGGTGCTTCAGAAGGCCTGAGGATATTTTAATTAAGCAACAGTAGATGACAAAAAGATGTCGGGCGATAATTGTTTCACAGAGTAATTAGCATGTAGACACATCGCTAGTTATCCTGTCATTTTGTTTTGTAATTTTTTGTTCGACGCGACGCCAAACTGATTGTCAACGTATGTCTCATATTTTACCTAGTACTCTACTTAAGTGCATGGCAATTAATGTATCTCTTATCCAATAATTTGAATATTGATGTTCTTTTTGTATAAATTCTGTATTTGACCACACATTTAAAAATAATACAATGTGTTTTTTGTTCAATAAACATGAATGCTTGATACTAACGCGTTGAAGTCTTTTCTACGGTACTCGTTTTTTGTGGTGAATAGTATAAAATTTGGTTATACATACACTGTAAGTATATTTTGTGTCAAACACAATATACTTAGGTAATTTTAGTACTTTATCGCTGTAAAAAGCTTTTATACCATTTTCAATTAAATATTTAACTGTAGCAGTGAATAAGTTGTAGCAATAGCCGTAATTCTTTAATAGAGGAACTGAACAAATTGGATTACAGTTGTATACTTACCGTTAACTTCTAGGTGTTCTTAAGATCTTTATTAGTACTGTAAATATTTATTGTAATGTAGTTAAGCAGTGGAACTTAAGTACTAACTTTATATTCCGCTCTTAAAGAGGAAAGTTGGGAAGAGGAAAGTTACTCGTGAACCTACAACTTCAATATAACATTTAGAATTAAAATCACCAAGCCTTCCTTTTTTTTTAATAAAAAACATTTTGAATAAAAAGACGGTCGCATAAATAACGGCTTAAACTTTAAGGTCTTAACTTTTATAATAGTATATACAGTCTAACTGAACATTTAATTTATAAAAGTAAAAGTGGTGTAATTTTTCTTCTTTTTACCTCCATGGAGGCTGCTTTACCGGTAGCCTCATATCTAGTGTCATTAACTGTAGATCTGCTCCAGCTACAGCCTTATTGAATTCAAATTGTGTTCTTGAGCGTAGACCGTTGGAAAAAGTGCAAACGAAGCATTGTTTGCAAAAATGCATAGTGCAATACACTGAAGTAGGTACAACAGCTTCATATACGAGTATTCATTGTGTAATTATGAATACTATATTGCTATGCAATTTGTGGTTAATAAATATTTTATGATTGTTGTTGTTATCGTGTCAATAATACAAATTAGCGGTTGCAATATTTTTTGGTCCCCAGACATCTATCAAGATACGCTCTAACAGGTGTATTTCTGCATGTAAAATGTATTATTATTTTATAGGAAAATGCGTTCCAAAGCAAGCTTATTTTATTCGGATAACACAAATGGTTCACATACTTACTTGCTATATTTTACTATGGCGCGGTACGCATTAACATTTAAATACACATTGTCGCGCCAAGTGTATCATATTGCAAATGCACTTTTTAGAGTGCACGGGATAACGGAATTCTGTAACTGTCTCATCTGATTATGCAATCGAAATCTCATGCATACAAAGACCTCTCTGGGATCTTTTGTATTTTAAACCAATTGTACAAACTGAATAAAAAAACCTTGCTCTACTCATAAATATTCTATTTGCAAGAGTATAGTTACAAGAATATAGTTGATTAGTCATATTGCAACAAGATGTTTGTGCTATGCTATTATAATAATATCTATATTATAATAATTTACATTATAATAAAAAGTACATGGAATTATTATAGAAAGTAGGCTAATATGTCGCAGTTGTGTGTGTATAACAAATTGTATTTTACTATGATTAAGCTATTAGTAATACAAACATCAATCATGACGACGACACGCTATAGGAGCGGTGGATGTAGAGATCACATTTTAATCATGATATTTCCAGTTTAAGCAGGCGTAACACAGTTTCAAACGAAAACGTAGGATAAAAAAGTATTATTGTTTCTGGAAATTTATAAGCATAAGCTCGACGGTATTATTAAAGTTTATTGGAGCTTAAAAGATTGCAAGGAATAAATCAAATACAAAATTCAAAAAGATATTAAAAAATAAAATAAATAGAGCTCTATAATCTTTTTATCTTGCCTGCAGTGTTCCACTGCTACAGGCCTCCCCCAATTCTTTCTACTTAATTTAATTACAAATGATAAACGATTAGTTTTTACTAATTTTATAAAATGAAGGAATGGGAAATTTCAACAACAAAGATAGAATAATAGATAAACCGATGATATAATGTAAATAAATGTGTATAAGACGCTATTCATGTATGTAGGGAATTATATACAGTTGTATACCTATTTACATGTTAGGTCACTTTTTAACATGAACTTGTCGCACGCTTCCTCCATTAAGCAGCTGATAACCATTCTGTGAAGAGAACAAGTCCTCTATAATTATCGCCAGCCAGAGTGATATTTAATAGAAACGCGATGACCACAGATACAAGGAGAAAATGAACCGGCTGAGATTTTAAATTGTTGCTGTTGTTATCTTTAGCACGCGCTGCTTCGAAGGTAACAACGAAGCTCATTGAATAGAAACTTTGAGCTCAAGGTCGTTGGTTCAAACTGACTATTTCAAAGAAAACCTTTGAGCTTTTAGATTTGATAAGATACTATTACACCCTTGGTCCAACGTTGCTTCGTATGATCATAAATATCGATTTAAGAAATATTTTTTATTCTTTAAGATTTTCTATTTATCTTACGCATTATACTCATAAATATGAAATCAAACAAGTCTCACTTGTAAATTTAAAAAGACGACGTAAGACGTTTAATGTAGTATCAAATAGCACACAAATAAAAAACATAACTAATTTGAATTATTATTACTTTCTACTTGTACGTATAGACATTAAATGAAACCGATTCAGGCCTATGAAATCTAATTGACAGTAGACATTCACCAGCAAAATTAGCAAGATTGAAAATAATCATCGAAACGAACTTTTTTTTCGTTTAACTTGACTTTCCGTTTCTCGTTGGACTGGCTAGGTGGAACAGTGGTTAGTGACCACGGCTGTTCCAAGAGTCGGGGTTTGATTCCCACCTGGGACAAATATTTGTATGGTGAACATCGGTGTTTGTTCCGTGTCTAGGTGCATTTAAGTATGTATTTATAAATATATACACCGTGAAATTTTAGTGGTTGTTTTCCCGCAGTAAAATGATTCTATCTTAGTAGCACAATAGATTTGTGCAGTTCTTTTTTATTAAAATCAATAAATGCCGGTTTAACCAAAGGTTGAACCGAAACTAGAAATCACGTTCGAACCGCTTTATGACCTAGGGCGTCAAGCTTCTTTAGATTTAAGCTTCGATTTCATGCGGCAAGCAGTACCTGATTACGTCACATCTTATAAAAGAACGATAGCTTCTCTCGTTTTCGAGTTGGAAAATTATTATTTTGAAAATAATTAGCATTACTAAAGGCAAATCGTTATGCCACGGGAAAACAACCACTCAAATTTCACGGTGTATTTATGTATATCAGTCTCTGACGCCAATGACCGTGTGTGGAAATGTTCCAGATATTTATTTATTTATTAACTTATAGTTTTAACGACTTCTACACCAGCTGGCCGCTACTCGTACTTAACCAAGTGAGGAGTCTTATCTATGCGTCGGTAGATCTGCGCGCGCGCAGCGTCGCCGACGCACTTTCCTCGGCCGACTTGCATGTGCTCATCCTTGATCCATCGCCTTAATTACGATAGCGCAGACAAGACCCACTTGTGCTTATTTTAATACCGGCTGACTCTTAGAAATCTATCTATGATGTAGTGCAAAGTATTAAGTAACAATTATGACTCGAGTCACGCATAGTGCAATGACTTAATTGAAACTCTTACGATAGAAACCTCCTCCTTTTGTAATTTGAAGTCCGATAAAGATTTTTTCTTTTAAAAATACTTTATTTTTAGCACATTATTTAAGTAAAGTTAGGTTTATTTTATTTTTTGCGCATGTAGGGAAGCAATATTTTATTTACGTTCGAACGTGGTAAATGAACATGGAACCCTGTAAAGAATAGATTTTAAATATATAAAGTTTGTGTATTGAACGTATTAAATGCATTCTATATTCTATTCTTAGAAAAAATATATGAGACATAAATATGCCATGAATATGGGGAGTCAAGAAGGTGCTAGTAGTGTTTTGAACCGGATGCATATCATTAGTTAGTGATAGATTTAGCATATGAAAAACATAAATAGGTGGAATTAATTACTGACTCGAGTTTTACGATCTTGTAAACGAGACGGTCCGTATAATGGCCCTCTGGGCTGCGATTCCCTACAGCTTAATTTCGTGTACATTTCAGGTAAGATTTACTGAATTAATTGGAGTAAGGGACGAAGATAGATCCAGCTTTCATCATAGTGGTAGAATGTACTTAAGGGCATCTTAGGAAATCTTACTAGAGTCGTTGCGATATTAACTGCTCACTAAAAAATAAACATTATTTGATTACATTATAATTTTGTACTAATTTATTTATTTATTTTATTTAATTATTTATTCATCAATTACATTTGCAAGCTTACAGATAAAGATCCAAATCGCTTACAAACTAAAGTTAATACGAATAATCAAAATTATAATGTCAAAAGTTATATTAAAATATACAAACAAATACAATCACAACTCAAACAAATTAAAATAAAAAATATAACGAATTAACTTATAACGAATAATCTTTTTAAATAATGTTATGTGATTCTGACGGTATTACTCAATTTACCCTAAAGGTTTCTATGACTGGTGGGAATCGAACCCACACACCTGTCAGCCAATGAACTCCTACGATCTGTTCCAAGTAATAGCCGTCGTGTTATACAAATTGTTACATTCCAGCTACAAGCGCCGTAGATAAATAATTGCACGGTGATGTATTGTTTCTTGGCGGTGCCAATTTATTTTTGTCGGCACGGCCAATAGATTCATTTAATCCCCGTTTGTCGCTACGGGGTGCCGCACGCTTGAACCCGGGACCCCGTCAGAGTGATAACTCGGCATGGCACACTTCTCACGGGTTCAGGCCGCCTTTGTCGCTCCACACTACCACAATAACATACTAGACTTGTTACTAAGTATAACCCACTCGTGAAATGCGCGAAATTACCTAGATTCCGTCTGGGAAAAATGAGCGGTCGTTAAAGTCAATTTTGCATGGCGAAATTGAACGCATTATGTTGCCGTTTTGGTTCAAGGATATTAAAAGTTAATTATTATATCAAACATAAAACGACGATTCGGACAAGATTACTATATTTTTATACATTGGAATAACTTACTAAGATGACTAAATTACTGGTAAGATATTTACATAGCTGTATAAATCCTTATACCTGTATTTATAATGAAGTTGTTTCGTTTTACTTGCGAACATGATGAAGCAAAAGTACTTGACGTGTAGAGACATACATAATTTGGAACGCAATTTATTATTAACAGTATTAACACGCCATAATTAATAGTTCTGGTATATGCAAATTGAAGTAGCGTGTTATGATGGTATACTTACTTGTACGACAAAAGAGGTACTGTTAGTGATGACAGCTGGGTGAGATGGTTGTAATGATGTCTGGAGCGGGTACAATGCCCTTACGCTGGCGAGACATGCGCCATTCAGCCACCACATTATTACCCTTCACGAACCGAAAAAAAAGAAACCGCGACAAACTTGATTTAAGATAAAATTGTCTAGTACTGCTGTTTTGGTATAACGTCTAACCAACTTTGTTAATAAAACAGCGTAGTACTGAATTGATCGATACTGTAATTTTATCATTTGGGTGGCATTATTAATCGTTTGATAAAAGTTTTCACAATTTTTTTCGCGATATATTTATTTTCAACCATTGTAGTATCTATCCAGATATTATTGTTATATGTTTATTACATTTCAAATTCAAAATACTGTAGTCGAGGAGTAACCATTAATATTTATTAGTCCATCCCAGTTGCCACGGGGTCTGATCCCTGAAAGGCAACAGTAATCAGTGGCAACGCTGATCCTGTCCATTACCTGTCACGTTTACAGTAATATTTTGACTCCAGTGTTGCCAGCTTCGCACATTAGTGCTGCCCGCCACGTCATGTCACTGTCAAATCGCAGCGCAAAAACTAAATGGACCGGAGTCAGTGATCCCGATTAATCATTATCACATTAATGACTGAAGGATATTTGAGGCCGGTATAACTTTAACCGTCCTTTCGTCTGGAGTAATGGGCGAGATAAGGTTGATTCATGTAACCTGTTTAAAGTAACCTTTTATTGGAGGGAATAAATCTATACAATAATAAATCGCGTGCTTGTGTACGTATCGGGTTTAAACGTTTATTTAAGAAACAGCTCCATAAAGTGTGTTTTAAACGAGAACTCATATGGCAGAAACACTAAATTACGCAGGTGAAAATCATTGGTGTGGTGAGGAGTTAAATCATGAGGATTTATAAGATTTTTTTCTTTCTTTGGTTTTAATACACTGCCTTTTTACAATAATGATTTGAATACTTGCCTGATTTTGTAACCACGGGTTTGGTAAAAGTATCTTTAGCGATAGAACAATCAAATTTAGGCGCTCATTATTTCCTTGACCTGCAATGATCTGGAGTTACGTCATTGTTACATATCGCTGTGAATGGCGAATCTTTCATTTTCGAGTGGCAGTAGTTCACCTCTCTCCGCTCTCTTTAATGTCTAGGCATTCGAACTTAATGTTCTTATACAACACCAACTAATCATGTGCAGCTGAAGATCCGTCACTAAATGATTTAAAGTTAATTACTGGCAGCGTGACGGGCTGGTTCCTCATCAGAACATCGAGAACTTTACCTCTCACTTTTAAATGGCTTGAATTAGTCGATTTCCGTCGGATCGAATAATCGGTAAATAATGAGCACAATGTAATGCCCGTGAATAGAAAGTAAGATTAATCGCAAGAGGCATGTTGTGCGGTAGTCAACTAATTTTACATAGTTTTAGTGGCTAGACTTAAGTTTTCCAAGGAGGTAATCTATTAGAGACTATTTATTATTTACATAAAATTAATTTAATTCGGCAAATTAATGTTACGTAAAAAAGTTTATCTCGACAAAAACGCCCCTGCTACTCAGGAAGCGTTAAACGCTCAGCTAACTCGTAAAAGCTTTTAGCGCTATGTGATCCTGTGATTAAATTGTACTATGATAAAAAAGTGCTTGGTACATATGTATCTGTCATAGGTTAATGAAACATTTGGTGTGTACGGGAAATGAACCAGTGTCGGTGCTATTGACGGGATACGGAGTTCACAGCTTTCGTTTGAGTTCTTCGATCGTGACAATGACGACTCTGTTTCCATATGTTACATAGCAGGTTCAAGAAAGTTATAAAGAAATAATGTGCCAGTTCTTTGCAAGAATGTATTAACTTATTCAATTGATGCAAGCGGGATTTTGCTTTGCTTAATTTTTATTATTGTGAGATCTTTCTTTTATATTGCTCATAAGTATGTTACAATCTCGTCTGCTATGTTTCTGCTATTAGCGGTCTCTACTCCGCACTAAACTTAACTATGGCAAGTTAAACTTTGATTGGGTGCCTATATTCTAGTTTATTATATAACGGAGAGTAATATCAAGTTGGGTTATAACGGGACAAGTGAATAGGGAAATGCTAGCATAGATTTATGGATTCGTTGTTCTTACACAGTTCGTATTGTGATAGTATGCACAGAGCTAAATGCGTTTATTGTTATTTAGAAAGCTAGTCACGTGCCGCGGCTCGGCACGCGAATATCAACATCAGCCAATACTCGGACAATCCAAAACACGATAGTTATTTATCAGAGATATGGAAATGAGTAGAAAATATTAGATCGATTAATTCTTAAGTCGATTTGATGATTTATGTTGTATTAGGGTTGTCTAGGCTTCAGAAACATCATTATTTTTAAGCCATGTCAGAGGCCTACGGGCGGCTTAAAAACTCAGACACCAGGTTGTTCATCAACCATACGATAAGAAGAAGAAGAAGATTATTTTTTTAAAATATAATATAAGAAATCGTTTTGTTTCTTTAACTGTTGTGGGTTTCGAAATACTAATTCTAGATATAAAAGTATGCAATGTTAAGGACATAAAAAAAGTAAAAGTACCAATTATTTTCCTCAACAGCTTACATTTAAATTTGAATATTAAATATGTCTCAAAAATCGCCTCATGTAAATCCCAGTTACCACTGTCCTCAGTGAATCACAAACAGCCGCCAGGAACTGATATTAATCTTGATTAAAGCCCACAGTACAAACAGACTAATAGTATCTATTAGGAAGGTTATTAAACCAAAGTTGTTATTACAATAATCACTGCGGCAAACAGTTAAACACCGACGCAAAAAGATATGGATGGACGAACAGATTTGAAGGAACTGTATCTACAAGTACTTGAATGTAACACATACCTATATTTTTACAAAACAATAACATTATCTGTTTAATGTCAAAAACTTAATGTTTTAATATAGGAAATCAATTCTATGTGTTTATGTAAATTTTACCAATCACTTTCTTGAATTTAATTTCATATTGTTTGCATATACCTATTTAAATTAAGATAGCATGCATGAAAAGTACCTATTTCTTTAAAGCGTCTTTCTCATCTTATCCTGTGTCTTATCAGTCGTAAATACTTATCCATTTAGTAATAATCCTGAAAAAATTAATTCAGGTTAAAGATGTGTATAATTCTTAGCACAAAGTCTAAATTAATATACACTATCACATAGTAACTACGAGTCTTACTATTAAAATAAATAGTGCCAATGTTACAAAGAAAAACAGCAAACAGCGGAAGAGCATCTCAGCTACATTATGGTTTCACACCTAATTAAACAGATTATTCTGTATAGCGGACGTGTGGTAAATGAATGGTGGTATTTTAATAATTGAGCTGATTAGCATGATAGATTGGAGTCGGTCTGGATCGGTGGGGAGCGTGACACGCAGCGGCGCGCGCGCACGCGACGGCGCCTGTACGCAACAACTTTTCTACAAATAACTGATACATTGTATTTTTATCTACCATACACAACCTCACATACATTTTTTATACACAACCTCACATACATTGATCTGATCTTATGGTAAGTAGCTTTAGCACTCGTGTTACGGATATCAGAATCAACAATACATAAATACGTTTAATAACACACTCAGACATGGAATACCTTCACTGATGTGTGCCCTGGGTGGGAATCGAACCCACGACTCTTGGAACCGTAGATAGTGACTCTTACTAATCACTGCTCCACCGAGCCAGCCAACGTATTCAAAACTACACTTTTGAAATAAAAATGATTTTACTTTCCACATCAACACACACACACACACACTTACAACTTATTATACTATATTCGCGTATACACGGCAATAAGTGGTTCCAATCTATCGGCTAATTATCTCAATTATTAAAATATTTTAGCTGATCCATTAATTATAGCTGAGTAACAGTTTAATACATAATTATTTGGAACCACACTTTACAGCGATTGTCTGTCCGTCTCTGACCTGTAATTCATAATATGTATCATCATTGAATATACGTAGTTACTAACATACCTCATTCATCCAAAAAAAATGTCATTAAACTGTTAACAGCTAGGTATTTTATCGCATATCAGTTTGGCGAAAACCTTACTGCAGTTTCAGTTTCGCATCGTAAAAACCTACGCATTAAATCATTATCGCTATCTCTACACATACTGTAAAACAAAGTCGCCATCCGCAGTCTGTCTGTATGTTTGCTTCGATCTTTGAAACTAGCAACGGATTTGATGTGGTTTTAATAGAAGAGGGATTCAAAGGGATCCAAGAGGAAGGTCGCTAGTCCTTAATCAACACGACGACATTTATGGAAAAGCATCGGCTTAAATCCTTTTATGTAGTGATTTTTTATTGTGGAGCAAATACGAAAATGCAAAAGCATTAAACTAGCCCGGATAAATAATGACGTCGTTAATTTACTAAGCTCACGTCGCATAAGAAAGATTTGTTATTTGGTACTTAAACGATGCATAATTCAATATGAAGATAACTACATGCATTTGTATTTCTTTTTATGGACCAAAAATAAACTTGGCACCATACTAATATTGATTTATAAAAGTTATATGCATTTATTTTGTTAATACCCTTACTACCGCGTGTGTAGGGCACTTTCTACCAATAAGGTCTTATTATTATTCGACCATTAAATACTTCAGTTCTGCGTAGGCAGGTCTCTACAATTTAATTGTTATTTTATGCGCTTTAGAAATTTAAATGTCGACCACAAAATAAACAATGTTTTAAAGGCTTTACATAGCTTGCCTCCAGCGGTATCTGCATATATTTCTCGTCACTGTACTCATAAGATAAAATAGTTATAAATTTGCCCTTTGTGGCTCGTTATTCTTCTATTAGAGCTTTATTTTAACGACATACAATCCTACCCGGTATGGTAGGGTTGTATATCGGTAAAATAAACCTGTTGTAAAATTGATAAAGCATAAACTATCTGTACTGTGAAGCCGAACGCTCATGTTCTATTAATTATTTGTAAAAAAACACTAAAGGAATGCGATTATTATTATCGGCTTATTGACTTTTGAGTATTTAATTCAATTAACGTTTAATGATAATGAATGCAGCTATAAAACTAATATATAAGTGTTTATTTCTGACTGTACCAACACAATTATTATAAACATATTATTGCATTTTTATAGGCACAATTAAAATTATATATTATACTTATTATCTCATACCAAATAAGCGACGTGTGCTTGGAATGCTCCACAAATATCTGTTTTTCGCACAATTAAGCTTAATTTCATCCAGACCAAACAGCGCCGCAACTCGAACGGCGCGGCCCAAACAATTTCAAGAACAAGGTGTGATAAAAAGAGCCAATTTAAACAGAAATGGGCTTGATTAATTTAAGCAGTCACGATGTAATCGAGCGTGGCAAGATATGAAGATATCTTCGACGCGATCTAGTTCTGATTGAACGGGTAGGGATGCCGAAATCAATGCCTATCGATATTAATAGTAGGTTAAACCGCAAAAAAGCAAAGTTTCGCAAAAACGTCGAATCGTGATTATGATTATAGACAAATATTTCCATTGATTTCTCTCATTCTACAGATTGTGCACATTCTTTGAATTCCACTCTTGCCTAACATTACACTTATTCATAGGGCATCCGCTCTCCCGTAAGTCCGATGATCATGACAAGGCTATGCCATGCTATCTTCGTAGTCAATTAGGAAAAAAGAATTAGTAATCTAATTGTCGCAAAAGTAAAATATTTATTGCCAACCCTGTGTGGGGTACTAATTTGTTTATTCCATGCAGTAACGCGGGCGTCTCGCCGGAATGTACAAAAAACCTGAACGTGCATCGGAGCCGTGAAATTGTGATGTGTATTGTAGCCGAAATTACAAAGCGCGGTTTGATGAGGCTGAAACAGCCACGTGTGTTGCCTCACAGCCTTCCCGAGCGATCGAATGATTGGTCCAAGTAGTGGATCACCAACAACAGGACGTACCATTTGATTATCTAAATTGGGTGTCTAAGTACCAACTTGCTGGTTTGATTTAATACTTACTTACACGGTTATCTCACTTAATTTTTGGATGTATGGCTGTGAAAATAATAAGTATCTAGTAATTTAAGTGTTAGGAAATATAGAAAATATTTACCTAAGATGGTGAAAATACTATTATAGATAACTTTTAAACTAGCTGCGTACCACTACAAGCTACACTGTAAGCTTATATTATTATGCTCGATGAGCATGTTTATTTGTGTATGAAATTAGCGTAGCACATGGCAGGAAGTGATCTCTGCCTACCATTCTGGAAAAAATCGTGATTTTATGTATGTATGATATTATTCAATATTACATAGATTTTCTCACACCAAACAACTTTTCTTCGTTATAAAACCAGGTAATATACTATCGTGTAATAGAGGTTTTACTTTCAGTTCACACCTCAAAATAAAAAAATGTGTTACGCAATTAAGTTCATCTCTAAAGATGTACCGCGAGTTATTTATTACCACTGCAGTACGGAACAACCGGAACAACTAGTTTACAAACTTGTTCCTAATATTACATTTAATGCTTTAATCGAGATGAATGTAGCTTATCTAATAAGATTATACTCGTGTGTGAAATAATATTACAACCATTATATAACTTCGAGCCTTAGCAATTACATCTTACTAGCATCAAATGTTCGAAATTAATGAAGAGTCGGGTTTTCCTTGTATTGGTGTAACTTAAAAATTATCTGCGGTTACTCAGAGAAATGACCCGGAAAGTAATAATCAAACGTGTTTATGGAATATCATTCTTAATGCGTAAGAAACTTGAAGTTACATCAAATAAAGCTATAAATAATACCTTCGTCTCTGTCAGTGGGTGTGTATTTACTTGATTTTCTAAGTATTACAGGTTTTAAGCTTACAGCATATGAAGTGTTAAGGCGGAAGCTTTTATCAAAGTTAATGAATTTGTATGTCTAACTGTTAGCTTATGTACTAAGAAGTTACTTGATTGTTGCAATAGCTTATTTGTGTCCGATGAAGAAAATGATTGACAAGGGGTCCAATGTGTTCGCTACAGGGAAGGTTGTGTAGAATAGCCGTTATTATTTGTGCAACAGTAAGAAATTCCTGGAAATACTGCAATTACTGGCTATTAGGTTTACACCGGCGGCTGCACTTCCGTGCGTTGACAGGCGCCGTCATCAGACGCCTTAATACGCGGTACTGTTACAGGAAGACCATCCAATACGTTGTAAATAGTTGCAGATTTGGTTTATCAAGATCACGAAATTAATAACTTTTACAGGACATAGTGACAACACCAAATGTCCGTAACCGGTAACCATACATGATAAATGAACATAGATAGATAAGACATCTATTCACATTCAAGTTGACACACTCAAATAAAAAAAAATGGAAACTCGATAAAAAGGTACCATACTCGTACATATAATCGAAATTGGAGGCTAGAATTAATACGTATAGAGTTAGCATAGTAGAAGGTGAAAATTTTTACCTTGCAAAAACACAGAAAGTATAATTTGTTGGATCATGTGTGTTAAAACATAGTTATGTGTAAAATCTTCTAATAATGAAATCTTTTAAGATCTAGGTAGTGTGTGTACATTACACACACTTCTAGCTAAATGTTGTTTTTTATATTTCTATAGTAATCATTATGAAAACGATGTCACTTAGACCCGTATTATTGAATATTACTTTGGTTCTCATGTTTCGTATTAGTCTAGTTCTTAATCGATTTTTAAGGAAATAATAACATCAGTGTTTTGCTTTGTGAAGATGCAAACTCAATAGTGGAGGCTCTTCAGACGATCGTGCACGTAATTAGTCGGAAATCGCGTTTTAACAAGGTAATTTTGGTTTATAATAGCGGACTGTGAATGTGTTATGATTCCAATAGGATTGTAATTCACATGATTCACTATTATAGGCACTAAATTATAGAAATTACTTTTATTTAATGCATTCCCGATTGAATAAATACAGGAATAGCAAATTAATATTGGTATAGCTGGGGCTCTAAAGAAGTTATGTGATTTTAAAAGCTTATTGTAACAGGTATGGCTACTGTATAATCCGATCGAGCTCTAGAAGGCCAGCGCCCTTAGGTTACCAGACAATGTTGTATTTATAAACACTATTATCAAACAAAGAAGTTGTTTTTTGTGATAAACGAAACTTTTTTAAATTCTGAATGACTTCTTGCCAAATTTCATGATTTTGTAGCTTGGTAGGAAGTATTCCGTAGGTTTTTATTTTCCGAATTTTGTCTATTATAAAATAAATAAATAATAAATATCTGGGACATTTCCACATACGGTCATCTGACCCCAAACTAAGCAAAGCTTGTACTATGGGCGTCAGAGACTGATACATACATATAGTATATTTATAAATACATACTTAAATAAATAATCACATCCAGATACGGAAATACGGTTTTCAATGTTTGTATCTGTAAGTGTTTATACGTAGTTACTTATGTAAGTTTCTGTACTGGAATGCGTTAATCAGTTAGAATCCGTACTTTTATAAATTTTAAGACTGCAGCATTCGATATTAATTTCAACTGCATACCTTCACACGAGGAAATGTTTTTTTTCCAGCAAAGGTTCCATATTTGCTATTGAAATACGAAACCCCAAAAAAATGCACCTAGATTGGCGCATAAATGTGTGTTCCGCTATGAATGCGTGCAGATAAACACAATCTATATGAAATTCCTACCCTAATAGTCACATGAAACTGGTTTTATTAATGAAATTACCGAGAAGTGGTAATAAAAAGCTAACTTTAAGCAGAATTGGAATCTAACAGTGCCTGACCGCAGGCCTAGTTTTTGCACATAGACAGCTAGGTTGTGACAAAGAAATCATGTCAGAGCGATTACTGTACTCGGTTTCCTCGAGAATTCTCTTCATTGTGCCTTGCACAGGGATGCAGAGAGGCGGAGATGTGTCGCACAAAGACCCATTGTGTGCTCTTGTTACGTTACGTGACATTGGTAGCTACTCGACATGTCACGTTTATGGGTTACTGAGTTCAAAACAATAGTTCAGACGAACAATGAGGTTATGCATTAAGCTATAATAACATTCATTACCATGCGTTTGACGTGTTTAGAAATGTAGGCGCACTTCTACATAGACATTAGTGCGAAAAGATATGCTCATGCGTTGACATTAATATTCATTGACGCCCTATAAACTGAAAGACAACAGCCATCTTCCTCATCTCTTAAATACATATAAACTGGTTTTTGCGTGTCATTAATGTATTTTGAAGTGCCGGTTCAGCCGAGCAGATGCACAAAAACTAACATCGTCTCTCTTGTCAAGAGTTCATCTTTCGCGAAAAAGTATAATGACAACGCAAATATGGCATAATATTTAAGTAGTTACTTAGTAATTACGTAACCACACGCTTTCTAACTCCATATTTTGATCGACGAAAGTACCGGTCAGTAACAAAAGATGAGGTAAAGTAGCAGGCTAACTGGTAACGTGTGATGTCATACGCTCACTTATAAAAGCTGAGTTTGAAAGTAAAAGTGGTTCGTTTGGGCGGTCAGGTGGATCCTCAATAGAATGGGTCATAAAAGCTTGTTACGCGCCTTATCCCACGCGTCTGCGGCCCGCGAAAGTGAGAGGACGACCGACGACCGATACGAATACCACATTTAGGTGCAGTCATATGACCGGGAGGCGAAGATGCCTCAGCGAAAGTGCATTGAATAACAGCGATCTAAATACTTGGGTGCGTTCGATCTCGTTCGAATTTACATTCTATCGACGTTGGGTAACGCAATTGCAATATTTGCACATGCTTGTACGCCCAATATGGTTGCGGTCGCCACTTTGTGAGATAGGAAACGCATTGATTAGGCTGGCTCACGTAACATTCTTATTTTTTAAGCGGTGTAGGTGCGTTTATGATTACAAAATTCCACCATCATGAGCTGCAAAACATTGATATGATGTAAATAATATTGTGTTCTATTTCTCAAATGCATGGGTATGAAATTCAATAATGAAATTGGTTAGAATAACAGTGATTTATGCGCTGTATTAGTGACTGGCGTGGGTATAATTGCGCTGAGTCCAGTACAGTATGTTTGGCGGCCTCCCGCGTAGACGAATTACCATAATTGCTACAAATTACCGGCTGTCCACTCGGGTATCGGCCGGTTAGCTGTCAAATTAGCGCTAAACAGACGTCTGTGGTGCGTTTGATCTTACACCTTGTCAAATTCACACTTGTTAGTTGAAGCACGCAAGTACATACAAATGATTCAGCTTTATAATAATTTGGAACTGAACTCTCACCTATCCAAATGAACTTTGTAGATTTACATTTGTGTATTCGTATTCGTACATGGCATACGTACTTAAAAAACTGAATATGTACATTATTTGGAGACATTGGTCTGTCTTTTTTCATATTTATATTAGGTCTTTTCATATAGGAACAATATTTTGCATGTCATGCAATATTAAATTTCCTATTTATAAAATTTAAATAGGGTTAAGACCATCTTAATATTTTAATGTTGGTCCTATTAAAGCTTTTAGGACTAATCCAAAAATAATTTCGATTTTCAAAAAGCTTGACGGTATGTAAATTTATACAGTTCTACATAAGGGTAGTATGTAAAGCTTCTAAGAGTATCTATATTTTATGCATGAGGCGTAAGCCCGCCTGGCCTTATGGTGGTAGCGGGCCATTGTCCATTCCTCACATAAACATGAAACAAGTCGATCATAACTCAGCCCCTTTAGTTCGTTGCCCTAAAATATGACAATAACTGACTTGAAGTCAATAGTGAATGGAAATGGATTCTTAGCTTACTTGACCATAATACTTGTCTCTGGCAATTTTCAGTTCTATGCGAATTTTGTCTAAGTTAGCACTTTATAAACTCTTTTGTATATTGCTAAGATTTCGAGCAAACGGTTGAATATTGAAACTCATAGACAAATTGAAATAAACCTCCGTATTAGTCCCTAGAAGTCTAATCGTCGTATCGTTCTTCTCTTTAGCGTGTTACAAAGCAGCTCGCTCTCAAAAAGTAAAGTTTTAAAGAAACTGTACAATATTTATAAATAAAACAAGATTCTGGCCATGGCGGCCAATTGAGATCAACCAAGTGCGCTGGACATATTGTAGTGAACAAGTGTGCGCGAAAACATAAGTGCACTCTCTGTAGCCTTACTCTCATAATTCGGTGAGACGGCAATCCGCCATGACCGATGAATCATTTGGCGCAGGACCATCGGCTTAACGTTACTGAGGCACGGGTGTGCAACTGCCAACTTTCTGACTCTAATTGAGGAATTTCTTCACAGGAAGACTTTAATATTTTTCCAATATAATGACGCAAATGTTCAATATAATTTTAAGGCTAAATAATAGCTAATCATTATTGAGATTGATCAGCGTAAAATTGACTGGACAACTTTATTGGTAAACGAAACAACAAGGTATATAGTATATGAACAAAACTATAAAAACCATGTAAACGAGGACGTCGAAAAAACTGTTTGACCCGTGCAAGTTTGATAACGGTTAGTTTCGCGAACATTACTGTATTTTTAATAAGTGTGAAGTCCCGATTCGCTATTAATTACATTTTGAATCGATGCGAAATTTGGGTTACTAGTGACGGGGGATAATCTGACAGATTCAAGAATCGCACCGCGTGATCATTCCACACGATTTCTCGTGCGGTGACTCGATTCCTACTCTCACACATCTCGTTACGCTGCCACAATAAAAACTTTATTGCCACCATTAGGTGCCTGACCTTAACAGCCTGATTTTACTGTGTAAAACCAATTTATAAAACAATGGATGATACATTTGTAATGTGGCACATGCTGTTACGAGGCTTTCAAGGTCAACTTTCAATTTGATCTAAAATTATCGCAATTATTTAGCTGGACTGCGCAGACTTTCACAAGGAAATGCGAATCGTTTTATAGTCATCTGCTTAAGGTTAAGTAGATGTAATTAACATTACTGCACATAATTGTCGGCAGTAACTGTAAGTTTAGTTCTATGATAATTTACATCGCTATAAACTAGGCTTTCTTTATTCAATGAATAGGTACATTTAATATCGAAAACATCCGCTCACGTGCGAGCGGTAGGTCGCTCGGTAGTTTAACCCCTTCCCGTGCTTAATAGGTTTATTAAAACTTATATACCTCAATTTCCTTTATATTGGATAATGGGTTCAGCCGTGCTTGTACATGAATACAATGAATACAAGTGAAGTTAACAGTCAAGTTATCCGTTTTATTTTACTTTCTTTTAGCTTTTCAAGCGGGCGGGAACAGCTAGATTACTCATTTAGCAGTTACAGTGAACTAATCATTATAAAACCGTATCGATAACCGATTTATAGTCAAGATGGATGTCGTTTTTATAGGTTAATATTTATAGTGCGGTTCCCAAGTGAGGTGAGAATGATAACGCGGTAATAGCCCAATAGTGAATGATGAATGCGCGGTGTGGACGGGTCGCCGCAATTCCCGCAAGGCGGTTCTCTTCTCGCTTCCGACATCAAGCGCTATTAAGGACATGCTTGTTTATTTTACTAGCACACGTTCAGTACCTCATATAAGGTGCATAAGTTGTCACGTAACGTGACATTTGTCGATGAGGGCCTCGTTTACCTAATGCACTAAACAATAAACTGTTACGATTAAGGTACGAGTACGAGGTAGTAAACTTAGTTACGTTAAGGAATACGCATATCTGACAACTTTTGAAAAGTAATAAAATATTGGTAGAATAGCCTCTACCCAAAGGATATGTTCCCGATTTTAGTAGAATATTTCTCGCACACCCAATCCTTATATATGATTGATACACCCTGATCTGATTGCAGCCGGAAGTCTATGAACAAAAACGGTAATACAAGTCATAACTCATAGTGTAACGATAAGACGCAACGTGTATCGAAATAGCGAACAAAATGTTAATAGCGCTATTAAACCACGTGACAGGTTGAGGAATTGCATCTTAATGGATCGATCATCGCTTCAGTTGCGTAATAAGATGCGGAACCCCTGGCTGTTGGCACCTATGGCCGATACAATTGTTTTGGAATGTATTTGTAAATAAAAGACAATATTTTATTAAAAATATTGTTAAGCAAGACCCTCTCCTTCATAACCAATAAGAGTGAACTCGACCAAAGATCAATATGTTTTTGTTCACAATAGGAAAGATGGGACAGGCGGCGTAAACTATTTTTGTTCGAAGAAAATATTCACGTATCAGAATCGGATCCAAATTCGTAAACTTTGCTCCGAAGCTTAACTGAAGCTATTGACAGCATTTAAACTTAAGTATAAAATTATTGCTCCAACTTAATTAAGTCTTTCCTGACCTTAAGTAAATATTAACAGTAAAATCAAAGATTTTCCAAATTCGCACATCAGAACGTTTTACGTATATATAAGGGACTGGCCCTGTGCAACCCTGGAGTAGGTTGCTCAACTAGAGGCCTGGTGGGCGTGAAAAGGCGTGAAAGCTCTGATGCACAGAGCCTGCGAGACGAGATTGGAAAGCTGGCTGCAGCCGGTCCCAAGCTGCGCTTTCCCAAGATGCGCTTTCGATTTAGTCCTAATGCTGCGATAGTAACGATGGTTGTTATTATCACACGCACTATATACTCGGTTGGAGCTCAATGTTTGGATCTTTGGGTGGCACTTTACTTTTATCGCTGGCAAAGTTTTAAAAGTTAATTGTATATAATAAGCATAAGATAATTATGCCTAGAATTATACTATTGGAATGAATGTTATTAGTTTGAGGCAAGTAATTAAACGCGACATTAGCTAGACCGCGCTGTAAAAAGCGTAATATAAGTTATTTACAAACGTTTTTTTTTTTATAATAGGCAAACAAGATGACGATGATAAGCAGTAGTGAGATCCAAATATGAGGTCGACAGGCACAATAGATCATATTGCGCCTGTCGCACTCACCCTGAAGGCCTGCTTAAATGCCGTTTCACGCCCCGCCTGAAGAGCCCGGGATCATAGGAGGGAGGGAAAACATGAGCTGGAAGGGCATTCCATGCCTTAATGGCACGGGGCAGAAATGAAGAGAAACGTGACAATGAATAATTAATTATTACAAGAACCAATACAATTATACTTGTGATATAGGATAGTCGTGACAGTTTAGTATCTTTCTAGACAAAACCTTAAAAAAACAAAATGCGAAGTATTACATTACAGTATCATATTTTTAAACATTAACATATTTCATTAAATAGTTAATGCACGCAGGCAGTAGACGTGCCAGTTTTGAAAAAAAATGTAGAAAATTTTAAATAAAGAATGTAACTCGAGTCAAGTGCGATCAAATTAGACCGCATAGCAACTGGTATCGTGCGAAATGTCGGCGTCTCATAAGAAATACGACAGCGCTCAGCTGGCCCGCGGCACGCGTTTCTAGTGTTGTCAAAATATTGGTATTTATCTACTTTTTGCCCTCACCATTTACGTTTTCATCACTTTTATTTATATATGCAAATATAAGACATGTATACTTTTTCTCTTATTTTTTTTCAACCAAAGCAGTAAATCGACCAAATCTTTTAATTTACTAAACGTCATTTGTAGTTAAATCTACTGGCCGATTATAACAAATAAAATTATTTGTTTAAAACAAATATATACACCGTGAAATTGTAGTGGTTGTTTTCCCGTGGCAGAACGATTTGCCTTTAGTAATACTATCGAATTATGCAAATTATTCCTTGAAAAAAAAATTTTTTTTTTTTCAAATTTTCAAAATAATAATTTTCCAACTCGAAAACGAGAGAAGCTATCGTTGTTTTTTAAGATGTGACGTAATGAGGTACTGCTCGCCGCATGAAATCGATGCTTAAAGCTAAAGAAGCTCTGCACCCTAAGTGATAAAGTGGTTCGAAAGTACTTTCGAGTTTCGGTTAAACCTTTCGTAAAACCGGCATTTATTGATTTTAATAAAAAAGAACTGCACAAATCTATTGTGCTACTAAGGTAGAATCATTTTGCTGCGGGAAAACAACCACTAAAATTTCACGGTGTATAAGCAAACGGCCAGGTAATATTTGTATTTTAATATCGTACTCGATATTTGTTCTACTGAACAAATACAAATTATGTTAAAATACAGTCAAGTATTTACTAACACTACGATTTTCTATCATAGTATCGATATATTAAACAAGGCAAAGATAAGATGCGTCCCTACCGTCAAGTTGCGTGCCAACGAGACGCCATTCTTTCTTGACGGACATTATTCGCATCACTATTACTATAATTAAGTATTAATAACAGCCCATCATTACATACCATGGGGTAGTGCCTTACCCTCAGTGTGCTTATTAACCTGCCACCAGAACAAAAAGATTGGCCAAAAAAAATTACTGACTGTACCTATGTATGTCAGAATTGTAGTCGTTATTTCAATGTTTAATACTAGTAATAAAATCCCTTTTGGACAGTTATGTTTGCTGTTAGTGACAAATATTGTTGATAATATGGTGATAACCTGTCTTGAGGTTTACAAATCCGCCATATCATATTATTATAGCTTACACTAGCAGTAATTAGAGTCTGGTTACCCTTACAAAATACCTGTAAAGCAAATATTAACTAAAATTTTTTTCCAATTTAGGATGAAAATGAAAAAATGAAAACTCCTTTTATAGTTCAGTATAAAACGTACTCCGTATTTAAAAATCTTTTTCTAAAATTTAAAAATCTCGTGTCTAATAAATTTAATCGTCATTGTTATAATTTCTTTTATTTTTTCCAATAAAAAGCTGGCAGGATTTGTATTATGTTTTAAGTACTTTTACTATGGCATAAATAAAAATGGTTCGAACTCCTCTTTAATAATTCGTATCTATTAATAGTGAGTTATTGAAATTCGTGATTCCTAACTACATAGTTACATAATTTCGTAATGCGTGCGTTGATGTCTTTTGTAAGGCGTTGTATTTAATATCTAATAATCAATAATTATCTTTTTTCTTTCGTTTATTTATCATACATTTGTATGATAAAGTAAACAATTATGTGTTAAAAAACGCAATATTACATTTTATTTCAATATTTAACACGAATGAGTCGATGAGATGCTTTGTTTCTGAATGTCACACTGTAATCATCCTTTGCATTTAAGAAGCTTGCATACTTCTTTGGCCGTAATTATAAATAAATGTAACATATCGTCACATACGTTTTTATAATCGTGGTTTATTATTTATAAAATAGGAAATATTGAGATTGATCCACAAAAGACGGGAGTAACCGTTGAACAATATAAAAGTTGATGAAATAAATACAACACAGTTGATCAATTACAATCTCATTTTAAAAATTTGATGTAAGAAAGAAAAAAAGAAAGAAATTATTTATTTGGTATGAAATTAAATTAACAACTGAGTGAACTTAAATTAAAATAGAGATTTAAACAAAACAATACAAAACAATTTTTTAAATACTTAATTCAATACCAAAAAGGTCTCCGCTCAGTTTGGAAAATCGCACGCAATTGATATAACGCTGTTATTATTAAAAAGAAGTTAAGATCTATGCTGTAGGCATTCTGTCTCTTAGTTTTTTAAATAGTTACTGGCCGCGTCTCCCTTCTCGTGAAGTCGATCATCACGTAAGACATGTCATGTAACTACACAAATTACTGATTAAAATCGGTTCAGCAGATTATTCCTAATGTTGTTAAACAGACAGAGTTTAATACGTATATTATTAGGAGGACAGTATTAGGTCAAAAGTACAAGTATAAATAATCCGCACGCGCTCCGCCACACGCAGTGAGATTGATGCATATCGCCTCTCGCGTTATTTACGGTGCGGATCTGTCTTCATAAATATCCCCTGTCGATAAGGCGCCTCATTCTAAGGCTCTGTTTACGCGCCGCAAAGCCTCCGTTGATATATAACGCTGAGTCGTGCTCTATGAGATTTATAAGCCGACTTCGTCTAACGAACGAAACGTTGGTGATAGTGCAATGTCCTGTTATAGAGTGTTTTATTTCTATGTAATGTAATATACTTAAGTATTAGTTACAGTGTTTTTCACTCCGTAAAATAGGATTCCACTTATTGTGCTGCCGGGAAGAACAAATTGTTGCTAGTGATTTTTCTTGAAATTAAAAATGCTTAATAAAAAATATTAAATATCCATTATTAAAGTATTTAATTTTATAATAAATTACTGCATAATAACAGTTTCAAGTAAAACCTGATAAAACCTGTTTTTATTCGATACTGATGACCTTATTTAAACTTTCGTATTCAAATGTTACACGTTCTGAAAATGTGAAAGTGTTTTAAAAGGAAAAGTTACAGATGTATCAGGTAATTCTTACAACCCCATAATAAAATCTTGATGGCACACAGTATCCGGTTTGATTTTATCTCTATCCAGTAAGTAAAAGTAATCTTTATGAGTGGATGCCATCACATCGAACAGTATATATTTTAATGGCTCAAAGCACAAAATCAATTAATAAGATAAGGTACTTTTATTATTTGTTAGGACTACGATTGTCAAGCTCTATATAAAGCTGTAAAAAGGCAAACGTGTTATCGTTAAACTTTAGTTAAACCAGGTGGACAATTTAATGTAGGCATAAGATGTTTACGACGTACTAAGAAGCGAAGTAGGGGGTACTTTCATCGTGTTGTCTGTCCCCGAAACATGGAATTGCGAATTAATTCCTTCGTCATTAGCATGAATCGCAGTTTGCGGAGAAATCGTGTTTTGACGTTTAATGCGCAAACGCTGCGCGGGCGACGCTCTGACCGCGATTTTCCGAACCAATTCAAGCATCACGCCTCTTAACAATACTAGTTTAGTGTTATTTGCCAGTTAACATGTACGTACGTTGTGTTGGTTACAGAACATGAGATTTTACAGTGTATTAGCAGTAATAAATATGTCTTGGCCTAATTTCGGAATGACCTAATCATCTGACTAAATCGTTTCGATTGACTTCAATCGAAACGATTCGATCGAATTGTTTCATAAATAGAGTTTTAATTTAGGCTTGCGCTAGCTGTGTAAGTAGAAATTTATGAAAAATAAATCGACGAATAAAATAAAAGAAATAAATTGATTGTCTGAATTTGATTGGATTGTACCTACTAAATGTTCCAACCACGATCGGCGGTCACGAATTAAAAAAGTAAAGTTAAATCGGTGCATACTTTGATCCCGTGTACTAGTCGCGGTCTCGAACACAAAAAGTGCCTTGAATGATTTCTGCGCCTATTTTTTGCACGTGACATCGCCTGAAGTCACGTCTCTGCTAGAAAACACGAGGCACAGTTTTTATGAAAACACATCACTCTTAATTACTTCGCAATGCACCTGCTTAAGAGCATGTTGTTTCAAGCTGAACGATTACTCATTTCTGATTCATTTTTTTACTCGTTGCATTTTTCTATTATTCTGTCAAAACGATAAAAGGGAATGTTTTCTCAATTTCTCCGCTAAAACTGTTTTTTTTTCAGTATTACTATAGGATTACGCAGTTGCAATGCACCAGATTCTTAATCATGACAAATAGGACTTGTATGTTGGTATCGTACAGGTACATATGTCCTGTGAGGTTACTATAAGATAATTACCATGCAAGTGTTTTATACAACTTGAAGTTCTTCTAGACTCGTTTTCTGTAAAAACTATGATGGGCTGATTCGATTTGCGTCGCCCCATTGCTTCATACGGAGCTCTGCATCGGACACGGACCGTGAACCAATAAAATCCATATATGGACTCATTTATCCCTCAAACCACGTACTGGAATAGGGCTAATGTACATTGTGTCATTCGCTTTCTTTTTTCATTCTCACTTACCCGCTTAAAACTCTAAGCACTTCTTTATTGAGTCAAGTTGTGAAAAAGACTTCGTAACTTGTATCAAATGTAAATAAACTTCTGGCTTCTAAGGGAATAACTTAATGATATTATGCATAATAAACAAAATTGTAAAGAAAACAGTTAAGTTACGATTCTACTATAACACTTGTAAAGAATTTGTATCAGTTAATGTTTTGTGTCAACAACACCATTCACTATGTAGTTTAGTTTAATCTGGCCGAATCCGCAGTACAAATAAGTCGCGTTAATAACGGTCACTGCAATTCCACAATTCATTGCTGTCAAGTCAACGAACTAAGTACGAAAGGTATAGCTAATCGCGTATTAGCGTATCATGTTGTGTGCTGGACAAATGTTTGCACTGGAGCCACCAGACTATCGATATAGTGTCACCTGACTCACGTTACAAAACTTTTTTCGGATTAAACTCGCCTTATATTACTGGACAGTTTAATTTGTAAAAGTTAGTTTGAATTGAAATGTGTTGTACTACTTGTATTTGTGAAAATATGAGGGAATAGTATAAGGAATATTTGGTTATGAACGCTGTTCCTTTCATGACAAATATTTAGCAGCTTTCAATTTTATGCTTTCCAAATTCTTATACAATATGTCTTTCGTAATCTTTTATTCAAGGATTATATCATACATTTTATGTAAATTCCTATGAGCTATCTCAAGGTGGATCCCAAGGCGCAGTTCGGCTGCCGAACACAAACAATTACTGTAATATTTACTATAACGAGGGTCTAACCAGCAATTGTTCTGTTGTTCCCCGGAGGCCGACACAATCGCTACGCGTTTTTCGTTGTTTATCCGAGAGACTGAATTCATTCAATTTGTTCTCACCATTATACTGTTTTTGGTACGTCTTAATGAAACTGTTAAATTATCGCTTTTCAATTATCTATGGAAGTTTGTTGTATTATCATGCAGAGTGTTTGTATCTCATTAAAATATTGATTATCACACAATAAATTGTATACAATTGGTCTATGGAATGGAATAGAATAAGCAAGCATATATACGCATCACTTACACGAGCGCCACTCGAGAGTAATCTTGCCTCATACGTTATATGTTATATTATATGTTAAATTTTTACATGGAAAGTAATATGTTCATGTCACTCCAATTACATTTTAGGGTCCTGTGGTTAAAGTCACATAAATAAACATTAATAAAAACTTAGGTTCCCAAATACATCAATTATTTTAATTCTGCCTTTCTAAGGCATAGAATAGAGAGTCGAAATTAAGAAGAGGTGAAATGATAGAAAATAGGTAAGTATCAATTGATAATAAGAGACTGTTGAAGGGAAAGCATGATAGGGCTTTACATTGAGGGCAAATCACTTTTCTTTAGTAAGGGGAACATTAGACAGACAAGAAAGTGATGATACTGTTGGTCAACTTATATCAGATATCCTTTTGAAAAAAAGTGCTCACATGAGTTAACTTATTATCAATGTACAAACGATAATTTCTTTCTATTTTTAGCTTTAAACAATAGCAATCTTGCCGTCAAGCCGCAGTCAGTGTGTTACATAACACACATAATCTCACTTTATTACCTGTAATGAACAGCAATTAATGTAGAAATGACTCCAATGAATCCAATCAAACCCTGCGCTAGAAAAGACTCTCGGTCTGTATTTATCGTTTCGCTTTGCCTTTACTAATACATACTGATAGGTACTACGGTCACGCATAAAATATGGGTTTCTGGTAAATCAGTCAATCGTGTAATCAATTATTGACACGATAGCATAATTTAATTTCCTTGTTCCCCTTATAATTATTCATAATTTTGCAGTAAAAAGGTTATATTCCTCTGCCTCTATCTATCTCTATCGGTAAGTGTAGTGTCTGTATTTTTTATAAATTTTTTCTGACACTCTCTTGCAAAAAGGTTATTCTTCATTTACCTTACTGAAGTAGCCGAGTCATTAATGTGAGATACTGATATTTATTTATATGTTAAAAAAATAAACAATTGTATTACCACCCACGCAATTCTTAGGCATTGTATCTCTTTAAATAAACATTTGTGTTGGAATCAAAATATAAAATTTTGATGCTTCCACAAATGATATCCATTAAAATTTATTTTGTTGCCTAATGAGGCATTTGTCCTGCAATCAGTTTGATCGCGGCCGAATGCCAGGATCCTAGCGACTGGTAACGGTCCTGCGTTAGATCAATTCAAAAGCCATTCAACTTACAAGTTGGTGCTCAGTACACAATGGGAGGTTAAAGATCATAATTCAAAAGGCAGGTAATTAAGATTATAATAATATATATTTGTCGGATCAGAAGTATTTAACGACATAGTGTGGGCGAATGTAGGTATCGTGCAAATAAAAGTAGCGTGAAATCAAAGCACTACATTTATTCTTGGTCACTATTTCCATTAGATCGATTTACAGAACAATGAACACAATCACACCAGACACTAATTACACTGAACGGAAGTATAACGATACGCGACAGTTTCTACGATTTGCACCGTGCGGTCGTCCGGAGATAACTGGGCCGCTGCGCACGACCGCCCGCCCTAACGTAGACTCCGTCTAGCGCCACCGGGTGGCGCTTGCGTGCCGTAGCTTCCACTCACTGCCTTCAGGTGGCGCTGGCGTCGTAATTATTCCGACACGGCCATCCTGCTTGCACACGTCCTCGTGTGTTAGTCTGGAACAATAAAAAACCAAGCACAGTATTTACCGTTCGGTCTATCCTGACCTAACACAAAAACATTCAGTTTCTAGATTTTCTAGAAAGTTATCAGTACTAAGTACTAGAACATAATTAACACACTTTTTTTACAATCAAACTGTATTTACTAACACTATGAAATTTTATCCAAACAATTCAGTGATTATAGATGGTCCGGACAGAATCAAGTAACAATTACATAACACACTCTTAAATCTCCATTTAAGCACAAGCTCAATCCATCCAGACCAATACGGCTCTACAAGCCCAGGAAACCATCCTTATGCGACTCCATCTACCAGGATCGCCGAGTCATCTCCGACTCTACGGTCTTAATATCCCATAAGACCCGACCCCCGCCAGTGTTCGCTGCATTACCGCGTGCTCACGGTGTACTACAAAGAGACTATGAGAATCGCAAGAACTAATTCTTACGATCCCTAAACATCACTAAGCTTACATACCGATTTCAACTGAACTACGGCTACAGCGACACACCTGGTGCGGTCAACACATACGGTCAACTTTGACCCGGTCTAGGACTAGAGTGCAACCTTGCTTAAAACAAAAAGAGTAGACAATCTACTCCGACTCAGACTAATCTTCAGCAACTTCAATTGGTACTTGACCCTCCGGAATACGTCTAATCCTGTCATGGGCGTCTACTTGTATTTACGCTTTGAATTTAATGACTTTAAAATAGGGGAAGCTTTTAAAATTATTTACTTCCATTTTCATCAAATCTTTACATGGTTTGAACACACTAGATTACAGTTCACATGAAACAAAATTAATTTTAATTGTAACAAAAGAAAATAAAACATTTTCGAGTAGCCAGAGCCACGCACCATTCGCTGTACAAATTAATTCTCACTATAAATCAACTGTGTAGCCTCACAAATCTCGAGTGACCACTCGAACGCCACGGCACCATAGCCGATAGAGACTCCAAAGTCTCTCATACGCGCTTCAACATCCACGCACGTGTGCATCACCCACTGACTACACACTACGGTCTCGTTAGACCACGACCTCCACCAGAGCCAAACGCGCATCGCGCACCCACGGACTACTTGAGTTTCCCCAAAAGACACCGATTTCTAGCGGGCTACGACTACGAAATAGCTACTGGCACAGTCGACTTTACTACGGCCGTTAGAGTTTACACTCGAGCTCTCATAACATCACCAATTTATTGTTTACGCATTACTCATCAACGTTAGGCTCACGATGTATCTCTACTTCAACTTCGACTGGTACATGACCTTCTGGAAATCCTCTTAACCTATCACTATCCAATAACTCACGATAAAAATTAAACCAAAAGAGTAAACCGCTCGGCCATCCCAGCCAAAAGCTAACAAATAGCTTCTGCTTACAAAATTTTACTTTACTTAACATTTGAACGTTTGACCGACAAGTTCCCAAGTTCAAATCTGCAACTAAGGCATTACTCAGCAGATCCAATTAATTAATAACACAAGTCTAGACACACACACACTCCGACCAGTCCGTCGGCCTAGAACCAGTCCGTCGGTTCTCTCAGTGTTCTGTCCATCGAACACACCTAGTATCCAGTCCATCGGCCATCTCAACTTAAAGTAACTCAATCCATAGGTTACCTGTATCATCAACATGTGTCATTAAATAAACCAACAATCAACATGAACAAAGTCAATATCATTAGCATTGTCCAAATCTTTGGGAACCTATCGTTCTACTAGACTTAAATGATTATAAAAATTATCTATCCACATTTGGATGGGGAAAACCAAAACCAAATACTCAATTACTTTAAAAGGGTTAAGTTAAGTTAAGTATAGAGGATACTTAGGGTCCAACTTGGTCTGATTTCTTTCCTCATTTTCAAGGACAAACATTGTGTTCAGTGAGCATCACATACTGTGATGCAGTACAGAATCACAATTCCTAGGTAAATCAATCTTAAAGGATGCCTAAAGTCTAAACATAAAAACAATGCACCTGATTTAAGATATCCTCTCAGCATCTTTCTTGCATTCCTGGTTTAAGGAATTTGTTGCTCCGTAGCCGCCTGTTGTACTGCAGCTCAATCTCAATTCCCAACTGTGTTCACAAATGCCTGGGGTACAAGGCATGGCATCTGAAACAAAGATTTCTTACAGTAGACAACTGACTGGTAAAGTGATGAGAATCACCGCTCAATTACGTATTTGAGTTTGAAGTAGAATCGACAGACAGCAGACGGTCAGTTTTTTTCAAATTTTAAATTTAGAATCAACAATTAATCTACGTGTTTGAGAGACTAAAATTATTCCCTGAGTTTTTAATTGCACTGACATTGACAGGAAAATATTTTTTTTAATTCTTTTTCTAGTAGGAAATAACGGTTTAAAGGCTTTGATTAATAAAAATCATACAGCCAAACCTTTAATTGTACGAGTTATTTTTTTTTTTTTTTTTACTAATTTTAACTAGCACACACACGCACACACACCCAGATTCACACTTCCTGTTTTTCTAGGCTGCCGGTAGCCACACAACCACAAGTTGCTTGAGGTCTAATAACTTAGGCACTTAGTGGCATCAAGTACAATAGGTAGCTAGGCATTTCACATAATCTTTCACACTTTTCATGTGGCTACTTTTAATTTACAAAAAGAAAAACATTACTTTAAACGAAACTATTATGAAAATGTTTGCATTGAAACAGACTATACTGACTTTCAAATAAAGTCGCAACAGTATGAAAAAGACTCACATGATCATGTAGTTCGCTTACAAAGCAACATCCACTCGTCACTCGTTCCGGGATGCACCGCCGCCGCCGCCGCCGCTGCCTCCGCCGCTGCCATCGACCTGATGGCCGCCGCTGCTGCACCGGCTCGCGATGTGTCCTGGCTTCCCACATTTGAAGCACATGAAAGGCTTCGCTGCTGACTGCTGGGTTGCTTGACTCGATGATGCATGCGTCGCAGGTCTTCCTCTCACATCCACAGGCTTGCTCCTACATTCGGAACGTCTGTGACCCATTTTTCAGCAACTATAGCATTTTAGCGAGGTCATCTTAGCTCGCTTCACATCGGGCTCACTAGACGATTGACCACGAGTATGGATCTGGCGCTTCAGATATGAGAAAGCGTATAGCTCTTTCTGCAATTTATCTCTTGAAGAAATGTCGGTAGTAAACGCTAAGCGTTGTAATCGCGAGTCGAACTGCGAAATATGCGCTAATACAGCTGCTACTGCGATCTGCTCCTTATCTGCATCCTTCCATCTATTAGTTAGCGATGCCATCAACCGACTCGCATAGGCGGAAAGGGCCTCTTTTTCGTTGGGCTTACTGCCGTTAAGATTTACGAAAGTACCCGCCAAAGTCTCTGTAGTAACAAATCTGGCCGTGAAAAGAACCTTGAACTCCTCCCATGTCATACCTTGGTATACAATCTGCGATAGCCATGTTGACGCTGCCCCCTTCAATGCCTTGCTGATCACAACAACAAATTCACCGCCGCTTAGTGAATTATCGGCAAAACACAAATCCGCGGTCACGCACCATGATTTCGCATTAGAATCTTGCTTATCGGGGTTGAAATCAGGCAGCACTACACTATTATTCACATTTGGAGACTTCAATGCATGAATCAGTTCGCGCATTTGTTGATTTTGCAATTCTAAAAGTACCCGCCACTGACTTTCATCGCCGCGACTATCATTTGCACGATTCGATCCCACTTCTGATGTCGGATCAGAAGTATTTAACGACATAGTGTGGGCGAATGTAGGTATCGTGCAAATAAAAGTAGCGTGAAATCAAAGCACTACATTTATTCTTGGTCACTATTTCCATTAGATCGATTTACAGAACAATGAACACAATCACACCCGACACTAATTACACTGAACGGAAGTATAACGATACGCGACAGTTTCTACGATTTGCACCGTGCGGTCGTCCGGAGATAACTGGGCCGCTGCGCACGACCGCCCGCCCTAACGTAGACTCCGTCTAGCGCCACCGGGTGGCGCTTGCGTGCCGTAGCTTCCACTCACTGCCTTCAGGTGGCGCTGGCGTCGTAATTATTCCGACATATTGATTTTCACATAGCCCATAAATTTCAATAAGTGCTCAATGAAACCTTGTAACGTAAGATCTAAATCGTTTATGGACAATATTCAAGTCTTATTTTTAAGTTTTATGCCTTCTTTACTTCGCAATGTAATTGATAGAACTTAATAATAATCGAAACCTATCTTATAAACATGATATTATTTTGGGCATTGACTTAAATCATTGGGCTTTAATTATCTAGGAAAACCAGGCTCACTAAGACACGCGATTCCATCAGTTTAGTTGTTTAATGATTAGCGTGGGAATTGCAGAATGGCTAGCCGCTCCATTAACCTGAAGTGAATCATGTATTTAGAACTAAATGACTACCGTCCTTACAGAACAAACGTCCGCAAGAGCACATTAAGAGCTGCATTAGACCTTTAACAGACCAGATAGGTGTAGGTTATTAATAATTACATAACCAGGTAGGTATTCATCTATACGGATGATTAGATAGACAGCGTATTTCACATGCCAATCAATAGAATTGGGTTCAAAGTTTGATCCCATCGATTGCCAGCAGGTTATTTGTCATGTTGAGCACATTTACAGCGCTATGTCGTTCGCAGGATTTCAAAATGGACAAAGACTAATGAACAGGCAAGCTGATCTCTTCGGCGGGTCTCAGCCGGGCTATACTAGGAAGTATTGAGTGATGCAATGTTAGATTATCGACACTAACTAACTAAGCTACGTTCAGTGAGTCGTAGCAACTTTGATTTATTTGTGGTTGGTCTGCATTTTTTGTTCTTTGCGTTAACGGTATCAATCGTATATTTATTATATTATACGTAGTATGTTGAATATGTTCTTGGATGCAGGTGGCCGTAGACCGGTCGCGCTGGAAAGTTTTTGAAGAGGCCTATGCTCAGCAGTGGGCAGCAATGGGCTTAGATCATGATGATGATGTTGAATATGGTTAAGTAAATAATAGTAATAAATCGTTTTTTTTTTAGAATTAAATTCCATAATAAGTTTTAGTATACAATTAAGCTGCGTCATTGCGCTTGCCCTTGCGGGAGAACTGCAGACCTAACATAAGACCAACATCAAGTTAAATTTCCTGTCTTTTGTTCCAGGACGAGCGAGTTGGTGGCGCTGGTGGCGGTGTCCTGCACTCTGTTCCTGTTCCTGCACACGCGGGACCTCAGCACCCAGCTGCGGCGCATGCAGGGCCGCCTCAACGATGACGTCACCGCCTTCAACCATCTCACTGACAGTGAGTACTTTTTGATATACCTTTACCAACATGATCTAAATTGAGGTCGGCCGCCTTGGCTGAAATCGGTCGGACGCCTTACCAACATGTACATAACCGATGAGAAATCTGGAAGGGCAAAATTTAGATAGGAGACCTGTAAACGTTGAATTTGCTACGTACGGCAACAGAAATATCTGTCGCTGAAAACAATTGATTTTTCTGATCACTTTTGAAAACCTCATTAGCTTCTCAAGATACTGACTAACGTATTTCATATTAAGTATTTTGTTATATTTTCTCCAAACGGTTTAGGAGCAAATAATATAATTTCGAAAGCGGGCAATGCTATTCCCGTTATCCTCCGTAAGACAAAGCTCATTAAATCGAGGTCTTGTACATTATCATACGTCACGTCATATAGTTTCTTAATGTCGAATGAATTTCAATGGCTACGATAATGATGTTTACTTTGTGCTTACATTTCACCTTGGAGAAGAATAATACATTTGACACAACACGTGGAAGACGGAAACGTTTTTCTATTGTTTGTGTGAGCAGATGTAGACATTGGTGGATAAACTTAATAGAGGTGTGATTCATGAAGCGCGAGTTGACGAACGGCCGTAAAGTGGCCTTAGTAAAGTGAAGTGGAGTACAGTGAAGAAATTTAATTGGTTAATGATTTTAGCTGATGAGTAATACCTGCTAATACTTCTTTACATAGTTTCTATAGCAAACCAAATACGAATTCAAAAAAGTGTTATGAAATATCTATTTTGATCTTTTCAGGCGTATTTAAACCTTTTTTTATATTTTTTTATGACTTAATAGCCGTATTTCTGGTACCTTAATAATCAGTTGCCTAGTTTTATGAATAAATAAAATTAATGTATTAAAGAGGTTGAAAAAATCGGTGTACAACTGTTTCGTGCGACAATTTTGTTTACCGATGATTAATACACTTCACTGTTGTTTACTAACTTGACGTTTAACATAAATAGGACGTAATTACGCGTCGACACACAGGATAGTCTCATTACGATTGTAACAAATGCTAATGCCTTCGCTTCACGCGATCCGTCAGCGTGGGACGGATGCGCTCAGTTTCAGGAAGTTACATTGAACTAGAATTCAAGTTTACGTGTCGTGACGCACGGATGCAAGCCTTGTTATGTACCTACTATCTGCTGAACTGTGACGTTGCAGACACGATTTCGCAGGCTGATTTCATAAATCAGTATCATCTCTCTTTTTCATCTGTGTATTTTTTACATAAGTAAGATTTAATAAGATTATTGTATGTTACGATTCTGTAAGAGCCGAAGGTTGTCTTCGGTTGATTGTTTAAAAAAGGAATGTCACTCTTAATCTTCCTTAAAAAAAATAACCCTATCGCTTTCTTAGTCAAAAAAAGTTCAAGAAGCTTGCCCGTAAGCAAAGCAGGAAGCTCTGTGATCTCTACCTATATTATATTGTGTATCAAAAAGCCTCAAAAGGCTTACAAAATCGGTAAGCTACCCCTATCGAGTAAACAAAAAGCGCTTTACAGAGTAATCTCAAAGCAGTAATGTCTCAGTGTCGCGTACGTTCGCGTGCACCGCGATATTAGCTACCACTTCGGGATTCGACCAAACTTTCACTAGCATAAAAAAAACAATAACGCCGAGTCGTCTGCGCACGCTGCATCAGCGATACCGTTCACCGCCTCCCGCGCATTTCTTTTACTTTCCATCGGAGCCCTGTCAAATCCACCGATGACACCGTAACCGGGCGAAGGGCCCCGGAACTTACCACAAAAAATCTAATTTCCGATGCACGTTTCAAATTACCCACTTTTTAAAGATGCAAGACTCGGTCTCATTGTGTTTTGACGCACGTTATTTAAATAGAGTAATGAAGTTGGATTTTGCTAACGAAAACAATTAGTTTTCAACGAGGTTAGTTAACATTTTATTCTACCTTTCAGTCAGGAAAACGTTTTCCAATAAAACTTCCAGTGTTTCCAGGACCGAGAACGTTGCAGTGTTTAAAACCTTATATTTTTTAATTTAACGTTTATTAAAAACTAAAAATAAACGGTACATCTTTACAAAAAATCCCAGGGACTGTTAATAACAGTCTTTACTAAGAGCGTTTTTTTGCAATAAAAATGAAGCGTTAATTTTGGAAAAAGGCGAAAATTTATTATCGACGCTATTTACGCTTTTTTTCTAATTTTATTACGAATCAATTTACACTTTTTTTTTCAAAATTATCGCTTTACTTTGGTTTCAAGCTAAAAAACTTTGACTGTTATTTACAGTCCCCTTTGCGGTTTGTTATACTATACCGTTTTTCTCAGTTCCGCGCGAACTATCTTTATGATTGATCTAATAATAGAATTAGCTTTCTTTTAGAAACAAAAAAGTTTACGTCTGCGCTTCAATAACTGCGCACCTTTAGGCGTGAAGTTTTGTGTTTTGTTTACATAACTAGAAATTAATGGTAACTTTCTTTTGTCTCAACAGTTTATAACCAATTCAATATAATTTATCGATATGAGTTTCGTTATTTAAACGAAATGGTTTGTGAGATTATTCAGAAGATTAGCGAAACATTAATATGATTATATCATGCGTATATCATGTTTTTTTTTTGTATTCGGTTAGGTATTTAAACTTAAATAACTTGAATTGTAAAGCAAGTAAATAATATTTCAAATATTTTTAACCAAATAAATTTTAATTGAAGCAGGTGTTACCATATTTCAACATTGTCCGAAAATAAACCTGCCGTGTCGCAACACATTAGCACTCCCGAAGCTAAGCTTCTTGTGCAGCCTCGCAATCTGCTCGGAAACATCTCAATTTCATGCAGAGCAGTTTATTACCGTACATCCAATCCGAAATAGCAGTACACAGGTACTGTACAGGTGAATGTTCCGCTCCCATGTCGCCGCGACCGCAACCGCCAGGACGCTTCCTTCGCTAGCCGTATCGATGTGATCGATACTCATTAGACTTATTGCATGTGGACTTGTGGACATTTTATGTATTCCGCGTGCCCGCGTTAATTAAAATATATACAAGTTTCAGTTATGTTAAAGATGATTTACATTTTTAGTTGAGCATTTTCTTAATGAAGTAATCTCATATTTTTCTTGCGGAATGCGCAACATGAAATAAAGTATAGTTAACAGATTATTAGTTGAATTTATGTTCTGTCTTACACAATATATACGTAGATATAAATTGACATAATAATTAGTCAGTAGACTATTCGAATAGAATAGAATAATTTTTTATTTAATCACCGTATTAAAGTGCCTAAATGGTTATTGTGGCTGGATCCAATTTAGATCCATATGTAGGAACATAGCACTAGAACTGCATAAGTATTTATTTGTGATTTTTTTTCATAAATCTATCTAAGTCGATTAGTCACAAATGCACGCGAGTTGCATCTGAGTGCGTATCGAGTGCGAGCGGCTTACGTGCCCAGCCGCCATTATACCGGCTTTCAGTAACAACGCAACCAATTATCAAGATAGTTAACTGGAATCGATGATCTCACAAATTACCTGAATTTTTTTGCTCTGTAATTTTGTTGACGTTAATTAAATGAAATCTCACACTTGTGAGTTAAACACCTTATTGAAGGTATGATTTTATTAATTACTTAATACAAATACTTTATCACGGATAGATAAGATAAAATAACAGAAACAAATCAAGAAATGTCGTTACAAATCTGAGTTTAAATAAAATTCTTAACTCCTAAATCAAGGTATTTCGTTTGAAAATAATGGGCGTCGACACTAAAGATTTATATAACATTTAATAAAATTAATTCATTGAGCCCGGGTGGTCGAGATTGTATCTCGAATAAGTATCCAGCATCTACTGAGCTAGCGCAAGATTGGTTTACCACTAATAAACACTGTGTATTAGAAGGTGTCTGACATTTATCGAATTACTTTATACCTCGCACTTATCGCGTCGAACATAATAATTACGTGGTTGATTGTAGGTTTCGTCCGAAGAACTTGTGTTGGCAGTAAACAGCACTTATGCACACCCTATCATTCGGGTGTGAAACATGGTTCATTGCGCCAATAAACTTGCGGTAAACCAAACCTTAAACGTTCGAGGAACAAACAAAACCATTTACCTCAGGTTCTCCCGAGTCCCGGCGGTCCTCTATATGTTCTTCCTCGGACATTAAATAGAGGTTGCTTGTGAAACATTGTTTGATGTCATAAAAGTGTTCACGCGAACAGGCAACAATTACACGAAACAATAAATATTACATGTTTCCACTTTCGTTCAAATAGGTATGTGGGCATTCGACGTACTTATTCATTTTCACATTATCATCATTGAAATAGTTTGCTTATGCGTGTAATTATGGGATTCGTTATTTATTTTGTATGTTCATTTGAAGGTCTTTCAGTGCACTTGAACTCAAACTTGGCCAATATTCCTCTGAAATCACTCTACTTATACGACGAAGCCGCATCAAAGTCAAAGGTTTAGTTTTAATGAGTTAAGCTCACATAGGTACAGACAGCGGAATCGACTTTGTTTTGTACTATGTGGTGATTTATAATTTAGATTCCTACTAAATGGATAGTGAAAGACATTGCATACCTTGTTTAAAAGGTATGCACCTGCAACATTATCTAAATACCATCCACCGTAATGAGGTGCATGGCTCGTCAAATGATAAAATCAGGCCAAAGACAAATTGTCGTCGCTTTTTTCATTTGACAGCGGGCGACAGCGCTCACACGCATGCATCCGTGAACGGTTCAGAAGACACATATAATTGGATTATTATCGTTGCATAGATCAGAGATTAATGCGCTTCACATACAAAGGAGTGTTTTTGTGCACAAATATCGGTACCATCTTCCGAAAACGGAATCGCGAAAACGATCCCACTACAATTTTGTTTATGACATTGCGCGATTTAGGAAATTCTTTTAAAACGTATATTATCGTTTTATATCTTTTCTAATAAAAAGTAAATGCATTTTCACGCTCATAAAATTAATCTGCGTGCCAGTATTTTACTTCTACTAATAGGATGTTACTAAATTACTATGTATGATATTCATATTTTACCTACAGCTGCACTAAACTATAAATACCACGAATTAGGCGAACAAAAACAAATTTAATTTTTATGGGTCTAATATCCATTAATCCAATAGGTTTATATTCGCAATTAGTTAGATAAGTTTCGTAGTTTTAACGTTTCAATTTATAAAGTGCAAAGATAACTGTATACTCGGTAAATAGTTCTGATTGTAAAACTGCTAATAGCGGAATATCATTATTGCTAAGCCCTTCAAAAGGAATAGAAAGAGTACATAGTAGTAGCGTTAAACGGTACATTAGGCTAGTTACGACTAGGTAGACTTATATTATTTCAAATAATTTCCTCTCGACCAAAAAGTCTTCCACATCAGACGCCTTGCAACCTTAACTCATAAAAACTACTCTCGTCCAAATTCTTTCACGTGAGGAGCTTTACACCTAAACTCATAATGACGACCTTGGTCAAAAAGTTAGAGTAGTTCCCGGAATTTCTGTCTTAACTAACAGTTACACAAGCCCGGCGACAATGTCCGGCGTGACAGTCACGCGTCGCGCCCCCGGCCCGTTAACTGCGTGCGCGCACCTGATTACGATTTATTAGCGTAGGCCACCATAAACTCGGACGGTACTTTATGGCGCGTGAGCGGGTAAATGCCAGTGCTTGGCGAATGAGATGCAATCTTATTTACTTGTAGTTCGATTTTTAGAACATTTTTCGGTAGATACTAAGAGAGCAGAGTTAAAGTAAGAATTTTAGTTTTAATGCGAGCACGAGTAAGCTTTATTATAACATTATTTTATCGGGTTTCAGTTGATCTTTATAATCTATCTTGCGGTTGACACTCAAGGAAATGCGTGTGGTTAGACGTAACATGACAAATGTAGCATTAAATCTCTCTCGAGTCTACGATCGTAATCATTTCGTAGTTGTAATTTATATCGACAGCAGAAAGGTAAATACATATTCATTCAATTGTTATGGCACCTATTTATGCCCCTGTCAATCTAGCCATGGGTATACTAAAGTCCATATTTTGAAATTCCGTTTAAATATTTGTCATCTAGAGCAGGTCTTTATCTAAAATTAGTATGCGAGCTTTTAGTTCAGTAACTGCAGCAGCGATACTGCAATCAGAGAATTTCAAAAAGAAATATCGAGAGATATTATATTATCCACATGATTTAATAATCTGAGTGGGAATAACTTTAAGATGCACGTTAGTTCGTCGTTAGATGCACATTACTACATCATTAGATGGGACTGGTGAAGTCCCAACGTTATTAGATAGACGGGACTAGGAGTCAAGTCAATAAAATACAGTTCCCATGTGTAAATAGCAAGTAGGTCCTCTTTGTCCTTTAGATGCGAGGTTGCGAGGGTCACGAGTGGAGTAGCGGTACGAGCATATACAAATGCATTGTGCACGGAACACGACTCACAAAGGGATAACAAACAAACCAGCGGAAGGACCGCGGATAATGGTGCAGCGACACTAGGCAATGAAGGGAAAGGTTAGGGAATAGAAGTTGAGATTTTTATAGTTTTCGGTTTTAAGTTCGGTACTTATTTTATGGTAAAAGATAAATTAGAATAGTCTTTTGGATATAAGTTCTGTTATGACAAACGTATAAGAAAATCCAGTTGAAGCCTTTTTTTAATTCGGTTTAAAACTCACATATATTAAGCCTATTAAGGTTTTAAACGTTATTATTTTAAATCCGACAGATGACCTTGCAAACGCCTTAAAGCTTTTCCGTCAAAAAAAGCTTATACCTACCTTAATTTATTAACATCTTGTCCTTAAAAAAGCAAACAATAAAAAGAAAGACTGATTATATTTAGTACATACCGACATATATTTCGGAGATTCATTTTTATTTATATAAATGTGTAGTATTGAAGAAAAACGAAACAATACATTACATCAGTTTGTCTGATATTTCTTAATATGATTTACATACAATATAGTTATCTGTAAATGAATGTTCAAATGAAACAGTAAGATTAGATTACATGTGCAAGCTCGATGTGAGGTCACCGTAAGACGCGCCGCCGCCGGCGTTTTAGCATTGAACTACACCTTGAGTTGCATTATTTAGTGCACACTGCACACTGCACACCAACGCACGTCGCATCCAATGCGCGGATCTAATTCACCGGCTAACATTTACAAATATTACAGCGCCTATTTTATTTATTGTACAATAAACTCAACACTAACACGCGTGAATGATGGTATGAATGCGGAATGGAGTTTATGGTTTTGATGAGGTGTTTTATTGCGAGTAGTTTGCCATAACTTGAGAAATGAAAATAATTTAACAATTCAGCCATGTGTATCATAAATGATACACACTTCAAGCACTTGGGTGGTGGCTTGACGTTGTACGGGATTAGTATAAATCTCGAACATGTTACCATTTGATAATTGATTAATAGATCGGTGTGTACATATTTTACATATTTCAATTACTTTTTTAATATATTTATCAAAAATATGGTAACATAATGCACGTAGGCACTTGTAATAATAAATAAAAAGTACACATCAAATACAATTATACTTACGGTACGGTACGATAGCGGGAACAAATAATTATACCTAATTTCATAGAAGAAGGGCGTATGGGAGTATTGATACTGAGCCACACTGTAATGCAGATTGCAAACCGCACTGACATTGATTTACACCAAGTTTAATAGCTATGAGCGGTGCAGTCAAAGGCAGCGGCCCCTAAGGGCTTAAGATTCGCTAGAGATATCTTTGTAGGTCCTTTAATCTGAGATGTCACGCGAGTGCAGGTAGTCATTTTATCCAAGTGTATGCATTCATAAGATTACATTTAATACGTGCCTATTAGACTAATGGCTTATAATCCCTTGAATCTTGTACAGCCTTAAACAGGTTATAACTTATGTAATTATAACTCGCTAAATGCTGCCAAAGTGGCGCTACGCTTATTTTAAAGATTTGACATTTGATCCTAAAGAACGATATAACAAAAAACATTATGTATAAAAACATATTTGTAAAACAAATGTGATAGCTCAAGTATGCTTCGCTGAATAGGTGACCCTGTAATGAATAAGCCTATCCATGTTCATAATTCCTAAAATAGTCAATCCAAGTTTTGCTTCCTTGAGAAAGCTTAAAAACGACGCACTCTAAAGTTGGTTTTTCTTCCTGTCTCGAGTCTGTCGAATACATTAAGCCTAAGCAGAATATTTCCTTAGATACATATATTTGTGTGAGCCCACAGTTAGCGAATGAATATTTTAAGAGTGAACTTTGAATGGGTGTATGTGTGCATCAGATACTCGCAACCGCGTGAAAACCGCCTCGCCATGCATATGTATGAGGGAAAACGCTCAGGCGGGACGTTTCTTGCCAAGATTTCCAAGATACACGTTGATGAACCATTGTACATCTATTGGATATATATGTAATGTTAACGACCTGCCACGGATGTCTCTCTTAACTTAAACTAATTTGATGGTGTTTGATCACTACTGGTGGTGGTGCCACCCGTGGCTAACGGGCAAAGTGATAGAAAAATTCGTATTGATGACTTAACACCTGTGTAGCTCAGTTGGAAGAGCATCCGACGCGATATCGGAAGGTCCGGTGGTTCAAGTCCCCGTTCACGCGGGTTCATGAATGCGATATTTTTTATATTTTAAACTTACATTAAACTTTAATAGCATTAAAAACAACAAAATCTAATTTAATGGATTAAAGTTCTGAAGTTAAGAAAGTAATGATAGTAAAACGGTAGAAGGCTAGAACACATCCAACATGGAATCTAAAAAATGTTTGTTACCGTCCAACCCGTCCAACCTATGCATTGTTTTATTTTTCCTTCCTTCCAAGCCATAACTCAATGATCTGACCATCGCTATTACTAACTCGAAACTCAACGAATACAATTTGGTACATTTACGAGGTAAACGTAAAATACACAGATTTAATCCTGATAAAGGTAATATCCACCTTGCCGCCTTTCAAATTGAAGATCACGAAAATAGGGTACACGAAAGCTATTGTTATAGGAATTATTGGGTGAGCTTCCACAAATAATAGCGAGGTGTCCGAGAAGCCCGGAAACGAAGTAAAAGCCTCCCTCAATCTCGATAGAAAGCTTGAAATGGAGCGACTTTCTCGCAGCGCCCGCGCAGGTACTATAGTTACATTATATTATCTTTATACGACGTTACAACGATAGGTTTATAGCTGAGGAGAAAGATGTCGTTCGTACTTTAATAAATGGCTTCTTGTCTTGGCGGGAATCGGTTCATAGATTCATTATAAGATTATCATTATGTTTCTTACAAGTCCCTCGAGTGTTACTACACAGCCACTTCGAACTTTCCTACTGATTTGATAAGGCTAAACTAATAATCTACATTTATACAAACTTCCAGACATCTCTTGACGTTTAACGTTTTTATGATTTATTTAGTAGATAAGCAATGTGCAATAATTGTGTCTAACTTGGCTGAAATCATTATTTTAATGTAATGTTTAGTTTGAAAATAAAATCATATTTACCGAGTCAATAAATTACCTAATTAGTCGTACTATTTAATTCGAACTTTAATTTACAAGCAATCGTAGATAAATAAATTACTGGCTCCGTTATTTACTACGCTAGATAGGACAATTTACAAGAACAATTTGAATTGTGTTGGTCTCTCTGACCCGCAAACGAGATGCCATTTATACGATGCCAATTAAAGTTCTAATCGGAACTGGAGCGAAGGATGTTGCGCGAATCACCTGCGCACGGGGTGACCACATGCAATGAACTTTTTGGGATATTTGGAACCGTCAACCCTTTCCAATGGTGAGTGATGAATATGCTATGCTGAAATTATCACTTCAATTTTAATTACAATAAACCCTATTCTAGTATTGGTAAGTCCTAATCCGAAAGTAAACAATTAATGTGTTCTACAAGTAATAGTCAGGCATGTCGCTACAACTATCTATTTTACATAGAAATTAATATAGTAAGTGTCACCTGTAATGATATACGGACTCCATGCGTGTTTTCAAAGCATTAATGAGGTATGAAGCGGTAATCATTTTTGATGTTAGCACATGTACAGATTTATAGCGTCTCTATAACTTTTTGTAAAGATCATATGCCTATCCTGGAGGATGGTAACCCTACTGTCGACGGTACAGATGGTTGGAACGTCGGACCCGGAAGGCGCTCGTGACTTGCTTATCGGAGCGCGCATTGTGTCCCGCGTCCCAGCCAATACGGGACATTCGGGCAATTCCAAGGTTGACCAGTAATATTGGCCAGGCGATAGTTCTTTCTTAGAGCTTGGTGTTTATCATTATCATCTACGTAATATTTCTTACTCTTTCTATACAGATGCATTTATCTGATGCATAATGTTCCTCTCTCGTTGTCTTTGTTGTTGGCTAGAGTTCGGGAAGTCTGGGTTTTATCCTGTAACTCAAATCTGTGTTTGTTCATTTCTGTCTCAAAATAGGCACCCAGAATCAGCCCTAAGAAAGTTTAGTGTTACACTTACCTTGAAAAGTTCAGATTCTGGTTTACTGCCTGGTGGCAGTGTGTGCAACCATGAATAAATTTTAAAATGATATCCTGCGCCTGGGTTACCCCACTTCTTTCTTATGGGAATTCGTGCTGCCGTCAAAATCAAATTGGCCATCACTCAGGTTACGTAACAAAATAAACAAGAAAATAATTGTAATTGAACCGTAATTGTCAAACTTTGACAATGTGCTTTTCGCAATATTACACACGATCAAACGATGTATACTTTCGCAACAGTGTATTGTGGCTCTCGTCAAGTGTCGTCGTTTGTAATCGTAATCATTGAATATTATTTCCTTTGCCACTTGCCTAAGGCCATTGTTACTAGTAACAGGGCATTGTTCCTATTTCTAGACAAAATATAATAATATAATTTTTCATCATTGTCCTAGATGTGAATTTATTTGAGCGTAACTACTTATTTTATATAATATCGAGCTAGAGTCACTTATTGAAAAATATTTTTAGTAAAATACTAAACATTCGGGCGTTCTCATCTCATGTTAAGAGAAATAACGAGCATTTCAATCTATATTTAGTCTGTTCTTAGGCAAAACAGAAAATAACCATTTCAGTTTGATATCCACGTCACGACACCGTCCGGTATCAGTCCGCTTATGGCAGCCTATTTGAGGCAGCCTCTGTTTGAGCTAAAGGTTTATTTGTTTACATTACTGAAATAATAAGCCATATTTATGTTAACACAGCCATTGTTTTGACTCCGAACCAGCAATCTTGTGATACGATCTATCCATAAAACAGATTAAAATTACATATTAGAATCGCGATATTCTAACGTTGACGTACTGAATGCGTGATTTTACGACGGTGGGGTGATAAACCCCATTTATCTGCACTAAGTTGGGAAATATTGTGGGAGGTGATTTATTTAACGAGACCGACCAGTGTAGAAACTTCCTCATCGCTGGGGAGAAAACTTGTACCAATAAAAAGTAACCGCGTATAATTGACAGGGCATTGCACACAAGTCTTCAAATTACTCCTGTGTCATCTAAGCTAACATGTTACGTTATGTTACCTACCTGTTTACTGTATATGTAGTACTGTATATGTAGGCAAATACTAATAAAACTCGCAATCACTTTTGATCAATTCTGAAACATCGTACCTAATTTTTTTTGCAAGCGTTGTTAACTGTTCGTTATTCACTAACAAAAGCCTAAAGTCAAAATCGTTAGTCACAATTGGCCGGAAATCATTAGTACTGCAGTAGTTACAATATTCACAGCTCACGATACTGCCAACACGGCACGCTTGCAAAAGTAATTGCTACAAACTTTAATCGGGACCATTATCCGGTATTCAGATAACCACTGTAACTTTGTATGCATCTGTTTTGCTTTGAACATGCTTTTTCAACTTCGAGAAAACTGAAGACACGAGAAAGTACCTTATCAAATGGAAATGTTGCTTACTTAGGCATAATAAACTCCGCAGCTTGGCTGGTAAACGGCTGTGAGCAAAAATTTGCTTCCGATTGAGATCTCCGTGGAACATTACCGCTTTGGGAATATGCTGATCGCGGCAAATCGCGCGCTGGAGTCACGCCTCGGGTCGGTACTAAGTGGGATGCTAAGGATGCACCACGCAGTAAGAAGATGACTAGCCTGATGGCGCATTGGATAGTGCCTCTGGGTCATGCGCTTAGAGTCGTGAGTTTGATATCCACTTGGGACAAATATTTGTGTGATAAACTTCTGTGTTTGTTCCGTGTCTGAATGTGATATTTACATTTTTCAGTATATTTGTGAACATTACTGTTGTTTCCGATATCTGTGCACTTGGTATACATACCAACATGGTTATCAGATCATGGTGTGTTGTATTATAGTTTTAAAAGTAAAGGGATAAAAAAGCTGTTAATTTGCACTAAAAGGGAAAGTTTGGAACAATAAGTAGAAAGTAGTATACTTACGTTTTACAAATAACCGTGTATGCTTGAATTTCCCTCTTTCACTCTCATTTTGCGTTAAAACAAAAACGCATCTTTTCTTGTCACCTGTCACCGAAAAGAACTGACATCGTGTTACCATTTACAGTCACTTGTTTATTTGTAGATGTTGCTGTATTGTTGAAACAATTGGCAATCACAAAGACAAATGATAGTGCTGAATGTAGGTCGAACATGTAAGGCGTGAGACGTAGAAAACCTACTACTTAAACATGGACGCTCTTAGCTTTTAAGCATACATAAAAGGTGATCCGTACTTAGTTTCAAACTGTATTTGGAGGTGAAAATGTAACATGTTAAGACTTACATAAAACGTCTTTGGAAATAGGATTAGGATCAAGGTTATTTTGATGAGTAAAGAAGAGGGGACATGTGTCTCTACATGTCAGTTCGTGTGATACTTATGAATATTAATGTATGTTAAACGCAATTTTGAAGGATGATGATACTGACCCTTCTATTAAAAAAGTAGTTTGAATCACGCCAAGTAGTGGTAATCCGTCGTCTGAATGTCTTCTAAATGGTTTATAACACTACTATCGTATTGCATCAATATTGTATGAATACGTGTACCAATCACTTAATCTCTCGCTTTCCAGTGTGGGAGAAGACGTAATCGGCTTTGTGATTGATCAATTTCTATTTTGATTGAAGAAGCTTATCGATCAAGGTTTCCGAATACCCTAGGATATAGGCGATTAAAATAATTTTGATAGTAGACCGTATGCTAATACAGATAAACGTCAAATCCAGATTATATGAAGAAAAGACGGATAGACACTTGCACTCAATTTGTCAAAGTTAGCTCCTGCTTGCGCCATAAGCAAGGAATGTGTTTGTCGCCAAGACACGTAAGGCAATAAACCATAACAGTTCCCGATGTGTCGCGCATTACCGGCGGGAGCCCGCGGCTAGCGGCACCGCGACTGGTCACGCCTCCAAATGTCGTTGCCAAGTGCCAAGGCACAGGGAAGCGCTCTAGAACGGATTCCAGCAGAGCACGACACTCGAGGTCACGGTTGAATGCACACCGCATTAGCGCATTAGACGATTTACAGCTCATTTTAATGTTAATGTCGCTGTGATTGCGGTGGTGGTTGTGTATGTACATGTGAACTTGAACTGTTACTATGCGCATGACTCGTTTCTTTCACATGGTACTGCATAATACTACTCTTTGGTTTTAAATTTACAATACACTGATGGTAATTAAGATGATGCACAAATACAAGTCTACTCTCTTAGTTCCGTTAGATGGCAATCCGAAATGACCAATGAAAGATCAAGCATGACCACCGGCTTCACGTGCTTTCCGAAGCACGGATGTGCATCCGTCAACTTCCAAAATCAACAGAACAGAAAAACACAATAATTTGTCCTACCTCGTTTCGTAATTCTTAGGTTGTGTAGTCAAACAACCAGCATTTGGCGACCGTACTTGGCCCTGTCGCCCTAGTCTAGACGTATATGGACTGATGAAGATGATGATGATGACCTCTAAATCATACTATGTACAATATAAATCCTGTTGTACACCGGCGGATGCGTCTGCGCAGGGCACGCGCTTTCGTTAGCCTTATCGGCTCACCTATCTGACCTTAGATCGATTGCCGTTACGAGATACGAACTCTGAACAGTTCGGAACAATGCATTAACAATAGATCAATAACCCAATCAGGTTCGCCGGCTGACCTAGTTATTGATATTGACCGATCGGTTTTATACATTTTTTGTTTGTAAATTCCTTTGAATTGTACTTCTGATCCATTAATAATGTATCCTACATTATTACTACTAGTAATATCCGTTGTCTGACATGCTTTTTGTAAATGTCCATGAAACTTATTCTTCCTCTTCCTCTATTAAATTCTGTTATATTTTATATAAGAGTAAGGCTCTCTATAAAATTGCGCATAAACTTAAATAATATTAAATCTGTTATAATTAATTATTGAATTAAAGTCAAGAAGCATGATTGGGTCTTAAAGACATGATTTTCTTAATAGTCAGCAGTTTACTTTAATACAACCAAGTTTAATGAATGAAGACTTATCAAATCGTAACAAATGTATAATGTATGTATAATGTACCAGACCATGATAATATTGAATTTCATTGCTTAATTCAAACTTGGACTTCCGCCTTGAAGCTATCCGAGGTGCCGACACAAATAATCTTTGGACTTATAAAGTTAAGAATAACACTAACATGCCCTGATACAATTATACTTAATTAGAACAAGAAGATTTACACAGGTAGTCTTAAACAGTGCTTGTTAGGTCCATTTAAAACAATCTGACTGCGTTGCAACAAGCATGAGCATTTCATGAAAGCACAAATGTGACCGTGCTGGTGCTAATGAGCTTAAAATTACAAAGTCGTTTTCGGTGAGTGAACCTTTCGCACGGTTACACGTTGATTGGTGACCTGTGACCAGAGTTCTACTTCGTCTTAAATATATGTTTTAAATTCAATATACGATTTTCTCAACCTGATAATATCATGCTCGAGGGCGGGAGCTTTCTACTTACTTACTGTAAGTGGAGAGTCAACACACGATAAACGAATCGAACAAATTGTTTGCTAACAACAGCAGCTTTTCTTCACCTGATGCAATTACTTTATACATTTAAAAATACACATAAAATTATGTATCGTTATAGTTTTGCACTTTTCACCTTCTCTGATTGTAATAGCGTAATATAACTTAAAACTATGTATATAAAATCCGTCATTTGCTTTATGGTTTAGAAGATTGTCTGTAATTTTTATATAAGAGCTGTGGATTTTCAATAAACAAATAAATAAATAAATAATTAAATGGGTATAAAATGGTATTGTTCCCAAACAATACTTACATATAATGTTGAAATGGAAAATTATATATTTATTTGATATTACATAAATATAATTGCTAACGATTAACATGAAAGTATGTTAGATTCGATTAAAATGGATTTCTCTTCTAAGTGTAGTTTTTCCTTCCATAAAAGTTTATTATCCAAGTGAAAGAGTTAATAAAATTAAAACCAACTCAAATTATTAAATTTACTACTAGTACTGTTAGTTTCACAGTGAAAACACTAGAAACCGAATGAACATATAATATACGTTACAACTTGTCGAGTAACAAAAGAAACATATCTCTGGCCGAACATAGTGCAGAGCTAAAGTGTAAATTCAGCTGAATAGCGAACATCGGTCCGCTAACAGCCCGACTATCACGAGCGAACGGCTGGCAACAATGCAATGAAACGAAAACACGTCGCGGGTAAATAACATTTACTGCGGCGACGCGGCGTCGAACATTTAAGTGGCAGGAAAAGTGAATGACGGCCAACAAACGCCATCGGATGACTTTACCGACACTAAATCAGTCCATAAATCCATGTCGTTAATGGCGAATTTTAAGGAAATTATAATTTTAATGATCATTAATTTCCTGCGGTGAGTCGTCTTCATTTGATTGGATATTTTAGTACCTATTCGCTTACATAAGTAATACCTAACAGTGTAATATCATGTAACATGCAGTGCATTCCATGTTTGTCTGCTCCCTAGTATTATTCCGACGGCAAAATTATTGCTTCCTCGGAATATAAAAATCTGAAACGAGGACGGTCGGCGCCATATCAAATCCTAAATCAAACTGAACATCACTCTTCTTCTTTATGTATTGAATTACCTATGTGTTAATTGCAGAATTAAATGAATAACAAAATGCTCCTCTCACAATGTCCCTGGGAATCTCGATAACTTGAATGCTAAAGTGATGTAATTTTCTCAGCTTACCACTTGAATCCGTTTGCTGTCGCCACATAAAATATGCGTGCCCATTAAAATGTCATTACAATAGCGTATAATATAGACAAAGCAGTTATAGTTTTTACGCCTGTCATAAAAACTTGACACACGATAATTCGGGATTACGTTTTTGTGGCTTGAAATTATTTGAGCTGTTGTTTGACAGACCAAAAATAATTTTGAAAATCAAGGTTGTAAATGTACCTACTTATATTGTATCAAAAACATACTTTGCAGTGAATTACCGGATGCTGACTGTAGGATAGTTAAAAACAATAGTTAAGAATCTGGTTGTTTTTCAACATCACTTATTTTTCGTCCTAGGTAAATAAGTACAACCATGTAAATACCGTGGCATGAAAGAGTGCCCTTCTGAGCTATTAACATTTCTTACATCCAGTTATGATGTATAAAATTCCTAACTACACGGTTCGTTGAAAAAGTTACGCTTAAATTCTTTGAGAGTAATTGCATTTTTAAGTTGTTCTAATGACGTGAATTAGCTATAATCTCGCCGTGGATTTCCTGGAACATAAAAACTACAGTCTTCGGATTTACAGTCATTAATAAAAGATAGGAACGAGCTACCAGTGGGGCCCGCGCCCAAAGTCCACTGCGGAAAATGAACGTTTATAATTTGCTAATCAGAGAATCTTTATTTTAAGTCTGGGAGTATCTACTATCGTCTGCGAAGAAATGAACTTTGAAGATATTCAAAAAACAACAGCATTAGAAAAGTATATTCTTACAGCGTTAATTACTAAATATCTAAATAAAAAGCTTAATACTCTTATTTGTTTTGCTCTGTATTACTTAAACCAGCAACGTAGAAAAGTAGTCGTACAATAATATCTATGCAATATTATCTCCATAGCCACCTAGCTTTTGAGCAAAAGTCACCTAGCTCATTAAAAAAGTAAAGAATGAGTCGAAAAATAATTAATAATTGACAGTAATTTAGTACCTCTTACATCCCCATTCTATTCAATTCCAAATTGTATAAAAAACTCGATATAATTATACAATTCCACCAGTGCATCTAGTAACTTCAACTAAGTAATTCATTAAGGACTTGACGATCGCCAGATGGTGGTCAACGAGTTTTTGCAGGTCCTCTCTAAACAAGCTTCCTCATGAATAAAGTGACCGATGTAATCGACAGATCATCTACAGACTCAGAGGAACGATAATAAAATAGTTTTCTCCTGAACCTGTTTAGCCGTGTGAACAGAAGCAATATCCCGAAGTAATATCGTATGTAGATATATTGAATATGACCACTGTTGAGAACAAGTGTCGCTTTGCATATTGCATAATATTTCAGAGTCCAAGCTGCTGTAATTAAAAAAGGAATGTTTCAATATTCTCTAAGACCGGTCTTATAGACTCATTGAAATCATGTAACCAATAAGGATATATCGATGGCCCCACCGAATAAACGTGTAATAGCCATTGCACAAAAAAATTTTTTTTTGGTATTTCGTTACATTAGCCTCTCCTCTACCTCCCCAATTTTTTTTTGAATTTTTTGATCATAAACAAGCCTGTAATTGCATTAAAAACCTTTTTTCCACGGAAATAATATATTTTTTTGTCACAAGAATATTATTATAAGTGACTATTACATGCTTCATACTCTCTCTGTTTCACAAGAATAAACGTGTATAAACAGCAAAACGTTTGATATTGTTAGTTCATTGTTGTTAAGTATAGGCAATATACGTTTGCACGTTTATTCGTGTATATTTTTTGGTGCTTTTTTGAGTAATGTGTCTTGCACGAGAAGTAACTTAGCAAATAATTTTGCATTGTTTCTTACCATAATAGATAAGTGTTATAATTTATTCCTATAAATCAAGCACCAGTATTCCATTATTCTTAATAAAATAAAAATTAGAGTAAAAGTGCCTTAACCAAATATAAACGACAATCAATTTTTGCAATCGGGTCTCGCAGGGTAATAATAGATAAGTTTTATAATTTATTGCTATAAATCAAGCACCAGCCGTGTGGTTACGGCGTAAGAATACCAAGTGTTGAAGTGGAAGCTATGTATGAGGACATTAGTAGGGGCCATACATAGCTCCAAAACACATTTCACTGTTGTAATGGGAGACTTCAATGCAAAGCTGGGCCGTAGAAGCGATGGTGAGCTGAAAGTGGGACGATTTGGATATGAGCATCGGAATCACAGGGGACAGATGCTAGCTGACTTTATGGAGAAAGATGGACTTTTTATGAAGAATTCATTCTTCCGAAAGTCGCCGCACAGAAAATGGACCTGGTTGGGTCCGAACGTCTGAACTAAAAATGAGATAGACTACATCATGACCATTAGGAGACGTCATTTAAACGACGTCTCTATGATCAACAGGATTAAAACCGGAAGTGATCACCGTATCGTTAGAGGCACATTGAATATCAACGTCAAATTGGAAAGAACGCGTCTGGTGAAGTCTGCGCTCCGACCATCGAAGGCACATATCCAAAACCCCGAGAGCTTTCAGCTTGAACTGTCGAATCGCTTTCAATGGCTGGAGAGCTGTTCATCAGTGGAAGATATAAATAGCAGGCTGTAAACTGAAACTGTTCATACGGTACGGTCCAAGTTTTTCAAAAGCCACCGTAAAAAAAGACCTCAAAAACTATCCGACCATACCCGACACCTCATCCTCATCAGGCTAGTCGACGTTTTTTGACGCTGAAAACTTCGGATGAAGCTGAGTCATATAGGCAGCTGAGTCATTAGGAAGTCTCTGCAACATGATTTACGCTCCTTTAATACCCAGCGTATTAAGGAGACAATTAAGCGGAACCAAGGCTCCAAAGTGTTCGCAAGAGACGCGTCTATCGGGAAAAGCCAACTGACAAAGCTGAATACTGAAGATGGACGCGTGACGTCAAACAAGTCAGAGGTTCTACGGGAGATAGAGAGGTTCTATGGGCAGTTATATACCTCGGTCTGTGCTGAGCCAGCTATTGTGGCGACAGACCCCAGAGCCAAGCTAACCCGACACTATACCGAAGACATCCCGGACATCAGCCTGTACGAGATAAGAATGGCTCTCAAACAACTTAAGAAAAACGAAGACACCGGGTGAGGATGGAATCACTACAGAGCTCCTGAAAGCGGGTGGAACACCGGTACTAAAAGTCCCTCAGAAGCTCTTTTATTTCTCCCCGCTCGACGGCAAAATGCCAGAAGCATGGAGCAGGGGTGTTGTGGTCTTGTTCTTCAAAAAAGGTGACAAAACCTTACTGAAGAACTACCGGCCCATAACACTGCTAAGCCATGTCTACAAGCTGTTCTCTAGAGTCATCACGAATCGTCTCGAACGCAGGCTTGATGACTTCCAGCCTTCCGAACAAGCCGGTTTCCGAAAAGGCTTTAGTACCAAAGAGCACTTACATACGCTGCGGCAGATTATACAGAAGACGGAGGCTTAGCGTTCGTGGACTATGAAAAAGCCTTCGATTCCGTCGAAATTTGGGTGGTTCTTAGATCCCCACAGCGATGCCGTGTAGATTATCGGTACATTGAAGTGTTGAAGTGTTTGTATAACAGCGCCACCATGTCAGTACGAGTACAGGAAAATCGCACGAAGGAAATCCCCTTACAAAGAGGAGTACGACAGGTAGTTGTCATATCTCCGAAACTGTTTACTGCAGGCTGCTCTGGAGGATTCCTTTAAGCTGCTGGAATGGCAAGAACTTGGTATCAATATTATTGGCAAGGCAAAATACATCACTCACCTTCGATTTGCTGATGACATCGTAGTCATGGCCGAGTCGCTGGAAGATCAAGGACAAATGCTCGATGACCTCGATAAAGTTTCCCAACAAGTGGGTCTTAGAATGAACATGGATAAAACAAAAAATATGTTTAATGTTGCACCCACCGTACAAACTGTTGGGAACTTTACTCTCGAAATTGTGGACGAATATATCTACCTCGGACAGGCAATCCGTTTAGGAAAATCAACTTTAGAGAGAGAGGTCAGTAGGCCGATGCAAATCGGCTGGGCAGCGTTCGGGAAACTGCACAACGTGTTCTCGTCCAAAATACCTCAGTGTCTCAAGACAAAGGAGTACAACCAATGTGTGTTACCTTTGATGACTTACGGTGCTGAGACGTGGTGCTTCACAAAAGATATTTTTAGAAGGCTCAATGTCGCGCAGAGAGCTATGGAGAGGGCTATGCTCGGCATTTCTCTACGTGATCGAATCAGAAATGAGGAGATCCGTAGAAAAAACAAACTTGCTGACATAACCCACCAGATTAGCAAACTGAAGTGGCAATGGGCCGGTCACATAGCACGAAGATTGGACGGTCGTTTGGGCCGAAAGATCCTGGAGTGGAGGCCACGTACTGGAAAGCGCAGTGTGGGACGACCACCTACCAGATGGACCGACGACCTGGTGAAAATCGCTGGGTTTTGTTGGAAAGCTTCGGAAGAGGCCTATGCTCAGCAGTGGGCAGCAATGGGCTGAGATGACGACAATTTTATTAAAGATTATGTTTATTTAGTTCTCAAAATGCTTATAAGATAAGCTTTTTGTTTTTTTTGTTGATTTTTGCTCAATTTCTATAATAATGAGAAATATCTCTATGAATGTCAAAGGCTGATTATTATAAAAAATAGTTTCATTGTTATTATTATGATAATAAATAAAAATAATATATAAAAACAAAAGTTTTGTTTATTTTCCCTTTGAAGATTATGCAACATTTAAATATTACATAGCGTGTATTCATAATGTTAATATGCATAACACATTGTTAAGCTAACTTAATGACACGAATATAAATGTAATTTTTATTACCATCCGTAGATCACCAAATATTTCTGTAATACAAGCGTGCAAACAATTACAGCCGCCATCAAAAGACGCGTGATTTCCCTAGAATAATAGTGTATCATCGCGTTATGTTCATCAACATCGTTTAAATTCACACGAATAAACGTGTAATGATCTATAACAGTCAACTGACTACTCTAATTTCACTCGAGTAATTGTATAATATGGATTTTCATGATTATTGACTAAATTAACGACTATTCCTTAAAATAAATTATATCAGCCAAAAGATTATTTTTTTATCTTCAATTTCATTATACATTGTTTTAACCTACCTATAATAATACCCGAGATAGTAAGGTTTAAACGTTTTTATTCTCTCCTGTAAAATTGACGTTTTTCACATGCACGTTTATTCGGCGGGGCCATCGATATATAATTTAAAATACACATAGTTAAGTACACTTTGCAGCAGTAGGTACTGAAAATTGAACAGAAACATAAGCAGCTAAAGTAATTACCTTCCATTAACAGTTCCGAATTAGTTATTAAGGTTTTGATAATTGTTGTGATAAATACTAAGAGCATTTATAAAAACGTTTTCATACCACCTGCATTTCCCGCTGTCCATATGAAGGTAATAAATAGCAAAATACTAGAGAACATTAATTTAAAGTACACCTAACAAGCGTCGTGTACGGCTGTGTGGAGCAAGAACTAACTAATTGCAAAGCCTTGCTAGCACCTCAGCTACAACCACGAATACCTTAATCCCCATAAATTCCTTGGGAACATTGGCATAGTGCAATTGAATCGTAGGGATACGATTCTATACTTGCACGACAAATAAACAGTGTTTGATTTGCGACCTATTATGCCTGAAACAAATGTTTCTAGCTAAATTTCTGACCAGATGAGATTTTAAATTCAGACCTCATTAATATGAAAAATATATATATGAAATAAACGTTGTATTCAGCCACTAACAGTGTATAGCTTACTAATGACATGTTTATATGATTGTTATCGCATCAAGTATGTAAATACATATTGCCCCATGTCTGGTTTACATGTTGTAATATGAAAAAATATATACCATCCTTCAGGTTTTGCGTGTAAATATGTTTACTGTAAGAATGTCTTTTGCATAATTTAGCCCATTAGATTTTTCAATTTACATTCCGATAATTAAAATAGGTATTGGAAAGGATCACAACGCATTGAATAATAATGAGCTGCCAAAATAAAGCTATCTGGCTTACAGCTTTTAATTTTTGTTACTTTCGTCATAATATCTCGATAATACCTATTTACGATCGTAGTTCACTCAAACACTTTAATTAACTATGAATAGGCGTCAAGTTGTTTATTTCAGTCGAAGTCAATCGAACACAAGAGCAAACACTTGAGTGAAGCACCTGCATTGACAAGTGCCTCCGTTGATGGCGGATGGCGGCCGGAAGTACTCCTTCAGATATTAGTTAGGTAATGTGTCCGGTGACGCGGTTACATGACGCGCTTCCCAGGTCACAGTCGTTACTATTGCCGACACTGTGACTTGCTTGGACGTATACTCCACTAAAATGTAAACTTTGGGACTAAACTAGGTAAATAGCTAAGCTATAGCTAATACCCGACGTTTTTTATTGGGTTACACAATTAATGGCCGCAAACGGACTCAAAATCATCATCATTTTAAAAATCACGTATATTTGGTGAGGTCTGTGTGGTATGACTATACCTTTTAGAAATAAATGATAAATGTAGTTAACCTGAAACATTACACTAGATACTATGAATAAGAAGAAACGAACGTATTTATTTCAAAGTTGTCTAATAATAGTTATATTTGATAATATAACAGTATAGGTAGAGTAGACAGGATATGCGTGATAGAAATATGTATAATTGAAGCATAACCGAGGTCATCCTAAACAATATGACTATCTACAAGTATTGTAAACATAGTACATGGCAAATGCTGAGCACTAGATATAACATATGTGATTATAACATTTTCAGATCTCTATTAAAAAAATCCAGACTAACATATTTTTTAACTTACATCTATATCATCTCACGTTTCACGTTGGCACTAGTATATAAAATATTAATTTAGCGAAGAGAAACATTACAACCGTATTGAAAATTGAAATATTTAATACTAATTTAAGTTTTCAAATGTAAACAGAACAGAATTGTGGCAAATATCTTAGTATAAAACGTGACAACAGCCCAGGGCCCAGGGGTCGAAACCTCCGCTTATTCCTCAATAAACTAAATAAAGCACGTACTAGATTGTTCTACAAAAGATAATAATCTCTACCCGAGCCCGGAGCAAAGCTTTGTGGAAAACTCGCGGGACTAAGACTGTTATTCAATGACGCCATTCAATACTAATCTCCCATCTTTTAAAGCCCTGAAGTTTATAGGAAAATATTTGCTTTTACTGTGATGAAGATCTTTTAAATTAAGGTTTCAAGGCAAGGGCAAATGAACGATGATGGGATTATATTAATAGTTAAATGTTCGATCATTAAAGCCAAACATGAAATATTTGATTTCTGTTGGCCCATAATTTACTACCCAGCAAAAATCATAATATGAAATGAGTCATTTAACTTTCAATATTTAATGTTTGTTTGCATAAATGCAGTTTTGTGCAGAGGAAAACTTCACCCTAATGAATACCTGTTTTAAACATCATGTAAGACGACTCTATACTTGGATATCTCCGGACGGTCGTACCAGAAACCAGATAGACTATGTAATGATCCAATCCCGATGGCAATCTTCGGTCCTAAATGTAACGACTCACCCAGGAGCAGACTGTGGAAGCGATCATCAGCTTCTTGTAGCAACGATTAGAATTCGGCTGAAGCGGATACTTAAAGCAAAGCCTCAACCTAATTTAAGACACGTAAATCTTGAGGGGTTCAGGAACGAAATCGTCGAAAAACTGGAAAAGCTCTCACCGTCGGCAGCAGACGATAGTAACTCTTCTTGGTTGGCGTTAAAAACAGCCGTGGTACAAGTAGCCACTGGTAACGCCCTGCCCGTAGATGCAGTCTCGATGAAAAAGTACATCACTGTTGAGACTGCAAAGGTAATTTTAGAAAGAAGACTACTTAAAGTGAGCGGCATAAAGTCTGATCAAGATCGTCAGAAATACTCATACTTGAGCCAGGAAATACAGAGGCTGTGCCGTAGTGACAAATCCGCATTTATAAATAATATTTGCTCTGAACTTGAGCGGCACTCGGATAGACACGAGACTAGAGACCTTTTTAGGAAAGTCCGTGCTTTAACTCAAAAAAAGTCCCCAAAAACCTGCGCTGTGGAAGACGAGCAAGGACAACTTCTGTCAGAGATGGACAAAGTTCTTGACAGATGGAAAAGGTACTGTGCAAACCTCTACAACACCAATTCCGATATCGATAGCTCGGAAATGAACATAGATGAACGAGAACCAGACATTTTGCGCTCCGAAGTTGAGCATGCCATTAGGTGCCTCAAAACCAACAAATCTCCTGGAAAAGACGGTGTCCCAGCGGAGCTCCTTAAGAATTTACCCGTTAAAGGAGTTGATTATGTCAAGGATATCTGTAATGCCATATGGACTACCGGAAAATGGCCTGATGAATGGACGGAATCGGTGTTTGTCCCTCTACACAAAAAAGGCTCTACTAAGAAATGTAACAATTTCCGTACCATTTCCCTAATCTCACACGCCAGCAAAGTATTGCTTAACATTATAAACAAGCGACTGAGTTACTATCTAGACTGGCAGATACCACAGGAACAAGCGGGTTTTGTAAAGGGCAAAGGCACGAGAGAGCAAATCCTTAATGTGCGTCAAATAATTGAAAAGAGTCGTGAGTTTAACACACCTGTCATCTTGTGTTTCATTGATTACACCAAAGCCTTCGATTGTGTCAGATGGGACAAACTGTGGAATGTTCTGCTGGAAATGGGTGTTCCGGCTCATCTTGTAGCTATGATTAGAGGTCTATATAGTAACAATCGCTCGTACGTGCGGATTGACTCCGAATGTTCAGATGTATTCCAAGCAAAGAAGGGAGTTCGACAAGGCTGTATACTTTCACCAATGCTTTTTAACATCTATGGCGAATACATTATGCGCAAGTGCTCAGAACAGTGGAACAGCGGTTTTACTATTGGTGGTAAGAAGATCACTAATCTCAGATACGCGGATGATACAGTGCTGCTAGCACCTGATATGGCAGTAATGAGAGAAATGCTGGACGCTCTAGAAACAGAAAGTGAATTGCTGGGGCTTTTCGTCAACAGAAGCAAGACCAAGCTCATGATTGTTGACCGTGCCGGTTCTCTTTCTGATCTCAAACCTGTTCCTGGTATAGAAACGGTCAAGGGTATGATGTACCTAGGTGCCTTCATAAAGGATGACGGTGACTGTTGCGACGATATCCGACGAAGGATTGGAATGGCAAAGGATGCTATGACCCGTTTACAAAGAATCTGGAAGGACCGAGGGACAACGAAGAAAACGAAGATCCGTTTAATCCGTGCGCTTGTCTTTCCGATTTTCTTGTATGGCGCAGAAACGTGGACAATCCGAGAGGCTGAAAGGAAGAGAATAGACGCATTCGAAATGTGGTGTTGGCGACGCATGCTCCGAATATCATGGACAGCGTTTCGCACTAATGTGTCTATTCTGAAAGAGCTAGACATTAAAGTCCGTCTATCCACAATATGCCGGCGACGCATCCTCAGCTACTTTGGCCATATTATCCGACGTCAGGATGAGAACTTGGAGAAACTTATCGTCTGTGCAAATGTGGAGGGCAAACGATCAAGAGGGAGATCTCCATTACGGTGGTCGGATCAGCTAAAGCCGGATAGCTCCCACAAGTTCGAGGAAGTTGTACGTATGGCTGCCGACCGCAACATTTGGAAACGCCTAACGGACCGCTGGATGAAGAATGGTGACCGCGATCTTCAGTCATGAAGGATCGACTACAGAGAGAGATAAATGCTAACCGTGACCAATAAAATGTAGCGAACATATTTATGCGCCTATAAATTTTAGCTGTAATTCGATATTTCAATAAACACTCGAAGAAATTCCTTTCATGTATTCTCCCATCACGATATTGACGTTCGCCATTATTTTATAATTAAAGCAAGTTTATTTAATGATAAGCATATTAATTATTTTTCTCAGGTAGAATCGTATTCATTATTTTCCTGGCTTGATTAAAATGATCACAATTGATGCTTATCGTTTTGAAATGATCTTCATAAGTTGCGTGCGCACTGTAATTACCGTAAATACAATCCTCAGTTACTAAATAATCATGAAATGAAACTTGTCTAAATAACGAATAGCTCGCTATTCTTCCATAGAAAATAATAAATTACGATATTAACACTACTGTTTAATAATTATTTGTATAATGTTTCATACCCCGTCTGCATATTTCCTTAAATAATACAAGTACAGCGTTACAAATAGAAATAGTACATGTGAGGTAATTGTGTGTAGCATTCTACGCCTGCATAGATTATTGTGAATGCTTCCCATAGGCGGCTTAAGTTAACTAATGTTAGAGACTGGGGCGGACACGCGCGACTAAAATATTCAAAATAATACGCAAAGAGCCTTCCACTAGATGCAATACGTACTTTCCGCTACAGAACGCACACAATGGCTCGCTATAATATATCTAACTTATGCATGTGGATGAGAGCTTTAGTAGGTTTAACTGCGACTTTATGTTAAGTATCGTGCTAGTATGGTGTAGTAAAAGGCTACGGTTGTAATTTATGAGCTCTCAATATTATAAAATCTGTCGCCGGTGGCAAGTGTACGAAACTACACATAGTGCGCACTATTTTATAATGCACTAAATATTTTGACTTTGTTAAAGGGACCTTTGGATGTGTTTGTACGTTTTACAATTATTTAAACATTAGATATTCAACCGACTAGAGCATATTAAAGTTCTATTTTTAACAGAACTATTAACATAAAACTTTTCCTTGCAAAATAAAATAATTACGGAAGAGATATGGGAAAGTACTTACCTATATTTAATAAACTTTTGAAAATAAATTAAAAGTATTAAAAACCCTGCTCTAAAAATTCAACCTTGTTTTTCAAATGCGCATTAAGAATAAATTAATTTTAATCATTACCTACAGTTGTTGTTGTACGTTGCAATATTACGTCACAGGTCTTACTAGTAGATGTTTTTCTTCTAATAAACACACATGGACTTCAAAATGCGGAAAATAAGGTCCAATTTATGCGGTAGGTCCGAGTAATCAAGGTGGGAAAATGAGTGTTCCAGTTAGTACTTCATTTAATATGTTTACTTATTAAGGCAGATATGAGGAGTGGTTCCGCTAACTGTTAGTCCGTAATGCAGACCCAATTAAAGAGGACTGTGGAGCTTCAATTAGAAATACAAAAACTAACGAGTATCCTGTTCATTTATGCGAGCAAGTCACACGGGCACATTACAGAGAATCGTCTTCGCGGAACGCCGTCGAAAAAGGGGAGTGATAATGTGTAAGGAATACCGGGAATGTTCTAAGGACACGTTACTGATAGCATATATCTTTACGGCATATTTCAATGACGCTGGATGGTGTTAGGAGTTCTTAAGTATGTAACTAAGTAAATACTTTTCTTATTCTGAAATAAGTCTTTATGGGTCTTCACGCGATATTAGGAGTAGCAAAATTACATAGCAAAAATACACCAATCGTGGTCGCGAGCGAGTTCGCTCGCGACCACGATTGGTGTAACCCAGTCGAAACGTCGGGCAGTAAGTAGCTATGTAATTTTGCTACTCCTAATATCGCGTGAAGACCCATAAAGACTTATTTCAGTGTAATGGAACGCGAAAGTTTAAAATCTTACTTTTCTTATTGACCTCACTAGCGACTGGAACACCGGAGATATGTGCAGGTTGTGATGCCGGATCTATTTTAATTTTAACTTACATTGAGGATTAACTTAAAATAATTATGAATTCCAAATTTTTGTTTGTTGTTTTTTTTTATTATTGTTCCAATACCTTTTTATGTTTGAACAAGAAATATGTAATGGAAATACAAAAAATACTCAGAGGCTCTTATATTATACATTGGCACACGTAGGAGGAAGTTTAATATTTGTGCACTTATTTTCTGATTTCATCTCGATCATTAGGAAATAATCTGGATGATCGGACGAACGCAGAAGTTTATCTGTTCCACGGACATCCGCGTCCGTAAATCTGACGTTTCAGATAATCTCAGAAAATAATGAACACGGCTTTCACCAACTTAAAGCCCAACAGCGGATTTAGACCTCTTAACAATGTCTTAAATTTCGCTCAGTAAAAATAAAAATAATAGATTTTACCATCAAAATTATAAAGTTAAATGAGTCATTAAATATTAGTCTTTATGGGTCTACACACGTTATTAGGAGTAGCAAATACATAGTTACTTACTGCCCACTACTACTACTGCAGTTCGCTCGCGACCACGATTGGTGTAACCCAGTCGAAACGTTGATCAGCTATGTATTTGCTACTCCTAATAACGTGTGTAGACTCATAAAGACTAATATTTAGTGTAATGGAACGCGAAAGTCTAAAATCTTATATGAGTCATCTTGAGAAGTATCCTGACAGCCAAATATTAAGCAAAAATTTAAGGCAACAAAAATCTCTGTTTTAAGCTGTTGATATAATAACTGCTAGGTATACATATTTTATTTATAAGATACCTAGACAAGAATAATTGAATGTGTTCTCTGTTTGTAGGCGAGCTTCGGAATTGTAGGTATGTTATTACTATTTACATAATGACCGGTAAATAGTACTCTTAATAATTGAAAGTAGCAATTACTACATCATGTCAGAACAGCTTACGGGGTGTGGACATGGTCTGTTGGTCTGTAGTGTAGAGTAATGGTTATTATCTCAGAATTATTACAGTACACTGCAGATGATTGAAAAATTCAATCGGCGGTTTAGATTTTTTCAAACAATTGTAATTTCTCCCTAAACCCGTACGAATTTTGCAATATCCGGTAGCAACTAAGCTTTAAATATATCGCTACCTTAAATCTCAAATGGCGTAACCGCCAATTTGGTCAAAATGACTTTTTAATGCAGTTTTATTCAGTTTTTTTTTCTCTATCGATCTGTATATTTAAAATCCTCAAATTCGCAAAAAAAAGGTTATTACGACCCAATGTTTTTTATAGATTTGAACACTTTTCATAAGGTAAACAGGTCGTAAAAGGCTTAGTCTAATTTACTTGGTGTTTACGCCCCTAGAAATTATTGTGACGTGAAAAAAATGTCAAAAAAAAGGGTGTAAGTGACATAATTTTCTGGCGTAACTCGTAAGACACGCTATTTTTCGAAATTGCAATACAAAAGAAAGGCGTTTACACCCAACATCGCTGAACACATGATTGTCATTATTATTGTTAGTATTGATGCCCGGGGGGATTAAGATTGCGGAGACATTGGCTATTTATTGCTTTTCCTTGTTTCGGCATTTTAAATCAATTTCCAAACACAAATCAGAATCAAAGACCAATAACGCGCCAAAGTCAACGTAACGGTCACAAAAAATAATAAATACACCGAGGAACGTAATCTATGCGCACAAGTCCGCAAATGGCTGAATACATAGATAAATGTATGGTGAATACACATCAGCGGGGGTTTCAAATGACAAAATTAATCGATTTAGATACGTAAAAATCTTAGTGAAGTTTCCCATATTCCAAAATTTTTCATCCAATTCTAAAAATTACGCGTTGAGTCACTATAAAAAAGTGTCAAACGGCGTATCTTTGTAAAAGCGTAATACAGAGTGAATATTTTACGTTTTCTTATATTATTAAATGAGTTTAAAGCACAAAAAACATTTTTTTATTGGAGATACGACCTTCACCTCTTAAAAACCGTGATTTTTATGGGGCGTAAACGCCTTTTTGTAATATTTTCACAAGTCGTAACCGACTTCTAGTTTCTTAAATATAAGATTTAGGTACAAAGAGTTCCTACTGAAGCCTTTATCTCAAAATTCTAAGAAATTTGATGTATAAAACATTTTCATTGTATTAAAATTGATAAAGTTATGAATTAAAAAAACATTTTTTTTTTGTTTTTCTGCTCTCCTGAAAAGTAGTGTTTTGGTGGTTACGGCATTTGAGATTTAAAGTATCGAATACGTGCATGCCAAATTTTCGTTTAAATGGATTTTCCCGCTAAATTCCGTTCCCGTGGGAATTTCGGGAATTCCTTTCTCAGTGCACCTCTACGTTTCCTAAGCTACGTGTCCCTTCCAAATTGCAAGTGCTACGTTTAGCCGTTACGTTTAGCCTGAGCGTTGATATGTCAATCAGTCAGTCAATTAGTTTCTCCTTTATATATTTAGATTCATAATTATCATCGCACCCTACAAGCATTCTTCAGAATTGTCTTCAAAATTCCTTATAACAAACTGAATCCCCGCAAATAATAGTTAAGTAGTTAGTAGTAATTACAAGTATAAACAAACATAATGTTTGTCTACTAAGACAGACAATGGTAGACTGAATTTCTAGATAGTCGCATCCCTAGGAATGTATATTAAGCAAATTAGCACGACTGTTTTTATAATGACGTTGACGTGATTCTTAGAAATTATCGTACACGAATATTATCGTTTTAATAGGAAGGATTCAGAGTACCTCGGCGTGGTGCGAATTAGCTCAATTTGGTGCGCGCGCGCCGCTGTCATTACCTCTAAATCACCTCCATTTGGAGCTCACGCGATTTTCTTCGGTTCTGTCTGTATTTGATCTGTCTATGACTTCATTTGCCACGGAATTAATCTAACTTGTAACATACAATTTGAAGACGTAATTGCCGGTTGCGAATCGCAATAAATGTCCCTTTTAATGTTGAAACCTATCAATTTTGTAGTTGTATCATGTTCAAGTGTCATTGCTAAGTTTTGATATTATTGCGTTTGATTATACAATATTAGTCCTATTAGTAAATATGGTACTATGTTCAAATGCACTACTTTTTAAATAGAACTCGCTTTGACTTTGCGTTAAGAAAGAAAGAAAGAATACATTTATTGATCATTATCATTACAAGAAAAATACAAATAAAAATAGACAAACATGCACATATATATAATGATCAAAAGGTTCTGCCTCAGCATGTGCCGTTGCAATCGCAAGGACGCGACGGCGCTGATATTCTGGCAGAACCTTTGAGTAACGCAACAGAAGAAATTACAAAACAGAAGCGAAATAAATGAATAAATATAAATACAAAGCAAATTAACACAACATAAAAATAAATAAATACGTTATTGCATATTGTATGTGTAAGAAGAGGCGATTCTAAACAAAATATCTTCAAAAATCCTTTCATCCTATTGTTATTTCCGCAGTGAAAGATTTATGGTCAAGGCTAAAATTTTCGTTTAATTTTGATAGACTTACAAACCGACCCAAGCTAGGTAGTTAGGCTATTTGTAAATCTTAAACTATAACTTCTTGAAAAATGGTGAATACATTGTAATTTAAATTAACAGTTATGACTGAAGTTATTTTTATTAATTTAATATGTAAAGGTTCGATATTCGTCATGCGCCAGTACGCATTGCGTCACAATCATTTACTCAGAATTTCGTCTGATCTTTTTTGGACCGTGTCAATCACATTAACGACAAATTGGTTCGCAAAAAGGAGTTTTTTGTCATATCGTCCCGTTTATCAAAGTAGAGTCATCGCTCGACATCTTCTACCACAATAAATGTTATGCTATTTAATAGAGCGTTCAACTCCGCAAAATGAAGAACTTTGCTGTTTTCCTCCCAGAAATGTGAACTTAATATTATTTACCAAATAATTCCTATCGTACTTTATAAATACAAAAACTAAGTCATATTGATATTTAAATCTTATTGTCTGTTTATAAATACCTATATTACTTGCTGTGTATAAAGCATGTCAAAATGTATATTGCAATATCGCAAAAAGCGTGCACAACGAAGCCATGGTTTTAAAAAGTGTCGAATAATGCCTCGCCTAGTTAGGTGTCAATTTTCGTGCCAATCACTAATGGAGATTGCTCATCTGAGAATAGTGATATGTAAAAGCATGTTACAGATAAGTTGTAAAGTATTATATTTCCAAAACGGCGAACACCTATTGTAACCGTGACTTATATAGATATATTTTTAGAAATCCAAAGTGATTGTTTTACCACTAATCATGTTTGAAATAAAACTAAGTTTACGGATTAAACGACCGCTGTAAACAGCTCGAAGCGTCGGTTCCCAAATAATACCTATAGCATTACACGTAAATAATAGACAATACCACAAATCATGCTTTGCTCCAAAGGAATGGCATAATCAAACATATTCAAATATTTAAAAAAAAATTAAAGAACAGTTTAAATTGAATTTTATTTTTCTCTTTGATTAAGCCCAATGAGTCAAAAGACCTATAATTATATGAACAATCTTATTTCATATTGGACTCTGGAAGTATATACTAGTTAAACAGTACTTTTTAACAAGTACCTAGTTCTATACTGGTCCGCTACACCGATCAATTCCCGACAATAGGATCCACCGGATGTATTCCGCTACGCTCGATCTATTGCTTTTTTTCACTCGGACATCATTATTATAACATATATCAAAGCTGCCGTCTTATTTATTTTCTTAGTCGCCGTTATTACACGAAATGAAGATGTAGTTTTTGCGGTCAGGAAGAGCTTATTAGTCCAGTCTACTCTATAATGTATCCATCTGTTTTTGTTCCATTTCTTGCCACTATCCAACCTCTATCGAGAGCTTTTATAAAAATTGAGTGAATAATGAATATGGAACCTGTGAATCGACTACAAATTATAATATTTTTACGTCAGAGTGCCGCTGATGATACACAGAAGAAACTGAGTGATTCGATTAATACTACGCATTACAAATACCTACCTCTTGCATATTCCTCACTTATTCTAAGAATACAAAAGAACTCAGATATGTTTATAGAGTGGAGATACTCTAGTGGAGAGTAGCATGTTTTATTTTATAAAAAACGTAATCAAACACGCTAAATCAAACGTAACAAGGTTCATTTGTCGTAAAAAAAATAACATTGGTATAATATCTATTTCATGTGATAAATTTCATGCAAAAAAATTAAAATTATTAATAAAAAACGAGTAAACTGTTATTTTCTTCATAATATTTTTACCTATTTTAATAGGGTACGCATGTTTTCATATTCTGCTTCAATACCTCATTATAATGAGGTAATTTTTTTTACATACTATAGGGTATAAATCATTTGTATAATTTAATATTAAATTTTTGTAATCCTTATCTAAAGTTCTGTAAATTTTCTTCTAATTTATTTACTTCTTGAGCTTTCACATGTATAAATATAAATTTCAATCCAAGAAATTTATGTTACTTGCTTCTGTTCAATTATTTTGTTTTTAGTTAAATCCATACTAGAATACACGAGTATGATTATAGCCAGAGAATATGAGCCAGATCACCTCAAATGTAGATACTCTTTTGTAATTGTATGTAACACTTACTTGGTTATTTTGTTGTTGTAACACTAATTCTAAATTGAGAATGTTCTATGTTTAAAGAAGAATATCTCAATGATGCTCACTAAACGATGTCACGTCTCATCGCAACAATGTACGATGTCTCCACGACAGCGTAATGCCGGTTAAGTTACTAATCTGAATACAAAAGCCGATTAACCCAATTCGCGTCGGATGCTTGAGAATTTCGGGCGAAAGTCCGAATTCCGCACAACCACAGCTTTCGACTAACTAAATAGTTTCCAATCCAGGCGAATAGTTTATATTGGATCAACAGTAGTTATGTGATAAGTCCATCTAAATTCTTTATTTCTAATACCAATAGGTATTAGAAATAAAGAATTTAAGACTGGATAAATAAGATCTTATCGACCAACGGCTAGACAAATAATAAAAATTGAATAAACTAGCGGCCGCCTGTGACATCGTCCGCGTTGAATAGTAACTCTTAGCAACAATGGTTTATTAGAATAACCTATAAAATATCGTGTAAAATTGGCTATTTATTAGTAAAAGTCCCGTAAAAATTGGTCAAGCCGTTTGTATTTTTATTATTGGTACCTGATAGATTCATACCCATTTAGTAAAAAGTCGTTATTTTAATATCTATACAACTAATTAGTTGTATAGATAAGCATTTAGATAGGACATCTTCACATATGGACATCTCACCCCTAACTAAGCAGAGCTTGTAATTTGGGCGACAGATATTACATATTATACATCGTTTTTTATAAAAACATATTTACAACTAGACACGGAATAACACAAATGTTCATCCTATTAATGTTTGCCCCGGTCGAGTATTGAACCCACATCTCTTAGTACGGTAGCCAGGGTCCCTAACCACAGTTCCACCGAGCCAGCCAATGTCAAACGACAAATGGACGAAGTTTTGATTTGCAAAGCGTAATCAAGCTCAATTAAAGGAGTTCGTTATTATAATAGTTTAATTATTTAGTATTTTCAAAGCTCATGTTTTATGGAGGTCTAAGTAATTCAGTAGTATTATCTATTTCTCCAGGCATTCAGATTACAGTTATATAATACTGCCTTAGGCGCCTGATCGTGAACCTTTTTGCTGTTGTGTTACTACCTTACCCATCAGTAGCGCTACCATGAGTTAGCTATCGAAAACGTACGTACCTACGTTAAAAACCTATCGAATTGTATTTTTTCATAGTACCGATTTTAGTTCTTAGCGTTACCGCTAGAGGCGCTGTACAAGTTCTTCATAGACATATTTACATAGGCGATATCTCGATATCTGTCACTTTTAAACTCATGGTAGCGCTACTGGTAGCGTCAGAGATCGGTAATACACATTTTGGACTTATTAACCACGCTTACGCAGTAAGTTTGTTGCATGTAAAATAAAACATATTTTATACTTTAAAAAAAGCTTTCTGTACTTGTTTCAACTCACATTACTAAATCACTGCGGTAATTGATTGCTTTACACCATTCATAAAAGAACAAAGCAATGATTAGAATTATTGTCTTAAAACCGTGAGAAATATCTTGATGGACTAATTTATTGATTGTTCACTTGTTTTGACAATTTAATTATGATACCAGGATTCAAATGAATGTCCGGTGGTGTTGTGAATGGAGGCTCTGCCAGGTACCACGGCACCACCAATAGGCGATGAGGTATGCCGCGGAGTTTAGTGGGTACACCCCTGGGCATTGCACCTTAGCCCAGGAGCAGTTGTCGGCCTTTTCCATCTCAGTACCGGCAGCCGGGAGTCCCACACACCGCCTTGGGTAAACCCCTGCCCAAGGTGAAGGTGCATCAAGCATTCTTCGCGTTAAAAAAAAAAAAAAAAAAAAAAAGGATTCAAATGAATGAAGATGTGTACTGATATAAAACATTGTTAAAGTTATTGGTAACTATTTTATTGGTAATAATTACGATTTCATAAGATTAATCTAATGAAGCTTAATTGTCAATATACAAATTATATAAAAAAATATTGTTATTTATGACACAAAACAGCATATTTAAACACCAACAATAATTAAAATAAAAAAATAAGCTTTTTCTGCTCGAAGAATAAATCAAATTAGAGCTTTTAATGAACTTTTCTCATTTTATGAATATACGTGGGTATTATCAATAAACGATCCCTAATTTATCAATACAACGGCGTTATACAATTTCTATGGGCCTATAGAATCGTTAGGATTTCCTTAACTGTTAACCATAAGTCTAAGAAGCGAAGCATGCTTGATTTATGACGAGAATAATAACGGAAACATGCGGGGTGATACGCCAACGCAATGTTGTCCGACTGCATTAAATTCAATTTACTGAAGGCCCTTAAATTAACTAGAATCGTGTGGCCATTGAAGCAAGCTAACGAGATTCGGTTCAGCCAATTGGTATGCGAATAATTGATATGGAAATAAATAATTGGTAGGTACACTATGGCGTAAACCTGAAAATTATTCATCCATAGCTGGTCTGTACTTACTAAGACTTACCTAGAACTTTCAAATAACGCTAGTATAATGTTTTGGAATAGCCATTTAAGTGATCATACATTCAGATTACAAATTGCTACTACAAACTAATTCAATGCTGCTGTTTTCTTTTGAAACCCTTTTATATATCGATGATATCATGGTCCATATCTATTTTCAATTTAATTTAAGATATTTGTTAATATTTAAGTTACATTATTTTTCAATAATGTGTACAACTATAAAGTTCTTGTTTTATTTAAACATCATTTGTTTCGCAGGAGCTCAGACGGACCGCACCGAACACGCTTATGCGTCTGCGCAGGAGTACAAAGAGGCTTTGGAAGCAATAAGGAGGCACACCGGGGCAGTAAGTTAACTTCAGAAAAATACTACTATGCGAATAGTTACTACATAATCCTTACTAATATTATAAATGCGAAAGTAACTCTGTCTGTCTGTCTGTCTGTCTGTCTGTCTGTCTGTCTGTTACGCTTTCACGCGTAAAGTACTGAACCAATTTAAACGAAATTTGGTACAGATATAGTCCAGAGCCTAGAAACGGTTATAGGCTACTTTTTAACCGACTGCGCTATAAAGAAGTAATGTTTTAGCCGTTAATCATCTCTACGCGGACGAAGTCGTCACAGCCACTGGACGGATCGAGATGAAATTTAGCATGCAGGTAGATGTTATGACGTAGGCATCCGTTAGGACAGGATTTCCCGAAATTCCCATGGGAACGGGAAATAACGGGAAAATCCTTTTGTATGAAAAATACTAACCGCATAAATTAGACGCTTGAAATTTGACATGCAGGTACCTTAATAAATTAAAAGCTTAGTTGCAACAGGATATTGTAACATTCCCACGGGAACGGGAGTAATAGGAAAAAAACTTTTGTATGAAAAAATCTAAACCGCGATATAGATAGACGATTGAGATTTGGCATGCAGGTACCCTAATGAACGTTAAGCTTACTTCCAACGCGATATTACAAAATTCCCATGGGAACGGGAGTTATTGGGAAATAACTTCAGTATGTAAAATCCCTTACGGGGTTGAAATATATTATATAGAGATAGAGATATACCCGAAGCGAAGCGAGGGCGGGTCGCTAGTATTACTATACTTCTTTGCTATTGGGCAAGCGCCGTGAGAATACAGTTGTGATCGGCTCTGATTACAAATGATCATAAAGAAACTGTTAAAAGGGTTTTATCGAATGATGTGGCAAATAGGGATGCTCGATGAACATCGATGTTCGATGATCATCGATGTTGAAAGCAAAAAAATCGATGTTTTAACATCGATATAGCTATACGAAAAATATCGTAACATCGATGTTAACAGCATCTATCATCGATGTTAACTCACGGCCTCACGCACGACACTTGGCTCTACTCTTTATCAACAAAGAAATAGATTAAAAGGTTCTTCATTATCAAAATTACTCTTCCTCCAGTCAATTGATAAAAAATATTGGAATATGTAATCATTTGATCTGTTTTTAAATAAATTCCGAAATTTTACACTGTTTTATTTTTTTGTCAGGTATTATTGCATAAATCATCGATTTTATCCAACATCGATGTTCGGTTTTCGATAAATATCGAACATCGATGTCGGGTTTTCAATTATGACATCGATGTCAACATCGATGTTTTTCTAATATCGATCATCCCTAGTGGCAAACAAGCTTTAGTGTGTGATATTAGTGTGATTTGACTGTGAACCATACCTAAGTCAATAATTCCGCCAAATACTCTCTACTCTCTCAATCTCTCTGGTTGCAGTTAAATCTTCTATCTTTAAGGTCGAATTAATTTATTATGAATACCTTTAAACAAAATAATTAGGAATACCATTCATGAATAAGATCTTAAGTTACTTGGGCTATTACTGTCCTATTGTTAAGTGGTTTCCCTTGAGTCACACAATGAGAAGCTAAATCACTGTATATGTTCGTCATTTATTAATTAAACGCAGGATATATGAAGAAAATGAAACCAGGCGGCTCATTACGAGGAAAAAGCGTCTTATCAGAAATCTGCATTCATTGTATGTAAATACAGATGCTACCTAGTGTGCCAAGTGGCTTTTCATGTTCGACAACATAGATCCTGCTAAAGATTAAATACTTCTAATGAATTAATTATGGTTATGCCCTCCAGTATGGAGAGAATAGATTTTTCACGGAGTTTTCTTTTTCATTTACAGTAATTGTAAGCAAATTAAAAGATTTTAGGTATCTTCTGTCAACCTACATTAAATACGCGATATATTGCATTTTCAATGTTCGATTGATAGTAAATCTAATAATATTATAAAACGTAAAGAAATTCATGATCTTTATACACTTATCAGCTTCTCCCAAATGTTGATAGTCATCATTAAGTAAGTCAGGAAAAAATTCTTCACTGCATTTAATTTTTTGCACTAACCTATTAAATTCCAAGAATTCGCTATTATTAAATTATTTGATCCTTTCGTATGAGCAATCACGATTACAAATGGCTGCCCCAGGCCTTTCGAATTTGGTTTTGGTAGATATGATTACTCTATAATTTTATTTACATTATCATCTATCTATTAATGGAAATCAAAAATATCATTTGGTTCAGTTGACCCCGATTGACCCTGAAATCAAAAGCAAATTGTTAGTTTTACTGTAAGTGATAGAATCGTGGGCAATAAATTTTGTCGATTAATACATATTTTAAATCAATGCAAAAGCGTTACATCAAGATCATCGAATCAATAGTGGAAATTAGAGTAATTAGTACTATAAGATTAAGACATGGAAAAATTTTGTATCCCAACAGTCAGTTAAATTTTAGGAATCAAAACATAATTTTTATAATGCTAATCCAAACGTTAAAGCAGAACTTTCATCAAAATATGTAATTCATAAAAATACTTTTATAAATCCCAAGAGCACTTTGATAGACTGGTATTCTAGTATTAATAACAGAATACAATACAGACACGGAACAATCGCCGATTTTCATCACACAAATATTTGTGCCGATCGACAATCGAACGTGACTCTTGGTTCAAGAGACAAGGATTATAGAGCCATAGAGCCAATATAAAATCATTATACCTATTATGTTTTATTTAGTTTTGTTCCTGTAAGTGTTATCAGTGTTACCAGATCTGACACCTTAAAAAGCTTTGCATTGTACCACATTGTTTTAATTGCACAATTGTACATGTTACTTACATATAAAATTAAATGTAAAAGCTACCGGATGTCCAGATAAATAAATAAATACCTACCTAACCTTTATGGTAATACCTTCGCCACTGTCTACCAGGAGCGCAGCAAGCCCCAGCGGACGCTCGAAGCGGAGCCCGAAGAGTCACAGCAGGAGGTGGAACAGGAGTACGTGGACGAGCTGCTGGTGCCAGAGCCTTGGGAGCTGAACAACACCGCCAAGGCCGACATGGAGCTGCTGTTCTTCAACCGCGTGCCGAAGGTCGGCAGCCAGACCTTCATGGAACTCCTGAGGCGGTTGGCAATTAGGAATCAATTTGGTGAGTTGTTTGGTACGGCGATAGACGACATAATCGGAGTAGATGGTGCGACTTTACTATTTTTTGTACTATATTATAATATTTCGTGTTGCAAACAAAGACAGCGGTTTTAATATCACTTCTTTGCGTAGCATAAAACGCACGATAATACGATACGATAAAAATATGTAAAAAATTTCATAAACTGTGAAAGTTTGTTCACACCAATTGTATTGAACTCACTGTATGTATGCGGACTTCGTAAACCGTATAGTCGGTTCGGGGTTAACAACGAGTTAAATATATTCTCTCTGAAAAGTTGTAAAAGTCCCAATAAAATATGTAAAGGCGATATGACAACCTATTATCGCCCTAGTTTAGGGTAGACCCATGCGCCAGCATTGGGGACGTATATGGGCTGATGATGAAAATCTCCCCTTTTTTTTAAATCTTTCAATTATGACGATCTTTTCGGCAGGTTTCCACCGCGACGCAGTTCAGAGAGTGGAGACGATCCGGCTCGCCCCGGCGGACCAGCAGGTGCTGGTGAGCGTGGTGTCTGCGCACGCGCCGCCCTCCTCCTACATCAAGCACGTCTGCTACACCAACTTCACCAGGTAACTAAATTATACAACGATAACTGCAGATTATGCATAAATATATGTTACACAGCAAACCTGCCTATAGTCCAGTCATTTAAGCTTAAATTAGGTAAGAATCTCGGAATTCGAGATACCCAGCTGTAAGTCTGTAAATATTTAGATATTGACACCCTAAAAGTGGTCTCAAAACCTACATATGGTAGGGTGTACGCAACTATTAAATTTTCAATGTCAAATGTCACAAATATCAGTTTTATGAACTTTTGAGCGAAACGGCAAGTTTTATCATCAAAGTGTGTAGGAGAAAATTGCTTATCATCTAATTATCTATAAAAATTGTCTGTACGTTTTATTCCTAAGATTCACCATTTCAGAGATACAGCGATGCAAATAGTTGAAAAAGTTGTATTTTCAAAAGCTTCCAGACCCCCGTGCGATTGTGCTAGACAGTTAAAATTTTAACAACTGATGTATTTCAGTAGCCTCTATAACATCTAATACTAGAAAAATCTTAAAACCTAAATGTTTAAGTGGGTTCTTATACAAAACTATGTTTTTTTTTTCTCACACTTGGCCGGTTTTTAACGTGGTTACCCCAGTAAACCTATTCAAGACGACACCTTTTATACGTGAAGAACACGTTGTTTATATGGAAGCCTAGTTAAATAATTGTTTTATGTTGTTTTTAGTACTATACATATACGTTTCAGTACATTTAAACTGCTTATTATGGGTCAAAAAGTACGAAATAACCAATTATTAGAATTTCTGTTTGAAGTATAATTGAAAAAAAATACATTTTAAAAATGTTAACTGTCCATCTAACTCGATTATGAACGTGAAGATCCATATTAACCAAATTTTATTTAATGAAACGCAGAAATCTTAAATCTTCTGAATACTGAAAACAACACAAAACAATTATTTAACTAGGCTTCCTTATAAACAACGTGTTCTTCATGTATAAAAGGTGTCGTCTGGAATAGGTTTACTGGGGTAACCACGTTAAAAACCGGCCAAGTGTGAGAAAAAAAACCATAGTTTTTGTATGAGAACCCACTAAAACATTGGTTTTAAGCTTTTTCTAGTATTAGATGTTATAGAGGCTACTAAAATACATCATTCGTGAAAATTTTAACTGTCTAGCACAATCGCACGTGGGCCTGGAAGCTTTTGAAAATACAACTTTTTCAACTATTTGCATCGCTGTATCTCTGAAATGGTGAATCTTAGAAATAAAACGTACAGACAATTTTTATAGATAAATAGAAGATAAGTAATTTTCTCCTACACACTTTTATGATAAAACTTGCCGTTTCGCTCAAAAGTTCATAAAACTGATATTTGTGACATTTGACATTGAAAATTTAATAGTTGCGTACACCCTACAATATGTAGGTTTTGAGAACACTTTTAGGGTGTCAATATCTAAGTATTTACAGACTTACAGCTGGGTATCTCGAATTCCGAGATTTTTTCCTAATTTGACTGGACTACTAGTCGTTTATTTATAAGCATTTTACATGCACTTATACCTAAATTATTAATACAGCAATGTTATACTACCATGATCTAATTTGCCTTATGTCCTGAGTTCCTTAGTTCCTGAGTCGCTAGACTCAACGGTACCGATTTATACCGAAAAAAATGTGCATGCAAAAAATCATGCTTAAAACTAAGGTCTTATTCATCAAATACAGCCAAAAGGAAAAAACTGTAACAAATACCTCCTCGCTCTCACAGCTCTGCGGCGTGTGATGATTCCAAGAATAATCAAGTCGTTCCTGTTTATGAAAAAACCAATGGCAAAGTATTAATCACCATAGAGCCGTTGGCCGATGCTCAATGATGTATTACTTTCACTCTGTCTATAGTTAGAGTTAGAAGGAGAGTCTAAACTAGACCACTTTTTGCGAATAACTATACCTACTTACATGGTACATGAAGTTTTCTTAACATTTAATTTATGGTTTGATATAGGGACTCTACTAATATTAATATTGTACCTTTTTTTACATTAATGCATATTCTCATAAAATCATAGGTGATATAATATTATGTAGTTCTTTATTGACTAAGCACATTAATGCCAGTTCTTGGTACTTAAACCGTTCCTACGATAAGAAAATAAAAATATGTATACCTATATCATGGACCATCTACCCCCTAGAGGTTACATGTGTGATAGCTATAATATATTAACATCATTAAGGAGCTAATGAATAATCATTTCATATTCAGATACTGAAAAAAAAAGCTATAAATTCGCTGCTAACAAGCATCCAAGTAAAATTTATATACCTACCTAACCTATCTATTATTACTTACATACCAAAGTTATATAGTGCGTCATAAAATTTTATGACACGTTGAAATAAATTTAACGGACAATTGAACTTCTAATTATTCAGACACAGAATTCAAATTCTCATAGATAGGTCTGGTGTTTCACCGATTACCTTCTATTCTTACATAGATCCCCAATATCTTAGAAGTTTAAGAGGAGTTCGTCCGACTAAAATACTGGAAGTGGGCCTCATCGCTTGTGGGATCTGGAAACACCGCGAACAAACGAACATGATTATTGCCAGAGCTGTTTAATCATTACTGTGGCAACATTATCAGGCCACACAATTACATCCCTGCTTAGTCACGTCACACCACGTGCTATTGTATAATTACAAGTAATAAGGGAGCCTCTCTATAGCAATTAATGCGGTTGATATATTCATCATGCGGGCGCGCAGATTCCGATTCGAATTGCTCGTGCAGTGATTGATGTTCGCATCGGCTCAATTAGTTTACACTGCGATCTCATTTGGCATGTTGTTACACTAATTACGTGTTCGATTCTTTGAATATGTGTATGCATGAATGATTATTAAATTTTAATGGACCATTTTTAAATATCTAAGCATAAAACCGTGGCGAATTTAAGCCTCAGGATATTAAATCATAAACTGGCACACAAAGGAGCATTCGTTTTTAATACACATTCAAGTAGAATTCTTAATGTAGTTTCTTGCAAAAAAATTGCTGCTGCTTTTCCACACGAACTCACGCTGCGGCTACATTAGCAAACTACGCGAATATTCGTGTAACTACCCAGCTCTACAAGACGTAAACTGACAGACACCGAAATAAAAACTTCGTCTTATCCGTGAAAATGTAACCGCAACACTATATATAGACACCTATTCTCATAAATCTAACATCCCACCTATATAATCGGATTCATATGGATTAATCAATTATATTACCTAAATAATATAAAAACGAAACGTTAATTATGTTGCTAAGAGCAAGATCTCTGCAGTATGGACGATATGAGATTTACCGAGACCCCTATTATTAAAATACTATTACATCTAATTGTCTTAATAAAGTTACACCGGCAATATCCTAAGAAACCAAAGCCTAAACGATCACCACTTTACTTTTCCAGGTTCGGCTACCCGTCTCCAATCTACGTGAACGTCGTCCGAGACCCGGTGGAGCGCGTGATCTCCTGGTACTACTACGTGAGAGCGCCCTGGTACTACGTCGAGAGGAAGAGGGCGTTCCCCGACCTGCCGTTGCCAGACCCGGCCTGGTTGAAGAAGGTAACCTGTCAAACCTGGGGATCCTTGAAAACAACACCTTAACTATTATCACGCGTCTGACGAAACAAACCTACCAAAATTTGTCAACTTATATGCAACAAAGCACTGGAATATATCGGATATCTATCACCCATGTAATACTTAAATCTTGCAACCATTATTATTTAAATTTGTAGTCCTTGTAAATGCAAATGCAATGCAATGCTTTGCGCTATAATAATTATGAACGAGTAAAATGTTCCAAAGACGAACACCAAAGTGGCTACACATTTGCTTCTTTCTCTAGAGAATTTACTGAAGGAAAAAAATTGATTGCCTTTTTCTAGCCGCCCCTAGGGTAATCGTAGCGTCATGCGTCTGGATGAGATGCATTATCTCATGACTGTGGCCCTACATCAAACAAAACATGTGGACAGAAGCTTTAGTAGAACATCATAACATACCTACACAAAACAGTGTTGTAGGAAACCGGTAGCAATCGTATGATAACGAATAATAAAAGCAATAGCTTAGCAAAAAATTTACTATTATCAGGAAACAAGATCAATAAATTTGCATAGCTAATGAAACTCTGCCTTCTCATCAAGATATTATGCTAATCGAGTTTTGTTCTGATGTAAAAACAGCGGGCTGCTTATTAATACATATATATCGGCATTTTTTACAGTAAATTAATGTAAATATCTATCCCATTTAAGGGAATTAGAGAAGTTTCGTATAAATACATGAGTACATCTTTGTTTGGTGAGCTACAATTAACACGGCTTGAAAAGAAAAAGAAGTACATAATGTTAATTGTAAAAAAGAACTGTTTAAATACATAACTCATTGCTATATAGAAATTCTTAAGGTCTTGATTTACTTTAATAAAAGCTTAAGATTCCATGATAATACAACTTCACATCGTTAACATTCCATCTAAAAGAGCAAACCCTCTGCAATTTGCTGCTTTGTGTCCTGCGTCAAATTGCGGATCAATCGGCAACAATCGGTCACGTGCCCGTTCCTGCGCCGGAGTCGATCGCACGAAAAAACCGTGTAATTCGCGATCGTGAACGTGCTATAATGGACGAGCCTCGCTCTTTTTGCCGCTCCCATCGATTGGGTGTTATTTGAAAAACATCTCTTTCATCCCACGCTTATCTCTAACTATGCCTTTAACAACTATGGCTTTTTTACCCACCTGTCAGTAACAAGATCAATATCAGCGACAATGACCAGGAGCTACATTTATGAGTTGATATTCTACAGTATCCCAGATCGTGGATTTTAATTTTCAAATTTTGTACCGTTAGAAGTCGGTGGGTAAGTTCAGATCTAGTGGTCACGAGCTCACGACTGTGACTCGACAGACGTAGGGAAAAAAATACAAATCACGATTAGACCCACAAGATTTTTAAGTGGCAAATTAAATTTGGTAATGAGAGCATCTCTCTGGTGAAGGTTGTAATTCGTTGCAATCATATGTATGATGACTCTATATTACCACATCAGTACTAGTTTGCTTACTCAATTAACGTGTAGCTATTTTATTCTACAGATTATTGCCTTATGACTTGGATCCCTAAATACAAGGTGATCATACTCAGCTCATATATCTCCCCTTTGGTACCATGGCATTGTGCATTTTTCGCAATGTTTTGACAAGTAAATAAATAACGGGTACAAGTTAGTAGTAACGGTACTTTGAACCTAGACCTACCTATCGAGACGATATACATATCATTGTTCTCGCCGCCCCGCAGCCACGGCCCGACAGCTCACACCGGCTTATTATGAAAATTAATGTATCGGTTATTGCTAAAGAAGTATGCGGATTTTTCCAAGTCAATTATCGGTCTATTGTTAAGCACTGTTTGTGTACATTGGCACCGCAAAGGTGCCTGACAATGTTGGGTGCCTAGTTAGCCGACATGCAAAAAATAAATTAGTTTTGTACCAACAAAAAAGGTGACGTTTTAATTAGAGTTTGGAAATAGCTATCGGTAATCTAGTTGCTGTTATTTCGTCCAATATCTTTTGTCTGCCAGCCACTCCCACCGAATCTAATGAGTAGATATACCATAATATATAGCATGTGCATATTATTAACTACACATGTTATTAGTTACTAATGAACAGCAATCTTTTGCAAATGCAAACCAACGAAAACGAAAATCGAATCGGTGCAATGAGATCGAAATGGCGAGACTTCAATATCTATGTGCGTCACATTCTACTTTTCTCAACTACAAGAAATAGTACCTAGCATCCTAGATTAATTGATAGGATTTCTAATCTTCTTTTAAATAGAGTTTTTCACATTCGTAGCAACACTAATTAAACGTTACAAAAGATGATGAAATAACAGCGTTTAATCAGTTCCTCGGCTAAGTAACGTCAATCTAACCACTATTCTGATAATCTAATTTCCGAAATTAGTTTCGAATAAAGACAGCAAAAAAGCATTTAGGTATATCCAATATGAGCTAAATAAAACCGTTTTAAATACGAATAACTTTTTTTTATCGTCAAATTAAACAGCAGTGATATGTAAATGTTGATGTTTGTTCCTTTTTTTCTAAATACATAAATAAATGCAATATAATCATTCAACTGTAATTATATTTCAAAGACGTATCAAAGAACATTAACTTTACAACTACACGTAATATAAAGATTAATCAATATTTAAACAACAGTTAATTGGCACTCTCGTCGAGCTAACAGGGATCTCGCTAATAACGACGCTGTAAATATCCTGTAAGCTTAAATTAGTCGAAGTGCCTTAAGCCTTCGGCGAATTTGATTACTTAATTACTTTGCAAAAAGCTTGAGTAAGTTTGTAACAGAACTCTTGATAAGATTACCTGCTAATGACTAAATGTAGTAAAATATTTCCTGCTAAATTAGCTTGCTTTGACAAATATTTTTGGGCACCTATCATACTTTACCTTCAAGACTGACAGAGATTCAAATAATAAACTGCCCCATAACCTCGTAATATAATCAGAGCATAAGATGAGATCATGGTTGTTGCAAATTGATGAAAGACACTAAATTTGATGTTTTATGACCAGAAAGTACTTTTTGTCGTTGAGTTATATTATTATTTTATATATTGGAAAACATTAAATATATAAATAACACACCCAAACCCGGAACAGACAACGATGTTCTCACAAATAGTACAAATTTGTCCCGATTGCTAATCGAACTCTGGGCTTTTAGCGCAAGAGACATCAACTCTACCAAATGTACCATCGAAACTTGACTGTCAAGTGAGTGTCATAAGCTTTTTTTTTGTCGTCAGGACTTTGAAACGTGCGTGCTGAGCGGGGACCGCGAGTGCCGCTACGTGGAGGGCGAGACGCACGAGGGCATCGGCGACCACCGCCGGCAGACGCTCTTCTTCTGCGGACACGAACCGCAGTGCACGTGAGTACCTTTGCTTGGAAGCTTACAAGCTTAGAGTGTTAATACTGCCACGAATCACTTCTGACCAGATATCGCCTACGTAAATATGTCTATGAAAAACATGTACAGCGCCGCCTGGTGGTTACGCGAAGAACTACAATCGGCCATATGAAAAAAACAACTCGATAGGTTTTTAACGTACGTAAGTTTACGATAGCCAACTCATGGTAGCCCCACTGGACTATGATGTAATCGACTCAGAAATCCTTGTTTATCCCCATAATAGTGTATGTACGTTTTCAACGGAGATGAATCATGCTACATACCTACTATTCTATTTGATCATAAATTCTAACTAACTTGTTTTAATAATTTGTCTATATTATTGACCAATATAAGTCTACTATGCTAACAATGAAATCATATTCGTAAATTCGGTATCAACGAGCACGTTTTTGAAGGAAAACATTGTGAGGAAACCTGTACAATACCTACACTACACCTACGAAGAAATTCTAAGGTTGTGTAGTCGACCAACCTGCACTTGACCAGCGTGGTTGACTAAGCCCCTATCGCCCTAGTTTAGGGGAAGCCCGTGCCCCAGCAGTGGGGACATATGTGGGCTGATGGCGATGATTACGTTCTTACTAAAGAACGATCGTACGAAGGCACAGTTGCTCACAATACATTTGAGTCTAATGTTTCCTCCGTCTACTTCCAGGCCGTTCAACAGTCGCGAGGCGCTGCAGCGCGCCAAGCGAGTGGTGGAACAGCAATACGCCGTGGTGGGGGTCCTGGAGGACATGAACTCGACTCTGCTGGCCTTCGAGCGATACATACCACGGTTCTTCAACGGCGCCTTGCAGCTTTACTGGGGTAAGGAAGCTGTTATGACATCACTTAGTACCTATACTCGTACATGCAAAATGCTGATATTACCTACGGCCAAATGCGTATGTACTTCGGTGAAGGTCCAAAAATATGGCTACTTAGGTACTTACGTTTACGTGTTTGGTCCTAATGTTAATAGGTATAGGTAGGAGGTACAATACAACGATATCGATTTAAATCGGTTACTGTATATTGCTTGCATAAATGATAAAATGCTAATTAAGGACATATCTAGACATTTGATCAATTAAATCTGAAATATGGTATATATTTTAAACCTCAACAGAATTAGCTGGATGATTTAAATCTCAATGGTCGGTAATTTTTGACATTTTCGTAGATATCGTTCAAAGTGCGACGATGATCACGATACGTCACAACTAGGTCAAGTTTGAGAGCCCGACCTATTGTAGATTCGATATTAATAAGGAAACTTCTATCAGCCTTTAAATAAACTTTCAAATAATGTACATCTAAATCACGATAGATCGTTTTACAGCTAGTGTGAGAGATTTCTTTCAAATCAATATTTGCTGTAACATTTTCCACAGGCGTTTTCTTAAGCCTCTTAAACTTCTCTATCATTAAGTGCAATGGTAGCGTATTTACCAATAGGCATGAAACAGAAACTTGTCGTAATAATAAGGCGGTTAAATTAGTAAAATGACATGCCCTACTGACTGAGTACCATTACTTTTATAAGGCTCGTAAAGCCTCGACCTCACTCTTGCTGCCTTCATTTAGGTCGCTCAAACTACTTTGCCATCAATATTGGTACAGGAGCCGACTTATTTAAATGAATCGAAACCTAATACCTAATCTTTTGTATTCACAGAGGAACTGAACACTTTCAACCGCATCAACCGCAACGCGTTCAAACCGCCCGTCTCCGAGGCAGTGAAGCAGATCGTGCGAGCCAACTTCACACGGGAGATCGAGTTCTACGAGTTCTGTAAACAGAGGTTGCACATGCAGCTGCGGGCCCTCAGGGACCCTGCGGTCACCCCGCCCACCACCAGGAACTCGCGGAGAAGGCGCGCCCAAAGGATGTCCAGGAGGCCATAGAGCACCGTTCGAGTCTGTGATCAGAAACAGACTGGATAAAGACTCAAAAGTGCGTGCGGTTAAAACAGGATCACACTTTTCACTTCAACTCAACAACGACCCTTGCTTGTTGAGTATCTCACAAGACACAGTCTCCTGTTCACGGCCTTGATTATTTTCCTTCAGTAATAAAAAGGCCATGAAAAAGAGACTGCGTCTGCATCCTTCAAATCTGATCAAATGTTTAAACTTACTTTTCTTAAGCTTCTACTTGAAGCTTTTCTCGATAAGTCTTCTTGTATAAAACATTTAAAATCTTTGAAGCTCCGACTTTCTGACACTAGATTAAAATAGGTACTTAAGCTACTTGTATTACTCCTACGGAGAATTTAGTTAATCAATCATTTTGTACTGCTGCTCTCACTCCTTTGTTCTCATTTGCATTAGTTGAAGACAACTCAACGTCAAAAGCCTTTTCATATTTTTTATCTAACATATTAGATAGCGGAACTATAAAGGACCTACAAATTTGTGACGACTGATAAGTAATTTCATTTTCATTATCAGTAAGTAGGTATCTGATATTTCTTTGGCTATGAATTACGATGTTGATGGATCTATAAAGTTACTGACTTTACAAAACTTTCGTGTCATTGCAATAATAAGATTTGTTTGTGAAATGAGTGAATGTGTTAATACTGTATTATATTGAAATGCATGTTGAAGTATGATTTAGTGTTATTTATTGATAGAAATATCGTTTTTATGACTCGAGTAGGCTTTACTTAAACGACTCAAAATTGTATAAATATAGTTTTAAAATTATAAGTAGAAGTACATTACTAATCGTATCAAATTTTGATAAGTAAACATAGAAAACGTAAGCACTCAGATATATAATAATTATCGGGCTATTATATCGACGAGTACTTAGATTCAATAAATTAATGAGATCTTTTTAGATTTAGTATTCGTACTAAGCATAATTGTTAATTTGAATGTATACTATACACATCGATATAATAATTATATTTTGTACCCTAGAAGGTGTATTATGAGGATAAAGATGTCAATCCTCGGATGCGATGACATTATTTATTATTTGGTTTTGTGGATGACTTGCAATATTCTAAAATATTTTTTTTATTTCCTTAGTAAGTAGGTACTTAACTACATCTGTAAATGTGAATAACTAACAATGAAAAGTATTATTCTTTACTTTCTGAGATATCTAGATCCATACCGAAACTTTATTAGTTGCGTCTAGAGACCATAAAAGGTGATGCGATTTTGTTTACTCTAGTTAATTAAGTGCTATAGATAAATAAGTACATCATGTAAAGTGGTACCTAATGTTAAGGTTAATTATATTTATTTCGATATCATCCAATAAATGTGATATATTTCGCCTTAAAAATAAATTGTTAAGAAGCTGATATAAACACATGAGCAGTTTTATTTAGCATCACATACCTACCTACTTACTACTTATGTATTTTTATATCTTTCAAAACAATATTGTTTACTTTCTCATATCAGGGTTTTGTATAAATAAAAATAAATTGAATAAATTATGCACATTAATTTATTAGGTAGGTAGTTATTTATTAAAACAGGTGTCAATATTAACAATAAAATTATTATAATGTTGAACGGGACAGCGCTCTCGCGGATCATTTCATAAAATAAAATTAATATGGCCACATTTTAAGAATTCAGGTACATACGAAATAAAAAGACCGGCCTAATAAATAAATATTATTGCAGTATTACTTAAAAATACACATCTAATAATATAATTTAATTTAGTAATTTCTAATAGTCTTGTTGATAAAATCTCGAAACCAAACGACATTAATAATTATATCATATCAGTTCTCGTTTAGGAAGTATGTCATGTTTTCATTTTCGTATATAAAAATATAAATAGGCAGATAACATCGATATACTGATTAACTATACACAAGAATTATAAAACATTAGTTAGACAATTTCCATATGATCTAATAATGTACGATGTTCAAAACATTCTTATGGGTTTAATTCAGTTTAACAACTTAACGCTGACCTGACTATAGGCAGGCACTGCTAGTAGATATAACAATATATGAAACATCGTAACAATCTAACAAGGGGTGGATTCTTTATATCTACGCATATACAGACATATCTTAAAGACGTTAATGTGGTAAAACCTCTTTACTACATAAGTGATGCTTTCGCACGTAATTTGACATGCATTGCATAAGACTATATTTGTAAAAATTGTATTAAAATATTAATATCATTCAGAATTCATATCTCTCATTCTATGTACAAAGGAACCTTTCGGGCACCCTCCCCACACACTCCTGCACTCTAGCGCCACGCCATAAGTTTTACTTTATTGTCCGCCTGGACGTTACTCTACATCATAATAGCTACTAAACCAAATCCGTAAAAATATATTGTAGATAATATATTTCAATCGAAACATCGTTATTGCAAATGGCACTCTGAACGAGTCGCTCGCTCGTTGTATTAATATCTACACCTAAACTACTTTATATCACAAAAACGCTTGACAACTTTAAGCCTCAATGATTCAGGACTCCGCGCCACCAAGTGAGCGCAATGGAACAGGCACAGGAATGTGACTAGCGGCGGCGCCCGGGCCGACCCCGGCCCGCCGGGCGCCCCACGACCTCGTGCCGTCCCGCGACAACGCTGCGCCGCACCCTCGCCAGCCCCTCGGCCGGCCCTGGGCCGAGCCTGCGCTAGCCGCGTCAGTAGAACGACGGGTGCCAGTCCACGGTGGGGTGCAGCGGGCCGGGCGGCGCCGTCACCTGCGCCGCGCTCGCCGCACTCGTCGTGCTCGTCGCGCCCAGCGCCAAGCAGTCGAAGCAATAGTTAGCGCCACAGTTATTGTCCCAAAACTGCTGGCCCTTACATTGGAACCGAACGGCCAACTCCAGCCGCTGGCCCGACAAGATAGCCGGCGCGTACAAAACGAACTGGAACCGGTCCGAGTAGCCGTCGCATGAACCCGAAACGTAACTCGTCTGTAAGTCTGTGTACGTTTTCCAATGGTTCATGGTGTAGCGAATATGCACAGTCTTATGAAAGTCCAAGTTGCGCACTCGCACGGAACCACAAACTGTGACGTGAACGCCGTCGCAAACGCGCGCACTCTCGAGGCAAACACTCGACGTCTCCAACTTGTCCGTAACGTCTCGCGGCAACTGAAAGAGGGGAACTAGCGTGAGAGTGCCGAGCCGCGGCGGGCTCCTGACTGGGGGTGAATTTTGAACGTCGCAACCTGTGAGATCGTCGTAAGCAGACTTCGGAATAACGGGAATTTCGTCCATAAAAGTCTTAACATCAGCCAAATCAAGTCCCAAAACGTCAGCGAAACGGACTATCTTTTTCCGACCAGGCGTGCCGGGAGGCGTCTTTCCAGTCTTTAACGAGGAACAACGGCGAACTCGTTGTGGTCTATCATCCTCATCGTCGTGTTCTTCTTTGATCTCGGCGCTTAATAACGTGGGCTCAATTTCAGGAGCAGGTGACAATTCCTTGTCAAGAAGAATTTCGGTAGTTATTATTTCCAATTCCTCAATTTCGTTGTGTGTCGTTTCTCCAGATTCCTCTTCTACAGTGTTTTTCACCACATCCTCTTCAATAGGTATATCAACCTCTGAAAGCGATAAGTTATCTATATAATCGGTAAAACCATTTTCTAAAGGCTTTTCAGTCTGGAAAATTTCATCCACAGCATCTGATGGATCTGATTTAGCTGATTCAAATTCGGAATCACTGTCGATACCTGAGCTCACTGTGAGCGGCAGGCTAAGCCGATCCAATTCTGTGATTGAAGGGTGTAGTACATTGTCGACTTCATCCACGCTGTTTTGTCTCGCACAACCTTCGAATGTAATCGCTGAATACAGAGGTTTGTCAACATGGCCATTTTCACGTGGAGCCGGCTGAAGTTTCACTGGTGGGATATCTGTGTAGAATGCGGTTGAGAATTTGAATCCGTTTCTCATGTCCGGCGGTTGTAACACGAGCTTGTTTTGTTCTTTGACTTCCGGATCGGAGTCGACATCATAGAAGGGCGGTTCCTGTTCCTCGGTGGGCGAGCGTTCGGTGAAGGTGGGGTCGAATTCGTCGACGGGGCTGGAGGGGCTCTCGCACTCGAGCTCGAAGTCGTAGAAGGTGTCGAGGTCCCGGTTGGGGGCGGCGGGGCGCTTGGGCGCGGCGTCGCGCGCGAGCCAGCTGGCCTCGTCGTCGTCGTGGGCGGCGCCGAGGTTGCGCAGCCGCGAGTGCAGGTCCCGCGCGAACGCCGCCGCGCGCCCGCGGCACGACATCGGCAGCAACGACGTCAGCCCGCACTGCTGCCCCGCGCGCTCTCCGCTCATCTGCGTCTGGAAACAACAACACCTCTTATCAATCTCCAGCACCCATAATACACTCTTATCTTAGATTACGTGACCATTAATTTCATTATCAAGGCGACACAACTACTCATCAAGGTTTTCCTACTAGTTTTGTTGCGCGTACCTATATGAGCCCCAAGGTAAGCAACCACGATCTTGTTATTTATAGGGCTAAAGAACTAGTGCAGGAAACTTCCTATATACAAGAATGATGTCATTTCACACATAGTAAGATGATTTTCTGCAATGTACTAAGAATTTTACTCTTGATTCCTGACACGAGTTGAATGTCAAGTGTGAACGAACGGGATAAGATAACGAAATTACCTACATTTGTCGCTATGATTAACACGCAGCAAAATATTTCCTTTTAACAAACAGAAATGGTTATCGAATGATAAGGGTTTTTAATTTAGTCTTACACTTGAAATTTATATGAATGCGATCACAAATATGCATGACTCATTGTCACGTAGCAAACTAAATTAAGAAATGCCTGTGCTTCCCCCTTCTCAGCTAGCTACTTTTTCATTTCACTTGCAAAGACTACCGAGCCAAATGTTATCATTGGCAACAACAATGAGGCCAACAAAGGGTACATCTTTTTGGGCCCAAACTACACTAATAAGTTTTCACGTTATGTAACACTCTTGGCGATATTTTTACCGCTCATGTAGCAGTAGTTAGTAGATTGAGTAACGATGTTTTCTCAATATTTTTAACAGATTACGAAATATGTAGTTTCTCTGAATGCGTGATATACGATGGTTTTATTTTACATCCGTTTCCTGTTACAATTAGAGTATTTTCTTTGCATAAAAGCATCCCGCGTCATTGCTTATATATTTGGCACGGGTTCCGCTTCAGCACAACCCGTCTATTTATCTGCAAGAAATAGACGGCTGCGTTGAAATTGCTGAAAAAGCTTATGAAATTTGTTTATCAGACCAATGTATAAATTGATAAACAAAGAATCCGTTTCAAAAGGCTTGATCCTACCAATTTTCACGTTCCTTTTGAAAATTTATAACACCTTATAAAAACCCATAAAACTATCAAAATAAAATTAGCATATCTGCTTGTGGGTGGTTATGATGATTATCAAATTGTGTTTCCGGTTCGAAACTGGAAAACTCCTTCGCTTCAGATTTTCCTTGGGGACCAAAGGAGTTAATGTTCTACTTTCACAGTTTGTTACAACATTAAAAATAATTAAAATAAATAATTCTATAAAATACTTATAACGAAAGCAAATCTGTTCTATCCTAAAACGAAACAATAAGAAGTACACTCATATTTTTAGTCAAAACGATGCAACTTATCAGTTTTATCGTCATTGCGTGTTCATTTCTGTGAATAACAGACAGCATCATCAATTGATATGACGTGATGATGTGGTTATTAGACCATGCACTCCTCACACATGAATCAGAATATGAAACAGTTGACTATCGTTTTAAATCAAGACGCTTCGCAAATAAAAGCGAGCAAGGTTCGCGCGACAGAATTAGAAAAAGTTCACGTTTCCTTGAACACGAAGACGTGAAGGCCGAGTGGCGACCTCGAGGTCGGCGTCCCGAATATAGGGCGCAACCGTGACCTTCCTTATGACGTCACTACGGGAGATTTCATCGTAAGGAATCATCTGTCTATCTAATATAAGTAGCCATATAGGTAAGCTTCCAATGAACGTCCATAAGAAAAAAGAAATAATGGAGGAGGTTAAGTAATACTATTAAAATTGCAATCGAGATCTTCGCCGTTGTTGCACAAAACAATATGTACTATTTTATTTTTATCTACACATAATTGCAGCTCTACCTACATAATGTAATTACTTGTTAAGCTAGAAAGTAATAAATACTTTAGTTGTTCATCTAAAATCCAGCACCAGGCTTAATTGAGTAATTTATTAATATAAATTTTAAAAAATATAAATATCATGTTTGACTTTCACATCACCTTCACAACTGAAATACCATAAAATATATTACTCTAATTAGTTACGCGTTAAACGTTTTATGGCGCACTCCGAAATTGATCTAAATTGATGGAACTGAGGACACGAAAACAAATTGATGGCACATGGATCTTTGACGTTGACGAACCAAAGCATTTGACGAAGTGTGCGCTTGCGCATCTGACAGCAGAACATAAACAAACATGATGTTCCTTCGCAGATGCACTATTTAAAAAAAAGTGTGGCACAGTTTTTGACATTCGCAACAATAAAAGAAATAAAACGTATTACAATTTGAAATGAAAGGATAGTTTTGTAATGTCAATTTGTGATACCAAATTATTATTGATTATTTTGTTTGTACAAGTGACTAAAGTGAGCTCGTGTGTAATCGTAACGCCAGGCGTTGAATCAGAAAAAACAATTGACTGCGAGACAAAAATTTGACAAATTCAGATAGTCATTAGCTAAAACTAGACAACCTCGCCTACGCATAAGTAGGTATGTAGTACGTCGAACATCTTACATACTTCATTGTCTCCCCTGTGCACGTAAGTACGCCACGTGACGTCTAGCGTTATTCACGTTACGTGATGAACCGCGGTGCCAAACTGACGTCACGGGAGCGTGGGAAGAGACGCAAATAACTCGCGTTTTGATGTTCAGCCTCATGAGTCTTTATCCAGTTTTAGGCAGTGCATTCATTTTAATATGACGTAGGTATATCAAGTAATATATTTTGCGACAAACATTTAGGTACAAAACCGTAACAATTCTAGAACAAAAAACAACGCGCGAGAAAGTAGAATATTTGGTTTTTCAATTAATTAGGGATTACATAACTAAACAAAAAGATTACCGCTCAATCAGCTAGTCTACCCAGACCCAAGAGACGCTTTGTTCGTTTGTATCGTCTTCACGGTCTTCCACCTAAGACAAATCTTCAAAACCTAGACATTCCACGCGTATGCCAAATCACTGCACCATTCCACCACCAAGGTTGTCTATACCCAAAGTGTTTCATCAGAACAATACCTAATGCAGCCACGCCCCCACTAGTCTATATGAAAATGGCTTCATGGGTCATGCGTCATTGTTCTAATCTTGCCAATTGCACGCTATTTTCACTAATGAGAAGATTTCACTCCTATCCTATTGCACCTAGTTTTGTTATTATATAGTTGCCTATACAAACATATGAATGGATAAATAGGGCATCTGTAGAAGATATGAAACCCATTACAAAGCATTTGTAAAGAAATTACCGTATTGCCAAGATAATCACTCATCATGCTTCATTTAATAGGGACAAGAAAGGAATAAGCCAACCGGGATGTCTACAATCGGGGGTAATACAAAATACGTCTAATGAATTGAAATAGGAGATGTTCAATAAGAATGTACATTTCTATGCATGCGGACAGCATGACGTCAATTGAGGCTCGAGCCCTCGATTGTTAGAACTTACAAATAGGCCTGTTTTAATATAGGGCTGGTAATAGCAGTGTTGTCTAACCCGATTTTGATGGCCAATATCATACCATTAAGTAACTAAAGCCGGATAAGAGAGATTGATTTGTCTCGAACAGTTAGACTAAGTCAGTGATTATGAACCTTTCTTTTTGGCCAAATCAATGTTTGGATAAATTTGAATAAGGATGATTCCTGCAATTTACGGTACATATTTCAATTAGATTGTTAATAGTTATTCTCAGTTTAATCGACGTTGACAGCATCCACGTATAGTTTAATGCAAGACAATCCCACCCAGTCCTACCAGCTATCAACTATCTACTCTCTGCATCAGCCATCAACCCTATTCCGAGATATAAATACAGTTCAGTAATACATCGGTGCTATTATCCAATCGGGAGCGGTCACCGGTCTAGCGAACAACGCCACTCTTGATCGTCCATAAATAATACCCGCCGTAATGCATCATTACCATGTGATTTGTGAGCGGATTTATTGAGACTGTAGGAGACAATTGGTTTAGCTTGTGGGAGGAAGGAGGCGGTCCAACTGGGGTGTAGCAAGTCCTTCTCCGGCAACAAATTTAACAAAAGAGGGCGGTAAATTTAAAAAGGAGTAAAATTAGAGCTTTTATTAGGCCATCCGTACGGCAGTAAAGGTGTTAATCTAGATCATATTCATATTCATTTATTCACTTCATTTATAACCGAGGTTTATATTACATACTTGTTCTATGGTTACACAAGATAAAAAGTCCTAATCGAATAGAGAGGCCGAATCAGATCTTTAGAATATAGCTCCTGTGTTTAGAAACAAAAGTAAAACTTGTTAGATCATTAATATATTATGTTGTCTTAGGTTAAATTCACGAGAAGGGTTACCTCCCCGGCTCTAAGGAAGGCTTGCGTGTTACCACAATATTGTAATTAAATTAAAGTCGTCATTGGCATTATGCGTGAAACATAAAGTTAATATCTACGACAGTAGAAGGTTGAATAGGTAACGTATTCGTTTTTAATATTATTAATAAATGGTCAAGCTACTACGACCATACATGAGCTTCTATGTTTATATTTTGTAATAATAATTAATGATAATACTATAATTTTTTATTTATAAAATGTAAACACTTTCGATAAGCGTAACCTAGGTACGGTTCAGAGATACGAGTGAGAAAGCAGGATTGTGTTCATATGAATAAGACTACTTTCCTTTTAGATAATAACAACGAATAGCTATTAAGCGTGTTATGAAAAAACCATTAAGATATTCGAACAGTAAATATTATTATTGAAAAGTCGATTTTAATACAAGTTACATCATGCCCGACAACATTTTGTCAACAAAGTCTTTCATGGATCATTACGGCAAGGTGACTCCCGCGCGATACTCAAAATAATGTAAACATTTGAAATCGTATGACCATGTAAATAATGCACTTATGTATGCGACAAATATCAGATCACACATTAGGTACTTCATATGGAAATACAGTTTTATTACCCAGATTACATAAAGCACACGAAGCTTTCAAAATACATATTACAATTACTAAATCTATATAAAATAATAAGATCTCATTATTATTAGATATCACTAGGTTCCTACTACAAACAACTGAACTGACTACTATAGAACAGTACATACCTAACCTTCATTTTGCTGATTTATCCACTTTTACCCCCTGTAAAGACGGCCCTGTTAATATAACATGAAAAGCTATTTGAATATACCTATCTACTATCGATTGGTGTAACAACAAAATTGCGTACGTACTCGAAGTTATCTTCCGAAATGATAATATTATATCACCTGAAAGCACTGTCATTGCAGATTAGACGAAATAACACGAACATTGAACTAAGCAATACACTTTAGCGTACACTCGCATAATAATGTGTACATTTGAAGCTTGGCATAAAGATACAAAATATTGTCTTGATATAATTTATATTGGTTATCCTCAATATGGACCTGTCACTATAAAAATCAAATCTTAAATAAACCGCTTGAACGTACCCAATACAAGTAAACATATTGTTTACCGAAAATGAAAATGACATTCCACTTATTTTATCAGATTAGATAGCTAAGCTTACGACGGTGACGCCGCCGTGAGATGTGTACCTTACTATGACTACCGGTACTTTACATCAAGACCTTCCTGCCGGTCAACATTCCCTTTATAGCGAATATTAAATAATATAAATAATCAACTGCTCAGATAACAATTGCTGTAAACAATGTTAGAATTACGAAAGTGACGTCACAAGAGAGTCAATGAAGAAGTTTGATAAGCGGTCGTTAGCCTGCCAACGCGATAGCGCGGTCTCAGCGATATGCACTGGATACGCCAATTGCGATTGTGCTCGGCCAGCGGCCACGTGGGCGCCCACGGGGACCACCATGCATTTACACTTTGACATTAGAGGATGAGTGGTTGTTCTGCCTCTGCTTATCGATCTCCTTATCGCCGGCAGCCGATTATAATCGCTGGTATTGTGAGACCACCCTGCAGGTATATGAAATTTTGTTTTGTATCCTTTTGTTGTGTACAACTATTTTGTTAGTTAATACTTTAAAGAAATTTCGTAGATTTTTTTAAAATTTATAACTTGTCTGTGTGATTATGAAATAAACATTATTAACGTTAAACCTTACGGTAAGAAAAATTGCATACTGCCCACAACTATCATTATATCATTAAGTAATAGTAACATTATCTATATGCATGTGACTTTTAGACGTCAGACGAGCCCAAAATAATATAATTGAAAGAAAAATTGGTAGTTAGATCGTTTGAATTGAAGTTGTTTGTGCACCAAATACTCGTGGCAAATATATCTAATTTCTAGATAGCGGTTTAAATTATCAGCAGATATTCTATGTAATGATGACGAACTTGATCCATGATAAAACTTTCATAAATGATAATGTTTGTCTACGAATGTTAAGGTTAAATCCATTTACCATATACATACATATAATCTTTATCGCGCACACATTTATTTTGCGCAAGTCATACGAATTAGATAGATACGACAATAGAATCACGACATCTATCCCCCTTATACTTAACAGCCCTTCTAAATTTAAACTAATTTAATTGTTACTCTTAGTTATTATTACTATTAAGGATTCATGTTACTATATGAAAAAATATTTATGAAAGCAATAAATTGTCTACATATCTTAAAATACCGTGTAACGTCTAAAATAACCCCAACGATCCCACTGTGCCTCTTCTGAAATCGTCTCCGAACACTTTCCAATTTCTCAAATTGTCGAAGTTTGGCAACAACACTGCGCGCGCGCAGCATGTTGATGTAAAAACATTACGAGCGTCCGCGGCAAACAGACAGAAATACCCGCCCGAAAGGATCCACCGATCTAACAATGTCAACAACCTCGGGGAAATCGGACTGCAATCAAATTCTTTATGTGGGAACAAAATTAGAAAAAAGATTTTCTCTTTGCTTAAATTAGTTATGGTGTTCAATGTCAACAACTTATTAAGTAAACATAATAGATTGAAAGCCTATAGTGTAAATAATACCAAGTATCACGTTAGGTTTATAAATACATAATTAATATAGAATGAGTTTTACCAGGTTCGTCACTCACGCAAGAGTTAGGGCAATTAAACATTTTGAATTGTCATTTCAGTGTGAGTAATGAATTTTGTATTTAAATTGATTCTAATTTTTCAGCTATTTGTTACAAGTTGAGGACTTTATTAATTAGCATATGCAAAGTTGCATTGATTTTATGAAGAAGAATGGTAGGTATTATATTACTTACATGAAAATACTTTAATTTTCATATTTTTGAAGCAATTTAATTGGATTGAACAAATGAACTTGCTTGTTCATATCTTATGCTGATTAGTTTTCAACAAAGACAAGTTCTATTTTCATCTTATTTTGGCAGAACATAATTGACATAACTAGCTGATAACCCGGTTAAAATGTCATGGGTCCATCACAACACTCTGGCACGAGGTAAATAGGTGAAAGATAGGACCATTCCGTACATATTTTAGAAACAGACGAGAACGACTATAACGACAGCTCTTTGACATAATGATACTGCCTCTTTGTCTATTTGCTTGCCCATTTAATATCTGAGTAGGTACACCATACACCGAAGGTAGGTAACATTAGGAATGTGTATTCCGTCTGGGAAATAAGTAAAAAGATACAAATATGTACTTCAAGAAAGGATTTGTTTGCGAGTGACTCAATGTCAACAACCTGACGGGCCACTCCGAATATAGACAAACTGTTACACGCTCATTTCAATGGCCATTTAAATAACAAATTGAGGAAACCGTAAAATATCTGCTTACAGGATGATTGGTCTCTACATACATAAATGCTCTTTGAGTATCAACGTGCTTCGTTTTTGTAAAATCAATGTTTTCCAGATATTACATCAGCTAATTTAATTTGTAGTTGTGTTTGAACACTCTAGGCGTAGTTGCTCGTTAGAGATATTTTTTTATTTTACGATATCATGTACTTATCAAATATAATTGATGGAAATACATTAGTACTGGTCCGAAACCTGACAAGAGCTTAAAGGGAGAAATCATGTGTTGTATTGGTAACCTGTATTTAATTAAAAATACAGTTGTGAATTTCATATTTTGAAAGGAATGTTGCTTGATTTGAACACCTTAAGACTGAGAACTACCTATAACACACGGTACACACGTACATATCAAGAACGTAATTGCGTTACTTACTCGTGCTTCAACTTTGAAAGTGATATTATTGGAAGATAAACCTTGATTCCCGTTAGTTTAAATGTAAAAAGTAATTATTAAACGTAGATTTGAGAAACGCTCCAAATCGGATCAAAAACATACTTACGCATGTATGCTCTATAGATACAAGCTTATGTTCTGGCGAAACTTTCCTATGAAATCTTGTAGATAGGTATATAGTGTAAAGTTGTTTTAATTAAACGGCCCATAATGAATTTTTACTGCCCACAAGAACGAGTTGGGAGATGAAAACAAAATGTGGAAACGCGCAAAGGTCGAGTAGCGGTCGTCCAAACGACTTGCAGCCTCACACAATGCCATCAGCAAACATTGGTGCATTTGTCTTGTGGATCAGTGAACAATATAAATGTAACGTAAATAACTTGCGTAATATGGAATAATTTTTAAATTAGATACCTATTGTTGATTTTGTGCAATGACGTGTACGACCAATGGTAGCGGCTGATTTGTAAAAAGATATGAACCGCGTTAATTGAACAAAATAGCAGTTAAAAATGGATTTATTCTTTATAATTTGTTTTGGAAGTCAAACGAAAAATTGGACATTGTACCAGCAGGTCAGAAAACGTCACAACTCACATTCTTAGAATAATGCATGAATTAACCAAAGAAAAACTTAATATTCAATACTTTTTGCGGTAATGGCAGAAAACACATACACACTGATATGAGATAAAGAAATTCATGTGAAAGTGCGATAAATACTTATCAATACGATCATCCTAATTTTGTAATGTGTGTCATCTCTATCTTATCAATATCATAACTATTTGCATTAAATTACCTATATCGCCTACCTAATTATCATTTATGCATTTATACACCTTTGTTTCTTGTTACGATAACAACATTTTACTTTTCAATCAAGGCAATACAGATACAAATATACGACAGAGCAAGTAAAATAAAAATGCTTGTAAAATCTAGGTACGTTGTTGTTCTAGCCACGTCGAACAATACTGATTTTACTTCAAAACTATTTGCTTTCTTACATACATGTTATCATTTATTGAATACGTGCAAACACAATATAACCGGTGAAGATACTTAAAATAAATAATTTTACTATACCTCTACATTGTTGGTTAAAAATAAATATAAAATGAAGTGCTGAAATAGAAAACTAATATTTATACAAATGAAAGTACTACAATGGGAATTGCATTGAATTTTGTGTGAGTAATTTGTAATACCTTTCTGTCGTTTCGAGGTGATTCAGAATGTAATAATGTTTGATATTCTTCATTCAGCTTATATTGTAAGGATATTTATTTCACTTTGTGTACCGAAATACAAAGCACGTGTCTAGAAAATCCCGTTTAGGACGAATGTAAATATAGGCGTCACGCGCAGCCGCGTCGCGCCCGCAAGCGCCTGACGAGGACAGACTACTACGTAGAAGGGCGAGGTGAAAATGAAGATGCAATTTAGATGCACACAAAGACTACGAAATGATTGAATAAATAAGAATTAGCTACACAACGTATAAAGATACATGAAGTTTTTCCTGTGATAGAACTTCAGCATTTGTGCAAAGGCAAGTAATTGACGAGGTAATTCATATACGAGTAAATGTTTGTATGATACTCTACCTACCTAAAGGAGTAGAAACGCACTCAGACACGGGACAATATACAGTAGTAACTTTATATAGATAGACTTTATGTTTGTTTATTATTTAATCTGCAGTACTTATGACGCACGCACATAGCGTTCAATAGATAGGAAAACGTTGATGCACCGGCTTTCACGCAATAAATGGAGCTTCATTTTCAAAAACCAAACCTATTCTTGTAATTATTATAGTTAATTGCAAAAAAGACTTTCTTAATAATTCTCACAATGAAGTGCAAAATAAAGAAAACAACAAAAATAACAACAAGACACGAATAAACAAACTGCAAAGGATATTATAGCTACAAGTTATCTGTAATTCGCAATGCTCCGTGACGAAAGTTTGCCACTCGCCACTTTATTTAAAGAATACGCGATAACCGTAATGATTGACAACTCTTATCGTAAAACAACATTTTGTTATGGTTCGATGTCTACATGGATGATAAAAATATGCAATTAACTAGTTTAATCTTTATGTTGATTGCAGCGTAATCGCGCATGATATGTGCATCAACAACTGTGTTAGATAAAACGTAAATATAAGATAAAAAAAATAAGTTAAAGTTATACGGGTTTCCAGTTTTCAGTTTCCTGCTACGATGTATGTAAACAGTAGAGGTACAAAAATTTTAAAAAACCGAGATAATGCGTTTCAGTCACACGCCCTCAAGATTCCAGGCCTTACTTAGTAGGTATATAAATGACATCCTAAATGTACAATAGACCTTATTTTTTTTTATGTTTTCGGTATACATCGATTTTCCTTGGAAAATGTTTGAAGATTAACCGCCATATTTGTCATTTATTCTATCACCAGTAAATACCTATTTATAATATGTGTAGTAGAAAATGTTGATTATAGAATAATTTTATTAATAATTGATTTATAATCAATCATGCTTCGCGAAAGTATACTAGTACAGAAAAGTGCCGTGTGTATTGATGTGGAGTATAGACGTTGATTGTCAGCGCGCGACCGGTTTCGAAGAAAACTCATTGAGCTTTCACAACGACACATTTGGCCGGGTTTCCAATAAAGAATTTCATAAAGCTATCTGTGTAGCTGTGGTAATTCATAGCTCTTGTTAACGAGAAAGATAAAAGAAAAAAAAATTTTAATCAGTGTCACATAGCAAAAGAAAATTAAATAAAAAAAGAAACTAATCAATTTTAAAGTGACACCATAAAGACTCGACATAATATCATTTATGATTCTTGACACTGATCTAACGATGAGTAGATGCGTAACATTAACTAATACTGGCGCATTTAACATAGTCTTAGTAAGTTTTTGTCCAGATATCCTTACTAATATTATAAATGCGAAAGTAACTCTGTCTGTCTGTCTGTCTGTCTGTCTGTCTGTCTGTTACGCTTTCACGCATAAAGTACTGAACCGATTTAAACGAAATTTGGTACAGACATAGTCCAGAGTCTAGAAACGGTTATAGGCTACTTTTTAACCGACTGCGCTAGAAAGAAGTAATGTTTTAGCCGTTAAACATCTCTAAGCGGACGAAGTTGTCACAGCCACTGGACGGATCGAGATGAAATTTAGCATGCAGGTAGATGTTATGACGTAGGCATCCGTTAGGACAGGATTTCCCGAAATTCCCACGGGAACGGGAAATAACGGGAAAATCCTTTTGTATGAAAAATACTAACCGCATAAGTTAGACGCTTGAAATTTGACATGCAGGTACATTAATAAATTAAAAGCTTAGTTGCAACAGGATATTGTAAAATTCCCACGGGAACGGGAGTAATAGGAAAAAAACTTTTGTATGAAAAAATCTAAACCGCGATATAGACGATTGAGATTTGGCATGCAGGTACCCTAATGAACGTTAAGCTCACTTCCAACGCGATATTACAAAATTCCCATGGGAACGGGAGTTATTGGGAAATAACTTCTGTATGTAAAATCCCTTACGGGGTTGAAATATATTATATAGAGATAGAGATATACCCGAAGCGAAGCGAGGGCGGGTCGCTAGTTACACATAAATGAGTCTCCCCAATGTCAGTATTTAAAAACATATCGGTTAATACACTGGTCACTTCGATTGGATAGTGTTTTGTTTTAGGTGTTCCGTGCAGGTTTATTATAGCAGGCATATTCTGACTCATGCAAAGTATTGTATTTATTGTTTCAGTAAATTATTCGTTGTGCCTGTCTTAAATGCCATAAATTAATTTAAAAGAAACATGTTCTCTTTCAATAAAGCATCTGGCTCCCTACAAATTGAACATGATTGGAAATCATTCGGTAAAATTGAAGGCGAATAAATCAAATTTGAATTGACCAGTGGCTTGTATCACTAAAGCGGTTATTTGAATGTTTGAACACTGCTCGATCGACGCCAATGATTACACTCAGGCGCACTTGTTGAGTGTCGACTTTCTGTTTTGTTTATAAACTGGCTGTCACTTGACCGATGCAATGAATGCAAGCGTAAAAAATGTTCATTGCAATTCGAAATTGAAAAACGGCTTAAGATTTTTTTATTAAACAACTTTTTGTTGAAACACTCTTTAAATAAGATTCGAGTACTTTCATGCTGGGTAATTTTGTGTAAACTACTTACATAAATAGGTACTTAAGGAAATAAGAGATGTAATAACACAATGTGTATTTTTAATAGGTATGTATGCATATGCTGGTATTTATCTTTGTAGCGGATATTTTATTCTTTAGCGGTCAGTTTGAAGAAAATGACGTGCCTATCCCAGACGCGTGATGCAGAATTCATCAACATTTTATTTTATCACAGCGTCGAACGACGGTATAAATCAAAATGCAGCAATAACCGCCGTCAATACAAACAGCGAGCTTTGAAAGGGGCAGTTTATACAGCCATAAAATAATTTAACGTTATTTTGCTGTGGCATGCGGGTTTATGTCCGATTTCCTCGGAAAGTGCGTCAGGAGTCTGCAGCGTGTGGGCGATGTGATGTAACATGATGAGCATAGCTCGGAACAGGTCCTGTACCGTGGCCCGAGCACAAAAGGCCGCCCTTCACGGCTAAGGCGCCGAGATTTGCGAATGTTACGGAAGTTGTTTCAGTCTACACGTAAAGCGGTATAATATACTCATTGAGTATTTTATTTTTAGCTGTCTCTCACTCTTGTTTGGTTTTTCTCATAATGTTGGTTCGACGTTGCAATGAGTCAATCTTTTTCCGTCCGTTGTTTGAAACGAACTTACAAGGTTATAATTGGATTATAGTTTTAGTTTTTCATTCCAATTAACGAATTTCAATGTTACTTTCCAAACATTCGACCAGCAACCGTTTAATCGATTCCAGAAAGTTACAGACATTTTCTTTGATATGCCAATAACAGTAACCGCTGCAATTGGCCGACGGCACAATCGATTAAAGAGGACAAAACATTAAATCTTTGCATTGAGTTCTCACAATGAAACAGCCAACAGAGTAAATAAAGGACCGTATCGGGCCAACGCCCGGCACTACTGAGGCCCATAAATTGCATAAATCACACGAGAAATTCATATCAATTCGTTGCGATGCACGCAAGCGCAGCGGTAACTCGACTCTGCGAGCTTTATGCGAAATAAATCGACATTTACTTTAACCAGAGTTACCATAAAGTATATTTTGTTGCATTTTCTATGGGCCTTAAAGTTTTTAACAAAATCATATTTAACATCTTAGCACAATGTCTGGGTAATTTCCTTCAATATGAGAATGTGTTTACTTAATCGCGTACTTTCCAATGTAGTTTTGTTTAAGTTTAGTTTATGCCATTGTACTTGTGAGCATAAAAAAAAATTCTTTCTTTCTATATCTATTATTCCGTGTTCTCTCAAGATGACAAAGTTATGTAAGAGTATTTAGCGGATTCAACATTATGGAATGAGGTATAGACTTGATTACGCCGTGCATAGGTTCCTCCACTTTCCCTGCACACATCCTTTCTATACTAATATTATAAAGAGGAAAGATTTGTATTTTTGTATGTTTGTAATGAATAAACTCAAAAACTACTGGACCGATTGCAATAATTTTTTCACCATTAGAAAGCTGCATTATTCAGAAGTAACATAGGCTATATTATATTGTTTTTAAAATTAGGGATCCTTACTAAAACTCCAATAATGTAACCCAAGGTGTAAAAAAATGTCCTAAAAAATTACTTACGTCGCGTACGCTGCGAAAACTATTGATGATAGAATAAAACCATTTACTACGACTTTGCAGAACTTTCCATTATCTACAAAAAGTGTCGCGACAGCATATGTCCAAATATTATAGTTATGTCACAGTAAGCGGTTTTTTATTCTAAAAATGTAATTTATATGTCGCCGCTTGAAAAGGCTCTTTATTTGTACCTTGGTATTAATCCTCATCAAAATAAATTTCTTTATATTCAAGATGGCTTCAGTAGGTACCTTTAAATAACTTTTTGAATTATTCAATTCGGACATTTCTTTAGGAAGATATCACGAATTTAAAAATGCAAGTATTAGAAAAAAGTCGCGTTGTTGCCACTTTGATTTTAACTTGAAGGAATTTTGAATTCGCTTTAAATTCGTTTCGTAGGTAAATAAGTACCTGATAATAAATATTATATTTTAATGTAATATTTTATATAGAGATAGAGGTATACCGAAGCGAAGCGAGGGCGGGTCGTATTTTATAAATCGCTGCATACACTGAAAGACAGCACCTGACAAGTGTATAACGCGTGCCCAGCCGCCCTCGTGGCGCGACACGATAAATTGGACTATTTTTATCGTCGTGACACTCATTCTACATAAATAAGCAATGATAACGTAATGTGCCCTGCTTAATAATGACACGAGTGTCTTTCCATTACACTATTATGTTAACCCCTGCGTAATACGTAATACCTAACTGCGGGGAGGCATATTTGCGCCATTAAAATGTTGTTTATCTGCCTAGATATCTTCGAGTATGAGTACTCAAACGTAAGTAAACTACGATAAGCCAATATGAGATGAGTAAATGAACTATTAAATTCTCAACTCAATTTAAGTTAAATAAAACTAAAATAACCAAATTGTGGGCATATTTAATTAATTTCATCAATTATTTGAACTTACAAGTAACTGAAATCAGTGGATTTGCACTGAAAACTAAAGCTTTACTATTTATCAATGAAAAACTGACGTTATTGTTAACTACTCAATAAATTGATACCTTATGATAACGAAAACAACGTGATTTACTATCCTTGACCTTGAAGGTTCACTAATCTGCAAATAGTTACCTACTTCAGGAGGGCAACGACCGCGCACCTGTTACTCCAATAAAATAGACAACACATTATCATTGTATTCTTATGAATATTTATTCAGTCAAATATTTAGTATCGTGGTGAGCAATTATTATGGTTGATTTAATAACAGGTGAGGTATAAAATAAACAACTATCTTGAGCATAACAGTAACAAGACGTCAGATAACAAATTGCTTGCAATTTAAATACCCACCACTTTTAATTTGCTAAGCAACCCTATTATCTACTGCCTATTAGACTATGTGATCAATTCCTTTTACGGTCGCAGACTGACAATTTCATTATAATAAATAAAAACTATCACCAGAGTGATTGCGGTGTGCTGCAAAAAGCACCGCCCCCCAATTACAGCAGGATGCAAGAAGGACAGTGCCTGCCTCCCCCCGCATTACCCCGTCCATGGACACCATCATTATAGGCCCATGGACCATAACTCATGGCCTAGTGCCGCCCAGGTTTTGCGCATAATCACCCGGACGCCTACGTTCGACTGATAATTTCAACGGGATTTAGAATATTAGAATATTTATTTATTTGCAACATGTTCTTAACCTAGGTACAAAAACATGACCCTGTAAGGGTGTGTGCAAAACTTACATAACTAACTTAGCTTATACTTACAAATTTTAAAAGAAAAAAATAATTAAATATCTTATAAATATCATAAAATATAGGGCAACAACATAAATCTTAATAATTTAAGTTGTATTAAGCAACTGCAATTTTTATACAATAAAAATATTTATACATTTACAAAATGTGTTTAAGTATACTGTTAAAAATATGTTATGTTTACTGTAATTATGTGTGTGTCAAATTGCATATATAAATCAATAGGATAAAAATAGATATTTAAATTTCTACGACTTTATCCTGCATATATTCTTCTATAGTATAATATGTTTTACAGATGAGAAATGATTGGAGTTTGCGGTAGAATACTTTTATGTGGGTTTCGCTTTTGAGAGAATTTGGAAGTTTGTTATAAATTTTTATGCTACGGTATTTTGGACTATTTCTATACATTTCTATTAGGGGTGTAGGGAGAGCAAGATTAAATGGTTGTCGTGGGTTTTTGTCGTATTCATACAGATTGATGTTCTTTTTTACAAAAGTGGCTGTTTCCAGTATGTAAATGCTAGTGAGAGTGAGTAGGTGTTCTTTGGCGAAGTGCGGTCGGCAACTAGTCCTCTGCGGTATGTTGACAAGTATGCGGAGGCATTTCTTTTGGACGATGAAGAGGTCTTTGGCATCAGTGCTGTGGCCCCATAGCATGATTCCGTATCTTAGCCACGCATATGCATACGCATAATAGGCGGATAATGCACACTCTTTACTGCTATTTATTTTTAATACGCTTAAGGCGTAGATAAATTGTGATAATTTTGTTTTTGTCAGCTCTACATGTTTCTTCCAGTTAATATGCGAGTCTAGAGTTATTCCTAAAAGTTTAAATTCATCAACTTCCTGTACATTTATTATTTGAGTTACTGGTGTTAAATCGATTTGTGGTTTCTGGTGCGGTTTAAATTGTATAAGCTTGGTTTTGTTATTGTTAATGTGTAGGTTATGGTCTTGAAGCCAAAGTTGAACTGTGTTGTAAGTGTTTAGGATCATATCGGATGTAAACGTGTTGTTTGGTATCTTGAAGAGCAAAGAAATATCGTCGGCAAAGAGGACACATAAGGGATGACAAACTGAAGGAAGATCATTAATATATATTAGGAAAAGGATGCAACCCAGTACACTGCCCTGGGGGATGGACCAGTTGGTGGTGATGAAGTCGGAACGCACGGTTCGGAGCGCGCGCGTCGTCGAGATGCTCGAGCTGCACGCACTGGCGCCGGTCGGCGAGGTAGGAGCGCAGCCACTCGTGCGCGTCGCCCCGGACGCCTACCCCGCTCAGCTTGTCGAGGAGGATTGCGTGCGACACCATATCGTACGCTTTGCTCATGTCAAGCAGGAGCCCCACAGCGTAACTTTTGTCTCTGATGTAGGTGAGAATTTCTTGTACGTACGTGTATAAGGCGTGGATTGTTGAGCGTTTTCTCCGGAAACCAAACTGATTTGCGTGCAAAATGTGAAATTTTTCTAGAAAACTGCATAAACGATTAGCCATTGCTTTTTCATATACTTTGGAAAATGCTGGAAGGATGGATATGGGTCTATATTGACTAGGATCTGATGCTTTTCCACGTTTCTTGAGAATAGGTTTTATAATGGCTATTTTTAACTTGCATGGAAAAGTTTTTTCAAAAAAAGATTGATTGATTAACTTAGTTAATGGAGGTGTTAGTTCTTTAGAGCAGGCTTTGATTAGAGTTGGGGGTATCTCATCCACACCACAGCTGCGTTTATTTGGGAGGGTGCGGATGATGTTCATTATTTCTTCCTCAGTGACGGGCTGTAAGAACATTGAGTTTAGTGCGGGGGATAGCACCGGGCGGCCGGGGGGTGCCAGCGCGCCGACGGTGCTCGGGGGCTGGCCGACGCTGGTGAAGTACTCGTTGAAGGTTTTAGCAACGACGGCAGGACATTGTACAATACCCGTATCTGTGTTTAGTTTTATGTTTTCAGTGTGTTTGACTTTGGGTTTTGATGTAACTCTCTTAATTATATCCCACATTTTTTTGGTTTTGTTATCAGCGCTTTTCATTTCCTGGATGTGAACGATCTTTTTTGATAGTTTTATACATTTTTTTAGTGTTTTTGAGTACATGTTATAATGTTTTGTGATATTTTCATTATTTGATTTGTTTACAATTATTTTAAGACGTCTTTTGCTTTTACATGAAATTTTCAGTCCTTTTGTTAACCATGTTTTGTTGATTTTTTCTGTTAGTTTAATATGTTTTATAGGAATCGCAGTATCGAGACATTTTTTCATTTCATGATCAAAGATATTATAATTAGTGTTAGTATTGTTGTTTTCATTCAAAAGATTTTCCCATTGAATTTGGTTAAGGAGTGCTTTAAATTTGATTATATTTTTTTCTTTATTTATTAATCTTATTTCTTTATGTAAAGGGTGTATGTGTGTAAAATTTGTAAGTGTAAAGCTATATGTTAAACATTTGTGATCAGAGATTCCTTCATCTTCAGTGGTAAGTGTATATATTTTATTATTAGTGAATATGAGGTCAATACAGGTTGAACTGGTGGCTGTTTCTCTGGTTGGTGTATTAACAATCTGGTGTAAATTATATTCAAACATTATTTGTAGGAGTCGTTTGTATTCGTTGGAGGTAGAAGTTGCGTTTATATTAAAATCACCTCCTATAATAATATGCTTCATATAATAATGTGATTTTTAATTTACTTAGTAGTGTTTGGAGAAAGTTGAAGAAGGTTTCAATACTACGATTGGCCCTATAGACACTTATCAATAATAAATTGGGTGGTAGCTCTAATGCACAACATTCTACAACGTATTCAATAGATAGTTGAGTGAGGTCTGAACGGGCAGTGAAGCTGGTGCCGGCGGGCAGCAGCAGCGCCACGCCGCCGCCGCGCCGCTGGCGCCGGCAGAAGGCCGCCGCGATCTCGTAGCCGGCGACATGCACGTAGGGCAGCTGCTCTTCACTGATCCATGTTTCACTCAAAAATACGGCTTGATATTGTTTTTCATCTAGCAGACTTTCTATTATACTTATTTTATTTTTTATGCTCTGGACATTCTGTATCATAAAGTTAAATTTAGTTCCGAAAGGAATGGTTATTTTTGTTTAGGTTTCTATTACTTTGTTTGTCAGTTACAGTATTACTAATATCATGGTTAATGTTCGTGTTTTGTGTTTGCTGAGTATCGCTCATAAATTCTTTACCATCTATCAGGAGCCTATTGTTTTTTATAACAGCATGATGTCCGTTTTTCCGGGCTTCCTGAAGCAACTTGCCTAATTTATTCCTTTTTTGAAGTGCCTCATCCTCTAAGAAATTTGCAATAGCTAGTCCCGTATGCTTAAAAAAATGTTTATTTTGTAGAGCTTGGGTAGTCATTCTTTTACTAAGTAGTTCTATAACTACCGGTCGGCGGTAACCTTTCTTTCCCAATCTACTGAGGCCTTCAATGTATCCTTCTAGATTCATCTGTAGGAATTCTGCAAAGATATTAAGCACACGGTCATACAAGTCATTTTCAGTTTCCCATCTAAGTTCTTCCAGACCGTACAGTACCAGTTTTTTGCTGTTGTCGATAGACATCTGTGTTATTGGATTTTTTATGATAGGTTCACTGGAATTTTGCTGACTTTTTATGTCATTTATATTTTTCCGTACGTTTTTGCATTCCTTTTTTAGATCATATATTTTCTTATTCAGATATTCTACTTGTTCATTAAATTTTCCTTGTTCTGCATTAATATTTTCTAATTGTTGGGTAATTTCAGTGCTGTAGCTAGTAATAGCGTTTTGTATTTCTTCCATTATTATAGGTTTGAGTTCTGATTTAAATAAAGCAAGTAATTTTCTCTCAATATTTTCTAATTTTTCATCTAATAATTTACTAATCTGGCTGAGAGTAATCAACTGTGATGTCGAATTGTGGCTGGTACTTGTGTTGGCATTTTGCGTGTCACCTAGTATGCTCTCATCATTGTTTAGTCGGTCATCCAGAGACGAATCGTCGCTTTCTAAGACGATCGCAGGTCTTTTTTGCTGGGTTGTATTTGAGCGGTTTGGTAGTGGAATTTTTCCGGTTTTATTGTAGCAGACGTGACATTTCCATTTTTTTCTATTGTCGGGAGTCATCAGATAAAAACGTTTTTCTGAGACATTCGTACATGGAAGATCGTATAAAACCTCACATGTATTACATTTTAAGTATTCATACTTCGGGAGGCGAATCAGGCATACTGAGCACTTTTTTCCCGGAGGTGCCATTTTAATCTCAATTAAATTCAATAATTATGGTGTATGTATATTCAGAAAATCAATCAATTTGATCTATCAGAACGCAGCCTGTAATGAATGTTAGTGTGTTCACTAGATGGCGCTATTTACATTTGTAGTTTCACGGTCGTGTATAACAGCACTACGTTATGACGACGTTATCTGTGGTTCTGCTGGCATCTCTACGCATGCGCGTTTTCGCGCGAAAGAGTTTGTTTATAAATGTTTCAAAAAATTAACGGTGCGTAAAGTTCTTTTTGAGAAATTTTAAGATTACTTGCACTTAAAACACTGGATTGTCAATCTACTTACTATTGTTCGTCGCTTAGGCATGGAAATTGTCAACTACGTATACACTTTTCTGTTAATCACAATAATCGGACATTGAACGGTCACAATGTTTTGTTCGGTCAATACTTCACCAATTTAGTTGCAAACATTAACACTTGGTAATTACAACAATATTTACACTTTACACAAAAAATATATTTAACTTTTAACTGTTTTCTATTTTTAATTGTACATTTATTCGCGAGCTAGTTGTTTACATGACGGTAGCGCCATCTTCACTCCGGATAAGTGATTCAGTTAGCTCCGGGCATGAAGAATCGATAGGAGTTTCGCGACCGATATCCCCTTAACTGTGGCCCTCAAATTACGTTTAAAAATAAGCTGAAATAAAATAAAATCTAAAGAGCAATCATAGTTTCAAAATAAATATACCTTTGTTAGTTCAAATAGTAAAGTTGGAGCGTATAAAATCCCTAAATTTACATTTTGTCACCGACATACCGGCTTTTATACCGTTAAAAATATACTGTTAAACTCTGTCTTTAATAAATTAATGATTAATTATTTAAATCTACATTTTGGAATGAAAGTACCTTTTATATGCACAAATACTGGTGCATTATAATATTTATACTGCACTGTCTGCTAGTCTTCATTGATATTTGCCGCCCTAATCGAGTGTTTGTAAAAATGATTTGATGTCAACCAAGAACAAGATGAAAATTTAAATATTGTGTAGGCAATTAATGACTTTATAGCTATACCGGTTATGGAAGTTGAGAAGGCAGAGAAATTTTCATAGTATGCCTACATTCAATATTAATGTAATATTATGGTAAATGTCCATGTTTATTCATCGCGCATTTTAATTTAACAACGCTCCGTAGTTACTTAAGGGGTAGGAGGAAAGTAGCATTGATTCAAGAATATAAGAGCGGCAAGTCAAGTAGGGGTAGGTAGGCTTGCATACAAACTTGCAGCCATACTTATGAACATTACGGTCTCGGTGACATTAGCAATTTATATTAAGAATACCGATAGGGTTGTCATTGTAAAAATTTAATTCAATTAAAATAAAAAAGATAAACCTAGGTAGGTATTAATTATAATTGATATCTATTTCTATAGCTACCCGTTTTATAGTCATATGATTATTGGTATGAAGGAAATTAGATGTCAACGCCTTGAAGATCAATAGAAACATCCTGCGCGTGACTTATAAACAAACCAATTGGATAATAAGTGTACATTCACACAGAGAAATATTTGTATTGCTTGTTTTGCGTATTGCCCTCCTTTTGTAATGAAATTATCAGCAATAAAGAGTTGTGAAATTCTGTCGCTAATACGTAACGTTTGCAAATTATAAAATCTATGTACTTAGCGATTAAGAGATGAATCTTATAGTCAATACCAGTTACAAGTAATCACGAATGCATTTTCTACTTGTCACTACAACATTTTCTAGATCAGATTTCTAACTTATTATTTCATAGTTGTACGACAAGGAAATTGCATTTCATAACACGAATATTAAAGCGTGTGATAGATATACCATATTACAGGTCTAACCGGAGAGCCTAACTACATAGACTCTGACACTTTGCATTGAGGAAACAATTTCTGCAGAAAAAGCACCTAACGAAAAGAATTTAACAAAAGATAAATCTTTTTGGAATACATAATTAAACTGAAAAGTCAATGAACACATGAACAACATAGATAAGACTTAATGCTTCAAAATTATCAAGACAAGATACAAATTGAGATACTTAAGTATGAAAGAAAACATCTGTTGATGGTTTCAAATCTGTTGATAAGAAATCTAATTATATCCTCTCATGTTATAATGCACCTTTTTATAAAACAGGTATCAATGTCCTTAAGTTAAAAAAAATCAAAGACTAGATATTGGTGAAAAAAAAGTAAAATACCTTATTCATTAGCACAGGAATCTGCTCCAACGACATCTCCAGCCCGGGGGAACTCATCGCGCCAGACACAGGCACAGTCTATCACACTTGCAGCCCTGCGGCTATGTTTATTTATTTACCGATATTATTTATTAACGAAGACACTTCAGATAACTGTCACTTAATGACGGCGTATTTTTTTTAATTCGTTTATTTTTGTTATTTTTTTATGTTTATATTTTGTTTTTGCGATCGATATATTGAGGGTAGTGTATAGGTGTGTATGATAAGCGCAGTGCGCGGCCGGCCGGCGCTTGCGCAGCGTTCGAATGAGCCGCCGCGCGCCCGGCCGACGCGCCCTGCCCGCGCATCACTACACGACACCAATTTGAGATATTTACTGTACAAACTAATGAACTACTTCATTAACTTTTGTTTATGCACAAACTTAGATAATCCGGCGATCCGGCCGATAGCTGAATGTTACCTAAGGATGGCATATTTCCGATGTTATTTGTGTATAAATACGGTCACGCAGGCGCCGCGTGGCCCGCACGCGCGCCGGGCCTGATGTCTTGGCGCCCTCGCGGCTCAACAACGAGATGTGAGCTAACATTTAATCGCCAAATTTATGAAATCGATGAGTTGCGAAACGAGAAACAGGACTACCATACTCGTATATTTTGCAGTTTTGGCCAGGCTGCTAGCTAAGTAAGTAAAATATCGACTTAATTAAGTACGTAAAAATAATTCTTCATACCTAAACTTGTTATGGAAATTAAACAAATACCTAATTTTATTTCTTTCTCAACTAAGTAATTTGTAAATATCTATCAATGTATTAAGTAGATACCTGCCTATTATTAGAAAGGCAGTAGCAGGAAAGTAGTTGTAAATAATTAAAAATTGAAACACTTTTCGTCTAAACATAAAATAAATGCAAACTTTTAAAATACTTTTTCATACAAGTTCAAACTGGCCTCCGGAAAATTAAACAAAAATAGTGTTGTAGACCGTAGTTCGTGCATTAAGCTACATTCGGAAAAATATAAGGGATTAAGTTATTGTGTAACCCTTTAACTTTGACTTTGACCTCGACCTCATTTTGTCTTAGATTAGTTACATAGTTAATAAGACGTGATAATATGTCTCAAGGGCCATAGATAAATTACAATTATGTAGGTACCAACCTAACATCTTTACTGTATTCATTATTTATGAATAACTTGACTAGAATTAAAATTTGTAAATGATTGCACAAGACGTAAATACTTTACATAATCTACTATGTAACTTATAAGTACATTATATATAAATCTGTTTAACAAACAATAACATTGTGATGTAATAATTAGACTTATATCTGCACTGTAAATTGTTTACATTTTAATAAACTCATTAGTAAATGGTGTAATTTATAAAGTGCGATTTAATTTGTATCTACCTTTTGAAACAACAAACAGTTTAGCTAATCCCATCACAAACTACCTATATAATTACCGAAGTATTTACAACCGTTAAGTTATAAGTTAAAGGATAATTTCTTTAAAAAGTGATTGTTCATCCGTTTACAGTGAATGGTTTCCGCTAATTTTGTGACCAACAAAAATAATCGGTAACGTTAGTATTCAGTAAAATGATAAACAAGAGTTTACAACAATGTACTCCCCTACAGTACAAAAAAAAATTAAGCTTGACAAGTAAAGAAAATGTAAATACGTATTTTTTATGCTATACATTTATGGGTGAAATTGTACACAGGCTTTACTCCAATTTACTACTTCAATCTGGTTTATACTTTATTTCTAATCGCAGCCGATTATTTATACAAATTATGTATAAATAAATAAATCGAAGTCAAGATTGGAATCATACTTATTACGTCGTAGCAGTGAACTGTATACATTTTAGATGAGTAGAAAATTTTAAAGAAATGACCGTTATGATTTTTTGTGAAAGCAGATGAAGTTATCAAGAAAATTAAAATATTTAGTTAAGTACAGTAAGTATTTTGAAATATATTTATAAAGGTAACCTAAACCTACTAATCTACTGCTTATTTAAATAAATGGATTTTAAACAGTAGAAAACGTGCACATGGTAATATATTAAGTTATCAATATCAAAAGTATTTGTAATGTGTTTGAAAGGATTTTATCCCGCAAAAATCCAATGCGACATTGAAAGGCGCCATTGTTCAATTAATATCATTATTTCACGTACATTGGACACATGTTATGTTGTTTTTCGCACTCATAACTGGAGAAAAATAAGGGTTCAGTAGGTAAACACCGTCTGGCAGTTCATAGGGAAAATTATGTTCCCTACTTACATGTCTAGTGTCATATGCGTAGGGTCCTACGTGCACAAAATGTAATTAAAGTTATCTTGGGTGATATTAAAAGTCGTCGGTGGTCGAAACGTTGCCTGTTAGTGTTGCGAGGCGACAAGCCGCTTTCCCGGCGATAATCGCACGTCGTATTTATAGCACCGAGTGCAACGCACCAAGACCGGCCTTCCTAACGCACGCAGGACGATGGAAAATAGATACAATTCAAGTTGAGACAGTTTCCGATAGACTGTTGCCGACCATGCGCCCTGTAATAGACTCAAACCGTCGGAGATCTACACAATTACGTTTTAATCATACCTACCAAATTATACGAGATTAAACTGTAAAATTTTAAATAAATAAATAAATATCTGGGACATTTTCACACACGGTCATCTGACCCCAAACTAAGCAGAGCTTGTACTATGGGCGTCAGAGACTGATATACATACATACATATTTATAAATACATACTTAAATACATAATCACACCCAGACACGGAACAAACACCGATGTTCATCACACAAATATTTGTCCCGAGTGGGAATCGAACCCACGACTCTCGGAACCGCCAGCCAGGGTCACTAACCACTGTTCCACCGAGTCAGTCAAAATTTCAAACACTTGAAGTCTGTAGAGTAAGTACCTCTGGGCCCCTTTATTCTAGTCTTATGACGTGCGGATTCGGAAATTTAAGTCTACGTCACTTGTCAATCGTTTGTGGATAAGAATGAACATTTTTGAATTCGAATAATCCATCCAACCATAAAAGGTTGTAATTACAGACGAATGCTGCAATATCAAAATCAATATTGTGTAATCTTAATAACAGTATCTTAAAAAATTACTTTAGCAATAGATTATTGAGAGCAGTAGATTGTCAAGTACCTACTACACTTAAATTAGGATAGCGTTTGCTTATAATTATATCTATTTCAATACATTAACGTAAATCAGATAATCGTATAAGAAATTGCAAATAAACTAACAAAGTAAAAGTTATTCGTTGCAGAAAATTTATATTTATGTAGGTAAGTATTTTTTGTGGATGGAAGAGATGTGTGTATTTTATCGATCTTTTGCTAGCTTAACATGTCTAGTCGATTACTTACGAAGATTTAGACTTTAATCAAATAACACGCGGAGTTTAACGAATCATGTCTCACAGTGTTAGACTTTTTGCATCCCACCTCCTTGCAAGGTGAAGGAAGTCTTCTTGTCAAAGCCGGAAGCAGTAAGTGAACCTATTACTGCATATCTATTCGATGTAAATGTTCCTGCAAGTGTGTCAGTATGATTTGGGCGTGCGTCGGCGCAGCCGTGGCAGCCGCCATCGATCACTAAAAATATTCATTGGATCCGAACACGCCCGGCCCTACTTGACTACAATGAGCGCTAAATAATTGGTTTTTAAAGTGCACCCATTGAGAATTGTAATATGTTTTTAATGGTATCTTGTGAGAAATGGATATATGTTTTGATTTTAAGTTCGAGTTTACTGTTTAAACTGAATATGTCCGGGATGTTTTACCATTTCCTTATGTTGCAAGCGCCACGATCACGGGTCAACAATTTGAGTAATACTATCCACAAGATGACTTAAACATTGAAGTCGGTAGAAAAGTACAGTTTCACATTACTATGAGTTGTCTTTCATAAAATTAATATTATGAATCATAATGCAAAAGTAAAGCGTTAGGTATAATACCTGAGAAGACAATACCGGCATGCATAAAAGTAGCCATTTGAACATGTAAATGCATCCGTTTACGGGCATCGTTTAAGCTGTTATTACAGAGTTGCAAAGGTCAGTAAAATCGTGAACATTTCCCTAATGCTGTCACCCCGGGTGTGCACCGCCTTATAAGCGTGCAATAAGGAGAGAAGCGTGATCAATCTGCACGGAACAGACATAAGCCTACATTTAATACCTAAAAGTCACTAAAACATCTCGTACCTTGCATTTTTAAGGCACTAAATAATTCCGTTCCATATTGCTCTTTTTTTCCTAACTGACATACGGTGATGGCTTGGAGTAGCCTCGTGATCTCACCGGACTTGCGGGGGAGCGGATGGCTCTCACCCCTAAAGCGGTGGGCTCTCACAAGAACGTAGTTTAAACGTTTTTATTTTGAATCGGCTTTGCGCATCTACGTTCTTCTAAGCATTCAAATTACGCTTTTCTTTTGAGTTATTAATAACTGTGTATAAAATCTCAATATGCATAAAATTATTCTTAATATACCTAACTAACTGAATGGTGCAATTAACTGTCCGATCGGCACGATACTCTATTAACTATTACTGTTTGATATTTTCAGCAAAGTTTTCCTAAGTAAGCTTTAGTTACAGATATAATAAAATCTTTAAATTATACCTATGTACTCAAAAAGAGGTCATCATAACTTTCCACTGACCTCGCAAACGTTCGCATGCAGCCAAATCAAACAACTGAATTAACTCAAGACACTTGCGTATGAATTTCCGAGAATAAATCCTTAACTTTTCTCCCATTCATCACGGGCGCTTTAGTGGGGTAAATAAGTTAAATGCAGTCCAGTTTAAAGGGAGTAAGAGAAGGTTAACTATCATGTTTACCACGATAGCGTTTTTATTCAATTGTGAATTATTGTTTTCCATAAATCAGGATAATAGGATAGGAGGTGTATGATCGTCCTTATTGTTTTCGAAACTTGTTTTATTTATTTAAGATTTAATGTATCAGAATATGTACTACTAGCGACCCGCCCTCGCTTCGCTTCGGGGATATCTCTATCTCTATGTAATATATTTTAACCCCGTAAGACAAATCTATTTTTTTTAATCTAAAATTATCCTGCTAACTCTCGTTCCCGTAAGAATTTTTGAATATCCTGTTTCACCTAAGCTTTAAGTTTATTATGGTATCTGCATGTCAAATTTACAGCATCTAACTTCAGCGGTTTAGATTTTTCATACAAAAGGATTTTCCCGATTATTCCCGTTCCCGTGAGAATTTCGAGAATTCCTTTCTTAGTGCACCTCTATGGTACCTAAGCTACGTCCGGTCCAAATTTCAAGTGTCTACGTTTAGCCGTTTAGGCTGTGCGTCGATAGGTCAGTCAATCCTAGAATTTGGCAAAGGTCCTTATAAAATTATATTATCTATTCTTCATCAGTATCTGTTATCGCCCTGAAAGAGTATATCATAAAAAATATGTCAAAAACAATGTTTCCGCGAAACGTCAATGACTGAAGAAAATTTGTTTTGACACAATATTCACTCAATAATTCCGGCGAGATGGTGACTGTGATTCGTCTGTCAACACATTTTGAATTTAACAAAATACTCGATAATCCGAAATTTGCGGATATATGTTGTCGACTCGATATCATTATTTTTTGATGTTTTATTATTCATGTAAGGTTTTAATCGAGTCTACCGTACCCCTCGACAAAATTATTAATATAGAAAATTACTTTGGAGCAAACATCTAAATCATTAAAACGATTGTTATGGGTAAACTATAAAAGGTAGACATATGCTCTCGCGGACTTTTTAAAATATAATGTTAAAATGAACAATTCATCCATAGAGCATTTTTGTATAACTTTAACTATATGCCCAGCGCACGCCACGGAAGGCCTCAGAAACGATACTTTCCCCCGTTTTTGAAACATTTTCGGTTACTGCTCCACAACTATAGGACCTAGCGTGATACTATATAGCCTATGTAACTTCTGAATAATGCAGCTTTCTAATGGTGAAAAAATTATTGCAATCGGTCCAGTAGTTTTTGAGTTTATTCATTACAAACATACAAAAATACAAAAATACAAAAATACAAATCTTTCCTCTTTATAATATTTGTAAGCATTATGTTAATAATTTAATGTACTAACCGATAAATTAAAAATATAATATTAAAAAAAACGTTAACAATAACGATTGTTATAAGAGTTTCCGAACATAATCTATGCAATCGGCATTGTTTTGAAAAAAAAGTAAAGCGCGGGAAAATATATACGTTTTGAACGGAACGGAGCTCTGGTTGTATGAGGTGTAAAATATTTGTTTGTAACCGAATTAAAATACTGGTACGTAATCTGGTATTGGCTATTATTTCATGCAAACCTTCTGAAGTATGCTAATACTTCAGAAGTGGGATGCAATAGGAATATTACCCAATATTCCAACCACGTCCATATTCGTTACTTAATGTAATTTAATTAATAACGGATCGGACAGGTATCTAACAAAATAAAAACAAAAGGTGAGTTGAATTATTTATTCTTCATTAGTTGAGTTACGTTGAATAGAAAGTTAGATATATTGAGAGAAACCCATTTAAATTTAACCCATCATGAGAAATAATGTCTGAATGATCTAAGTAAGTGTTAATTGTAATAAATGATAAATAGCACACCAAATAACAATTATGCATGCATGTTTAAGTACCATTCTTTTTATTTAGATTTATATAAAAGTAAATGCTGTGCGCAACTTTTATTGGGATACAGTTTTAAAATGAAGATATGGACCTGTAATTTATTGTAATGTACGAATTGTATTCTGTAGTTGTGCCTTTTAAAAATAAATAAATAAATAGTCTTGTGGTAGTTATTTTTATTCGTATTCGAATAGAAACAAACGGTAATTTTCTCACCCAAACTGATTTCAGATTTAAAATATGTCTGGATATCGTGCGGAACGTATTCATGCCAACGCGGAACGTGATGATGGAGGGACGCCAACGTTGACGAGTCGCAGTCGCAGCCCTAGGAGGAGTGACTCTGCTGCACGGCGCGCGCGACCCTCGAGCTTGAAGTCGTGTTCTTCAAGCCGAGCAGGGTTAAGAGGCCGTACACAGCGGAGGCGTGACGTCTCTGACGGGAGCCCGAGGCGCCGGAGGCGACGCAGAGTGGACTCGCGACGAGATGTCGCAAAAGGATCACGTTCGCGACCCTCGGGGTCACGCTCGCGATCGCGATCCTCGCGCTCACGCTCGCGTTCGGGGTCTGGTGACTCAAGGAGGACAGCAAGGCGCCGGCGACGCAGTCAGGATCGAGAGCTGTCCCGCAACTACGGTAGGAGTCGTGTACGACATCAAAAACGGAGACAGCATGAAACTGTGAGTCAATCTTCATATGATTCGAACAGTGAGGAAAGTTATACAAGTGTAAAAACGAAGCGAAGCACTTCTAAGGTCAGTGCAAATGTGACGTCATGTAATTCTAATGATAATAATCGTAATTTAAGTATTAGCGATTTAATGGATTTGATAAAGTCACTACCCTCGTCGGCGTCCCAAACTCAAAACCATTTTAGTATGTCGACGAATACGGTACCGGAATTTGATCCTGCCAATAAGGAGCAGACGGTTGACTTATGGATTTCTAAGGTAGAAGAATGCGCGGCAATGTATAATTGGTCTGAAATACAATTACTTCATTATGCACTGCCTAAACTGATAGGATTAGCCAAGGTATGGTACCATGGGTTAAACTCTTTAAATCATAATTGGGCGGAATGGAAGGATCTATTAACTAAGCAATTTCCTACTGTTCAAAACTACGCTCAAATGTTACATGAAATGCTAGATAGGAAGGTTAGATATAACGAACCATTAGAGACGTATTATTACCATAAAATTAACCTGCTAAACCGATGTGACATAATAGGAAAAAGAGCGGTAGACTGTCTGATATACGGGTTAGAAGACAAAGGTATGCGATTAGGAGCTCAAGCTGCAAATTATTCTCAACCCGAAGAGTTACTAGCTTACTTCAAATCAATTAAGATAGAGGATACTAAAGATAAATCAAATCGACAACCATTTGTTAGGAGGCGGCTTGATGGTCCAAGCGATAATACATCCAGATCGAGTTCTATACGATGTTTTAATTGTAATGAGGTAGGTCATCCGTCTTTTAAGTGCAACAAGCCATTATTAACGTGCAGTATATGTAAGCGGCTTGGACACCAGAGTACTAATTGTAAACGTCTTCCCAGGAACAGTCATGATTTCAATAAACAAGTAGAAAAGGATAAAATGGTATCTGAAGTTAAGTTAGCAGGTGGCTTAGACAATAAATACGTTCTGCCCATTTTTGTTAACGACAAACCGATGACATGCTATGTGGATCTTGGTAGTCAAAGCACTCTTGTTAGAGTTAGCAATTTTAGGGATTTAAATGTCGCATTTAGCACGGATGATTTGCCAACGCTAAAAGGGTTCGGAAATTCAATCATAGAACCCCTTGGCAAAGCAATTGTTCAAATAAAGGTACAGTCTGTAAGCATATCGGTAGAAGTTTTGATTGTTCCTGATGAATTGTTGAAATATCCTGTTTTATTGGGACATACGTTTACCGAGCATGCTGGGGTTGTTATAGTCAAAACAGATGAACATTTAATTTTCCAACAGTTGCCTAATTTTGATTCTGGAACGAATAAACAAAAGGTAAATTTACTTGTAAATACTGACGTTACTTTAAATTATATTAACATGATACCGATAGAGGTAAATACTAAAAACGACATAAATGTACTTGTGAGAGAATCAGTACGAAATATAGGTACTAGTAGTTATTATGTTATGCCTGGACTGTATACGATTGTGCAAGGTAAGGGTCATATTATGGTAGTTAACTTAAGTTCACAGGAAATTAAATTTAAAAAGGGGCAATTGTTTACTAGAGCTTGTATGATAGATCAAGGGGATTGCTTGAATATTAGCACAGTTGAATGTAATAAAGAGGATGAAATATTGAAACATCTTAAAGCGGAGAGGACTTAAATAATGACGACAGGGCAAGATTGGAAGCGTTGCTGATTGAATACAAGGATTGTTTTTCATTCAGCTTATCTGATTTAGGACTTACCAATCTAACCGAAATGTCTATTCATCTAAATGATACAACGCCTGTCGTATATCGACCTTACAGGCTGGCTTATTCTGAAAGAGATAAAGTTAAGGGAATGATACAGGAAATGTTAGATTCTGGTATTATTGCGGAATCTGATTCTGCTTATGCAAGTCCGATTATTTTAGTGCAGAAAAAGACCGGTGATCAACGACTTTGCATTGATTACCGCGCTTTGAATGCAAAGACAGTCAAAGAACATCATCCTCTACCCAGGATCGAAGATCAAATTGATCAGTTAGGTGGTTTTGAATATTTTATAACGCTAGATTTTGCATCCGGATATTATCAGATCCCTATATCTGAATCATCTCAAGATAAAACGGCTTTTGTCACTCCTGATGGTCAGTACCATTTCAAGGTCATGCCATTTGGTCTGGCTAACGCGCCGTCTACTTTCCAAAAAACTATGAATAAATTACTAAAGGACGTTAAAGACCAAGTACTGGCTTTTATGGATGATATTATAATACCGATCCATAGCATATCCCAGGGGATGGAACGATTAAGGCAAGTACTAGGACTTATTAAGGCAGCGGGGTTGACATTAAAATTATCAAAGTGCACTTTCTTTTCCAAAGAAATCGATTATCTTGGGTTTGAGGTAAGCAGTCAGGAGTTAGGCCGGGTTCAAAAAAAACGGAGGCCGTGGAACATTTTAAGCGACCTACGAACCAGCATGAAGTACGCCAATTTGTAGGTTTAGCTAGTTTCTTCCGTCGGTTTGTTAAAAATTTTGCTATAATTGCTAATCCAATGACAAAATTACTTAAAAAGGATAGCAAATGGGAGTGGGGACCCGAACAAGAAAAATCTTTTACTACTTTAAAATCTGAGTTAGTTAAAAGACCTATTTTGTCGTTGTATGACGTGAAGGCTAATACCCAAATCCATACTGACGCTTGTAAGACAGGTATAGCAGGAATGCTTCTTCAAGAAGATAACGAAGGTAGGTGGCGAGCGGTTGCGTATTACAGTAGACAAACTACTTTAGAAGAGCAAAAGTACCACTCTTTCGAGCTTGAGACCTTGGCCGTTATCGCGTCCCTACAACGGTTTAGAATATACGTTTTGGGTCTCAGGTTCACAATAGTGACCGATTGTAATGCTTTACGTACCACTCTGTCCAAAAGGGATATGATACCTCGTATAGGTAGATGGTGGCTCCAATTGCAGGAGTACGACTGCAGTATTGAATACAGACCGGGCAATCGAATGAGCCACGTGGATGCACTAAGCAGGAATGCTATTCCAATCTCGAACGAACCCGAGCCTGTGTTTGATACTTTAGTAGTAGAGTCCGAAGACTGGTTGACGACAATTCAAGGGGTTGACGAGGAAGTACAGCGGATTAAACGTATATTAGAGGACCCAGAAACGCCTAAAGTTTATGAGACTTACCAAAATTATCAGTTGAAAGGGGGGAAAGTGTATAGAGTTATTGGTGGCCAATTAAAATGGTTAGTTCCAAAAGGGTTTAGATGGCAGTTGCTTAGGAAATGTCATGACGATCTTGGTCATTTTGGGGTAGACAAGACATTAGATAAGTTAAAATCCCTTTATTGGTTCCCCAAGATGAACAAATTCGTTCAAAAGTACGTTCATTCGTGTTTGGAATGTAGTTACCATAAAGTACCAGCAGGAAAAAGGCAAGGAATGCTTCACCCAATTCCAAAAATTGACAAACCCTTCCATACGATACATATGGACCATTTAGGTCCATTTGTTAGAAGTAAAACCGGGAATACATATCTTCTTGTTATTGTTGAAGCGTACACTAAATACATCACTTTACATGCAGTTAAGAACACCAAATCAAAATCGACTATTAAGGTCTTAAACCAATATTTTAGTTTATTCGGAATACCAAGTAGGTTAATCAGTGACAGAGGCACTTCCTTTACGAGTAAAATTTTTAAAGTTTTTATCAATGACCTAGGAATTAAGCATATTCTAAATGCGGTAGCAACACCGCGAGCGAATGGCCAAGTAGAACGATACAATCGTACTATATTGGCTTCACTCGCGGTGAAAAATCATAATTGTAAGGAAAATGAATGGGACACTCACTTGGAAGAGATACAGTTGGGTCTTAATACAACTATCAATAAAGGTATCGGGAAAACTCCAGCTGAAGTGCTATTTGGTACAAGGTTAAGAGCCAAAAGTGAGGGAATTGTAGCTTCACTAATTGACCAAAATGAGTTAGATAGTTCACAAGAAAATTTGGATGCCATAAGGGAGGATGTAAATACAAAAATAAGTGAGGAACAACAGAGGCAAAAAGAGAGATTTGATAAAAATAGGAAGGTTGGTAGAAAATACAAAGAAGGAGATTTAGTTAGGATTGAAAGAGAGATAGGAAGTAATAACGGACAATCAAGAAAGCTATTAGCTAAATTACAAGGTCCATACAGAATCATCAAAGTGTTAGATCACGATAGATTTGTTATTGAGGATACACCCTTAACGCGGAAACAAAATAGGAAGTATGAGGCAGTAGTTGGATTGGATAAAATTCATCCGTGGTTGAGTTTTACTAGAGAAAGCTTAGTAGATTCGGATACAGCGAGCTCAACTGAAGATGATAATGGAACTATTTCGGACAGGGCTGATGATGAAGTTCAGTCTGGGGGCATCTCAAAAGAGATGCCATCAGATGTAGCAAGCGCCGAGGAGAGTAGTGATAGTTAAATGAGTTCACGTGATAATGGTTTCAGTCATGGATATGAATTGACGATGCGTGTTTGTATGCCTTACTTGGTGTGATAGCATAAGCAAAATGGGATTTGAGAATTTATTTTAATAAGTTACTGTTATAATTTTATTGTAGGAAAGCTGCTGATGATTATAATGTTTTGTTCTTCTTCAACGTTCTTTTGTACATAAGTCATGATTGAATTAAATACATTCTTGTGTTTTAAAACAAAATGTGAACTAGATATGGAAAAATTAGCATAATTAATGGAGTCTTGACAATTCTAAACATGTTTAATGTATTAGAATAATTGTGACTAGATTAAGAAATATTAATGTGAATAATATGAATGGGATTTGGAAAAAAATAGTACATGCGATGGAGTCTTAACAATTACTGAAATAACTCGTGACTTAGATTTGATTTATGTATAAATCTGATATGGATTGGATATGGAAAAATTGACATACACTTGAGTCTCTTGACAACTATGAGTATGTTCAATTTGCTGGAATATTGCGCACGGAGGCCCTTGCCAAGGATTTGAGCGCTTTTGTGTCAATGTAATGATTTGATACTCTTAATGATTTAATTTATTAGTTATAGGTATAGTATGTAAACTATAATTACAGGTTTATGTAAATTTTTTTTTATTTATCATAAATGCATTCAAAACTGGACTAATTGATGGAACAATTATTGTAATAAGATGGCCGAACGTAATAGAAATTCTATGTGTGTCTGGGCAAGGTTATTAGCGTTAATTATATGGAAATGCTCAATAGATTAAATAATAATAATTATAAATGTAATAATAAATAGTTAGTTATTTAAAGTAAGTTTGTGGTAATCGTTTCCAATTGATTTTTCAAATTATATAAGGCTTTGTCTGTAGTTACATTAATATGTAAATAGGACATAATGAATTAACGTTACATTTAATTTTTTTTTTGGCAAGTTAATAAGATTCAAATTATAAATTAACGAGAGGACTTCGTTTGTTCAGAATGGCCGACTGTAAGCATTATGTTAATAATTTAATGTACTAACCGATAAATTAAAAATATAATATTAAAAAAAACGTTAACAATAACGATTGTTATAAGAGTTTCCGAACATAATCTATGCAATCGGCATTGTTTTGAAAAAAAAGTAAAGCGCGGGAAAATATATACGTTTTGAACGGAACGGAGCTCTGGTTGTATGAGGTGTAAAATATTTGTTTGTAACCGAATTAAAATACTGGTACGTAATCTGGTATTGGCTATTATTTCATGCAAACCTTCTGAAGTATGCTAATATATTAGTGTAGATTAATAAATGTAATCATTAACTACCAGGAGTAATTAAATTAAGCACCTTCTGTGGTAGGTATGCTTTTGCATCTGCATTTAATTTGATACTAAACGTAAACATTGGCTGCCAAAAATATCATCTGAAAGACACACACACACATTACATGTACATGTTCTAGCAAACTCACACTTGCTGAACTAAATCTATTGCTAATTTAGCTGTGTATAAGTCTAGTTTTATTTTGTCGTACATATAAATTTTATTATGTCATAAATTTTAAGTTTTACCCTGTCATAAGTTTTATATTATTTTGTTAACAGTATAATAAGTACCCAGCATTATAATTATGGCTCGGGCTGTGTCCATTCAGCAAATTGTTGCTCATTGTCAAATGTTGTCTGGACTCTGCAATACAAGCTTTAAGCTTAGTGCAGACTCCGCTAGATATAGTTTAGTTGTAAGCAATTACTGAAAATAAACTGAAAAAATAAACATTAGCCTATATTAATGTTTTACTATTAAATGTCGGCATTGAACGAATTTACAGAGGATTATAAATATTACACACTTAATGAAACGTTTAGCAAAGTTCTGTTTACTAAAAAAGTCAGAATAAAAATTAAACATCTTAGTAAAGGATATTGCTTTACCAGATTCAAATAAAATGTATTAAGAAAAGTTATTTATTTACTTAAAGAAGTCTAAGTGTTTTGTAAATTAAATTTCTTGTAACTTACAGTGCTATGCCATGTCTCAAGTCCATTTAGAATTCATAGTAGGTAAGCGCAAAACACGCGGGGTACTTACACCAATATAAATTCCGAATAGGCCGTTAGCCCTCGCGACTTTACTCACGGCTGGCGAGAACCATGGGGTCGGACCACATTCTACTGAATGAATTCTGTTGCCAAGAGACGCAAAGCAACGCGCAAGCAAAAGCAATAAACTAGCACTTAGCTCTAAAACACGTAACACCGTCAGAAGTAATTGATATTTTATCTTCTTTGCTAGCCGTCAGGCGCACCGAAAGAGGGCGCCTTTGTGATAAAAGTCGAGTGCAGAAATGAGGCCCAGCTAGGAGTTATATCTGTGCGTCGGCAATAAATAAACACAGATATATCTCAGCTCGGTTACACCCAAGAGATATTGTAGTACCAACGAGAAATCACTTACACAATTTTGCATTTAACTGTCCATCTGCAATCGGAATGCGAAAAACATCCCGAAATCAACCCGTAGGTACAATTGTTTACAAAAGTGATTTTGCCGATGGTGAACAAATATTACATGCCTTGGTCGCAAATGCAGTAAATATTGCAGTTTACACGAGCACTTCTCGGGAAAATTTTCACTTTGTTCATATCCAACATTGCATTCTTATCTGTGTCCACGACTTGTTTGAACAGTGGTCTCTTGGCAGTTTACGGTGCCTACAAGATAACTACCTCACCCTGTTATAGTAAAACTGCTACATTAGCATGCCGTGAATGCCTCAAATAATGATGCAAATTGTCTCTAAATAGCACTGAGCTGTATACCTGAATGAGTTACGGATAATGGTGGCAGGTTATAGGGCTGTTATAGGGTTAACTGGGTAGGTATTCAATAATTATTATTTGAAGATTGCCATAAACTATATGAACGTGTATTGTACCGACTTGTTTTTGTGCATCTTTATTGTTTTCTTATCTTCTATATAAACTGAGCATATATTTATAACAAATAATTACCAATTCCTAAACATTTTTGTAGAAGAGACAAGAGAATCGTATCGAAATAATGGTTTCCGGCCTAGGATAGCCAATTTCTTCGCAGTAGTGACTGACAATATACAACGGCATAAATATTTTTAAAAATTATCATAATTTTGGTTTTCAGACAAGTAAGATTCAATACTCTAAGGATTACTATAAAAAGCGTCTAGACAGTTAATTTTTCTATCTATAATATGAATTTGATGATATTTTGCATCATGAGTTTCGTTTCTAGGTTGACTGTAGTCTATCACATTGCTACCAATAACAAACACCCATGTCACTGATCATTGGGTTAGGGATGAGAACCATCCGCTCCCCCGCAAGTCAGGTAATGATGACGAGTATGTCAGTTAGGAAAAAACTGATCATTGGGTCTGAAACGTTTCAGCTATGAATGTCGAAAGCCCTATCGCCCATTCGCTGGCCAAGCAGTCCCGGGGCGCGGAATGCGACGGGAACCGGTCGCGTGCGCACACGCACCCACCGGGACGGGAACCTGCGACTTACACCCTGCGCCGTGCAACTCGCCGAGCCAAACAGCCAGAACTGTATAGCCAGAACTTTCTATATTCTACTGTCATATTCAGAATTGCGATATTAAATCTCGGTGGCGGACAATCGAGCACTAAATGATTTGGAAAAACAAATAAATATCACAGAACATCAAATACATTACTCAGATTCCGATGTAGGCTGCTTTTAAAAGATAAACATAATGATTATAATGGAAAATATACTCAAAGGAAGAAGGAAAGATTCTCTCTAGCTTAATCACAATTGCATATCACAAAGAATTCAGATATTCCATCTTGCCTTCCATATTTCTAGTTCTGTTGGAATATCCCTAAAGTATGCAACATGTACGTCGTAGTTCCTAAACAACGATCAAAATAATCAAGCACTTTTGCTTTTGGTTGTACCAAAATCGCAAGGCACGCCATATTGGATTGTTGGTCTTGGTCGCCGAGTCACCACTCGGCGACACTGCCAAAACGCAGCTGGCGTTCTCTTGTAAAACTGATACAAACCCCGACACTCGGATTTATTCATGCGATATTTTCGTGTCACCTCACGGCGCCTGAATAACCTAGGAGCATTAACTAAGAATAACCCGTCCTATCACAGACAGATTGTCTGCTACGTCACGCAGTAAATAATAAGTTATTTCAATGATATCTCAATTTAGTCTGAATGGTTTTATTCTGGACGGAACAATTTATAGCGCTAGTAAAATTGCGACTATACACACACACACATACCGCGATTCCGTAAACAACGTGTGAAAACCTGGACTTTAAGGGTGTCCCGTGACTACAATCAGTGTAAAGAGCTCTTAACGTATACTCGAATTGTAACCGTAAAATTAGTTTTGTTTGAAATTTATATGAATGTGAAAACGTAATCAAAAATCAATCAGACGACTGTCGTTCCTTAATAATGAATGGAATATACAACTGCGTCTATCTTGATTGGTAGAATTTACAATAAATCACATTTATTGTATGATTGGTACCTTCACCAAACATCTTGAGATTCTTAACAGATAGACAGTTGGAAAATAGAGCAATTTATATTTATGTTAGTCCCATTTTCACGAACAACTATACGAAAGGAGGAAATGTTTAATCTCATCGAAATTTCACGCGCAATACGAATGGCTCGTACAATACTTATCGATAGTATCGGACTCTATCTACAAAACAAGTTATCCTAAGTAAATAAATTTATTATCCCACTATCGGAATGCGATAGTGAGCAATAGTAATTTATTCTGGTGGTAAGTAAGTGAACCAGGCTGCGCTATAAATCCGGGGCGATCCGGTCGGGCCGTGCCACTCGCGCCACCAACGGAGCCGCCGAGCTACAGGGGCAGACCACTGCCGCAAGCACGATATGAAATCACAAAACCTTCGATATTCTTTTTTTGAAATAAACGTAATTTAAAATAATGTGGCCAGTGTTTTCCGTATGAAACAAAACTTGATTTTAAAAGATTAATAATTCAAAACAGAGCGTATGAACATTTAAAACTGGAAGTCAGGGTAGTCTTTGGTTTGACTTCATCTGTTTTCTCTGTGATGATATACGGCCAATTTATAATTATTATCGAAGTTACGTCCCTATAACATTACATCTCTGATGTATGAATAATAAGGAGTTACAGGAACATAAACATTACAATACCAAAATATTTTATAAAATAATAACCCTTGCAATGGACCGATTCATCTTAGTTTGCAGGGATTCTATATTTTAACACTTTCTATAATCTGACATAGGATAATAAAATAAACAGTGCTTTGCTTACAGGCTCACGGGCGTAATGGCGCCGCGCCTGACAACCGCCGCGGGCGCAATGCAAAGACAGCGGGATTATTATTATTATATGTATACTGTTCAGTGTTGGCAATAAACTTGATTTACACCACCGACGAATAGGAAAATCATAAAGGTGTCTCACCTTGACAGCTGATGCTGGGAATCTTTACGAGTATGTCTTGGGGAGACATGTAGCAGTTATAGGTTCAACAAGATAACGACTTTCTGTACAATTTTCTTTTCTCATAGGGTTCTGATCACCGAAAGAAGCTTAATATTTACTTAAATATTAATTAAATACTCAATCTAGTCAAGGGTTTATTTGGTCCGCACTTACGATAGTCTTTTGGACATTATAATTAAGTATCTACCAGATGCTTTGGATCACGCCTAGTCAAGTCAGTGAATTGTACCTATTATTTATTATAGATACAACAAACTTTTTATAACGAATTAAAACTGAAATACGCTTAATATTAATAAAAACGCTTATTGTGTTAATGACCTACCTAGATATAAAACAATTGTGATAAGTGCTTTGAAACCGGTTTGTTAATTAGCTGAAACGAACTGTGATAATAATGTAAAGACGTCATACAGACATTATGAAATAGCTTAAATCTACAGAACTCTTAGGTCGAAACCCTTAGGTATACATTATACCAAATCAGTGAGGTCAATTAACAATTAAAAGCAATACAATCAACACTATTAACGCAGGTAGCGACCTAATTAGCCGATAAGTGTTATATTGGGGTGTTATTCTGGTGCGCGAATAAGCCCGAGGTCATCGTCCTCTTTACTGATTTGTTTGTCTGTGGGCGGGCGGCGCGCGCGCACGACATTCTTGAAATCACTGCAACGATAATAACGAAAACAACGTTTGACGCAAAAATCGGGAAACAATTTGGTTTTTCCACTTAAAAGGAGAATCCAAACTCGGATATTACTTAAAACTATAAATATTACTAAAATAAATAATTTTTCATTTTCATTTTTCATTCCACATTGTTTTACAGGAGATAAAAGGCTGAAACTTATGTATGGATAATTATTTTGCGTCTTTTATTAAACTGCCAGACTTTCACTTAATAAAAGCTATAGTTAGCTTTTATTAAGTGAAAGACTAGGTTAGTACCTAACCTATGGAATGCAAGTGCGATAACATTGCAATGTATGTATAAACTACATTTAAGCAAGTATTTAATAGGACAGTACATTTAGAAGAGCTAGATATATAAGTTTAATTTCTCAAGTAGTACGCATCAAATTATATAATGTGACCTTAGATTTATGAAAAGGGTTTGGGTGATAATTATAAAGGCGACATTCAAAGACTAATGGGAAAATACATAGATAATTACATAAAACCGTTGGACAACAGTAAAACATTATAGCTAAACATTTGGAATTGAATGGAGAGGCTGAACAAATTAAATCTGGACCTGTGACGCGGGCGCAAGTTCCATGACACGCAGGGACCGTGAAACCGCGCCACATCTATCATCCGCGCCAAACATCCGACCATACAAATCATACAAGTCTCCGTTATTAACCTACAGACCTTCACCCACAGACCACACTTTAATAAACCTTGAAGCAATTGCCGTTATCCCAATATCAATGCCTAAGACGCGGCGTGATTTCTGAAGAACTTTTGAAAATTTTAAGATCCATATTAAAATTTAACTAATACAACGCACAAGTAACAACAGGTGGTCGCCTTCTTACTTTAATTTCTTTGCATCGTAGGTGTCTTAGATATTATTTAGGTATTGATATTCGACGATATATGTAACATATAGAGAATAGAACAAATTTAATGTAAAGAAATCGATTAAGATAATATATGAGTTTATTAATGAATGTACAAGAATAATTATAACTTAAGACAAAACTAGATGTCGCAGGGTTACGGTGTCTGCCCGTCACGCAGTCTGCCTATGACGTCACAGAAATAGAACTAGGAAGCCATAAACATGAGAATAGTTTACTAAATTCACAGTGTTAATACCATATGTCATACGTTAATTAGTCGGACCTTTAGTCAAAAGATTATTGAAAATACTATGTACGGTACCTAAATTTTGAAATTCCGGTATTTGAATAGGTAACAAACAAACAGTTACTTAAATTAATTATTAGTACTAAGCGTAATAAGTTCGCTTTGTCCAGCCAAGTCAACATAAACCTAATTAGTTACATTTAACTAAGACTTCTTAAATTAGCAATAACGAACCGGCGACATCGGCGACAAGTTAAACAGCCAGTTACTGCTCCCTAAAGGAAAAGCAAATGCTCAGAATACAGAGCCTAGCAACGGCCGTATTTGGTCTGCCGGTTTCTTGGGAGACATTGTAGAGCATTGCACCACAAGCCACGACGGCAAGTTATTCAACTAACAGCATGACATAATCTTGTCTAAAGACCTAAATGCGGAATTCCAATGCAAAAATAAATGCACTTGATTCGATTATTTTCATACGAACTCAAGACAGAGGACATACAGTCTGAAAATAGCTCTGGATGTTTACATTATGCGAAATTTCGTATTCTGTCTGCGTGCTAGCTTTAACAGTTTTTTGTTTGTCATAACTGTGAGCTGGCATCCACATTCAATGTTATGAGAATAAAGATTATTTCAATCTCTTTTATTTACTGCTTTTTATCGATATTGAATTCCCGATTTAATAACATTTTGTTTTGATTGGTCGTAAAACGCTTTAGTCTAAAAAAATATCCTTATGTATAAGTGGCGCAGTACTTTTCAAACTGCAACCACCTACCAAATGGCAGAAAGTGCAAAGAAAACCTGTTGTGTTTGTTTAATGAGAACTGGCGATTTTGATTTGGCGATTTAACGATACAAATAAAGTAATTAACAATGGACGTCCATTTGAGAGTGAAATATGATTACTGCAGAATAACCGCAGATGAATGATGAGGACAAGACGAAGATGACAGTGTCAGTTATACTCGTCCTTAGGTTACAGTTGGCGTAACCGAAGCTGTTGCATAACCTTGGTATACAAACGTGGGAGCTTTTACGATTACCATATTTTTTTTATTACTACAATTATTTCACTAGTAAACAGATTAAGTTGTGTCGTAGTATGTGAATAACAAATCGTTATCGGCCAGCACGTGAAAATAATAGGCTACAATCTGATCCCAGGTCTTGCGACCTGTCCGGGCGACGGGTCATCCGGCGATCACTAATTACTTAGGGGAACATACGATAACATATTTGCATTATGAAATCATCACGTACGGAGTAATCAGGTTGGACTGTGCATAGCACGCCCGACGGTGGTGGACCGACTGATTTAATCTCGTTGGTAGCATATGAGTTATCCGCATTTGATTATGTTAAGTTAGCTATTAACTTGAATCGATTGACTGGGTAAGTCATTATGAAGCATGTATAATAAGTCCGTTGGGTATTACTGACGGAAAGAATGCTTCATTTAATATTTAGAAAAACAGTCCACTCCGTCAGAGGAATCTATCGTTGCCGTCAAAATGTCACATCGATTCGAGAGTCAAAGCTCAGAGATACAAAAATCACTTTTTAATTAATTATTGTGTTAGTAAGTAAATAAAGGTAACGTGTTTAAAGTCACATCATTGTTGCCAACACCGATGAACTATTGAGAATCGTGTTTTAAAAACTTATACATAAATTAAAATTGATTACTAATGAGAGCAAGTACCTAAGCAGAGTCGCAAAGGGCATCATTTACTACGTACCCATTTTAGTAGTCATGTAAACAATTGTAGAATGTAAACAAACACAGAGCCGTCTAGAATCTTCATTTTGTTTTGTTAATATTTGTAAAGACACAAAAGCTCTCTTACCGCCATCTACTTAAAGATATGGCTAAAAAAAGGGGGGTAATTTTTCTGAATCCTTTACCCTCATACGATAAGATAGTTTGAAAATATGTAAATAATTAATAATGAATAACACAACTGATAGTTGCTGATGTTTTCACTAATAGTCTTAGTGACTTTTCGTTTTTGTATCTAATTAATATTCTTCTTTTGAAGTTCTCAAACGGGTACGTTTTCATTCAAATTACTTTGTAGTAATTTGAATGAAAACGTACCCATTTGAGACTACTTAACTTGGGGTACTTGGGGTACTTGAACTGAAATATGAAATAATTCATACAGCAGCAGACATAAATATTTGGTCTAACGTTTAGTCAAAATACACGTTGAAGTGGAAACCTTATTCTGTTGCTCGCAAGGAAGGAAAGCACTACTTTTTATAGCCAACTTTCCTCCCGTGACTTCTTTCACGTGAAGTCGTTTCACGCGTCAAACATAGCCTAGTCGATTAAAAATTGCGTGTGTCATTTCACAGGCTCTAGACTGCCAGGCATCAAACTTCATTACTACTACATTATTTAAATGTCCAGCAGTTTGGCATGACAGCGCGACAGATATACAGACATAGTTTAATTGACTTGATAACCCTAAGGTGTTAAAATATAACATATCATCATGCACTTACCTGTAAATCCATTTCATAGCAATCACAATCACAAACACTAAGCCACAACGTTAGTCCAGTAATAGTACAGAGTTTGATCGGTCCAATAGGAGAGGAGCACAGTGGAGGTTAGTTCGGTGCGCACACGACAGGACGCCTCAGAGATGTGCGCGGGCGCAGGAGGCGAGTCCCGCGAAGAAAGTCGCCGGTAGGGCTGGTACATTAGTCAGAGATAATGATGCTTCATACTTCTACGTATTAAAGAAAATGGATCAGGCTAAGTGGCGAAATCACTGGCCGAAAATAAAATTTGAATTAAGTAGATGTGGGAGACCGCGGAGAACGTCTATACAGCTGTAGTACGAGTTTTCTTCTTATATGGTACACACGCCTTCGCAGAATGCTCGCGGTTATTATGCAAGTTCTTTTCTAGTAACAAATGAAAGTCAAATTCTATGTCATGAGATACTAGGAGTTAGAGCTGGTAGAGACCAGAAAAGCTCTACCGACGTGAACAAGCCTCTTAATTAGAATTAGATTAGTTGAGGGCTGTAAATGGTCATAACTGACTTCTGAGATGACCAGGAGACTGGTAATAGTTTGCGTTCTTGTGATACCACATGGGATAGTATTTGTTATCTGTACCTACCTTAGTAACATCTATGCATATTTTACAAAAGCCAAAAAGACCAAGTTTTCTGCTGCCCTAATTTGCTCGCATAAATCAAAATGATTTATCATTTTTCCAAGTCGTCTTCGTCGACATCCTTAGGAGCAGTGGATGCATCCTGTGTATCCGGGCGCGGGCTTACTATCGCAATACATTATTATTAATGAGCTATTAAATGATTGTAGACATTAATAGACAGTCAATATTTTGTTATAGTACAAAGGTACATAATTTAATCGAGTATGTTCGGTAGTATTGTCGCAATACGTACCACCATTTTACTTTTCCCTTGTCAGTGATTTTTAAGACTACAATGCTCGGAACAACAACAAGCCTACAAGCATCAATAGATACAAATGAATTCAGATTTACTTTATGCAGAATTTGTACATTTTCTTCGGTATGAGCCAAGCCGTCCTGTCTCCTGCCGAGGAAGAATTTGAACGAATTTGAATTTAACAGTATTCACTTTATTCATTTTTCTTCGAGACGACTCGTCGTCTCGTCGAAAGGATCGTCTCCAACTCGTCTCCAAAACATTATACTCTGCTGCGCTGTTGCCAGTGTCTAGAGATCATTTACTCGTATGTATTTCATATAAGCGTAAACATCTTGACACGTTATTTGGAATTGAAGGATAGTACATACGTATGTATGAGTTTGCCACAGTATCACATGATTTATATTGTAAATAACTACAAGTTGATGTTACGTAATAAACTGCAATTATAGAATTACCTACATAAAGGATACCAAAATAGTGCGCCGCTGTCTGGTCTATCAATATTTTGTTTGCTATTGTATGACACAGAAATATTGCTTCGATAACGCTATTGTTAATTAGAAACGTTACAAATAACTTGTATTTTACTTTAGTCGATTGAACGATTATAGCGTCCTTTATTCTTGTTCTATTTTAGACTTTATGTCTACGTCGTCAGAGCACAAGTGCGAAGTATGAGACGGACTCTCACTCCTTATCAGTTAGGGGTTAACGATTTTCGCATGGAAAAGTACTGACACGATCGCTTGATGACAATGACATATTTATAAATAGTGGGTGGCGAGATGCAGCGCGGTCGCAGTTCGGAACGCATGCGCGGAAATTTGGCACGCACATTTAAAACTTTACGTGCATCTAAAATTGACTGACACGAATTGATCCGGCGTCCGGTCGGCTCGATTCTTTGTGCTTGCACTTGTGTAAACAGGACTCGGTATATTTTCAAGTCCGTATTGAACCCATGATGCTAATGACAGGAATAGATAGAGTGCCGTCATTCCTAATGTTTGGTTTAACAGCCGATGGAAATCCGAACAGGAAAAAACGATAGTACGTCGACCGAAGCGTCGAACAACCAATAAACCTCTAAATATGCACTAAAACGAGACTAGCACCTTGTGCATCAGCAACTTTATTCACTTTCACAAACTTTTTGTCACAAATGCCAATAAAAGGAAAAAAAGCTTTGATCCAGACCACACCGTCACACATCACAATGAATCAGACCAATTGGTCTATATAAAGCGATAAAAGGCCTCAAAACAAACGTCAATACGTCACAAAACGTCACGTGCGCAAGCGCACGGAACGCGGAACTAAGCTTACTAAAACACATGGCAAGTGCATGACTTTCATCTCATGCGATAGACAATGCATCTGATCGTTTGCTTTATGATAAAGCCACAAAAGACATCTTCAATAAAATAAGTATACCAAAATGAACCTAATCCTTACTGTTAAATTATTTGTTTTTAACTGATTTTCTATAAAAAGAAAATGTAACACACGATAAATTACCTCACACGGTTGAAGTCGCGGGAGGAAAGCTAGATTTAAAAAAAATGCTGATTCAATATGATACGAGAGAAACATCACTGATTCACTAATATACATAAACTGAATGCACTCAAGGAGTCAATATTGACTGCTCAAAGGTGACAAGAGCGACAGCAGAATACTCGATAGGACACCTCAAGATTTACCGGATAAATATTGATAGATTTACCTAAGTGACAAATGTACTTTTTCTTTTTACTAACAAAAAAGCTTAACATTTACATGCGATGCGACAGAGTCAGAATGAGAACCACACAAACATAAGTAGACATTGCAATGGCAACATACTCACATAACATTTCGCTAAACTACTTTATATATTTGATATACCTACAAGAAATTACTGCAAATATGGGCATCTCAATCTTAAAATTATTGTCTTACCTTTAAACATTTGATTTGAGTAATTGTCTATACAAAATACATAGAATTATTAATCTTTTTGGTTACTGGAGATACCTATAAGATTTCTGCTTCAACAAAATCATCGCAGTATCAATGATTTCCTAACCGTATAGGTATCTGGTGTAAGTAATGACTAGAAGCCGCAATAAAATCCTATCGTTTGTCGTGGATGAACCCGAGAGGCTGTCGTGCGGCGAACCGCAGGCGCTGCGCCGGCGCAACACTTGACACCGCGTGACACACCGCCTAGTTTCTGTTGTTCCACTACTGCGGGCGGTTTTCAAACGTGCATTCAAATCGAATCAATAATTTATCCGTCTGTCTTCTTTATTTACAAAAAAAGAAGAAAGATTTTTTTGTAAAATGGAATTTATAATTTTATTATTTAATTATCTGCTCATGATAGGATATGACGGCACAGACTGTCGCCAAGACCACTGGTATTTTTCAGAGCGCTTTAATACTTATCGTAGGTATCAAACAACATTCCTACCTATAAAAATATTTGACTACACATTACTCGATGAAATCACCGATCATTTGTCAATTAGCGTCTACTTAGTTCTTCTTCGTCTTGCGCCTATGTGCGAAGACGAACAAGTCACAGTTTGATTTGTAAAACCAAAGATTTAGTTATCACCTTAAAACTAAGTAGGTAAAGTATATGCACTGATAAATATTGCTTTCGAACACTGTAACAACTATAGAATTATTATACCTACGTTACTAATAAGTAAAATTCCATCGCTGCTTCTACATATTGCTATATTGAGAGGAGATTAGCTTGTAATGGGCGGAAGAAAGGCGGCGGCGTACCTACATAATAACAAAATAAAAAGTTTTCTCAATTTCCTGTTCATCAAACTTTATTTAAATTGAGAATAAAAAAGGAAATTATTACTATTTAATGTTTTTATTTTATTTATCGTTAAGGCTTGACATGGGCGAGGTACCACTTCGATTTCAAATTTAAAGTTTTTATTTGGACGATATTTACGCTTTAACGGTGAAGGACAACATCGTGAGGAAACCTGCACACCTACCGTGTGTGGCCAAGTGCGGGTTGGTCGACTACACTTGGCCAGAGTGGTTGACAAAGGCCTAGTTTAGAATAGGCCCGTGCTCCAGCATTGCGGACGTATATGGGCTGATGATGATGATGACTATTTAAGAGCAGATATTTATTTCATTTTTCTGAGTAGACTTTATTGAGTACGCGACAACAATAAGTACATCGCGTGATTTATGTAATTTAATGATACTAGGACGCAAAAGATACTACCCACCGACCTGAGGCTCGGTATGATACAAAAGCTTAAATAGGCCGCGGCAGCGATTGCGGCCAATTATCTCAAGTGGCCACTCACTTGTCCTGTTTGTTTTGGTTCTGCGCAAACGCATCACGACCTCGCACAACACTTTGCTATCGTTCAACGGGCTTCACTTGTACTACCTACTTAATACTACTTTTACGAACCCTTATGATTTTACCACCAGTATGTCACATAGTCCAAATTGAAACAATGAACCAAAGACTTAAGTCTGGCATGGAATTCTGAAGGGTGTATTTCGGGATTAAACATTCGTTTCTGACATACGAGGGTGTGTTCGAATAAAAAACGTAAATCACTGAGAAAATGCAGTCCTCAATCGCGAAAGATGCACACAAAGAATGTTACGGGGAAAATGACATGTACATTATGTCTGACCCAGCGGGACCGAAGCGTGCTAATGAACGATAACAGATAAACTGAGATCCTATTTACTCATTAGTAGACGGAAACTCGTGTCTCCACCCGTGAGCTCCCCGCCTAATGGGACATCTAGTATACATCACATGTTTAATATTTTCTTGTTGTGCAATCGTTTATGCATACTATAATTTCAATTTTCTCACAATAACCGTAAAATATACCATTAAACTCCGCTTGGCTACATATTAATGTCACTAATTAGTATTAAGTGCATATCTTGTTATCTTCAAGTCGAAGTGAACAACTCAGCAGCATAGATACACATTACCTATTAGGTAAGGCAACAAGGTCAATGCTGCATTTACCCCTGTTGATATAGACTTAAAAACATGTCAACTTAACTTCCCAGAATACCTACCCTCATTACACTAACTACTTATCGCATAAAACTGACAAAATGTCAACATCGCGAATAGGCAATAGATACAAAATGTCCATTGATAACGTGATTAGGAGATTGGAAAATAAGATGATTAGGAAACATGGCTAGTTGATTATGCACACGAAAGTAATGATATGAATTTTACATCCGGGACATTTCCATACAAAATAATGAGCAATAGAGTTTAATTAATTACCGCCACAATCAATCAATTATCACTAGTAAATAGTCTAACGAAAGCACGTTCAATAGTATTGTGATAAGGATGAGGGGTCAAATAGGTAAGGAATGTAGCAGGAAGGTACAAAGTGCACACTCTCTACCTAACTTTGTTGTCACCTAATTACAAATTAATAAATCAAGTGGACATAGGTAGGTATTTGTTCAGGATATCCAAGGACAACCTAACCAGACATATTGTCTACGTGATAATAACTACAGTGAAAAGCGAATGATAATAATGTATTATGTACTTAAAGATGAGACTTGGTTTCTAATCCCACGTCGCAAGTCAGCATGAACGCTTCAATAAAAGTGCCGTAAATACACAAAATCCTACTACATACCTACAATGTCCAGACATTTTACGACTAGAACTTGTAGGGTCGATGAACTCCTGAAGGAATTTGCTCATTGTTTTACAAGTGCGACTTGACGAAGGTACCTACATACTGTAAAATACGCGACTAGAGTATGTATGGTCACGTTCTAATCGTATTTTATATTTATACGCTATAACTTGAAACCTTTTACAACAATGAATGACAAAGCCTTTGTTAAGAGAACTATGTTCGATACCGATATGCTAGATTAAGGCCTCTTGAGTATGCTGTAATCGTTAAGGTAAGTTAATTTAGATAAAATATATGTATGACCAACCGATAGAATCGATCGTTGTAAACTTTGGAGAAGTCTATGTATTTCTATACCTCGCCAATGGAGACTGAGTGTTATCACCCCAGTCTTCAAGGGCAAGGGATCAGTGCAGGAGTGCGGTAGTTATCGCGGTATAAAGGTCATGTCCCACACCATGAAACTATTCGAGCGGATAGTGGACTCTCGAATCCGTCAGGAGTGCACTGTCTCTGGATGTCAATATGGTTTCCGCCCCGGTCACGGGACTATGGACCCCGTTTTTGCCCTAAGAATCATCATGGAGAAATACAGGACGAAGAACACGCCTCTCCACTTCCTATTTCTGGACATGGAGAAGGCCTTCGACTGTGTTCCGCGTGAGATGATTTGGTGGGCCCTGAGGTCCAAGGGAGTGCCAGAAACGTATGTTGATATCATTAGAGACATGTACTGTGATTCCGATTCTGTAGTTAGGACCGCTGTTGGCGACACTTTGCCCTTCCGTATAACCGTCGGAGTACACCAAGGCTCCGTCCTGAGTCCGTTTCTCTTCAGCCTGATATTAGACGTATTGTCAGACAGCATCAGAGACCAACATGAGCAGCCACCATGGCTACTTATGTATGCTGATGATATCGCGCTGGTGGACTCGGACAGGGGACGGCTGGTGAGACGTGTTAACACATGGAAGGAATCGCTTGAGAACGGGGGTCTGAAACTCAACGTGGCGAAGACAGAGTACTTGGCCTGCAACACTACAGATCCCATGTCCGTCCGCATAGGCGAAGACACGGTCGAGCGCACGGACCGGTTCAAGTATCTGGGATCTCTACTCCACGCGAACGGCGACATCGACTCCGACGTCAAGGCACGCATTGCTGCTGCGTGGGATAAATGGCGGGAGGTGAGCGGCGTCATTCGCGACCCTAAAATGCCGGTTAAGCTGAAGGGACAGGTCTATAAATCCATCATTAGGCCTGTTCTCTTATATGGCAGTGAAGCATGGCCAGTACTTGAGCGGCACAAGCAAGAACTGCGGGTCACGGAGATGAAGATGCTGCGCTGGATGTCGGGAGTTACGCGAGCAGATCGCGTAAAAAACTCCCGTATTCGCGGCAGCCTTCATGTCCGAGACATCGCTGATAAATTGCAAGAGTGCCGCCTACGTTGGTACGGACATGTTTTACGAAAACCGGCAAACTACGTAGGGAACAAGTGTCTCGCAATGTCGCTACCGCCGGGTCCCGGCAGAAGGGGAAGGCCCAAGAAGGCCTGGCTTGACGTCGTAGTGGATGACATGCGTGCCAACAAACTCTCCGCGAAGGATGCTGAAGACCGTGCGAGGTGGAGAGTTAGGAGCAGGAAAGCGGACCCCGGGCTCCGCAAGGATGCAACCGGGAGAACGCTGAGATGATGATGATGATGATATGTATTTCTATACCTAACCAAAAACTCTTTATCAGGCACAATGTATGTCTATGCTATAATATAGTTTTACACCTCTTTGTGACATTTGTGACCTAATAAAAGGCTGAGGAATCGCCTTATGAGGTTCCACGTGTGTTGTAAAACCTCCATCCAGAGACAAGATAGATGAACCTGTCAATTTACGTAGGAGCATTCTCACACTTGAACAGATCAGGCGACATAGTTGGCAGGCCCCCTACAAAACTCTGCCAGCACATACTTCCTAACTCCTAACCATAAACATCGCTGGGCGTGATTGTATTAACACTAATCTACGTATACCACACCTCCAAATGGTTATGCAATTCAAAGGCGTGACAAAACTATTAATACTTTTGTGAATCAAACAAAAGACGAATAATTTCGGTAAGTACAATTCAGAAAACTGAAAATGACCGGGATATTTACCATATTGTTTTGTTTTAATGAGCTCCCGATATTTCGGCACTGTTGCAAGCGCCATGATCACGGATGAACAACATGGTAAATATCCTGGACATCTTCAGTTTTTTAATATGTGTAACCAGTCAATCCAGAAGTTAATTGCGATTGAAATTTTGGATGCGATTGAAATGCATTACCAAACCAAATTGTTATAAAAGAAAAAAACTCATGTTAGAAAAACAAACAATTAGTACCTATCTAGAGATCAGATTACCTAAGCATTCTGTTATCTGTGCCTAGATATAAATGTGTGTAACAAGACAAGTCATTAACCCATCTAAACAATCTTAAGGAGGCACCTCGAGTACCCACTTAATGAATCTCTTAAATTAGTAAGGCATTCCTGAATAGCACATAAACCAAATGGCCATACACTCGAACATTGCAAGTGCATTGTATAATTGAATCGGATTACGCCTGCTCTAAATAACTGCACCGACTAAAAACTGGAGTAAGTACCTATCTACATAAGCATCAATCTGTCTCCTATTGCGATGTCCGCCTTGCAACTTGTTATAGAAAGTTGACAGTTGAATAGGCTTGTCCGCTACTCGTAATCACTAGAAATAAATTTTCAATACAAATAAACCATCACGCCTTATTTGCCTTATGGCGTTGTCTAAGTAAATCCCTGGATTATGGGCTTTCATCTACGACTAATAAGTAAATAGGTGCAAGACATTTTGGTAGAAATGTACACGGTAATAATAACGCATAGCTAAGTACATTTTTAGACGAAAATTTAATACTTATGATACCTTTCCTTCAAGTGAGTAATGATTATTATTTAAATAAATAGATAAAGTATGATTAAGTAACCATCCATGCGGGGACTTGCGGGAATAATATTAGGATAAAGATAAAAGACACTCCAAATAAAGGTAAAAAAATAACAGGTCGCGAGTAAAACAATGTACAGCATTACGAAATCCTCCTCGTTGCTAAGCGCCGGATTAACAGAACTCTTTGATTTTAAATCAGTCAGGGATCAAAGTAGTAAAACTGGATCTGGATCCGGCATCATTTAACGGTTACGGGATCCGGTACCAAGGTGACGGATCCGGTATGTCGGTTCTGTTATGAATTTTCAGCCTCATCTTCAGACCACTTAGCGCAATATAAAGTGCTTACAAACACGGATAATTTATCAATAATCGCTTTTGAATTTTCAGAATCCTTACAAGCAAAAATGGACTTTATACGAAAAATAAATTTCTAATAACTGCTGGTTGTTCTGCAATTCAATGTTAATTTTTTTTGCGTTTTTCAGCGAAATTAAATTCATCTTAACAATTTCCAATCGATCCAAGCGTCTACAACGAATACAGCAAAAAACTAAATGTTAAAACGGCCACGTTGTTAGTAACTATCTATAGACTCACTCAATTAAAGAACAAAGTCCTTGTTGAAACACCCTATACCCTTGTTGAATCGTTTCGAAAAATTAATAAGTAGGTACTATTTACCTACTTACACTACAAAATTTTTATTATTTTTGCTTGTTGTTATTTGTCTTAACATAAGTTAGGAAATAAAGTCGAACTTATATAAGTTCGACTTTTACAACTACGACTTTTAAGGTAACTATATAGTTATTTGTGATTTATTAATCATTTATAGAACAAATAAATTCCGAAATACTATTTTACGCGACAAACGACTAAGTACACCTACATGTAAGTGATGTCATGACGTGCATAAATAAGACAAAACAAATATTCAAAGGGAGGAAATACCATAGCATACAAAAAAAGGTGATTATTTTACAATATTTGTACGGAACCCATCGTACCCGAGTCCGGCCCGCACTTGGTCGATATTTTGGAAGATCTCATTACCGTATCCCTGATAGGAGATAAGGGAAAATACATATTATAACAATACCCAAATACTAGGTACCAATTTTATAAATCATGTAAGTAGGTAGAAGTTTAAGGTTTGGTTTGGTGGTCCCTACCTTCCTGCAATCCACTGCGGGCGCCCTTCGCTGGGAACATATTTGGCCTATGTGACATATCAATTGTCCAATTTAATAAAGTGACGCCATTGGACGGCAGGTATTTACAGGACTAGCACATGATTGCCTTGCGAATAGTGAGATAAACATATTATTTATATTAAGCGACATCTGACTAAATTAAATAACTACTTAAACATTTTTCTAGGAGACAATGTCTGCGTAGTGCCTACCTATGATATATGAGCAGAATACATAGAAGGGCCCATTATTGTTCTTAATATACACAAACAACATCAATAAAATTTTATTAAATACGGATAAATACGGATGTAATTTTTTTTGTTTTTTTAAATTTTTAATATACATACTTAGATGTCAACCAGCCAAAAACATAAGCTCTCAAATTCCGCCTTAGAGAGCCGGGGGAAGATGAAAACCAGCGCTGATCGAGAGTGATTCTCGAGGCAGCATGAGCTGAACTTCGTCCCTTTGTCTCGTGCGTGATATAGAAAAATTTGATTGTATGTACCTACATCCCTGTAAATCTTATACTTATAGACAACTAGCTGTTTCACGCGGTTTCACCCGCGTCCCGAGGGAACTACTTCCCGTACCGGGATAAAATATAGCCTATGTTACTTCTGAATAATGCAGCTTTCAAATGGTGTAAAAATTATTGCAATCGGTCCAGTAGTTTTTGAGTTTATTCATTACAAACATACAAAAATACAAATATTTTCTCTTTATAATATTAGTGTAGATGTAGATAAACGATTTTTTTTTAATTTATTTTATTTATGAACGGGCAACATAACACTTTACGCTGACGATACTTGCATATTTTGATTCCGGCCATCAATTCAGGAAATTAATACACAAGCTCAAAAATATTTAGTAGTATTACGAGTAAACGAATGTCTCCTTCATAACTTGCCCATATACGTCCCCACTGCTGGGGCACGGGCCTACCCTAAACTAGGGCGGTAAGGCCTTAGTCGACCACGCTGGCCAAGTGCGGGTTGGTCGTCTACACAACCTTAGAATTTCTTCTCAGGTGTGCAGGTTTCCTCACGATGTTTTCCTTCACCGTTAAAGCGTCGAATGATGGTTATATATGAATTTCAAATTTGAAAAACACATAGGTACCTGGCGGTGTTTGAACTGGCGGCCTCTCGCATGGCAAGCAACGACCTTAACCACTCGGCCATCGACGCTTTTTTGCTATTAACTGACTTTAATTTAGTTACCATTTACTTAAGTTTTTTAACATATCATTATAAATGGAATGTAATTTCATATGAGAATAAAGATCTTTAAACCTAAAATACATAGGTACGTATATAATAAACAGAACTGGTTAAATATGATGTACCTTGCTAACTACTTACCAGACATCTTTCACAATGATCATTGACTGGTTAGTACCTACTTCTCGATTTATCGACATTAGGTATATCATGATATTGAAAATACACACTGCAATCACCATAAAACCAGTTAAGCTTAGGGCGTAGCTATCAATCCTTACTTCCTTACTAATCCTTACCAATATTATAATGCGAAAGTAACTCTGTATGTCTGTCTGTCTGTCTGTTACGCTTTCACACATAGAGTACTGAACCGATTTAAATGAAATTTGGTACAGATATCGTCCAGAGCCTGAGAAAGGACATAGGCTACTTTTTAACCGACTTCGCTATAAAGATGTAATGTTTGACCCGTTCAACGTCTCTACGCGGACGAAGTCGCGGGCGGAAAGCTAGTATAGTATAAGTGATAAGACCTGCAGGGCAAAGCCTGTATTGGACTTTTGTCCAGCTATACCCAGGTCAGGAAAATACAATTAAATAAAGATAGTAATACGGTCAAAGACCATATTGCTAGAAAATAGTACCTAATTAATCCTACTAGTTATCTCCCTAGTAGGATTTGATGGATGAGCTACCCGAGTCTAGTTAAAACAACCGGTTGATGGAACACGGTATACATATACTTAATATGTTAATTACCTGACTTGGTGAGTATGTAGATAAGAAATAATATCGGTAATCGGGCGGAATACCGACATAAGTTGGTATGTACCTCCTAGGTGCCAAGAAGATAATAATCGCAAAAATCAAAAATTACCTACTTACCTGTTAAATTAAATCATATCGATGAGCGCGTGTAGTTAGAGAAACGTAAACATGAACGAACTCTAGGCAATGCTTAACCGGAACATTGACCCCTAAAGGTCAAGGTCACGACACTTACGTTTACGCTGAAAGTACTACTCAGTTCCTTCCGGTAAATGAGGATTTCAATATTAATAGTTATTACAAGTATTAATAATCATAAATTGTGAACTTAAAAAGTTGGGAAATGTTAAAGTTAATAAATTATGAAACAAGATTAAGGGTACCTTCCACTGTCAGTGACATCCCAAAATACAGTTTAACCATAGATACAGACCTGTTTGCCGGCAGTCTCCGGTATCCTAGCGGTAAAATCGAGCACACATCACCTACACTTCACCGGGTTTGGCACGACAACAATCGCACAGACGAAAACGAAAGTGCTCGTCGTTCCGTGTTTACATGCGGAGCGCGGCGTGAGCCGAGCGACGACTGGCGAGGACGCGGGAAGGTCGGCGCAGCGCGCATGCGCCGCCCAGCGCGCGCCAACATCCTGACCTCTGGCAAACTTTTGGCGTAACGGACATCCCCGCAACTGGGCCGAACTAGATCAAAATTAAGCTAATTGCCGTTGATTGTTTCCTCTACCTGTTACTATTACCTACCCAGATCTATAACGCTAGCTGTAGCACCACTTGTTACAACGAATTAAAGCACTACCTACCTACTTAACTTGTCAAGCAAACCTTATATAGCTACTTATATGGTTTGGTAAAATAACTATACATTTTATAATTTATCTACCGCACTCTAAAAATCAGCATCTGTAGTTCAGCAGAATTATAAAAACTTTTTCTGGTGACGGTCCCAATTTACCTGTGGAGGCTACACCTAGAAATTCATACTTCCTTACTAATATTATAAATGCGAAAAGTCTGCATGTCTGCCTGTCGTGCTTTCGCGCTAAAACTAAACCGAATTTGAATATTTGGTACACAGATAGAATGGAGACTGAAAAAGTGCATAGGCTACTTTTTAAGAGACTTCCCTATAAGGAATTAATGTTATTAACGACTTTACGCGTAGTGCGAGCGGAACGCTAGCTTGGGCTAGACTGAAGATCTATTCTTCTTATCGTATGGTTGATGAACAACCTGGTGTCCTTTTAAACCGCCCGTAGGCCTCTGACATGGCTTCACCACCGTTGACACCGTTAAAAAAATTCTCAGGTGTGCTGGTTTCCTCGCGATGTTTTCCTTCACCGTTAAAGCGTCGAATGATGGTACTATGAAATTCAAATTTGAAAAACACATTGGTACCTGGCGGGGTTTGAACTGGTGACCTTGCTGGCATGGCAAGCAACGACCATAACCACTCGGCCATCGACGCTTTTAAGACGAGACGCTTTTACGCTGAAGATCTATTAATTTACGATGATAATGATATGAGAGTTTACTGTTGTATGGAATTCCCCCTTTAATTTTTACTTTATACAAGTTTTTTTTTTAAGTGTCTACCTTTTACAGTTATTAATATTGAGCAAAATAACACGTTTACTATGGATCCTTAACTCATATTTTATATCTTTTTATTTTTAGTTTTTTGTTATAGCGGCAATAGAAATACATATGTCGCAGTCGGATTGTATAATCCGCCGAATTACATCACAGCTAGCCGTTATCAAAAACAGGGCCGTTATGTATTACGGCGGATCAACGATTAGCCGGATTGAATAAGGCTGAATGAAATTCCGCCGGGATGTGTTTGGTGCTAAATGTTATTTAATGCGGCTAGCCGTAATGTCAAAGAGCGGGTCGTTAACCGCCTCTTTGACAGTTTTTAGTTCCCATGTTTATCGCTCGCGGAGCTGCCTGTCATAACAACAATGGCCTCGAATACAGAAAGTGTTTCACAAAAATGTGATTTTAACAGTGGTTTTAAAGAGATAAACGTGACAAATACGTGTGTGAATAGTGACTTTAAGAATAAATTTGACGTGCAATTGAACTGTTTCTATTCGTCTCAATGTCTCATGGACAAAAGAACGAGTTGTAGAGGTTATATTATTGCACCGCTAAAGTGGCTATGGATTCTGGTATTCGGCGGAATCCTACACAGTATTATTGGTGCAAAAAATATGACCTCATGAATGTTGCTGGTGAAATTCGCGTAATACCCATGGAGCAATATTCGATACTCTGATGGAAATTCATAAGGAAATTGGCCACGGCGGGCGAGACAAAATGCTGTGTGCCGTAAAAAGCAAACTTCATATTCAAAAAAGGCCATTGAAATATTTGTCTCCCTATGCCCAACCTGCGAATTTTCTAATTCTTAATTACTTTAAAAATATCTTTAGTTTTTACATTAGGTATTATACTTTCGCACCTACGCAACACAAAGTACAAACCTACTTATTATTCAGACCGAGTAGGTACATAACCTTTATTTTTCTCATTAAAATTGATTTTCAATTAAACCCTGTTTTATTTTGTTATCACATGACGTGTTCACCCTACAATATTGAATAAAGTGCAATACGGCTGAACGTGAGTCGCCAAAATGTAGAACGTATAGTAATGTCAATCCGGCTAATCGTTGATCCGCCGTAATACAAAACGGCCCTGTTTTTGATAACGACTAGCCGTAATGTAATACGGCGGATTATACAATACGACTGCGACACATACATTATTTGTTAAATTTTCAACGGTTTCGGTTTATGAGATACAGCTTAGAGATCGACAGACGGTCACACGGACGGCGGAGGCTTAGTAATAGGGTCTCGTTTTTACCCTTTAGGTATGGAACCCTAAAAAATTACACATAAACAATAGGCTCAATACACGAAACGTCTACTTATTTATATTCAGACTTCCCACTATCCTGCTAAAAACTAAACAGATTTTGATAGAACATCACAATAATTTAGCTCTAATATGAAAATAATACACAGGCTACAATTATTCATATTGTAGATAGGTACATTGCATACTATCCAAAAAATAACGATGAATAACTCCAGGGGCGGACGAAGTCGCGCGCGGCCGTTAGTTACAAGTATTTTCAACAAGCTTTTTTTATTTAGTTTATACAAAAATTCTAAGAAATCTCAAAAATAAAACGCATAATCCAATTACAGGCGTATATATTTTCTTTACTAATATGTGCAATGTTAGCTTATAGCCAAAGATTCCACTTCTTGATTCTGCAGATACCTTTAGTTGATGATACTAAATCTAAATAAATTGTTAAGTACCAAACAAACAATTTCTTATTCTATAGATTGAGTAAGCAAAGTGTAATGATTGAAGTACAAAAAGTCCCTTTTGTCTCATAAAATATTTCTTAAGTATTAACATAGCAATTTAAGGCGGCATGCCTTAAGAATTTTCAAAAAACATAATACAACTGAAGAATCGATCTGAGGAATCTTACAAAGCTATTATTGTAAAGGCTATAAACTCTTAATACATTCTGATTCTAATTTAATTATAAATTGGACATTTATATTATACCAAATTTCAGAGATCATCTGATTAAGTATGTGCTGAGACTTATTTAACAGTAAAAGCACCTTAAGACCTATAAATTGCCTATAAGAGATCAGTAAATTTAAATGACTAGAATAATATCAAGGAAGATATGAGTAATCTCGAGTGAGACAAAGCATAGCCAGCATAAAAAAGAAAATTGGAACTTGGACTGCCGTTTGTCTTGATTAATTGCACATAAACTGGAAGGTTTTTACACAATCATGAAATATCACAGCTTCATTTGGTATCTATTTGATCACCATGAAATTTATCTACAAAAATTTTGGACATAATAATTGTTGATTTAAATGGAAATTAACATACAATATTATTTATACCTTCATACTTAGCATGACACAAAACTTGTGTCATCACAAAATTACAAAGAAATTTTATAGTTTTTTTAAACTTACTACAAATTTCAACATGATTAATAACATTTTATAGTGCACCTTTTTAATTATTCTAAGCAAAAATATCACAGTGCAAATACTAGGATACTACCAAGTGTGTTAACAAATTGTAGAGCCTCTTCCTAATCTCTTTGTTGGCTCTAGCCCTAGGAGTGCCTGTTTCCCTCAATGGGTTGGCACATAATTCCAATATCTCTGTGAGCACTCGGGGAGTCCTTGGACCAAGCAAGAGTCCCGGAACCATCACCCTACCAGACAATACCCAGCCAAGGAAGATCCTCTCACAAACCATCTGCAGGTTATTATTAACAACTCCATGTTGACATTTGTGAGTAATCAAATTGCAAAATGACCGACAATCCAAAAAATCACAGTCACTGTGCTTTTTACAGTTAGATCCGTCGCCTGTGATTTTATTCACTACACTATGAGGGTGCACAGAGTCCAGATCAAGATACATTACTTTTCGGAAATCATTTGTGACACCAAAATTATTTATTTTCACATCACAAAGGTGGAGAGGCTCTGGGAGTCTCTCTTCTAGGAGTAATAAAAAATCCAAAATCATTAGTGATATTTTGATTCTTCTCTCCCATTCCTCTTGACTGTCATACAAGGTCATCAAATGCCAATATCCTGAGACTGACTCCAACTTTTGCACAGCATACATAGATCCACAAGAGCCATACAATCTAGGAAATATACCATATTTTTCATACAGAGATAAAGCTAAGTATTCATTATTTTGCAACAAAGACCATGCATTTTGTAATTCAACATGCCGGCTCATGCCCTTTTGATTGTGTTGAATATAAGACATTCTTTTTGCATCAACTATGTCGACTGATATGTTGAATTTAATTTTTATGTTGTTTTTAACAATATTGACAAATTCATTTTCTGTTATAGTTGACTCCCATTTACTATTTGGTGTATCTTTTACCGTTTTGAACACTAAACTACTGTTCTTCCAAGTTCCTGAAAATATTGCATCTTTTTCCATATAGAAGGAGTGGCAGGATACTGATGATATTCCATTGGGCTCACACAAATCTTGACACAGGCTTCCCACTGATTTACCATTTTCATAGTTAGAACACTGGAATGTCAGAAAGTATAAATTATAGCAATTTTTATGATAATCTACTTGGAGTTTAATAATAAAAGATTTGTATCAAAAATCAAAATTATTCTTAAGAAATAGGTAGAGGTAGTTATACTAAAATTGCAATTGGAAAAAAATATACAAAGTGATATGATGTATTATAAGTATTATTTTAAAGATTAGGAATATACATTTGTGCAGTAATACATACAATATTCTGGATATGCATCCGAGGCTGCATATTAATACACATGAGCTTCCAACGCAGCAAAAGCAGAAAAGCGCCACTGGCACAGATCAACGTCAGAAAGCGCCGTTTAAAAGACTTGCAAAGGTGCGCGAAGGCCCATTCGCAAAAATGTCGTAGCCTCTTCATTATGATATCTTCCTTTCTACGTTTTCCCAAACCTCTCAAAAAACACCTGAAATGTAATACATACTTTTAAATGAATAAACTGAAAACATATTATTCAAGTTTAGATATTTATAATAACACTTTTAGAGCTTTTTGTAATTTCTTACCCCGAACAAGTAGGTACACTCAGCTTTGAGCGTGTACAACAAATTATAATTATACATTTTTGAAATTGGATGTTCAAACATTCAAATTAAATACAAAATTGATTTAGGATATTGTATTATTACTCGAAAAATTTAATCGAAATAAATCAATCTTTTCTAAATAAAATTGTCAACCAAATGTCAATGTCAAAGTTATTTTGCCGTTTCAAATACATACTACACAAATGTAATTGTGAAAATGTGTTTTAATCGATTCATTCGATAAAGTACCACTCCTATATAACCTTTTACTTTACTTTCAATATGTTCAAGAATAGCTAACGTTTTGCTTATTTTTGTCACCCTACTGAACTCCTTAGTGATCGAATACCTATATAATAAAAACATGCTGTGTCAGATTCATTCGCAATCACAAAACGGTGATTAAGGCGGTCGAATGCGTGGGCACCACCGATTCTACGTCCCCTTTTCAATTCTGCTGTTAGACCGCTCAACCAAAATTAATTTAGACGAATGAAATCGCCTTCGCCACATATAGATTAAGCCTGCGCACAAAAAGCCCTAACCTACCACGAATAGGTGTGCAGGCATGGCTGTTATGGGCACATAAATTATTTATCGGTCTATAAATTTTACCAGATTTTTAAAACGCATCTATCTAAAATCCCATCAGCCCATCTTCATCTAAGAGAATTAATTTATTGTGCCGACTGTACCTACCTACTTCACCTATTCTTTTGTAAGTGTATGAATGTGTGCACGTTACCGTGACACGCTATATCTCATGTAACATTCCCAGCACAATATGCTTCCCTATCACAATAAGCTCCGGTGGGAGAGCGGGTACTTATCAACTCCTTTTATACTATGTTTCCGGTCGCACCTAACGTGTTCCCCGTTTAGATTTTTTGTGAGATGTACAATTCCATGTATAAACACATTAGGGTATTTTTACCATTTCATTACCACTTCGTAACACGGACACCTAACAAGCTAGAAAATTAAATGGTATTTATGTAACTTGAATCCGACTGACGTCTGGTTTATGAAGCATACAAGTCGGACGACGAACATTAATAAGGTTTATTAAAACCTGTTGTAATGCAATTTAGACCGTGACATCTTTACATTAAAAAAGTTTACAAATATTAGCGATGTTAAAAACGTACCTTATACTACAAGCTCATGAATAAAAAAATCGTGTTAAATGAACCAACGTGAATTGGGCTTAGAAGGCTGACTTTATCATAAAATAACTCTAAACGCTGGGGTCAATCCTCACCTGTACCTGAGAAATAATATTTTACTCCTCTACTCACCTGTACCACTCAGAAATGAGGACATAGGCTCAGTTATTTTATGATGAAGGGACAGCCCTCTAAGCGCAATTCACGAACACACATTTTCTTCTTCATTGGTTTATGTATATGGGTATACAGGTATTTACAATTGCGCTAAAAAATTATAGATCATGGATTAGGTAAAGGTTTTTATTTAAAGAACAAAAACCATAATAAACAAGCTCGTTTCGACATTTTATTCATGTAAATTTGCAGATATAATTAATACAAATGGTCATGTAAATTGGGATCTATGATAAATAATATAATTATTAGCTGGTTTAGAGGGCACTGTCTCAAACTGCCTCTGAATGTCTGTCGACGCCAGCCATTGTTAATTTAGATGACTCATTGAATTATACAAAAGGCAGTCTCGGAGGTGTGGCATTACAAATACTGTCTTATTCCTAAAGTTTACATTATGAGATTTTTATTGTGTAGTGATAAAACACAAACTTAAACTATGTGAACATACTACCTGAATGGCTACTGTATGCATGCATGACTTTACATTAGGTTCCTCACTTCTAGGTGGTAGTGCCGAGCTATTTCAACTAATAAATTCCTAAGAGATTAATGTGACAAAACCTATATTGTCTACATGTCATACATCACAATTTTCCTAAAGCTATCTGTACAGTTTGGATAATTTAAGGTGTCTTTAATAATGCCAATGCTATGTGTGGTGTCTGACCAATGTCTCTACAAACTTGAGCAGCGGGTATCATATACTTCGCTACTAATATACTGGGACTTTGTTTCAATATTAACTTTAATCCAATAGATTCACACAATTTGTTTACTGGATCAAGGATTGTTACCAAAACAATCCAGATACATAAAAAAGTATTCACAAACAAACCATAAATAAACTTTGATCCAAACATAAATTGCTGAAATACTTTGAATGTTGACACTACTGATTTCATGAATGTACATACATTCATTTACTACAGACAGAGAGCAATATGGGTATTATTCCTCGGACTCATTCTTTTCAGGCATAACTACCTTCAACCAAGGATGCTGAAGGCACTCATATGCAGTGGCACGCCTATTAGGATCAAAGTCTAACATGGGTTTCAGAAAATCTGCAAACTCTTCTGCGTCATTTTGACTCCATTCATACTTTTCAGTTAATACAGATACTAAGCCCCATGGCTTCAGTCCCGTAATATTCCTCAGCTCCCCTTTCTTGTTAAAAAACACCTTTGAATACTTTCCTGATGCTGCAATTCTCTTGGGAATGTCTCCAAGTAATTCAATAATATGAGCTAAATGATCTTCATCACGGCTGTAACCATCACCAGAGTGAGGCTCAAATAGGTAATCTCCAGTGGCTAGCTCAAAAGCCATGCAAGCTGTGCTCCAGATGTCAGCTGAGGTTCCATAGCCAGCACTAAGCAACACTTCTAAGGAGCGATATTGCCGAGTTTGGATATCTTCTGTAAAATGCCTATGCACCCAACAAGCATTTCCCAAATCAGCAATTTTTACTTCCAACTCACAAATGTCAAATGCTGGATCAGGTTTCTTATCAGTAGATTTTGATATCATAGATTGAGAGTTAAGAGATGGTGGTGTATCTGTCATCTCTCCTTCTGACATAGGAGTGCCTGCATCATCCCCACAACCATATTGCTTGCTCCGAACCTGTACTGCCTCAGCATCAGTATCAAATGCCTCATCATCTGTCCTTCTCACTTCGCTGCAGCCATTCAAAGGAGCCTCATTCTCAGAGCGAGTTGTTTCAATAACGCTGGCTTCCTCGGGTGTCTGTGGCGAATCATCATCCTGTGACATAGGGGCAGATTCACTATTATTCTCAACTTTCTTCTGCTCTTCCATCTCTTCAATCTGCTCCATCTGCTTTTTGAGTAGCATGGATTGCCTCTTGGCTTTCTTCTTTAACTTCTTCTTTTTGTTTCTGCTCATTTTAGCAGTTACTACTTGCTCTTGAAACTCCTTAGGTGCTGTGCTAATCAGGGAGTGTGGTAATCGCAGTCCCAAAGAATGTAGTTCGGTGGCTTCAGCTGCCAATTTGCGTATGTAGGTTTCATCAACACATACCAACACATTTTCAGGCTTAATATCAGTATGAATTATCTTACACTTGGTGTGTAGGTAATCTAAACCCTCCAGCACTTGTCGAATTATTGTTTTGACATTATCCCGCGGAATACCTCTATAGTTGGACTTGAGTATCAGCTTCAGCAGGTGGTGACCTAGCACCTCAAATACCATGCACACATGTGTTCCATTCACACCAGTAATTTTAAAATCGTTAAGAAGTTGCACGGTCTTATTCCTCTTAGGATCGGCAGGATCGCTGTCTCGCACCGCTTTCAATATTTTAATTTCGTCTAAAGCCGTCTCTGTGAAGTGGGGCGCCGATTTGACAACTTTGAGTGCCGCAAATCGCTTGTCAACGAGATCCCAACACAACCACACCGTCGAGAAATGACCCCAGCCCAGTTTTCTTGTGACGTGGTACCGATTCAGGAACAAGTCCCCGATTTTGACAGGATGATATCCACCCTTACAGTAATCAGCACTGTCTTCTTGCTCCTCGTCGTCACTACAGGCGTATTGCTCATCCTCGTCCTCTTCGATCGTCTCATTGGAAGAACTATGTGTTGGTTCCAAACGGTTCTGGTTTTGGTTGCGCAGCCCGTTTCCTTGTCCACCACCGCCGTGATCCTCCTCACGGTTTTTCTTCTTACCTAATTTATGTCGTTTTTTCTTCGCCTGAATGGCGAGTACTCTTCTATTTACATCTGATTTAGAACTCATTTAGTAAATTATAACACTTTCAACAACTTGCAATAAATATAAATTTATCTTTTCATCTCAAATCTTTTTGTTTGAGTATGGCGGCCGGTCGCAGAACAAAATGCGCTCGAACATGAAATGAAAGATGTTGCCATTGACAAAATGTATCTCCCATAGACAACATATTTTCTTTTATAAATAAAATTTCTCAACGTGGATTTTATGAAATATTTACGAACTAAAAAAACATATTTTTACATATACAAAATCAAGGATACAATGACGTAGTCCGATCGATTTTCGGTCATGGTAAACAACCATCTGCCCACGAACAAGTATTTCCATACAAATGCACAGTATCTGTTTACTACCTATAAAGTCAAATCAAAGTCAAAGTATGTGTTTTTTGAAAACTAAGTGTACGTTATAAGTCTTACAGAAATATGACTTTAAATCTTTACAATTACAAATTTCAATAACATCAACACTCTCTTACATCATCCCTGGATGGTTGTATTTGGCCCAAGTAGTTAAACTGAGTACTAACTAGGTAGATATAAATAAAATAAAGTTAATAATTACAATCAGTTACTTTGTACAAATGTTTGTATTTATTATAAATATTATGTACATTCGGCATTACAACTCCGTTCTCACAATAAAGATTTACAATCATATTATTTATTTTCTTGCTGTTGCTGCTTTTACTCGATCTTTTTTTTCATTTAGTTTATTTATTTCTTTGTGAGCAGTTTTTCGAATCGGTATTAAAATTAAACCACTTACAAACATAAATGCACCAGATACACTGAAAGCTATTCTATAACCAAAATAGGTCTTTATAATGCCAGCCAATGGAGTGCTAATTAAACTTCCTATACCTTGAAACAATAACAACATGCCGGTAGCATTAGTTAGTTTATCTAAACCGTACAAAGTGACAATCACCATACTTCTTAAACTTGCTAAACTACCAACGAAAAAACCGTACACACCACAATATCCATATTGGTAATATACGTTATATGACAAATCTGATAGGACAGAGCTTATTCCTCCGATGCAACATGAAATTATAAAAAGAGTAATTGGACTAAACTTAACGGCTAATCCTCCTATACATAATCTTCCTACAGCATTTGCAAAACCTATTGCTGTTACAAAGTACGTACAGTGTTGCTCATCAACTCCGGCTTGTAAATTTTTATCCTTGACAAAAACATATGGGACTAAAAAGCCTACGTAAGTCAATACCCCACTACTACACAATATCATAAATGAAGGCCGTTTTAATAATTTAGGATCCATCATTGTTGCTAAGACTCTTCGAGCAGCTGTTGTGAACACACCTCTTCTTTCTCGTAAATCTCCAGCCGTAACTGCTCGTGACACAGCCATTTGATATTCGAGTCCAGTCTTTGCTTCAGGACTAGTATCCATCATGCTTTTTTGGTATATTGGTAATTTTTCTACCTTTCCGCCGTAAAATGCATCATCTCTGTACATTGGGCGTGATTGTGGAACGTGCTCTTCCCAGTGACATAAACGCGCGCAGCATTTGTGTTTTTTAGCTTCAGGCTTTTCAACATGTATTGTAAGTTCAACGTTATTCTTCGCTTTGTCGTGGACACTTTGCGCCCTGGATATAATAGATTGAACTTGCTTTAAGTGTCGCCGGCTAACTGTACCTTGAGGATTGTGTGCTGTCAAAGTTAGCCTAGACACAGCAGCAGTAGAAGGTCCCGGCTGACTGGTTGTCGTAGTTGCACATTCATCTACCACTGCTGCTGCAGTTGGGAAATTAGCGTTGGACACCGCACTAAATAAACGTTCCGTGACAGTTGGTTTAAGGCCTTCGACCGTACCACCTGGTGATGCCGTGGCTACAGCAGCTTTTGATAAGTTAGGTAAATACGTGACTGTACGAGTTGGATCGTCTGTAGTCTTTACTACAGTCAAAGAGAGCAATGGTCTAAAAATCATACCAAGAAAGAAAATTATTCCAAACAGTCCCGAGTGTAGTAATGTCGTGGTGCGCCAACCAGCCAAGCTAACCAAATAAGTGTTTAACGGAAAAAATATCATTACACCACAACTTGATCCAGTTGTGGCTAATGAAATAGCTAATGACCTAAGCTTTTCAAAGTAAAATCCCACTACCAATCCTGCAGCCATATTTACAAGGCAATATCCAAAGCCAGCGCAAAATCCATAAAATACAACTAAGGATGCGTAAGTTGTCGAAAAATATGAAAAAAAGAGGGAAAATGCCGAAATAACTGAACCAGACATTGTACACGCTCTGAATCCAAATCTGTTAATCAAGGCAGATGCCAAAGGACCAGCGATAAAATATAACGCGACTGCTACAGAATTGATCAACGCTACGTATGAGTCTTCCACTTTTAAATCATCTTTGATGTCTGCTAATAAACTACCAAAAGTAAAGGCCACGCCATCCAAAATCATCAAACACCAAAATGATCCAAACACTACCATCCAGCCCCAACCACCTTCTTGTGGAACAGAAATTTGAGCCGCGATTTCAATCTCTTCACCGCCTTCTTGTTCATCGGGTCTGCTTACAATGCGACTAGGTGTAACCAGAATACTTTTTCTAGCTTCTACCTGCTTGACAATTGGTTTAGGGTTTTGTGATCTGTCTGCCATATCTTTGTTTTTTAGCTAACCCAACAAAATATTTCGCTTTCAATTAAATGATTGAAAAATAATGTCGTATTTCGCTCTTTACATTTCCTCTTCCATAGACGCAAGCAATAATTTCAAGAAGATCTAAGAAGGTATCCAATTGACGGATTTCATGATATGAATTATTACTTTTTATATTTAAAATATATGATCTATGAAACAAGTCGTTCGTAGAAAACTATAAAATTCTCAGAGATATGGACTGTTGTAAGCAATGAGTAAACAAATAATGACAAACCTAAATGAACTGCATAGATAAGAAAACGTAAGTGTGTAAACTCATATCAGATGATTTATTACGGCCAAAGGGGGCTATTTAGAAAAGATGGCTTTCATTTTTATGCAAATAAAATTATGTTTCTGTATAAATAAGACGTAATTTTGTATCAAGTCATGATAATCGAATCGTGTGTATAAATAAATATGTATTATTTTCCCATGAGAGACTCAACGATTTTACTGTTGCATTCAAATAAGTATAGATGTAGTCCTAGCTTTATCAGGATATAATGTTATTGACGAAGACCCACATTTACTTTTAAGAAGTATAAATCTAGGCTATGGTATTGATGCGTTTTTGTTGAGTGGTTCGTTGACGGTTGTCAGAAAGGCAGGACGACGGTTTTGGAGGGAAAAATTGGTTTGTGAGTGAAATAATATAAATTTTTACGTTAATTATCAGTATATAATCATTCATTATGTCGCAGTCGACAATAACCTCATACTTTAATAGTAGAAAAAGACCGGCTACAGATGATATTGTTAATTCTAAAAACAAAATTGCTCACATAGACCATACCTCGGCGAAGGGGCCCAAAATTGCGCGAAAATGTGTTATAGCTAGGAAAAACGGGATTTCGCAAGAAAGTCTCCTAAGCACATCTTCACAAGAAGTAATATTGGAAAAATCAATCAAATCTGAAAAAGTACAAGAGTCTACGTGTGATATTCAAGCAGCTGACAAGTTGGCCACTTCGAATGCATTTGCAAAGAAATTGAATGCGTCCAACGTTAAGAACCAACAGCCCTCAAAATCGGAAAGTGCTAGTTCATTGATTTCTGCTCGAAAAGAGCTTAGCTTGGGAGATATCAAAAGAAGGTTAGCTGGAAGTTCTAGGTTAGCAGAACTTAGAGCATCTGCAGACAGACTTAGTAAAGGTATTCAGCAACTCAAAGAATCGACAGAGAAGAAAAATCTCAAAGAATTCAGGTCCATAGATGTGGAAGTTCCTGTGAGGTATGTGTTCATCTTTTAGTAAAATCTGATTTTTAATTTGTATATTATTTCATAGCCCTTTGAACATTGGCTTAATCCTTATTGACCATGACAATTCTCATAATGTAATCTGTGAATAATATATTGTATATATAGTGTTCTTGTATTTCAAATTATTGTTTTATTGCAGTCCTAGCAAGAGAGCATTGGTCCAGAATGAGTTGCGGTCTCCTAAGGGTGAAGTTAAGCCAATTAGCCTGGAAAGACAGTTGATCTCGCCTAGAAAAGTTGTTGTCAGCCCTGTTAAGAGCCCAAGCAAGGTTTGCTTTTTCTTATTTTTTATATTTTGCTCCATTCATTCCTTTTTTTGTATCTTACAAAATATCAGATTCACTGATACTGCAGAAATTACATCGCTATAACAATATATACTTGAACACATGAGTCAGAATTTAAATACATAGCCAGTGATTTGTGGTTGTTTTAATCATGCATTACATGATTTTATTTCCAGGTTCCAGCATACATCAGACATGCTTCGTTGGCAACATCTTCTTCCAGCCTGCCTCTGCCTCACCAGTACAGATTCTTGGCTGAACTATTCCGGGGAATGGAGACTGTTGTGGCACTTCTATGCAATAGAAATGAGAAAATCACATTTACCAAACTTAAACCATCTGTGCAAGAAATGTTGAAACGTAATTTCACTGAAAAGCATTTATCTCAAATCAAACACCTTGTCCCCGATTTTTACAACTTTGAAATTCAGAAAATCAAGAACTTCAGCAATTCTAATCACAAAGAGAATTATGAACTTGTTATTTCTCCAAATTTCCCTAATGACCTGAAGACAATGAACCCTAGCGTGTTACTTGAGAGACGCCGCTATTTCTTTGACACCCTGCTCCAATTGGCTAAAAAATATCATGCGCAATTCCTTCAGACCTTGGACCCTCCTATGGTCATACCAGATGAAAAGCTTACTCGCTGGCATCCTGAATTTGAGTTGGAAAAAGTACCAGAAGTAGATTGTGCTAAATTGCCTGAAGCTCCTAATTCAGAAAAGTTATCATCGGCCCAAGATGTGTTAGCCAAGGCTCGTGAATTGTTCAAGTGTAACACTAAAATGGAAAGGGCTATGGAGAAGTTAGCACAAGCAAAAGCTCGAGGATTGACCAATGAAGAAAAGGCTGCAACTGGCATAAATGATGCTGCAACCAAAACTAACTCTACTACTCAAACCAGTCAACCGGGTTCTAGTGGAGTAACCATTTTAAATCCTGCACTTCGCAACCTGCCAGCATCTTTATTAGAAAAGGTGAAAGCTAAACAAGCTGCCAAAGCTTTGGAGGCAATGACGCGCAGCTCTGAAGATGACAAAAAGTACTTAATTTACTGCAGACTTCCAGATCTAGCTAGAACATTGAGAAATATTTTTGTGACAGAACGCAAGAATGTCTTGGCTCTAAATATTATTTTGTCTAAGTTGGACAGCAGTTTTAAAGCCAATGTGTCTGCAAGTGATCTACAGAGAGATATTACAGTCCTGACACAGGAGGTCCCTGAGTGGATCAAGTTGCATGACATTAGAAATACCACTTACTTAAAATTAGACAAAAATGCTGATTTGAAAACCATCATATCGAAATTGGAAGCTTTGGCAGAAAAATATAAGAGTGACTAAAAGTAATTTAGAACTACATAGTAGAAATAGATTTGACATACATGCAAATTAAGACTGAAAAGCTACATTAGTTGACATAGTAACACAATACTCCAAAGACTTAGAATCTTTCTGTTATTTTATTTTGTATTAGATACAGATACACTAGGTAAATGATTCAGCAATATGAAGTTGTAGTTTTCATAGACAGTATTGACATGCTATGTTTTATTTTGACATAATTTATTAAGTATAATTTTAGGACATTATTTTAGTTAAGTACTAAGTAATTATGATTTATTTTATTTCTATTTTTTAATTCAAAATTTTGCTACTTACTTTGTATGGGATTCAGGAAACATAACTTCTGAATAATCTGGATATGTAGTGTTTGGAATGATTTGCCAATAACTAAACAAGGTATTGTATCAGATACGAGATCTTTTTACCAATTTTTATATTTCTTAAAGTTAAATATCTCGAAATTATTTTGACATCTTACATTTTTGTCACCTTTTCTTTTTTCTTTCTTACTGTGTGGTATTTTTATGTTTAATTAAAATTAATAAGCGTCAATGTTGTTTATAATTTACTATTATAAAGTAATTCATAGTCTGGGCCACTAGTTAACTGGAAACCACTGTGAAATTTATTGAAAATCTCAGCAGGAATTAGATATGAACTAACAGAGGGATCTAGCATCATATTGTCGACATACCGCAACTGTGGATGAAAAAAAAGTAATTAATTATCCAAAAATTATATGAGAACTACTCTTGCCTCCTGTTCTCTTCTTACTCATTAGAAATTCAATTCATTTTGAATGAACTTCATTCTACATAAAGTATATAATATTATATACTTTATGTAGAATGTAATGAGTAATATGAATGTATTCATATTATATTCTAAACACTAGCAGGACTGGGATAAAGTACTAGGAATAAGTACACAATCTTACCAGTGGCTTAAATCTTTTTTCATCTATCTTTGCTCTGTCGTCAACGCCTGCAGTAGCGCGCATTCTTTCGAACCAGGGCCAGATCATATAGTCCACATATCCAGGCTCATTTCCGTATAAGAACTTTGTACCTCGCTCAATCAGTTGTGTTTGTATCAAATCTAATGTTTGCTGGAATGCAGTTCTATTCATATCATTTACGCTCTCAGGCATTTTAACCAATTTGAAAAATAAGTTGTGTATCTGTGAAAAGAAAACAGTTCAGTTCGGCACAAATGTAGTGAAGGACCCCTCAGTAGGTAGTATATCTCTATCATATAATTTAATTCCCATGTGCGAACCCTATATTAGACAGTACTTACTGCCCCCGAAGCCTCCACTATCATTTTGTCGCATGCCCTCTGCACCGGATCCTTTGGTAGAAGTGGTCTATTAGGATAGACCTCATCTAAATATTCAACAGTTACTAAACTCTCGTAAATAGTTTTGCCTTCTTCAATTTCCAAAACTGGAACTTTACCTGCAATAATAATATTAGAAAGTTAGCTACATTCTACAGACAATTGCTGTTATCTATTTTGTGCGTTACAATTGGGTAGGTAGTTCTATGTATTTTCATACATGCCCGTGTTTGGGGAGATTGCCTTGATAGTCCAGTTACAACCCTACGTCGACATTTATTATAATTCGTAGGTACCTATGCTTGTAAGAACTGCTGGTCAGTATAGAAAATCCATTAAAGGCTGTAGTCTTTCTTACATAAGATTATTGTAATACCTATTGTATAGAAAGTTCATACCAAACGGAGATTTTTCAAAAATCCAGTCAGGCTTGCTGTAAAGGTTGACGTTGATCACCTCATAGTCTATCTTCTTGGCGTTGAGAGCGAGTATAGTGCGGTGGGCGAACGGACAGAAACGCATGTTATACACGCGAAGGGTGCCATTGTATGGTGGTAAACTATCACCTGCGAAATAAATTACTTGCATTCACGTCATTTCATTAGGAAATCAGATAATTGTATAAATGGTATATGGAAGGTATAGAGCAAGCATCTTAAGCCGGTTAAGCTGAAGGGACAGGTCTATAAATCCATCATTAGACCTGTTCTCTTATATGGCAGTGAAGCATGGCCAGTACATGAGCGGGACAAGCAAGAACTGCGGGTCACGGAGATGAAGATGCTGCGCTGGATGTCGGGAGTTACGCGAGCAGATCGCGTAAAGAACTCCCGTATTCGCGGCAGCCTTCATGTCCGAGACATCGCTGATAAATTGCAAGAGTGCCGCCTACGTTGGTACGGACAAGTTTTGCGGAAACCGGCAAACTACGTAGGGAACAAGTGTCTCGCAATGTCGCTACCACCGGGTCCCGGCAGAAGGGGAAGGCCCAAGAAGGCCTGGCTTGACGTCGTAGTGGATGACATGCGTGCTAACAAACTCTCCGCGAGGGATGCCGAAGACCGTGCGAGGTGGAGAGTTAGGAGTAGGAAAGCGGACCCCGGGCTCCGCAAGGATGCAACCGGGAAAACGCTGAGATGATGATGAGTAGCAAGCATCTATGTTGATGGGCTGAAGACCTAAATACTCGGTGCCTTTTAAAAAAATCATAAGTCGCGTTAATCAGCTTTTTGCTCTTAATAATACGTTAGGTACTTCTTTGTTATCAATTGTGAAATTTGTGAATAGTCGTAATTTTCCTTGACAGATAAGGTAATGCATATCCTCATTTGATTCGACCCATCTGTCTGTAATTTAGATTTTGTAAACAGATGGGACAAGTTTTAATATTTAAATAATAGTTGTATACGCATCACATCAACAAAAGTAGGTATCAATCAATAAAGAAACGATAGGTCTACTATGACAAGCAAAATTTTACTACATAAATAGGTTATATTGTGTTTACTCGATCAATGTTTTGGTTCGATCAGAGTTCTAAAAGTAGAATTTAACATCGATTACCTTTTGTCAAGTGCTTGGAGTTGATGTCAATGGCCTTGACCGCCGATGCGAGCGATCGCCAGGCTGTGTGTCCCAAATAGAAAACGCTAGGCCCCTGAAGCACTTTAGGCGACCACATTTTAAACTAATCGGTTCAAAAAATCTCCTAATAGGTATTTTCAAACAATATTTACACCCTGGTTATTATTAGCAGATTTCACATTGACGATAGAACGAACTGTTTAGCCTCGAAACCGATGTTACGACCCGGTGGTCGTCTATATTGAATGTTATTATGGTTCTTATTTATCATATCGTAAGGCGTCGTATCGTCAACTATTTAATTTGTTTACAGCCTTGATAAGATTTGTAAGGCAGGTTTCAGATTCCTAATAACTTGTAGGTACATCTACTGGTAGGTCTCGTACTATGTAAGTACTAAACTAAGCTAGCTAGCTAGCTACCCTGGCAAGTTAATACAATTGCAACAAGTAAGTGGGTATCATTCCAACAGAAGTATTCTATGTACAGATTAAGGAAGACAAATAATGCTGTCTTTATGAGGTAAGTAGGTAAGTTTAGGTAGGTAATGAAAGATAACAAAGTTACAGAGAAATTATATTTATTAATTTATTTAAAAATATTTTCCATAGATTCAATATTTACAAAAATATATAAGTACCTAAGTCTCACTTTATATATAATTTTTGTTCAGTTCTCAAAAAAAGTATCGTAATTAAACGGCTGCCCCGACGTGTATACGGCAAAAAATTTTTGTAAAACTTCCTTCGGAACAAGGTACGGAGCCACGGCTGGATCTTCAAACATGCGACCAAAATATTCCAACTGAAATAGAACAAATGAAAAATTAAATAGTATTCAGTACATAGTCAAGAATAATACCTAGGCTAAGTACATTAGGTAGAAATGGTACATTCCACTAGTTCTAGTACGCAGATCCTCTACTGACAATACATTCAGTGGAACTAAATGTAGTTAAGTTACTGGAGTGGGAATGAACCGAAAAAATATGTACCTACCTATATACCTAAGTCAGTCAGTACCTACCTAGTACCTACTTAGGAGAGCAAAATAAAAATGTATTATCTACCGTTACTGATCTCCTTAGAGCAGGTAGACATGCAAAATACCTCTACCGGCTTTTCTATACCACAACTTTTGCTAGTAGGGTATAACTTTAGCCTCGAGTACGAAATTAAGACTGGTTAAATTATTCACAACAAATCTCTCTCCACTTACCAAAGGCTTGTACTTTTCTTCGCTAATAGTCATTTTGCCATCCAAACCATCTAAGACAAGAATCCTCTCAAACCACGGCCAGATCATGTAGTCAACATATCCCGGTTGGTCCCCGCCAAGGAACTTGGTGCCGCGAGTTTTCAGCTGCTCTTGGAGGAAGTCCAGAGCTTTGTAGTAAGCGGCGGTCGCATCATCTGTGATCGTCTCAGGGCTTCGTAAACATTTGTAGAAGAGTAAGCCAACCTGCAAATAGGAATATGAGGACGTATTTAAACCAGATAATTTTCCGTTAGATTTCTAAACTAGAGCTTCTTTTATTTAACCCTTTAGGAGGAGTCGTTGCCGAATCGTCATTGTTATAGTTTTACAAACTCATACCTACCTACTATCAACAGTCAACACTTACTTGCCTTACACTCGAAGGTATGATGACAGTTATCTGTCGCCTTGGTAAAAGGGATAAGCAAATTATGATTATATGTAAATGTTATAGGCAATGTGTATAATCCGGTATTGTATAGAATACCTAGGTATTCTATACAATGCCTAAAACGTTCAGGCAATGTGTATAATATGATTAATTTCACACATTGCCTAGGTATTGTATAAAATGCCCGAAGTGCATCAGGTAATGTGTATAATGAACGACCACGGATAGGACCTTAAACATTTTTATTTATTTATTATTCAGACAGAGTTCATCAACCTTAACCTCGGTATATTTTGAATAATATGTTATTTATTGCTTTGCGTATAGGGGTTAGGTAGCATTGGTTTTGAGTCCGTCCATTAATCCATAAATGGTCCATCAGTCCATCTGTCACTAGGCTTTAACTCAAGAACAGTGATATCTAGATATGTAGTTGCAATTTGTTGATCATAAACATACACTAGCTGTGCCCGCGACTTCGTTCGCGTGAACTACAGATTTACTTGCATGCCAAATTTCAATCAAATTTCATACGCGGTTTTAGATTATTTCATACAAAAGTTTTTTCCTGCTAACTCCCGTTCCCGAAAGAATTTTTCAATATCCTGTTCCAACTAAGCTTTAAGTTTACTATAGTACCTGCATGCCACATAAAGCATCTAACTTAAGTGGTTTAGATTTTTCATACAAAAATATTCTCCCGCTTATTCCCGTTCTCGCAAGAATTTCGGGAATTAATTTCTTAGTGCACCTCTACGGTACCTTAGCTACGTTATTTTCAAATTGCATGTGCCTACGTTAAGCCGTTTAGGCTGTGCGTCGATATTATGTCAGTCAGTCAGTCTATCAGTCAGTTTCTTTTATACATTTAGATGTTATCGGACCGATATCAAGACAAACTCGTTTGGCCTTGGATAAACTATGTAGTACTTGCGAGCTCAGGTCTTCCTGAAACCCTAGACTGAGTTAAAGAAAGAGTCCGATTTGTGTTAAACTTTTTTAAACCACCTATAGACCTGTGACGGAAAAACTAGTTAAGCTTAGGCCAAACTAGTCTGTCCTAGAACTCCTATGTGACAAACGCTCAATACGCAAAAAACACGGCATACCAAACGATAAAATGCAATATGTTTAATCAGCGCTATCTGCTTGTGACAGTTAAAATTAGGATAAGCTCTTAAAAGATCAGTAGGTACCTATCTAACAAACCAAATTACGGAAGAGACAAATCGATTAAATACATTACCTAAGCTTCAACCGGCATTCTATACAATGCCTAGGTATTCTATACATTTCCTAGGTAAAGTGTGAAATACTTCAAACATTGAGTATCATTTCATACATTGCCTAAGCAACCTCGGCATTCTATACATTCCCTAGGCATTGTATAGAATGCCTGCATTATACACATTGCCTATAACATAAATACGCCTATGTGTGTAAATCGGAGAAAACCAAAAGGGACCAAGGGGGACAATATCCGGTATTTTTTTATTTGTACCTGCTAGTCCAAATCATTCGAGGCGATAGTATCCTTCCTCCCCTTTTCCTTCCCCCGTCATGTATCCTTGCTACTCGTGGGAACGCAATGACCTTGTTAAAACAATGCACAAGGCAGAATGGCGGCGACGTGGTCCACAACCCGTCACGTAACGTTTCCCACAGAGGTGAAAAGTGGATCGCTGGAAGTGATCTCTGCCTACCCCTCTGGGAAAAAGGCGTGATTTTATGTGTGTATGTATGTACCAACTAATACTTACCGGAGACATAGCTTCAATAATAATCTTGTCGAAAGCTTTCCTGACTGGGTCCTTGGAAATCAAAGGCCGTTGCGGATAGAGTTCGTCGATGTATTCGACCGTTACCAAGCTTTCGTAGATACAGACATTCTCTTCTATTTCTACCGACGGCACTTTGCCTATAAATGAGACGGGTAAGTTCACTGATTGTGTAATTGGGTAAGTAAATAAAATAAGTAGGTATCTCTCTATCATCTCTATCTACTCAGGATTTTACCTCTATGTGTGTACCTACATCTACTGCCACCTATTTCCAAATATTTTTAATTAACAGGCACCTATTCATTCAACTAAGCAACATCGGGCCAGCTTAGTTAATATCACCTAGGTCATAAGGTATAGCCTTCATATGACCTTCTGTCCATACAAGGCAAAACTGGTTTGTTTTTCAGACCAAACGCAAAGTTTACCTACTATACCTAGTAGGTAGGTAGTAGATATTATTATGTTATGGCTTAACTCTAGGTAAAAAAGTAGTGTTTTGTGAGGTGGTGATTGTGATGGCAAGGGTAAGGTAGGTCATCTACCTACATGGTTGCGATGATTAATGGTAATCTTTACAACTCGTGTGGAGTACCTACATAGGTAGGTAGAGTGAGAGGAGTTCTTACCAAATCCGCTCTTGGTGAAAAGCCATTCAGGTTTGTTCATGAGGTCAATGTTGACGACTTCGTAGTAGATTTGCTTAGCGTTGAGCGCAAGGATGGTGCGCTGCGCGTACGGGCAGTACCGCATGTTGTACACGCGTAGCTTGCCCGTAAAGGGCGGTAGCGGATCCCCTGGAATAATTGGGAGAACCTCACATTAGGGCCAAGGGTGAAGCTCCATCGTATCAGTAGTTATCCCTAGACCCCTAAAGTTTATTCAACATGTGGGTAGGTAGGTGTTTTTTAATCTTCATTTTTGCGCCACAAATAATTTTAATTGAATACCTAGGTACGTCGAAGTATTAAAGAGTGGTCTAACTAGCAGTGGCGTAACTACAGGGTGGCAAGTCGGCAAAATGCCACGGGCCCCCACCCGGCAGGGGCCCCCAGCCGAAAGGGGTCCCCGGTCATAGGAGAGTCTCATCTGCCTACCCACATACACATTAAGATAAATAAAAAGAAAGGGGGGTGCATGGGGCCCCAACCGATGAATTTTGCCACGGACTTCAACGGGTATAGTTACGCCACTGCTAACTAGAAAAAATATTTCAAGCCCGAGATTACACAACTCTTTTAATGTATTATGCAATTAGCTTTGAATGTAGATAGGTAACCAACTAAATATCTAGCAGATTTAGATAGACAGATCTAGATGGTGAATAAACATTAAATATGTAGGTATGTTAAATAGAAGTACCTAATACGTGACAAAAATGAAACTGATTTCTCTAATTTACTGTGAGATCTTTGATCATAAACTGCTTATTTGATTAATAAGGCGCCTGCTCATTTAGTGTAGTACATTACGAGATAAATATAGGTACAATGAAAACTCCAAATATCCATATAGAATAAGCATTTATAAGAAAATGCTATGCTCGTTTTTACCTGCACTACTTACATAGTTTAGTTATTCATTACATATTGTGTAACTGGTTTGTTGACTTTAGAATAGGAAGGTAAATCAATCAATAAATATCATAAAGAGGCAGAACGAACTAACGTTATTTGTAAACTAATCACAACAAAGAACGCTTGTGTTGTTTTGTAACTAAAATTGAATGTAACTAGGTACTAACCTTTCCCCAAATGTTTGGTGTTGAAGTTTATTTTAGCCATGTCCGTAAAATACGGCAACACGTACTCCAAAACTTGCGTGACTGGACTGAGGAGTTTCAACGATGACACAAAAACGTGTGTAGCTAAGCTAACTGCAGTACCGATCATTTTTATGTACAAACCTACTCGATAACGTATCACAAAAAAACACGATGCGATAAATCGCGAATGATACCTACACGGAGTTAACTAATGTGAAAATAACATCGTTAAACACTTGGAATTTGACGAACGATACCTACGCAGTAATGTATTTTATATTACAAATATAGGTTAGTTGTCGTAATGATACTACTGGCAGTCACTGCCACTGGGTGACCTTCATCTGCTGCCTTTGTTTAAATCAAGAGCGCATTATATTTTGTGTGGGTATTTAAACTTAAGTCAATATCAGTCTGTGTGTACTTAAATGTAACACAAATAACACAATATTACAAAACCCTGGTAATTTATAAACTTTAATCATCATCATGTTTTCCCTCCCTCCTATGATCCCGGGCTCTTAAGGCAGGGCGTGAAACCGCATTGAAGCAGGCCTTCCGGGTGAGTGCGACAGGCTCAATATGATGTATTGTGCCTGTCGACCTCATATTTGGATCTCACTACCGCTTATCGGGTGGAGTGAGGTCATCTTGTTTGCCTAATATAAAAAAATCATCATTGTCAGCCTTATAAAGGAGGATATCCCACTGCAAGGAATAGGCCTCCATAGACGACTGTGAAACTTTATTTTATTGTATATGCCTGGTGGTGCAATTTTAGGGGTCTACCCCCCAGGAATAACGCAACAGAAACATCATATCTTCAAATTGTACCATTTATTTTATTGTATAAGTACAAACAATACAACAGCTAAACATTTCACCATGAATTGCACTCTCTGTTTCAATGTTGGATAGTCATCACTACACCTCAGAAAACAATCTTCTTGGGAAGTTGAAAGATGACAATAATAACTTGATATTGACCCCCTTTTGCAGCAATTCCATTTCTTTGTTCGCATATAAAAGGGGAAAGGTAATAAAGATCACAGACATCTCTATTCCTTCTTCTTCCTAGGGCGCATGCAGCAGACAGCGCTGGTATCAAGCATGTTGTAGTCTGGGTCTCCCTTGGCGCGGGATTCCGTGAACTTGGCATGGGTCTCAGGAGCCAGACAGTAAGATTTCACCGCTGGCACATTCTTCACAGCTTCAATGTATGTAAGCTGCAATAAAAACAAAAATTGAAGAAACAGAAATTATAATCAATAGTAGTTTTAGTCTAAAACTAAATAAATGAAGGTTTTTCAAATATGAGAGATACTGAGAACTTTAATCAGGTAGTCTGCGTAAAACCATAATAGTACTAGACTACTTATCTGAGTGATTGTGGTCCTCCATTTCCGGGGAAAAAAAAAAAACTTGTATTATGAAATTATGTACTTACCAAAAGTGAATACTTTGCCGAATCCAGAGCAAATTCACTTTTGCCCAACAATGGGAGTGCCAAAAATCTCTCCAAGAATGGCCAAATGGTCAAGTCAACCCATCCAGCTTCATCTCCGTGGAGGAACTTTGTCCCACGTACTTCAAGCTCTTTTTGCAATCCCTCCAGACCCTTGTGGTAGTTCTCAACATGGCTTGGAGTCAGGGCTTGTGAGTTAAATGCAGCAGTGTAGTATGCTGATTGGGCCTACAAATAACATAATTGAGTTATAGCATACATATCTTCTAGAAGTACTTTGTTGATAAGATTCCTGATAAAAAAGAATTTAAAGTCAGAAAAATACAGAAACCTAACTCGACATTTCTATTGAGCTTATCATGGTGCATATTCAATTTATAAGATGTGCAAACATAGTTTATCTTCCTTGCTTGCTGTATTGTACTATCATGTTATACTAATTTATATATTGACAAATTTTATATTATTACGCAAGCAGATAAGTCACTGCATGAAGTAAAATGGAATGCCCAGCATTTTTATCATTTTTTACGGTGTGTATCTGTACTTATTAATAAACTTACACTGGCAAAGTTCTCAACAATCAGTTTATCTTGAGCTCTGCGCAGGGGATCATTGGCCTGAAGAGGCTTGTCTGAGTACTTCTCGTCCAGGTACACATTGATGATATTACTGTCGAAAATGGCTTTGCCTTGCTCATACTCAAGAGCGGGAACAGTACCTACAATACAAAGGAATGTTATTATGTTATTTTCAAACAGTGTAGACTGCACTGAGTGATATGTGCCATTTTCCTGCATCTAAAAATAAATATAGATTCCATGTCATAAGGAAATGTAAATACCTGAATAAATTACTATGACTACCTTACTTTATTGTAGTATTTTAAACATCATATTATTTTATAATGCAATGTAAAGAAGTTTCAAGCCTCTAAGAGGGTTCTATTATACCTATGTAACATTAAAATGTAACATTAAAGTGTACTTATCTTAGTTGCAACTGTAGTTGCTAATAGTTACCTTTAGGACTGAAGTCAAACAGCCATTCTGGCTTGTGGTCTAAGTTGACAAACACCAAGTCATATTCCAGACCCTTGGCATTCAGAACTAGAACACTTCGCTCGGCGTATGGGCAGAACCTCATGGCAAAGAGGCGAAGTTTCCCATTGTAAGGGGGTAACACATCACCTGCATGTAAAAATAAATTTAAGTTTATTAGTAAAGTTATAAGATTTTTATTTGTCCTTTACATCTTTCAAGTGACTTCAAAAAGGAGGTGGTGTCAATTAGTTTGATTTTTTTTAAGATAATGAAATGCTATGAGACTCTCATTGGAATTTAAAAAATCTAACCTAAATTAAATATGGAAGATTGTGGGACCTCTTCAGGATTCTATCATGAGACCAATAATATCCCAGGCCCATCAAAAAACATATTGCAAGCATAATGACGACAGTATTTCATGAATTCTTTTTAGGACAAAAGTCCAATACAGTTACAATGAGTTTCAGTGTAATGAAACATTTAAATAGATTGATGGCATTTACTTTCAAATTTTTAAGGAAGGTCACTTGATCCAAAATAGGCATGATGCGGTGATTTGAAAAACTTATAAAAAACAGGAAACCCCCAAGATGAAACTTACCGGCTTTTAAATGCTTTTCGGACATGGTGTGCGGCAAGAGTTACAGTATAGAGTGACTTGTAACTCGTGTTTTAACTGATAACCAGTGATAACACGAATTTATCACAAAAACAAGAGTCTGCACTTTTATTTGACGAAGCGCAAATGGTTAAATTCTGATTAAACGTCACACAGAGTAGGAAACGTCACTGTCAGTGGAAATGAGAAACAATTGTTTTTTTTTAGTGACAACATTCATCGCATTTATTTTGGCATCAAACCACGGAACAGAAAAAACAAGTGGAAGTGTGAAGTGGGCGGGGCACGCGTGCCGACACTAAGCGGAGTTACGCTTACTCGGCCTCAGTCGTACCCCAACATTTCGGTTGTCATCACGTCAAGTTGGTAGTGTAACGGCAACGTTTGTGGAGGAATTTTACAGTGAATATGCCGTATTGTGCCATTTTGCAGTGCAAAAACGACAGCAGAAGAAAAAACCTTAAAAATGGAGGTGTTTCATACCACAGGTAAGCAATAATATAGCAGTTTTGCAAGAAAATCTCAATAAATTAAAAATATGATTTATTTCAAACCATAATCAATCATATGTCTTTAACGATAAAGCTCGTTTTGCGGTGCACAAATCCTCTACTGATTTTGAAATATTCGCCGCTACTCAATCAGTGATGTGGTACACTGCGGTATCAGCTTTATCGATATCTTAAAATACATAGTAACTATTTTTGAAAACGGACTACACAAGGCAACAAATTAAAAACTTTTGTTTTTTAAATAAATTATCATTTTATAAACTAAATTGAGGGCCTTAATTACGAATATAATATAATTTCCAAATCAGCTCTAGTTTTTGAGATATGAGTGGGTAAAGTTCCAAAACGTGGCATTTTTCAGGGTTTGTAAAATATTAACTTAACTACAAGATTTTAATACCTTAAGAACTTTTATTTTACAGTAATTACTTACTTTGAACTGTAAAAAATATCAAAGCCCTATGTTCATTCCTTTGCGAATAAAAACGTATATTTTCTCCATACATTTATCATGTCCTCTTTGATATGGATTTTTTTGCATGATGTTGAAATCGATATATTTCCGTAAAGGTCTATGATACAAACATAAATTATATTTTATTTTGAAACTGAGAAATAAGTGCTTTTCGTGAAACTAAATGAAAGTTAAATACCTGTTTAGTTTTTTATTGTTTGGTATTAAGAAACACCTTATTGGCCATTTTTCAGAATTTCGATAAGCTTTAACTAAAAAACTAAAGCTGATACAAAAAACTAAAAGCTTATTTAAAATCAGTGAATCATTTACTCTAAAAATCAAGTCTTAAAATTAGGGAAACAAAAATTGTGTTGACCTGTGTTATTTATACTGATACATTTTAATACTCTGGTGAAACCTGTAAAACGGGCTTAGTATTATTTATGCGGACTTATTATTATTCATTTTTATAATTTTAGGTTTCCGAAGGACGGTGATATCAAAGGGAAATGGATAGATGCAACTGGTAGAGTTGATTGGATGCCAGTAAAATCCAGTACCATATGCTCTGAACATTTTTTGGAAGACGATTTTATTATATCAAAGAATGGCCTGAAATACACCAAACCCAACGCGATTCCAACTTTAAGAACCGTCAGGTTTTATGATCAGGTAAAAAGCCCTTTTCTCATCATTTTTTGCCCACTGAATATAATAATATTTGAGTATGATGATAATCATCCTCGCCCCTAAAAGGAATGTATTGTCGTCTGTATTTTTTTATGTTTGTTACCTCATACCGCCTGGGTGAACTGATTTGATGTTTTTGTTTTATTTGAAAGCTGGTGCTTCCTGTTTGGTCCTAATTTGGTCCAGTTCTGACAATGACATCCATGAATGATGGAAGGAAAATATTTCAATACTGTATCATATTCAGACTACTAAATATTTTTTAGTGAGTCATTATATCTAATGTAACACTAAAAAATATGAAGGTTTAACAATTTCTTTTTTATATTTTTTTGTTATAGCACCACAACTTATAAAATGGTTAAAACCGGTTTGATTATCCCATGTCAATCTAAGATATATATAGATTTGTATTTGTTTCAGCAGGAAAACCTAAATGTTACTAATTTAGATTTACCTAAACCTACTGATTTGGGGATTTGTCACTCCACTCCAACGCAACCAAATAAGAAAATAAAAATTTCTAAAGGTCTCGAGTATGTTCCCATTGCACACGGCAGTAAAGATCAATACGAGATACCTGTGCAACAAGCGTCTGTACGCTGTTTGATTCCGGTGGAGGAAAATATACTTCCGTGTGGATCTACGAGTTCTACGCCGAGGAGAAAAAAATTAAAAGGCCAACTTAGATTTTGTCAAAATAAAATTGAAAGACAAGATTCGAAAATAAGAAGATTACAATCAACTAATAGAAGGCTTAAAAAGATAATTAATAAAATAGATGAAGTGTTAGCGAGTTTAGAAGAAAAATATTCGATGTCGAAAGAAAATTTGGATTGTTTAAGAAATTTCAATTTAGAGGTACGATTTTGTTTCACTTACACCTTTTCTGACATATTTATTACATTTTATTATTAAATAATAAATACATATTTTTTTCAGGTACAAGAAGTCAAAGCAAGCCGCGGCCGGCGCGCACCTGTGTTTGGCCGCACTGCTGCATTGTAAATTTCGCAACGCCTGAGCAAACTACACGCTGAGCGTGTTATTAAAAGTTTTTTCATTATTTAACTATGATATTATTTTTAATTCCATATATCAGTACCCTTTTTATCCCCAAACATTATAAAACGAACTCAAAAGTCGAATCATTGAGTCTAATACATATATCGATACTAAGAATATGTAGTGTTACCGCACTGGCTGAGTAGCCGTAAAAATATTGTTTTAAGGAAATGTCAACCTTAACACACACAGAATACAGTTCAAAGTTGTTTTCTTTACTGCTGCCTGCCATCTGTTGTGGAGTAGCTGAACTTGTTTGTCAATTAAACCTAGGGAGTTCAAATACGAACGGTTGTAAATTTTTTTTTTTGTTTATAGCAAAATAAACTGTAAGTTGTTGCGAGTAAAGACGTGTTTTGCTTAATAGGATTTACAATGTAGGCTTATTTGGAATAGCATATATGCGGCCAATCAAAAAGGCTGTTTACTAGTAGTGCAATGTATTATTTAAGGCATGTATGTGTGCGTTTGGCGACAGCGGTTCTGATACAAATTTGCCATATCGCACTTCCACTTGTTTTTTCTGTTCCGTGCATCAAACAGTCTTTTACATCCTAACTAATATTATAAACGTGAAAATTTGTGAGTATGGATGGATGTTTGTTACTCTTTGACGCTCAAACGTCTGAACCGATTTTCATGAAATTTGGTATGAATTTGGTTTGGCACTCTAGAATAACATATAGGCTACTTTTTTTTTCAATTCTACCCCCATGTGGCTCCTTGGGGGAGGGGGGTTGAACGGGAGAATTTTTACGTGTTTGTAGATTTTTATAAAACTTGGTATGGAGGTAGCTGGCACCATAGAGTATATTGAATAATTTGGCTGGCACTCCGGAAACACCAGAGCAATTTTTTTTTGATTCAACCCCCATGGGATTCATTGGGGGGGGGGGGGGGGGGTGAAAATTAGTATGAGAGCATTTTCACGTTTTTGTCGATTTTTATTAAACTTGGTATGAGGTAGCTGGCACACACCGGAAAGACACCATCGCCATGGGAGTTGAACGGTGACGGAACTTTCACTAATAAACAACAAATTTAGTAAGCATAACATCACCTCAATTTACTGTAACGGTCGTCTTATCTACATACCAATTCTAATGGAAATTCCACTTATTTGGCAACACCTTCGCATCTAAGAGTGGGTACTTTAAAGATTAAAGAATACCAATTCTAATGGAAATTCCACTTATTTGGCAACACCTTCGCATCTAAGAGTGGGTACTTATAACGCGCGTTACAATGGGTGCGTTTAGCCGACACAAAATCTTGTCAGCACAGAAAGAAAAATGGCGATTGCTGAGTAGCATAGGCTGACGCGGCTGAGGAATGCTAAGTGGCGGTATTCAGATTGATTGATAGATTCGTCATATGGCGGAATAACAGCTAACTTCACTTCTCTCATTTCCACTCAGCATGGTTCTGGCCGATACTGTAGTCAGAATTGTCAAATGCTGTTCAGCACTCTCAGATTCTGACCAGTCTGTCTATCGGCTAAACGCACCCAATGATCCTTCCTATTTCCTACGCCATGCCTGTCCCGTGTTGACATACCATTTACGACCATGCATGAATTATGAAGATTTCATAAAGTTTACAATAAAATTTAAGTACATATTACCACTTCTGACTATAGGTAGCCTATGGTCAGGAGTTTTATGTAAATTAACTTTCTGTGCTTTCAGCTTTGTCATTACACCACTAAGTTTGATGGTAAATCATTAAAGGGACTATTAAAGATTATGTTTTCATTTAACAAGAACCGTTCACACAAGGTACACACCTGACTATAGGCACAACGTGAAGCCTAAAGCCAATGTTAACATTTCGCGGAACTTACTAAATAGAGATTCTAAAAAAAAATCGGAAATATAAAATAAAATTTGTATTTCATAAATATTTGACACAACCAAAATTAACAATAGTCATAATGATAATTATCAATATTAAGTACATTTACATTCGATTACTGCACAACTCTCTATAAAAATAATAAATCATTGAATATTAGTAGGTAAACATGTTTTAGATTTCATGTAAATGGGGGGTTTTTTATAATAGCATTATTTGCTTTAAATAATATTAATCGATGGTTATACATAGTAAGTAAATAAAATAGAAACAGTATTTCATAATCTAGAGTTTCCAAGATTAATTCAAATGCATAGTTTCTATCTTAGAGCTTTCACTGTTTTTGCTTCTAGTAATATAATATTACATTGCTTTTGACAAAAATATCATTATATTAATGTATTATATTGTATATGGTATTGAAATACACAGAAAGAACATCACAAAGTTGGGCACCACTGATACGAATTCCAATTACAAATTAGAAGTTATTAGAACTCTAGGTACCAAAAACTTATACAAGCAGAAATAAGAATAAAATGGTAAATTTTGAGATTCAAAGATATTATTAATTGTCTACAATGTTTCTTTATATTCTATTAAGCTATATCATTAGGTTAGTAAAACGAGAAGAGTTATAAACGGTCAAAAAACAATCAGTTTAATCAATTTGTCTATATTTAATAGTATCCACCGCTATTCTTATGTGTTGAGGTAAAACAAATTTAATAACAGCGAGCTTAATCACAAATTTATATAATCACAATATTAAATAATATAACATTTTCAATACTTAATGTCAAAAATATTAGAACATTAATTATAGAGTTAATGTAAATTAAGTACACAGTGCAATTTCACAGAAGCACCCTAAATTACCACAATATTTTATTATGTGATCATGTAACAATTTTTTGCACATTATTGCACTAACTTTGTACTGGACTAAAATCCTACTAACTATAAAATAACTACACTCAATTAATGTTAGGAATGTGTTTATTACTTATTTATATAAAATTCGTGACAATAATAAATTGTTCATGTATAAACCATAAAACTATGGAAGAACTTAAACATTTTAAAACATATTTTTCAGGTCTAAGCAAGTGTCATAAACGTAAAGGCCTAGCAAGTAAGCTTGGCAAAGTTCCACACAGTATACACAATCATTTTTTTGTTTATCATACTGTTTGCCTGCCTGTTCTTATATTATAAGGATTCGATTTTTACAGTCTATCGGTTAAATCTCATTCGTAATCATTATGAAATCATAAAGATAACTTAAAATTCGAGGGTAATATTTTTAATCAATTTCAATCATGTAAGTACTATTACTATAAATCTCGTATGGTCTAATAAATAAAGTGATATTATTTATTTATAAGACAGTAATTAAAATATCATGTTTGCGTAATAAATAAAATAAGAAAATACATTAATGAAGGTAATATTTTATCTAATAAAGCGACCTCAGTTAACTATAATTTGCCCCTTTTTTATACTTATCCAAATTGGAGATGAATAAGCATACTTATAATGATGAATTCACCGCTAGAGAAGTTTGCGTGGCGTCTGGTCTCCGAAATATCAAATGTAATAGCGGGTTGTCTACGCGGGTATATTTTTTATTTAGATGTCTAATTTATGGCAAGTAAATTATGTCAATGAATGTGAGTGGTTTTAACAGCTCCAAATTTAGGTTTTTTTTTCTATGGGCAACAATAGGTTTACTGCTTTATCGTTTATTTTTATCACGGGAGTACTTTTAGTTTACAGTATCGCCTGATAAGACAAATAATAATAAAAAGTTAAAAACTAAAACCCAACTACGACAAAAAACGACGCTGAAAAAGTATAAAACAAGACTTTTAGAACATACAATACTATTTTGAAGTATGCAATATTTACTATGTAGAGATAAGTTTTCATGTTTGGAAAACCGCAGTCACACGTTGTCAAAGTGCTACGGTAGGTAGGTACTTGTGTATGGAACGTGTGACTACGCCTTTCCAAACATGAAAACTTATCTCTACATAGTAAATATTGCATACTTCAAAATAGTATTGTATGTTCTAAAGTCTTGTTTTATACTTTTTCAGCGCCGCTTTTTGGCGTAGTTGGGTTTTAGTGTTTAACTTTTTATTATTTGTACTATTTTGGTGTTAGTAAGTAGTAAAGAAGCTATGAACGAAAAGATGTGAACTATATGCAATCAGTCCATGAATATACGTAAAGTCACATGCAAATGCTAGTAATATATATATATTTAAAATGTACAAGTAAAGCGCTTTCCAATGATACCAAACACGGCGTATTTATCTTAACTTTATTTTTTTACTCTGTATGTTTTGTCCGCTAGTGGGCGCCACATTAGATTTTGTGAAACCCTATATAGCCTATAACCAGCGGACAATTAAGACGCTTCTAATGATATGTCATTTGTCGAATTCTGACAAGCAATTTAGAAGTTATGTGGAAACAGATGAACATACATACATACATACATACATACAAACATACATACATACATACATACATACATACATACATAGCCTGTCAAAATCATAACCCTCCTTTTGCTTTGCCGTAGTCGGGTAAAAATAGATCTTATACTGACCACTTAGCTCAGAAGATGAAGGTGCGTAGAGGGCGCCACTTCCAATATACCCATTTCGTTTCTCGTGTAGATGTCGCCACAAGCAAAACAGCTTTCTTTTTAGTTTTTAACATCCAGGCTTGTTTTGAAGTTGAACCTCCTTTAAGTCTTCTTCTTGAATATGTTCTGTAAGTTGATGTTGCTCTTGGACTGGTGGAACATCTGCGTGACTCGGCGGCCGACCTCCTGCGCGGCGTGCAGGTTGGACGCGGGGCGCGGGGGCGGCTCCCGCGCGGCCTCGGGCGCTGCGCCCCCCACGTTGTGTATAAGCGCCTCTATCGTCGGCTTGTAGGCCGGTTGCGCGCCCTCTTCTAGCTTGCTGAAACAAAAATTGCCGTGAGCACTGTTAAATAGATTTCTTGATACCACCAGTCTGGTCAATCGTAACTATGTATGCTTGTATACGTTATTTTGTGAATGTTAGTGTACAGTATCTGCAGTTTGCAGTGAAAACTATAACGTGAAAAGTGTTACTATCACTTGAAGTAGTAGTTAGTAGTAGAAGCGTCAGAAGTGCACAGTATCTGCAGTGCTTGTATGTGCAGTGAATGCAGTATACATTGATTTAAGTCCTAGTGTCTAAAATGCGCGTAGATATAACATTGCTTGTGTCTGCAATGCGCAATGACTGCAGTGCTCGTGTCTGGAATGCGCATTGACTCCAGTACTTGTATCTGTAGCGCTAGTGTTTTATCTTTTGACTACGATAATGGCTTGGCGTAACTACCCTGATCAGCTTTTTTTTATACTAGGCTAACAAGATGACCTCACTCCACGTGATGGTAAGCGGTAGTGAGATCCAAATATGAGGTCGACAGGCACAATAGATCATTATTGAGCGTCACCCTGAAGGCCTGCATAAATGCGGTTTCACGCGCCGCCTGAAGAGCCCGGGACCATAGGAGGGAGGGAAAACATGAGCTGGAAGGGCATTCCATGCCTTAATGGCACGGGGCAGAAATGAGCTTATGCTAGTGCTAGTGTACAGCGGTGGGTACGTACCGGAGCGCGGGCAGCAGCGCGGGGTGGTGCCGGCAGTGGTGCACGGCGAGCTGCAGCGCGGGCGCGAGCGCCGGGATGCTGTCGCCGTTGATGAGCTTATGCTAGTGCTAGTGTACAGCGGTGGGTACGTACCGGAGCGCGGGCAGCAGCGCGGGGTGGTGCCGGCAGTGGTGCACGGCGAGCTGCAGCGCGGGCGCGAGCGCCGGGATGCTGTCGCCGTTGATGAGCTTATGCTAGTGCTAGTGTACAGCGGTGGGTACGTACCGGAGCGCGGGCAGCAGCGCGGGGTGGTGCCGGCAGTGGTGCACGGCGAGCTGCAGCGCGGGCGCGAGCGCCGGGATGCTGTCGCCGTTGATGAGCTTATGCTAGTGCTAGTGTACAGCGGTGGGTACGTACCGGAGCGCGGGCAGCAGCGCGGGGTGGTGCCGGCAGTGGTGCACGGCGAGCTGCAGCGCGGGCGCGAGCGCCGGGATGCTGTCGCCGTTGATGAGCTAATGCTAGTGCTAGTGTACAGCGGTGGGTACGTACCGGAGCGCGGGCAGCAGCGCGGGGTGGTGCCGGCAGTGGTGCACGGCGAGCTGCAGCGCGGGCGCGAGCGCCGGGATGCTGTCGCCGTTGATGAGCTAATGCTAGTGCTAGTGTACAGCGGTGGGTACGTACCGGAGCGCGGGCAGCAGCGCGGGGTGGTGCCGGCAGTGGTGCACGGCGAGCTGCAGCGCGGGCGCGAGCGCCGGGATGCTGTCGCCGTTGATGAGCTAATGCTAGTGCTAGTGTACAGCGGTGGGTACGTACCGGAGCGCGGGCAGCAGCGCGGGGTGGTGCCGGCAGTGGTGCACGGCGAGCTGCAGCGCGGGCGCGAGCGCCGGGATGCTGTCGCCGTTGATGAGCTAATGCTAGTGCTAGTGTACAGCGGTGGGTACGTACCGGAGCGCGGGCAGCAGCGCGGGGTGGTGCCGGCAGTGGTGCACGGCGAGCTGCAGCGCGGGCGCGAGCGCCGGGATGCTGTCGCCGTTGATGAGCTAATGCTGGTGCTAGAGTACAGCGGTGGGTGCGTACCGGAGCGCGGGCAGCAGCGCGGGGTGGTGCCGGCAGTGGTGCACGGCGAGCTGCAGCGCGGGCGCGAGCGCCGGGATGCTGTCGCCGTTGATGAGCTAATGCTAGTGCTAGTGTACAGCGGTGGGTACGTACCGGAGCGCGGGCAGCAGCGCGGGGTGGTGCCGGCAGTGGTGCACGGCGAGCTGCAGCGCGGGCGCGAGCGCCGGGATGCTGTCGCCGTTGGATGCGCGTGCGTTGCACAGCACGCAGAGAAGCGATACAGCTGTAATAACCACACGGTTCATGTTTAGAGACCTCGATTTAAATTAAATTACCTACTTTGTTATGACTTGACTTGATATACATAAAGTGAGCGTACAGTTTCAACTAAGACAAATGACTAGATATTATCATTCGTTCGGCACTCCGTTCGATGGTTGATTGATCGATTGAAATACTTAGGTAACACTTTTATCTTAACTGGGTGTAGCTAGCTCCCTCACCTGCCTTTGGCGAAGGTGGTGTGGCTGTCGTGCTACTTTGGATATGGTGAGGTATTAAGGAAGCGGAGGGAGCGGTTATATATGGCTCACCACATTGGCAAGCTAAAGTGGCAATGGGATAGCCATATATTCTATCCACATACAGTCGCGCGACTTGCTAATATCTCACAATCGCGCGAGCGGTTCGGTTCATATAAATATATACTTAAATATGTATATTCACACCCAGACACGGGAAAAACACTGATAGTCATCACACAAATATTTGTCCCGACAAGGCTACTTCAAGCCATCATCGTAAGTCAGTTAGGAAAAAAAAAAGAAAAACACCTTTCTCGGATGCGGCGTGCGTGTCTGGCGTGGGCAACACGAGCAGCACGAGCAGCGCGAGCGCTTCTGCGGCGCGCGCTGTGTCATATGTCCGATCATGATGACAAGGCTACTCCAAGCCATCTTCGTAATTCAGTTAGGAAAAAGAAAAAAAAAACACCTTTCTCGGAATGTAGGTCTTGGGCAGCACGGTCATATAAATATGTATATTCACACCCAGACACGGAACAAACACCGATGTTAATCACACATATATTTGTCGCGAGTGGGAATCGAACCCATGCCAGCCAGGGTCACTAATCACTGTTCCACCGAGCCACCAAGTTACGTCTGGACAGTTTAATAAGCTGAGGATGATAATGACCTTTCTCGGAGGCGGCGTGCGTGTCGGGCGTGGGCAGCACGAGCAGCGCGAGCGCCTCGGCGGCGCGCGCCGTGTCCCTCGGGCCGAGCGCGCGCGCCAGCAGCCGCTCCGCCGGCGCCCAGCACGCCGCCTCGCACGCCAGCCCGCGCGTCATGCACGCGCGCGTCACCGCACCCCACAGGGTGATCGCTGCTTCGCGGACCGATCTGGGTTGGAAAAATACACATGTGAATAAGTACAAAAATTAAGTTAAGATTTTTTGGTTATTTAAGAAACAAGTTAAGTGGTTGAAGTTGTTGAAGTCGATGAGTGATTTCCGTAACACAAGTGCTTAAGCTACTTACCACGGGATCAGATCAATGTATGTGATGTTGTGTAATATTTATTATTATTATTAAGTTGGATAGAAATGGGCTGACGATAATGATGAAGGTGTTCATTCAGTTAGTGAACGTATACAGACTAAGTTAGAACGAGATACGAGTGCGTTACACCGTGTTGCGTGTCGTCGCTGCATCGTTTTCCATAATTTTTTTATGACATGCCCCATTAGACGAACTATAGACGAAGCGGGGGGAGGGTGCTACGCTACGTCGACGTATCTATCCATTGCGAAGATGAATGTCGACGCAACACACAAGTGGAGCCTCGCTCTTACTCGTATCTAGCATGGAATTTCCACAACGTAGAATCCACGTTAATGTTCGTACACGCGGACGGTGCTGCCGCCGCCGCCGCAGCAGCCCTGAGACACTCACACATCGTCCAGGTGCAGCAGCGCCATCAGCGCCGGCAGCAGCTGCCGCTCGATGCAGGCCTCGGGCACGAGCGCCGCGTTCAGCAGCTCGGCGAGCAGCTCCGCGATGTACACGCGGACGGTGCTGCCGCTGCCGCTCTCGCAGCTACGATCGATGACTGGATTACACAGGAAAAAATATTTAAAAACGATCCAGGGCCAGTCGTCAGATAGAGACAAAAACGTAAGCTTGTATGTGTATCTAAAAAGGATGCAACAGCGTCGTCATGACCGTGTTTCTGTTCGCTCCCGCGCCGTAAACGCAACGTTTTACCATCCTTCTATTGAAGAACGAAGCGTAACGGAGTGGCGGTGGTACATACAGCAAAGGAATATTACATCATGTATGTACATATATTCCAAGCTGCATAGCTGCGTCAACTAAGCTTAATGCCATAGGCGACCTCAATACAAACAAGTGTGATAATATCTATCTTAACATTTTCAACAACATATCCGAACAAGTTAATCTACAATATATGACAATGTAATTTTAAACTGTCATGGTTACACACATTAGAAAACTGAAAGTGTCCGGGATATTTACCATGTTGTTTTGTTTTAATGAGCTCCCGATATTTCGGCACTGTTGCAAGCGCCATGATCACGGGTGAACAGAACAGAACAGTCAGTTCACCCGTGATCATGGCGCTTGCAACAGTGCCGAAATATCGGGAGCTCATTAAAACAAAACAACATGGTAAATATCCCGGACACTTTCAGTTTTCTAATATGACAATGTAAATATAAAATACGTACATTCCCTCAGATGTTGCAGATACAAGTCCAACGTTTCCGGCTTATGCATCGCCAACCACTTGAACGGTATTGAGAATAACTTGACTGGAAGCCCTCTTAAGCTACTGTACATTATCCACCTGGAATAAAAAACAAGTTATTCTAAGAGATTTTAGTGAATATCCAAGAACGTTAGAACACAGTATTTTTTAAATTTGTTTTTTTTAACACATTTTTATAACAATACTGTATTGACAGCTTCAGCTGTTTCCACTTACTTCTGCAGAAATTCTCCATGTTGACTTGTGTCTTCCAACGCCGGCATTATGGCAACCAAATATATGCCAACGACAATTGTGCTTTCCACATTCACCGAGTGCAATTTCTCCAATTTATTTTCTAAGTCGAGTATGGTGTTGGTGAAAATCGTTTTGATAACATATGTAGTGAAGTTCACACCGAAATTTTCTACGTAATAGCTAAATAAAGTTATAAGTGATTCGTATAATGTTGGATGATTTATCGCTTTACTGCTTGTTGCCACTTCGAGAATTTGTTGTAATCTAAAACAAGATGAAACATAAAAAAAAATGCTGAGTAATCAGAGTATGCTAAAGTAAAGAATGTATTGAATCCTAAATAAACTTTGAGGTTTTGAAATGATCATTAATTAATGATAACAGCTAAATATGTAGTATTGTCTATTTTTATTTGCGCGAGCACTACACATTTGAAATAAAACTAATTTTACGCAGTGCCGTAACTAGGGCGGTGCCAGCGGTGCCTAGGCACAGGGCGCAGACCCTGGAGGGGCGCAGAAATGACCAGACCAGTATCTAGTTTTTTTCATGCATGATAGTTAGTAGGTACATTTTGTTTTATTGCGAATATGGTGTAGACGCGCCCTCTGTACTATCTATGTATATCTACAGGGTGTAACAGGAGGGGTGGATCATCGTAAGTAAATCGATGGGGGACTTCAATACCTATCGATATAACCCCCATGTATGTTCAGCGATTTTCAATGTTTCCAAAGTTATTGAGATTTTTGTGAATTTTTTGCAAGAAGCCGGAATTCAGTATAAAAGTCTTCACTGCAGCTTAACTACTGGACCTGCTTGCATGATTTTTTTTCTAGAAGTAGTTCAATAGTGGGTCTTTATAATTACGATACCGATTTGAGTCATAACCCTATTATATTGGAATAAAAAAATAATTCTTCACAAAAGTTTTACGAATCGAATTGTGTCTACCAACTTTCAAAGCCTCTAGTGAAAAAAAGGACTTGTGTTTTTTTTCACTAGATTTTATTTTAAAAACCACTCACATTCATGGATAGTATACCCTGAAAATTTCATACCGCTACTGCCAGAGCATCAAAACGAAAAAAGAACGCGAATGGCACAGGTGCCATAAATCAGTGGTTTTATTTTTCATGTAAAAGTTTAAAAAAATAAATCGATATGTATCAGCAAATTTATGCTATATGAGTAGCATTAGTAGCAGTCATTTTACAGAATTGCAAATTAAAGGGATGAAAATCAAACAAAGAAAATTTACATAATTTTTGTTAACTATTTTTTTTACAGTAAGTGTTCATAATGGGCACCATTATTGGCTACGCTTTTTTGGAGGTTGTGGAATTAAAAAAATATTATTGATTTTCACCCCTTTAATTTGCAATTCTGTAAAATAACTGCTACTAATGTTACTAATATAGCATAAGTTTTTCAGCAAACATATCGATTTATTTTTTAAATTAAAGTTTTACATGAAAAATACAAAACACTGATTTATGGCACCTGTGCCATTCTCGTTCATTTTTCGTTTTGATGCTCTGGCAGTAGCGGTATGAAATTTTCAGTGTATACTATCCATGAATGTGAGTAGATTTTAAAATAAGTTCTAGAAAAAAAAAGACGCGTGGCACTCGGGGACTGCCGCGGTATAGCTATTGCATAGCATCGTCCGATTTCGGAGCAGCTCGTCTCGATTCGTGCGAGTTTCGTAGAGTCGTACAATACGTCTAACCGCACGCACACAAACACCTTGCCGAAGTCTACCGAACTGAAACGACGTTAGACGATTGTGAGGTTTTTTTCGTTACGGAATTTCTTGGTTCGGTCGCCGCGCTCAAAGCCCGCGATAAAAGCTATGCAATGGCTTAACACAAGTACTTTTTTTTCACTAGAGGCTTTGAAAGTTGGTAGACACAATTCGATTCGTAAAACTTTTGTGAAGAATTATTTTTTTATTCCAATATGATAGGGTTATGACTCAAATCGGTATCGTAATTAAGCTTCCTGCAAGAGATCATTCAGTAAGCTCAAATTAATAAAGACGTATGCGCTCGACGATGGGCCAAGAAAGATTGTCTGGCCTAGCGATGTCGTCGATTGATCGCGACATAGCACGGCTCCTGTCGTATTACAATGTAATCAAGGACTTCGCAATGAGAAAAGCGCGGAAAGTAAATCTTTGAGTAGGTAGCTGTCCTTTTCTTGTGATTACGGTTTACCTTAGCCTTGGGTTCTTTACTATCGAGAACTTTGAGTGTATTTGAGCAAATATCTTTATAAATAAAAATGAATTACTGTTCGTAAAACTCGAGAACGCCCGGACCGATTTAGATAATTTTGGTTTTAAAATGTTCGCCGTAGTCCAGGGAAGGTTTCAATGAGAAAATATAGAAAAAGAATCAGTATTGGCGGTATGAAATTCGCCGGGACCACTAGTTATTGAATAAACAATTTTTATCTTAAAGAAATCTACTAAGTACCTATACCTTCGTAAACAAAAAATAGATAGATTGATTTTTATGCACATTTGTCCACTTTATTGTCAGAGCCTGATTAGAGCATTTTTCAAGGGCGCAGTTTTGAAAGCTCGCACCGGGCGCATAAAAGGCTAGTTACGGCACTGATTTTACGGACTTAACTCGCGTGTATTGATATTCTAAACATTATTTAGCTAAATATGTCACAAATATTATAATATACATTCAAATGTACTCACATGCTTATAAACCACGTCAATTCGCTCCATCTAACATCCGGCTTCTCCTTAATTAAACTATTCATAGCCACCAACAACGACTTACAGTCATTATCAGTATAGCACTGTAGATCTATAAAGTATTCCTGGTCTCCCTCCAGGGGCACCTCTTGTAAATTAATCGGTTGCATATCACAGCAGTTCACAGTATACTCCCTAACTATTTGTACATTCACCACGTAGGCCAGCTTAGCTAACACTAACACCCGCATCACGTCTAAATACAATATAACACACTTCCATTCGCTCTCTGAGCTCGATTTGACTAAATTTGTTAAAATACGACTGCATAGATCCGTGGAGAATTTGCCTGGAAGAAATAAAACATAATTCGTTAGCTAAAATAACTATTTGATGTTATTAGGTAGTTGAATAAAGTCAGTTGTAAATACTAAACTCACATAAATAAATATCTGGGACATTTCCACACACGGAACAAACACCGATGTTCATCACACAAATATTTGTCCCGTGTGGGAATCGAACCCACGACTCTCGGAACCGCCAGCCAGGGTCACTAACCACTGTTCCGCCGAGCCAGTCAATCATCATTATTTATTAGCTAGTGAATGGTACAAATTAATATTGACTTGGGAGATCTGTGCGGTGTGGTTTGCAAGAAAATCTTGTGGTATGTGCACTAGTGCGAAAGTTAGCGAATTCAGAACTCAGAACAGTTTTAGAATTAAGGGTGATTTTGTTTTCTTTTTTACGACTTTTAGATTTTTTAATATAACATGAATCTAGTAAAAATAATTAAATGTTCACTAACTAACCTGAAATCAAAGAGGTCCTCGCCAGCACCGGCACGAATATATTAACCGTGTCCTTTACATTCTTCTCCAACGGATCCTTTAAGAAGTTGAACATGAGATTCTCCAACGTGCTATATTTGTGCTCGGCGACCGGGCACACCAGACAGGCCGATTTGAGGCCCAAGCTCCTTATGTCCGGTTCGTTCGACTCGCACATAAGTAAAACTAGGCTGAGTAAAAGAGACGTGCATAGTTCTATTGGGACGTAAGGTGCGATCGCTACGCATATCTGGCTCGCTAGGAGTCGTCTCTCTGATGAGCGCGACGCTAGGAGTTCTGCTATTGACGACAATACTTCGCCGCTTCCGCCCCATTTCACTACCAGGCATGTAGCTGGAACAGAAGTTTTAATATGTTTTACAATTTTTTGTTGAGTCGATCACATGACATGATCCAGTTAGGAAGTTTCAAAATCTTTTTTAGCCTACTTACATCGGGAACTAGTCTGAGTTATCGAGTCATATTTTGTAAAAGAGATTACTGTTAACGTAGTCTCAAACCAACGATTTCTAAGCTATTTCGGCACAAACGCTCTTACCAATTGAGCTACCCCATCTTTTTTTTTCGAATGGACTAAGCGCTCGATGGCCTTCTGAGCCCTTTTCAGCTTCACCGGACACGGTATAATCGATAGTGGTATTGAGCTACCCACACAGTTTGTACCTATTGCGTGTAATGAGGGTGTTCGCGGATAAGATCTTCACTAGATGGCAATACGTAGGCGTGAGGTCTAACTGCTTCGTGATTGGTGAATATTGACATGTCTGTCAATGTCACGTCAAAAATAACCAATCACGCTGCAGTTGGACCTCACGAATACGTATTGCCATCTTGTGAAGTTCTTATACGCGAACACCCTCATTGCAATGAACAGACTGTGTCACTATGTAGCCAGCATGCTTATATCATAGTTTCCAAAGTGTTCTAAGCCACCTTCACAGATGGCGCGCGTGTCGGCGTGCTGCGGCTTCTTGACGAGCGTGAGCAGCGTGTGCAGGAGGCGCGCGCGCCGCGGCTCGCCCGGCGGGAGCAGCGCCGCGCCCGCCGCCAGCAGCGCCGCCGCCTCGCAGCGGCGTGCCACCAGCGTGTGGGGGATCAGCTGGGACACAGGTGAATAGTCAATACAATACATAAGTCAGCTACATAAGTTGTACACTTATATGATAGGTTAGATGTTAGGCGGTTGGTGTAAAGTATGCACAATTTTACATAGTAGGTGGAAAGAGCCTCTCCACCTACTATGTAAAATTGTGCATACTTTACACCTTTTGTTGTTGTTCTTGTCTTACTAAACTAGGGCGATACGGCCCAGTCAAGCCAAGTTTCGGTTGATAGATTTCACACATCCTTACTATCATACAGTGCCGTAACTAGGGCGGTGCCAGCGGTGCCTAGGCACAGGGCGCAGACCCTGGAGGGGCGCAGAAATGACCAGACCAGTATCTAGTTTTTTTCATGCATGATAGTTAGTAGGTACATTTTGTTTTATTGCGAATATGGTGTAGACGCGCCCTCTGTACTATCTATGTATATCTACAGGGTGTAACAGGAGGGGTGGATCATCGTAAGTAAATCGATGGGGGACTTCAATACCTATCGATATAACCCCCATGTATGTTCAGCGATTTTCAATGTTTCCAAAGTTATTGAGATTTTTGTGAATTTTTTGCAAGAAGCCTGAATTCAGTATAAAAGTCTTCACTGCAGCTTAACTACTGGACCTGCTTGCATGATTTTTTTTCTAGAAGTAGTTCAATAGTGGGTCTTTATAATTACGATACCGATTTGAGTCATAACCCTATTATACTGGAATAAAAAAATAATCCTTCACAAAAGTTTTACGAATCGAATTGTGTCTACCAACTTTCAAAGCCTCTAGTGAAAAAAAAAGGACTTGTGTTTTTTTTTTCTAGAACTTATTTTAAAAACTACTCACATTCATGGATAGTATACCCTGAAAATTTCATACCGCTACTGCCAGAGCATCAAACCGAAAAATGAACGCGAATGGCACAGGTGCTGAGGTGCCATAAATCAGTGTTTTTATTTTTCATGTAAAACTTTAATTAAAAAATAAATCGATATGTTTCAGCAAATTTATGCTATATTAGTAACATTAGTAGCAGTAATTTTACAGAATTGCAAATTAAAGGAATGAAAATTAAACAAAGAAAATTTACATAATTTTGGTTAACTATTTTTTTTACAGTAAGTGTTCATAATGGGCACCATTATTGGCTACGCATAGCTTAGACCTTCTTAAAAAGCTTTTTGGGAGGTTGTGGAATTAAAAAAATATTATTGATTTTCACCCCTTTAATTTGCAATTCTGTAAAATTACTGCTACTAATGTTACTAATATAGCATAAATTTTTCAGCAAACATATCGATTTATTTTTTAAATTAAAGTTTTACATGAAAAATAAAAACACTGATTTATGGCTCCTGTGCCATTCTCGTTCATTTTTCGTTTTGATGCTCTGGCAGTAGCGGTATGAAATTTTCAGTGTATACTATCCATGAATGTGAGTAGTTTTTAAAATAAGTTCTAGAAAAAAAAGACGTGTGGCACTCGGGGACTGCCGCGGTATAGCTATTGCATAGCATCGTCCGATTTCGGAGCAGCTCGTCTCGATTCGTGCGAGTTTCGTAGAGTCGTACAATACGTCTAACCGCACGCACACAAACACCTTGCCGAAGTCTACCGAACTGAAACGACGTTAGACGATTGTGAGGTTTTTTCGTTACGGAATTTCTTGGCTCGGTCGCCGCGCTCAAAGCCCGCGTTAAAAGCTATGCAATAGCTTAACACAAGTACTTTTTTTTCACTAGAGGCTTTGAAAGTTGGTAGACACAATTCGATTCGTAAAACTTTTGTGAAGAATTATTTTTTTATTCCAATATGATAGCGTTATGACTCAAATCGGTATCGTAATTAAGCTTCCTGCGAGAGATCATTCAGTAAGCTCAAATTAATAAAGATGTACCTGCGCTCAACGATGGGCCAAGAAAGATTGTCTGGCCTAGCGATGTTGTCGATTGATCGCGACATAGCACGGCTCCTGTCGTATGACAATTTAATCAAGGACTTCGCAATGAGAAAAGCGCGGAAAGTAAATCTTTGAGTAGGTAGCTGTCCTTTTCTTGTGATTACGGTTTACCTTAGCCTTGGGTTCTTTACTATCGAGAACTTTGAGTGTATTTGAGCAAATATCTTTATAAATAAAAATGAATTACTGTTCGTAAAACTCGAGAACGCCCGGACCGATTTAGATAATTTTGGTTTTAAAATGTTCGCCGTAGTCCAGGGAAGGTTTCAATGAGAAAATATAGAAAAAGAATCAGTATTGGCGGTATGAAATTCGCCGGGACCACTAGTTATTGAATAAACAATTTTTATCTTAAAGAAATCTACTAAGTACCTATACCTTCGTAAACAAAAAATAGATAGATTGATTTTTATGCACATTTGTCCACTTTATTGTCAGAGCCTGATTAGAGCATTTTTCAAGGGCGCAGTTTTGAAAGCTCGCACCGGGCGCATAAAAGGCTAGTTACGGCACTGCTATCATAGTAGACGAACTTAGTCTTGAAAAGTAGTTATTTTAAAATATGTAAATAATTATAAAATCTGTAGGAGAACCTCAAAAAAAGACTCAACATGAACATGTATGAAAAAATATCAAAAGTTTTGGCAGAATGCCACAAGCCCACAACCAGGTAAAAAAATTATTTGCTTCTTGAAAAGAGCCTATATTTATTTATTTGATAAGGTACACCGATTACTGCCATGAGAAAGGTGTAACTCATTACGTAGGAGTAATATGAGTAGCTACTAGCCATACTCACCCTTGGAAGCGTATCAGCCACGAGCGTCAAGAGTCCGGGCATCGTGACCGGCTTGTCGTTAGCCACCAGCTCGGACAGCAGGTCGTTCGCGAGCGGCTCGTTGAGGTTCAGCGTCTCGCAGCACCAGTTCAGGATCGACACCTTCAGACCGTTCGGGAGTCCGCTGTAACGATGAGAGTTACAGCTTTAATATAGGTCTTCATTAGCAAATGCATAGGTACTTATTGCCCGATGTTTCCTTTGGGTTATACAAATCATGGTCGCGCATATTAAATATTATTAAATCTAATGGAACGCGAAAGTCATAATTCAAGAGTTACGTTTTCACATAATACTACATGATGTTTTATGTAATAGGTATGCTTTCTGTCTGCAACCCTGTCCGTGTGAAGTTGATAATTGTGTGAAACTCCTTTATAGCGGCGTCACATAAGTTATTAGTAAAAGTAGACAACTACCTAGTGGGTAGTTTTGGGGTGAAAGCGACGACAGACAGAGTTGCTTTTGCATTTATATTAAGTATATACAATGTACTAGCGGCCGCCCGCGACTTTGTCCGCGTATTAATGGGTTTTAGTGGCAATGTTGTATTAAAACAGCCTACACTCCTTGTAAAATTTGTTATTTATTAGTGAAAGTTCCGTCAACGTTCTCCCATAGTACGTCCCCCCACAGGTCGAATTTTGAAAAAAAAAAAAAAAAAGTAGCGCTGGTGTTTTTCCAGTGTGCCAGCTACCTCCATACCAAGTTTTATGAAAATCTATAAACACGTAAAAGTTTTCCCATACTAATTTTCCCCCCCCCCCCCCCCAATGGGGGTTGAAATAAAAAAAACATAAAAAAAAATAAAGTAGCCTATATGTTATTCCAGAGTGCCAGCTACCTTCATACCTATAAAAATCCATAAACACTTATAAGTTCTCCCATACTACGTTCCCCCCCCCCCCCCCCCCCCCCAATAACTACCATGATGGGGATGGGGTCGAAATTGAAGAAAAAAAAAAGTATCCCTAGTGTCTCTCCGGAGAGCCATCTACCTCCATACCAAGTTTTATAAAAATCTATAAACACGTAAAAGTTCTCCCATACTAATTTCACCCCCCCAATGACCGCCATGGGGGTTGAATTAAAAAAAAAATTGCGCTTGGGTCTCTCCGGAATGCCAGCTACCTCCATACCAAGTTTTATAAAAATCGACAAACACGTAAAAATTCTCCCATACTCATTTTCACCCGCCCAATGAACCACATGGGGTTTGAATTAAAAAAAATAAATGTTATTCCAGAGTGCCAGCTACCATCATACCAAATTTCATGAAAATCGGTTCAGTCGTTTGAGCGTGAAAGAGTAACAAACATACATACATCCATACATCCATACATACAAACTTTCACCTTTATAATATTAGTAAGGATTTCATGAAAATCGGTTCAGTCGTTTGAGCGTGAAAGAGTAACAAACATACATACATCCATACATACAAACTTTCACCTTTATAATATTAGTAAGGATTACAGGTAAGGATTGGAGTACTGCATTTTTTTTGCACCTCAGAATAGATAAATAATATTTATTAATTTTTGCTACCTCACCTTGAATATTTCAAGAACAATCTGTATGTCTGTCTACCACTAGATATATTCAAGGTCACAGTACAAATAAATTGTTTTTATTTGGCAAGCAAACCATCTACTCTACGTAAGTAGCGTATGTCGTAAATATTTATTTGCAGATAACATAGAAACTAAAATTGATAATTCGTATGTACGAGGAAATACGATATCCAAATTATGTTACCTTAGTAAACTAATGTGTGATTCTTTTATTTTTCGATATTGCCTAGTCACATTATTGACTCTATCATTTAGGTATAATGATAATGTTCGTCAATAGTTAGTGTGGTTCTGTATGTTTGATCGACTTTATATATAAATACATCGATTGGTGTATTTAACTTTTACTTAAATTGATTAATTTGGATAAAATTTTCATAGTGCTTTTGTACAAACAGTAGGAACTGTTTATTGAAAGCAACATTTTTCGTCGCCGATACGAAAGCTGCATACGCATCAACAGTTATTGTCTGCACTAAATATTAGTCTTTATGGGTCTACACGCGATATCAGGAGTAGCAAATATTAGCTACTTTTATAGATAGATAATAATATCTTTTAGTTATTGTCTGGTTCATTGGGCGCTACCAATCGACGTCGCACAGCAAGTAGCCTTCTACTCTCACCTGTCAATCCACATCTCCTTGCTCGTATTCTCTATGGTATTATACTCGTAGTGCACCCTGGTCCACTCGCCCGCGTCGTTGATGCTCAGCGTCTCATCCAGAGTGGTGACGCTGCCGCGCCGCTGCGGCGACTCCCTAACACTGTTGTCCCCTAGCACCGGATCGAAGGAACTGGTGTTTGAACCCTCTTTTCTTCTGAAAACAATTTGCTTCATCAAGAATTAGGTACTAGCACCTATTTAGACCACCAGGACAGACTGTGAGACTTAGTCTAAAACATTGTGATTAGACTATTAAATGTCTTTTAATTAAGCAGAAATGAAACACATGGTTTTATTACTGACAATGTCTTATTTTAATTAATTAACTGTATTTTTCCTATGTCTTAAATATTCCCTGTAAGAATATTAAACAGCCTGAAAATGTGTCTGGTTCATGTTTTGAACATGTAAATTGCATGTATAAGCATAAAATCGCATGTAACTGAACAATAGCACTGTGTTGTGTTGTTACAAACAAACAGTATGTAATTATAGTTCAGAGTATAATGTATAGTCATCATAACTGTATGCACAGGCAGGATGTGTTAATATGCTAATTGCACATTATGCTATATGCATTGTGCCTGCCATAATACTTATGGATATGAATTGCTTATTGTATCCTATGTAATTCAATATTTTATTAATTTTATATGTAATGTTAACACAAAATAATAATGAAACAAAGAAACATTAAATAACAGTACATCAAAATTTACTATAGATACAAAAGGCTGAAAACAAGACTTGTGCCATGCAATTTATAGTCAACCCTGGTTTCATGATAAGTGTGTCCCAATAATCAGAAAACTTAGACAACAATACTTACATAACACTATTCTTCTCACTGTCAATCATTTCAAACTGTTCAGGAGTGGCACTATGTGTCGAGTTGCCACTTCCATAATGGTTCTCAGATGCAGTACAAGGCAGTGGTCTTGTATCTAACGCTTGCTCTAATCTCACATCTGTTCTTTGTACTGACAGTAATTTGTCATCTGGTATTTGTAAGTCCAGTCCTTTATCAGTAATGGGACTGGTGAGAGAGTTTAAACTGACAATAGCAGCATCATACAGTTTTTGAAAGTTTAATTTTTCAGTTTCTAAGGCAATTACTTTCTGTTTTAGTAGTTCTATTTCTTCTGCCTGAATTAAGAGCTAAAATAACAAATTATTATGGTTAATGTGATAGTGGAGGAAGCAAATTATATTAATAGTAATTTTTTAAATTAAAAATTTATCCTGAAAAACATACTTTACACTACCTACTTATATTGTACTACTTACCTATATCATTATTTTTACGAAAACAAATGCAAATATTGTCATTTAAGAACATGGGATGTACATGAGAACAAAGTTTTTTTTTCCTTATAGGACCTGTCATAAAATCTAACTCACCTCATGACTCCAATCTGTATCTCCATCAAGTGATGTTTGGCAGCTAACACAGACATTACCTTCTTCAAAGTCTGTTTGACACTCCATGCTCATCAGGGCTAAATCTGCCTGAGTGGTAGCATCCACTTTTGGTATGTTGAGGGTTGTGTTGCCCCAGAACAAAGACACCAGACCAGCCGGCCTAGGCATGTTTAGACCAACATCATCCCAGTCTTCAAATTCCTGAAAATTCATTAATCATCATAATGTTCTGTTGACCTATATATATTACCAGTAATGTGAGAATAACCCTCTGTGAGAATAAAAATTATACATAAAATTAATACATAAGGTAAATAAGGAATTGCTTGATCATTTTTTATTGTAATTATTATTCTTGTAAGTGTATTGGAAATTTTCTGTTAGCTTTTAAGAAAAACTGAATAAATTAATTTGAATTTCATCCAATGTAGTGAGGGGCTAAGTTAAATTTTTTATAACTTCTACAAGAAAAAGTAGGTACAAACACTTTTTTTCTTACCTGATCTGGATTTTCATCTGAGAATGTGATGGATGTAAGCTTGTAATCTTGAAGCAAGAGATACTCATTGATAAGAAAGTTTAGAGCTTTTTTTTCATGCGGTTTCAAAGACCTTTGATTGAACTTATCTTTTGAGCCTTTATCTAAAGTGGACTCTCCATCTGTAATATACCTGCCAGTTAGTGTCATTCCAATAATATGGTGAAAATGTAATATGAAAAAGTATCTTTAGCTCAGATTAATGTTAATATAGATTTATTTGGGCTGGCAAACAAGTTAGCTAGATATTTTTGTATAGGATTTTTTTAAATATTGCATGTATATCTATTAACTGTAAGTATTAATTTATATAACATGTCACTTATTACAAAATTGAATATTAATGTCTCTTTGCCCCACACCACCCTTACCTGCAAACTGTGTGAGATTAGCCCTTAGCGCATTTATGGTCTCCCTAGCTTTCCTCAGTTCAAATTCCAGGACTGCTACATCACCCCCACTTCCACCCCGGTCACCTCCACCATCTTCAGAATAACGGGCTGTGTCCAAGGAGTCTAATGTGGCTTGACTTGGTGTGCGGTCTGAATGTTTTCAAATACAAGAATAAGATAGTAGACTTATAATCTATTGTTTAGTGTTAGTAATTTTATTATGGTATCAAAACAAATAACAACATGAGATAATTTTTCTATCAGAAACAAATCTCATGTGGATAGTAGAAGTAACTAACAGCTTCTTAAAATATTTGTTTTGGAGTATGAGTATGAACACATAAATACTTACGCATAGATCCGAATTCAGATGCCCTCGAAACATGTTGTTCAAAATTTCCTGGGTTAGAAAAGAACTCTCGTAGTTGCGGCAGTTCCTTGCCACTTTCTACCAGTTCTGTATGCAGCTCAAGAGCTGATAGAAAAAAGTGATCTTTCAACAACTTCGTAGCAATATCTTCATAAGATATGCGAGGAGAAGTTGAGAAGGAACTTTCTTCCACATCCTTGTATGGATTCATGATTTATCTAGCATTAAATGTTTTCACAGACACATTTTAAAAACAATGCAGGTGTAATGATCATTTACAAGGTTTTACACAATTCGATTGTAGCGTTTCGGTAATTTTATTTAGGAAAAAATGTAAATATTTTTTGTAGACAGAAATCAGATGACAGTAAGAAGATTTTGACACTTTGTTTCCTTCACTGATAAAGCGATAATAAAAAAACCCGTTTCCAATGGGACGTTAAAATAATTTGGATACTACATTTCGTCTATTGTTTATGCGTTTCCTTAATGTCAAAGTCAAAATTGTTAAAAAATGAAAACAGCAAACAAACAAATTGTTGTAACGGAAAATGCTTTATAATTTGTTAAAAAACTAAGATAAATAAAACATTTTATTTATTTATTTGGCTTTCACAAAATTGAACCATGGGTGAAGTTTATTTTAATTTAAAGCGTAAACTGGAAGACTTGGGCTATAACAATTCTCTGCCCGTTGACGCTGTGCCTTTAGTAGAATGCGTTCTAGCCGATTTATTACAGACCACGCGAAGTTTGCAGCACTACATGGATCTATCCAAAGAAGCATTGATGCAACGGGATTCAATAATGTTAGAAGCTGAACCTTACAAATGTGATAACGCTAAATTAATACAAGAAAACAATCAACTTCATAGAGAAGTTCTAATGTTGAAAGAAGAACATTTAAAACTATCAAAAGAAAGCAAGAGAAAGATAAAGGTTTTGTCTGAAGAACTTTCTAAAAAAGAAATTGTTATAGGTAAATTACAACATGATGTTAGAGACCTTAGCCTGAGAGGCCTATGTGCTGATACACTTAGTAGTAGAAACAAAAGTAAAAGAAGAGATGGAGGAGATACTCTGAATTCTAAAGTATGCATATGTAGCGATAAAAAACACTGGGAATGTGATAAGGATGTTAATGAACTATCAACAAAAGTTCAGTCATTGGAAGAAAAAATTGAAGCATATAGTGATGAAATACTCCTGCTTAAGAACCAGGTTGAACACAGGGACCATGAAATTGTAAGGTTAACTATTCTACTTGAGGGTGGGCGACCCTTGACAGCCTTAAACAAAGACTGCTGCCATATTAATTCAGATGGAAAGTTACCAGAAATGTTAAAACAAGTCCAAGAATTAGAATCATCTAATGATCTTTTAAAAAAAGAAGTAGAAAATGGTTTAGAAAAACAGCATGAAGCTATGCTCAGGGCCTTATCTCTTGCAGATAAAAATAAAGCCTTACAAGATGAATTACAAAAAGTAGATTCATTGGCTCTTAGAGTAGAAGATGACTGCAATAAAAGATTAGCTGCAATGATGAATGAAATAAATTTTTTGCAAACAAGAATAGAGGGTTTAACCATGAAAAATTCAGAATTAGAAAAAGAAATGTCATTAAAATTGTCAAGAGGAAGCTCTCCAAGCTTTCAAAAAATTCAAGAATCTCTTAATGTTGCAGTGAGGGAAAAAGAAGCTTTACAAAGAGAAATAAGAGATTTAGTGGATTTGAATAAAAGTTTGCAGGAAAAAATAATATCTTTATCTCAATTGAGTAAAGCTGCTAGTTATGAAAATCTTGAATATAGGCAAAGAGATAGTAGAAAGTGTCCCACAAAAGATGAACTCTTAGTCATACTTGAAAATGATAGAAAAAAATATGAAAAACATATGATAGACATGCAAGAAAAACTGTCTGAAACAATGAGCTTATTTAACAAACATTTGGGCAAATGCAAAGATAAAGATACACCCAGGTTATCCTCATCACATGAAAGTACTTACATCAGGGATTTACACAATAGACTTTGTGAAAGTGATCGAACAATTCTAATGCTCAGAAAAGAGAATGATGACTTAAAAAATAAAATGTTGCAATCTGATGAAGGTAACAGGCAGAATTATAAAGATGTTATAAGCCAGCTCAATGCTGAGAACGCACAACTATCAAAGGAAAACATTTCTCTGAGCCAACAGCTGAGCCAGTCAAGAAGTATACAATCCGCCAAATTCAATGAAAGAGGTGATTTTGGGAGGTCAGAAGTGCAAAAATTAAAAGCAAAAATAGAGGAATTATCTTATGATATTGAAGTACTTACAAAGGATAAACAGGAGTATAAAATTAGATATAAGGAAGCTTTTGATACTGTCGAAAAATTAAAAAGTGATTTGGCTTTCAAACAGAGGGAAAATGAAAAATTACATGAAGAAAATATGTCATATAAAATGACACATAGGACTGGAAAGGCCTCTGTGGATCATTTGAGAGAGGAATGTAATTTTCTAAGGGAACAAATAAAAAGAATGCAATCTGATGTAATAAAAGAAAAAACTTTAGCTAATCAAATTAAGAACATACAATTAGAGACAGAAAGAAGTAGTGGTGAAGTACAAAATGAATTATTATGCACTCAAAAAAAATTAGGTCTATCTAAGGATACAATTGATACACTAGAGAAAAGGTGTAATGACTTACAAGCTGAAATATTATCATTGAAAGCTGATAAATCCAATTTAATAGATAGCATAAGACAAGTGGATATGGAGCGTGACAAATTGGTTATAGAATTGGACCATAAGACTGAAGCTGTAAATGTCCTAGAACAAAAATTGAAGTCTCAGACATATGATATAAATAAAATGGAAAATGAATTAACTGATACAAAAAGAAAATTTAACATGAATAAAGTATATGAACATAAGATTGCAGATTATGAATCTCAGATATCATTTTTGAATGGCGAAATTCTAAGATTGACACAACAATTTGATTCAGCAGTTATAGAAAATAAACATTTACAGAATAGTTTAGCTGATACTAATGGTTCTCTAAAATTAATTAGAATAGAATATGACAAATCTAGAAAAGAAGTGGATAGTATGAAACAACAATTACAACATTATGTAGCTGAAATACGGCGTATTGAAGAACTATTGTCACAGAAGGAAGCTGAAAGGTCTGATATGTTAGAACAGTTTGCCAGCCTTTCAGTTGAAGCCAATATATTGGAAAACACTAATCATTCTTTAGAAAGTGAATCTGCATCCAAATCTCTCCAATTACAATCTTACATAAGCAAAATACAAAGTTTGGAAGAAAAATTAATGGATAAAGATAGTATAATAGAAAACCAGGCAGCTCGCATATCTGCTATGACATGTAAAATAACATCTTTGGAAAATGAAATTAAGCTTGTATCAGAAGAGAAAACCATTCTTGAACAAAATGTTATTTACTTGAAACAAATGTGTAACAACTTGCAATCTGAACATTCTAACATGAGCAAATGTGTTGGTGATACAGATTCAGAATTAAAACTTTATGAAAATAAGATTAAAAGTTTGACAAATACAAAGGCAAAATTAGAAGTAGATAAAGAAGAAATGAAAGAAAAATTAATGACTACTGAAAGATTACTGTCAAATGCTAGACAAGAAATTGTAGAGCTTAAATTAGCATTACAAGATGCAACTACAGAAACACAATGTTTACAAGAACAAGTTTCCAGATTGAGTAGCAGGAGCAGTAGAAAAGAACCAGAGGTTAATGAAGTAAGTCAATTTAAAAATAATATATTTGGATGTGTATAATACACACATACAATACACAATTAATGAATAAATAAAGCTTGGTACGGGCATGTTATGAGGAGGGAAGAAAGCTATGTGACTAGAAGAGTTATGATTATGATTGTCTATGGGTGTAATAGTAGAGGAAGGCCGAAGAAGACATGGATGGATTGTGTGAGAGATGATATGAGAGTGAAAGGAGTAGACACAGAGATGACGAATGACAGGCCCGAGTAGAAGAAATATACAAGTTGCGCTGAACCCACTTAGCATGGGACAAGGGCAGGAGAATGATGATGATTATCATTTTATTCGTAAATATAATTTTTTTTCAATCAATACATGTATGTGTAGCTTTAAGCAGCACACATTAATTTCTCGGTGGGTTTATTATTATCCAATTAAGTATACAATAACATGAAACTGAGCAGCATAAAATGTACTAAGCACTAGCAAGTATATTAATGTAAAACCATTTTTTTGCTTTCAGGCTACCATGACAAAAGAACTTGAACTGCCTTTGATGCTGGAGGAGACAATACATGAAGTCAGCCATGAAGAAGATGATGACAGCACTAGATATCATGAAATTCATAAAAGGTTTTCAAAGTACTCTCATAGTGGTACTATTTAAATGTATGTAATGAAATATTCCCTATTAGAATATAATATACAGGGTAGATAATAACAATGAGTTTGTATATAAAGTGAACTGTATGAATTAGTAGTATTCCATGTTCTTTTTTATTAAATTATGTGAATAAATGTTAATTTAAATAAATGATAATATATTATGATATTTGTTTTAGATATGGACTTTTATTTAAAAACTTAAAGTCGAAACTTTGTTTATAGAAGTAGAATAACAACTAGTTTTGATCTGTAAATTATGTTATTTGTCATACCACTACATAATTATTACTTAGGCTAGGAAAGAAACATCATATTAAAAAATCGAAAGTATTTATTTATCTTAAATAAACCTTGAAAATTCTTTTATCCTTTACCAATAAAAAAAAATATTTACATCAAAAGCTTGTTCTTCAAATTCTCATGTATGTACACTAAAGTAATAGACCAAAAAGGTATGTACCATTATAATTCTCTAGATAATCTGTTTGGTTGACAACAATCATATTTTAAATGAACTAAGAGAGAATGCATCACTACATAATTTATTAGGTATGTCCAATAATATATCCAGTTCTAGGTATGTGTTTAATAATAAATTATTATATAATTATGTAAGTACATTACAAAATATTATTGAACTTTAGGTTAAGTTGTGCATCTGCCCAGTATTGCTGCATGAAACAATTTAGTTCTTGTTAGCTTTAAGCAGCACACATTAATTTCTCGGTGGGTTTATTATTATCCAATTAAGTATACAATAACATGAAACTGAGCAGCATAAAATGTACTAAGATTACATGTTTACACATTATTTATAAAAAATGTTAGCAAATCATGCTTTACAGGGTACATCATACTTATGATTGGAATGGTTACTTTAGGACATAATTTGGATGGTTTTGGATAAAAGTAGTAATATTTGTCAGCCACAATAAACCATCCAGTATAATCCAACATAATATTTATAAACATATTTTACACAAATATTTTATTATACAAAATTTTACTACACAGATATAGGCCACAACATCACAATGTACCCTATAAACTATTTTTCCTTTACATTACATTAAAGATACTACAACTAGAACAAAGAGGTCTAGGAATGGACTATTTGAAGGCATTGGCTATACATAGTACTAAGGATAAATATATGTAAGTATTAAGTTTTGTAGACATAGTATGGTACAATACAAGCTATATACAATTTACAGTAGGTAGTGTATTATAACATGATGAGTATTTATTATAACAGGATAACATATAAACTTATGTATATACAATGTGGAAATCATGCATAAGTATTCAGCACCTTTCCCTTATAATAACCCACTACATTAATGCTAATATAAGTAATTGACTTTCAATTCATTTCACCCATAATGAAACTGTTGATTGGAACATTGCAACACAATTAACAAGTAATTACAATATGTATTTACATTACAAGGTTGCTAAAATTCTAGTGAAGCCAATGCCGGCACCAAGCACAGTTTGTCCAATGCCCCAAATCATGGCATGTACGGGGAGCATTGTCAGGTCCGCGGCCCGGTATATGAACGCGACCGCAGCACTGCTAGCCACCCCAGAAGTCACTGGATTCACTACGCCCATTACAATTAACAGGACGGGGAAAAACTTTCCATATTTGTGCTTCCTTAGAGTGCCAAACGCTACTAGGGCGGCGCACGTATGTACGAACACTGAAGAACACAAAGACCACAAAAACACTGGGTACCACATCTCGCCGAACGTGTCCAATGGATCCACAGACGTTAATCGGAATATATCAACGAATGAATCGAACTCTGATACTCGGAACTCAGACAACATGTCATACATGTTGTCTTTAGTACGTTGCAGCTCATTGGCATCGGGGTAGTTTTATTATTCATATAATTACTTGGCGATACAATTTGATGTAAATAGCTGCTTTGCTTTTTCGTTTGGTTTACTTTCTAATGAAGTTGCTTATTATGTTTTCTGCCACTGTTACATTGTATGTTCTGGATATGTCCCTCCAGATCTCTCCTTAGAAGTAATATTCTGACGAGAAAATTTACATTATATTTCGCCAATTTTTCATTTTATCGACAAATTAAGCAATCAAATCAATCGAACAAATCTTTTTGACAAATCTCATCTCATTCGTTCGACAACAGTGACTATAGTGACAGCTGGATTTGACAATTGAATGTTTTTAACGTAGCGTTGAATTAATGGTCATTAGTCACTTTCACCCCATTTTAATGGCAGGAGATTCTATGAACCATAGGGGGGTGAAACCTTACACAACACTATTTTAGCTGTCATTGCCATCGTTACACAAAAGTCTGAAGTCAAGGCTATAAATAACAGGCCCAAGGGATTAAAAAATAAGAGGAAATGAACGTGAAGTTAGTGAGAGGCGACTGCAAGTGCATTGTTGAGCTTTTTGCTTTCTCATCGTATTTATTAAATATTGTACGAATTTTATTTGGGCATTACAATCTGTGACGATCTCAATTGAATTAAATAGTATTTAACTTCAAGACAAGGTACGTAACAAGTCACAATATTAAATTTTTTGTATTATTTTCAATGTCATGAAGTTGGCGCTGATCAGTCATCTGGTTGACATTGTTGTCAAAATCGTGTAATCATAACCTAACTAAATGCGAAGCATGCATGTGTGAAAAATAGTTTGTGTTAGCAAGTTATAGTAAAAGTGAAAAACTAGAAATTTGAAAATGGGAAAAGTACGCTCTGCGCCGGGGGCACCCCGGAAGCAGGGGTTCAACAAATCTGGCCATTCCATGAATCCAGACAGGCCAACAGAGGGCCTAAAAGCTGTTGGTAATCCAAGAACGAAGGGAACCATAAAAAGATTGCAGATGTACCGCAACTTTAAAGCCAAAAGGGATAAAACTGGTAAAATCTTAACACCTGCGCCTTTTCAAGGTTGGTTGCCCACTGGCACTGTAGCTAGAGTCGAACCCAACCAAAAATGGTTTGGCAACTCTCGCGTTATCACTCAAAACGCATTGCAAAAATTTCAAGATGAATTTGGAGCAGCCGTTAAGAATCCGTATCAGGTTGTAATGAAACCTACAAATTTGCCTATTTCATTGCTCAATGAAAAAGCAAAACATGCCAGAGTACATTTGTTGGATACTGAAAGTTTTGACAAAACATTTGGTCCCAAAAAACAAAGAAAGAGAGTTAACTTGAAGTTTGGTGATCTGCAAACTATGTCCAAGGCTGTAGAGGAGAATTCTGAGAAGTATGATGAAACTAAGGACATAGACAGAGTGCGGGAAGATTCTGGTGTCAAAGAAGGACAAAGAGATTGGGTATTCGGTGCTGGCATGAGTCGACGAATTTGGAATGAACTGTACAAAGTGATTGATTCATCAGATGTTCTTCTGCAAGTTCTGGATGCTCGTGATCCAATGGGTACCAGGAGTCCTTATGTGGAGAAATTTTTAAGAGAAGAGAAAAAACACAAACATCTTATTTTCATTCTGAACAAAGTTGATTTGGTGCCAAATTGGGTAACGCAAAGATGGGTAGCCATTTTGAGCTCAGAATACCCCACTATTGCTTTCCATGCCTCCATGACACATCCATTTGGTAAAGGCTCACTCATCAATTTACTTCGTCAATTTGCCAAGTTACACATTGATAAAAAACAGATCAGTGTTGGTTTAATTGGTTATCCAAATGTGGGCAAATCTTCAGTGATCAACACTTTAAGATCAAAAAAGGTTTGTAAAGTCGCTCCTATTGCTGGTGAGACAAAAGTTTGGCAGTATATCACTCTGATGAAAAGAATATTCCTAATTGATTGTCCTGGTATTGTGTATCCTTCAGCCGAGACTGATACTGAAAAAGTTTTGAAAGGTGTTGTTAGAGTGGAGTTGGTCCAAAATCCTGATGATTATATAGAAGAGGTAATAAAACGAGTAAGGAAGGAATACTTGGTTAAGACTTACAAGGTAGATGGGTGGGAGACACCCACTGAGTTTTTGGAAAAACTTGCTGCCAGAACAGGAAAATTATTGAAGAAAGGGGAACCTGATGTAAATCAAGTGGCAAGAATGGTCCTTAATGATTGGCAGAGAGGAAAACTGCCTTTCTATGTGGCTCCTGAAGGTTTTGAAGTGCCATTAACAAAACAACAGAAAGAAGACGAACCAAAGGTAACACCAGCCACAAGTGAAGTACCAACTAAGGAAGTAACATCAGAAGAGAAACCAGAAAATGAAGAAGTACCTGAGAAACCAGCCTTGATTGTTAACAAATTAGTTATAGCACAAGATTTCGCTAAAATCCGTGTAGGATTACAATTTGATAACCATGATGATGTTAAACCTCTTAATGATGCTAAAATACCTGATGACCTCAAAGGTATTGATGAAGAAAAGGATGAGGAAGAATCCCAAGATGGAGATGAGACGAAAGATCAAGAAGATGACGGTGATTCTTCAGATATCAGTGACTTCTACAGTAGTGATGAAAATGTATGTAGTGATGTTGAGGACCATTTAACAAATGATGCAAACACCATCAAAGAACTTAAGAGGAAACGACTTGAGGCAGCAAGTGGAGCATTTATAGTAGATGAATTACCACAAGGCAAGAAACGTAAAGCAGGCCCTGAAAGTGCTAAAGAACCTAAGAAGTTGACAGCAAAACAGAGAAGAGCTATCGACCGGGCACAGAAGCGGAATAAAACCGGAAGCGACTTTTATGAAGTGTCCAATGTTAAAAATAGGAATAGGAATAAGAAAAAGTTTGTGTAAACTTTTTGTTTCTGTAATAAATTATGATACTCTGATAACTCTTTTTATTACTCCCTTATTCATAAAATTACTGATCATATAAAATTATAGAGGATATTATATTTAGTATAGGTTCAAGTAATTCACATTTTTAGTTGTGTAGTCCTACACACACTTGGCCAGTATGGTTGACTAAGGCCTTATCGCCCTGGTTTAGGGTAGGGTAGGCCAGCGGTGGGGAGATATAAAGGCGTCCGACCGATTTCAGCCATGGCGGCCGATATCAATTGAGATCAGCCAAGTGCGCAGGGCATATTATAGTGCACAAGTGTGCGCGCAAACACAAGTGCACTCTCTATTCCCTTACTCTCATAATTCGGTGAGACGGCAATCCGACATGACCGATGAGAGATCGGGCGCAGGACCACCGGCTTAACGTGCTTTCCGAGGCACGGGCGTTCAACCGCCAACTTCCTAACTCCGGGCTGAGTAATTTCATTACAGAAAAACTCACACAAATTTTGCCCGACCCCGGATTCGAACCGGGGACCTCTCGGTCCTAACGCAGCACTTGCTACCAATAGACCAACGAGGCAGTTAATTAATGATGAGGATGAGGATGAATGTGGGGAGATATAATTATGGGCTGATGAATTCACATTTTGTGGTGAACCAACACGCCTTGCACTTTCACCGCTACTTTTTTTTTTGTGACTGGCATGATGGCATTTTAATAAATGCCCCTGTATCTTGCACCAAGAGTCGTGGGTTCGATCCTCACTCGGGGGCGAATCTTTTGTGATGAACATTGATTGGTGTTTATTTTGTTATCACTAAATAAACGTTTTCTTTTCTTTCTTTCTATACCGTGTCTGGGTGTACTTATCAGTAATGGAAGTGCTTAATCAACTTTAATCAAAATTTTAACAATGCATGTGTTGTATCATAAAATGTAATGTTTTACATATATGTCGATGTGTTGAATAATCGTTTTATTATTTATGTTGTAATGTTGCAGATGTCGTCTGGTAGTGAGAGTGATGATGATTACGTACCTGGTGAACCGGAGCAGCTATCTGAAGAAGGGTCTGCGGATGAGGAGACAGATCTGCAGTACGAGAAGGAACTGGAGAACAAAACTCAGAAGCGGAAGGCAAAAAAGGCACCGAGTAGTACAAAGAAAAGGAAAACAAGAAACGGTGGTAAGGAACCGGAGCCAGAACCAGAGGTAAAGGAGGTGACAGAAGAAGTATTAAACCCACAAGATGAGAAGAAGCGAGAAGACGATCTGTGGGCGAAGTTCCTTGAGGGTACGCCGAAAGCTGCTCCAAAAGTGACAAGCACAGTTACTGAAACTGCAAAGCCCATTGACAAACCGAAACCGGAAGTGGTTACAAGTAAACAAAACACCGATGACAATAAGGCTCGAGAGAAACGGATTTTTGAGTTCGCTGGAGAAACTATTGTTGTTGAAAATAATGTAATAAAAGAAAAAATCAAAACTGCAGAGGCGCCATCATCTCGTAAGTTTATGTTTGATATTTTGCTTTACTGAATTGCGCTAAAAATACTAGATGCGATTAACATTTCAGTCGTGAAAAGATTTAATAAATAAGAACATGCATGAAAAATATTGAAATGTGAAGACTTTGATGTGAAAAAAAATAGAATTTATCATACAATTTCAATAAAAGTCTGGGATACAAGCTATGAATTCAACTGTATATTTTTATGATTTCAGTAAGCAAACTAGAAGGTCCATCGCGGGGCCGTTCCTCCGGGGGATTGTCCGGTATACTTGGCCAACTTAACAAGAAGGATAAGTTGTCAACCCTGGAGAAGTCCAAGCTCGACTGGGTCACGTACAAGCAGGAGGAGGGCATTGAAGAAGAAATACAAAGTCATAATAAAGGAAAATCTGGGTAAGATTTCGTTTTTTATAGGTATCGCTTATTATTTCTTGTAGAAGTAATTAGATACGCTGTCACTAGTTGCAACAAGTTATAAGTACTATATTTTTTCAAGAATGTACAATCAACAGCGAAAGTAGATGATCAAAGTCAGATTTAATTACAGTCTCTATTAAAAATATATTTAACATACATACATAAAATCACAGCTTTTTCCCAGAGGAGTAGGCAGAGATCACTTGATCCACTTTTCACCTGTGTGGGAAACGTGACGTGACGGGTTGTGGACCACGTCGCCGCCATTCTGCCTTGTGAATATATTAAATTTTTAGTGAATTCTCAATTTTAGATAAGTGTGAGAAAGTAAATGTTTAGCACAATTTATAATCTCTTCGACGCCACATTTCTGATGCAGACTACTTTATTTAGTACTGAACTCTTAATGTCTACTTTAGCTGTTACTGTACTTTACTATATTATGTTAGGGTCATACATAAGGCTAAATCCGTTAAATTGAAAGCCTTAAAAATTAATAAAATGAATATGCTTTAAAAAGAAATAATTTAACGTTGGTGCTGGTCTTTTATTATCCCAAATTCCCAATATATTTACTATAAGTAGTAAGTAATTATTTGCTCTGTATAATTCTCCGAACTAGCGGATCAATTTACAAGCAATTGTTCTTAATTGCAGATATCTGGAACGCCAAGATTTCCTGGAACGAGCTGATCACCGCCAGTACGAGATTGAGCGGGATATGCGGATGAATCGACGGAGCAACCGATAGAATATATCAACATATATATAAGCTTTGCCATAGTCTAATGTATAATTTTACATAATTAGACATTAAACAAATAATGAACCGCCTGTCGCCGCGTTCGTGGCTCGTCGCCTGGCAAACTACGCAATTATTACAAAACAAGAAATTCAATAGTTTCATGGATCTGTTTTCGAAATAAGTAGCTTATAAGAGTTTACGCTATGGACATCAGAAACAACAGAGTGGTGTATAAAAAGATAGTTAATTTTACATCTGGTCACGGAACAAATATAGTTAATGAGATTAAGAGACACCTTTTTCTGGAATGGTGTATAAATTTACCCATTTTAGCATTCCAATGTTTAATAGGTACCTAATACATGTAATTATAAATAGTAGATTATATTAAAACGAGAAGAAACCCTTCATCACCAAACGAGATGACTTACCATGGCAAGTGTGATTATTAACATTTTTTTCTTAAGAGTAGCAGTTCTTTGTTTTGATTTTCTTCTCAATTTCAGGTTATACAAAACGTAGACCTGATTATCTGGTACGATGTTATTGTACCTACGCTTAACCTTATCTTGCAAAATAAATGGATGTTGTTCAGGTAACATTGTTTTTCCTTACATATAACAATATACCTCCCATAGCTATTTCAAAAATATTCATGGCCATTTGTGCAATAACTAACGTGTATGGGTCATTGAAAACTGTCCTATTGTTAAGCGAGAACGTCAAAGCATTATTTCTTACCTAGGTCATACCTACTTAAGATACTATTGATAAATAGGTAGGTAGTTCTTGTGAAATTCATACTACAAAATTATTTCAGTAAGACAATGTAGGCAGTAAAAAGTACTTTCGATAATATCTTACCGAAGTAGATTTTCTCATTTTGATTAAACAATCATAATTTGCTTCACTGTATAATAAAAAACAACGTAGATATACATCTTTTTGTAAGGGAAATTCCCCATTTTCCCTTATATACCTTTCTATACACGGAAAAGGGACTTCTAACACAGAATTTATTTGAATAATTATACAGAGGTGATTATGATTAATATACATGATTTAAAAAAACGATCGCTTTTTAAACTATTTAAACCGACACATTTTCCTTTTAAGTCGTCATGTGTAATGTGTAACATTTGAAATGCGCAGCAAGAAGTAAACAAACAAAACGACCGGCCAGTTGTTTTCACACGGCAATGCGCTCAATGGGCGATATCAAAGTGCATCAATCAGTGTTGTACACCGGGTCAGCCGGCAAGTAGACGCAAGGTCCATTTCGTTCTCCCCAATCACGCCGCAAGCCCGGCGAAGCAATCAATTTCAATATAACCAATACTTGCTGGCTACCGAGCGCTGTGTGGTATGATTTGCACACGTTGTGCTAATCAAGCACTAATAGTTTGTCGCGGCCTCGCCTCGTATAGCAGTACTGAATTTGCCTCTGAACTAGCCTCATGACGTTATGCTCGTTTTAGAACCGTTTAATATTAAATTTTACGACTGCAGTTCAAGTGAAGTGTTGTAAAGACCAAGTGCCTCAATATGACTGCGTACGGCAGATGGACTCTGTATGACGGTGGAATGGACGCTGTTCAGGTCAGTCTATGTATTTTCTTATGCATTAAGAACACATTTCTTTTGTTCTAGTCTTATAAAACGAACGCTCTTATGCTAAAGGGATATGGATGATATTTGAACTGCCTATTAACATTGACGCACTCGAGTAAGAAATTGTTTTTTGATCGGCCCATGGTGGCTAGTACCTAATGGTCGTGATGCAAGCGATAGTTGCACGTGCAAGTTTATCGATAGGAAGTAATCATAATCGTAGCTATTTATAAAGTTTGGTTCTATACGTATATAGTTGCGAACAAAAATAATGGCGTGTTGCTGTTATTGATTATACTGAGAAATGCGAGTTTGCGTCTAATTGGTTTCAGATTCAAATTGTAGATTGGTAACAGTTTCTTGTTATGATTTAGTGTTATTGCTTACGTACAAATTTATGTGGACCTACCATAAACTATACAAACCTTTTTGCTAGATAAGTGTAGGTTTAAGTATGTATTTAATTGCAGTAAGGCATAAAACTAATGTTAAAAATAAAATTTATATTAGGAAATCCATTGGTAGGTAGAATCTATCATCATCGGTCATCTCAAACTCACGTATGGAGTAAATTCCTAATTATTAGTATCCTAATAAGAATCTAAATTCTATTGATTCGATTATTTAGGTGTTTCTTCCTACTTCGTAATTTTTCACCTTACCTGCTACAATAGCCACAAATTGTAGATCCTAGTATATAAAACATTAACCTCTCTTCATAATAATATGTGTTTACAATAAGCACACGTGCAAAGGACTTTAAAACTGCTGACTCGTGTCTAAGAATAATAAAAAGAATCGGATGTACATATGTATTTATAATAACTAATACACGCGTCATTCCGTGTCCGCGTGATGTTAGTGCAACGTAGAATATTATTTTACCTCGTTACTTGTTTCCAAGAGCCAGTGATGAGAGTTTTTTGGATTATTACAATTGTTTTACCAAACCGCCCCACAGCGCACCGAAGGGGAAAAGAAATGATTAATTTTTTTTGCGGTCCTACTGAGGACAGTAAATATAAAGGTTAAAACCAAAGTATATTATTATTTCTAATTACCATACCTAATTATATACCTTTTTCGGGGATAGAGTCTATTGAAGTATAACGGATATACCTACCTAAGCATTGCTTTTTGCGCTCTCAGTGGGACAATTTGGAACAATCCAATTTTATACAAATAGTGACAACTGTTCCAAGGAGGAAGCAAAACTGATGTGTAGCGTGGAACTGCACCGGGGGCGTACTATGACCTCTTAATTCCTGTTAGTTTAAAAATGGGCATCGGAAGCTAAAGATAAAGATCTGTTATTATAATTATAATTTAAAAAAATACATAGGTATTTCAGGTGTTAAACAGTCTGTATGATTCCACAACGCTCCCTGGTTCCTTTTAGATCTTCCCCTGCCAAATTCTCTGAGAGAACAGATAGGAACTATTACTTCCAACTGGTCATCATTTATATTGTTACATTCTAAACATACAGTCTCAATAAATAGGTGTTGTAGGCAGATAAGTAGAGCGCAATATTAGATAATTCAACGAATGTGGGTAGAGTCCATTTGGATCAAATTACAATAAATGTGATAGGTCTATAGACTCATAATAACAGATGTTGGGATTAATTGGATTTTTCCTATTAACTTGCTATTTTGGGTGCCAATAGCTAAAGACACGGAAGACACCTTCAGTTTCATCATCCTATGATCTTGTCTATTATAATCATATTTGATCTGATGTTTCTCCATATCAATTACCTATAATATAATGATTCTTTGATCTTAATTCGTGTTTACCAAATGAAGTCCCTCACTATGACTGCAATTTTTTTTGGGTATGGTGTGTCGTATCGTATCGTTTCTTTGATAGTTAAGTGGAACAAACAAAAATAAGAATCGTTTTAGCAGATAGTTCTGGGTAAAAACCTTAGGCTGCCCGACCACGTCCGATTATCGGTGACTGATTTCTAGTCGGAAAAAAATGGAACGTACTGTTTAAAATGGAACAACCCACATGTCCTGCAAAAAGTCGGTCGTATATATCATATCAAATCATGGGAAGAAAAATCGGCCCGACTAAAAAGTTGGACGTGTGAAGGCAGCCTTATTTTAAAACAAACTATGACAATTGTGGTCAAAATAAAGTGGAAAAGTAAAAATAAAGAATTTAGATCAATGGAGAAGATCCCGGTAAAGTGTTGACTTGACAAGGAAGCGGTGCTGACAAATATATTGGAGGCTACAAGCCAACCTTAATTTGGTACTTGTAGGTTTTTTTCTGAACATCTGTTTCATATCATCAATAAATCCGTACTTCGCTCTAGATACACGATTTGGTTCAGCTTAATTATATACCAGTTCAGGTACGCGTAAACAACACCTCAAACTACTTAATATTCGCCAGTACAAACAAGTAGGCAGAAAATGAACGCAAGGCTGACACCCACCGCTAATGTGAATGAAAAGGGCTCCCAAACCGCTCTGATGCCTGTCTTGTGACGTAATCTGGAGTGAACGTGAAAGGAAAAGTGGGCGCTGCTGCAGCCTCGACTCCCACGCATCATATGTCCTTACTCTAGGAACCAAATGAACCAATCTAATGGTAGCCGAGTGTCCGGTTTCACCACTCTCTTAGGGGTTTTCCCGAGTCTTTCTGGATAGTTGGATACGACATAGATATATGTTGTTACTATGTCGTAAAAACATGTCCTGAACATTAAGTGCCTTAATGGTTCCTAATGCGATTCGCGTGGTCGAATATCGACTCGAAAAGAAGAAGAAACCATAGGCAGATACTAACTATGTCAGAACTGATCGGGAAGACGGTAAACCAGGTATTTTTTGTCAAGTTTTAACAAGATGTAATATTCCTAATGACATTTTCTTAAACCTTTTGTCTGCTTCAGTAAGGCAGGTTGCCTGTGGGCCTGATCTATGAGAATTGATTAAAAAATTGCCACATTTTTTGGCTGGTCGGTTCGCTCATAGACCACCGCCACAGGCAGGCAGACAAGTCATAATCTCGAGAGGAACATACAGTTGTGTGCACTGGGTTGACAAGTGACAACTTTTGAATCAGAGGGGCTGACTCTAACTTGAGATTTGTACTTATCAACATTTTATCAAATGTAACGAAGGCACCAGTTTATTTGTAGTTAGATTTTTTTGTTTTACTTATAGCTAATTAAATAACTGCTTAAGCTTTCAGATGTGCTTTTACAGTTTTACGATAACTGTGTCCAGATATCAAGATACATACGTTATTTAATTCATTCGTTGCAAAGATTCTTAAAAACGAACAAATGGATGAAGTTAGGTATGGGTAGGTTTCAAGATTAATTTGATTTATTCCTCGTCCCGTTGCTTACAATCAGCAATTAGCCAACCAGTCCGTTCTAACGAATGTAATTCAAGAAGCAACTCCGTCCACAGCAATCATTAAACTTTGTGTGGATCTGTTGTGTCTTCTTGCAACTGTAATTGTTCGGCGAAACAACGGGCCTATTGTCGTCGGGTGCCATAATATTTGCTCAGGTGTGTAATGCGAGGTGGAGACTGGAGTGGAGTGGTAAATGAATGAGTGCGCAAGTGTACGCGCGCTCGATACCGCACTACGCCGCACGTGCGGATCAGCCGGCGCGCCGCGCGCGGGAGGCTGAGCGCGCCTGCGCCGCGCGCCGTCAGTCGCTCGCTCGCTTGCCCCGGGCCGGTCGTCCGTCACGCGTACCCGTCGCTGCTCCACTCGCAGCCGTATTCTGATTTGTTATTTTTTCGACAGTCCCGCTTCGATCCGTTTTGAATGAACGTGTTGTGCCGACTTAGTCAGATCGTTTTAGCGGAATCGGAACTGTGAGGTGCTCGGTGTAGAATTGTTCGCCGGTGGAAATTGTCGTTGGGGGAAAGTGTTTTTCGTATTGTTTGTGGTCGCGTCGGGAGTCTCTGGGGCGGGTGGTGGATGGTGCGGCGCGGGCGGGCGCCGGGGCGCGGCCGGCGGCGCCGCTAGCAAAATGTCGATACCCCTGGGCCGGGAGACGGTGCTCCCCACACAGGTGAGCCGACGACAGGCATCGCGACGTGATAATTAATTAATTAAGAACTTACTTAGTTAAGGTTCTAATTTAATTTAGGTAGTCTATTAACTAAACATGTAACTTTACAGGATCCTTCGGAAAAGTTGAAAACCTTTTATCTAGCATTCATAAAAAATGTAATATAGCTATTTGGTTTTGGTAAAGTAAATAAAATATAATTTACCTAACTAATATTTTAAGGTAAGTTTTTAAATAATCCAGATGTGTTTATTTCGCAGTGAATTTACCAAACAATTTTCACATTTTAATACATACATACATATTATGTTAATTTCATATTTATATTACCTACTTTATTATATGATGTGTTAAAATTATCTACGGAACTAGTAGGTATGTATGAAACAAAATTTGCGTTTGAAATTTATAAAATAAAAATATGAAATTAAGAAATAAGCGCCTGCCTACCTGCCTGACTAGTTATTGAGAATGACATGACTCAGTTGCATACATACCTACTCACCAAGACGTTAATGTATTTATTTCGAAACACATGTTTGTGTTTTTTGCGTGGATGTCCTCGCCTTGCTTGTTATCTGTCTGATAACGATAAAATATTGGGCGATCGTATGAACAGTAGAACCAGGTACCTGCATGGTAGGTACAGCAATACTTTTTTAACCGACTTCAAAAAGGAGGTTTTTTTTCTCTATTAAGTACCTACCTAAATCTGTTTTTTAAATTTTCAGTAGCTACTTGTATTTCAATTAGCATTCGGTAATTCATATTTTACCTACTTAAAGAATATTAGGTACCTACTACCTACTATGTGAACTCTACAATATAGAGTCCTTGTTTCTGATTCCATTCAAACCACGTCCAGAAATGTCAATAAGTTTTATTTATTAAGTCCTACTAAGACAACTAACAATTACGTCAATAAAAGTTCTTACCTATGTGATTATAATATTATCTAATTGAATAACTAATTTGCAATGAAATGTAGAGTCAACTTTTGAGTACGTTCATCAGATCGATACATTATCCAACATAGATCGAAGAACGAAGAAAAGATCGAATAATAAAAAAGTTTTTCTTTCTTATTTACAAGTAAACAGAAAAGGAAATAAAGGTTCTGCACAATTTTCTTTACAACATACAAGTCTATTGTGAGAGATTCATACCATTGTGGAAGCGATTTTTTAGAATCGCCTAATTCTGTTACCGCAAAACCATCACGGTCGCGTCGCTTTGAAATTTCGAATGTAGAGCTACATAAGTTATACATTTTTCAATTTCGTTCACGTACCTACCTACCGCTCGAAGAATTAAAAAGGTTGAAAAATTCGTTCATTTTCTGCGAGGTACCAAAGTACCAGCACCCACTTCCACATTGAATCTAATTTGAGACCCCTCGGTCGCTTTGATCGAATCGCATTCATTTAAATAATTAAGATTTCAGAAGCGTCGATTTTGGCCACCGCGGTACTTGTCGCCTGTTTACACAGCTGATTTGAATCGGAAAGGCACGATTAACATTCTTGACGGTTTCGCAGAGGGATGGAAAAGGTTTAAGACGGTTTGTTGTCAATCAATAACGATCCGTAGGCTTGTAGACGGTCTGGAATAATTGTTTTCGAAACATCTTTCCCATATAAATTACGATACACCGGAGGCATGTTATTAGTTAATTGGCCTGGTAACTAGCATATATGGCGTTATATTTACATTTTAATGATGGAATATTATTATAATTATGGATATGATAGCTAATCAAGCAGTTGATACTTTTACGCATCAAAAGTATATGGTGACATAGTATACTTTGTATCATGTAACATCCTAAAACATAGTAATAGAAGGCATTTTTTTATATTGACTTAGACAAGAAATGAACTTAATATGTTGGCTTCCTACTTAGTGCAATGTTATTTTCTTCGTGTGTACTGGCGTAAAAATTATAAATGACAAATTATGCAGATGTTTTGTCATAAACTCATCGGTTGATTAAAGTCCGAAATCATTGATTGATTAATCTTAGCAAGCAATGATTGCGTCGGCGCATGACTCAACTTGAACCGGGAATGGTTGACAATCAACAAAAATGCCGACCTGAGCCTATGCGCCGCGCGTTAAGTCATTAACACAGATCTTACTTAAACTTCACTGCCCTTCTAATCTAAATGACTGTTTATAGCACACTAGCCTTCGGCCCGCGAATCCGTCCACGTTTAGTTGATTGTCGCGTTAAACATTGCTACTTTATTGCGAAGTCGGTTACAAACTATGACCTATGTCATGGTGTTTAAAATTTCAAAAGCTTGAAATCGCGACAGACAGACAGAGTCACTTTCACAATATTTTTAAGGATTGTGTTATTATAAAAAAATACTTAATTGTGATTTGTTAACCATTGTGTCTAGATGCGTAATAACTTTTATTTCGATACATGATATGCAAAGGTACGCCCTATAATATTGTTTGTTGATTGATTAGAGTTAGTAATGTGGCTTAGTAATAATTATCGTTTTATCGTGTAATGTACATTTACTTCGCGGAACTATCAACCACTTTTGTAAATAACAAGTGTATCAAAACAACAAGATATTAAAGTTATGATGTGATAATTTTAAGAATAGGCACTCGTTATAAATAATGGCATCGGTGGAAATGAATTCTGTACTTTCCTCTGTATTCAAATGTACCTACCTATTTTCATTTAAAATTCGTACGAATCGATATGTAAATCAAGTACAGTTTGCACTTCAATCGATAATTTATGACAATAGTGTACTTACAATTATTGTAGACAATACTTACTGATCTACATTCGAGAGTATTGAAATTGTTAATGTTATGCAAATATTTTTCATAAACAAACAGTGAAATAAGTAATTAATGGAAACAGAAATAGTACTGGTGGCTAGCTCTATGCTAGCTCTATGTCCAGTAACAAGTAGAGCGGTAGGTGGCCCGGTTGGCTCCTAGACGGCAAAGTTCAAGGCTCTATTGATCCAGTGCAAGGTTGGTCTCGGCTATTTTAGTTTACCGTTTTCAGTTTTATACAAATTCGTCACATAAGTTTATTTATTACTACTCAGTACAGCACGCTACTGCCGCACGAATGTTTGTAGGTAACCGCTAAAAAATGTGTTGTTTTGTAAATTGATGTTGGCAGGAAAGTGGAAAAGTTTTTTAAAATACACTCTACATTTTGTGGGGCTTAAAAGAAGTTACGACGGTGGCCGGCGCGACTTGTCCCCTCGGATTATATACGTTTATTATTTTCTATATACTTTTCCTCTTTTGTATGATATTAAATTAATTTTCACTATTTAATTTTAAAAACACACATAGGGCGTGGCGTGGCGAGGCGTGATAATATTATTGTAGATAGCTAAGGGCTCTCGTCCACGGTGACTTTGTAGTGAGGCTGTCGCGTTTATGGTGATCATGTTGGAATCTCGACTAAATCATGGTTATTATATGTAGGATAGAGCCCACACGGATAGAGATCGCATCGAGATTGTATCGAAGCGCGAAGGCCTAGCTACTGCATCACTGCAAAAAGTCGATGTGGGCGAGAGGCCTAAAGGTAAAGGAGTGAGTGAGCTTAATCAGAGAGCCGGCGCTTCTCAGAAGCCTCTTCGGTGAGTCATAGAGCTATGCAACTCGACGGACACTGAACCTCTTCGAGACCTATTCACGCTGGATTACCGTAACCGTTCTTTCACTTACTTAGATAACGCAAGGCTAAAAATATCAAGTCTAGACAGAGGAAACTGACTGATTTTATGGCGGCCAGGAGATTACCTGATTGCGCAGGAAATCTTAAGTTTATTTATTTTTATCATCTCAGATCACATCATTAACCGCTGCATCTCTGAAAACTGATTTTCTGGTTTAACAAGCATGTTATTACATGCTTGTTAAACGATGGTAAACATAATTATTTTGAAATTGTTTACTTTTCTTATTGTGTAGTGTTCGCTCCAATAAACACTATGCATTAATGTAGTGGTGAGAGCTATCCGCAGTCCCGAAAGTCCGGTGATGATGACAAGGCTTCATCGTAATCAGTAAAAAAAAAGCAATGGCTTTTTTATACATAGCTGCATATAAAGGAATCTTAATTAAGGAACGCGTGTTATTCAATAAGGCTAATTAAGTGTAAAAGACAAAGTGGAAAGCTAACAGGGCGTTAGTGGGTCAAATTACTGACGCGAGCTGGCGTGAGGATTAGCGGTGACCTGATAACTAATTCACACGGTTTAGGGGAAAAGTATTAAGCACCTAAGCACTAAGGCAGCTCAAGTAACTACGGTAGTGTACTCATTACCTTTACCTTTTTTTCTATAGATAATTAATCTCAAAAGACGAAGTTAAGTTACGTTAGGTTTTAGTTTTACTACATAGTTTTATAATATAAAAGTTTATCTAAAAATTACGTTACCTACTGTGACTGACAGCTTGATCCGGCTCAAAAAAATACAGCTTATGTTATAGCTCAGTGCAATAAAAATATATCACCAGTAGGTACCGATTGCAAAGTATATATAGGTATAGATATGGTACACATGCATTTATGTAAGAACACGCATATATTCTATGTGCCCGGTCCCCTGGAAAAAAGCATAGTTGCTACCAACCTATACTTATCAATTCGCATTTCTTATGGTTTGCACAAGTCTTACATTGTCACGGCACAGCTGTGTCCGACCGCCCGATTAGCCTACCTCTGGCCCTTACCTAGCCGTATTGATTCAGCTAATGTTTTCGGTAACGAGGTCGTTCACCCCGCCCTTGCGAAAAGGTATGGGCGACCTTAATTCACGTGGAAATTTCTGGTGGAAGAATCACTGACTAAAGAGATGTTTGGTCGTGTAGCGATGGTTTCTTCTTAAGGGTTATTCATAACGTTGTATTTTGTACGTTTTTACTCATGAAGGTTTGTACAAAAGAATGGGAATTTTACAGTACCTGTGTCTTGTATTTTCTTGAGGACACTGATTTCGAATGGAACATCGAAGCAAGAAAACAAAGAGTTGAGTTAAATTTTAACTTTGTCTTAAGGAAATAAAGTAGATTAGTGAAATAAGAACTAGTACAATATATACGGATTGATAAGAGTGATCGAAAAGATAATTAATTTCAAGAGGAGACATCTGTAGATAGAAGAGAAAAAATCAGAGACTGAATAATTACCGAATCGAAACTATCATTTCACAGTGATAATTTAAGCCAAGTGATTAATTATGATAGCGCAATTAAGGAAGCGCCAGACGTTTAATCGGATCAACGGCTCCAGCAGAGCGAAAGCTCTACCTGTTTCCTTAGAATCCGTCCGCAATAATCTTGATTTCATATTTCTGAATTGACATAATTAATTTACACGGAAGAGTATAATTTATGGTTGATTAGCTTTTACGAGAGCTTAATACACTAGCGTAGACGGCGCCGTTTGTAGAGACGAGCTTACAACTAGTAATTTGTAGATATTGCAATGTTTAATATTATTAATTACGGTTAATATTATTAAATTAATCAAACATTCAAACAGGGCTTATACTGAAATTACACGAATGAAGAAAGTTGATGTTTATAGAATGCAGCTTTTAGAAATCCACTGTTTGCTATATATTTGGTATATTTAAAAAGTTATCCTAAATAATGAAAACTAATTTAATATCTTTATCAAAGTCCGAATCTTATGAATGTACCGTATTTTGCCTATTCGATCTATAAAATAGTTGTAAATCACGGTAATCATTGTGAAGTACCTTTATACGCTACTGTTTACGTACCGAACGTTTGCAGCAAAGTCATATTTGGCATTATTGATTGGTGCACAGCATCTTTATAAGTTCAGTTATTTTAATATTATGTACCTATGTAAGTGGTATACTCTGTAAATTTCTTTTGGATAATAAACTTTATTATTATTATTATAAAAAAAATCTGATAATAATCGAGGCTATGATTCGTCCTTTTTTCAGTGCATTAATTTATTAGATACATACTAAAGATAATTATTTTGGAACGGAAATTTATGAATATGAAATTATTATTCCAATAGGTAGAGCATTTACGAATGGGTGTAATAATTTCAAACTTAGTAAAAGTTTTCAATTTGTAAGGGGATTCGTTCGGATTGGTACGGAACCAACCATTAAAAAAGTTTTGTTAAACAAATATATCAGTCGCTAGTCCCAGGAACCAGTAGGTACATAAAACTCACGTACAATACGCTCTCAAAGAGCTTTAGCAGCAGTCCCCATATAATAAGCATTACGGGGAAGTAGGCTATCCAGGCTGTCTTATCTCGGTACACTGTCTGCATCTTAAACTCATTACTATAATGGCATAGGCGGGCAAGCACATGAGCTCCGTGCTGAATTTGCTTTCAGAGTAACGATCCTTGCAAAGCCTACCTCATCTACTTAGCAGATTTATGTATTTAGATCTAACAATTTATTAACCTATAAACTTTGTCTAACTTGTGAGTAGGTACGTTTTTATTAATCTGAACAAGCAACAATATTGATCTACCTAATTGATGAGCATTTTCAAAGAATTTGAACTTAGGTTGCTTAATTGTTAAGTTCAAAATGTTAAGCATTTTCACACACCAATTACTTTACCTCAATCGAAATTTCCCAATTCCTCATTAATTGGGTTGTACTCGATTATTCGATGCAGATAAAATCAGTAATTAAAAATATTTTTGTCTCGTATCAATGACATCTTTACGAAATTCCACGTTAAGTGCCCTGACCTGACAACCGCTATCAATCGCCTTATACGTATGTAGGTAGTAATATTTCCGCGCAATTTGTTACCTAATGCTTATGTACTGTTTAGTACATAATAAAAAGCTTATGTAAGCCGACAATTACGTTTAAGATACGAATGCTTATCTATTTAAGATTGTAGGGCTTCAAGTAGGCTTTGTTGCTGGTACATGCCTCTATTGAGTGCAACCCGTCTGGACGCATAAGACGCGGTCCCTTGGCGTGCGCAAGCGCATTGTTCCTTTATCAGCGATCGCATAGCCCTGGGTACTTTGTAGCCCGTTTATCGACGGTGTTGGCGATAAGAGATAAGTGTGTGATACGTTACTGCGTTATCGACTGGCCGATACGTTCTGGAAACGTTTACATTATCAAGTCTGAATAAGTAGACTATTTATAAAGTTTCGCGTGAAAACCCTTTGAGGTAATTTTAGAATTCTCGTCTCTCGTCATTTCTGAAATATGGTGGCCATAAATAGATTTCCGAGGGTACGCTCGTTAAATGTATTCTATTTTTAATACAAGAAATGCACATTGCACATTCGCGCGTAAATATTATAAGTATTTGTATCATCTGACATATTAGTAAACGTAATGTTTTCAGATTTACGTCTCAATCTCACTTCGGTTTTAGTCGTAAAGATGTTAGACAACACTAAATGAATACATCGTATACCGTTCTTTGGATATATGTACAATTAATTACAAATAGTACTCTGAACGTAAAAACTAACTGGTTATTAGAGACCTTCAATGAACTTCATAAGTGGTCGGGAGAGTTAAGTATCTTTAGATGGTTGTAGGTATAGTGCATTATTCACATAATGTGGAAGCTATTATAATTTTAGTTCAATCAACCCCTTTCTACTTTGGCGTTATACTTTCAAATCGGCTTCGCGCCAGTTAGAAGCATCCGAAGCATCCCAAAACCGTGAAACCTTAGGACACAAGAACAGGCCCTTCCAGTTTTGGGCAGCGAGCGACTCGACGCATCCCGACTACTACGCGAATCGCGTGCGTGGTTTCGCAGAAATGTCCGTCTTTAAATAGCCTGCGCCACGACTTTCGGCTTCTTGCATGTCGTCCTCCGCGGTGTCCTTTGCTTTTCTTGCGCAGGATTGCCAATTTAAAGCCGAACTTCGTCGTAATCCAAAGGTCGTCAAAGGAATTCTAGGCTCAATGCTTATCAAACAATTTTGGTTGATGAGGATTGATCAACTCTGTCTGTCTCGTGTCTGGCAGTTATTTATCTAAATAAAATACGAGTAAATTAGTAAGCACTGTTCTGATGTCTGTACTTAACATTCGTATATACAGAGAGATATTTATTTAATTTCAAGTTTTTACGTTAATCATGGGATGGTTGCACACAGCCCACTTGTACTTTATTTGTAACCTACGGGATGAACCTGGTACTCAAGATGTTGAATTGCGATCTATCTGTACGGTAGGTACAGATAGATATAATTTTTTTTTGTGCATTTTGAATGCAATTCTATACTTTAGCCAGGATTGTGGTGACCCTAGTATAAGGGAACGTTCCACGCCCTTATTAGGCTACATAATAAGCTCGTCTTGAGCTCAGAAGCTCCGATTGTCAGCCCCAGTTTGGAAATCGGCGGCATTTTACTAACTTCTTTTTAGTGACCGTTGGATTTATGTTCGAAGCCGACATTTTTTCCGTAATGGCAGGATCAGTCTAAGTCCGTCATTTTCGAGTTGTAACTTCGCTATGGGCTATCAATCACTGGCTAAGAGCGAGTGTTCCGTTTACTTTATATTCATTCGATACATATTTGCATTTCTCTTCGGCGAAACTCCAAATTGCTAATAAAACTTGGCGGTGTTTTGCATAATGGATTTTGTAACTAAACTCTTGGACACAGTAGCTTAGTTGGTTTGTTTATAATTTGCTTGGGTCTTTGGGTAGGTAATTTAGACCTGTTTGGTAATGAACAGGGGTTTTCTCCCCTGTTCCTATATAACTTTGCTAAATAAGCTGACCCGAAAGTTTACCGATATCGAAATTTACTGTTAGATATAACTTTTTTATACGTTGTACCTAAAGGGTAGCAATCGCTGATTATATGACTAACCCACATTACGTCTACTAGAATTACTACAACTGACATTAGGTACTGCAGTCTCTTTTTAATTAGATTTCTACAGCAGTCTTTTTACCTCGTATGGTGATGTTTTTGAACTGTTTTAAAAATATATTAACCAAATGAGCATTTTTGTTTGCAAAATACTCGCAGCTAATTACTCCGCATGTAATAATTGAGGTATCAATTGAATTAAAGCAGGTAACGAGGTCGCAGACTAACAGCTGTCTGGCGTTTATGTGAAATTAATGTAGTAATTAAGTAATTAGTGCTTCGTAGCTACTAGTTCGCTTATGTCGGTTGTGAGTAGGTACCGATTAAATAGGGCTTCCGTGTTTTCACTGGCCTTATTCCTGTTCCGAATCTTTCTCCAGAACTCTTTAAGCTAGCATAATCTTACACGGGCCGAGCAGATGACGACATTACGAACTTTGTCTACAAACGAATTCTTAAACGCAAGTGTCTAAGCTTAAGGAATGTGGGTTTAAAACAAATTAGTCCGATTTAATTCCATAAAAATGTATAAGAAATCACTTGTAATTAATGGTTTTTCATCGCTTTTGGTACACATACAAATTATTCGTTAAAGGCTTTCTTAATTTACTAAAGAGAAACGAATTTGACTTAAATTTTATTCCTATAACAGGTTACCAGACGTTTTAGAAATTACAGTCGGAAATAGGACCCATGTCAATAATCAAAACGTACATTATAAACCAGTTCAAAGTATGTTTGTCGCACGGGTAAGTGAATTGACGTAGGAATAACTTGTTTAATAAGTACTAAATTAGCTTTCCTATGGTTTAGATTATTGCCAATTACCTGTTTAAATAAGTAATTAATGTCGAGTTCGGATAGTACCAGTGTACTATCCGAACTCGACATAAGCCCAGTGGCTGCACATAAACCGGGCCACCAACAATTTTTCTTACAAATATGTCCAGTTCTGAGGCCTATAAATGGAAAAGTTTTAGTGCTATGCTAATAATTAAAATGTAAATAGATGTCAGAAATGATAAATTAAAAAAAAGATACATATTATTCCATAGCCATAAATGATCTTAATCCATCGGTTTTAGTATTTGCAATCTACTCTACTAATCTACTATCCGAATCATGTAACACTAATCTAACTCCATCAAACGCATGGCCACCTAGTTGCTGGACAGTGTGTAAAGTGCGCTCGGAACATTATCCGTGACATTTAAAATTAAATTAAGCAAGTGCACGCGTGTTGCACGTAAACAATTTAGGGCTTGCGCCTAAAATACCTGCGCTTGCGACAGCCGCCGCGGCCAGCGCCTTATATGGCGGCCGCATCGAGGCCGCAGCCTCCCGCTCCTAGCGTGAAAGAGTATTCTTTATGCCAGGGCTACATTCGCTGGTTGAGGTGAATATTCGTGTCACTATCCTATACTACAAGCCGAAGACTGATAGGGTCATAGAAACAAGACAAAAAAATAAATGACAGAGACATATCTTCGCGGTAGCACGATAATAATTCTACAGTTTTATTGTTTTTTTTTCCTAACTTATAACCACATGATTGCTTGTAGTAAACCATGTTATAATCACTGGATCGGACGCGGAAGGTATAAGAGGTAAGACCCCTAATGTGGCGTCGTCGCGACGACTTTTCAACGTATAAGAAACGAATTCGCTTCGCCTTGAAATCGCTCGCAATCCGTTAGTGTGATGAGGCCTTTACGATGAGAAAAGGTATGGTCAAACAGATAATTATGTGGGCGACTCTAATAACTGACGGGAAGACTTATTGTAGGGATACAAATGTGGGCGACGCCTGCAGGTCTGGAGTATTACAGGGATAATATACAATGTACCTAACCGACGGTGCTACGTACAATAGGGCCTGTTTTGTCTCCAGTGAGGACCCAGTGAGCCTGGCTGACGTCATTATTATCCCATTTGGTTTGGGTTGAAAAGACAGACCTTTACTTATGAAAATAGGATCTTTATTATTATATTATGTAATAACCAAACATTATGTTTAACAGTATTTAGTTTTTATAGATTACAAATTAATTTTTTTTGATATAATACTAAAAATATTTAAATAGAACGAAAGTACTCATTCGCTAGGTGAATATATGATATGGGCATAAATCAATCAGCACATCAATTAATTTAATATGAAAATGACGGTAAACGCCCCCGATATGGTCTTTATGACATCTTAATTTCGACGCTGATGTGACAGTTCCCTTTATCAATAGGTACTAAGGTAATTTAAGTTATGGACGTGTTTTTAAAGTAGTTCCGCATAAGGTGTCGCCGTATAGATGGCCGACCTCGCGGCACGCAAGCTGATTCAGAATACTGAGCTTTCCTTAAAAGCTCTGTGAGGCCAATGCACCAAGGAGACAGTGCGAGTGGTTATATTTATATATTTAGATTTGTATGCTTTAAAATGTGTTTTCTTGGCTATCGTCAGGGAGCTGCAGGTGTGAATAAATGAATTTAAAGTTCATTGTACAAGAAAATTACGTGGATACAAGTCATAGCGTTCAATCAGTTCGGAAATTAAAACATGCATCTTATTAGCATAGCAATAGATAGGTACTAATATTGTAGTTAAAGCCTCCGTTGTTATTCTGAGCCGATGATTGGATTATTGCGCGGTATGATAACAATGTTAACTGATAATTACGGCGTGAAAGCTCTGTAATGAAATTACCCATCGATTGCGAAGAATTTATTGATGTTGATTTGGAAGCTCGCTTTGGTTGGTTATGATTGGGAGATCATTTAATTTATGAGATATTACATGTGAAATGTGATTGCTTTCGTTTTGTTCCATTTCACATTCAATTGAATTTATACTTACGGTGCTTGGCGCCACTAGACAGTTGAATTACGTAGATCTATTATGTTGTACTAGAAGACTAAGCGAGATAGGGATCTCTAATCGACATGCATTAATTGCTCTCGAAGACGATCGATATAAGCGACCATCGAGAAAGATTCTGATAAGACACGCTCTGTAAACTAGCACAAGCGCTGCATCGACCTAATCTGCACTGGCCCGGACCGCTTCCACTCACATCTGATTATAAACCTTATGATGAACTAGTAAAGTCTAAGAATGCAAAAAACTATGATGACACATAGCTTCTGCACATGCGGCTGCAGTAGCCTTCTAAACATCTCAACTTGCATCACAAGCAAAGGATTTTAACTCTTCTGTAGACAGCACTACAGTCGTTAAAGCTCTGCGACCACAAAGCTTTTCCAGTGTCTATTTTCTTAGAACGAGCGTGACGGAATGAGGGCCATTCCTCAGTCAAGTGCTACCGTTCGAAGCGGATCGTTTTGAAGGCTAAATCGGTGTATCTGGAATCGCAGGATACGGAGAGGCATTTGGGACTGAATTAGCGAAGTTATTCAAGCAGTCAGCCGCGGAATGCCGAGCGTTCGACGCAGACAGCTCGCGTCATGCCGACCTCATATCTGATTCAAGCTATGTAGGAAATTGATGCAGATGAATAATTTGCAGGCTGTGAAGATATTAGTATGCATTACATTTCTATCATAGGCGTGACTGGTGAAAATAACACATTCGCGGAGCTACTTAGCTTATTTAAATCTGACATGCGCTTGTGAAGATATTTAGATTAGTTACTGTTTGTGCAAAAAGTCCATTAGCGAGAACATAGTTCAGAGATAATAAATAACACAAGAAACTAATAATATGACACATTGCATTTGGAATGAATATTCAAATGAATACTGATTTATTTAAAATACCTAATTATGTGTTAAAAACTTGAGATATTTGAGTTAATTAGTTTATTGACACGTTAAGCAGTAAAGTTTTAAAAACGGCAAACGGTCGATTCGACGTCTTCATTTCGATGGATGTCAAGATAATAAATGTCGATAATAATTTATTTTAATCGTCATAAAATGTATCAGTTTAACAGATGAGGAAGTAAAGTATTTACCTATAAAAAGTTTTAAAGTACGTAGATGACATAGTCCGAATATAGTGTGTTAAGAACCCTATTTAAAATGCCTCATAAATAGAATAACAAAATTTTATTTAGCATGAAATCAAAAGAATTTTTTTTCTATTATGCTCTTAATTACTATTCGGATTTGGTTTATGGTGCTTTGAAATGTTTCAGCTGATTTAATAATGATTTTAAGCTATGCTGAAATCTTTTTAACCTATACAAATCTGCTAATAGAGCTATACATAGTCTCTTATAGTGATAAGCTGATCTAATAAAGGAGTTATGATTTGGAGGTCACTGGTTAATATGCAAATATATTCATGGACTAAGGTAAGCGATGACCCGGATTTAATTAAATGGTGCATTCCGCCGAAAACGGTTCGCGGGTCGGTCATTACCTGGGCCTGGGCGTTTTATGATCCAATTTCCCATTCGAATACACAAAATAAAAATAACCGTGTGTAATATGTGTTTCATACTGAGCAGCAATCAGCATAAAAACATAAATATATCAAAGAGTGGTGGCTAGAACCATGTGACGTCTCCGCCTGTCTTCTCGCATGGTGTATTCTTCCGTGAGCCAGTTAGTCTAGTCCATATAAAGATAATTAACTGTTACAATATTTAAATACTTTTGAATTGTAGGTATATTTATAACTTTCAGATATATATAAAAAAAAACATCATTTCATGAAATGCTTGTATCTTTGGACAGGCGTACACTATTATTTAGCTTTACCTAATAAATTCATTAGCAATTTCCACAGAATTATACTTAACCCGATGCAAATCTAAATTGGTCCAGTTGTTTCCCGGTGTTTGAAAGTTATTTTTGTTACTCTTAAATAACAATTATAATTATGCGTGATTACGTAGTTTACGTAAGTATAAAACGTCAGGCTTAAAAACTAAGTAGATAATGCAGTACGTGGAAAACAATAATTTAACTAATAAGTAAATAAGCAGATGCTTCGCACCAGAGCGAGGGTAAGTTACTTGGACAAAGTAGTCGGCTACAAAGGCTTAACAACACTTTAAATTGCTGACCCGCATGGTGGTTAGCAATCAGTAAATTGAGATGGCGAAGATTTTGTACAGACAGCACCACTGGTTTTAGTTACACAGTAAAATGAAGGTTATCACTTTTTAAATTCTAAAGTATTATTAAATACAAATGTGGATTTAATACATTTTAGTAAGTTGGCAACAATATTAATAAATATATGATTGAGAAACGGCTGTAAGACCCGTCGCGTCTCGGTACTTACTACCCTGACAAAAACAAAGAATAAATTAACTTGTATGATTACTAGACGCTCCAGTCATAATTAAGCCACATATGACACAAGTATCAATATTTTTTACGTCTGATATGTCAATTAGAGTACTTACAGGTTCTTAGTGTTTAATATTTCGCTTTGAAATTGCGGCAAAAAACCTTGTTAAGATTGGAACAAAAGGAAGACGTAAGTGCTTGATATGTTTTGTTCTCAAGTCTCATTAAACGTGATGATGATGAGAAGGTTATCTTGATATAATCGTGTTAGAAAAAACATAACAATAAGTCCATCTCAATCAGCTTTGACAGAGGCCAATGCCAAACATTATTTTGTATTCTAGCTCATTTATACATCTTTTCATCAACTGAAGTTATGCGCGTTCATACATATGTATATTTCGGCGATTCATTTTTATTATACAGATCTTTGTCATCAAATGGCTAATCATTGCCTACATAAAACAAACTGTTATCTTGCATGACAAATAGCACTACATTAAGAGCTGTGATTCGTATCACAGCCCACCAAGATTTATCTGGACCTAGATTAGTATCTCCAATTATGTAGGCAATGGGGTCACACTTCACATATTAGATGTCAGTGCAACTGTCTCTACGATAGAAAGTCTATTGTGTTGATCTGTAGCTGGAACTCTGGTGTCTAAAACACGATGTATTTTTGAAGTACTAGGGTTTTCTTTCATATCTTTGATCTTATTGACCATCTACATATAATGTCATACATAGAAGGTCAAGTTATATGAATAGAGAGAAGAAGAGACGTACACTGACTCATCATATAAACATAAAAAATATACGAAAAACTTAATAAGCTTGTTCTAGCGTCAATCCCGACTGAATAGGGAACATGAACATCGCTCTCTCGTAATAAAAACGCTTTGTCAAACCCGTATCTAAGATGAGTAACATGAAAAATCGTTTCGTCGGTTGTCTGAAATAAGGGGAGATATCGGCATTGGTAAGAGCAACTTGTCGCCACGAAAGTGCCGTTTGTGATTGTGACAAATGACAGAAGTCGCACCCACTCCGAGCTTAACGTCCCTGATGAATCTTGTTGACAGGTTTTGTTTGTTCAGTATTGATTCAGTTGCGACTACTCATTACAACGTCCCACAGAGTAAGTAGCTCTTTAGCGGACAATCACTGGATGGTGAAGTTTTTGCACTTCGAATTTTTTTACGCAGATAAGGTCTTTATCTATTAATGTAAAAAATACTTGTTTATGTACGTATGTTAAGTGTATTTATCTAATAAAACTAATGAATTCATCAAGTCTAGACACTAGTACTATATTTACTGTTTCCTTATAATTAATGCCAGGCCGTATAATTGCTTATCATGAATGGCGATTGGCCTGCCAATAAAGCTTTTTACGCTCGCGTTACGTAATGGCGTGTCCACAGACAGCTATGGGACTGGTTCCACCTGTGGCTGATTAAACAACTATCCTTTATGGGAGGAGACCGATAACTAATTAATTAAAGGGCATCGAACAAAGGGAACTTTCTTTCATACCGTTGACATTGTACAATGTTTAGCCTGGTGTCAACGACCTGTGGCTGTAAAAAGTAACTGGTACTGGCCCGCCGCATTACTGCAAATTGACTCCATATCTGCCGGTGGCTGGCTAGCCACTGCGCGTTGTGGACACGCCGTATTGCCGTATACAGGTACGTCTGCAAAAGGTCAATATACAGAGGGAAATCAATACAATAATATTGGGCTCTGAATTTTAAATTGTAAATACTTTGGTAGCGCAATAGTTTTGCGGCTTAAACAATGACGGGAACGTTTGGAAAATGAGAAGGAAACATTTTTTATGCCTAGTTGTGAATTCAGAAATAGTTTTCTAGCGCGTTTCTACATCGAAACTGAGATAAAGTGAATATAGGACAAATAGTTTATTCCAAACTTATATCCGACAAACAAGTAATTTCAGTAGGAAGCGGATTCCTTTGCGCTAGACGGTCGGTATTAAAACGGATTTTGTAAGCCACCCTTAATGAACACGTCCTCATGGTCTCATCCCGAAATTTATGAGGACGGAGTGGTAAACTTTTAATTGGATGAAATTCCCACAAGCTATGTTTTAATAGCATACGGCTGTGAAATTTTAAAGAACAGTGTTATAATACAGATTGCGGGAGATTAAATGCGTTTAAAACAAAAATTTGAAGGTTCCTTATGTTCTATTTTATGACTTGCATATATTACAATGTACGCAAATGAAATAAAATAATTGTCACGTCTTCGGTTAATTTATTTCGAAAACGATGGATTCTCGTAGAAATATTTTTAATATTTTTTACGTTTGACGATACAATCTCGTGTATGGTATACCTACGGTATAAATTGGCTGTGATAACATGCTCATAAGGTGAGGCTGGGTCTGACAGCCAATCAACAGAACGGATATGACGTATTTGAGGTCTTACTATGTACTAACTTTTTTGTCATGTGTAATACGTAACGTCCAATTTGATATGCAAAAGGATATTGAAACTGTAACATACGTGTGGTTCATTTAAATTTCATGCAGCCGATATCGCAAACGTTACGTAAGTAGATTAGCTAATACAAATCATGAGCGATTAATCACTTATATTAGACATAATCGCGAGATTGAAACAAGCTATCAATTACATAAGACGTTTAGCGGAATTACGCGAGAACACATTGATCACAGATGACAGAATTTGCGTGACTTTATCAAAGGTAGTTTTGATTAGGTTGACTTGTCTGAATTGGTCAATTGGATTGTAGGTACATAATCCAATTGTTAGGTTTAATGATTCTGAACCGAGATGATTGACATAAACTTGTTGTAAACATTTGACGCTTTGTAGTTTCTTACGGGCACAGATTATCTACTTAATCAATGCCTAGTAGTAAGTAGCCTCGTTCCGTTATTTTACTTAACTGAACTCGTTTATCTCTTTATGCATAATGTATTTGCATATAACAAGTTATTTTGTTAGAATGCATATCTTTAAAATCTAAATATAGAATGCAAAATGTACGTCTATTTGTAGTCAAGCTCTCAAAATGGCCTCTTCAAACAAAGCAAATGCCGATCATAACCGTTTAGGATGCCATCTCGCATCTCCTAAGATACGGCAAGGTATTACCAGAGGCATAGTGAACAAAAATAGCAGTATATGATTCGCTATGGGACTTTAAAGACAGGGCAAATTCCTCCCATTATTCCCCTTCGTTTTAATATTTGAAGCTTTTTCGCGTTCAATGTTCAACGCTATCGTTTACCATATAATACATATATGCTTTCAAATAAGAACGTGATTTTGTGAATAATTTGTTTTTTCTTTTTAATCTTATCTCAGTGGTACCGGGTAAAATTCTTATAGACCAGTATCATATTTTTAGCAAATCTATCTCCGAAATCGAACAAGAATAAAAGAGACACTATAATATTCCTCAACATTTACTTAAATAGATGTGCAGATTTTCACATAGAATAATACACTATTAAGAAGTTAGAAATGTCTTCAAATATAGCAAAATTAGTCAAAGCTAAACTGATCGGCAGTATTGTTTTTCCTATCCCTTTAGGTAACGGGCTGTGTTGTATTAAGCTCGGTCCTCGCGTATCCTTAAATAAATGATACAAGAGCGGCCTACTGTATTTTCCTTCATTGTGCCAATACTACCGAGGTTCTTTATTGCTTCCACCGGCTCCCAAGCAAAATTTATAAATTGACGTCGTTTTGTCGAGATATCGCTCAGCTTGCCGGTGGTCTCACAAATCAAAACGAACAGGTATTTCGTTGAACTCTATTATTAAGAGCATTCGATTTCCATGTTTAATTTATTGCAATTTTATGACGCAAATTGCACTAAGACGATTTACTTGCTCGTGTCTTAGATTAACAAGTGAAACAGTATCCATATGAGCTTAGGTAATTGATCTTCTTCTTCTTATCGTATGGTTGATGAACAACCTGGTGTCAGAGTTTTTAAGCCGCCCGTAGGCCTCTGACATGGCTTGTCACACACCCTTGAAAAATTTCTCAGGTGTGCTGGTTTCCTCACGATGTTTTCCTTCACCGTTAAAGCGAATGATGGTACATATGAATTTCAAATTTTTGAAAAACACATTGGTACCTGGCGGGGTTTGAACTGGCGACCTCTCGCATGGCAAGCAACGACCTTAACCACTCGGCCATCGACGCTTTTTTAGAAGCTTTTTTTTAGGTAATTGATTAAAGTATTACTCGTGGATTTTCAGTAGAACTTCAGTTTCGAGTTCCGCACTTTTTAGCAGGCGTTTTGTGTGCAGAGAGCCATAAGTCCGATGTTTATTTAAATACTTAAACATCAGAGTAACAATACTAAGTAACAATAGCAGACACGAAGTACCATAGCTAATAAAGTTCCCTAGGGAGCCTTAAACAACTATTCCCACCTTAGCGAAACAAATCTCCATAAACAAGAAAAGCTTTCACCTTCACCGTGCTAGCTCAGAACTTAGGCAACGATTAATTTATCGAGCCTTCCCTTCAGACCTGTGCGCGAATCACTTTGACTTTCACTGATCAAATTTTTGCTAAAAGCCGGTCCACGTTTCGCGAAAGTGGTCGGTGTGGGTACTACGCCTGGCTGATAGCATAGAACACACGTATTTCATGCCTGGTCGCTATTAGTCTACTGGCAGCCGATTCATAAATGTCAATGCTATTAAATTACTGTCAAGGCACCTATCTAATAAATGAAAGTTAGTTAACAGATAGCATCTATGGCGTGTGTGGTTAGAATTACTGGGAATTGGCCGTGCGATAATAAATATCGGCGGTAGTGAGCACTCCTATATTTCTATTGTATTGATACGCCTTTCATGCTGATGTTACCCTAATGTTACTTGCCAACTCGTGTCAATTACATGTAGAGTTCACATCACTTAGATAATGTATTAATTACCCTAATTATTGTGTTCCTATGAATATTTGGCATCATTTATATGTTGTCAACTATAGGGTACATCAAGGAAAAGAGGAAGTGTAAAGGAAATCTATACTAATATTATAAAGAGGAAAGATTTGTATTTTTGTATGTTTGTAATGAATAAACTCAAAAACTACTGGACCGATTGCAATAATTTTTTCACCATTAGAAAGCTGCATTATTCAGAAGTAACATAGGCTATATTATATTTTTAAAAAAATTAGGGATCCTTACTAAAACTCCAATAATGTAACCCAAGGTGTAAAAAATAGACCTGAAAAATTCCTTACGTCGCCTGCGCTGCGAAAACTATTGAAGATAGAACAAAACCATTTACTAAGACTTATCTACAAAAAGTGTCGCGACAGCATATGTCTAAATATTATAGTTATGTCACAGCAAGCGGTTTTTTATTCTAAAAATTTAATTTATATGCCGCCGCTTGAAAGGGCTCTTTATTTGTACCTTGGTATTCCTTAAAAAAATGAGTTACTTTATATTCAAGACGGCTTCAATACCTTTTTATAACTTTTTGAATTATTCAATTTGGACATTTAATTCGGAAGATATCACGAGTTTAAAAATGCAAGTATTAGAAAAAAGTCGCGTGGTTGCCGCCACCGCGCTCAGCTAGCCAGCATGCGATGTAGGCTCCATGTAAGCGTCACTGGGGTACGGGGGAGTCAATGTAATATAATAATATTATAAAGAGGAAAGGTTTGATTTTTTATTTGTTTGTTTGTTTCGAATAGGCTCCGAAACTACTGCACCGATTTGAAAAAATCTTTCACTGTTGGAAAGCTATCCCTGAGTGTCATAGGCTATTTTTAGTTAAAAAAAAAATAGATTTCTCTTACGGTGTTAAAATATATTATTACATAGAGATAGAGATATCCCCGAAGCGAAGCGAGGGCGGGTCGCTAGTCCTTAATATAATTCTACTCCTTGGCTTGTTCCTATGAGATCCTAGACTTACGTGAGCAAACTTGTTGCACGTAAGTGGTGTTCATCAGTGCCTAGGATTCAAGTGGTGTTTATTAACTCCGACCCACACAGCTCAATACCAATGCGAGACTCCACGCCTTGTCTCGTTGTTGCCGCAGCAGTGGTCTCCTTTTTCACGGCTTTCAGGGTGAGTGCGACAGGCTCAATATGGTCTATTGTGCCTGTCGACCTCATATTTGGATCTCACTACCGCTTACCATCAGGTGGAGTGAGGTCATCTTGTTAGCCTCTTTATAAAAAAAAAAAAAAAAAATTAGTACCTCGGGGGTAAAGTCCAGCGGTAACTTCCACGAAGCCGGACGAGGCTCTGTCTAACTTATAACAATGTTGTGCAGTTGTGCTATCATATGCCTAGTAAACGTTACATTGGAAAGTCGAGCGCATTGAAAATTTTCTCATATGGGGCTTTATACTCATAATGAGAGTGTTCCTGGTGGTTTGATAAACTATTATTTACAGTGGGTACCATAATTATATTATCGTAGGTATATTATCAACAGATGCTACTTTATTTACATACTGTCTATGCTCCTACTTTAGGCTACTAATTGTACTAGTTGTAAAAATGGGAATAAAGATAACTTAAAATACAGATAATATTTTTCGGCTGTTCTTCATAAATTATGTACTTGATACTGAAGCCTCAAAACCTTTCTAATTAAATAAAGATATTCAATATCAGGGGCGTTTATTATGCTCGTGCCTGCCAATTATCGCGTTCCATAATTTGGGCTCTCTTACTAAAGTCGCTCGAAATTCCGCGCACGTCCCGACCAAATTGAAAATCGGTACGACACACTGCTTTTTAAATGATGTGTTTAAAATTACTTTTTGGGCCCGCATTAGCGTCGTGAGAGATTGTAAAGATATATCGTGATGTGCCTTGAATATGTAATCGGGTTTAAGTGCGAGTGATTGTCGGCACTCTGAGAGGGGATGCCGTGACGTCTGATCGCCAATTTCCTTTTTTCCTTTACTTACGAGTACATGCATACTTTATGCGACAGTTAGATACCAGAAATAATTCGGTCTCTGATAAAATATTAAAACATATTACATACATATATGATCGTCAGTGCTGAAGTTTAGTGTAAGTTTAAGCTCTTGATGTATATGGGTTAAATCACATAATTCTTACGAGTAGCATATATGATACCTTTCACATCATTATTATTTTTTGATATGACCTAAAATATTTATTTTTCTAGGTATAGCTGTGGCCGAGACATAGGTTACAAACCTAAGATGATTTAAGATTTATGCCATCACAGCTCTGCGAAATATCATTTGAAACTGTACTTACCTAGGGATTCGGTTATAAGAAGGGGAGGAAAATGAAAGATTTCACTTTATTTCCGAAAAGATCCGTCAAGCAGCATCCAATATTCCGACTGCAAATCTAGTATTGGCAGTTTTACCTCGGCGCGTCTGACTGGATTTCATTTCGCTCGAGCGTGACTCATAAACGATATTCGAACGAAATTTATCGTCTATGCCTTTAATCGTGTCGCTGTGATATAACGATGATAGTAACTTGTGAGACATCACCTATTATAGAAACCTATATTATACATACAATTTACTCAGACAGTATTCAACAAAAAAATAATTACAAGTTAAGTGGGTACTTAGGCCAGTTAGAGTACTTATTTCATGTATTTGAACAGAAGGGAGGAATCAGGAAGGGGCGTATATCGGACATAATCAAATTTTATCTGATGCCCAGAGGCAAGTACACTTATCTCTTTCCTGTTCAAAACCAATAGTGGTATAGACAAATATATTAAAATAGGTTAAGTGATAAGCTTATCCAGACACGGAGCGAATACAATCACATTAATACTAGTCCCAGTTGAAAGGATCGTACCCCACTAATGCAGGTGTTTTTAAACTTTAGCTTCTTACATAATCCTTAACAAATAAAAGTATCAGATAAGGTGTTTAGATATTAAGTAAACAAATCATTTTGTTCAGATTCTGAAAGGGAAATGTCAAAACGGGGTGTCGCCCAAGTTAAATTCGTGTTAAGATATTATCTGCCCAGCCCGGGATCCAGTCGTGAGTCGCGGTCACAATGCGTCTGGCTGTTTTGTAACTTAGATTTGATAACAGCTGTATGAAATTAGATACTGCATTGTTTTGTCACTGACATCATAATAAAGTACAATGAAATTACGCGTTTGTTGCCTGTCTAATATTATAAACGTCTAAATGAATTGTGTTCCTTTAATGTGTATTCAAATAGGCATATTATGTACTTTGTATATACTCGTGTTTTGCGATATAAAAAATTTGTTGTTAATTATTGAATTCTCTACATCTCATAAATTAGAAATAGTGTCTTTTTTGTTTTTATTAATCGTAAGTCGACGCTTAATTAACATAAACATTACACGGAGGATTCATCTATCCTAAAGGATTTACCGCGCGCAGCATTGTTAAAAACGAATTTTAATAACTCTGACAGTAAACACATTTGTTAATTAACCCAATTAACGTTTTACGGGCCGACAGACGCATTAAAGTTTACTTCCATTTTACGGTTTTGTTTAATGCATGTTTTATTGTTGGATTGCATTACACCTTATCGCTTTCATATGCTCGCAGACATTAAAAATTAGTCGGTCTCGTCTCGGCCGCGATGAATTATTCATTAGTTTATGAATCGATTAGATGTTGTATTCGGCGGTAGGTATTTAGTGTATCAATATGTTTAAAAGAAATGTTATCGATATTTAAAAACAAACATTTATAACTCTATCAGTCTTAATCGGGACTGGCCAGGACGTGGTTGGTTATGTCATTATTGATCGTTTATACTCGTGTAGGGAAAATGTAGACTCATGGAGAGTATGATAGCACGGAACTACTATATTCGTAGATAAATTATGAAAATTGCCTGTAATGGTTATTTTGCAGAATACATTATATATATTTTTTATTCATACACATGTTTGTACCGTCTAAAATATAAGTATACATACATATACATATATACAACGATAAACGTAAATTAGAGTATTTATTGATTATTAGTATCGATACATTTGTTTTCTCTGTTGTTTGCGCGCTCTAGCTACGAGTACGGCCATGTCGTATCAATGCTCTCTTTGCATATCACACGGCCCGATGTAGGCCGATGACGGCTTGTTGATATGAGTTGATATGTTCGTGTCAATCAAAGGGAACGCATTCGTTTCGCATTTAACAATGTTAAAGGTTGAAACGAAAGCACAGTGCAGTTTTAAAACTAAATCAAGCATTGCGTAATCCAATCTACACAAATTTACGTTGTGGCTGTAGGAGCTTACCTAATGCTTTTCGGACTTTGTCTACGCACTATTAGTTTAAAGGTATAGTATGTGTGTATGACGTACTTGACAGTCCAAAGTACGATGTAAAAGTAAAAGTGGCAGAAGATAGGTTAATGTGTTCCTAATGTGTCCCATTGAAACGGGGCTAATTAGCCAAATTGAGGTGGACCAAAGGCCTTAACCAAAAGGACAATATCGAATTGTAATTACGTTACCTATGCCCTTAAGGTCGGTATACATCAATAGTTAAACTGAAGAAACATCTCAATTCGGAAATAATGAAACTAAAGCTCTTGCCTAGGAAGTTATATGTGTGTACTTAGAAGCATCTCGTTAATGACACCCGATATCCTTATCAAAGTGAACTCACATGTTTTATTGTAATACAATTGTACAATATGGCGTCATTAATTGCAGATGGCGCCGTCCAGACAGGAACTTATCTAGACGCCTGAGAGCACATGTCCTGTTCTGTAAATACTTAATAGCCTTATCTGGAGTAATATCTAATTTATAGGACAGGATATATTTAAATTTATTTAATTGAAGGAGTTTCAATCTGTAAAGGAGTTTCTTGGATGTTTATATACTTCCTTACTCTATATGATTTTCAACGTCTTGAATCGCTGCCATTAAAATGCTCCGTAATTTTCCGAGTTCATCAAAATAAACAAGTCATCTCTACCTGTAGCAAAAACAACAATCAACAACTTACCCCAAAATCAAGAATCACAACTGTATAAATAACTTCTGAGAAATCTCTTCGATCATTCAACAACCCTTTAGCCCCAACTGTTGTTTACGACCAGAAAATCGTAATTCATTTACGTTATTATTTGTGAGCCGTTGATTTACGCGTCAGTTTATGTGGTTATTACGAAGATGTCTGCAAATAGCCACTAATAGGCCCGGCTAATGAACACGTTCATCCGGATAGCCTATTAGATCTGCCAATCCGCGCATATATCAGTCCGCTGCATATATACATAATGCTGAGGCATTCACTGCGAAAAGGAATCGCCCGTGGTGTTTACCGGCGAATGTATTGGAGGGTGTTTATGGAATAGTGAGAGATATCGTGATAGCAAACGAAAATATTCAATTCAATTCAGTTTTTCATGATTTGTTCCAAAACTGCGTAAAGAAAAGAATGAGCTGTTTGAGGATATGTGCTCTTTGACTTACGTTACATGCCTACAACTCGAACTATTGCTCGATGCAAAAACTTAGTTGATAATTAAGCACTGTAAATGTTCGTTAATTACAAGTATTAAGTAGAGTTTTAAAATATTTTAATATCGTTAACCAAAAATATAACATTGAATACAGTCTTCGGTCACGTTAAGTGATTATTGACTTGACTATTTTATGCGTTTTATTTTACACATGATGCTTGTTTGATCCATCTGTCTCAAGGGCACTGCCAAACATATTATGCAAAATTTAAAAAATAGGGGCGCTAATAACAATTTCATCTGTGAACCATATGACAAACACGATAAGCGCATCGCAAAACAAAAAAGCGTTCGCACGAATCCTATCTTAACAGATAAAAAAGTCCCTGGGCTGCACTTGTTAAACGGTATAAGACGAATCCTTAACGTTAATTTTTTTGTGGCCCATAAAAAGTTAAGTTTACCACAGACCCTTAACTGGTTGAGCGACAAATGCGTGGCGGAGGCTAGCAATTACATTTAAAATAGCCACGGTGGCCGCCCAAGAAGCGGGAGATACACTGTAGCCTTTTGTGTATGGCATGCCGCTGAATCGTTCAAAATAAAATGCGAGCTTTTTCAAGCAAAAGCTAGCCTCTGGCTTGACTTAGTTGTAGGGAGGAAAAAGCGGGTCCTGTACCGCATTGCTTATAGGCACACAGTATATAAGTGGTTACTAGCCATTTGCATGGGTATTTTAATTTATTTATATTCAATTGATTGAATTCGGATTAAATTGATTTAATTGCTTGAAATGATTGAACTGATTAAATTCATATGGTATTCGAATGTAATATTAAAATACAAACTACTACAGAGAACTCGCTGAATCGCGGAAATCAGTAAACAATCAGAAAATTGTTTTTCAAATTGAGAATAATGTTCTCATTATTCCCACAGTAAGGCTTTTATGAAACGATTTCATCAAAATTAGCTGTATCCATTTGAGTAACTTTCCCTTCACTTGTGTACAAATGCAAATTCGAATTGGCTGCATGATTTATCTTATCTGAAGCAAGTTCTGTTTTGTGACAAATGACAGTTAAAGCGACAGAACAATAAAAGGCGAAACTCCTAACACAAGCAACGGTATTGTCTTCATACTCAAGAACAATAAGTTATAGATAATGTAGACTTTGAAGCTTGGCCAACTGTCAAGGCAAGCAACACCAGCGGAAATAGGCTTGCACAAAGCCGAAGGAAGCGATAAGATAAACAGCTCGACAAATTGGCTAGTTCGTGTAAGAGTTTTCAAGTAAAAGTCTCTAATACTCGTTTAGGTTAAAGGTGTTAGAAAGCCAGCATTAAATATAATGTTCCGTGCCTATAAGTCCCTCTAGCACGTTTGGCGATAAAACTTAAAAGATTTTCATTAATATCAGTTGATAGTGAAGAGTTAATACACGGCTGAGACAGGTACTTTCAAATGTTAGTAAACACTGTAGATGATTATTACTCTTGACACAGGTCATCACAACACAATATTTAAAACTAGTAAAATTATTTAGTTTGCCCTTGTGAGAACGTAGTTTATTCGTTCATGATGTTTCCTGAAACATTTAGTTTGAACTATGCTTATTTCCCGATTCAAGTTGTCCATTTAATTCTACCTTCAAGTAACCATCGTTTATAAATGATGAAACGTATGACATTAATGTTTCCCCCACGGTAAATCAGCCTGACACTCCAATTTATTCTGCGGGAATGCTCTATTAATCCAACACCAACCCTTCAGGATATTGTGACCAATAAACAGTATTGTAGTTCTGACATTACCTATTCTTTAGCAGATAGTAGTTAAAAAGATACAAAATACAGCAATATAACTTATAATTTTAAATCATACCATTTCTCATTTAAAATAACACTAATTATACTACATGTGCTCCACTTATTTTCATGTAAAACAGCAGTCAGTTACGCAAATACGCCAACAATATTTCCAAGTGTTTAAGCTTTTAAAAGTTTAATTACGATTGCACAAGGCACAGTATATTAAGGGATCTTTATTAAGATCACAATGTATTCGTTAAGTTGATGTTTTGGAGGTGTCCAACGGTACCCCGAGTGTCAAGAACACATCTCAAAGAGAGTAATGTGCAGATGTCAGGAGGCCACTCCGTTTAGGTAGCACAAACATATTACACTTTTGTGTGTAACTTTGAACCTTGTCACATTAGCATAAGCGTTGGAATGTGCAGATGTGCGAGGTGGCATTTGTACCTGGAAATGAGGCGTTTTAATTTTCGCAGACGGAGGCCATTACGCCTCACGAGCGTTACGGAAAGCGGCCGCGGTCGCGTTTTTACGGCTGCCCAGATTCATCCGTATCCCGCAGACATATTGCAGTATGTAAATTTAATGACGCGTTGTTTATTCACAGTAATGACAACGTTGTTGAAACCACTGAACACACACCGCGTTTTATTATTTCGGCCAAATTGATTTATGGAGCCCCCTTTCATCAGATAATCTCTCATAAGCGGCAGTAATTTTTACTTACCGACTGTATCTCGCCGTTCTATTTGAATAAATGTTATGTCACCATTTCCTTAAACGACAACAGATTAACAAAAGCCCCAAAAATGGTGGGGAGATATGCATCGGGTGCACCAAAGACGCTGGTGTGAGTTATCTCCGGGTACCGTCAGGAATCGGTAGCGAGGTCGTCGACCTTCGGAAGTCACGTTTTTCGACAAAAAAAGCGGCGCAATAAAGCATTGAAATACCTCTCATCTGTCATCTAATAGCCACCCCGCGCCTGTAATGCTTATGCTCTATAACTTAAGGCTTACTGTCAAAATGAGAAGGCTGTTTATAGAGGCTTTTATTACTCCCGCGCCCCGAGCCTTTGTGGGGATACACGGCACAATACAAAAGCCCGTCGTATTCGTATTCATCGTGAAAGTGTAAACGAATAGTTTTTTTCTTTGTATCGATTGTGAGTATATCGTAACATTGGAATTCTTTCTTTGTTCCAGGTGTGTAACTCATGATAAGATTTCGCAGCGGTTTCTTTGAACTGTATGGGCGAGTATTTGCTTCCACTTTTATGGTTTGTATATACCTACCTACTTTTTGTGAAAATCGTAAAATTTTCTGTTTACTTATGTGGTTTTTTGAATTATGCTCGAAATATAACGTGTATTTCGCGTATGTAAAATGTAGAGATTCGAGAAACCGTTACTATTTAAATAGTTAACACATGAAAATAATGTTTATTCAGTGTTTTACTTTGAATTTTTGTGACCATTAATTTAATCTCTTATATTTCGACATTTACAAATAATGTATGTGAACTTTTCATCGAATTACTTTACCATATAAAATAATATTAATAACACATACTACTGTAAGTTAAATAAGATCCACACTCAGTAAAAGTAAAGTGTCCCAAACTCAGTTATCTTAAGAAAGTAAAGTCCTCGTACGTGCATGCTAAGACGCACATTAGTTCCTCACTTACAGCCACGCTCTCTAAGTTATGAAGACGTCTCGGCTCTTGTGAAGGGCACTCAGGGCCGCCCGCAGGACCCTTTTTAATGTCTCCCTAACGACGAATGCTGTAACCCCGGCTACGAATGTTATGTGCTTATCGATCTGTCTCGCTATTATCCCTCCAAAAAATGGTAATCACATTGAAGTCGTTTATTTGGTGGATTAAATGATTTTATACACTTATTTTAACACAGGGAATTAGTCGATAACGAGGTTTCATTTAACGAATCGGTTCATTTATGAGAATAACTATATTTTAAGAGAAAGTATATTTTTTGTTGTCGATCATATCAATGCTATCGATATGAATAGGAGCATACACAACAATAAAACAATATTTCGTCAATGTTTTAGTTCTTTATACTCTAGAACAAGGACGTTTCATTCAGCAAACCCATAGGTAAGTAAAGTATGTGTGTGTGTTGAGAGCGGAGAATAGAATAGAAACATTCTATGCCTATCTGGATCTAAGACTAGGAATAGCTCTATTTATAAAATGCCATTGCCCTGTTTGTAAAACTTGCTTTACAAGGTGCAACGTTTATGCCAGGAAAAACCGATAACGGTGAACTTAAGCGATGTGTCATCCTGTCCTAATCTTTGCATGGCTTTAAAGCCCGGTGTGAATCAGTAAATACATAAATAGCTAAATTCATTCATAACACTTTTAGCTTGATCAGATTTAACACAAGGCACTTCATATTTTTTTGTTTTTCTATTGATCTCTGTTATCATAACATAGCCTCTCAAGATATTTAAAGACAGCTTAGTAACAATGTAATCTAAACCATGAGTAAACCAGATTATACGGTTATTAGAATAACCATTACAGATGATACAGTAGCCAGAACATATTATGTTGTGGAGGTAAGTGGAGTATCTAAGCTAACCCGTTAAAAAGCCTAGAAGTATACCATCACGTTCAAATTGATTGATTGACGCTCAAAGCAATTAACTCATACCATTTCCAAAGCGGGAAATGGTTCCCTCCCGAAAGCCAGTCCTGTCTCATTGCTCCAGCCGACAAAGTGCGCGTCGAGTCGAACAATTAAATCAGCCACGACCATATCTTCACCAGAACCCTTTGTCCCTTGCCTCGCGTCCCGCGGCACATTTGTCACGCTATCTCGCTATCTACCCACAAAAGGAGTGTGCTGTTTTCTTCTGAACTTTACGCCGTGACAATGTTGCTCATACGTTTCGGCGTGTTTGATCGATGATGATGAGGCATTGTACAAAGGGCTGAACGAGCTTGTTACCTACTGTTAAGTTGTTATGTTCTGATCTATGGACGGATAAGTCATTTGTTTGAGTGTTCCAAATTACTTATACTGGAATTCCTCTTTATTTACGGTTGGTTTGGTAAAGTTAGTAAAACACAAATGTTTTAGTCGATTTTCAAATGGGATGTCTTACACTTCAGTCTCTGGCTATAGAAGAGATTCATCTTCTGTATTACATGACTTCAATTGTTATTGCATCGTCAAATAGCCGATTCCCTACTTAGTCCAGTCAAATTAGGTAAAAATCTCGGAATTCGAGATACCCAGCTGTAAGTCTGTAAATACTTGTATATTGACGTCCTAAAAGTTGTCTCAAAACCTACATATTGTAGGGTGTACGCAACTATTAAATTTTCAAGGACAAATGTCACAAATATCAGTTTTATGAACTTTTGAGCGAAATGGGAAGTTTTATCATAAAAGTGTGTAGGAGAAAATTACTTATCTTCTATTTATCTATAGAAATTGTCTGTACGTTTTATTCCTAAGATTCACCATTTCAGAGATACAGCGATGCAAATAGTTGAAAAAGTTGTATTTTCAAAAGCTTCCAGGCCCACGTGCGATTGTGCTAGACAGTTAAAATTTTCACGAATGATGTATTTTAGTAGCCTCTATAACATCTAATACTAGAAAAAGCTTAAAACCAATGTTTAAGTAGGTTTTCATACAAAAACTATGGTTTTTTTTTTCTCACACTTGGCCGGTTTTTAACGTGGTTACCCCAGTAAACCTATTCCAGACGACACCTTTTATACATGAAGAACACGTTGTTTATAAGGAAGCCTAGTTAAATAATTGTTTTCAGTATTCAGAAGATTTAAGATTTCTGCGTTTCATTAAATTAAATTTGGTTAATATGGATCTTCACGTTCATAATAGAGTTAGATGGACAGTTAACATTTTTAAAATGTATTTTTTTTCAGTTATACTTCAAACAGAAATTCTAATAATTGGTTATTTCGTACTTTTTGACCCATAATAAGCAGTTTAAATGTACTGAAACGTATATGTATAGTGCTAAAAACAACATAAAATAATTATTTAACTAGGCTTTCATATAAACAACGTGTTCTTCACGTATAAAAGGTGTCGTCTGGAATAGGTTTACTGGGGTAACGACGTTAAAAAACGGCCAAGTGTGAGAAAAAAAACCATAGTTTTTGTATGAGAACCCACTTAAACATTGGTTTTAAGCTTTTTCTAGTATTAGATGTTATAGAGGCTACTGAAATACATCAGTTGTGAAAATTTTAACTGTCTAGCACAATCGCACGGGGGTCTGGAAGCTTTTGAAAATACAACTTTTTCAACTATTTGCATCGCTTTATCTCTGAAATGGTGAATCTTAGGAATAAAACGTACAGACAATTTTTATAGATAATTAGATGATAAGCAATTTTCTCCTACACACTTTTATGATAAAACTTCCCGTTTCGCTCAAAAGTTCATAAAACTGATATTTGTGACATTTGACCTTGAAATTTTAATAGTTGCGTACACCCTACCATATGTAGGTTTTGAGACCACTTTTAGGGTGTCAATATCTAAGTATTTACAGACTTACAGCTGGGTATCTCAAATTCCGAGATTCTTACCTAATTTAAGCTTAAATGACTGGACTAACTATAATAGCCTATCCAACTTAAAATATCTATTAATGCCCCGTACAGCTACGCTGCATCTAATACATTAATTTATACACCCGTTGGCGCCATATGGCGGTGCATATGTTTGTCCGTACGTCATTGTGGAGACTGGGTCATTTCCATGCGATAGTCCGCGGTTCGGAAAGGTCGCCCGGTTGCCCGCTCCGATCGATACCGTCGGGTCGGCCAGTGCATATTTGTGCAGTCCTTATCTTCATAAAAAGCAGGTAGTTGCATTCCCCGAAGAGTGAGGGCTCTCGAGGGCGCAGGGCCGCGGTAGCCGTAATGGCCCGGTAATGGATGCCATTGAAAGACGTTGAACCGACGGATTTTTTGCGCAAATATTTGCCACAACGGTTTGGGAATTCGTACTTTTTTTTTGCATCTTGCTTCACAATGTGAGTAATGTGATTTAGGGCTAACTTGAAAAAAAAGTTTACTTTTTGACAACATGACACATATTCGATACGTAGGTATTTGCTCACCAAAATAAGCAAACATACAAGAACAATAGGTAAATAAATCGTTCGAATCATTGAAATAATTTACCTTAATGCCTTTTATGGGTTACAATGGTATATACAGTTATGGCTTAGAAAAGTTTGTTCATTCATTAACTGAGCATTAGCACTTGACTCATTCAAGCTTTTTGTGCCTGTTTTTGCGTGTGACCTTTTGTCCATTCGGGGACAAAAACAAAAGCGGCACGGCGCGGGTTCCATTGAAATCGTAAACTTATTAGTTTTCGAAAACTCTATCTCGGTGGCCACACCATGGTGTGGCGACGAGTTCGTAAAATTTATGAGTGCCACACCCACAGTGTCGGCGTTTGATTGCGCTGTGGGGTAGACGAGAACGAGGACCTATCGCCGATCGGATCTACCACCCGACACCACCGAGGGCGTGATCGTTAGAAGAGCCCGTTGACTTTGCCGATTATAACAATTTAAAGACTGAGCATTGTCTATGATTTGCGCGATTACTTCATTTGTTTTGTGACCATGGCCCTGTAAAGAGCTCGAAACATCTGGAACCAAAATAATACATGAATTATTTGTTGCACTCCATAGTTACAAATACCTTGGATAGGTAAACCCGGATTGAAATCATAATTTACAGTTTTATTTTCCGTCACTAGGTTAAAAGTACACGCCTAATTTTTACAAGAACAACAATATTTTGAAATCTCATTACGTACGTACGTCGTACGTACTTCTTTGTTTACGAACATAATCTTTTATATCATTATTAGCCTCAAGGTCCACTTCCAATAACCTATATACAAACGAGTTTAACCGTAATCCGGATTGAGATATAAAATTACTTGCACCAATTCCGATTTAAAAATGTTCTACAGACGTTGTTACTAGATAAAATCAGTATAAGATTTGATCAAAAAGTTAATTTTTAATCACTACGCAAACAGCTCTCGACAAACTGCAAATTACAGCCCTGGTGCAGAGATTTAATCGCGTTCGTTCGAAGTGCGATACATGCATTTATTACGTCAGATTATAATACTGAGGTGAGTCAGCTGATCGAGGCAGTCATGGTTCGGTCGTGAACCGAGGGCCCTGAGACCGTAGAAAGTGCTAGACTTCAGGCTACAACAAAAGGGCTTGTTTTAAAGGCCAACCGGCATTTTATACCAAGACATTAACAGTTGGGTAGTTACCGCCTACCGAATTATGCTCTCGTTATGAATATTAACAGCTTTGTCGATTTTACGGTAGTTGAAATTAAGGTTATGTAATATTGAGGAAATATCAGACCGATATGGTTGCTATATTGTGATATAATGATAGATGATTGCTATGTACATATCAATAAGAAAATTTTGATTCCGCCAGTACTCTGAGATTAACCTTTTTTGTTTTCTTAAGTAATTTAAATATTTTAAGTATCTCATATATCTTAATGATATATTACTTTAAAAAATCATACTTAAGTCCATAAAGCGATTGTCACTTGATAGTATGTATGTATATTATATTATAAAACCCGTCAGCGGACATATGAAACGCGATGATCACAGATATAATCTTCACTTAGAAAGGCGAATGTCGATGGTAAATTGGCGAATGAACATCAGCTTTCATAAGCAATAAAACCATATTCTGGCCGTAATTTCAAAGTAAGCCTTCATCCGGAGTAATGTAAATCAAAGCGGATAATGTGTAAGTACGCCATCGGCCCGGTTTCCACACGTACCTATTCCCTTTGTTTCCGCGCAAGCATTTAGCTATGTCAAAGCAAAACTCATATCTGCCTCCGAGGCCCACTTACATAAATCACTGGCATTCGTCTCGCATCATGTGCAAATTCGTTCCATCTGGACTGGTACAGTAATCAACAGAGAATCGGTGCGATTGACGAAGTTTGCTGCTCTTGGCCACCAGTCCCCGATTAGTCGTAACGTGTTGCATACTGATTCGAATCTAACAAAGATTCTCTCTATATCTCTCTTTTACAAAGAATAGTTTAATCAAAAAGACGTTGTCAATAAAGACTGGTGCAATTAAACATTTTTGATGATTAATTTTAGTGTGATAAGGAAACATAAACCACTCAATATCAAATGACCACTGTATACCTACGTATTGTTGGAATCTTGCACTTTTGGCTGCTATTCTTTTATCTTGACTTTCAAAGACGTTGCACTCCAAAAACGTGACATAAAAAGGTTCATTAACACCTATAATATGGGTGGGTAGGAGAAAAGGTCTGTTAACTTTTGTGACTAATTTAATAATTTTAACCATGAGTTTAGCTTTTTAGGGTTCAATCTAATTAAAGTTGGTCATGTCGTAAGTCAATTAAGTGTCTATATAACTTAACTAACCGGTTCAGAAGAGTCCAATCAGAATTTATGTACATTTTGAGATAAAATAAATGAGGATGTTTGACGGTGACCTATAAAGTCGGTTGTATCGAAAATAAACGTATTTGGAATAAACAAGGCATCAAAAGCAAACTTTCCGATCTCGTTGAGCGGAATAAATCTTTCCGAGCCGTCGGCCGCTCATATTTGTGTTGTGACAACTCCATCTGGCGACGAACAAATGCAATAAAAGTAGAAAAGCTGCGGGTGACGTCTTAACTTCCATATGTTATGTTTTTCTCCGGATGTGACGTCTAACGTAATGATAAAATTTAGGAACTCTCGGGCGCACGTATTGCGGAAAAGTAATGACGTGTACTGTGTATGGGTGATACAAGGTATATATAATAGTCCTGTGCTTTAAATACATCTGGACACTAGTGTAGAAAGTTTTAAGTGTTATTCGTAGTTAAACATGGCCACATAACTAAAACGAAAGCGTTCAGAGCTCACGAACGAGAACCCAGTGCTTGATTTTATTTACTCTGTAAATACTTGGCTATGGCTGTTTTATTATCTCTGTCCAATAGATTTCGTCATTCTTGATAAAGTCATTAGTATCTTGTAGTAACCTGATACTAAAGTTACTTATTGGAACGTTTAATTCAGTTATGTTTACGTAATTTGCTCTCTGGTGAACTATGATAGATTTAAGTTTAAGACTTGCACCGGTAGTCACAAATGGATTGTTCTGTTCAACGTCAGTCAATACTCAATTACCTGCGTCCGTTTGTACAAGTATCGTTTGGTCAAAATTTAGATTCGGGTAATTCGGGCTTTAAATAAATAAATAATACTGAGAACGCATGCATTCGTGTTAACTCTGCACTTTCTCATATGCACTCTGATGCATAAATAGGAGTTTCTATTTCTGATTAAAGTTAAAAGTTAGACGTAGAAAGGCGTTCTTTAGTGTTTTTCTCAAAGTAAAGATATGCTAATAATGAAACAAATGATTTATAGGAAAAACAGTTTGGCGAGTCGAGGAGGTCAAACGGTCATGTCCGAATTTTTCAAAATACGTTTTCAAATTCTTACTTAAGGTTCAATATTCGTAGTAAAGTAAATTAAAATGTTTTAAGAGCTAAAGCGTGCACTAGCTGTTTTAATATGTAGAAAAAGTCTTATTACGCAAAAACGCCCTGAGCAAGTCTGACAGTTAATAATGATCGACGATGGCTAACGTTCCTTTTATTCATGCTTTCTTCTAAATGAAAGCTTTTCCTTAGACTTTACTTACTGAAAGAGATCAATTAGAACAGAGAGCACGTGCTAATGGCCGTTCCGTTTCACGCGAGGCGGAGTCTGATCGACTATTCATCGGTGCGGATCCAGTCTTGTTCATTTGGCTAACGTCATTATTGGGTATTGTCGGGGACACGACATGAGAGTCCATATAAAGTGTTGTTGTTAGGCCTTATTCGAGCGCCATACATATGCGATTGTGGCTTTTTGAGACCGAGAAGTGGTAGAGTTAATTTATCGCCAGAATAAAATGCTATCTTGTGATATCTTAGTATGACCGATTTTTATTCTAGGTATTGTTTGCCGTTGAAAATGGTGAATAGAACATGACATTTAAAGATAATGCTTTGACTTAATCATCTCTACCTAATAACTAACTTTGTTTCTATGGAATATATTAAGTTTTATTGTCATTTGTGGATTATCCGAATGCACTTTTGTACAGCTTTTAAATTGGAAACAATCACGTTAAGTAGTTTAGATTTTTTTACATAAGTACTTTCACAATCGCAACAAAAAGCTCCGGTTTTAAACGTTCATAGCAGACTGGGTATGATCACGAAAATTGAAGTCTAAATCGCAATGCTGTGGCTCCGACCGCGCGCGAGACAGGATATATGCGCCGGGCCCCTGTCAATATCACTGATTGGAAACGAGCCGAGCTCCTCGCAGTCACTGTTTTATTGCTTTTATTTATTTGCGCCACTCACACAATCCTCGCTAACCCTTGTTGGGCTACGATCGGTATTGAATGTCTAATGCCGGGTATGAAAGTGGAAATACGATCTTTCGAGTCGGCCACTGCGGGTGGACGCGAGACGTGACTCGCTATTAGATTAGCGACACGTGTCTTTGGCGACTTCTAAGTTATGTCGCATGTCTGTGGAGAATAAAAGTTTTGCCACTCTTAAGTCTACCCTCGACGATCAATACCTACGTCTCTCTCACCTAAGGAGGATCTCAGGATTCAACGCTTAGCGATGCATTGTATGTACAGCACCAGTACTTTATGCATTCAAAATCAAACTTATATTTATTACCTAATTCAGTGACTTAGGGATATTTCCCCGTCATTTGTTTACCAACCCTCGCAAACAGAAAGAGCTTTTTTTGTAATCCCTACATGACTTTTAATTTTTATGCATCAGTCATTAACAGGATGCTTTATGATTAATTAAATAACTTTGTACCATAAAATTGCTTTTAGAATTCAGTTAAATTTACGCTATACATAATAAATGAAATTATAAAAATAAACGTAGAAAAGTTATTTTTTGGGGTGAATACTTACAAAATATTTAGGTCGGGTCGTTGAATGGACCAAACGAAGTTTGCTTGCCAAAACCCCTCGGGAATGGATTTCAATAAAAGCTTCTTTTAGAATCGCTTATCAAGTTCAGTGTCCTAATAATAGGGGTCCTAAAACAGGACGGCAGTAAAAGCGACGTGATTTTCTTTGTTCTGAGCCTCGTTAGGGTTTTATTTTAAAAAATATTTGTGAATTCACCAGCTCACACTTTACGAGTTTTTGTAGTGCAGCTTTAATAAATTACAATTTTATGTTTCCATTTCAAATGTATAAGGTAATTCGATATCACTTCACATGAATAAAATAATATTATGAAATCTTTAAATAGCTACTCTGGAAGCGCGCGCGGTATGATAATGTAGAGCACTAATATTATTATTCAAGAGACGTTGCCGCGGAAGGTATAAACGTATTATTACTGGGTATTAAATAATATTGTATCCAGTCTTTAATGCTAAATCTGTTACATGTTATCTTTTGTTTGATACTAGCGAGTCGGCTAATATATTAAATTGTTACTAACTTTCTGATCGTCACTCCGTCTGAGTGAAGTCATTTATCGCGTAAAATCACTCCCTCCTAACAAATTTGGTAAAAATGTGGGCTATGCTACCTTTCTTCAGGCTTGTAGACTAAATGTGTAACTAAAAAAAAATAGCCGAATATTTTTTTAGTTTAGCTTCAATAGTTTTTAGTTAGTTTAGCTTTAAAGCGTGACAGTATGTCTGTCACAGAGTTATTTCCTTTTTTATAATACATATTAATAAGGATTGGCCCTCCTTTACTATCAAACACTATACTATACAACCCGGCGATATCGACATCGGCGATACCACCTAAATGAAACCATTTTCCAACATAAATAATTTAATCACGCAGCTTTACGTTAACCGTCAACGTTGGCTAGCCGAAAAGCGGCCCAATAAAGTGTTTTTCCACCGGACTGACATTAAGGCTCGGTTATGAAGTGCCGCCGTATCGGGCGAGGGCAGACGCGCGTGACCGCTCATCTCATCACCCTATCTACCATCTACCCTCCGCCTAGGGCTGCGGTTGGTTCGCCCTGTCCCGATGTTTTTCCTTTGTTTTTTTTTTATAGCTAGCTTTACATTGCTAATTAATGTACCCGTTTGCAAATTGAATACTTGGTTTTGATTACGTTGTGGTAGTTTATTTGTTTCCGATTGAAGCGTAAGGTTATTATTTAGGGGAGAATGTGTACGAGTATTTAGTACAATAAGGATAGAAAATTGTTGAAACTAAATTTAATAAAAATACCAAATATGTCCGCTCTCCGCAGAAGTCGGCTGATAAAAAAGTGTAAAATAACAAACATGCAATACCTAAAGCCTTATTATATGTTAGTATAGACAATAACGCGATGAATAAAAATAATGTGTCGTTGTTTCTTCCCTGTTGCGGGACGAACACAGTGTCCCGTTATTTTTAAACCCGTTAGGCGCTTGGCGTTATGGAGTGCTAATTGAAGTGTGTGCACACGATTGTTACGACCGTGACATGACTTCTCTTTAACTGGATCACTAAGGGTGCACACCCTAATAACAGCGATGGTTATTAAATAACATCAATTGTGTAGAAGATAGAATAGGATATCCTAATTGTAAAATGGTTATTTTCTGTGATAATATCAAAAAATATAAACTATTAAATCCAGTGTAATAAATAATATATCTATCTATTTTACAATTCCCGTCTTTGCTACTATTCTTGGCAAAAAATGGGACTTCAGTACGATTTGTGTCTCGATAATTACACCCGATCTCTTTCTTTGAGTAATCCGCCCTGAGTGCAGTTACCCCCGCCCAACCGCCGGCCGCAGACAATAAATTAAACATAATTATCAAGGCTTTGCTTCCGACGGTCCGATAATGTTTATCGACAGTCGTGTTTCACTTGCTAACGAGATGCTTTATCAGCCCGAATTAGCGTGATACCAATCGCTGTGTTTGTTCATAGCGGAAATTAATGTTGCATCATTTGTAATGCTGGATTACCGTGCTTAACGTTCAATTTGACTGAAATCAGATATGTTTATTACTGTAAATAAACCTAGTTTCACTTTCAACTTAATCGCTCTACACTTCTAAGTTAATAACAGTGTCTGAATTATAACAAGGCCCAGTTCATTGTCCTTTCGATCTGTTTTCCAATTAGGCGATTCCATTTAGTCAGACTACATATTTTTTCTGATTTGGCTCGAGACGGGATAACATTGAGGCGCCATTCTGTCTGGCGTCCAATCCGAATGTCTAGCCCAAAGTAAGTTCATAGATATTGTAAGTACAATTCAGCAGCAAACACACCTCGCATCTGTTTAAAAAGAATGTTGACCTTAGAATAAAAAATGCAATACAGTCTCTGTTAGTCTAACGTGGGCAGACTGCAAAATCCTACGTGATATTTTAAAATAGTTTTCAAACAGCAGTTTACTTACTTCGCAGCATGTTGCCATCGAAATATTTTTATCGGAACCACCGAAACTCAAACAAATTACAGCCGGCGACCATAAAACGTAAGCCAAACAAAAATCTCGCCCCAAACGCCCGGATTAATGAGTTTACAGCGTTCTGTCCAGTCACGCAGTTCACATAAATCTCCCTTTTTTATACTAATTGTGGTCCGAGTAATGACTGCTTATTGTTTTATGTTAAATCACGGGTCAGAGCGAGCTACTAAACAAACAAGGTTAAATGCGGCATTCCTATGCATTCTTGATGATGGTAATTTAGTTAGGGGTGAGAGCCATCCGCTCCCCCGCAAGCCCGGTGATGATGACAAGGCTCCTCCAAGCCATCATCGTTAGTCAGTTAGGAAAAAAAAAAAAAAAAAAAAAAAAGGTAATTTAGAGAATTTATTTATTGACATATTTAAAATGTCATAGTAGTATCGACTGACCTTTGTCTGATGGTAAGCTAAAACTTGCTAGGTGTACTTCTATAAAACTACCTCGAAGACAAGCTCCATTACGGAGAGACAGAAATATAGAAACCAGTAGTATCGCAATAATAACGTTGTCTACTGTTGTATGTAGCGGCCTTAAAGATAAGACCAAACCAATGGTAACTGCCAAAATAAATCAGTCGATTGCCCGTTAACATAGCCGCACTGGACAGCCAAAATGGCCTAGGGCCAGCGCTGCGTTGGGACACGGCGGACCCAAGCGTGATTTCATACAAAATTCCATGTGACGGGTCATTTTTGTATGAAACCGTGACCCGCGCCCAAGTAACGCAGCGTTAGCATTTCTCTAAACACAGCAACAAAGTTGGCAATTCACGTCGGTATTCTATGAGAGAGTAACTAAATATTTGTCTTTATGGGTCTACACGCGTTAATAGGAGTAGCAAATTACATAGCTACTTACTGCCCGACGTTTCGACTGGGTTACACCAATCGTGGTCGCGAGCGAACTGGCGCTGCCCGTCTTCGTCTGCCATTGCGGTTGTGAATATCTTGATCCACCCCCGAACCAGCACTAATGTCATTAGTACAGCTACCCACATTAGCAATACTCCATTAAGACTGTATATACTCCGTTATATAAAATGTCTAAAATGTTGCGGACACCGAAAGACGTAATTCCCTTCCAATCTCCGGGTGTATATAAAATCGATTGCAGTTGTGGTAGTTCTTATATTGGACAAACCAAACGGGCTATAGCCGTGAGGGTGAAAGAACATATTGCAGCTGTTAAAAATCGACAAACGAACAAGTCCGCGGTGGATGAGCACCTATTAGACATGGGTACTAATCACTGGATGGAGCTACATGACCCGAAGGTCCTCTCCACAGATCGTCACTACCATACAAGAATGGTGCGAGAAGCTATTGAAATAAAGAAGCACAAGAATTTCAATAGGGAAGATGGATTTAAATTATCGTCGGCATGGAATCCAGTGATTAATAAGTGCATACCGCGGAATGTTACGTCTAAAATTAACCCGGATGCAGTGAGTGTTGTGTGTCGGACTAATGTGGGTAGCTGTACTAATGACATTAGTGCTGGTTCGGGGGTGGATCAAGATATTCACAACCGCAATGGCAGACGAAGACGGGCAGCGCCAGTTCGCTCGCGACCACGATTGGTGTAACCCAGTCGAAACGTCGGGCAGTAAGTAGCTATGTAATTTGCTACTCCTATTAACGCGTGTAGACCCATAAAGACAAATATTTAGTGTAATGGAACGCGAAAGTCTAAAATCGTATGAGAGAGTAAACCAAAAGACAGTCGCCGAAATGAGTTGTGAGTTTCAAATTTGAAAACTCAGTGGTACGTGGCGGGGTTTAAACAGAATCCCTTCAAAAGGGCACAGCCAGCTGGCACCCAGTCCTGGCGAAGTTCCTTGCGGCCCCGTGAGGGCACTACTTCCCGACCCTAGCTAATTATAGCCGGCACACGCGTCACCGCCCTAATAAAGTTCAAAGCGAGTGCTCCCGACCCTATGTAGGTTTCGCGATTGGTTACTCAAATGGGCTGCTGTTGATTGCTTCTGAAATTTAATATAAAGGCTCGGCTTGGCAATTGAGAGAGAATCTTCAAAGATTTTTATACATTATTATGCTTTAATACATAAAAATTAAATCAGTAATGAAGTTAATTTTTTCAATACGTATGTGAATACTTTGACTTTAATTAAATATCGGACAACATCACCTACAGTAATGTAGCACTGAGATAAGAAGCACTCTAAACGATTGTATGATTGATATCAGAGACATAGCTGGAATATACACATAAATCTACTTAATATCAGATAAATAGCATACACATAATTTATCAATTATAGGTTGACTATATTAAATTACATACTACAGTTGAATAAATCTGACTGAAACATGAGTATGATAATCTAGTTGAAAAAGTAACAGTCGGCGCTCTAATGCATATGGAATTAGTTAGTACATACATTCGAGTTAACTTTTTAGTCACTTTAAGTTAGAACTCGCCAACTCGTCATCCGCTCAGCATGTTTGCCTCTCAAACTAAGCGGCAGCTTGCGAGCGCCACAGTTTCAACGAGTTACTGAATGCACCTCGAGATTTGACTGAAACAAGCGTACCAGGGATGAGGACGAGGCTCGCAGACGCCTACTGCCGAGTTAGACGAACAAGTTTTACTACTTGAAGGTATTAAGTTTTCACGCCCCAGACGAGGCGCAGTGTTGCCAACCTAAAGGCTAAAGTGAAACTTAGAAAATCTACTTTATTGCTTTCTCTTATTAAGTGTTTGGGATATTGGTTATTCATTCAAAAATGAAAGTACACTTCCCGTCACAGTATTGATGTATTAATGGCGATTTTTATCACACCGCCCCTCATACAATGACTTTTACACGTAAGCATTATGAGTAGGAGAGCTTTATAGACGTGATAATGGTACTGGCAGTTTCTTGGAAGTTACCAACTCTTAATAATAAAGGTATGCAAATTATAAAAAAAAAATTACAAAAGAGAAAAGTTTCCGTGGCATCTGGCAACGCTGAGCGCTTCACGCGCCTCACATAAATCAGCGCGGCTAGACTAAGTGTTGACTCGGCGAAAGCCGCTCCTTTTCTAAGATGGCACTTTCCTGTTGGAAATAAAAAGCGACAACCTCCGACTCGGGTCGCTGTTCCGTACAGTGATTAAGTATATACAATATAGTAGCCATGTAACTCACTGGCAACTACCGTTGAGCTTTTATTTACAACCGATTTCGCTGACCCTTTTCAGGGAATTCCCCGTTTCCGATCCTGATAGGTTTTCAGGTGGGAATGTTTTTTGCTTGTAAGCCACCTTTATATATTTCGAGGACATTAATTTTGTTTGTTTAAATATTAACTTTGGGATTTAACGCTTAGGTAAAGCAGCAAATATACTGACAGTTTTGGCTTAGCGATCTTTCTTAAAATTGTACATAATAAGCGACTTGCTAAAAGTTTTTATGCTAGATAAATACACTAGAAAAGTGTGCAAGCAAAGGGGATCTAGATGAAAGGCATCCTTTTATTAGTGGAAGTAAAACGGTACTGCTAATTTCACTAATGCGCCGTTCCACGACTATAGTACGGAATACTAAAAAAAGCACAGTCCTGAGAATACTCATTACAGATACCGCTAGATAATGTCCCTCGTTGCTAAGAGAAAGCTTTTTGACTTCCACTCGGCACATTACCGGTGTGCCAAATCGATAATCATTTTATTGTAATCCACCATCGTCGAATCGGATCGCTGATCGTATCTTAATCGATTGATATCCGTGACAGACGCCTTTTCCTTAACTTTTTGCACTCGCCAAAACCACTTGAGAAGACATCTTTAATAACACTCACTTTTCAATGTAGGAAGCGAGTAAGTATCATAGTATAAATCAATCAGAGAGCATTAAAGTCATCATCATTATAGGGAACGTCTTTATTGCTTTGTCTGTAACATGTCATTATCATTCGCTTCTCTTGTGTCTTTGTTGTCAAATAATTATGTTTACATCGATCTCAGCTGACATTATGATCATTAAGTCAATTTTGTTTGACGAGGGTAATGAGCTAAAGGGTTTAACCAAGATGTCTTTGAGTTTTTACCGCTATGTTGATATTAGCTTACAGTCTGAAAAAGTTTTAGGTACTTCTTATATAATATAATCCCCCGTCTAAGGATTATAGTGCCTCCCCAGTCTAGGTGTCTCCTCGATTAAGGATTCTTTGAGACGAGCAAAAGTATGCTTTAGCTTAAAGAATATAGAGTTCAGTTCGATATGTGTTGGATATAATATGGAATCGATTATGTGACATTGTTTACGGGCGGATTTGTATCGGTGGCGTTATCTGTAATCTGTTTAAGCCAGGCTATGTTTCAGGTGCCATCTGTCACGTTTTGTATCCGTAACGTATACGTCATTTATGTAAATATTTATTTATTTGCTGGCGATTACATTTACTGACGTACTTATGTCTAATGTTCGACCAACAGACGGTATTAATCTATCTTGCTTGTGCTAGCTATTAGATAGTACGAGTACCTATTTTAGTTTCCATATACGTAATGTTTCCACTCATGCTAAAATACAAATTGTTTTTTATGTGTCTAGATAAAAAACAAACCTGTATAAGCACTGGTAGGTAGAAACTGGTAAGACTGGATGAACTGGATGTTTCAATTTTATAACACCTCCAAATGCTTAATTCATTTTATACCGACCTGTAAGATAAACTATTACATATATTTGTATCTATGAATAGTACACGTAGTTGAAAAAGAGAGCGTAGAGTTCTAAAATAATTAATTAATGGATGTAATCCATTGATATGCATAAAACATGATACGTTGATGGCTAAATTTAAATCACAATATGGCAGATGTAAGTGGCTTAAACCATATTTACATCTTAAACGGTTTTGCTAGTAAGTCAAGTGTCTCAGTGAAACCGTCGATGCTGCTGCATTGTCTATTCTAAAAGCGTTAAGCTTTACTCTCAACCCAAGCTTTTCACTTAGAGCGCCAATAAATCTGCAGCCAACATTTAATTGGAAGCTTATGTGTTCAGGGTGTCGTTTGCATGCGTTCCGCATACAATGGCGTGTTAACATGTTTGTATGGGAGTGAATCGCGTCGGCGCCGGCGCCACCGCACAAAGGAATAAATAACAGTGAAGCGTACGCTCGATAGCTCTGCACCTTCGAACTGCAACTATGTTGCAGGCGTTTCGTAACACCATGACGGTAGATGTCTTTAAAAGCCGCAAATAGCCGTATAATGAATACGGCTATTGCCGAACATTGATAAGTGCTGTACTGTGTATTTTATCCATACCTAATTCCAGTATTTTATTAAACTAGAAAAATGTTTATACAGGAATAGCGTCAGCGGAAGAGCAAATACCAACTAAGCATCCTCATTTTTTTAACTATGTATTAAGTTTATTAGAAAGGCCACAACCTACACTTCATGTCCAATACAGTTAATACGAACCTCATAGTTATTCATTAATCATTACTTTAGGGGTTAAAGCTTACCGCTGTCTAATGATAAGGGCACTAACGTAGCATTGTCATTATCCGAGCAATTACTGCTTGCAGTAGTCAGTCAGTAGTAGCGTTTTATGGTATTTAGGAATAGATACCCAAGGTTCCAGTTTAATCCAGATCATAGTTTCGAAATGTATCAGACAGGTTAGTAAGGTTTCTCATTGGTCCGGGGCGTCTTTAAGGCGTCCAGTATGATGTCAGGTCGGGCTTTATCGCGGTCCGTCGCGTCGCTTGCGCACGCGCAAGGCCGCCGGGTGCGCTTTATCTTGCGCCGGTAGGGTTGCTGCCTTACAAGACGGCACCTACAACTTTTATCTGTATTTGGCTTTCTGCAAGGGTGCATAACCAGAAAATTGTTAGGGCTAACATCCTGGGTTCTTTAGGCGGGGAGTAAAACGGGTGAACCTTCAGGGTGAAGGCGATTTTAGGAATTTTTTTTGTTGTTTTAAGTAGTTTTTATCATCCAATAATTCAGATATATAGTTTCCATTTAGGTAAGCCAAATAGATCCAAGATGCACAATCTGAGTCACAAAGAGCCTCGTAATTTCTCGTTACAAGTCGTAAATATTTGAGAGAATGTGAACATTTTGTTGTTGTGTCTTTAATCAGTGCGTCCTACCCGTCATGACGTATGGAGCCGAAACGTGGACACTGACGGCACGGCTGGTCCACAAGTTAAAAGTCGCTCAGCGGGCTATGGAAAGAGCTATGCTCGGTGTTTCTCTGCGGGATCGAATCAGAAATGAGGCGATCCGTCAGATCACCAAAGTCATCGACATAGCTCATCGCATTAGCAAGTTGAAGTGGCAGTGGGCTGGCCACATCAGCCGTAGAACCGACAACCGCTGGGGTAGACGAGTTCTGGAGTGGATACCGCGTCTCGGCAAACGTAGTGTAGGACGCCCGCAGGCCAGGTGGTGTGACGATCTGCGCAGGACGGCTGATAGGAGCTGGATGCGAGTGGCCGAGGATAGAAAGAAGTGGCGTGCATTTGGAGAGGCCTATGTCCAGCAGTGGACAAGTATGGGCTGATGATGATGATGATGATGATGAACATTTTGTAACAGATATAAAAGGCAGTAATATTTCTCAATCGAGTCGTTTTCAAACTTTGAAAGGCATGTTCAACCTACCCGCGAGGCGTCTGCAATCAAACTTGTAACTTTGAGTAAACAATGCAGGAGTGCAACTCCTAAAATAGCGCTTGTTTATCGCGCAAACTGCTTTATAGTCGCAATAAATCGCGGCGGCGACGGCTCACTTTCAACTTCGTCCTGCCTGCGGGATCCTGCATCAATGACGTTCTTATCTGGTGCGTCAGAAAGCTAGGCTATTTCAGTTTACTTTGGTATCATTAAAAGCAGCGTCTTAAGCTAATTAAAGCTTTCACACCACAGTCTAGTTTAGCGCATTCAGTATGTTTTTGTTGTGAAGAGAAACATTGTGAAGAGGAATATGGGAAGTTGTGGTCATAATGAGTACTGGCTTTAGCCATTTAATCATTCTGAGCATCCGACCATTTATTACATCGTTTCGTTTTAGTAAATAGGTATAACAATATTCAAAAAATAAAAAAGTTGGTGTAGTAGTACTCTATCATAAATGGACTTTATTATTTTTAAGATAACGTATTAATAATAATTACAGTTTTCTACTGACAAGGTTTATAAAGCGTAAAATCTATACAAAATAGGTCGTTTGACTAACAATCCAAATAAAACTATGTGGGCGTAGGCTGACACCGCGGAAAAGTGTGTTTTGTGCGGTTTTGTCACGTTGCAGCGCGCAGTCGTGCGGTCGTGTCACGGGGTGCAGTGGTTTTCACACTTTGTTTTGCGTTTATAGGTATCATCAAAATAGGAAAGGAATGCGTCTCTAAACGATATTCACTTTATTTAATAAGGTGTCCTTTGCCAATCTGAATGGAGAACGGTGAATAGCCAAATGGCATGTTATAGTGCCTACAAACACAAGTGCACTCTTTGTTACTTCACTCTCATAATTCGGTAAGACCGTCATTTCATTAAAAAATAGGTATAAGCTTCACGTTAAATCGTTTGAAATACCCAAGCTATCCGTGAACGTAATCAGATAAGCTCAAAAGGTGAAAAGGACAAATTAATCAGATTAAAAAAGCATTTCGTTACTATCAACAAGGCGTTACATAAGTGGTTATCTGAGGTCGCAGGTGTAGATAACATTATGCCCTTAAACATTACGCTGCGACGCGACGCGCATTCCTGCATGTTTAAGCGTTTACGATAACGGTGTGTAATGCGTGTTAGAATTGATTACTTCATTAATAAATATTTTTTTAAACATGCTATTTACGCATGTTATCGCTTTGTTTGAAGTGCCGATATGCCTACTCTATTACCTGCCTTATTACATAGATATTTTTTTATCTAGCCAGCACCGTTTCACTGCTTAGACATTATTATGCATGATTAATCGGTAGACTTAAACGATAGGGTTGAGGTCTTTGTCAGACACAGGATATAGTGAATACCTACCAATAATATAATATATATAATTCACTGCGCAGGATATTTACTTATCGATTACAATAAAATAATGGTCTCATTTGTGATATTACTCTCCTATTCTCATGAGACGGCAATCTGACATGATCATCATATGGATGGTCATGGAACTAAATGAGCTAACTTTAGGATACACAATGAAAACTAAATAAGCTTACTTTGACTGAGAATTACTGCAAAGTTTCTTATTAAATAGCAACAGCACTCATAGAAACATTCGCAAGTCCCGAGTCCGCCATTAGTGCCTTCAACTTTGACGATAACCGGCTACTTTATTAACACGTCATTTTCCGATACCTAATTGACTGTGATTACAGACACACGGTGCAGAACTAAAACTCGTATACGACTCATAACTAGTAATCTCGGACAGTGTTGCAAGTGTTCAAATAAGGTACTACATAACAAAATTAATACCTACACAGTCAAACTCCTAGGAAGCAAGGGGGAAAACGAAAGTGTGACTGCTCATTATTTTTCCTAGGAGTTTCCTACCTTGGCTTTTTACAATATACTTAACATTTTAATAATCGTTTTGACTTATATCGACCTCGTATCAGGGATATCGGCAATGGCTAAGGTAAACCTGTGCTCTCCACGTATTATCTCGCATTGTGCATTCCTGCATGATTTCTGCTGCAACGTGTGCAATTATCCGTGAGTACTGACCGCCAGACACCGTGCGAATGTGTCGATACATTATGCAATTAAACCACATACTTATACCAAATAAGTGTAAATAGCTCGGCGAGTCTCACGGACAGTAAATAAGTCTTAGGATCGTAGATGTCTTGTTCTAATTCTGTTTTGAACATGACTACTATTCGCTTAATCTGCTTTATTGTAATGCATGCAAAAGTCTTACATTATTCTAACTGTACGTTCATGTATATGTTAGAATAAACATTATTGAAGGGTTAAAGCTACTTCTGTGATGTTCGTAGCATGAAATTGCTTGAAATAAACCAATACCAAGCAAAGTAAGTAATGCGGGAAGTCGATGAAATGCGCTTAATACTATTAGCATTTGATCTGGATTTAAAGGCAGGCCAGCGTAAACAGTGGAGTGTAAACTTTCAGTCGTTAACTTTAATTTATTGTTCTACCGGATTGAATTATCAACCAGGAAAATATTTATATTTAGATTCCGGATTACCACGCACGCATAGGCATCTTATTGATATTCATGTCACAATTCCATTAGAACATCATTAGGCTCGGCACTGACCATGCTGGGAAGTGTGTTGTTGACACGAGCACAGTAAATATTTAACACGAGAATTACACGCGCCGTTTAGTATTCCCATAAAAAGGGAATAGACAGCCCTCAGTAAACATTGTTAAGTAACTCACCGTGGTTTTAGTAAAGCCGTTAAAGCGGGCATGGAGAGGATATTGCTGTTTACCCAAACTTTGTTCAAGACAACGAATTTCGATGTTGATGTTGGGAGGACGATAAATTTAATTATCAGAAACCAAATTTAAACCAACTTTCAAACTTGAAAATTAATGTAAACAGAGAAAATATGTATTAAAATGTGTTCAGTTTGACTTTTAGTTTACGTTGATTTTACAGAGTTGTTAATCATTTCCATTTCGATAGTCAGCCATCGTGTCTAAATAATAAATAACATTTTGAAGTTTAAAAAAATCCAATCACAACAACACATGTGTGAGAAACAGACTGTTGTCCCCAGGGGTACAACTTTATTGATTTTCCTAGAAAGGATCATGTGGACTTAACGGTCCAAACGTGGGGGTTAAGCGACATTTGTCCACAAAATGTAGAGGGATATCGGCTTTTAACCGTGACTTCCTCCGTTTGAGGGGACGGAGAATCTTCATAAAATGGCTTTTCGAGATCAAAGAGCCTTCTACGTATGATTGTATTTTCACAAAGTCGGTATTCTAAGTTGTAACAAATTTCATTGCATAGTAATGAGAATCTACATACATATATTGTGCATTTAATGTGATGAAGTTTAGAGATTAGAATAGAGTTCTTCTCTGTCTTCTATTTGATCAAATAATCGAAACCGTTTCAATTTCTCTATTACAAATTCGTAGGAACCTAATAACTCGCTACGGAAACTAGAATCAAGTCAAACAATAGCCCATCCGTCTTGGTGAAGCAGTTATCAATTGCCCCGGGCAGGGTCTCATTGATTTGAGCGGGTTGTGGACGGAGTCGTGCAAGCAGCCTGTTTTATTCATCCAACTAAAAGGGTTGTGAATCTGTACCGTGACGTCACGTTGCCCCCTCGTTTACGTTACGTGTTATTGCCAGGGATGCCCAAGTATACTAGATGTTTCTAGGTTGACTAGTATACAAAATCCATTACTTTTTGTACTGCGTCCGCTTGGAATGATGACTGGATTTTAGTTGTTGACATTGCATTGTACATTGTGGTGGTGTCTTAGTATTGAATTCATTCAACGTTTCTTCACATTTCATTACATCCTTCGAAATAGGGCGAAGTATACTTACATTAACATACTACTTTTTACTTTACTAATTTAAAGTAAATACTAGTAGTAGTGAATAGAAAATCCACCGATTAATCTGTCGTTTCTTTTAGTATTTATGTAATATTTCTAACACAATCTTCGGTTAAGTTCAAAAAAATATAGTGGGGACCACCCCACTTAGGAACTTAGGTTCTTTACCAAAAGAACCTAAGTTACTTCTTCATGGCTCACTCGCGACCGTAGGTTGTCCAACCAAGTGTGTATGTGTGCACAATCTATCGGCATCCCTGATTATTACTGAGTGAATCGACAGAATCCCGTCTCGGGACGCGTGCCCGCGCCGGCTCCGCGCAGATTACGCACGAACCATACGCCGACCCTTCGAAGGGCAGAATGTGATTACATCCCCGTTTATTGCATTATTTCGTACTATTACGAACGGTAAACTTTTATGTTTTATTGGTTTTGTTTCGCAATAAACGTACGCACGTTTAGCCGAACTCAACAAGTTATGAACGGAACAGATGTAGTGACATGTTTAATGTTTGTGCATAAAATTAGTTTATTTGATATTGTAGTTTGTATGATTTGTTTAAATAAAATACTATATCAATATGTGTAACACAAGGTGTAACCTACACCCCGGTCGGTAGGAACAGAAAGCATATATGCTTAGAGTACATGGGAGTTTTTTGGTCGATATAAAATCGCCTAAATTGAACTACTTCTAATCATCTACTAAACATTGACTGCGTTTGTTTTCTTATTCGAGCGTATTTTAATTTATTTTTTTTTGTTTCAGGTATTTATTAGCAGCACAGTCAATTTGCAGACAGACACGTACGTAATAGATACGTATCTCTAACGTGATCAACATGCTAGGTACATTTATATTACTCAAGTTAAAACCCTTTTCCTACGTGAATAATACTCAAGGAAATAGCAAGTGGAAAATGTATTTGAGGGTTGTGAAACTGATTGATGGGCACCATTATATGGGACCCTGGCGGGCCATTCGTTACCATTAACACTCATTAACGATACGGTAACTGAGAATAGAGGCCATTTTTTTCCCTTATCATATTTTCAATGCTTCAGTGATCTAGGGGTGAAAGTAAAGGATGAGGAAAACGTTAGTTAGTCCTAGTGTTGTCCGACTTTAAGTAGGCTTTTGAGTTTTATTTTATATAAAGTATTGCCTAAAAAGTATGGTGATAACACAAACATTGCTGATATTATAAACAATAGGTACGTACGTTCTTTCTACAGGAGATTCCAAGTACAAGCTGAAAATTAAAATTAATTCAAGACAATAAATATAATATACTGCTAAAAGATGCAATTTACTGCCAAATGCTGCATGCAATAAGAGATTTTCTTCCAAATTAATATTCAATAGGTTTATGTAAGGAAATTTACGATTGAAAGCTAGGTACTACTTACCCACAATACCGATACCGGTACCTGTAGTTAGGAAAACAGCTCCAGCTATTGGCAATGAAATCAATATAACGAGACCCCATTGTGCATTCTAAGGAACAAAAGAAAAGTGCACCTGATTGCATAACTGGCGCGCACAATGGCCTCATAATCCCTGCAAGGTCTTCCAATGATCGGGTGCCATTGCGATTAATAGCTTCAAGAATACACTCAGTCAGTTTGTACTCAGTGACTGTACTTGTGAATTATGAACGATTTTGAACTCTATCTCGTCTGCAGAAGGAGTTAAGAAATGACGAGGATCTATTTTGGCGACGGCACGCTAAGCCGATTGGGAGGTCTTAACCAATATTATCTCAATTTGTATGAAGGGTTACGTTTCAAAACGTTAGGTAGACTAGTTTGCTGCAATGTTGAATATCCTTGACTGGGTTGTATGTTTAATAGATGAGATCATTATATAAACCGTTCCAACTGAGATTGTTTTAAATAATTGCAGTTCCCGTGACCACAAGCGTTGTATTTCGCCGGGTTTCTTACGAGTTATATACGAGTTTCATCCGTATAAATTGCAAATTAATATATAAAGTTATTATGATAAATAAAATAGTTAAACAAATACATTTATTCTGCCTTGTAATAAATTCTAAAATTCTCTTGTAAAATTAATAAACTTACAAAACTGCGTGTTCACTTGTAAAACTACTTAACACGATTAAACTCGTACGACAATTCCCAACAAAGATCGTATCTAGATGGATGCCACGAGCCCGCACGCTTCCATTATGTATTAGGACATGGATACATCGCATTATGTATATCTCTTCAATCTATATTCACTCGCGCAATCGAAAAATACTCTCCCCCCCTCAGTCTCCCCTATCACTTAACCGCTTGAGGGGAGTCGAGCTCGGGAGAAGTGATTTTTAAGCCTTATTTACATACGAAGGAGTCGATTAGCTATCGGAGGAAATTCTTTCCCACTGCAAATGATTGCTACGTTCGCCGTCAGACGAAATTGTTGATTGAAAGAGTTCTGAGGAACTGTGTTCAGTCCAGATTAATACCTACGATAAAATAAAGTATCTTTACTCTCACTACTCTTATTCACACTACGACCAATTTCTTTGAAAAGTTCTGATAATCTTGACGACCATATTCCCTGATCCTTATACGTACCTAATTAATGTTATTCTATTGCAATTTTGATGACTAATTATGTGACATCAGAATACAATCAGTGTTATAGCAATTAAATGTTCCTTGAGTGGGGTAATGACTAGATAATGATTCATTGGACTGATGGAAAATATTTACCAAAATGTATGCATAATTTTTGTTGTTTATGAAATGTCAATGACAAATATCGATACTTTAAATCTCAAATGGCGTAACCACCAAAACACTACTTTTCAGGAGAGCAGAAAAACAAAAACAAAATGTTTTTTTAATTCATAACTTTATCAATTTTAATACAATGAAAATGATTTATACATCAAATTTCTTAGAATTGAGATAAAGGCTTCAGTAGGAACTCTTTGTACCTAAATCTTATATTTAAGAAACTAGAAGTCGGTTACGACTTGTGAAAATATTACAAAAAGGCGTTTACGCCCATTAAAAATCACGATATTTAAGAGGTGAAGGTCGTATCTCCAATAAAAAAATGTTTTTTGTGCTTTAAACTCATTTAATAATAAAAGAAAACGTAAAATATTCACTCTGTATTACGCTTTTACAAAATAGCGTGTCTTAAGAGTTACGCCAGAAATTATGTCACTTACACCCTTTTTTTTTGACATTTTTTTCACGTCACAATAATTTCTAGGGGCGTAAACACCAAGTAAATTAGACTAAGCCTTTTACGACCTGTTTACCTTATGAAAAGTGTTCAAATCTATAAAAAACATTGGGTCGTAATAACCTTTTTTTTACGAATTTGAGGATTTTAAATATACAGATCGATAGAGAAAAAAAAACTGAATAAAACTGCATTAAAAAGTCATTTTGACCAAATTGGCGGTTACGCCATTTGAGATTTAAGGTAGCGATATAGGCTTTTGTACGTCAAAGTGTTTACATTTCAACTTATTCTAGTCTAATATTATTGTTACTGAAGTTGCATACACAAAATTAACAGTAAGTTTTCATAAACGTTGACGTCCGGTCGTTGCGTCCCTTCGACTCAACGATAATTATTTACAAGCTGGAAGAAGCTTGATCATGAACTTCGCTAGACATAGCCAATTATATAATCGGTCGCCTGGCCAACCAAAACATATCCTTTTAATAATAAGAAAGTGTAAGCAAAGCTCTTTCTTTGCCTTTACATACTTTCCTTAAGAATAATCATTACAAGCAAATATCGATCCCCCTAAAATTAGACTCATCATTTCCACCGTTGCCTTTCGTAGTGTCAAAAAACTGAACTACCAGGGTAACTCACAGTCGTGATTAAGCCTGCATTTCCCGACAACTTTGTATGTGTGTCGTGATCCAATTAGTCCGATTCGCGTGTAGCGAGGTGGCCAAATGGCTATCGCTTCTTTGTAATTAGCAGACTGGCTCAATTCTAGAAAGTACTGTAGTGAAGCAGTAGGTACCTGCTATGTGTGTATAGTAACGAGTAAGCTTTTCATTTGAAAAGCTCAACCTTAAAGTCATAATCGCTATAAAATTGGATCACAATGTGTATCTTTAGTTAGTTGTTGTTAAACACGTCGCATATATTTATACGGATTCGAAATATAGATGCTTTTATCGATAAAACTTGTATATTTATCTTATCGGGGTTATACCTAAGTGTTCTGAACAAGAAGTGCTCTAAACAAATAATTCGAAGACAAAGAAACACTCCATTAGTAGACACTTATTTATCTCGTTACATTACACGAGAAACATACATTTATTATACAATTATAATGTAGGCATATCAAGTTGTAACCCAACAGTGGTAACAGGATGATTTCTTACTAGTTACGAGAGCTCTTAATATAGCATTATTAGATGAATGATGTTATAACCGGCAGTTATGACGTTGATGTCATTCATTCGCCACTTGGTGCAACGATGCGCTTCGATGCCGTCAGATGCAATTTGGAGCATTAAGGGGCTGTTTACACCAATTGCGTTACTATTACTACTACTCCAGCAATATCATGCTAGGAAATAGATTCCGATTGGATGAAGCGAAAATGGTGTGCCAGGACCGTAGAACACCAGGAAGTGATCTCTGCCTACCCCTCTGGAAAAAGGCGTGATTTTATATGTGCGTCGCATGTATGTTAATAGATTCCGAAAAATGTTAGCAACTCTCTAATTTTTAAATTCCGTACTTCGTTTATTTCCGTTCCAATATCAACTGCCTGTCTGTGTGGTTGGAAAAACAGCCGCCACGGGTCCCAGTTACTTAACTATATGTACTATATCTAATAATCGATACTGAGCGTTAGATAGAACGTCTAGACTCCAGATTAAGCCTATACATGATCTTTTGGGTGCGATCTAGAAGTTATAAATATCGTGGAAACGCAATAAACGCGCGTTACGAAGTTTATTGCCTGTATACCTTATATTCGGCGGCGGAAAATACGCTCTGGTGTAAACGATGCTTAAGTCGTTGATCGCAGAGTCTTGGTTGCCACTCGATCTAATTTCATGTCCAATAGGAAGCTCGGCTCGATGAGCCAATATTGCTTAGTTTATTATAGAGTACTTGTATCCGCTAAACGTATTAATACCACTTCGTTTCCTATTTAATAACGGTATTACTTGTCCAATAAGTAAAAAAATCTTATTATGTATTATATTTGTACTGAAGGATTAAGACTTCCTATTATCTGTAAGACGCTATTAGCGTGGCAAAATGTTCTAATAGCAGGATTACTCATAAAACAGCTTTTTTCCCTTACTAAATTGATCAAACATTCAGATGAAAAGGATACTTGTGTTGATTGTTCTATAACTATAAATCATGTGACCCGTAAAGGGTTAATAGGTTATTACTACTACAAGGCACACACGATACAATACTAAAATGAACCCATTAGTGGACCTAAAGTAAAAGAAAACTAAAATGATTTTGGGCGCACGCAATCGTCTGCGGCGGCTGATTGGTTCAATTATTGTAAATGGATCATGCGATCGTTTCATTTGTTTCCACAGCGACTTTATTAACTTTTGTGGCGTCCCCATACAGTTCATATCCGCTTATTGTCTCTTCAGATGGTGGAGAATTATATAAAATGCATTGTTTAACAGTGCTTAATATTTTGTGTGATAAATATTTTCGTCATGCAAGTGATTATTTAAATTTTTGGGATATTAATTATTCTAATTAAATGTCCTATTTACATTATTTAAAGCAAAACAACTAGTAAGTTCATAACTTAAATCTGGCAAGACTTTAACCTTAGAGCGAGCTCCAAAGACATGTGCCGAGAATTGACTCGTCAAATTGGATAGCAGGTTAATCAGCATCAGCAATCATAAGCATTGTTCTACCTCCAGTCACAACAGGTCCACGTGACCCGCATCCGAGTGACGGACGGACGGACAGAAGCGCCAACATGACGGGCCATTCATCAAAACGTCGCCGCACATTACTCGCACCCGGGAACCGAACGCGGCTTATCTCATCGATCCATCTCACTAAGTACCCGGGTTCCCACAACGTTACAACTATCAATAAGCCGCTGTTGCACAATTATCGCTTCCTCGCGTTAATTTAGTATCGTTACTGTTTCCCTTCTATTTTGTCTATGTCCAGTAATGAGAGCTTTAATAGCGAGACTCCTTATATAATTCTTCCACACGGATGTTGATTATTATGGGCGCACAGTGAAATCGTATCGTAATTTGCATCCGTTTAAACTCTTAAAAGAAAGAAATGAACCATTTTAAGTACATGTAAAGCTTTTTATGTTGTTTTACATGAACTCTATATTACGGAGATACTTAACCCTTGATCAAATACAGCATATAGAATTTATTCATTGGTTTTCGCCGGTATTACAACTACATAAGGTTCAAATTCTGGTGGGAACTATTTTCCCCGTGTCTTATTAAGGGTTAACTTTTCGGTTTGTGACGCTATCAAACTTCAGTCTCGACTCACACAATGTTTTGTCAACTTTACCTAGAGAATAAACAAGACCCCGGAGACTTGTACAAGACGATATCACTTACAAAGTTGGACGCATAAGTCCTTCACCAAGTTACCTCCAAGTTCCGAGACCTCTTCATTAGTCCGCATGAGGCAGCAACAAATCTAATTGGCTGTTTTCCTTTTTGTTCGGGAATCACGCAGGCCGAGATACGTTGAAATGAAAAACAAAGGAAGAGAGCAATTTTGTATCCCTTGATGGATAAGGGCGATTTGACCTCGACATGTGCAATCCTAAGGTATTTTATGTAGACGCACGTATCTTACGCATTGTTTGCCTCCATTAGGGGAGCGAAATGTGCAGTAATGAGAGTACTTCGTAGCTACCTATAACGATGGATATTAAAAAGGGCGGATAAGTGTGAGTCGGGCCCATGCCGAGAGTTTCGGTATGCATAAGTTTAAAAAAGTACAAAAAGTGTTCAAAAACAAACCTTAAAAGAAAACAATTTTTTTTTTACTTTACATACGAGTACAACGTCACAACTCCGTAATTTAATTACCTAACTATTTATAAGTCATAAAATCTTGTCGCCAAATTTAACTAAGTAAATAAGAGTAGGTACTTCAATTTTTTACTACTGCGTTCCCGAGAAAACTCTTGACATACAAGTAGACAGTCAACAAAGCGATCCAATAAGTATTCCGTTTCTCTGTATACAGTTCGGAACCCTAAAAAAGAGGGTGAAACGACTGATCCCTGCGAAAGACGGCGATGAGGGGATGAGCCGGGATCGCAAAAAGTATTCCGATCTCCGTTAGTCGCTAAATTGTAGGATTTCAAAAGGTTTTTCCTGCTTTTTTGCGAATCCATGTTTCATTTCACATACTATGTACTTTCATTACATCGCGTAAATTATCATAGGAATGGTAGCTGTATCTTTAGTTCGGCTTCATCATTAAATCGTAACGTGTATGATAAAGCGGGACATTTGAATGTCTATTTTTGTCATAATTGATATCGGCGATACTGCATAATAAGTATTTATGCCGATGTAAAAGTGGTATTGATCGCAGTCCCATGAAGCCAGTTCATTAATATGTATAGACTATAGCGAATGTGAGAAAACGATTACATTATTGAGTCGTGAACAACGATTTAATTCACTTCATTCACACTTTCTACACCTGACTCTATCAAATTTAACTTTACATTAATATCTACCAATTGATACAAGAATTGTGTATGTTGAAATTGTTAAATCAAATTACATTGACGATAGAAAGTGTAGTGCACACCTGGTATTCTTATCACTCTCTATTTCTGGTTGTTTTGCATTTTTTATTACAATTTATATATTTTTAATTGAATTTTATATGTGAGGGTAATGCAAAGAGGGTAGTTTTGTGAGTCTCTGGAGAGCCATTTGATGAGAGTGCGTTACGAAGATTGTCAATTGTGGAACTATTTTAGTCACTATTATGTTACGTACCTACTACTCCAATATAGATATAAAAATGCCTGAAACATAATAACTAAATATTGATATCTGATTTGAAAACTTTTCTAGCCAGTATACATACGTATTTATGTGGAAGAGACAATTATGATATAATATTTTCGTTTGTCAAAACAAAACTCTATGTTAGAATGCACGACCGAAATTTATTTCTACTACTAAAAGAAAAAAATCCCTTAAGAAAATCTTGCACATGAAGGCAGGTGTAACAGCGATCCTGCCGCTCTATTTACAAGGTCCACATCAAGTAACGGGACGTGTTATCGTTAGTTCTCGTTTTAATTAAATTTTGCTCTCAATAAAGTAAGTAAGTTATTAACATTAGATGTCTTGCTCGTGTAATGTACGTGTGATGTCCCCGGGACTCGAGTCCTGGCCACTGAACTCCAAAGTTTTCCCAGACCCCTGCCGCGAAGTTTCCTTTGTTCCCGACATTGATTAGAAGTGCTCGCGATGAGAGAGCTGTATTCATGCCTATTGGAACAGAGCGGGCGTACGGTGGAAGTAAGTTCGAATGTTTGCGCCGATTTTTAAAGGGATTTGAACAGTGACTGATAGATGTACTTACATACTACTCACTTATTATTACATGATCTTGAACCTAAACGTAGCTATTCTGGTAGCTCTACCTTTAGAAGCAATTGTCTTTGATAAACCGGAAATAGACTCAATGGTTGTATAAATGTATAAAATTGCTTTTTTACATTCTAAAACTCAATCAATCATAATATTATATTTGGTTATATAGTATTATTTTTTAAATATTACTAGCTCTCATTAATCGCTAGGGAGTTATTTTTTGTTATCATAGGTTAGTACGAATAAGTCGCTTGAAAACAGCAAGATTTTGTATAAGCATGTCGCACATCAAAAACATATCCTTGCTGGTCAAAATATTAGCATTCATAACCACACCGTTCTAGGCACGAACACTATTTCCGCGATGGTGCACATTAAGTAAAATGGTAATAAATATTAGAACACGTGTGAGCAACTCTCGCAATGTTTGGGAAGCGTCAGTGGCTGCACTAGGCGCCGTCTAATGCATAAACTAGCGCCGCCTGCTGCCACTTTGACGGTGTGATGGTGCTAGCGCCGTTTTTTACATTTTCTGCATTGCTACTTACTTGTATTGATAATTTTATAAAATTAGTTAAAGAAGTAAATGCCAAAATTATCTTTTTGTGGATTGTACAACGAATCCTTTAGAAGGATCACTTTGTTGTAGGTATGTCCTTTCGTCTGTCTGTTTAGGATACTTTGTGCTATGGATAACTGTAACTACTACACTAACTTTGAAGGCGGAAGATTTATACATACTTTTGAAGCCTTTTTTGTAACAGATTAGAAATCAGATTGATTTAGGTACTCGTAGAATAGAAGTATGAGAACATCTTAACAAAATTGTGCTTCTTGAGTCCTAATATATAATTAGTGGCGCTGGTTATGCATTGCTGCTCTTACGCATAATTTATGCAAGCCGACATGACCGGCCCGACTAAATATTACACAGAATTATCACAAACACTATTACGGAGTTGCACTATTACGTTACCAAGTACAATCACATTACCTGCATTAATATTAAATGAACCCAAGCACGTTTGGCCTCCGCGAGACCGTTCCAACTGTTAACATTATTTTTAATGCATCTAAGAACGAAATACACTCTGAAAGTAAGTTTTTATTTAATTAAAACGCCTCGCTTACGAGATTTTAGTAGCAGAATGGGATCTGTTGTCTTATCCAACGGATTGTTAAATCCGCCTTCATTTACGAAATGCGGATCTGTTAAATATAGAAAAACTGGCTTCTGCCCGCGGCTTTGCCCGGGCCAACAGTTTTTTTTCTCGCGTGATTTAAAATACACACAGCGTAATCTACTGTCTAACGCATTTTGCATTCTTTGCATCTTTAAACAAAATAACGTTTTTTTTTGCTAATCCCATTTTTTTGTCGGTACTGTAGCTTCCGAAGTCCCCAATCCTATGTCCGTCTCCATATTCTTAATCATGTGCGAAATAAAAAAAATAAATAATGAGTTGATAAAGTTCTTAAGTGTGTGAACACACTAACTTTTGCATTTATAAGATAGTATTAGTAAGGATAAGGATGAATATCACAACATAATACTCTCTGAAGGTACGCTCTTAATTATTTACCATTTTAGTTCATTCACGTATTGCGGATCTGTAAAATATAGTAAAATTCAAATTAAGTCAGACGAACTCAGCGGTGGAGACGAGGCAAGGCGAGTTTAATCAGCGGCGGCTCTCGGCTGAAGTGCATTTGTGCATCAGACGAAATTGTTTGAAGCGCCTCCAGATCGCGTCTGTAGCTACAGTCTGCGACAGGGCTTGTCAACCACACGCTACGATTCGTTTTGTTAATGGCAGGGACGCGACAGCGTAACTACAGAGGAAGAATAGGTTCGTCAGTGCAAGTATTGGAATGGTTTTAACATGGATAATTTATACACTATCCTATCCTACTAATTATTAATGCGAAAGTTTGTTGGATGTATGTTTGTTACTCTTTTACGCAAAAAGTACGCATTTTAATGAAACTGGACAATAATATACACCAGAACAGATTTCTATAGATATAGTGTAAATTGACAAAATATATAACGACTACCATCTCGACACGTAACAAAGTCGCGAGCGGCTGCTATTGACACATATATATAAGGTCTCTAAGAATATTAGTCATAAAAGAGTTGACTAGTCGTCCAGTAAAATGTTGGTAACGCCTGGCGTGCACTATTCATAGACGGGCAACATTTGCCGTGCGGTCGATCACGCAACGTGGCTTATCGTCATCAGCTACATTACCGCAGTAATTCGCGATCCACAACCACCCTGGAAGGGTTCAACCCTCCATCAAGGGTACTTCGTTTCGAGAGCTTTATGGTAGAAGATTTGATGTTGAAGAAAAAATTAAGTTGACGAAATTGAGAAAGAAATGAGAATTGCTATTAGCGATCAATTTTACTTAGGTAATAATCAGACATGGGATCTATTTCAAAATTTAACGATTGATCTTGCTAACTAGGTAGATTTACCCCGCCAAATACGATCGTTTCGTAAAATTATCATTTAGGTTCACGGGATGATTATGTTTTAAGACATCTCGTTTCTTTGGTTTTCCACTTGAGTATTTTTTAAATACAGAATAACTTAATAATGTGATTAGGTATGGAACGTTGGTACAATGAGGCTATGTGTCTGGTTATTGGGACCAGATGTTCAAAACAGTTTTCAAGGGGTTCAACTCATTACAGAGTATAATGTGATATTCATCCATCCACAGCTCATATAATTAGAGACACGTCTACAATTGATAAATAATACATTATTTATTATCTATTGACAACATGAAACCAATTCAGTTTTAAAGAAATGTAGAAGACAAGTTTAATGTGGAAGACTACTGTTCATTTGCCCTTTTAAAATGTAAGTTTGTTGAATTCCAACAAAAACAAGTCACTAACCATACAAAAGGCCTGGGTAGTATGTCGATTCACATAATACTTACTAATGTTTTTTTTTTCTAAAATTATACTCCACATTAACCCACTTCAATAGTTCTCGTTAGCAGAAGTTTTGAATTTTTAAACTGCTAATGATGTCTTTGGCATTTCACTCGTACTTTGTTAATGTCTCATTCTCTCATTAAAAGTTTGGAGTTCTTTTTCAAGATCTAAGATATCCTTTCATTGCTTCACATTGAAAGGACTGGCCGTATTTTTAAAACTAAAAGGTTTGAATTATACGTACAAAGGCATTTATTAATTCGAAATGTCACTAACTATTAGAGAATTAATCGTTTACCACAATACTATTATATGTCGTAGAATTTTGCAGTATTTTTTTATCTGATTATAATATACTGAAGTGTGATCAATTTTTACAAGAGTTCAAATTATAGCGTCTAAAAGTTTCTGTAAATCATCAAAAAACTATTTCAAGCTGACAATATTATTTCCCCACAGCTGTAAACAGACATATTTTCAGATGGGTGAATGCAAATGCAGTTGTACTGCAACGGCTGATTGTCTGGTTCAAACAATATAAATATTTAAAGGAATCTTTACAGCACCCGCGATGCATATTCCTGACTTTATAATAGTTTACTTACAAGATAAACTTATACGGGCGTTCATCTCTTTTGACCCGTTATGCACGCTTAAATGATAGATACGTATTTAATTTGTAGGTTAATTAAACGCATTACGTAATACACATTATGCATCTCGGGTTTCTCTACCATAATGAAAATTCTGTTTACATTGTAGTAAAATGATTGATTGATGAATGAGTCATAGAGCCAGCCATCGGAGAGCTAGGCATTGTCCGACGATGACAACTTATCCTATATATTGTATACGTTAGTAGTCGGAAAATGTACAAAATGTACTTTGCTGCTTGCTAAAGAAGGCACCGCTAATTAGTTTCTTAATAATTTAAATATTTAAAGACACACGCAAGTCTATGATGCAGCAAACATACATAGAGGCATCCAAGTAAGCCTATAATCCTCAATAAAAGTTAATCGATAGACGATTAAGTTTAAGACTTCATTACGCAATTATCCGAAGACGTAGAACCTGGTTGGGCGGCACTTTAATTACTATTTTGCATATTAATTGTTATGATTTTCCACCAAAAGGCCGTCTGCATTCGAGACACGTCCCTGGTAGCCGGCGGGTATTGTGTCACCCAGTACGAGTATATCTTGGCCGGAGGCCAAATCAGTGCAGTTGACACAAGCTACAAGTGTCAAGATTCAGCTTGGCTTGGCATCGCTCTTGCGACAGATACGTAATTGGGTAACGGAAATGAGGGCGCGGGTCCAGACATTAATTACGACGTTGTTTCAGAAAAACGCTCACAAATTTTCCCGTCTAGACGCGCCAAGTCTCGTTTGTCGCATCGGAAAGTATGCAACTGGTCTTGGTTACGTTCTGGAGGGTACCTAGCCTACAATGCGAGCGCAAATTGCATCGTCCAGTCCTCCCTCCGACCCTCTCGACGGAGGGGACAGGGAAGTCTTTACAATTCATCCCCTCGTCGTACTCGACCGACGTCGGCGATGGTTCATGTGGCGATGTTGTATTCAATTCCCGTGATAAATAGCATTAGTTACGCGTATCACTCTAATTTGAATTTTTAATTAAGCTTTGACATGAAGGGTTGAAATCTAGTTGTGATGTGGTGAAGAAAGGCAGTAAACACATACGTTTCCGTATGTTCTTACTTAATGAAAATTCCAAAGCATGTATCGGTATTTTAATAACCATGTCTAAGTAAATTAAGATAGAAAGCTGCACCTACCTATCTACTTCATCATTACTACCATGTAGTAATAATATCGTAAACATTAAGCTTTCACTATATCCTTTTGTTAATACAGCAATAAAAATTGTAATTATCATATTTATGTGGGAACTGGTTTCGAACGAAGGAAGCGAATGAGAATATCACTGGGTGGTACACAACAACGTTTTTATTTATCTTTTGATATTGATTAAAATATACATAGTAATAGATGTACCAAAAACAATCAACTTCAATTCGGGGTGGAAAGTCAGTCAGCCATATTTTAAAAAAAAAGCTACATTGTACTATGAACGGGGTAAACGGATTACGCTTGAAAAATATTCCGGGCGTTTGTATTGTGACACGATTTGACGGGCGACCGCATATCCACCGCGCTTCCAAATCTAATTTCCTCTGGCTTAACGTGGCTGCCACTCGTGTGCCTATAGTTATATATCCCACATGTGCATATAGATCAGTGTTTGCCCGTGTCCCGGGGACTGGGAACATCGCACCTACGATAATGTGTGGCTTTCCCACGGAGTTATTACTCCCTGTATCAAGTTCCTGATGAGAAAATTCAGTTTTAGTGGTAATAATTACGATTCAATGTGACACGCTAAGTAGAATAGTATTTAAATAGGGTGCTTATGGTATTAATATGTGAGGTGATTCATAGTTAATTATTTTTTTGTTTTTTGTTTAAAATATAACTCATTGTGAACATAATGTACTCGATTTGTGTTTTAATATGCTTTCTAACTTAGTTTTCTCTTGAAATACTCCTTTCTAATATATTATGTGCATCATCTTAGTATACCTGTGCTTTATCCAAAAAAGTAGTTTTATTTAAAGCAAGTCTAAATAAATTATTATGTTTACTATTATACTATTAGATCTCTTATCAAAAATGTTGGTTGGTTAAAAGGTTGAGAAAAAGAAAATAAGTCGATTGGAAGACCTTCTATTTCACGATCTCGTATTCAATTTATCTTGTCTGCTGCTGTTTATTGGGCTTACCAATTTATAGCGTCTACGTGAGATTCGAGTACCTAGGCACAAATAGAAAATGGGAGCCACATTGGTTACCAACAGTTAACATGATATCAAGTCATGTATTCACGATATTATTACTTACTCTAAGTATATTGTAATAAGTATTGTAAAAAAGACAATGATTTTATTACTTCTACTATATTATAAAACCTACTTATCCTTGCTTTTGCTTAACCTTTGTGCCGTTTTACGTATAACATGCGTACATGCATTTCCTAAAACACGAATGTACCTATAAGTCTAAATTATATTTTAACGTCATTATATTACCGCATTTGCAATAATTGCTACGATACCAGTACTTACTGCGTAAATTGCGTTCATTAAAGAAGAGAAAAGAAGGGTAGCTGATTAGCTTGAGCGCTTACACATAACAAGAAATAATGAGGATAGACACTGCATTTTAATACGAATTAACTACAAAGTAGGTGAATCCTGGTAAAGTAGACTTTAATTATACTTTCCTGTTTATGTTTTTACCTTTAAAAGGCAAATTAAGAAGCTTAACAATTTTATGTTGTAAAGCCCCTAAATTGTATTAATTCAGTTTCGTCATAAAGTTACCTTTATTTACCGAATCCAGTTGATAAGCTAATTAAGATGTTAGCGAAGTTATATAAATGTTGAATTATTTGTAACGTTAACGTTTGTAGATATATCTACTGGCCGATGTGGATTTTTTTATGTAGAGTTAATGTTGATTGATTCCCAAATTTGTTTTAGAAAAACGTCACAGTGAAAATTCTCGTATTCTTCCGCTATCGTCAACTATTTTTGTGATAAAACGAGTACAAATATTTTGTGTGAGCTTTCGGCACCCCTATCGTAGACATTTTAAAGGATAAATGATTATCCTTTCTATTCGATTTGTTTGCGTTTGGTATTCACTTTCCCTCGCTCGTATAAATATTATTACACGGATTTACGCGTAGGAGGGTTCTATGGGTCGTTGACTGGTAGCGATCGTATCGAGCGCCCTCTTAGAAATTCAGTAATTTCATATCTAGAAATGAATAATTTATAACATTATTAGATCAATAGACGTGCCAGCGCCGCAGTTGGATAAAGCTTTCATTTCGTTTGTGAATAAGTACTTCTAAAGGTCTGTAGCGTCACGTATAATTTGGATCCGTGCCTGAACATATGAAATGAAATCATCGCTATTATAAAGATATAGGTACGCCATGTTTACCTCAGAAATAAATAGAACACTTACCTACACCTAAGTTCACTAAACCATTGACAAATATAAGCTCACGCAAATTTAATTGGAAAAGCAATCTGTATTTTAATATTAACCACAATGTGGTAACAAACGTCTGCCTACATAAATAAAAATGTTATTCTCGGTATACAAACGCATTCATCCCTTATATATAGAACTTGTTTCGCAAATCTAAATGGTTAGACCACTTTACTGTCTATTTGCTTTTCAAAAAAACTGCGACGTCTCTATTTTGCATATACATGTGCGTCTTTTTTTACCGTGGACAATAATTATTATAATCGTGCAGACTCCATGCAGTTAGAGCCAGTGCACAATGCACATACCATGCAATATGTTAATAGTAACTTGGTTTTTAACTTAGAATTTCTTGACGTATGAAGTGGCATTTCAATTTAGACTTATCTACTGAATCTAAGAACGCTTTCTCTTTCAATAACTAATAATTCAGTTCGTCATCGAAACTAAGACACAATTAACTCAAATCCTTAAGCCACTTTGCGCGGTATCAAATCAATGTATGTGATGCTGTGTACTTAATATTAATTTCAAAAGAGTAGTCATTTAGTATTTTCAAGAGCGAGGCTTTCCCTCCACAAATAGGTACCTTCTATTACATTCTGGCAAGCCCATTTTATTGTAAATGATTTACAGAAATGAAATACATTTTATTATATTTATTTATTAGCTAGCTTGTATTTGGTCGTATCAGTATTCAAATCATTTGTTAATTTAAGGTCCTAGTTCAAGTATCAATCCGTTGTAGTGTGCGCTTAGTCTTACGTCTGGTAACACTTACGCGGCGTTTGCAAGCACATCTCGCTATCTACGACACTGATTGCCATCTACCCCACTTCTGTGCACTTGAGAATGCAAATGGCAACCGTGAACCGTCCAATTGCGGTTTTTGCCACTTTAAAAAGCCGTTAGTGGCGTATTAAGAGGGTATCCAGAAGTCGGCTCCTTGGCAATTTAGATAGTGACGCAAAAGTGCAGCAAAGTGCATACGTGGATATCACTCGATTTGTCTTCTTTTAAATTACTGCTTAATCGAAATGACCACGCATACTTGTGTATTCTGAGTTAATTTTGCTTTTATTTTTGAATTTAAATTAAATTATCAACTTTTTAAACCACAAAAGTTTTAATTTTCCATAGTTTAATGACATTTTCAGACAGATAGAAAGTTGTAGTAATTATGAAAAGCCCACGATCTCATTAGTGGGACTAGCTGGCATTGCGGTCTAGATAAGCCGGCACTTATATAGCATTTTTAATTTTAATTTAGAGATGGAAACTGCTTTCAGTACTCATGTAGATTTACTTATATAAATTATAGGCTTCTACTAATTAAAAATTTACCATTTATGATAACTATGCATAAATATCGTTTATGTTTCTTACATAAGAGTTTGTGTAACTCTAACTAGTCTATTAATTTTATTACCCGACTACGGCAAAGCAAAAGGAGGGTTATGATTTTGACAGGCTATGTATGTATGTATGTATGTTTGTATGTATGTATGTATGTTCATCTGTTTCCACATAACTTCTAAATTGCTTGTCAGAATTCGACAAATGACATATCATTAGAAGCGTCTTAATTGTCCGCTGGTTATAGGCTATATAGGGTTTCACAAAATCTAATGTGGCGCCCACTAGCGGACAAAACATACAGAGTAAAAAAATAAAGTTAAGATAAATACGCCGTGTTTGGTATCATTGGAAAGCGCTTTACTTGTACATTTTAAATATATATATATTACTAGCATTTGCATGTGACTTTACGTATATTCATGGACTGATTGCATATAGTTCACATCTTTTCGTTCATAGCTTCTTTACTACTTAACAGAATAAGACCACTGCAGTACCATTAGAAGGGCCTTGATATTCTGTTAGTTATGAGCTTTATAGCTTGTCACCAAATTTAGTATTGCGCCCTCTAGCGGACAAAATTAAAATAAATATACCGTGTATATGCTATATGCAACGTAGACAAATACACTTTAACACCAAAATAGTACAAATAATAAAAAGTTAAAAACTAAAACCCAACTACGACAAAAAACGACGCTGAAAAAGTATAAAACAAGACTTTTAGAACACTGAACTGAACAAAGTTGCTTATGTAGTTCCAAGTAAATGGACACAGTAGACTCTACCAAAATGCTTATGTTGAAAATTGACAATAATGTCATACAATACTATTTTGAAGTATGCAATATTTACTATGTAGAGATAAGTTTTCATGTTTGGAAAGGCGTAGTCACACGTTCCATACACAAGTACCTACCTACCGTAGCACTTTGACAACGTGTGACTGCGGTTTTCCAAACATGAAAACCTATCTCTACATAGTAAATATTGCATACTTCAAAATAGTATTGTATGACATTATTGTCAATTTTCAACATAAGCATTTTGGTAGAGTCTACTGTGTCCATTTACTTGGAACTACATAAGCAACTTTGTTCAGTTCAGTGTTCTAAAAGTCTTGTTTTATACTTTTTCAGCGTCGTTTTTTGTCGTAGTTGGGTTTTAGTTTTTAACTTTTTATTATTGACTAAGAGGTAGGTAAAGTCTTAGATATAAAGTGTATGACACTTACCGTCAATACCGATAAGGCAAGTTAAGGTGCAAGGAAAAACCGCGCGAAAGAGTTTTTACATCTTGTACCCTTTAATTGGACTGGCCATTAAATCATGATCGATGGAACCGTTTAATTATAAAAAAGAAAAACGGCGCAGACTAGACGCGTGGCGCCAGGCGACATCTGAATGTAGGGCTGTCGGGCGCGGGTTCAGTCGAAAGGTCAGCGAGCGGAAATGCTTAAAGCTCTATTCATCTATCGTGTGTTCTAACACTGTTCATTGATTCATGCTTTACTGAACTGGAATGTAAATGTTGATCTGTTAATTTTCATTTATAAATCAGACTAAGATAATCAACATGGAAATAACTATCTATCTCCAAACAGACCGAAACGGTTGCTGGCGTGATCTCGACTTTTATGGTTTTAATTTTTTTTTGTAGATGTCTAAAATACGTTTTTGTTGACCATACATCATAACCGCCACGGGCGGGCCAAAACACACACAATAATATCCTGATAGTTTATTGAATTGGATCACAGGCTCTTTACGGGCTCTTTGTACATAAATGTCACAGTTATCCTGTGACTACATTAAATGGCAACCCTACGTTAATGCCTCTTTATTAAAACTGCATCGCTGCGCTTACGACTATTTTAAGTGGCCGACTCGTTTCCTGGTCCATTCATCTGTTGTTGTGAGACGCTCAGATTGCCGGTACCACAACCTATTTAAGCAAAAATAAAAGGTGACCGCATCCGTGTATGAATAAACAAAAAAATAAATTTAAAATTTGCATTTTAGTGATGCAGAAAACAAAAGAATATATGCATCGAATTGCCATATTAATGCTTTTTAAGCTCTTTCATTTTAACTCGGTATTTTAAAAGGTTTTTATTGTATTCTCTTGATTTAAATATAGCACCTAACTAAGTGCTTATGTAGCCAAAGTAAAAACACAATAACAGAGAGAAAATAATAAAAAGCAACGAAGACTAACATAAAGCGCGTTTTCACGTCGTTTAATGGATATTGACAAGGATAATTGATGTTCGGTAGCACCGGTCATTAAATCGACAATTCAAACCGGTCACGCTTTAACCCTTCAGCGTAACCGTATCCACACAATCGGATAAACTAATGGGCGTGGAATTCAGTTTTATCGTAACAGGCTTCCAGGGCCGGGCTGCGCATGCCCGCTCACCCTCGCGTACTACGCGAGTGAACGCCGACCTTCCGAGGTCGTCCCGCCATTCACTCCCCTAGCTCTCATTGATTTTCAACCACTACCATATGGTGGCCAAATCGGGCGAAAAAGCCGGCCACGGATGACTGATGCACGTGGCCAGTGCATACCGGAGTATTAGCTAGGACTGGCTGTAATGATGTGGTCGGAAGCCAGGTTATACGGCCGCGGAGCTTATTTGCATTCGGCACCGGAATCGATTTTGCCGAGGTATCGGCCTTTCGGAAGTGTATTTTAGGAGTGATAGCAAATTGTATGTGAATAGAAATTTGTTGGTACGTTTTTATATTTGAAGTGATGAGTTTTGAATAAATGTGAGTGAAGTTTCTATTGGTGCCAATATGTGCTGTATTTTCGGCCTTACTAAACAAACAAACACAAAAGAACAGGTAAGGATATACCTAGAATTATGATTAATTAGGTATCCGAAAAGGAAGTAGGTTAAAATAATCCCTGACTCAATATTTCGGCAAAGTTTACTTTGCTTTACTTATTACGGTCAGTGCAATCACAGAAATGGGATTCATATATTTTACTTCAAAAATACATTTACACACTTACCTATGAATGTCTGTCTTGTGGTTAATTAATGGCGCCATTGAGTTTCCATGAATTGTATGCACATAATTAAGTTCTTAAACATTTACAAAGATAGTCAATATTGCTAGTGTTATTTACAGTTTACTGTGGCTCCGGCTTATGAATGACAATCCGAAACCGCAGACGTAAGACAAAGAGCAATAACTTATTTAAGTCCATTACTTGAACAACACTTTGCGGTTTGTTCAGTAAGCTTGTGCTTACATCGTTATTTCGAACTTGTGATCACAGTAGGAAAATAAACATGGTGTTGTTCTCAAAAACATTTTATTTTTACAACTGTTGTAGTAGGTTTGTATTACCTACGTAGAAAATAGATAGTTAAGTCAAGTCATTTGTGTTAGAATTCCGTAGAAATACAAGCTTTGTTGTACTAAAATAACTTGATATTACGAGTAGAAGTAAGCTGAACACAATGAGGATACTACTGTCTATGCTACAGTGAAGAGGAAATCACAGCTGTGATATTCATCGCTTAACTTCAGCAGCTAAACGTAACGTATTATATTAACTGAAATGATTAAATAAATAAATTTGTCATTGTTCGAATTGCATTACTACATTTTTGTATATTGAATTTGTCAAATACTATTCATTTCTAGGTACTGCTATCTCATTTGAGAAATTGCTTTCGAATACACAGTTCGATAAGCTCACTGCTGCTCGAAAATTTTCAAAATAGCTCAGGGATGAAGCGAACTGTGGTTTTATTCATGAGCTCGTTCACTGGACCAAATGCAGATGAGTGATTTGAATGCGAGTGCCGTGAAATATTTGAATTACAGATTTTTTATTTCATTTTTTAACACTCAACGGTGTTTTCCTTAACATGTTATTGTTAAGACTGTAGATCTGATCCGAACAAGTACATTAGGTACTTTGTTTTTGAGCTTGTTTTCACACTAATAGATGGGTAAATAAATAATGTCCTTGCATAAAGGATTAACCTTGTTACGTTTTCCTTTATTTTAGGGTTCAATGAGTTCATAGGGAAAACGTACGGCTTGATCGGTGAATATATCGACTAATTGGTAAGGTCAGGCAATGACCTCACTGTCTAGGTTACGTGCTGCGCGGGCGCAGGCTGCGGTTCCGCGAATGTGGCGCCGTGAGTCACATCCGGTCGCGTCTTCGTCATCTCACGGATCACTCAAACACCATGGGTGTGAAAGTGGTCCAAGATCACCGGTGATACACAAGATCAGGTGATACATTGTTTGGGAAATACGTTACCAACATTGTATGGTTTATGACGAAATGAGATACATTTTTGAGGAACTGATTGGGTATATATGCTTAAGATGTATAGAGGTTTTGATAGTATGTACCGGATCCCGAGTTACTAGCTATTTTAAGGGTATGATTTTTCGTTATTATGACAACTTACTTTCAGAAGTAATATGTCTGATCCAATATTCATTAATATTATTAACTCCGGAACTTCATAACACCATAATATCATAATTCGACTTCAGTGTAATTACGTTCAGATAGACCGTAACTACACTACTATTGTAACCCTTTCAATCAATATTAGACGTGACAAATCTTCAATTAAATTAGGTGATGATGACTGTTTTTGTTTATAAATAGGCAACGCCTTCAAAAACAAGCTTTAGCTTTCAAGTTGAATCGCAAACATTCATAGCTTCGACTCTTGCAGTGACGTCACTTAAGTTACGATGATTCACGGACAGTAAGTTCTAATAGAATTATTATTGTGCGTACTTTATTGTTGTTATTCAATATTGAAGCTGTAAGTTTAGTTATATCGTTGCCTTTGCGGTGTACATACGTGTATAAAATAAGAAATTAAATTTTGTACAATTATTTATGTTAATTTATTCTTGTTAAAACTTGAAAGAAGCCGAGTGTACAATTGAAATCAAAATATTTTCAAGAGTGCTATAGATTTATAGTAAACGTACTTTTTACTTGTGTGAAAAAGCCTAGTGAGTGGAAATTATGAAAGTGTTAGTGTTACAGACGACTACGGTGGTCAGCATGTGCAACTGCAAAGCTCCTCATAGGAGCAGCGTCAAAAGAGCTTTGGAGAAAATAGTCAGTACTTATACTTAAAATAATACGAACTCAAACACACTTTTTCGAATTTAATTATTTTACATATAACCCATAGTCATGATATTTTTTTAAAGTGCGTAATAAGAGGCTACATTTATCGTATCAATAATGCAGAATATTTAGATTTACACGATTACCTATTTTAGTATAAAATCTTTGCAACACAACAAAGCTTTTAAACTAATTATTAATTTGACGGCATACCGTTTTATCAAATCTTATTTAGGTATGATTATCTTATTCGATGCTGAAACCTTCGTATAGAGTATAATATTCACTCAACTGAGGGACTTTTGAAAAATATAAATCTTTTAATATCTGCAATCTGAAGCTTAACCAACTCTATTATCAGTGTCTGGTTGCATATAAATCAGCGCATCGGAAGCGGACATGGCCTGCCCCAACTCGGTTCAGTTGCACACAATGCAATCTGCCATTATCGGGTGTTTCGGTGCAGCTGTGCCGCGAATGCACCGCAGAGTAGCAGAGAGGCTACACCTTTTACTACATTGTTATGTTTAATTACACTGCAATAGGAAACGTGTGGGTGGTTTGTTTGATCTCAGCATTTCTAATCGATCACGTCTATTTTGTTTTTGTCAAAGCAGAAGTTGTATCACTCAGTGATAACAAAATAAATTCGCAGCGCAAGGCTGCGCAATTATGGGGTACTAGGTCGGAGAACCTCCCCGCGGTGTACCCTGGGCAACGTGGCCGACTAATGGCCACGGCTGAAACTCCGGCACCCGCGCGGCGGGTCCTCTGTGTCGCGGTGTCGCGCACAGAGGATGGGCTTCGGCCACCGTCGGGCAACCTGTTCCTCCGTCACTGAGACGGAGGGGTGGGGGGGCTTGCCTTCATTGGCCGGCCCCGCGAGCAGCTCCGCTCTATAAAAAACCCCAAGGACCGGTGTTGTGGGTGCTCGTGATACCGGTCGCCCCCGAAAGGGGGACGTCGGCAGGGTTTGTCGGCGGCGCACGGCCCGCCCCGCGGGATTTCCCGTCCCCGTGCGGTTTGTAGGGTTACCCGGGTAAGGCGCCTCTGCTCGGGTGGACTTTTATTTGCGACCCCACTCGTGGGAACTTTATGGATATTGTTACTGAATTCTCCCAAAAAACCCGATCTGATTTATCTAACGACCAAGGCGCATCTTTAAGGACAACCGATTTAGCTCGCGTACGTGAGCAGGATTCTGATTCGGAATTATATGAAGAGAGTGGCTCGAGGAAGAAGACAGGGAAACGTCCTCGCCAAAGCACAGAGGAGAGCGGGGGCTCGGATAAGCCCCCAGCCAAGCGGACAATACAACGAGTGTCCAGCTCCAGATTGGTGGCGCTCCAAAAGGAAGCCAAGAAGACTGCAAAGAGGGTTAATGACGCCCCCGCCGAATTACCTGGGGAGGAGGAGTATATTGACTCCATCACATACCAAGAGTTCAATGCCCTCCCAGAATACGTCCCCCACGAACTCACGGACATGTCCGTGGAGGACATGCCGTTGTGCCTGTTGACCCAGCGCATACAAGTTCACGCAGAGAGGCTGTTTACCAGACTGGACAAACCCAGAACGGCGGTCAATATCCTGGAGAATCGGATGGCCATCCGTGACATATGGTTTTGCGTCCGGCAGATGGCCATGGATGCAAGTGAGGAGAAATTGAAACGGTTTAGGACCAAGGAGGACGTGCTTTTCCTTCAGAGAGAAGTGGAGAAACTCCGTCCAGTGACCGTCCCCCGACGGAATGTGGCCACTTCTCCGGTGCGTCCCCACTATAAGTCATCTGAGACCTCCCCAGCCACCAGTGTGGCTCCCCCGCAAGGGGTCGATGCCCTGGCGGGTCTTAAGGACATGTTAGAGGAACATCAGCGTTCCACTGCCATAATGGTGGGGAATATCCTGGATGCCCGTCTGAGCGGCTTGGAGAGCCGCCTTCCCCCTGCCTTAAAACTCCGTCCTCCGTTAGCGGCAGACAGAGCCCACGGCGATGTGGCCTCTCAGTTACAGCCGTCACCTGCGCAGCCTTCACCGCAGCGAAAATCCCCGAAGGCCGTCCCCCAGACTCACGTCCCGGCTCCTACTGAGGGTAGCTGGTCTATAGTGACAAGGCGAAAACGAAAGGTCAACTCTAGGCCCTCTGCCTCTTCCCCCGTCTCTGGCGCTGGGCCCTCTTTCCCTCCTACTGCCCCTGACCTTACTGCCGAGCAAACTGTTCCCCCCAAAACCGCCTCCGCTACGAAAGCGTCGAGGCGGCGTAAGCGGGGGAAGAAGAAAAAACATCAGAATGTCCTCCAGTCGGAGGCCGTGGTGGTCACTCTGACACCGGAAGGGGTGGAGAATGGCTGCACATATGCCGAAGTCCTCTCCCACGTCCGGAAGAAACTTAATCTTGCGGACCTCGGGATCGAGGACATAAAGATGAGGAGATCGGCGACCGGCGCTCGGTTATTTGAGCTATCGGGGGCGGATAATGCCCAAAAAGCCGAGAAACTAGCCAAGGGGATTGAGGCTGCTCTCCCCACTGGCTCAGCCAGAGTAGTACGCCCGGTGATGCGGGCGCAACTCCGAATAAACGGGCTGGATGAGTCAGTCACCGCCCAAGACGTCACCAAAGTCCTGGCTGAGAAGGCCAATTGCCCACCTGACGAAGTGAGGGTTGGGAGAATTCGACCCAGCCCTGGTGGTGGTAGCTCTGCTATCGTGAGTTGCCCCGCGAGGGTGGCCAAAGTTATGGCCCAGGGGCGCACCCTGATAGGATGGAGCTCTGCCGAGCTTAAAGTCCTGGACCGGAAACCCCTGCGCTGTTACAGGTGCATGAGGACCGGCCACACGGCCCCGACGTGCACGTCCGTTGAAGACCGCCGCGGACTCTGTTTCCGCTGTGGCAGCCGTGAACACCTGGCTGCCCAGTGCACTGCGGAGCCCAGCTGCGTTGTTTGCGCAGCGGCGGGCTTACCCGCAGGACACAGTATGGGGGGACGGGCATGTCGTCCCCCACCAGCTAGAGGGAGAAGGGGACTTGATCCCCCGCCTGAAAAGAGCCGCGCGGGTGACCGTCGCGGCGAAGAGTCTTCCACTCCAATGGAGGCCTAAGGAGAGGAACCCTTGGCGGCCGGGGTGAGAATACGGCCGTCGCGTTGCTAGCCGGGTCCGTGCATACCTCGACCATTATAGAGGGAGCAAGAAATCTGGCTTAAGTCTGTCCAGCGGAGGCCGGCGGGTGGGGGCGTGGGGACGTCCCCGCTCGCATTGTACTCGGTCTCTGCATGAAGGGTGGGAACTACTGGTGCAGAGTGTTCCTGCCACCCCCCACCCCATGCGGCGGGGGGCTTAGGAGGGCCCGAAAGGGCATGCCGGTGGTGTAGCGGAAGGAAGGCTACGCTATGTCCCGTCGCACCGCCATAGGGCATTGTAGTTGCACCGCGGAGTTTTAGTGGGTATACCCCTGGGTCACCTTCCCAGGAGCAGCCGCCGGAAGTCCCAGTCTCCGTCGGCCGGGAGTCCCACACACCACTCCGGGAAATCCCCTGCCCGGAGTGACGGTGCGTCACGCATTTCTCCGCGTCAAAAAAAAAAAAAAAAAAAAAAAGGCTGCGCAATTATTTAACGGTTTTATCAAAATCCGAATAATTTACGTTTAGGTCAAATCATAAATATTGGGACCTAGCATTATGATATGCATCAATCATTTGGTCCTATCGTATAGCATTGGCATAGGTTTATTCATACACCGTGAAATTTTAGTGGTTGTTTTCCCGCAGTAAAATGATTCTATCTTAGTAGTACAAAAGATGTGTGAAGTTCTTTTTTGGTGAAATCAATAAATGCCGGTTTTACGAAAGGTTTAACCGTAACTCGAAAACACGTTCGAACCGCTTTATGACTTAGGGTGTAGAGCTTCTTTAGCTTTGAGCATCGATTTCATGCGGCAAGCAGTACCTGAATACGTCACATCTTCAAAAACAACGATAGCTTCTCTCGTTTTCGAGTTGGAAAATTATTATTCTGAAAAATCGAAAAAAAAAAATTTTTTTTTCGAGGAATAATTTGCATGATTCGATAGTATTACTAAAGGCAAGTCGTTCTGCCACGGGAAAACAACCACTAAAATTTCACAGTGTATATCTTGTTGTATTGCAAATCATTCGCGAATAAAGATACCTCAAACGTACCTTACCTAAAAAAATACTGTGATCTCAATATTATTTCGATCAGTACAAAGAAATAGCAGTGTTTTTTTTTAAATTTAATACATAACTTCTTTTTGACATCGTCGTAATCGGTTAATCAAGTAACGCACCCTCTGTACGCTGCATGATTATAGCACATGCATTGCCGAATGTGGGCGAGACGGTGTCGAATACTAATAGGCGCGTATAATGAGACCGGCACGCGTTTGCCCGCGACTCAAAACATTCGCCTCTGATCATCCGGTCTATTCACGACGCGAAATAATGACGTGCAACGGTATTGAGAACAGAAAGAGATGCGATTTCAACCTTTGTTGGGCTGTACAATACTTAGGTACTTAATAATAGAGTAGTTATTTTCAAGAGCAAGTAACGTAAGCGAGTGACGATTGGATTATGTCCTTACGTTTAAATGCTTACCGCCGGATATTCGAATGATGATTACTTATTTGAGCGTTAATCAGCCACTAAGGTTGCAAGTTCAAAACTCCCTTACATTTCATACATCCTATAATACAACAAGTGTGCTTAAATAATATTAACTTCAAAGTAAACTTTCAACCCATGAAATAGTCATATTTATCATTTCTGTTAACGATGGAAAGCCGCGCTTTCAGCGCTTAGATAAGAGCTTTGAAATGAAAACTTCGATGATTAATGAACCTCTTGACAGACTAGACAACATTCACTTTGATTTGAATGGACAGAAAGTTGTATTGCAAGAAAGGGTTTTATGAAGCTTTCCACAGCTTCATAAAAACCTTTCTTGCAAGATGATAGATGCTTGGCTGCACAAGGTCAAAATGCAAATTATATAAAATTATTGAACCTCGTTTAGTCAGTCAACTATTTAAAGCATCTTAGCAGTAATTTCTCCAACACTGAACTTTACTGCTGGTTTTCAAACGCATTAAACTTGCAGCCAATGTGTTAAAAGCCATTGCCAGTAGGTAATACGAGAAAGCACGCATTATTTGACTGTTGCCAGTTTAATGTTCTCGCCCATTAGTGCGGGTGCCGCACACCTGGCAGATTGCCTGCCATTACGCCACCGATTGCTCCATACACTTCACTTACCCTCTGGGAATTTCAGGCATATGTAAATCTGTATTAACACATTGAAACTGGGTCACAGTCCAATATGTAGAGACTATAAAAATTCAATTGTCTCAGACTATATTGTGACTTTAACTGCCTCGGTTGGTCTTTTGGGGGCATGTACCGCGGGTCCAAGGTTCGAGACTTTTCTTTTCTATTCTGTTCAGAAATACTTCGCCCGGAGCGTGAAAGATGGCGAATGCAGATTAAACCGGTGGTCCTTAGCTTGATCGGTCATGTCGAACTTGTCTTGTTTCAGCGATATATTAGAGTGAGGGTACAGGGAGTGCACTTGTGTTTGCGCGTACAATTGTGTACTATAAACGTCGCGTAGTTAGTTGGCTGATCTCCATTCATATATGCCGCCTTCCTTAGCTGAACTCAATGGCACACTCAATTTTGCTAATAAAAGTATACATTGTTGCAGTGCATGGCGCGAGCCCTATACGACAACATCGCGGAGTCGCCGGACGAGCTGGCGTTCCGCCGCGGCGACCTGCTCACGGTGCTGGAGCAGAACACCGGCGGCAGCGAGGGCTGGTGGCTGTGCTCCTTAAGGGGACGACAGGTATGCATCACAAAACATACGGGTCGAATTGAGAACCTCCTTTTTTTTTTTTTTTTTTTTTTTTATATTGAGGCTAACAAGATGACCTCACTCCACCTGATGGTAAGCGGTAGTGAGATCCAAATATGAGGTCGACAGGCACAATAGACCATATTGAGCCTGTCGCACTCACCCTGAAAGCCGTGAAAAAGGAGACCACTGCTGCGGCAACAACGAGACAAGGCGTGGAGTCTCGCATTGGTATTGAGCTGTGCGGGTCGGAGTTGGCCAGTCCGCCGGACGGAAGGGCCCCCGTTTCTAAGGGTCTCCCTGGCCGGCGGGCTGACCCGCTCCGCCCGCACAATACCGCCGCTAAGACTCCACTGGTCCGGCGCTTGCCGCAACAATGGTCCCCCCTGGCTCCGGATCGTACAGTGCTGATCCCGGAACGCGACCTGACCAAGAGAGGTCAGAGTCACTTGGCGGGTTTTACACAACTGTATGGTGGTAACAGCAACCGGTCGACAAAATGTCTCCCACCTGTCTTCCTCCTTTTTTTGAAGTCGGTTGAAAATTGATATGTATCGTGAGGCAACCGTAAGGCCGTAACGCGCGCCGGAGGTACGCGGTAGCGCGGTACTGCAGGCTGCACGACACGGTAGAGTTCGTATGAGCCGCCCGCACCGCAGTCGCCAGGGGGCGTATTACGACCTCTTATTTCCAGGCAGTTTAAGAATGGGCATCGAATAACTTAGTGTTTCTGGTACTCTTAGTTGTGTGCGCTATGGTTGTGAATTACAAGTAAAAATCGCAAACGAGTGAAGGTAACATTGAATTTAAAGAGCTTCTACTACAGGTGCCGAGGATAACAATTGAAGGTAAGGATAGAAATTCTAAGTAGAAATACTTATTGTATTGTATACTACGTATTATAGGGAACGCAACGCTGCTTAGCACTTAAGCTTAGTTCCAGACGTAGGTATGCCAGCCGCGATAGCATTCCTCCGCGACTACTAAGTTTAAGCATCTGCTCCAACTAAGTCGTTAAGAACAAGATTAGGACCGCAAACGTAGAGTGACAGAATATAGGCAACAATACCGCGCAACCAAGTTAATGCAAACAATATAGGTTGGTACCTAGAGATACGAACACAGAATACTTAGTTGTGAAACCACAAATCCTTAATTTGTGGTTAGGAAACACAGTTTTAACAGTTATAAATGATTTTTGGTTCGGAAAGTACTCATCATTTCCAAGACCACGAAGATAACCATAATTATATTCTGAAACTTTTCGAGTAGATAGTCGGTCAGAATAGGTTAATCAGTTATGGGCAGAGCAGTTGTAGGTATGGTAAGGGATAACACAGGGCAAATCTCGTGACACACCCATGACGAAAACTATGGTGACGCAGCTCACGTATACACTTTAAGTAACTACTCGTCATTGCATAGATAACAGCTGTTTATTAGTGATGCATTCACTATAAAGTTAGTATGGATTTGATTTTGACCAATTAATCCGTACTTTGTTAAGCTCATACAAGTAAACCAATTAAGTTAGTAGCATTTGAGTGAACAGGATAAATAGACATAATATGCGTTACCTATACTCACCTACTACGATCCACGTTCATGTTTACTTTGGTGATTTCATTAATGGATCCAATATTTAACCTGTTCTGAAGTTCAAATCAAAGTTCTTCGTTATATCTTATATCCATAATGAGCAACCTCCGATTTAGGCCCTATGTTTACGAATGCGCCGCGCTTGCAGATATAACGGAAATCCCAACGTTTTTTACGCCTGTTTTGTTTTTGTTTTGACGTCATTATAACGTTATTTCCAGGGGATATGTCCCGGCAACCGGCTTCGGATAGTGGCGGGCGTGTTCGACGCGAGCGCGGGCTCGCAGCGGCGGCGCGCGCGCCCCGCGCCCGTGGCGCACCAGCCCATGCCCAAGCAACACTCGCCAGCCTTCACTAAGGTAAAGAACCTTACTAAGCTACATCAGTAGACCTTGGTAGGGAATGTTGATCTAAGTGGTCAGTCTATCACGGTTTCACAGATACGGCCAGTGTAACTGAGTATAGGGTAATAGTAATGTCAAAATGTTAAGAGTTTACAAATGTGGTTTTCTAAGAGCATAGATTTTTTACATACTTTAGTAGCAGATGTAATTCCGCTAAACAAATTAACTGAATCAAACACGTCACTCCTTTTATTTTCTTGAGAAATGAAAAAGTAAGATACATGGTAGCAACCAGCTACCACAGTTAAGATGAATGTATGTGGTGGTTTGGCTCACAGCACCAGGATACTGAAAAGAATGTAGGTATGTGGTGGTTTAGCTCAAAGCACTAACAGCTCCCATTCCGTTCCAGATCGAAGAATGCTCCCACTACGACGTGCCCCGCGCGCCGATGCCGGTCCAACGGCTGGGCACGTACGACTGCCCGCGCCCGCTGACCGACTGGTACGACGCGCCGCGCGCCCCGCGGCCCGCCAGCGCCGACTCGGCCTGCAGCGGCACCGGCAGTCTGACGTCGGCCACCTCCAGCGCCTCCGCCAACTCGGGCAGCTCGGTGAACTCGGGCGCTTCGTCCAGCACGTACGACGTGCCGCGGTCGCGCGCGCTGCCGCTGCCTTGTGACGCGGCGCTGGAAGCGCTTGAGAGATTGCAGGTGCGTGTTTGCCAAAAAGAAAAAAAAAGAATGTTATTTGTTGTTTTTAATGCTATTAAAGCTTATTGTAAATTTAAAATCTGAAAAACATTCATTGACCATAGACACGAAAAGTTACAATGATACATAAATACACAAGACACAAAAAGTCAATCCAAAAAAAAAACATAACACAAATAGACTCTATGAGCAAATAAAATAAAATGATATATGAGCAGTTTGTGAAGTTACTATCATTCAGCTGTTCTAATGGTACCTTCAGAACTCTTGGGTTCTTGATGGGAATTGATTAGTGGAACCATGTAACATACCATTCTATTAAACAATCTATTCTGCTCTCAATGGGCATTACCCCAACCACAGACTACTATCTATAGTACCTATAAAAGGCTATGATAAACTGAAACGAGTCGTGTACCTAATTAGTTGCATCATTCAAACACATTGGCCAATTCTACTATTACATCATATTGAACTATGACATCATATCAACCATGCAGTACCTGACCACATTGTTTTTTTAATACTTATATAGTCGGTAATAATAACATGTAAAATCGTTTTAAAAATACATGTACGTATAATGCAGATATGATCTGTTTTGCTAAGCTTGTTCCTAATAAAACTGAGACATAGACACAGCAACATCTTCCTTCATTACCATCAGGTGGAGTGAGGTCGAACAAGTCGACCTCTATTAAAAAATTTAAAAAAAAAGAAAGCAGCTTACCCTGATTATTACTTCTAAAATGACTGAACTAACATTACCATCCGCAATGCTGCTACCCTGATTCTTTCGCTAAAATATGTGAACTAACAAATCTCCCCTTCCAGGAGGAAGCGTCAGCAGCGGTCTCCCGGCTCCTGTCGTACGTGACGCCGGGCTGGCGGCGGCGCGGGGCGCTGCGCGCGCGCGTGCTGGACGTGCGCGTGGCGGGCGCGCGCCTCCGCGCCGCGCTCCACGACCTCGCCGTGTTCGCCGACGCGACGCTGGCTAACGCGCACGATGCGCAAGACAAAGGTAGCGTATAATAACATTCGGTTTTAGGGCGGGAACTATCCGCTTCTTCGTAAATGCGGTGATGATGACAAGGCTAATTTAAGCCATTATCTTAAGATTTTAGACTTTCGCATTCCACTAAGTAAGTATTAGTCTTTATGGGTCTACACGCGATATTAGTAGTAGCAAATACATACCTACTTACTGCCCGACGTTTCGACTGGTTATACCAATCATGGTCGCGAACATTATCTTAGACAGTTAGGAAAAAAATGTTACCTTAAATTTTTTTAACTACTTAGATACCTACTAACAGTTAAAGAAGTAGGAAGAGTTTCCGCTCAGTGGGGCTACCATGAGTTTAAAACTTACGCGCTCGATATCGACTACGTAAATATGTCTATGAAAAACATGTACAGCGCCGGCTGGTGGTAACGCGAAGAACTACAATCGGCCATATGAAAAAAACAACTCGATAGGTTTTTAACGTACGTAAGTTTACGATAGCCAACTCATGGTAGGCCCTCAGGTCTAACATTCGAATTGGAAACGTTGCACATTAAACAGTTCGGTATATGGTAGTTTCAAAATCCCAATAAACGATGAACGACTTCATTGTGTTACCTATACAAAACTTGTATGCTTCCAGCACCGTTACGAAATCTAAACTTCATGTTCTAAGCCTTAACCTACTTATGTTTCAGGTATCGCAGTAAAATTAAGACCATTAGTGAAAGCCCTGAAAGACGCGGAGCGGATAACACACGAAGCGACGAGTGCATTGGACGCGGGCGACTGGGCGCCGGAGCGCCTGGAGCGGGACCGGGAGCCCACGGACGGGACGCAGGACGCGCTCGACCAGCTCGTGGCGTGCGCGCGCTCGCTCACCGAGGACGTGCGCCGCGCGGCCTCCTTCATCAACGGCAACGCGTCGCTGCTGTTCAGGTGAGGCTACAGACACACGGACGGGACGCAGGACGCGCTCGACCAGCTCGTGGCGTGCGCGCGCTCGCTCACCGAGGACGTGCGCCGCGCGGCCTCCTTCATCAACGGCAACGCGTCGCTGCTGTTCAGGTGAGGCTACAGACACACGGACGGGACGCAGGACGCGCTCGACCAGCTCGTGGCGTGCGCGCGCTCGCTCACCGAGGACGTGCGCCGCGCGGCCTCCTTCATCAACGGCAACGCGTCGCCTGCTGTTCAGGTGAGGCTACAGACACACGGACGGGACGCAGGACGCGCTCGACCAGCTCGTGGCGTGCGCGCGCTCGCTCACCGAGGACGTGCGCCGCGCGGCCTCCTTCATCAACGGCAACGCGTCGCTGCTGTTCAGGTGAGGCTACAGACACACGGACGGGACGCAGGACGCGCTCGACCAGCTCGTGGCGTGCGCGCGCTCGCTCACCGAGGACGTGCGCCGCGCGGCCTCCTTCATCAACGGCAACGCGTCGCTGCTGTTCAGGTGAGGCTACAGACACACGGACGGGACGCAGGACGCGCTGACCAGCTCGTGGCGTGCGCGCGCTCGCTCACCGAGGACGTGCGCCGCGCGGCCTCCTTCATCAACGGCAACGCGTCGCTGCTGTTCAGGTGAGGCTACAGACACACGGACGGGACGCAGGACGCGCTCGACCAGCTCGTGGCGTGCGCGCGCTCGCTCACCGAGGACGTGCGCCGCGCGGCCTCCTTCATCAACGGCAACGCGTCGCTGCTGTTCAGGTGAGGCTACAGACACACGGACGGGACGCAGGACGCGCTCGACCAGCTCGTGGCGTGCGCGCGCTCGCTCACCGAGGACGTGCGCCGCGCGGCCTCCTTCATCAACGGCAACGCGTCGCTGCTGTTCAGGTGAGGCTACAGACACACGGACGGGACGCAGGACGCGCTCGACCAGCTCGTGGCGTGCGCGCGCTCGCTCACCGAGGACGTGCGCCGCGCGGCCTCCTTCATCAACGGCAACGCGTCGCTGCTGTTCAGGTGAGGCTACAGACACACGGACGGGACGCAGGACGCGCTCGACCAGCTCGTGGCGTGCGCGCGCTCGCTCACCGAGGACGTGCGCCGCGCGGCCTCCTTCATCAACGGCAACGCGTCGCTGCTGTTCAGGTGAGGCTACAGACACACGGACGGGACGCAGGACGCGCTCGACCAGCTCGTGGCGTGCGCGCGCTCGCTCACCGAGGACGTGCGCCGCGCGGCCTCCTTCATCAACGGCAACGCGTCGCTGCTGTTCAGGTGAGGCTACAGACACACGGACGGGACGCAGGACGCGCTCGACCAGCTCGTGGCGTGCGCGCGCTCGCTCACCGAGGACGTGCGCCGCGCGGCCTCCTTCATCAACGGCAACGCGTCGCTGCTGTTCAGGTGAGGCTACAGACACACGGACGGGACGCAGGACGCGCTCGACCAGCTCGTGGCGTGCGCGCGCTCGCTCACCGAGGACGTGCGCCGCGCGGCCTCCTTCATCAACGGCAACGCGTCGCTGCTGTTCAGGTGAGGCTACAGACACACGGACGGGACGCAGGACGCGCTCGACCAGCTCGTGGCGTGCGCGCGCTCGCTCACCGAGGACGTGCGCCGCGCGGCCTCCTTCATCAACGGCAACGCGTCGCTGCTGTTCAGGTGAGGCTACAGACACACGGACGGGACGCAGGACGCGCTCGACCAGCTCGTGGCGTGCGCGCGCTCGCTCACCGAGGACGTGCGCCGCGCGGCCTCCTTCATCAACGGCAACGCGTCGCTGCTGTTCAGGTGAGGCTACAGACACACGGACGGGACGCAGGACGCGCTCGACCAGCTCGTGGCGTGCGCGCGCTCGCTCACCGAGGACGTGCGCCGCGCGGCCTCCTTCATCAACGGCAACGCGTCGCTGCTGTTCAGGTGAGGCTACAGACACACGGACGGGACGCAGGACGCGCTCGACCAGCTCGTGGCGTGCGCGCGCTCGCTCACCGAGGACGTGCGCCGCGCGGCCTCCTTCATCAACGGCAACGCGTCGCTGCTGTTCAGGTGAGGCTACAGACACAACAGACGGGACGCAGGACGCGCTCGACCAGCTCGTGGCGTGCGCGCGCTCGCTCACCGAGGACGTGCGCCGCGCGGCCTCCTTCATCAACGGCAACGCGTCGCTGCTGTTCAGGTGAGGCTACAGACACACGGACGGGACGCAGGACGCGCTCGACCAGCTCGTGGCGTGCGCGCGCTCGCTCACCGAGGACGTGCGCCGCGCGGCCTCCTTCATCAACGGCAACGCGTCGCTGCTGTTCAGGTGAGGCTACAGACACACGGACGGGACGCAGGACGCGCTCGACCAGCTCGTGGCGTGCGCGCGCTCGCTCACCGAGGACGTGCGCCGCGCGGCCTCCTTCATCAACGGCAACGCGTCGCTGCTGTTCAGGTGAGGCTACAGACACACGGACGGGACGCAGGACGCGCTCGACCAGCTCGTGGCGTGCGCGCGCTCGCTCACCGAGGACGTGCGCCGCGCGGCCTCCTTCATCAACGGCAACGCGTCGCTGCTGTTCAGGTGAGGCTACAGACACAACAGACGGGACGCAGGACGCGCTCGACCAGCTCGTGGCGTGCGCGCGCTCGCTCACCGAGGACGTGCGCCGCGCGGCCTCCTTCATCAACGGCAACGCGTCGCTGCTGTTCAGGTGAGGCTACAGACACACAGACGGGACGCAGAACGCGCTCAACCAGCTGGTGGTTTTTGCGCGCTCCCTGAACAATCGAAACAAAAAATAGCGGATATCCCAATTGAACGTACCTACCTCGCGCATAGATTCGTAGGACTCCCGAGCTCATATGAAACATTGTCACCAGCTAACACTGTAATATACACCGTGAAATTTCACGGTGTACAGACATAATGTCATACTTACTACATTTATTTATTAACTTACTGCGACAGTAGAATTTGCCACTCTGATCGTTTCTTAAGCGCTAGCCGGCCGTTAAAATTAGGGTCCAACGGTCTTTATAATACTTATAGGTATGTACTATACATACTCACTTTTTAATGTATAATATACTTATTACAGACGGACAGCAACAGTATCTGTGCCGGAGCACGAGTGGACCGAGGAGTACGACTACGTGCGGCTGGAGTCGCGCGCGGCGGTGGGCCGGCGGAACGCCGAGATCCGCGCCGCGCTGCCCGACAAGCTGCGGGCGTCGTTCGACGCGCTGGTCAGAGACGCTGACCATGCAGGAGAGGTGAGAAGGCGCAGTATATTTGTTATAGTTTTTTTTTAAGAAAGTAAATGGCGTTAAATAATTCTCTAGACTGCCATGACATCTGTGAGAGAACCACTTCACTTTCTTCGTCCAAAAACAAGACTCGTTGTCGCTTGACACAGTATACCAAGTTTTGGGGTGAGAGCCATCCGCTCCTTCACAAGTCCAGTGATGATGACGATACTACTCCAAGCCATTTTATCAATTAAGAAAAAAATAAAGTAGGTATGCCAACATTACACTACATAGTCTACATTATTTGTACCAAATAAACAATTATTCTATTCTACATAGTAGATATATCATGTAAAATAAATTTTTATGGTATAGCAGCGACATCGAAAATAGCAATTTAGGATCTATTGATCATGTAGGTATAAAGATACAAACTATGTAGTTATATTGTTCTACCAAGCTCATAAGTTGTCGCTCGTGATATAAGGGTTACCAGTCAGTCACTTCGTGAAGTGAAATTTGGGTGCTAAAAACTACTTTTATCTTCAGGTCAGCGCAGTAGCAGAAGCGACCCGACTGCCCCCCGACGACAGGCAACTGGCAGCGTTCTACGCGGCGCAGACCGCCACCTACGGCGCGCACCTCGCCACGGCAGTGGAAGCCTTCCTCCGCACCATCGACATGGGCCAGCCGCCGGACGTGTTCCTCGCGCACGGCAAGTTCGTCGTGCTCAGCGCGCATCGGATAGTGCACGTGGGCGACATGGTTCACAAGTGAGTTATTTATTGGATTACATTTTGAGGGAGAGCCAGCCGCTCCCTCGGACGTAGGTACGGTGTTGATAAGGCTTTACTCCAAGCCACCATCGTAATCAGCTAGGAAAAAAGAAAAAAAAATATTAATAGGAGTATTTTACTGCCCATTCTGCCCAACTACCATCCCGGTGGACGAAGTAGAGAAATGGGAATAAATTTACTGCCTGGGCAAACTACAATATCATCATGGTTATAAAGGAGTTTAAGGAGTTAGCTGCTCTTATGATAGCCAAAGGTGTGATTTTATGAGACGATTGGCAATTTTTTATAATCTGTATTATTAGTACAGGATCCGTGGAGTATTTTTTCACTTGATTACTATCAAGCTAACTTTCCGTGAGTAGCTTCATTTTGATAAGACGCCCAACAATTTCCTGTGCGAAAATTTTTGATTGTGGTAGCTAACAGAGGTAGCAATGATAAAATATGTCGATTTGATTATTCTTCAATATTTATTACTAACTGAATTCATCATCATCATCATCATCTTGGCGTTTTCCCGGTTGCATCCTTGTGGAGCCCGGGGTCCGCTTTCCTACTCCTAACTCTCCACTTCGCACGGTCTTCGGCATCCTTTACGGAGAGTTTGTTGGCACGCATGTCATCCACTACAACGTCAAGCCAGGCCTTCTTGGGCCTTCCCCTTCTGCCGGGACCCGGCGGTAGCGACATGGCTAGACACTTGTTCCCTACGTAGTTTGCCGGTTTCCGTAAAACATGACCGTACCAACGTAGGCGGCACTCTTGCAGTTTATCAGCGATGTCTCGGACATGAAGGCTGCCGCGAATTCAGGAGTTCTTTACGCGATCTGCTCGCGTAACTCCCGACATCCAGCGCAGCATCTTCATCTCCGTGACCCGCAGTTCCTGCTTGTGCCGCTCAAGTAATGGCCATGCTTCACTACCATATAAGAGGACAGGCCTAATGATGGATTTATAGACCTGTCCCTTCAGCTTAACCGGCATTTTAGGGTCGCAAGTGACGCCGCTCACCTCCCGCCATTTATCCCAAGCAGCAGCAATGCGTGCCTTGACGTCGGAGTCGATGTCGCCGTTCGCGTGGAGTACAGATCCCAGATACTTGAACCGGTCCGTGCGCTCGACCGTGTCTTCGCCTATGCGGACGGACATGGGATCTGTAGTGTTGCAGGCCAAGTACTCTGTCTTCGCCACGTTGAGTTTCAGACCCCCCGTTCTCAAGCTGATTCCTTCCATGTGTTAACACGTCTCACCAGCCGTCCCCTGTCCGAGTCCACCAGCGCGATATCATCAGCATACATAAGTAGCCATGGTGGCTGCTCATGGTGGTCTCTGATGCTGTCTGACAATACGTCTAATATCAGGCTGAAGAGAAACGGACTCAGGACGGAGCCTTGGTGTACTCCGACGGTTATACGAAAGGGCAAAGTGTCGCCAACAGCGGTCCTAACTACATAATCGGAATCACAGTACATGTCTCTAATGATATCAACATACGTTTCTGGCACTCCCTTGGACCTCAGGGCCCACCAAATCATCTCACGCGGAACACAGTCGAAGGCCTTCTCCATGTCCAGAAATAGGAAGTGGAGAGGCGTGTTCTTCGTCCTGTATTTCTCCATGATGATTCTTAGGGCAAAAACGGGGTCCATAGTCCCGTGACCGGGGCGGAAACCATATTGACATCCAGAGACAGTGCACTCCTGACGGATTCGAGAGTCTACTATCCGCTCGAATAGTTTCATGGTGTGGGACATGACCTTTATACCGTGATAACTACCGCACTCTTGCACTGATCCCTTGCCCTTGAAGACCGGGGTGATAACACTCAGTCTCCATTGGCGAGGAATCCCGCCGGTGCTGAGTATGCGGTTATAAAGGTTAGTAAGGATGCCCACACCACGACCACCCATTGCCTTCCAGGCTTCGTTGGGGACTCCATCGGCTCCGACAGCTTTCCGATTCTTCATGCGGCGAAGAGCATTCTCTACTTCTTCAGGCGTTACCGGTGGCACAAGTCCAAGATTTGGAGGGAGGTCCGGTTATTACTAACTAAATTGTTTTTATTATATCTTATGATAATTATCTAAATTATTTGAAAAAATATTTGTCCTACAAAATCTATGGTTTCATCAAAGAGTCCTCCCCCTCCAACATGTATTGATAACGAGATCACCAAAAATTATTACTAACCAGCTGATTTTTTTTTATTTATTTAGTTAATATTTATATAATGTAACGGCCAAATTGTCCTACAAATTCCGTGGTACGTTGTCCCGGTCCTACGGTCAAAAGTAGTAGTACAGATCCTTGATGTAAAAATAGCGTGGTACGCTGTTGCGGTGCACCACTTCAATATATATTAGAAAGTCATGAAATTAAAAATCAATTCATTTCTCAAGCGTGAGAAAAAAAATGTTGACTTTTTGGTAGATTTTGACCGTAGGACCGGGACAACGTACCACGGAATTTGTAGGACAATATGACCGTTACATTATATAAATATTAACTAAATAAATAAAAAGAAATCAGCTGGTTAGTAATAATTTTCGGTGATCTCGTTATCAATACATGTTGGAGGGGGTGGACTCTTTGATGAAACCATAGATTTTGTAGGACAAATATTTTTTCAAATAATTTAGATAATTATCATAAGATATAATAAAAACAATTCAGTTAGTAATAAATATTGAAGAATCATCAAATCGACATATTTTATCATTGCTACCTCTGTTAGCTACCACGATCAAAAATTTTCGCACAGGAAATTGTTGGGCGTCTTATCAAAATGAAGCTACTCACGGAAAGTTAGCTTGATAGTAATCAAGTTTTTTTTTTTTTTTTTTTTTTCCGTCTTTCTATCTGCCATCAGCCTCTCGTGGCTATAATCAGATGTGTTGGCAATAATTATGGGTAATGTGGGAATGCACATCCTTTGATGTGTCATTCCATAATTGTTCACTTCAATAGTGTTAGATGGAGGCTAGACGCATTCTTTTTAGTCTGAAGGTGGAATTAGTGGTGTTCATAAGTTCCGATGCCAGATTGTTCCTGTGTTGATTGAGTCTTTGCTTGTAGGTCACACACAACTTTTCTATTTCTTCCTTGACTGTCGGGAGTTCTAGGTATTCATGTACTTCCGTGTGTTTCGTGTGAACCAAGGCGCCTTGCATAGGGTCTTGGATATTTTATTTTGGAAACGCTGGAGGATTTCTATATTTGAATGACTCGCTGATCCCCAGAGTTGAATGCCATATGTCCAGATTGGTTTTAAGATGGTTTTGTAGATGAGAAGTTTATTTTCCAGACTTAGTGTTGATTGTCTCCCTAGTAGCCAATACATTTCTCCAAATTTCTTATTTGCCTGATCTCTTTTAGCCTTTATATGATCACGCCAGGTGAGTCGCCTGTCGAGATGCATACCCAGATACTTGACTGTGGAGTGATGTGGTAAAACAGTTCCATCGAGAGTAAGTGGCGAGCAGTCTCCTTTCTTTAGGGTAAAAGTTATATGGACCGATTTTGTGGGACTCGGGCGAATTCTCCACATTTTCAGCCATGAATCCAATTTGTCCAGACATTCTTGTACATTTATAGATGCTAAGTTTGGGTCTTTATTACAGGAGAGGACTGCAGTGTCATCTGCGTAGGTTGCAGTTACCACTTTATCGGAGGTGGGGAGGTCGGAGGTATAAACTGTGTAAAGAACAGGTCCCAGTACCGAACCTTGAGGTACTCCTGCTTTTATTGGGTAGATACTTGACCGACAGTCCTCGTATTTGACTTGAAAGAGTCGGTCTTGCAGGTAAGACATTAGAAGCATGTACGCGGTATTTGGTAGGTGTAGTTTTAGTTTATATAAGAGGCCTTTATGCCATACACGGTCAAATGCCTGCTGAATATCAAGAAACACAGCAGAGCAATATTCTTTTCTTTCCAGGGCTTGGCGTATTGTGTGCGAGACTCTGTGTATTTGTTCGGTCGTTCCATGGTGTTCACGAAAGCCGAATTGATGGTCCGGTATCACATTTTTCTCTTCAAGCACTGGAAGAAGGCGTCTAAGCAGAATCCTTTCAAAAACTTTTGATAGTAAGGGGAGCAGGCTTATGGGTCTGTATGAAGTTACTTCTGTGGAGGGTTTTCCAGGTTTTGCTATCATGTTTATGATGGATACTTTCCACAGCATTGGGAAATGTTGTAGTCTTATTATGGAATTGAATAATATGGTCAGAAGGACTACCCCTTTTTTTGGCAGTTGTTTGAGAACTTCGGAAGTTATTAGATCAAATCCGGGTGCCTTTTTATTTTTTAAATGCATAATACTTCTTTTTACTTCTGCTGGTGTTACGGACTTTAACGGTAAGGACATCTGTTGGTCACTATTCAAAAGCTTATCAATTTCTTCTTCTGTTTGTGTGATATCAGGATCGTTGGGTGTGAAAACATTTTTGAGAAATTTAGCAAACAGTTCAACTTTATCTTGTGGTTTTCGAGCCCAATTTCCGTTAGCTTCCTTTAGGGGGGGCATGTGCTCTTTCGGTCTTTTAGAGATTTCGTCATTTTCCATAGTGAGTAATCTTCTGCTTTGTATGGAGACAGGGTCAGTAGTTTGTCTTGCAGAGTTTTATCTTCGTTATGTCGAAGTAATTCTTTCAATTCCTTTTGTGCTTTGTTAAATGCCTTTTTATCTTGTTGATTTCTGCTAGTGTGCCATTGTCTTCTTAGTCTTCTTTTCATAGCTATCATATTTCGTATTTCTAGGGTAGTATCTCGATAGTGTGGTTTGGTTTCTCGTACCGGGGTTGATAGCCAGGTAGCTTTCTGTATAAGGTTGGTAGTATACCACGTGAATTTTTCTACGTCAGCCTCTGTTTTAAGAGGTACATTTAGGTTGGCATTTTCTTCGATGTACTCTTTGAAGGCTATCCAATCCGTATTGCGATTGTACAGGGTCTCAGGTGCTTTTATTTGGATGACTGTGGAGCTTATTGTACATATCACTGGTGTGTGATCTGACGAGCCATCCAAGGATGATTCCACTTTGGTGTACAGTCCCGAGATTCCTTTTGCGACGAAGAAGTCGATCAGATCTGGTGTTTTTTTAGCATCTGAAGGCCAATAGGTTGGTTCTCCTGTTGACATTACGTTGAGAGTATGAGTGTCTATAGCCTTTTTTAGTTCTCGACCTCTTGTCGTCGTTAAGCGAGAGCCCCAAAATATGTTTTTGGCGTTCCAATCACCCCCGATAATGAACCTGCTGCCTAGTGTTTGAAATAGATCAGTGAACATTTGTTCACTTATGGTGTGTCGTGGGGGACAGTATACTGCAGCTACGTTTAATGTTCCCTGCCAATCTTCTATTGATACCATAGCGGCCTGTATATGAGTATTTATAAAGCTAGGTAGGATGTGGTGTTTTATATTTTCTTTGACTAGTACAGCAGCGCCGGCGTGTGAAGTTCCATCTGGATGATTAGCATTATACATGTTATATCCTTTTATTTTAATAGCTCTTTGATTCGTCATATGGGTTTCAGAAATAAATAATATGTCAATTTCGTTATGATTTATGAATAGCTCGACTTCTTGTCTATTTGGAGACAAGCCATTTATATTCCATGTGGCAATACGGAGGAATTTCATTTTGCTAGCTTTGTTATCACTGTTGAGAGGAGGCCCATTAGGGTACCAATTTGCTGTATAAGTAAGTCTATCTTTTCAGATTGTTTTATTATTATCTGCTCAAGTGAGCTGGTTGACTGAGATGTTCTACTCTCTATATTTCTATTCCAGAAGTCGGCATTAGAAGTATTATTTCTATAGTCAGGTAACTGGGTGGTGTTTCTTTCCTGATTAATTGCGGTTTGTTGTCTAGATTTGTAATCATTAGTTTGTGATTGTGGTAGTTGGGGGAAATCTTCTATTTTATTTTTAAATGTTTTCGTCAATTTTTTCTGTTGCTCTAAGTCTTTGTTATTTGCTGCTGGTGCTAGTTTACGTGCTCTGATCTCTTTGTATACTTGGCAGCCTTTGTAATTGGCTGGGTGGTCACCAAGACAAAGAGTGCAGGTGGCTGGAGAAGACTTATCTTTTTTAGGACATTCTGGATAGTAATCAAGTGAAAAAATACTCCACGGATCCTGTACTATATATTTTTGGCATCGATTACTAAAACAAGCTTCTCTTTCTCAGGAGCGCTCAACACGCCAGTCTAAAAACGCGAGCCGTCCGATGTTCGGACGCGCTATCCGACGCGCTCGCCGCAACAGTCGCCAAGACGAAGGCGGCGGCGCAGCAGTTCCCGTGCGCGCACGCCGTGGGCGAGATGGGCGCGGCGGCGCGGGCGCTGCTGGCGCGCGCGGCCGAGCTGCGGCGCGTGCTCACGCGCTGCGCCGAGCCGCCCGCGCCCGCGCCCGCCTCCCCCGCCACGCCCGGCACGCCCCCCACCCCCGCCACCGCCGTGCCGCCCTCCGCGCCCGCCACGCCGCTCTCCGGCCCGCCCACGCCCGCGTGAGCGCCGCTGCGGATATAAGCTCCGCGTACGTCGACGCACGTCGACGTTTGCCGCTAGGTGGATCGGCGATCCGCTTTCGTCGCAGGAGACCTGCGCTCGCCCGAGCGAGCGATGAATAGCTCGGTTTCGGCGCCGGTCGGTCGATCTACTACCGTTGCAGACGACCTGCGATCGCGCCGAGATAGATACTCGACGCGACGCCGGGTATCGGCACCGGGAGGTCTCTCTGCGGTGTGATTCTGTTGCCCTGCATTAGCATCGAGAGAGACGCTCGATAAACGCTAGGTAACCCTGTCGTGATGTGTGCTCTGGAGACCGCATCCCGTTTCGGATCCGGTTCCGTTGCATACTTGAAATAAGGACGAGATGTACGTACGGGAGGGACTTGAGGTCCCAGAAAACCGTCGGAGACAAAGATGAGACGCTAAGTTATGAACTTTTGATGGACTTTTGATGGTCGCTATTTATACGATAGTTTGTCGATGTGAGTCGCGGCAGCTTTGCAGCATTAATCGAGAGTGATTGTGACGTTTAGAAGTAAGGTGTGAGAATGTTCGTGACGAGATAAGGCGATGATACGATGTATATTGCCTGTGAAGTCAGTACTTAAGTATTTTATGGATGGCTCTCAAGGTTCCGCTAGGCCGCGCACGCGCGCTACATTACCAAAGAAATTGTCAAGATAAGAGTACAATACGCTACGTAGACTGCCATCACGAAGACGAATAACCAAGTTTCTACTTAGAATTAGCATATTATACTTACGGTAAACGAAGGCTGCCATTATTAGAACATTCTTTTATTTACGAGACGAGAGTCGCACCGGATTAGCGAGGCGAGTTTATTAATTGCTGGATGCTCATTTTGCCGTAGTGAGTTGAGTTGTCCGTCCAGTTTTATACAATTTTGCAACAATATCGTAATTGTAGAATGTGTGCGTTTGTGCGACTTTATTTTGTCGCTGGGAAATAGATGTTATTACGAGAGAGCGGGTTACTGTTCTTAGTACCACAATATATCGACACACCGCTTCCTACGTTTTAGTACTTAGTACTTAATGGAATTTGTACCGGTTTACTGTTTTTATTATGCTGTGAGCATTTAACACTAACGCCTAACGACGATTTTGAATTAGGTATGTACTTATACACTAATGACTCAACGTTTGTAAACGGAATGTGCTCAGTTTAATGACTTTAGTAGTAAGTTGCGAGTGGCGTGGCCACTCGCAATTTATTAGTAAACTTGATGTTTGGTAGGTTCGAGTCCAGGCTTGTGACTTTTTGATATTGCTGATTTACAGCTCAAATACTAATATATGGGATGGGTGTGAATAAGACAAATACATAATTCTGTTACACTCATTGTTTGTCGCCAAAGTGAATACTTTGGCATCGCCGTGTAGTTTATTTTTTATATCGGATAATTTACCAAAATATTCGATCAAAAATTAAACTAAGTATGATTTATGCGGACGGATTAAGAGCAGCATTCACGGAGAATTCGACAGTCTTAATATTAAAAAGTTACAAGTACTGGTAATAACGTAAGAATTTATAAGTTGGCGAAAGATTATACAAGTCAACAACTATACCTACTACTTGTGTATTAGTTTATCAGAGAGATATACGGACTATTTATCAAGCAAGTACGTATAGTTATTGATTTTAGACAATAACACATCGAAATCACAATACTTAATGATGTATGATATTAAATACGAGACAAAACATGTTCCTTGAATAACATAGGCCGCTGGGCGGTTCAAACTGCATCTTGACATTGATTCCTAAAAACATATTTGACCACAGTGTTACGATTTGAGCTGTACAGACCTAGGAGGAAGATATAATATTAGAGAACTCTATTGATCTTTAACACATTGGCTGCGGATCCCACACGCAATAATCTATACTTCCATTTGATACTATCACATAAATTCATACAAATAAATGTTGGTAAATTGTGTAGCATAAAGTGAATGAGAATAAAGAATGCAATAAACATCTGTCGACTGAACTTGAATCGAAACACTGTGGCTTTATGTAAACACGACTGACTCAACAATTAGCATCTATGCTCAATTATACTAAATTATTTTAAAGCTCATCTTTTATATACTTACTTGTGGCTTGTCTTTACTTAACGTTTATCTACTACAATAGCGTTATCGGTGTATGTATGAACGTACGTACCTACATTTTGTACTTTATACATATGTCGTAAGTAGATAGATGTAGGATATGATATCAGTGTAAAAACATGTTGTATATTAGTGATGTGTAATATATTTCATAGACGTCGTAGTTTAGTTAGGTATAGAGAAATTGTACAAATGCATATTAAAATAATAATTTTTATTGAATTGTAATTTAATCATCTTGTAAAACGCAATCAAGTAAAATATACAAATTTTCGTATCTAATAGTTCTTGTTTTTTAACCGACTTCAAAAAAAGGAGGAAGTTCTCAATTCGTCTGTATGTATTTTTATGTATGTTCACCGATATTTTCGTCAATTATAGACGGATATCAAAATATTTTTTCTTCCAACAAAATAAAAATTTTCACTTATGAAGTGGTCCCATTTTTACCAGTCCAGGATCTGATAGTGGGATCCAGGAGAAATCGAGGGCAACCCTCAAATTTTATAGGCACATGTACCGCGCTTTACATATTTTCTAAAGTTATATTGGCATTTGCATGTGGCAATCATCATTTATGATGCTGAGCTGATGATGGAAGGTCAACTCCTTAATATTTAGGAGTAAAGGGATAATTCTTTCAATACTGTATACATATTTAGGGTGAAAAAATGTAACACTAAAATGTGTGAAAAAAAAATTTTTTTAACAAAAATAGAACCGACTTCAAAAACCCGTCCCACTAAAAATTACAAAATAATACACTCGAGAGCAATGAATCCGGGTCACTTAAAGAATCCGAAAGATCACAAAGAATAACGAAACCCTCCCAATCACGCTTCGTGAGCTCAAAATTGCTCTCACTGAGGAATGGGAGAATATTCCCCAAAATCGTATAAGGAACTTGGTGTACAGCATGCCAAACCGCCTAAACGCAGTAATGGAAGCACAAGGAGGCAAAACGAAGTATTTAAATTCAAGAAAATCGTAATAAAGGTCAAACTTAAACAAACGATACCTACTTTAAGTGACCCGGATTCATTGCTCTCGAGTGTATAATACAAACATTTATAATTATCTGGGTATGAATTTGATATGTTGTTGAAGGCGGTGCCGTTTATATTTCATGCAGACAAGCACAGAGTGCTTCGTGTTCCTCAAAATTTTGATTGGCACCGCCTAGAAAAACCATATTATTTAAATTCATACCCAGATAATTATAATTGTTCGTATTCGTATTATTTAATTTTTGTAATTTTTAGTGAGACGGGTTTTTGAAGGAGGTTCTATTTTTGTCTAAAAATGTTTATTCCCATCATTCATGATCAATACATTCTCTAATATCACAACACCGCGTAATTGTTTAATCTCACGCTATTATCTAGGCATCACAACTTATTACACATACCTAATAATAACTACATTATTTCAGAATTTTCGTCACAATAATAAGAGAGAATCATAGGCAGGTTTGTTGCCAGACGGAGGTCGAAGAATAAAAACTAGACAAAAAACATAATAAGCCAACAAGACATAGGAATCTATTTCACAACCATATCTGGCAAACTGATTATTCAAAGAACCAACTGTAGCTTCTATATTCACTTGCAATATTAAATTAGATTTCATTAGAAGAAGAAGAAGTTAGAAGTTTTAGTAAAAAGCTATACTCCGTTTTTTCAGACTTGTCTTGTTGACAAACACCTGTCAGTACGAAAATTACGTAAAATGGAATCAATTATAACCTTTCAGTGCCGTATGAAAATGTGTATTGTTAGAATAAACACATAGTACGAAATACACCAAACCTACCTGAATTTTGCTATTAAAACCCTAAAATTATGTTAAAATCGTATAACGATCAACGAGTCATTACCACAGTTGACGTGAGTTTGACATTTCAAAACTCATGGTAGGCTCTGTTGAAATAAGATCTTTCACCGGTCTTCACGCGATATTAGGGCTAACGCTTTCGGTGCCGTATGTGTAACCCAGTCGAAACGTCGGGCAGTAAGTAGCTATGTAATTTTGCTACTCCTAATATCGCGTGAAGACCCATAAAGACTTATTTCAGTGTAATGGAACGCTAAGTTTAAAATCTTACTCTACTCTTTGTTTATGGACCGTAGAGATGGACAAGCAAGTAAATGGTTTGAAAAATGAATGAGTATTTTCATAAAATATTAACACAATAATTGCATTGTAATAACACAGAAATGCGAAATAATTTAAACAATAAAATTGTGCTTATGGACTAATTGGAAGTAACACATTTTGTTTCGTATCAAATAGGTATTAGTATACACCGTGAAATTTTAGTGGTTGTTTTCCCGAAGCAGAACGATTTACCCATCGTAGTACTATCGAACCATGCTAATTATTTCGTGAAAACGTAAGAAAAAAATCTCTGGGACATTTCCACACACGGTCATCTAACCCCAAACAGTGAGAAATGATAGTAGTAGTAATAGTAGGTAGATACCTACGTAGATTGTAATTTATTACCCTGATGGCGGCGCGGCGGCGGGGGCCTTTGTCCGACTGCCCCCACAAAGGGCGCCGCCGCCGCGACGACTCTTTGATAGAGCCGCGCACCGGGCGCGAGCGCACTACCGATACCTACGGACTCCTCAGTCCCGCTGCGTGCGCCGTTCGCTGCGCACGCACGCACGCCGCTCGCCGCCCGCCGCCTACGCATGCGTGACGCGATACCGTGAGGTCAAAATGGATCGCCATTATGTTTATTCGAATGTGGAGTATGTGTCTAGATGTGGTGATGTGAACCCGCAGGTACCACAGCACCGGACGATCGTAACCGCTACCCAGCGGCTGCTCGATCACGGGCAGTTTGCGATGAGTTGAAAACTGGGATAGTGGACGCTTTCAATGTAGTTAGACGTGACAGAGGCACTATCAAAATCATAATCTAACCAGATAAAACGTGCGCGTTTGTGTGTGGAACGCAGTGGCTTACATTTTGATAATTGCTCCGGTACCAGGAAGAGTAAGTACTTGTACATAATTTGTGAATAGTGAAATTTCTAAGGTTAGGTAGGAAATTCAAATCAGTGTAAATACGTTGATTTTCATTTTTTAAATACTTTATTACCTAATTCAGCAACAAATTATTACTTTCAGACAATCTTAACTCTTCTTTTTGATGACCCGATGTTTATCCATTAAAACATTATGTTCGTAATTTAGTAAGCAAAGTATTTACGATGGTCCTAAGCCCGGTAAAGTATGAAGGAAATATGGAAATCACTTGTTAGTAAATAGGTAGTAAGTTAAAATCAGCTGATTGATACCAGCAATCGGTATCAATCAGCTGATCGGACGGTCAATAACCTGTCGAATCATTAGGCCTGTCCTCCACCGGACGTTATTTTAGTACTATTATTTACGTTACTGTTATTACAGTTTCAGTTTACACGTTACCTGTAAAAAAATTACCGGTTAATAAATTGGAAACGAATTTTTGAGACAAGTTAGTTCGGCATGTGCACTTTTACAATAAAAGTTAGTATTTTACGATGATTATTAGTGCCGTACCGTAATAAGTATCGTTACCATTTAACGTTAAAATAAGTATCGCTACTTATTCAACGGTAATTATTTTCCCATTCCAATAGTATCCTTTTTGAAATAACTTATTTGTACTAAAGAGAAGTGGAGATTTTTTTGACGCTCCGCTGCATCGCTTGCTCTGGACAGACAGCCTTATTATTTAAATAATAATAACAATTCTAGCAGGACGAAGCGCGGCTAGTACTACTGGCGTTAGTTGGCGTTCTCGAATTCGAATGTTTCGTTTATCACTTTTGTAAAACTGACATTTATTGATTTTAATAAAAAAAAACTGCATCGATCTATTGTACTACTAAGACAGAATCATTTTGCTGCGGGAAAACAACCACTAAAATTTCACGGTGTATAAAGTAGAAAACAATTGTCTGGTTCTTATATGAAGTACGTTCGGCTAGCATTGTCTCTTTCGTTTACTGAAATATTTGGCAAAATTAGATTTTTCGGATATACGTCATTATGAAAATCATTCAGTTTAATATATTCGTTAATTCGTCATTCGCTACTAACACTAGACATAGTCTTTGGTCAAATGACGTCATGTTTGTTTATAAAATAAGACAAGTTTTAACAAACCGACTATACATGTCACCACTATGAGCGAGCTATTCCTTTCCTTGGTATTACTTACAAACTTCTTAAAATAAAAGTTTGAAAAAGTTCCTACTCATTCATCTTATTTGCCCAATTTTCACTTGAGCATTTTCTAACCATCAGAATCACCTGATCACCTTCTAAGTTGAGTCAGCAGCACACTGTTCTAGGTAGAGCTGCGCGCGGCGCTCGGACTCGGGGAAGCGGAGCGCGGGGTGCGTGGGCTGCCCGGGGTGGCCGGGGTGCGCGGGGTGCGCGGGGTGTGCGGGGTGCTCGGGGTGCGGGGGCAGCGCGGCGGCGGCGCCCAGCGCCCGCAGACGCGCCGCGCGCAGGCGTAGCGCCGCTTCTATGGCCCGGGACTCGTTTAACGCGCCCTCCGCTCGGGCTGCGTCTTCTATCCTTTTTCTTTCCAGCTGTAGGGTGGAAATTTAGTTCGTTTTGGAAGAAATTTCTTTTATTATTTTTTTTTACACAAAAAAATATACAGATACTATAACTCAAAAACTAAGTAGTATATTGAACAAAAAATAAAGTACCTAAGTGTTGATCCCCAAATAGCATAGAAAAATGTCTACTTGCCTTTGCAGTTTCCAGTTGATACTTTAATAATTCAATTTTTAGTTTTGTCACTTCACTGTTTCCTGTATCGAAACCATCCATAGTTATTGAACCTGGAAGATAAAAGATTAAGATTGAAGATATATAATTGAACTAGATCCAAAGTTAACTGTGGTATAACAATGTTCAGTTAAGCAAACAAATTATAAATTGTAACAAATTTTTTAAAAACACTCCCGCACTCACCTATTCCCGAATCCCCATTTAGTATAGTGCTAAGAGGATCGGGCACAAGATTAAGTTGCATGGGTTCAGCTTGCTCTAGCCCATCCAAACTGTTGTCACCATTCTGATCACTGTTACTGTCATCTTTGATGTCTATATCGTCTACATTGTCATCTTGGTCCATACCTTCACAACCTGGCTCTGATTTAACCTTCTGAAATTAAGTACCACTTAAAACATAAACTCTTATATATTTTTTTCATAATATATCAATGTATTATATTGAAATCTATGGGATAACCCAGTGGTCGCTCTTAATGAGGTAGAACTCCTGAAATCCAAAATTGCGTATGGAAGGCTAAGTAAAATGGTTCCAGTAAAGGATGGTACATGCATATGGTGATGGTGGCAGTGTTTGCTTCGCGCTCGACTTGGCGGGGGCACTGCCGTGCCCCCAGATGTACGAAAGTAGGGCCTGCCTCAGGGTAAAACCGGTAGCTTAGGGGGCCCTGGGCTAATAGATCAGAGGGCCCCATCTAGGCCAAGATGGATAAACAAGTTTAAGAGGGAAACCGCGGCGCACGATAGACATAACGCTTACAATTAGCATCTATGCTCAATTATTAATTTAAATGTATTTGCAACCAAACTCTTTGCTACTAAGTACCATGCCTGAATCTATTCTAATTACCTCATAGTTGTCTTCTAGGCCGAATTGCGAATAATCTTCTTCATCATCTTTATTGTTTTCAGGTAATAGGGATCCTAACCTCTTCATATTCCAAATTTTATTTCGCAGCATCAATGTGGACCTTTTTTGTGTGCTTTGCTTATTGAACATGTTAGTAATCTGGAAGATTTCAAGTATTTAATATCTTGTGTCTATTATCTACAATAAGTATTGGATGAAGGTATTATATCACAGTCTACTGGCTAAAATAAAACCATACTCAAACCACAACCTAAAGCAAAACATAAAAAATATGAAATTGAAGATCCAATCTTCAGTTTCCTACACCCAGATGTTTTTGCTTAACAAAATTTAAGATTTTTTTGCCAAAATTTAACATTAGTAAACTATAAATACCCTAAACCAAGCCCGCCGTTTCAGTGCAAGACTCCTGGCAGTTTTCCCTTTGCTAAACACATATTTCTTCTCTCGTCTCACACATTGCAATAAGAGTCTACAGTCTTGTGGTGTGAAGTTCATGGAACGATTAATTCTGCAAAGAATAACCACTGGTCAATGAGGAATACACTGCTTATTATTTACTACATCAGATTAATCTATGTTCAATAAACAAATATAAAATGTGTCAAATGTTTAACATTAATTACCTCCTTTTAAATCTTATGTATTTATCTTTCATATGATTTTCACCATCTGAAAATAAAACTCAAAATGATATCATATTTCCATACCTATGTACCAATATTGCAATACTGTTATTATGTATTTACCTGTTTTATTTTCTTCCTTATCACCACTGTTATCCCAATATTTTACAGAAATTTCTTTAGACTCTTTGTCATCTTCTTCTGGAATGCAAAAATAAATTTAAGAAATATAGGTAGGTAGGTATCTAATAAAAGATTGTTTAATTCATTATTAAATATTTTAAACACCAAATACCTTTAGTTACCACTTAATAGAGCTAAACTGCAATTATCTATACTAATCTATTTATAAAGCTCTCAGGAACTACTAGACCAATTAGCGAGGAAGGCTATAGGCATAACATCACTAGTGACCCGCCCTCGCTTCGCTTCGGGTAAATTTTACATAAAAACCTTCCTCTTGAATCACTCTATCTATTGGAAAAAACCGCATCAAAATCCTTTGCGTAGTCTTAAAGATTTAAGCACACATAGGGATATAGGGACTGAAAAGGCGACTTCGTTTTATACTATGTAGTGATGATGGGACTAATTAGAGCAAATGTGGACAAACTTGCAGGCACAACTAGTTAATGATAATAAATCCTTCTCACCATTAAATTCCTCTTCTAAGTCTTTATGTGATATATCGCTTGTATTATTTTCTGCTTCACACACCATTGTTACTATCTGCCTTGTGAGATTATCAAAGTCACCTTGTCCATCCATCAAGTTCTTTGACACTTTTCTTGCATCTTTCTTTAGATTATCCCATTTAATTTTCAGGCATTCAACATTTCTATGGTGCTTGAAACCATGTGAATTGAAAGCCTTTGCAATCTTTGCCCATGCTATCTCTTTTGCATGCAGTGTTACATTACTACAAGATCTGTTATTTATAACATTTTTGTATTTAGACACCAAGTTGACAAAAGTTTGAATTTCATCCTTGCTGAAAGTAGGGCTACGATGTCTCCTAGAAAACAAATAACAAAGGGCCATAGAATGTTTAATTATTAATTGTCATGAAAATATTAAATAGTATATATAAGATCACAACTTACAAATATATGGGTTCCTCTGGGTTGTCTTGCTCCATTTTGAGTTTAGATGAAACTTTATTGACACTAACTTCACTTACAGAGTTTTATTATATTAAGAAATTTATAAATATCGATATTTTTAAAAATATCTTACAATACCACTATCAGTGAAATAAAACTTGCTGCTGTTGCTATCAATTGTATTTTAATATTGTATTATGTAGTACTTTTTAGGTCCTATTGCCCTCTGACTTATTCTGTATATGAACTATAAATTATAAACTTTAATTTATAGATAAAAATAATGTTGTTCGATAAAAAAGAACAACCAAGTGCAATGCAACTTGATATTTCTGTCAAAAAAATTAATCAAGTGTCAAATAAGTTTTACTTTTTTTTTATTCCACCAAGCAAAAACGGTATGAATTTTAAAGTAAAATGTTTCTGAAAAGTAAAATTCTCACTTCTCCTTTTATTTCCGGTTTTATGAAGGTATTTCTTTTTTTTATTCGCAAACAGGGACCCTTAGAGACATTTGCCTAACTTTGCGATTATATGGGTTCAAAGAAACAGGTAATAAACAACTATTATGATTATAGACTACCGTGTCAGCAGTGTTCGCTAATTTATACAGCTTATTTTACAAATATATAATGCTTTATTGCCCTTCTCCACGAAGCTCTGAATAAAATTATGCTGTTTATGTTGTCTGATAGTCAGTATTTATCGCTTTGCTTGATAAAACATTAAAAATGGATGAAACAAATTGTCACTGTCAATTTTTTAGGTTATAGAACGATTTTGAACAATTTATAAAAGGAGATTGATTGTGAAAAGTAATAAGATTTCTTAAATATTGTTTTAAATGAGCAATTTATATTCTTTAGTTTTTTCATTACGTAATATATTTTCGAATAAGTATCAAAGAAAAATCACAATTCATTATCTTACAACCTCTAGTTAGATGGACCAAAATGGCGTGTTGCTTTTGCATGATACACACATACCAGATGCGATAATAATATTGAAACGTTTTGTTTTGACTGATAATTAAGTAGTCATAAGCTTATTATTCTGGTAAAGTGTATGCATTAATATCGTGTTCATGATAATTAACCTATGCTTAGTGAGATATGAAGGAAGTGATTTTAGCTATTGTAACCTTCGTATGTAGCATATTTTTAGTTTTTGTCTTTGTGTTGTTTTGTAAGTAGTCCAATTTCTCGATTAATTTGTTACTAACTATAAATCTTGTAGTGAAATTCTTGTGGATTTGTAAATATTTGATGTCTCTAGTAACATGTTACAAATGTCTTTGTTCTTTGTTTCAGGTTGGTATGTTGTATGGAAGTGTTGTCTTTCGAAGTTTAGATTTGTGAGGGAGCTCCTGGGTGGTATGTCAGATACGCCACCTGCTTCTGAAACAAGACAGCCAAATAAAGCTAAAAAAGTTAGAAGAGACTAGTTCCATTTTTATTCTCAAGTAAATAATAACAGGTAAAAACGGTCATAAAAAAAGATCATGATTTAAATCCCTTCAGTTAGGCTGATGTCTGACCTGATAGAGATATCTGTCTGATAGAAGATCATTTATTATGGAAATAAATGTATTATGAAATATGTACTTTTTTTCAGCTCAAAATGAATATCCGGTGTGCACGGCCTAGTGACCTTATGAACATGCAGCACTGCAACCTGCTATGCTTGCCCGAGAACTATCAGATGAAATATTACTTCTACCATGGCCTCTCTTGGCCTCAGCTTAGTTATGTGGCCGAAGATGAAAAAGGTCACATTGTAGGTAAGGATGTAGGGAGATTTTTGAGCGGTTGCAGCATTTGTAGCTTCTGTCATTTGATCTATATAATTTGCAGTCTTGTATTGAAGAATATAGATTATAGGCATTTTTATCATATAATACGATACTTAATATTTTAGGCTATGTCCTGGCAAAGATGGAAGAGGATGGAGAAGACAACCGCCATGGACACATAACATCATTAGCAGTGAAACGGTCACACAGAAGACTGGGCTTGGCACAGAAACTGATGAATCAGGCATCGTTAGCTATGGTGGAATGTTTCCAGGTATAATTGAATGTGGTTTCTATTTAGCAATTTGATTTATTATCCTTACGTTATTGTTTATGTTTGAAATATTTACATTTTTTTTTCTTCCAGGCCAAATATGTTTCTCTGCATGTGAGGAAAAGCAACAGGGCTGCACTCAATCTGTACACCAATTCACTTGGCTTCAAAATCCTTGAAATTGAACCAAAGTACTATGCGGATGGGGAAGATGCTTATTCAATGATGAGAGACCTCAGTGCTTTTGCTGCAGAAAGCAAAACTGATAATAATCAACAGTCTGATAATTTGGAAATCAAGTCTGATTCTGCAATTATATCACAGTGTTGATATATTTGTAATTAAAGCATTTATTAAAAGTGTTTTCTTTCATTGTTTTACCTACTTTGTTTTAAGAAATAAGTATTCTGTGTTCACTGAGCACATGCTCAGCATAAAAAGGAAAGTTAACTTGTGGTTAGAAGCTTCTAATGAAAGAAGTATAAACTAGAAGATTAATAAGGTATGACTTATCATCAATTTTGTCATGAGTTAGGTATATGGATGTTTAAAATCATACAGCTATTATTATAAAACAGGTTTTAATCTAATAATTATGTAAAGTTGCTTAAAATTAAGCATATTCTGTAAATGACAGTTTAAATTAATTACATATTGTAATGTTATTTCTAAGTTACAACTTATACAACTAAACTACATAATTTATTGCTCTTCTTCATCATCAAACAAATGTTGTAATTTTAAATTTGGTTTTATCACACTTTCTTGGTTACTTTTAGGCTCTTTCACAATAATTTTCTTTTCTTTCTTTTTGGACACTCCAACCACATATTCTGGCATTATAACTTTATTGTGCTCAAATTTGACTTCCTCTGTTATTGTTTTCTTAGGAGCTTTCTTGTATGCAGATGAAATATAAAAAGTTGGTTTTTTGAAAACAAAATCATCATCATTGTGGTTTTCGTTTGAGTCTACCTTTTCCTCCATTTCTTTGATAAATTTTTGAGCGGTTGCAGCATTTGTAGCATCTGACATTTGATCTGGTGTGACATCTGATAAAGAATAATAAACCCACTTCTCGGGATGCTTCATGTAGTCAGGAATTTTTCTAGCACGTAAACAGTCTTTTAGATTATCTTGGGGTTTTTTGAATATGCTTTCTTTTCCTTTGAACTGCTTCATTTCACGATTACGTTGTCGGTAGAGCTTTGCATCTATTGTTCCGCGACTTTGTTCAGTTTCCGCCTTGTTAGTTTTTGAAAAACCACACAGATCTTCAGCATTTCTCAAATGATCGAAAAGACTTTTTTGTCTCTCATGAAATGAAGACATGTTGTGTTGTTGTAAATTGAAAAGGTAGATATCTATCTCGATCTACCTGCGTACATGCGTCTTTACGTTCTTACTCGTTGAAATTAATTATTATTAGAAAGATATCCTTTCCAAGTTAAGAAATTCTATCTTACTTATCCACAAACAAGTTAAAATTTACCATAATCTCAAAAACTAAACACAGCCAGACATAGATCATGACAGTTTACTGACATTGACAGCGTCACAAGATGACAGTTTTTATTTGTACGATTCATTATTTATTTGTTTATTCAAAATCCACAGCTCTTAAATAAAAATTACAGATAATCTTCTAAATCATACCTATTTTTTTACGTCGCATGGAATATGATGTGATGTTGCCTTGGTTGAAGCCTATTATTCTATTGATGGAGCCTGGTGATGAACGCATGAAGACCGACCGGCCACAGGCAGGTGGTGGTATGCCTCAGAGTGTGTATCAGTCTTAAATGATACTGTGATCCTTCGCCTGCGCTCTCGTTCATGCCGTCTCAGAGTGATGCACTTTTTAATTCTTAAGGAACTGCGTGCGACGCAGCTGGAGTATGCAAATGCGTGCACTATTAATTAATGTTTGCATTTTAAAAAGGGGATCACCGGGAGTTCGTTTCGGGACGCGCTGGCGGGGAGTCGCTTTCTCGGCGCGCGCGCAGCGGTACCAATTTTCTACAAGACAACAGAAGATGATAGAGCTCTCCAAAATTTCTGCAGCCAAGCACGAATGGAGATAGCGACTTCCATGCACAGATTGCGATATGTGCCGTCAACAGTGGCGTAACTATACCCGTTGAAGTCCGTGGCAAAATTCATCGGTTGGGGCCCCGTGCACCCCCCGTTCTTTTTTTTTATCTTAATGTGTATGTGGGTTGGCAGATGAGATTCTCCTATGACCGGGGACCCCTTTCGGCTGGGGCCCCCTACCGGGTGGGGGCCCGTGGCATTTTGCCGATTTGCCACCCTGTAGTTACGCCACTGGCCGTCAAGTATATGTAAAAGAAACCGCAGACCATTTCCCTCCTTTTCCTAATTTCCTATACTGGTTGCTACGGTGAATACCGGCCTGGTTATGATCGGTCGGCTTCGGCTTGCCGATCTCCCTTCCTCATCCGCAAGCATTCATCTTTCCTTACTCCAAAAAATTGCGACTCTGGTTTGCCGGTTGTACCGGACTCGTGGCACAATGCCATCGCTGGGTGCGGTGCGTCGTATCGTATCGTATCATTTTAAAGAGGTGATCACCATTAAGACTGACCAATATTTACGAGCATATTTATAATATTTAAGATATTTATGATGTTCCATTAGTTATGAGCAGTAGATAGTCAATAGAACGATCACAGCTGAGTTACCTGAAATGAACCCTAGGATATACTGGATAGCAATTCTTTGTTTGTAAAGACTTAATTTTCTATTTACTAGTTTATGTTTGTCAGTAATAATCGAACCAGGTAATCGTTCTTTGAATTGTACAGTAATTAAGTAGGTATCTGATTAGTGAACCGTGAGAATTCAAGTCGGTTCATCCTTTTTAATTTAACGCTACGTAGTCCTTTGCGATGTTAGGTAATGATACTCATCTTATTAATGCAAGGGTAAATGACCAGCAAATTAATGTTTTCTGCAAGATGAAAATAATAGGCGCTACCTAGGCTATATAAATTCTAAGTAAGTACCTATAGTACCTAAGGCTAGGTTTCAAGTTGTCTTGATATTAGTGTGATTAGATTATTTAATTATGTATTATCATTTATTAGCAGGGGCGTATTAACCGAACTGTGTATGTTCACAATGAAAAAAAATTAATGCTGTTGATCTGTAAAAACAACCTTTTTAAGGGTGGACTAGGTACCTAGCTTAATAAGGTAACACCACATAATTACCTATAGTTACAATTTACCTAGGTATTCTTTTTAAGAGTAAGAGGTATTCGAAGACTATAAGTTATTGTAGATAAATAATATTTATCGGTAATATAAAATAAAATATTACCGGATAGGTACTCATATTGTTCGTGATACCCAGCCTTGACCGATATTAGGACAGTAATTATGCGTTTTGGTGTATGGATTAAGTATGTTTGTAAAGGCTACGCGACCGTGTTTCGGCCTAAAGCCGCCGATTAGATAATAGGATTGGTTCAAAGCTTAAGTCAAAACGACGCAAATTCCTATTTGTTCGTTGATATTGATCCTGTTCTTAGAATAGACTACCTACTAACTACTTAGTTAAAATTATATTTAGCGAATCCCTGCCTTTAGGTACCTGCGTGCGCGAAATTTAAAAAAAAGTTGACGGAGTTACTTCTTCCGTACTTTGGAAGTGAAAAATTTCGTACTTCCCTTCCCTAGTTGATTTTATTTATTTATTATCTACCTAGATACTCTACTTAGTTACCTATTTGTGTCTGTCTCCGATTGTATTCAGGTTTTAAAACTGCCATTATTTTTTAGTTCCAATAAAATATAAAAGTTAGGACTTTTCTTTTAGCCATCTGTTTCTTAATTAGGTCCTTACATTCATAACTTTATATATTGTAAGTTAAGTATGTACATTTAACACATCATCAGCCCATATACGCCCACTGCTGTGGCACGGGCCTATCCTAATCTATGGCGGTATAGCCTTAGTCAACCGCGCTGGCCAAGTGCGGGTTGGTGGACTACACAACCATACAATTTCTTCATAGACGTGCAGGTTTTCTCACGATGTTTCCTTCACCGTTTAAGCGTCGTACCTACATATAAAATTAAAATTTGAAAACACGGTGGTGCGAGGTTTGAACTGGCAACTTCTCGCATGGCAAGCAACGACCTTAACCACTCGGCCATCGAACCTGGTTTTTTTTTCAACATACATTCGTCAACACATTACATGTAGATACTTTACATTACAGGTACATTTATAATATCGCACATCCTCTAAAAAACAGTCATAACACAAAAAAATCCAATTTTTAACTAAATATACAGAAATGTGCAATTTATTTTTCTTTTTAATCTACAAAAACGTCATATTCATTGTTATATATGTATTTGCACCTTTGCAACACACTGTCCTGGTATGTGTTACTTTATATTGCAGTATACAGCCATATTATAGGTTGCGTCACTTTTTTACATCAGTCAATCATGCACTCTGTGTCTTAAGGTAGTAGGGGAAGGAAGATCCTCCAACTCGTAACTCAAAATAATTTGACTGAAAAACACACTGATTCCTGTAAGTATCTCTAGTATCTCTAATACTTAATGTTCCAATTTTTGTCAATGTTAAAAAACTGTTTTTAGTTTGTATTTTACAGTTTTTCAGTAATTTACCAGGTTATTTTTGTCAACAGATCAGCTACCAGTTTCTCAGGAAAATAATGACATCCTTGATTCAGAATTAACTGGAGCCAGCGTAGTACATGACATACCATATTCCAGTCAAAAACCTATTCCGATACATGTAATCGATGCCAGTGAGTACCTACAAATTATCATTAAGTTTTATATGCTAAACGAGAGTTTCAAAATAATGTTTCAGTATGTTGCAGCGACAGACAGTGAGATGGACAATGCAACTCATGGCAGTTTTGAATCGATCGATAAACGAATGCCATTTGTTTTTAAGACGATGATGACTCGGTGAAGCACCCAAACGATAGATCGAGGAATTCGAGCACATCATCATCATTATCATCTGATTCCAGCTCAAGTTCTTCATCAAGTTCATACAGTTCTTCGAGTCGTAGTACGATTCCGGATGTAATAACTGTACACCTGTTGTAGAAGAAATTCAAGAAAATGAAAGAGTATCCGAGATATTCAAATATAAGTAAATGTGATAATTATAATATAGTCGATAAAGAAGTCACAATGTGGCTAAAGTTACCTTTCTAAGAGGAACAAACCTATTTAATACCATTATTTTAAAGACTGATTATCATCGTCATTTTGTAGTGAGTTAAAATTTAAATGTATGCAAAGGATAAGAACCTACTTACCTATTAACTATTGATATTTTTCTAATATTCTTTGTGTGTACATTATAATGATTGCGTTCAAATACTTTAAAAGTTATGGTCTAAATAATGTTGTCTGTGCCATTTCCTTTATTCTACTTACCTACTAAGGATCTGTTAGAACTCAGTGATCTTCTTAAAGGATTTTATAATTATTTTAGAACATGTTTTGTTACTGATTTACAAGGAAACAGTTTAACTTTGATAATAAACACTATTAATTAACGTAATTGACTAGTATTATTTCATAAATATTTCCTTTTCAGAGTGTGTAAAACTGTCGTATCATATGACTTTTTTCAAATAACTTAAAAAATATAAAAATAAATGTATGATGATACTTTATTTTTTTTCGCGAATATTATAGGTAATTAAATTATGCAGTAGTGTGATAACTCCAAATATCAATAACTATTTACACCTCTCAGAAGTAAATGGAAAAGGGGAAAAAATAACTTAAAATTGAGTTTTCTCGAAATCGCTTTTTTTATGTTACGACAGTTTTTTAGAGGATGTGCGATATGTACCTTGACTCTATCCTAGTTTATAGGTACCGTTAGTTCGCAATACCCTATATGTTTGGTATACTTATAAAGGTTGCCATAAATTTATATTTAACCAGACATTACATTATCTACCAAAAAACGTTTAACCCATTAAATTGCTATTAAAGAAAAATAATTTATGTAATGTAACCTCTTGCTCACCCAAATGAGATTGCTTGTTCGCCCTTGTTCGCATCACGCACAATATTAAATACTTGCCAAATTAAACAGAGGAAATGTCCGGAACAGCCTTCCTGAAGACCGGAAGCCGGAATGGTATGGCGGCCAATTACATAGATAAATTTAATTTTGTACAGTATAAGCCTTTCTGCGCTACAAATAGAGCAATAGAACTAATAGCCGCGAGATTAAACCTCGCAGCGAACAATGTTTACTTCGTTGTTGTTACTCGCTAAATTGAGTGCGGGCAGGGTGACTATGCTTTAGGTAGATAACAACTTCTTTCACTTTTCGATACTTATTTGCAAACTTATTTCTTTACTTATATAGCCTGTACCTGTACTGACTATTTATAAATTATATATCTATTGTAGATTCCTATGCAGATATTACTATTGCACCTAGCAACTTAACAATTTGCTACTTTAAGTTGATTAGTCTTCATTTTAACTATAATTAATAGAACTATGTCGTATTAGTTTACTTAAATCATTCATTCGTACCCATTTGGTTGGTTTTGAATAATTATCTATATTAACCTACTTTATTAAATGTAACTTTGTATGTAATTTTATCATTTACAAACTTCTACCAAGGCTATTCGGTTTTATAAATGTACTTAAGGTAAATAACATCGTCATTAACTTACTTATCTACTGTTACTATTAAGGTGTCATTTAATACTTTCTGCGTTTACCTGTTACCTGTACCGATAGCGGGTAGGAAATACTTAGGATACACCAATAAATGTAGCAACCACGATTCTACGTTTACTTTACTTTAAAACCGCGGCCACTGCACCTGCACGTATACTGCAGTGTAAGGTGTGTAGGTGTAGTCGACCAAATTGCACTTAGCCAGGTGGTTGACTTAGGCCTGATCGCCTTAGTTTAGGGTAGGCCCATTCCCCACCAGTAGGGACGTATGGGCTGATGATGATGATACTGTAGAGAGACACATTGTTCATTGAAAAGGTACCTATCTGAGTGAAAAGGGCGACTGTGCACGCAGTGTTAAAATACTATTGTACGGCAATGCATTATGGTCACCGTAGTAATTAATCATTACGGCACCGGCCGCGGACGTGTCGCGACAACGAGCGCCATTCACCACCCGCTCGTGCGCACGCGCCGGTACAAAGCAGAACTTTCATACAAACATTATTTACTGAATGTTTGTAAGAATTTTTTGAATTAGATATTGTTCTAACAAGTATGTGGTTGAAATTTAGGGACAATGTTGGTTTTGTTCAATCAGAACGCTGTTTTGTCCGCTCTTAATATTTATTTGGTTATGAAGCTGCCTGGAATTAAGTCAAAAATTAAATGCAATCCCTAATTGTAGAACGAGCTTTTTTTCATTCATTAGTTTTTGTTACTTTATATAAATTGATATTCGTAAAAATTATGTATGACTTATATCTCGTTATATCTATTTTATCATTGTTGTTCGATACAATTACTAATTTATATAATAGCTCATATAGCATCAGCCAATAAATATTGTGTTTTCTTTGGTGCTTTTTATCAATTCGCTGTGTTTTTGTAATAAGCATAAAACAAAGAGCAGTTTCAGTTTACTTAAGTACCTATTTTAAGTAAGTTAAGTAACTGCTGAAAGCTCGATCGAGCTTTTTGTATACGTAAATGGAAGACAAACCGTCTGAAGAGTTAGGTTTTTTAATCCCATCGAACACCAGCGAACCCAAAGGACGGGGTACGAGTCCATTAAAATTAAGCGTCAGTTAATCCACGGGAGCCGTGTTTGTGTCATACAAGGCTGGCTTGTTTGTTGTCGATTTCAGGGCATGCGCGGTCGCCGCCCGGCCCGGCCGGTCCACTTATCAGCGGCGGCTCGGGCGGCGCGCACGCGAACCCCGCTCTGGCAATATTAGCGCGGAAAGCATGCTCGCCAACTGAACGGGTTTTTCCGCGTAGGGCGGGCGGCGCGCGCATCACAGGCCACCCCAAAGCAATGGCCGCCGCGCACACAGCCGCACGTCGCGCCTGCAATTAGGTACAGTGCAGTGTTGTGGACAAACTGACCTGTGAAACTGAAATGTGAAGTGTCAACGCATCCGAACGCGAGAGGTATGCTCGATAACAAATGTTTTGTTTGTGTTGTCTGTTGGTTGGTAGCCGTGTTGATTAATTGATAAGTGTATGTTGTTAGCGATGATTAATATGCAACTGAAAAAGGTTGCATTTTGATTGTGCCTACAAATTAGCGGCGCGTACAAAAACGATATTGTATTTATAATTGGACGCTTAATTAGTTCATTTTAAATAGCACAAAAACAACCTGTTAGGTATAAAAAGTAACGTATGTTAGTGTTGTATGTTTTCCTGTATGATTGTGTACTTCATTTGTTATTGGGTTTTTGTTTGCGACGCCAATATGTTTACGACTGGAGCGCTCCGTCAGGGAATGGAATCTAGGTACCTAGGTATCTATCGATTTGTCTAGCTCTGGAAAGCGCTACAGGATGTCTGTTGTAGGTATATCTACCTACTGTTAGTTGACCGCCTATCTACCTACCTAACGTTAATGTGTGCTCTAAGAACAAAACAACTTTCTGCTGATGAAATATTAATTAATCGATAATATAATCTTTTTCTACTTTTTGTCCAGCTGTTCATATGTAAACTAAAAATAATGGTAAACAAAAACCATACCTACCTGAAATCAAATACCGAAATAATATCCAATGTGTATACAGACTTGCAGACAAATTTACCTACTTCCATTGTATATTCCAGATAAATCGAATTGCATTATTTTCATTATATGTTCCATCATATAATGAAAATAATGCAATTCGAGCTTAGTAAGAGAGCTTATACCGGATAAAATATTTTTTGTAATGTTATTGAATCTGAAAAGTACTGGCAGTACCATCAAAAATAATGCCTTCTTGGTACCTATCTCCATTCATCTTTGAATGATTGATTTGTATGTAATAGACAGGTACAACTACTTCCGAGAGCGGTTTACTTTGTTTGAGAATGTAAAATACAATGTCTGTTGGAATTGGTTCGCATTGCCTATGTATGGTTCGGTATGTTTGAAAATCATTACAAATGTTATTAAAAATGGTGCTACTTTAATGCTTTGCGATGTTTTCTCATTTCCAAAACTCGGTTCGAATAGCTAGCTAGTAATTTACAAGGACCTCATTGACGTCTTCAATGTTCTGTAAAAATGACCTTTAACTACAGACCTAGGTAATTAATTTTAAAATAAAATATTCACCAATAATGTTAATTAAAATATAACTTCACCTTGCCAGGTAATGCGTCTCATGATAATTATTATCTTTATCAATAAAGTCGCACACCTAATCAAACATAACTTTCAAGTTTCTTCACACACAAGTGCATAATTAATAATACTAATCGTATACGATTCCGATATAAAAAAGGGATATAGTTTTTCTACGAAACAAATGAGATGTTAATAATATGATGACGATCAAAAAGTAATATTAGATGGATATCATAGGTATACGATTATAATTAAAACATTAATTCTCTTAATCCCTTGTATTATTCAAATATTAACTCTTTGTACAAAATTAAAATTTGCGTAAAAAGATGTTATAGAATAATTTTTGAGAACCTGACGTTTTCGAACATATTTACAACAATCGTGTTCATGAGGCAGGCTTATATTCCCGTGATTTAAGGTCCATACATATATTCGTTATATAGTCAAAAAACCTCTTGTATTGCCTTAACCTTTTTGGCTCTTGACTGAAGTGCAGCCAAGTCCTTGATACTTACTTAAGTGATTAGTTAGGTAGGTATTGAAATGTCTCTACCAACCTTGAAGTGTTTCTGTTAGTCAAAGCGATATTTGGAACGTTTGCTCACTTTGGCGTTGGGCCAAGCTGTATCAGAGATGTTTGAATCATAACCTCATGTGGGAGATTTCCAAGAATTCACACTTATAAGCAATCAATCAGGCATGCTTACATTATACTTCACTTAGGGGCTTCCAGATTTACCTATAGATCTACCCCAAAAATAATGCAACATTGCGTTACACGATTAAAAGCCCTAGGTGGGTAAAATGTGGGTCAAAGACAATAGTAGGTAGTACTAATAGTAGGTAAAAGCGCAGTCTTGAATAGGTAGTATATATTCTTAGTGATTAAAGTGTCACCTAACCCCTAATCAGGAAGAAGAAGATAGGGTTCCAAAACACATCAATTCCATTTTTTTTAACCCACAGCACTTATTTTACTCTATATAAAACAATGTTCTCTTCTAATACTTATATACCTATGTTGGTATTTAGTTATTCTAGTACCTACCTAATTAGTGAAGTAATATAGTTACCAGATGGATAATAAAAAATGTTCTGTTTATCCGGTCACGTTAAGGGTAAATTATATCAAGTCAGTCCACTGTAAAGATCAACCTTTTAATATTTAATTACTAAGCATTTAAAATTTGGCTAAATATGTTTCTTTCTTTACCTACACTTATGCCATCCTTACTAATATTATAAATCCGAAAGTAACTCTGTCTGTCTGTTACGCTTTCACACATAGAGTACTGAACCGATTTAAATGAAATTTGGTACAGATATAGTCCAGAGCCTAGGAAAGGATATAGGCTTCTTTTTAACCGACCGCGCTATAAAGAAGTAATGTTTTGCCCGTTAAACGGACGAAGTCGCGGGCGAATGCTAGTAAAATATAAAACACACGTAACAAGTACGATATTTAAGAAGAGTTCCCTATATTGGTATATGCCGTAGGATTGGTATATAAGTTAGAAATAAAAATAAAACTTTGAAGTTGTTGTGTTTAAGTACGTTTAGGTGATAGGGCTATTATGTATAAACGGTAAATACGGTATAATATATAAACGGTAGATAGATCAATATGGGTATTTATATCCACCTATTTTGTAGAATGGAATATTTTAGATGACAAATACAAATCTTATGTACGTAGGACTTCTTTGTCGCGTAATATAAGTTTCCAGACTTTACATGATTCAATTTTGTACATACTAGTTTCTGGGATTGGATCCAGTTAATGTGGTTAACATACTAACTTACAAGAAGATAATTGAGAGTCTTATTATTGTATTATTAAACTTAGTCACTATACAATAAGGATATTAATCCTTTGGATTTCTGGTATGGATTCAACACATTATCAATGTAAATTACACTTTACCTTATGATTCATTGGCGTTTAGACTTTTAAGGATGTCGATTCAAAGTCCAGACGTACCTGTTTACGTCACTTTAGGACGCTTGAAATGGTAATTTTCTATGGAATGTTTTCTAATTCATGGCTGACCAAATCTTCCATGATGGCGAATCCTGTGAATAATCCCGTATTTGAAACATGGGTACTTAATGGAGAGCTTTTACTGCCTCAGCGCAGTTTATAAGTTGAATGTTGCGTTAAACACATCGTTGCGCGTGTTTAGTTCTATGTAAGTACATTACATAATATATATTTTATAAATGCCGTCTAAAAGGTTATTATATCAACATTAAATGCATCTACTTTGGATATGCGTGACTCTACAGTTCAAATGTGTTCTTAACCCGCGTTGCATTGACATTCAAAGCGATGTTAAATTAGTTCTTTGACTACAAACCGATCTTAATAGGAATTAAAAAAATACCTGAAGAAAATTTAACTCTTATTAGTATCTGTATACTTTCTATTGGTTATTTGTTGCCTATATCTGCAGTTCAAATAAAGTTTTTAAAAGATTTGTTATCACAGGCATTCGAGTAATTCCTATAACGTTTTGTTTGTTACTAAGTGATAGTGTGATAGTATTGGGTAGATACCGCAAGTAGTAATGTCAGTAGGTATTCGATTTTACAGGAACACAGTACTTTAGTTTCTGACCACACCTACTTGTAACACGATGTGATCACGACGTGCGATCGATAAGGTCTTTTGTAAATGTATCGGTAGTGAGATCTCCAAAAGCATTGATTTTATTACATCTACGCGACGTGATTACAAAAGTCATAGATCATTTACCTTACAAACGGTTTTCTGACAAGCTACATTGTACACGCCATTGCTTATGATCCGTAGTTAGATTCAATTTGTGTCTAGGGTTGACAATATCAAAACCAATAGAATGAAAGCCCTGGGTTTAAAATACCTGATTTTATAGTTACCTATACACTTGGGATTTTTTACCATGTACCTGCATATTTTATTTAATTAGGGAAAAAGAGTTGAGGTTGTGGAGAGTTAACAAAGACGGTAATAAGCTCAGTTTTGTCTTAAAATTGGCTAACTTATACTTTTCTGTATTATAATTTATAATCACAAAGTTGTCATAAATTCAAAGCGTCCTATACAATGTCTGAAACGGCCGTTTTGACATTATCTTTTGTAAGAAAGAAAATAAAATGATGATGTATGTAGACTTGACTCCCAACCCTGGTAGAAGATTTATGAATCAGACTCATAACACTGACCTTAGGATGTGCGGTGTGAATCAATTCGTTCATAAAGCCAACTTACGCATCGCCAAAGATTTTGACCTTCCAATTTTATCGTTATTTTATCTACATTGCTCCGGTAACGCTCGTCTGCCAATAAAACTGTATTCCATGTTTTGCGGGCTGAATTTACAATTAAACTACTTCTTATTCCTTTTTGTGAGGAAGTCATACTAAAATTTTATCGTACTTAATATTTCTTGACATTTGAAAGAAGTGCTTTAGATTTGATCCGCGATCCGATTTATTTCGAACATTTAAAGATTAAGGATACACATAGCTATAGTAATACAAAAGTACCTAGGAACCTACAATTAAACTATTCTTTATACTTATACAATTGTTTTGAGAATATATGATCTGAAAAGCGCGACCTCAGCCTTGTGTTAAATAAGACTTGTTAATTTTGCTAATTTGAGAGAGGAAATGTCTAAAACGATTATGTGTTCGTGTATATTTATTGCTTTTATCATAATTCAAGCATACATGAGCATGCGGGTGAAGACCATTCGTTTTTCGTAGAATTCTTACAATTTGTTAAAATAATTTCGAGAGTTAGTGACGGTATACGTAGATAAACAGTCATTGTGGTAGGCTTTCGACTTGGAAGACTATAACCTGTGCAGTCATTGAAGCGTAAAAAACGGTCAAACCTCCGAATTTTTTTACTGTGTTCCGATTTGCATGATTTTTTTTTATTTAGGCTCATATTACCCTTAACTTCAAAAGTGAAAATGATCTGAACCCCGCCAATTATTTTTAAAGGGTAAAAACGAACCCTTAATGAAAAATTTACATTGAGCCATTTTACCGCTAGAAAACATGTCTAATAATAAGTGGTAAAATTGTAAAGTGTTTTCTAACACAATTACCTCATATTAAAATAATTTTCAACCCCTTGAATAAGATATTCAACCCTTGCAAACAACCCTTAAATTGAAAATCACAACGAAATACTTTGGTATGACATAAAAAGATGTAAGTATAGAGTAAGTAATATTTTATATTCTCTATAACAATTATGACACTTTAAGCCCCTTTCAACCCATGTAACTATCCCTTAAAACCTTAAAAACGACCCCTTGAAACCTTGAAAAATCTTTGTATGAAAAAATTTAAACCATTTAAGATAGATGATTGAAATTTTGCATGCAGGTACTCTAATGAACGTAAAGCTTACTTGCAACGCGATATTGCAAAATTCATACGAGAACGGGAGTTATTGGGAAAATACTTTTGGATGTAAAATCCTATAGTTCACGCGAATAAAGTCGCGGGCACAGCTAGTAATGTATATTTATACATATAACAGTAGTTTTGGGTCTCTATTATACTATATATACTGCTTACTTTCACGTTGCTCCAAATATTCACTCCCCGAAAATGTTCAGTAGAAAAAGAAAACTGAGTAGAAAAATATATGATTCGTTTTTGGACTATAACTCCTTAAATTTTTTTGCTATCACAGTTTGTAAATTACCATTGTAAAGGTAATTAAGAGAGCTACAACGTCCTGTATTGCTATATGTAGTAAAAAGCACTTTACACAAACGGGGAAGGGTTAAAGGGCTTAATGGAGGCTGTGATTGCGCTGCCACGCGCTCTTTAAACAATCATATCTCAGTCAATTTTTGTTCGAAAGAAAAAACAAAAAAACCAAATTGTTTGTTAGAAAAATACCTAATTTTTTTTATATCTGCACTTTATACGTATCTATCGTAATTTTTCAGATATTATGAAAGAAAGGTGGGATTTTTAAAAAATTCAAAAATTTATTATTTTCTTTATCGAGGCGTTTTTTAACAATATGAGTCCTGAAGCATCCAAACTGATACAATCTAACAAACTTTTTGTAATAAAGATAATTCTAGACGGAATACGATTAATTTTAATTTGGGTGGAAATGACACTTATGAAACCCATTGATTTCGGAGAAAAAATCTTAGATGCTCCGCTTATTTGCGATACAGCTCACTTATTTTAGGTGCAAAAGACTTTAAATAGTATTCATTTTCAAGCTTATTTTATGGACTACGAAACCCTTATTTATTAGAACGCATAAAATGGATTTCTTCGCCGCTAGATGGCATTGACCACGTCGATAAAAGTTCAGATAAAGTGAAAAACGACTTTGATCTTTAATATCTTGCTTAATGTTGCACTTACAATACTTTATAAATATCCAAATCGTTCATTTTTTTACCAGCTCCAATTTTGATTCTTGTAAATTTTTTGATAGATCGTATATTTTTGGAGATATTTGCTAAAAACCGATGAAAAACGTGCAAAAATTGCGAATTTTCAATGGCAAATTACTTGAAAATTATTGAATTTTTCGAAAAACTTTTACGATAAATTTTGCTTAAAACTATGTCTTCTATCGATATCTGAGGTTATTTAAAAAAAAAAACCATCCACCGCCGAGAAGGGTCAGCACCCACCCCCAGGGTGGTTGCGGGGTCCAAATCATTTTCACTTTTGATATTAAGGGTAATATGGACCTAAATCCAAAATTTCATGCCAATCAGATCACAGTAAAAAAATTCGGACCTAAAATGCTTCAATGACTCCACTATAGGTAGTCTTTTATAAGTTAGTTGTTGGTAGAGTACATTTTAATAATATTTATGCTATACTGACGATGTCTTGATATGGCGATCAATAAACTCATTAATCCTTTAATAATGAGTAGGTAATCGTAAGCTACATGTTAGTAAATAATGCTTAGTAGGTGGTATCACAGATGAATCAATGAAAAGGTATACACATAATATAATAATGTATCTTTTTCTATTATCATTTCTAACGTCAAGTTCTTGTTAGTATCGAAAAAACACCATGAATCTATTCTGTAGTATGTCTGGCATGTACCGGTATGGTTTTCGGAGCATATAATAATTGAGTGTTTTCTATGTAAATAAATTAAAACAACATTCATTCTGTTAGTTTGTTTTGTAAGCTAAATCTATGACATTAATTCGAAACTCACTTAAGTCTCTCTTAAAGTCGAAATAAATTGAATCTAGGTAGTTGGATATTATGTCGATTGCTTTTGTAAAATATAACACTATTCAAAAAAAAACATGTGCTGACAATGCATTTCGCACCTTCAGCGAGGTGCATGAAACATGTGCCAGCTAGCAGAGGCCCGGCACGTTGGGCCACGGTACTCTTGACCCAATTCGCATATCTAGGGCGCCGCCCGCCCAGTTCACGCGGACTCGCCTCTGCTGGATCACTACAAAACGATTGATGTACCACGTAAGAACACGTACGCAAATGTGAACTAAATGTCTACATTAAACATATAATTTTGCCTGTGTCCACGCGCCAAACGGGAAGGTAAAACTTTCAGTAATACTCATATGTAATAACAAATAAATAACTCGCTGGCTCGATAACGCATTAGTTAGAGTCCCTCTTTTGTGCCAGTAGGAGTAAGGAAAAATATTTTGTGATAAGCATTTGTATTTGATCCGTGTATGTGTATTTTTCTGCAATTTTCGCTGCACTTTTAACTAGTGCTGAAGCTCGGAATAATATCAATGTACTTATTTAGGTGATTTTGTGAAAATTCAAACATCTGCCTAACCTCACACGAGTAATTCAGTAAGCTACTATAATGTTCTTCTGAACAAGTTGGGGTTTTTAGGGTTCCGTAGCCAAAATGGCAAAAACGGAACCCTTATAGTTTCGTCATGTCCGTCTGTCCGTCTGTCCGTCTGTCCGTCTGTCCGTCTGTCACAGCCGATTTACTCGGAAACTATAAGTACTACAGTGATGAAATTTGATGGGAATATGTGTTGTATGAACCGCTACAAAAATATGACACTAAATAGTAAAAAGAATTGGGGTGGGGCCCCCCATACATGTAACTGAGGGATGAAATTTTTTTTTTCGATGTACATACCCGTGTGGGGTATCAATGGAAAGGTCTTTTAAAATGATATAAAGTTTTCTAAAAAACATTTTTCTTAAAGTGAACGGTTTTTGAGATATCAGCTCTCAAAGTCGTAAAAAGTATGTCCCCCCCCCTCTATTTTTATAACTACGGGGTATAAAATTCTAAAAAAAATAGAGGTGATGCATGCTAATTAACTCTTTCAACGATTTTTGGTTTGATCAAAGTATCTCTTATAGTTTTTGAGATAGGTTGATTTTTATTATATTTGCTGCTACGGAACCCTTTGTGCGCGAGCCCGACTCGCACTTGGCCGGTTTTTAAATAAACATAGGCCCGACATTATATACTTGAGTAGTTACAATATTTGCTTTACTAGTTAAGTTAGTAGAGTAATTCCAAGCGAGCCTTTTTTAAGGAAATGTGTGGTTAAAATATCTGATATTTTTTTATGTCCTTTGTGATACGTGTATGTTCTGCCCAAATCAAGTTCATACAATTTATACATTGCCTTTGAGAGGATTATGTATAAGCAAACGTTATTTACTATAATAATATTATGACGTAGAAGACGTATTAGTAGGTAGTGGAACGCATATTGAATTGCCAGATTATAAGTTTATACGGATTTAAATATCAGGTTATCTTGAAGTTCTGAGTATATATTTTATGTCAACTTGAGTTATAAGTAAATTGGTTGATTTCGTATGTTTTTTGTATAACACAATAATAAAAATAAAACGAAATGACACGATCAATAGATACCAATTTACCTAATTAATGGTACTCAAATTTGTAATCCTTTGATGTTCTTCGTCCAATTTTATGTAATCTCCGAGATCAACGTGAACAGTTAATGGTTAAAATATCGCCTATTAGGCGTTCAGAGTGACGGCATAAATTGTAGTCCAATAAGATGGCCTAAGCCGAGTCCTATATTCGTTGTCGGTTCGTTTCCGCGTGTCGCCGCGGCTATTTCAGAATGCACCGGCTTCAATCTGCAATTCACTTGTTTTGGATTTCTTTTATCCATAAATACATACATTAGGCACTACAAACCTTTGTCACGTTTATTTTTTTTCTCTGGCGCTTTCATTTTGGAAGTTTAAAGTCTTTGAGTTTAGTCGTAGATTCCAGTTCATTAGTAAGGTAGATATTAAATTATGGCACTTGACGGTTTCGTAATAGTAACTTAATAGTTTTCTAACATAAAAAGTCTTTCATGAAGCCGTACATTGAAAATGAAAAGAAATGTTAAAATACTTCCCCTCATTTAGAAAAAAGTTAAGTGTCACAAGCTCGAGAGGCCTAATAAATTCACAGCCAGTTATTTCTCAACTCGAAAGTTAGAAACATTTGGGACAAAAAACGAAGCTTTATAACGATAAGGGTGACTTACTCGTCCATGGGCCATTTGTGGATAGAGACTGAAAAGTTACGGCTGGAGCAAAATTTTCATTATTCTTACCAAATAAATGAAAAAAAAATTGTAAGTCAGTGATTACGACGAGTTATTATAATTGTTTTGCAGACGTGTAGTTTTGACACTTGTTTAATCGATAAAATATAGCTGGTGAGTGGATTACTTTTTCACTTTTCACGAAATACAATTTGTATAATTATACATACATAGGTACCTACCATCTATGTACCTACTTAAAAAGTTGTAATTAATATTAAGTTTGTTTCGATAGTCGAATGACAAAGTTATCGACTTAGTTGCATCGGTTTTGAATGTTAGGCCGGGTACGTTGTGCCTTACGTTATGGCGATGTTTAACTTACCTTAAGACGAGTAGGCAGGTGCATACATTTACGAGTAAGTAGTACATTTTCTTACGTAAACATTATATCATACACAAATTATATAACAATCTGAAACTAAAGTAATTATAAACAGTAAAGCCTTGATTTGGTTGCAAGGTTAGTCCCGCTCACCGATGCCGATGTAAAATTGTAAATATTGTTAGGAAATGCAGGATGCACGCACCAGCGACCGAACGTAGCCTTCTGTACATCTAGATGATCATCAGCCATCTTGAATTAGTTTTATTTTTTTATAGAGCATCATAATATCGCTTTGGGATAAAGGCAAAGTTAAAGATTTAGCGTACTGGCCAGTGAGTATCGTCAAACGATAAAAAGACGATAAAAAAGTCTAGACGTGGCTGCGACGGCCCGCCCTTCTCAACTTGCCCCTCTTGGTTGACCCTTTTGAACCTGATATAAATACGTCTGGTGGTCACTAAATAGTTTTCTCGAAGTCCTAATGTGCTAATTAAAAATTACAATTTTAGTTTCTTGACTTAATTCGTTGTTACGTATATTGTTTTAATACATACCTAAATATATGTGACAAAATCACTTTTAAAAAACGCAGCTAAACTATTCGCAGTTTCAGTAAAAATGCAAATTAAACGTTCGATTACAAAGTCGTTGAACATAACAATTTCCTCATTAGCAGACTTCATTTCCGCTACAATGTCGGTGTGAGATATAATAATATATACGAGTATAACATTTTGAACATGAGCAGAACCTACACACAAAGTAAACTGAAATAACACGAGTCGTTTAAATAATTAGCAATTTAGATTTAATTGTGCATAATGGTCAGCCGCCTTTATTTTGTTTCGTAAAAAAGAAAGAGATTTGTTAAATAAATTGTTTGAGTAAGTTAGGTATTTTTGAAAATTCTAATTCATGTAATCTGTGTGTACTTACTAGATGTTCTCTGTCAATTACACAGTAACAGTGGTCCAAAATGTCCTCTCAATATAATGAGTGTGATAGATAAACGTATGTGAATGGTTAGTCAAGCCAGTAGCATAGATCAAACATATTTCCCGCAACAGTCAAACTCATTAAGGTTTCGGCGAGTGCAGGCTCAATGCAAGACCCTTGTTCGTCTTCAACGGACCACAGGGAGAAACGCATTCGCTTTCGTAACCTCGTACGAATTGCTCCTCTAAATATAGGCCAATTCCAGCCAGCGGAGAGCTATGCGAATGTATGTATGTAGGTCACCGGAGGTATCACAAATAACTGGCAATCGTAAATGTCCCTTCTGTTTCGAAATTGCATTAAACATTCTCTCTGACCAGACAGAAATATAACAAGGAAAGAGATTCTGCGGATTTTGAAATTGCGTAACTACCCGACGCTGGCTATTACGGGATTACGTTAATGGATCGGATCTTTCGCATATAAATAATAAAGAACACGGAAATGTAAATTAGTTGTGACGATTACCCAATTTTTAAGAATTTGGGACACCTTACTGTTTGTATTATAAAATGCAGGAAGCTGAATTGAACGTGAAGAGTTATTGCATTCGGGAATCGTATTTTGTTTTGGTAAATTTAGTGAATGAAAATGTTTTTTCTGATGTTACGAGAAAACCCAAAAAATTGCCATTTTTGATTGGCCACATTGTTTTTTTACAATTATACAATTTAACAAAAGAAAGTTATATAGTAAAAATATTATCAAAGCATCTTTGTTCTTATTTTTATAAAGCAAAAAGGGTTGTAACAAATGAATAAAAATTTTGATAAATTGCGATTGCGAGATTGTATGATTACAAGGAGCATTGTACTGCATAAACTGCTGCTTAAATTCTTCTAATTGACAGTCAGTGGCTATAATTTAAAAAACCGTGCAATATCAGCAATCAGTATCCCACCAGAAGCCTTACATCTATCTGTTTGATTATACCCGTGCTCGGGAAGGGCTCGGGTGTATTTGTATTCGCGGGAATGCGCACTCGCATGACGCACCGTTGACGCACGCGCGATTCGCACAACACGCTTTCCACTTAGTGTAGCACTTCGGCCGATTCACGGGCGTTTTTGAGAAAATTCTTCACCGTGTAAAGAGTTATTGCCGCTGAAATAATTATCTTAGTCTATAAATATATGGGTAGGTAGTTAAATATATTATTGTAAAATAGGTCTCTACATATCTGACAATAATTGATCTTTAAATTAGTGATACTAAATACATAACATAATTGGTTAATCACACAGGTCACAATACACGCAAAATAAAATGACCGTGCTACTTAAATAACTGGCCAAACGGTTTTCCCACAGCTCATAAAAACGTATTTAAATGAGAAACGAACGCTAGGTACGAATAAAAGCATACGTAACGATTCAGAACTTAAAACGGCCTAATTTACAATATAGTATTTAAATAATAAAACAGTACACAAAACCTAAATGAAAAATGAAATAAACAATAATAATAGCCAAATTGAGATTTATTACGAACGAAATCAAACTCGTATATCGAGTAGATACCCACAAAATGTTATCTGAAAGCAATTTCATCGGAGATAATGGAATAATCCAAGAATCTGTTTGCCAATATGTCGAACCCAACAGGCTGATATATGATTTATGTATGGAGAGGTGAGGCTAAGAGCATCCGTTTACAATAATAGCGATGGCCGGGACTAAAAATCAATAAGTGTTTCGCTCTCCTTCATATTAACCAGAACAGGTTTACTACGCAATGCCTATACTACATTTGCATTTCAAAATTCTATCAATTGGCTTTTTTAAACTATTTTCATAAATAGACAACGGTATTTATAATTAGCATTATCTATTTGCCTAGACTCTAATAGCCCATTGACTCAAATATAACTCTACATAAGGTATATATGGGACTTTTATAACACCGTTTTATTAGGTCCCATCAAATGTATTGCTAGGTACTATAATGTTCACGGATTTATGTACTTAGTTTACCTGACTTGACCTAAACTCTAGCCAAATAGATAATGCTAATTTGAATACGATGATATACAAGTAGGATATACAATGCCACTGCACTGCTAAACAAATGCAAACAATTTCAGTAAACGAGCAGAGAGCAGATAAGATTAGGGTACTCGAATGGATAAATATTGCCTATTTCGGTTATAGCCATTGCAGAAGGTTATCCGTAGTAAGCCATAGAGCCAGAAATTAGTAATGTTCTAGCTTCTTTCTTGAAAGAAACTGCGATATTTACGTCATACCGCACTGAAAGCTTCACTTGTCATGCTTTTTACTATACCCCCAAAGTCGGTTCAGATTTTATTGTGAAAATTAATTAGAAGTAAAAGGTTATTAGAAATATGTACAACCAAGACCGTAAATATTGTCTTTTAAAAAACTCCTGAAGGTAGCCTATAATTTAGTAACTAAGCCATATTTAGGATATTCAAATAATCTTTGGTAAACTGTACCTAATCCAAATAGCTACCGCATATACAAAAAAATATCTGCGTTGTGCAAATAAAAATTGCCTTGGTAGTTCATTTAACACCTCCTATGAATCGTAATACAATACCAAGGTAATAATGATTCTTTATATGGCGTTTACACGCCTGCTCATACACGCATTACAACTTTGTTAGCACAGCCGATTAGCGTGTACTTCATAAAAATAAATAAATAGGAACTAACTTAGGTGTTAAGGGAATTATTCAAAATACAATACAAAGACCTGTTTTCAGTAGCTCACAAATGTTTTTCTATTGTTTTCAGGTGTCGTGCAGAAAAGAAGAATAATACACAAGTCAGAATGACGGTCGTAACGAATCCGGCTCGCACGAGCTCCGAGGAGGACATAGAGTCGGGACGAGACAGCGAGGTCGGCGGAGAGTACTGCGGCGGCGGCGGCCTCGAGCTGGACGAGAATGCGCGCCTCTACGACGACGAGAAGCAAAGCGACATCGTGTTCGTGGCCGGCATCAACGGCGACACGTGGCGCTACCCCGGCCACCGCCGCGTGCTCGCCGCCACCAGCCCCGTCTTCGCGGCCCTCCTCTCCGCCAAAACCGACGTCATAGTCGTGGACTACGTCGACCGGCGAGGCTTCGAGCAGCTCCTCCGGTACCACTACTGCGAACCGACGCAGCTCAACTCCGTGGCGACGGCACGGTGTGCTCTCGATGCTGCTTACAAGTTCCTCTGCTCGCCGCTGGCGGAGCGATGTGCTCGACGTCTCGACGAGATGTTGGACGCAGGCGTCGCTCTGGAGATCCTGCGGGACCTGCGCTTCCTGTGCGCGCGGTTGCCCGGCGCCGCGTCGGCGCCGCCGCTGCCCGCGCTGGCTGACGACGCCGCCGCGCGCTCACTGGCGCAGTGCTCGCGCTGGTGCGACTCCCTCGCCCACAACGCGCTTCTCGTGCTCGACGACAACGCAGACGCGGCGCTAACAGACGAACGGCTCGAGGATTTAACATACGAGGACTTGGCCCTGATTGTCAAACGTGATACTCTCCGAGCGTCAAATGAGCTCGTTCTAGCCGAGGCTTTGTCCCGATGGGCGACAGCTGCATGCAAACGCACCAAACGCGAGCTGACATCGGCGAATAAAAGGGCGGCTCTGGGCGAGTTGGCGTACTGTCCGAGGTACCTTCTGCTGTCCGGGGAGGAGCTGGACCGTGCGCTGGGCCTGGAGCTGCTGGAGCCGATGGAGCGCGCGCTGGTGGTGGCGCGCGCGCGCAAGCTGTCGGCGCCGGTGCCGGTGGGCGCGGAGCAGGAGGGGCTGCTGCGGCGTTGGGCGCGCGCGCGGCCCGCCGAGCCCGCCGCGCTGCCCGTGCACCTGAGCGCGCGCTCCGAGCCGCCCGAGGACCCGCAGCCCAGCCGCCTCTGCGCGCGCCACCGCCGCCCCAAGCAGCCCAGCTTCAACCCCGACGACAAGACCAAGAAACAGGGCTGCTGCGCGTGCTTCTGGGACGGCCTGCTGAGGGCGTTCATATGCTTGTTCGACTGAGAAAGGGCACCCACCTCTTATGTATAAACATACATATGAGATGGTACCAAGAAGGTTGGGGGACTGCTGTCGTCCCTCAACATTTTTAAGAACTTTTATCTCTTACCTATCGATTTTCAATTGTGAGTATTGGATAAATAATTCTTGATCTATTCGCTGGTGAAACAGTGCAATATTAATGATCATTATGTCGGAAGCAAACGTGATCTACTCGTATAGAAGACTAGTTAAAGTTGGAAAAGTATGAAGGTAAAGAAAAATAGAAAATTATAGGCAAAATGACCGAACTGGAGGGGTAACCTGGAGGCAGGTAGAAAGAATGCCTTCTTTTGTATATTTTTACGAACTGAAAAAATATTTTGTAGAACGATGAAAAAAATATCCGGAAATGTTTACTAGTTCATAATTTAGTATTGTATTTTGTTTACGTTTATTATTTTTAGCTAAAGTTATTTACGAAATTAAAATATTAGAGTTTTTAAATATAGTTTGATTGCTGGAGTTGTTTTGTTTGAAGTTGGCAGCTGAAAGTTGTTTGATCAAGTTGTTGCGAATATCCGACTCATAGACGGGATTAGTTACTTATACGAATATCTATTGAGGTGGCAGCTCAGCTGCTTCGTAGTTAATTATTACGTGTATCTTGTGTAGTAGACACTTTTTGTGTATCTTAATGTTGTGATATCTATGTTAATGCGATCTATTAATTTAATGTTTCGTTAGACATTTACATATCAAATTGTTCGACAATTTGCATTTAGGCATGTTTTTATTTAGGCTATTTACGATGACTTGGTGCACAAATATTGTTTAGTCCTAGTTTTATTTTAGAATCAATTTGTTGCATTTATTGTTCTTACTGAGTTTTTACTCGTATAAGTAAGCTTCATTGTTAATTTAGTTCCAATTATTATCATTTTAGAGAATTCTTCCATTGTTTTCCTTCCTAGTCGTATGTAAGTACATTATTGTGTCGATAAATAGGAGATTGGTTAGCTTAAGTGCATATTATTATGGCATACACACATACCTAGCTCTAACAAATGACTTGTCATCTGCCTTTCTTTCTAATGTGTTCTCTATACCCACTTAATTGGTAACTTTTGGAATCCCTATTGTATATTCTATCAATTATTTTTGTACTGTGCCATATACATAGTTACGAATAATAAGAGTTGTTAGTTAAAACAATGATAAATCAATTTTAGCATTAAGGACATCTCCAAAATACTTAAATACCGAAAATAGATCTATATAACCATTGAAGCTCATTCTATTATTGCTGTTTAGCTCATGCGTATTGAATATTAGTAATGTTTATAATGATTCTATAAATGTGTTTGTGGCGTTAAAAACGATTAAATTTATTGTAACTTATAAAAATATATTAATGAATACCAAATCAATGTGAGGTTGGTTTTACGTTTTTAATGAGCTAATAATGTTAGTATACTTTAATAAGTAAATGTCAGCATTGATCCATGTGTTCGGCTAAGAGCTGTATTGAATTTTATGTAATAAATAAACTCAAACTGAAGCTAAAATATATGATGTTTAAATCGATTTTTTGTTTTTATTGGAACCTAAACAGATGAACTGGGAAATAAATTACTTTGGCTTATTGCACAAGTAAAGTGTATATAACGCCAATACCAAGGAGAATCCGAATTAACAAAAAAAAAAATACGGGAACACACCAAAATTCAAGAGCTTTCTCAGCCCCAGAAAAGCTCTTCATTATCTGACCGTGGCGTTTAAAAAAAACATGGCTTTTTAAATTTTGAATAAATTATTTGTAACAAAGAGTATATTGCTAAAAACGTTCATACAATCAATCATCAAAACAAAAGTAGGTAGGTACTAAAACAATGGTATAAAATCCAAGAGTCTCAATAATTAGTGACAGTTGAAGCACATACTTCATCTCCTTCAAAAATAGGTGGCGGAGACCTGAATGAGCTCTTCCTAGACTGCAGGGTACATGCCTCGCTGTTAGACGTCAGTACGTCTATTTTCTCAACTTTTTCCGCCATATCAGCAATAGAGTTCTCAACTAAGTGCAAATTATTTCTCAAAGTTGTCACAGTATTCTGCAGTTCGAGCATGGAATCGATTTTTGCATCGATCTTTTCAAATTTCTCTCTTATCATATCGCGAGCACTTTGTGTTTTATCCAACTGTGTCTCTATTCTGGATGAAATCTCTCGCTGTAACTCTTTAAATTTTCTATCAAACGTGGAGTCTTCTTTAAAGTCCCTACGCTTTCTTTCGCCTGTGTTGGTCGAAAGAGTGCGATATTTGTACCCAGAACTCCGCGAAGTATAACAACTTTTATGGAAGATTTGTGACATGTTGCAGTTTCGATTGAAAGCCCAATTTGCTTTGAAAATACACATAAAATTTTATTTTAAATCATAACAAAATATTGCGTTGAAAGTCTTAGTAAATATAGTAAGCCGAATGTCATCAAATACAAAATGACAAGTCGACATGACAGCATTTTATTGCAAAGTTAAAAATTAAGGAGGTGGAGGTTCATAAGTACCTACTTATGAAAATAATAAAAGCGCTCAATGATTTTGGCATATTCGTGGAAAAATGTGTGTATGTAGTGCCATCTAGTGAGATTTTCCAAAAGCACTAAGTAAAGGTGGTCGCTAAAAGCAAGTGGGTAAGCAAGGCTTGTAGCGTATTTAGTTTGTGTTGAGATATACAGAGGGCGTAAGTAAGTTTGTTTTTAAAAGGTACTGTGTTCTGAAATAGAGAAAAATAATAATAAATAGTTACGCGACAAAAGATGTAATGCCACATAATAGATGTACCAGAGAACTAATTTATTTGGACTACATCTTTTCGTCATATTACATGTAGAAAAGTTTCTGTAAAATAAAAACAGTCCAGATTTTGCATTACCGTTGGATTCCCTAGGCCTTTTTTACTGGCACGATAAAACCTATTTAAGTATTTTTTACCTGATTAAATCTATCTATACCTACTTATACCTTATACCTACCTAAAAAATCGTTCAGTTTCACTGCAAAGTAGGTCTCTCTGTCCCTATATCCCTATGTATGCTTAAAATGCTTAAATATTTAATACGCATACGCAACGGATTTCGATGCAGTTTTTTTAATAGGTAGAAGGATTCAAGAAGAAGGTTTTTATGTAAATTTCACCTGAAGCAAAGCGACGGAAGGTCACAAATAGTATTTCAAAATATTTACGGTCTACACACAATTGACAATTATTTATATGCATTTTCAGGACATGTTCTTTGTAAGAATAAAATAACAAAATACAAATAACTTTTACATTACATATAAAATGCAGTACCTACTACTAGCTACCGGCATACATATTAGGTAACATCGGAAGGCAGTATACCTAAAAGTAGATATGTAAGTAAAAATATGCATAAGCCACTAGAAAAGGCAAAGTAAAAAATTACTTAAAAACAATAATTTCGGTCTCCGTTTACTAACAATAGAATAGAAAAAGGATGGGTCTACATTTTTTTTTAAACCATTGTAATCCAACAATGGCTCCCAACAGGTCGGGACTGCATTATTACGAGATAAATTTAGTTTTGATGAAGTGCAAAAGTCGAGGGTATCCTTTTGACATTTTTTCTGTTTAATTTGTTATTTCGGCACAATGTGCGGACGATAGGCCGTGAAAGGTTTGAAACATATGGGTCCCGTGTGTCCATTGTACTGCGTATCCACATCTAATGGTGTTGGTGTGAGAACCGTCCTTACAAGTGTTATTTTTATAAATAGCATTGTAGAAGTTAATAACAGACAGGTTTCCCACGATGGTAATTGATTTATATTTTATTTATAGTGTCATGTTATTTCATATTCAAGATGAATGCGATTCAATAGTAAACTTAGCAGTACAGTGGCGTACTAAGGATGAAGAAGAGGTTGAATAGGTCTATGTACCGTTACAATTTTGGTCAGTCGGGTCTTTTTAGGGGTGAGAGAGAGCTACTGATCTGCTCCTCAAAGCCATCATCGTTAGTCAGTTAGGAAAAAAAAAGTCGGGTCTTTGATAAATATAAAATTAATAATCCAATTTATATAAAGTAATCAGATATACATTTTGCATTAGCCACAGTAAAATATATACGTTATCTTCTAATAAATAAATGAGGCAAGCTAGAACTGTCCACGTTCCAAAGGTGGCATCTGTTCACAAGCAGGACTTTTCGAGTTTTCCTGACAATAATCAAAATTATTCTGGAATACCGACAAATTTATCTAGAAAATTTGCCAAATCTCTTTAGTTTTGTGTGTAACTACATACATTATCTGCTGTGCTGTGAGCTGTAATCCTTTCAGCTATAATTCCCATGAATGAACTGTTCTCCCCTCTTCTGGCTACCACTGACCTTAGTCCGTCACTGAAGCAGCGCTGTTCCATTGTTTGATAACTTGATTGAATAATTGCAATGGCTATAGTAAATTATGCGATGTTGTGATACTCACATAATGAAACAGGTTTCGAAGCAAGGTTCATTCAGAAGACGATTCAAAATGCCTATGAGAAATCGGAAAATCCAACTTTCGTTGTCATCGGTATTTCCTCGCAATTGTGTATAGGTAAGTAAATTGTGACAACTTAATCAGAACACTCTTCCGTGTTTTTTTATCTTATTACACAGGTATCTATAGGTTGTGAAGGTTTACTTATATTTGACATATATTACACTAACATCTAGGATACAACATACATTTTAAACGGTTAGGTATCCTTGTATTGCACTATGGTGTTATCGCCAAGATAATACAGTATAATAAGCCTGAAATCCTACTTATTATCCAAATTTACAATACCTAATTTACAATCCAAGTAATCGTAATAGTCAAGTTCATCGGCCATCCAGGATCGACCCGAGCTGATTGCTTTCTAAGTAACGTTAAATTATTTCGATTCCCATTTCAATTGCAGACACACCCGTCTCATTGTCGCCGCAAGTAAATTTAACGGACCATCGGTTACTGGGAACGTCTCCAGGTACCCGGCAACATAATAGACACTCGAGATTGTATTCAACACTATTGAAACACCGGCAGGTACGCAGACGATTTTCAACCTAATTTCCTAAGTGACAAGGAAGTGTTACTTCGCCAACACTTGCCCTTTGAGTGGTAAGCGCCACCTCCTCGAGGCTATTGACTTTTTTCTGCTCGAAACGTAATTTCGTAGTAAGATTTCATTTGAAATGAGATCGAGACGCCGCGTGCAGTCACAGGTACGACGTTTTTTTGCAAAACTCTTTTGTGAAATGGTCTTCCCCAAACTCTCAGCATTATGAGGCCCTGAGGTAGGTAGATATTGTGTAAACCACTTCAGACGAACAATGCGGAACAATAAACCGAGGCTCGTATAGATAATTTGTGTAATTAACGACTTGGTGAGGTGTATTCTTTTATGTGTTGAAAAACAGAATGGTTAATGACAAAAGAATGAACAAATCAACTCACAAAGTAAGTAAGTAGTTATTTTTATGTATTAGGCGTCATCCAAACTTCGCCTGCTCTGACTTGAGATATTGGAGGATTTTCTAAATTGACACGATCGGAAATTGAACTCGGCTTTTTCCAGGTATTATCCAAGGTTTTCGCTCAAAGGCTATCTCTATAGATACCCGTCAGGTATTGGATTGTTCTACTTGGTAAAAGTTATTCAAAGAGCAACTAGTTGATTGATTAATATTCCTAATAGTTCTGATAAATAATAAATACCTATCTCAATTGTTTGTTTGTAATACCTTACATTTAAAGAAATACCGTACTTTTAGGTCTTTTTTTAGGTATTTAGCTTTTGTACCCACTGCTTATAGTCAGAGATATACCTAACAAGTTTCGTAATTACATATGAAGTTTCGTAATTTTATATGGAGCTATTCTAGGTACCCAGAATACTACCTACATACTTCTCCTCCGCACGCTTGATTAAACATAGTGCCTAAAATAACAAGTCAAAAATTGGTACGATTCTCTAAATACTTGTCAAACTGATCCTAAAGGTTTTTTGTGAGATAAGTCGTAAATATTCAGGGCATTTTTTGTTGCAGTTTCTTATGGAGTTCGTCCTAGTTTGTGTTGCAACCACATTTGGCATATGAATGTCTCTCAGCAGGACGTTGTGTAATGGCCAGCCAATTTATCGTTAAGTTGAACCTTAAAAATATTAAATTTTTATAAAAAGTTTTTAGTTATAAGAACAACAGGTCATTTACAATTTTAAGTCACAAATCAGTACTGTTGTTATTAATAAACTAAAACATCAATAAAAAATCTTAACTAGACTCAAGACTTGACCATCAGATACGGATACCATAAGTTTCTTTAGTAAATTTATTAAATGATGCATTACCTATAGGCTTTTAGTCGTAGTAGCTATACCTATAAATGAAATATAAAATTATTAAGCTTAACTTGGTTTAAGATGAAAGAGTCTATTTTATCAACCTGACAAATCATTTATACGTGCATAATTCCAATAAGTTGCCATACTCGTAATACTAGGCCATGTGATAAAATATCAAAAATTGGCTCGGAGATTTTCATTAGATCATCACACAATCGAACAGAACAGATACAACTTAATACATTGAATGCCTCACACAAAATTAGTCGTATCGTAATCCAATGCCCCAAGTGAATTTATAAAGCGTCAGCCAGACGTAATAAAGTAAAAAAACCGTGTCTCGCACTAAACATTCCGAGATAGTAATTCGACGCCACTTTGCCTTAGAAATGGAAAAAAATGTAAATAATGTTGATAGTGCGCCCCGGGAGTTGCCGGGGACCGCTGATCGGTTTTATTGGTGGCCCGTAGAGACACCATCAGTTATACATTACTATAACATTTTGAACTATTAAAAGTATCATTTTATTATAATTTTATTTTAAAATAGGTGATAATGCAGGTACAGGTAGGTACAGAATGAAATGCATTCATTTAATAAATAGCATGCTCTGGCCGTGACACATTCGAACATTTCTTTTCCTTACTGACTTACGATGAAGGCTTGGAGTAGCCTCGTCCGTCATCATCACTGGACTTGCGGGGGTGCGGATGGCTCTCACCCCTAACCAAAGAGAATATAGGTAATCACTACGTTTTACCCCTAACATTCGGAGTTCGGACAGTAAGCAATGTAATACGTAAAGCTGTAATAGCAACATTTTTGACTTGTAAATTCAGGTGTTAAATAGTAGGTTCTGGATTTATAGTAAAATCTGATTCGAGATGGTCCTGATTTTAAAATTAACATTTACAGTTAAAAGAAATGTTTACTGTTAAAATTTCTACCGCGTTGTCACCCTGCACGGGGGCCACGTACAACCATAAAAACTTTTTTTTATTTTTTTTGTACCCGACAACATTGTCCGACACTATGCCTCGAGATTAAAACCAGATGAGGTGAGTGACTAATAAAAGGACCCTCGTGTGATTTGGAGACTTGTTTTGATTTTATATAGAATATAATAATATAAGTATCGAAAAACATCAAAAATTCTGAGAATACATAATTTTATACGTAAGGAAATAGGATTACAATGTAACGTTATCAATATAATTTATTAACAAAACAAGCCTTATACCGTTATTTAAAACGTAAACATTTTGCCTATTTTATTCTGGAATTTTATACGTAGTAATAAGTAGGTATTAAGCCGATGAAATTTCATTGATTTCGACGTTCTCTTTTACTGTCAACAACGTCGCAAAATTGATAAAGATGTTAATTATGTATTAGCAAAGAACGTATTATTCATGCAGGAGTATGATAACAGCACCTTTAAATGTAAATTTCGGGTACAAAGCGCATTGAAATAGGCGGTGGTAAATATAAATGACATTTAGAGAGGCCACCCGAGGCGCGGCCAGGCCATAACAATGATGAACAAGGCTCCCATTGAATGCGAGGAGCCCGAGGTGCGCTATTGACTACCCGTCACTTGCAGCGACAAAAACAATGACCCCGGATCGACGCCCTGGCGCCACCACTATTACCTCCATTATTCCTCAAAGGGAATGTCTCCAGATAAGCCGCGCTTAATTTACACTAGTAGGTATGTTTTTGTCCACGCTCTGCCAAGATTGTGAAGGCATCCGTCCCGAGATAGCCGGAGCCGGGCGGCATCCGAGAGCGCCTAAGCGGACAATGCGCGAGTTTAATTCTTGCCGTAAAAGCTCTAATTGGTCGTTTTTCATTGGCGAGGACCGCTCCGACGGACCGAGCAAAAAGTGGGGCCGTCTCGGAATGCGCCCGGTTGAATAACCAGCGTCTGCCGGCTACGACACTAACTATAAACAAAGCCCGTTGCGTAAAAATACGTTATCCCGTACCATATCGTGGTGATTTATTTTCCGTGCCACCGCGCACTTTCAACTGCGAGTGGCTTATTTACGTTGCAGCTCGTTTATTTTTTTCTCGGATTATCGGAGCCGCGCCAAGAATGTTGAAATCATTCAGGCCAGTAAGTGGGCAGAGGAATTTGCCATTCATATCGACGATGCCGCCAGAATAACAACTCGCATTTTTGCGGTGAGGGAATCGTCAAACTTCACGTGGTATAATAATAATGTGTTAGATATTAGTTCACATAGCGTTTCCTCGCCAAGAATTTTAAAATCCCACGATACCTACCCAACATTGATATATTGATGAAAACAATCTACGAAATTAAATACTATTCAAATATGTAAGTAGTACCTACAGACTATGGCTTATAATCGTGGTAGAAAATAAATAAAACCGTTTAATATAGCCATTATACGGATAATAAAGGATTAAATATGAAAGAATGAAATGAAACTCCATTTTCGTCTGATTTACAATCATTATTAAGTCAAATACATATTATACATACTATAACGTAAATATTTTTCAATTTATCGACTGTTAATCAGAAAAACATGGCATCGACATTGTTACACCTAACGTAACTTTATTATGGGTGTAAGTATAAAACCTGATAAAGTGCCTTATCATTACTAATGTTAATTGCAATCGTTTCCCGTGAGCTGGTAATGGTTTCCTGCCGACAGGTGACAGGGAGCAAAAAGGTTACATCGACTTCGAGATCACATTGGCACAGGTCCCCGCTGGGATTCGAACTCGGACTTTGCGTAATTATGGTCATCTTACATTTTATAGAACCGTAGGGCGCGTCCCCATTAGGCGTACAGTGAGCCGCTCATAATAATTTGCGGTCTTAAGGTACTTTAGAAAAGGTAAGAAGTGCAAAGTTAGCTTGGTACCATGTTATGGGGAGGGAAGAAAGCCATGTGACTAGAAGAGTGATGAGTATGAATGTCAATGGACGTAATGGTAGAGGAAGACCGAAGAAGACATGGATGGATTGCGTGAGAGGTGATATGAGAGTAAAAGGAGTTGACGCAGAGATGAAGAAATATACATGTTGCGCCGACCCCACTTGGCGTAGGACAAGGGCAGGAAAATGATGAAGCCGACTCATTCTGTATGCGCCTGATAGATACGCAGCGTCTGATCCGTGCGGTCTAAAATTTAAGTAAAGTGGAAGCATGGCATTATTATTTTGTTTACTGTTTTCATTTTTTCATTAAACGCTCATCGTGAACGTACTGGGGAATTGCCCTAAAAGCGACGAAGAAGGAGTTGCGTCAGCAGAGTCATGTGTGCTTAAATCTTAATTAGGCAAAAGAAATCTTTATTTTTGTTTGTGAAAAGTTACTTTCTACGTTCCATCATTGCATAATAATATAGTCAATATGGAATGTGCATGAAAAATCATTTTGGTATTTTTTTCTTTTACGTATTTTTTTTTGTTAAAATATCCGCATTGTATAAAAAGTAGGTACGTATGTCTTGTGGACTTCTGAGATCAAAACAAATTAACGATAGTTTTATTGCAGTTGCTGCAATATTTTTGAGGTTTCCCAACAGATAGATGGTCAAAATAGATATCTAATAAAAAAAAAGCGTCGATGGCCGAGTGGTTAAGGTCGTTGCTTGCCATGCGAGAGGTCGCCAGTTCAAACCCCGCAAGGTACCAATGTGTTTTTCAAATTTGAAATTTATAATATGTACCATAATTCGACGCTTTAACGGTGAAGGAAAACATCGTGAGGAAAACCTGCACACCTAAGAAGAAATTCTTAGGTTGTGTAGTCGACCAACCCGCACTTGGCCAGCGTGGTCGACTAAGGCCTTATCGCCCTAGTTTAGGGTAGGCCTGTGCCCCAGCAGTGGGGACGTATATGGGCTGATGATGATGAATAGATATCTATTGAACGACTACAAAAAACATATTTTTGAAATCAGCATTTATCTCTTTGCTCGACCCACGAACCGCACACAATGTCAAGTAGGTGTGTATGTACATCGCGCGAGTCAGGCGACATGTGTTGTATTTTGTTAGGATAGGCTCACCTTATATAACCCTCTGGTTTGGGACAGACCAGGGAATTACTTGCCTTTGTAACTCCTTTTATCGGTTTATTCCAAAAATGTCTACCGACAAATTCTCTCTTGTACGGATTGATGTGCAACTAATGCAACTGAATTGTTAAGCAATCAATTTATCATTTACATCCTGATTACGGCACTGGATAAAAAGATTTAGTCCAAAAAATCACTAACGTAATTTCCCACCAGTTTTATTAACGCTAAATTTTGGAACTATAATTAAGTGGAATTCCTTGTATTATTAGAATTTTGGGCAAATAGGAGGTAGACCGGAAGTAGTCCTCCTCCAGCTCGTGCTTCTGTTCGCGCCCGACACACGATAGCTTCAGCACCCACTGTGCTTGACACGGGGCTCCTTTTACGAGAACTGAAAAAAAAAATCATCATTTATTTATTTCACACACAAATGTACAGCGCTCACTATAAGTATTCTATATAATAAAAGCTTGTAAAAAACCAGGATACTCTTATATTCTAGCTCTATGATCAGAAATGAAACTTGGTGTTAGCAACGACTTTTATGCCAATGGAATAATTCCTTTCTGAAACGATGATATAAATATTCCTTACTTTTTCTATTTTCAGTTAAAACAAAATAGTTCCAAAATACCTACAATACCTTTGGCCCAGCTTTCAGCCACGTGGTCCATGAACACAGTCTCTGCCGTTATTAGGACACAAGGATTCGGGTAAATACGGGCTCTGTCTTTCTGACGTTTTAGTGGTATATAAGTATGATGTCTTCTTAAGCGGGCAGCGAAAGCTTGCATAAGAACATCCAAACGTAGAAACAGCATGGCCGCCGTAGCGAGTAGTACGCGCGTACGCGTCGGCATTATGGCACTATGAGGGCACGGCGGGTCATTATCCTGCGCCCGCGCCGCGCCCGCCGACCTACACACCGCTACTGTGTACCACCGGGGACCCATGGTTGGTATTGCCTTTTTTTTTTGTTCTTAGAATTTCAAGGATTCATAATTCGAAAAAAAGTAAGGAATCCAAAGGGTTAAGCATTAAAAAGGAGATGGATGGTGCATTCAGGGTTACTTAAAATTCGCACAATTTTTTTTACACGAAATTTAATTTATGAATGTTAGAAACTCTTAATAACTTTTCGTTCCTTCCCACACAACTTCTCAATAAGTTAATGACTGTAGAGTTAACAATTTGATTGTAATGATGCGTCTCTACACAAATTACGAGTATGATAAATCTGGTGTAATAAGATAAAAAATTATCACGTTTACATTAAAATATTACACTACAGAGCTTGAATCAAGAAAGTTTCTCTGTGGTTTTCCTCAACGAGAGACGGGTCAATATCTTGATTTTAAATATTAAGTACGTTGGTTCTTGGAGTCACATGCGCTTCACAAGTGATTCACAATTGCGGTTTCCACACAACCAGTCGCTTTGCATAACAGATTGTGAGCAACCTAAGTAAATATTGTGTAAGATTCTGATAAGGATATCCTGATTAACATAGTAGCAAATATCATACAAGTGGAAATCATTAGCGAGGTTTAGTTATATCATAATCAAATGTATAATAACGTTGACTTACATAAAATTAGATTGTTAATATTGTATGGAATATTGGATAATATCCGTCGTTCAACCTGGCTTATAGTCTATGTTATGTAATTAACAGTTCTTTATGATGTAGCTGATAAGTAACAATATATCGATCGTGACAATTATGAAAATTAAGATCATTTAAATGGTATCATAAATAACATAGCTCAAAGCAATTGTACGTAGGTAGGTACTATACTTTGTAGTATGTTTATAAAGACGCAATACTATAGTTTCCGTTGATCAATGATAAAGTGTATGTATGCTGTTAGAATGAATTACAAATAATTATACAAATTCCATTTAATGTTGTTTGTACCGCGTAGTAAGGTTCTTTATGTCAATTCTGTGAGTTTAAAAGGAATTTGTGAGAGTACTTTTGACTTTTCCTGTTACGTCAGATGACGGTCCGAAAGGGTTGTAAGCTCGCTCTAAACGCTTCCAAAGACCTCTAGGTATGCCGACCTGGTCGTGAGTCCCCGCCGTTCGCTTAGTCATCTCTCCAATTTAACGATTGTACGCGCTTTTTGCCCTCGAGTCGTTAACAATGCCCAGTTTCAACATGCCATCCTCCAAAGACCAAACCATTTTATAATAAAACATGAAAAAACTATAATTGAAGCACCTTCCTAAGACGGCAGTAGGTACGGTAGGGTAGGGTCATAGTGAGCAAGTCTGTAATAAAGTCCTGCTTATATTTTTTTCATAATTTCAAATTCAAACCTGAAAACATTTCTTTATTTCTGGCAATCATGAGTCGACTGTGCTTGCGTAGTCACATTATTACTCAGAGGTTTGCATTGCCTCAGTGTGTAAAACGTAGTGAAGGCATACCAACCCGTAATCATATTATACTTATAAATGTCCGTACGTTTACATACAACAAGTAGAATGTGACCACTATGTGTCATCATTCCAGTAGGGAATAAAAGCTGTAAAAATAACTCGTGCGCCGCGTAATTTTGCGTACAAAGCGGAGTGGGTGCACTACATTTTAATCACATAGTTGTGAGTAAGTGAGACACAAAAACATTGTTGAAATTAATTGCCTCCGCCAAGGTTGCAGGGTCGACGTCCTTGCGCGGCGCCGGCGCAGCGGCCCACCTCCGCCGTAGGGTGGCAGCACTGTCGATGTCGATGATTTTGAGGTAACTAAGTTAAGTTAAGTTAAGTAATATGGCGCATTAATCTAAACTAATATTATAAAGCTGAAGAGTTTGTTTGTTTAAACGTGCTTCGAACTACCTACTGGTTCGAAATGAAAATATATTTTTGAGTTGGATAGACTATTTATCGAGGAAGGCTTTAGGCTATATATACTCGTAACACACGTTGCGACCTAAACGCGCTTCGAACTACTGGTTCGAATGCAAAATATATTTTTGAGTTGGATAGACTATTTATCGAGGAAGGCTTTAGGCTATATACTCGTAACATCACGCTGCGACCAACAGGAGCAAAGAAACAATGCAAAATGTGTAAAAAACAGGAGAAAACGCGGACGAAGTCGCTGGCACAGCTAGTCTTTAATAAGTCTTAAAGCTATCTATGGTTTAAATACAATATGTGATACATTTAATGAAAAATTATTCTAAATTACAATAATTGATTCATCGGCTCGTTGGCGTATTTGGTAAAGCTCCTGTCTTTTATGCCAGGTTTCGTAGGATCGATCTTCAACCGGGAGTCCGGGACAAATCATGTGTGACGAACTTCGGCGTTTGTTCCGTGTATTATTTGTGTATTTCACTGTTGTTTCTAATATCTGTAATATAAATGCAACTTAGCATGGAATCAGACCAATAAAATATAAATAAATAAATATTTAAAAAATCTAGAAATATATATAAAAAATATTCCACTAGACGTGTTTATGACTGTGTACAGAACCTTTTAGAGCGCATTTGGGGGCTTTACAGAGGACATAAATGATTCTTCTAGCGCTTTTCGGAATTGTTAAGTATTTTATAAGTGTAAATTGTAAACAAAAATCTCTCGACATCGGTGTCGTACTCTAGTCAAAGCATAGATAAAACTAATTCAATTTGCCAACGATCCATACAAGGTCGCTAAGTTGCTCTTTTTCGAAGCTACTTTCCAGTTTCTGTATGGGATACGCTTTATCATGTTCCTAAACTTAAACTTAGCTCGTTTGGAAATTTAACAGGAAAACAGTCCATTGGAATTGAGACTTGATATATTTTTTATTATTTACAAGTTGCAAGTTTTTGATGAATTATTTCTCAAATAGATATGTACGAAGTTTAGTTTAGTAATATATTTTTAAACAATTTTGTTATTTTCTTTTTTTTGTCTGACTACGATGATGGCTTGGAGTCTTTTTTTGCCATCATCACCGGACTAGCGGATGGCTAACACCCCACATGGCCACATTTTTTTGCTTAATTAAAACATAAACCTAAATAGGCTTCATTTAAAAAAAAAATGATTCACAAATTAAATTGTGAAACGAATTATCCTTTACCTATCCAACATTGAATGATTACTAGGTATTCATAATACATTAATACAAAGCTACCTGAATGGTTCCATTCACAGTTAATATCTGATCTGTGTCTACAATAATAATGGCTATTAATATATAGGTAGGCTATGAATGCTATTTAATCCGGTATCGTTGTATAGGTATTACCTAACTAATTGCTTTTGTCAAGGTTGCGGGGTCACCGCACTTGAGTCGTGACGTCACGACTGCAAGCTTTGTGACGAGGATGTATCAACTATTGAAGTCTTTGTGACCTGGGTACATACAATAAGCCACTTTATATTATATGCAGTAATAGATTAGAGGGTATTAATAGAAACGTGCTGTGTGAGACGAACGTTCCTGGCAATATTGGTTCTTAGTCCAAGTTGACAAATCTGTAGGGGAACCTGTTGTACCTAGGCCAGTTTTTGATATTTTTATTTTTTATAAATAAATGGTAAGAATAAGATCCGTCAAATAGGGAATAATGGAAAGATCAGTTACTCAACTATATAATAAATACATAAAATATGAGGATTTTCGGTAAAGCTGGAAACAAAAGCAACTTTAAAAAAAAAGGGAAAACTGTCCAAGGTACAACAGACCTGATGTACCTTGGACCGTTCTAGTTGTACTTTGAACATTCCAGGGTAGAATGAAGATAAACACTAGCAATTGCAGCAGAGTTTTATTTTTAATATAGGTAAGTACAACAATAATGTTCATACCTGTAATCAACAAAAACATTAATGTAAATAGCAGATTAACAGTTAACTTAATTAATAGTCTCTTGTCTCTTTATTTTGTGTCAATAACATAACAAATGTTCACATATTTAAATATTTATTTTTTGCCTTATATAAATGGAATAAAATTATAATCAAAAAATATGTTTTTATAAGGTTATATTATCTATATCAAAATTATCTATGTATTATCTATGTCCAAGGTACAACCTCAGTTGGGGGGCCAAGGTACAACATCATAACAATTTTTAGTTACAACTTGTTTAAACACACTTTTAATTGAGGTTGGGTTCTGACAACTATACTATCTAAAACCTTAATAAACTGAGATTATATCGGAAGTAAAAGATATTTTATAAATATGTATCGTGACAAATTAAGAGGCCGTAAGTAAATTCCAAAAAACGAACTTTTAAGGCAAAAAATAATAAATTACCTTTTTTAACTGCATTGACCCGGCGCCGGCGAATCACAACTAACTTCACGTGAGTCTTATCAAAGCAGGCTTTGACTGCCATATACAATATTATTGTAAGGCGCGGGAGTTTACGAAAAATTACTATTGTCCAAGGTACAACACTGTCCAAGGTACAACAGGTTCCCCTACTTAGTTTACCAAAATACTACCAGTTTGGTAGCAAATAGATCGTAAAAAACCTCAAACCCAGAACAGTATCACTACACATCACTACATAGTATAAAACAAAGTCGCCTTTTCTGTCCCTATATCCCTATGTCCGCTTAAATCTTTAAAACTACGCAACGGATTTCGATGCGGTTTTTTCCAATAGATAGAGTGATTCAAGAGGAAGGTCTTTATGTAAAATTTACCCGAAGCGAAGCGAAGGCGGGTCACTAGTTCAAAATAAACGTTATAAAATGTTTACCGATTTAATAATATAACTTGATAAATTAAAAACAAATTAAGTTCGTTAACAGTTGATAAATTAAAGTTTGCCTTGCGTTTTCATCCGCGTCATTGTATAAAGCTAGAGGCTTAAGTTGCTTTGCCTATTTGCAAAGTCGACGTTAGTTGCCGTATATCAAAATTTGCCATATTTACAATGACGTTTCACACGGGCTTTGGATAAATATTTACATGTTAATCGCATTCAAACGAGTTGATTATGCATTCTGTACACGCCTGGGCCGATCATCGTTGTTGGTTCTGTAAATAGTCGTAAAATGTGACGTGACGCGGGCAGATTGGTAAATGTGCCCTCGTAATAAATGTTATGAGTTGTGGCTACCTAGGTGGCTTCTGCAGATTAGCCAGAATGGAAAAGTCACGTTACGGATAATGGTAACATTGGTGTATTTATTTGTCTGGATTTTCTTTTGTCGGGGTTAAAGAAATAATCATCTTATATCATTTCACTTAATCTATCTTAATAAACTTAATAAAAAACATAGTAATGCTTTCGCAAAAAACCGACTTCACGAGGACGAAGTCATGGAAAGCTAGCAAGTATGATATAAAGAAGTGAAAACTGCAAGCTTTAAAGCCACTTCAGGATTCTCCGTGCGGTCTTGCTCCATTTAAACCGTCCTTTACTACCGTCCATTTAAAGCGTCCTTTACATTGTTTCGTTTAGGACAAAGAGCATCCCCGTGACTGTTAAGGCGTTATCGTCGATAACGTTAAGCTGTTCGCGAAGTGGGGCAGCCAGAAATAGCATCGTTAACGAGCGGCAACGGAGCTTGCGCGCGCGCCGGCCACCAATGATTGCTGCTGACAATTATCGCGATGCTCTCAGTGTCCACGAGATGTAAGTTTTGTGGACTATACATACAAAAAGACAGATTTTTTTGTATCAAGCGACGGACGCTTTAGACTGGTTAGAAAAGCGTATAAAGGTCCCAAAAATTCGCACCGTACAAAATAATTATCACTATTCTGAGTCCATTGATCTGACTTGTGCAAATACATATTGTTTTTTTGTCGCAAAAATAGTTCAAATAATTTGTAGATCAATTGTCTATTTAATATCTAGGAATGTCTAACATAAATACTTTAACAACTGAAGGTTTACTATATGATTACTTTAACCATGTTTAATGTTGATTTATTTATTTTCTTTTATCACTTTTGGCAAGCGAATCATCGCTTGCTCGCTCACTGATGAATTTCCAGATTTTATTCACTAAATAAAACTATTTTTCTTTCTTTCTTCCTAAAGCCATGACCTGAACTGGGCAGACGTGTGGTGACCGTAGCGGGCGGGTCACGCGTAGCGCGGGAGCCGCCCGCGCCCCGCCGATAACGCGTAATGTGGCCACACAAACTGGTTGTCCGAATACTGAATCCGTTGCGACGATTATCCGAACCGACAAAGGTTATGTGCCAAAGGTGTTGTTCTGTGGAACTTTTATTTATTATTCATATTTCGAATCAAACTGTGTTAATGCAATAGGCCGTATTGGAAAATGGAAATGGTTCCGTACTACTTTAAAAAATCACGTTTGTTGTTAGCCTCTCCCTCTTAAATATTTATTTTATTTTTCTTCCCTTCCGTGCAAACCCTTCACACATACATACATACACATAGGAAAAGCTGCCCACTTTTCCTATGTGTATGTTCTATGTATCTATACCTACCTTTGTATGACTCTTCACGATACAGATTATAATTATGATAAGTTTTTTTTAAGATAAGGCAACTAACTACCTTACCAGTTGAAACTGCTCAGTAGCGTTTTTAGGTATAGAATCCTAAAAGCGCTTCTAGGCTTATGGAGAGAGATTTGAAGCAACTACTAAATCGCTTTGCTTTACAGCAGTATTTGACTATCTCAACAAAAAAAATTAAGTGGCGCCAATCTTGTCAATAACAGTTTTTTTAGAAAAAACGCGATTTGAAGATGGTTATGCCAAAACATTGCGTAACAACGTTTCTAAAAATGCTCATGCAATCACTATCACTCTACTCTTTGATGCAAAAACGTGGTTTACATTGGCTTGGCTCTAAAAACCAAAAATGCACATAACTAACAATACTTAGTAAACTTTGTATAACAGATACTGAATTGGATTCAAAACATTATGTTGTCCATTTTCGGCAAATCTATCACGGTCTCATTGTAACAGAATAATAATGGTACAATATATTGATGTATGCACAAACGAATGACGAGGGAGTGGTATTCTATAAAGGATTTTCGGTACGTAATCGTGTTGCACAGTATGGGCAACTTTAAATTTAGTATTAAGCATAAATTACCATAGAATAACATGTGCCTGAAAAGTGCTTGAATAGTTAAACTAGGTGTAGGCGATATTTCATTTTACCCTTTTCAGTTTATCCAATGAATTTAGTTCAAGAGGTAAGCCTCTTGAACTAACACAACACTTTTCATGGAACACAGTTCCATGAAAATTCTTACTTCTTGCGAGGGGATTAAAGATATAGATGTAAGTAGATAACTGTATGGACATACAGTAAATTAAATGTTAAAATGTAATACTACCTAAATAGGAAGGTAACTTTTAACATGTTTTGGATCACTAATAATATATATGAAGGTGGCTTTTAAGCCGTAACTAACACAGACTTCTAGATTCCGACAGCGCGCATAGTTCAATGAACAGGTTCTAAGAATGTTTCCTTGCTGATTGATTCAATCAGTAGGTATCTAATTAATTATTCAATCGATCCACAAGACTAGATTTATTGTTTCATTAGATGAAATGGCTAAAGCAGAGAAGTGATTAATGATAATTTGTAACGTTCCAAGCTTTGCCAAGCATTGAATTAACTATCACGAAGACTTAAAAATAACCATCTAATGAACATTTGGTATCGCCACTTTCTTTGTATATTGCCGGAAATTATTATATATATAGTATTTCTGTATAGTATACAGTATTTATTTTTATCAAAGTAAAATGCAAAAGCTTCGGACTTGATTTAAAGCTTGAATTTAGAGATATCTAGAAATTACGATTCCGGTGCTAAGATCAGACGTAAACTGGTATATCAGGCCTTAGGAACCATGTTTGAATATGTCTACAAGTCACCCACGCCACGATTGCACTGATACTGTAATGCTAGTGGGCACTTTAAAGATTTCCTGTTTGTAACCAGTGACTAATAAACCATGCCGAAACTAGCTAAACAAGATCTGACTTGTAGATGTTTTGTAAAAGTCTGCTGGCGTGATTCACAATGAGGAATACAATAAAAATGTTCAATTATATGTAAAACCCGCAGTAAACGGACAGCGTAATTATTTGTGATTGTTTAAAATTTGTATGGTAATCCGTTTAGACCTGTAGTAAAAAGCTCGAAATACAATACGGAATGCGATGAAATGTTGCACGATTTTAGCACTGTCTTGTTTATGATGAAGCAGATATTTGATTTTAGCTGGATGTTATATCTGATACTCAAACTGTTAAAGGTTTCCATTGTTATAAACCTTCATATCGGACATCCATAAAGGAAAATCCTTTGTTGATCGAGATTCTTTCGGTTGTGACTTCTGAATCTGTAAGCACTTTAAAAATGATTGTAAAATGTCCTTTTTAGTAAATAGAAGTTAATGGTAAGATGGGTTTAAATTGTAAAATACTTACACCTGCGAACACACCAACACCGTTTAATATTTATTTATACAGACTCTGTCTAAGATTAGAGGATTCCATTAATGGTCTGTACAACATTAATCATGCTGTTGTTTATAATATATTTTACATATTATTACATAACTTGATATGCATAAAGCGGCAATTAAATGCCAGCTTAAATTACATCAAGTTTATTTTAAGAAGGTTGAAATAGGTAATTATTAAGATAACTCTTGGAGTAGACGGACAGGTTTTTCTGCTATTACTCTTTGCTCAAATTTGGTTTTATCGCACGGAAAGGTTGGTATGTGTTGCGTGAGCGTGGGGAGTGAGGGCTCAGCCTGTGGACACAGTGGCTATGAAGCAGTGAAGCATTGGCTCTGCAATCTTCTTTAGAGGTGAGAGCCTCCCGCTCCCCCGCCAGTCCGGTGATGATGACAAGGCTACTCCAAGCCATCATCGTAAGTCAGTTAGGTAAAAAAATCTACAATCATCTATCCATTCTTTAGTCAGAGCTTAACTACTATAACCAGCCGCTATATTTTTCCCGATATACAGGAGTCTGCGATTGCTATTGGGTAAGCTAAGCAATCAAGCATCCCAATTCAACTCACCAAATACGTCTTAGTTTTTCGAATGTGTAAATTCTTATTCCTTACCTACAGTGCACGAGATTGGTGGTTAGCCAATACACATTTAATAAACACACATAACGACTCTCTCTCTCTCTAGCCTTTTTCAACCGCGAGGGTGTAGGCCTCCTTCAGGTTTTGCCATTTCTGTCGGTCTTGGGCAATTTTCATCCACTTCACTCCTGCAGTTCTCTTAATGTCGTCGGACCATTTGTGGTCTTCCTTGTGGGCGTTTTTCACCCCACGGTCTCCACTCCACCAGAGCTTTGCACCATGAACTCTTCTTTCTGGCGACATGGCACACATAACGATAGAGTAATAATTTACTAACTTTAAATGATTATCTTATTATAAGTAAAACGTAATCAAATGCAGGTAGTAATGGTAGTAATCGTATTTTTGCCATAAAAAGCTTTCATGCATGACATGACGCTACCTTTACAAATGTCTAAGTGGAAAAGCCTTGCCAACTTTGAAAAAAGGAGTGAAAAGTCCATACATTATCGAAGGTTTTATTGTTTTACTGCAACTCATATAGCTGTGCTGTGCATTGGTTGAGGCGAACCCAACCTGTTCTCCGAACATGCCCATATCTCGCAGCGTGCGTATGCGCACAGCCCATTACTCGCTTTGTTGCGATACCTATTCAAAGTGGACACCACTTTACTTCTAAACAATCTATAAACATCGCACTGCCTGAAAGGTAAGTATTTGAAACTAGATATCGTTAGAATAGACAATTTTCTGAGTTCTTTAATTCACATATCACATTTCACCTATACCTAGGTACATTAATTCCAAATCTAAAATCCGCTAGTATTCATACTGACTTGAGAAAAAAATAATTTTACATGCACCTGCGAAGGTAAGCACCACACTCTGCAACAAAATACTGAAGTACATGACATCAATAAAAATATTCCATGTCCTTTTAAAATGAGTCCGTAGTTGCTTTACTATTTTGTCTTTTTTGCAACAAAAACTGTACTAAGAAAATTCATAGCCGTGGAAAAACTATTTCAGAAAGAAACACTACGTTAAAACAAATTGTTCTCTCTACCATGAACGATTCCATTAATAGGATAGAAAAATGTGTGCGTCGCCCGGGTGCGGGCAGTTCTCACGCGATTCGCGGGTCGCGTGATCGAGCCTCTATGGGGCTTCCCGGCCCATGGGAATCGCTTCACACATGCAGGTTTTAGGGATCCACTTATGTGAGACGGTTTAGGGTTAGATCATGTTCATAACTGTTCATGACTGACTGTCCAAGCGCGCATGAATGTGCATTTTTCACATTTGAAATTTAGGTACATTAGACCTATGGCTATTAGTAGTAAGGATCCAAACATTATAACTTTTCATACACATTAAATTGGAACTGGATCCACTGAAAAAGAATAAGAACCTAATGGGATTATGCATATATTGTGTATCATTCTATTCAATTAGGTACTTGTTAAACAAAAGAGTTCCAGCAGTGAAAAAGTGGTTAAATAAGTATTATTTTTTGCTTTAAAACGGCGATTAAAACTGAAATATCACCTTCCTTTCCGATTTTAGTTCAAACTCATATGCATCTACGTAATTGCGTTAGCTGTAACGAATATAATGAATGACGTCAAAGTAAACATTCAACAAGAGAGAAGAGAAGAAACAAGTAGGTGTACGTAATTAAATGTTAATCGAAATTATTTATAGAATTTTAATACGAGCCTACCATTTGATTGAGTCTATCGATTTTGACGCCTACCGAATTATTTTATCGCATACATAATTGATAAAACACTTAAATCACACACGCCCAATCTATATGTGATGATGATGGCTAAAGAAATTACGTTGGTGACGTCCTTGACGCCTATAATTGATTTCCAAGTCTGTAGTTTCTTGGACTGCAATAAGACTAAGAAAAATGGCCAACGACAAAAAACACCTCAAAAGTCGCCGACAAATCCTTTTATTTTCAACACTCCAAGAGTTCAAGTTTATTTTTTTACTTCAATGAAAATCATACTTACACGTTGCGTTAAAAAAACTGACATTCCATCTTAGTACATTCTCAGTAAATGAGCATCAGGTACTCAGTTAATTAGTTACTTGACGAGGGGCGGTATATTTATGAAATAGTTGATTAATTGTGATACAATCTTATCTTAACAATGTACCACTTGGGATTGCCACAAATAAGTTACTATTAATAAATGTAGGTATTATATGAACTTGGTTACTCCATTTTATCAGAGTAAATTGTTCAAACGTGGTTCATTTATTGGTCTGTTGGTGGCAAATACGGACTGCAGTAGGGGTCAGTGGTTTGTAAACTTGTCATGTCATTAAACAGCAGGCCAGAGATAAACAGTTGGCAGCATAGTTGAATAATGTATTGCATACCCTACGCCTGATCTCATGCGTCGTTTAGAGAGATGTTAGGTTGCTGTTTTACCTTATAATAATAATTGGTAGTAAAAAACAAAGCGTCCTGTTTCGTTTTTCAAGCATACTAATCAAATAAAATAATTTAAAGAATATAAAATCTCCGTAAATGATCTCTGAATGAATAAATCAATGTCAGATTATCACTTAAATATTGAAAAAACCTCAATATATTTTGTTAGAATATTATGAAGAAATTTTAGGCACAAGAAAAGATGGTGTGGGTATCTGATCCATCTATCAAAGAACTAGCAAAGACTTAGATATAGAACAATATGTTTGGAGGAAACCTAATCCCAGCAGCGGGATGATACAGATAAAACAAAAGAAATTATCTTAATTTAAACATTTTGGTCAAACACAAGTAGACTTTCTACCTACGACGAATGGCGCGATGGCGTCACACTAAAACATGTGGGTATTCTAGTCCTTACGCCGCGACAGGGTTAAGAAATCCGTGAGGAGGTGGTCGCGGCGGAATGCGCCCCGCCCGGGCTTCCCACGAAAAGCGAGACCCTCCTACACTTGTTATTTTTGTTTCACTCCGCATATCGGAATACCATCTCAGCCGGGCCCGAGCTTGAATAATTCACAAACCTTATCATTCACCAATAAAACCTGCCCCGATCATTATCACCAACTAGCTCAATAGTTATGTAATGATACTGAATCGGCGGCCATCGCGGACGCGAGTGCAAAAAATAAATAAACTCCGCGAACATTTCATGCCGTGTACACAGAGCTTTACATTGAATGCTTTCCGATTGCAAAACAATCGAGTGTACGCATCGCATGCCTTTTTCAAATATTTCTTTTTCTCATTTCGCCGTTTCCTTTCCTGGCTTAGTGCCACATGTTTTATTGATGGCCAGTTCATTGATATTGGTGGCTCGTTCAGGCTGTGGGTGAGTGGCCACTTATGTTGGCCATAAAAGGACTAGCCTTGGCCATATGGGGAAGCCGCCGCTCCGCGAATGCATTCATGCGTGTGCGCATATCAAGATCGACGCGTTACAAAACAAAGTGACGCGGGCGGCTGAATTTGTTATTCGAGATTAAAGCAACCAAGTTGCGGCCGGTGCGCAGAGCTTCCTTTTTGTACGCATTCAAAGATACTTATTTGGTTCATGGCATTTTCTTTCAGTTCTTGTTGAAAGAAATGCTGGAAAGATATTGCTATAATGCATTATACAATGGACGTAATGAAGTTACCGCAGTCGTTAAAGAACGCTAAGGAATTATAAAATATGTCTCTGTTTTGTATTCATTGGCGGTCTTCATTTGAGTACATATTTGTTTCTTGTAATAAATACTACATTTTATCTATTACCCGTACTGGCTTAATAATACGAGCATGCTGCATGTCGTCCAATCCTCCATCATGTATGATTGCGACAAATTCACTAAATGCAGGTATTTAGCATGTTAAATCATTTAACGGAAACATTATTCGTAATTCTATAAATTGCGGTTCAGTTCAGATTAGGAACTTGGCTCAACATTATGTAGACATAGGTATATTAAGATATCAATGTCAAGTAATAATGCTATACACACACAACGAGAGAAATATTACACCTTTATGTGAATACAAATTATAAATAATGTATTGTTAATGTGTATAATTTATTGCGTGGAGTAAACTTCAATGCGCTAAACTGGTTTCAAGCCAGTTGTGATCCTACGCCTAGATCCAGACTGGCTTAGAAATTCTGACTCACTATTGTGCTATACTTATTGCGAATGCTTTGAAATTGTACTCGTACGATTCATTCGATTTCATTACGAGATAACGATAGTATTGTATATATATTTCTGCAGATTTTATTTTTCTTCAGATGAAAAGCTATTATTAAGCTGCATTTAAATTTTACAAAGGTGTTAACTAAAGCTATGAAAGTAAACAGCAGGTGGTTAGAAAACTGAAGATGTCCGTGATATTTACCATTAGCTGACTCGATATAGAATAGTAAAAACGTGGTGAATATCCCGGATATTTTCAGTTTCCTACTGTATGTAGCCATGACAGTTTAAAGTAGGTGGTGGTTAGGCACATTTATAAACATAATATTCATGGTACTAATCGACTACTTATCTTAACTGTACCACGCACAAGAAAGAAAGTTTGCTAATTTCTATTCATTATTCTTCATTCATAAATATCCTTCAACGATAGGCATTATTGTATTGCCTGTGGCATCTATTTGTCAATATGCTTTTTTTATCATTGAACTTATTTGTAATATCTTCGTTCTTTGTTCGTTCTTTCTATTACCTATGAGCCCTATTCATCGTTATGTACCTACGCTGATAGTATCTTTCTTGTTGAAATTTGATGTATGTACATGATACGGTAGTGTGACCTTTAAACCACATTGTAATAAATTACCATGTGGGTTATGAACAGTATTTTTTTGCTCAAACATTATCACTAACCCTGATAGTGTTGATTGCATTGTATTAGTCGGTAGATAGATCCCAATTTAGACTAAAAATAATTGGTCTATCGATTATGGAACTGAATCCTATGTGTCCATCTCTTAGAATTAATATAAATAAGTCGATCGGAAACTCAAGAAATCCCCAAAAATAGGTCAACGATTCCAATCCATATATCCTACTTGACGCGACTAATCTCTACATATTCTGAGAAAAAATCTCTTCCCGTGTTTTTAGCATTCGTTTCAGTCGATTGAGCTAAATAAATAAGAAAGTTTCCCTTGAGTATTGCCATTAGAACTTGATACTTTTCAAAAATGCCTAAAATAATACAGCTAAATTGTTCGATTTCGATGTCTTTTCCAAGAAAGGAATGTTTCCTGGAATGTCTCAAATTGTTGCTTCTAGGCATTTTACAAGGAATAGGGTCGATATACCTTCAGCCTTCGCCATTATTGCGATGCCAACAGTTGTAGAAAATGTTGAATATTCTAATAAAACGATAAAGAATTAAAGATTGTATTTTAGCTGTGATTCAAAAACATTTTGTCGGTAGGACACAAGCCCTTTTTGTTATTGATGTGTATAAAAGTATAATTCCAGGTTATTTCAATACTATCGTGCTTATAATGTTACGATACAATCTTCTCATTTAAAGAAAATCTAATTAAAGGAAGAATTTAAACCTAATATCGTGCTGTACATTGAATATCTGCCTACATATGTTATAGATACTTGAAACTTTGATATCGCCTACATTCCTTCGCATATTACCTACTATTTATCCTCCCGACGAATGTAAGTACTTATCTTGCGCCGTAAACTCTGTTACATCTGTTGGGCGCAGGGTACACGGGCGATGTTTCCCGAACCGTTTGCGTGTAGTGGCGAGTGTACACTAGACGATGTGTGCACGTGCCGCTCAGCTGATAGAGCGGGAGGCCGGGGAGTACTCCGCCCGGGGGTAGGGATGCCCTCCTAGGAGGAGTGGATCGGTAAATATCGAAAGTGTTCTCGAAAATGCTTCATATTTCAGAAATTTCAGATAATTTTAACTGTTGGTTAGTCGTATTGTAGTACTGAATTTTAGGCTACTATCGTCATCTGTTTTTGTCCGATGGATATATGGAACTCATGCAGGTTTCCTTATGGTGTTTTCCTTCACCCTTCAAGAGCGTCGAGTAAACGTATCATTGACACACTGATACATGGCTGGCCGAAAAGCAGATTAAGTTACAACTGTAGGTTAGTTCGATATTTGTTGTCAGATCATATTGATGGATCGTCTGTAGAATTCATTACAGTAGTCAGCATTTTCATCAGATTTGGAGCCTTAATAAAGTGATAATAATAACAAGAAATTATGCCTTACTCAGTCTTACTGATAATTTGCAACTGACGTAAAGTTCCATGAGCACAATATTACGTCGAATCAAAGACAATACACCAACAAGTGTGAGCAGGAAGTTGATTACATTACAACACCTACTAGACTGTACGATCACTTACAAGCTTACAACAATACCTAATGTTTACTATCGACAACGCCGGCCGCCGGCCCTAGTGACGCACGTGTCTAGCGGCCAAGGCTGCGCCGTGAAAGCTCTGTGTACTAACGCCTACGCTTACACCAACAGCCGACACACACAGACACAGCCTCCCCGCAGGCTGCGACACACACACAACACCCGCCCCTGTACATCACAGTCTACGGACCATAGTGTGCACCATAACTTGTTTGGTGAACAAATTCTCGGAATCACGATAGTGGCATCGCCTTGCATGCCTAGAGATACTCTGACCGGACTTATGTCACTAATTGGATGGCTGACCTGAGCTTTGCCAAGTCACTTTTTTGGGAGGATTCTGTGGTTACGTTGAAGCATTAAAAGGCAATACCAATTTCGAGACAATAAAAGGCGATGAATGTTTTTCTTAGTAACAAGCAAGATTGTTTACTTTAAAATACCTACATCGTGCGAAAAGGAAAAACGGAACATAGAAGTAAATATACGTTACGCACCGTAGTGTGTAATTTGTTTTCAACAAGAGGTTAAAAGGCAGCTGTTTGTCTTTATTTTTAGACGAACGCTTTCAGGTGTTGTGGTTTGGAAAAAAAATGCTCTCAAATACCACATTACATAGCAGTAAGAGAACTTACCTACATAAATGTTTTAAGTAAAATTGATTACATTATGTAGCATCTTTACATCTATTCGGCTCTTAAAATAAGTAATATGTTGTAATGTTCTTTAATTAAAAACCGTTTGTTAAGAGAGAAAATTAAAGCAGAGCAGAGTTAAAAAAATAAATAAGTACATACGTATTTTCCCCGCATGAATATCACATTCAAATTGTTCTGCTGAAGTTCCTTAAGCGCTGACTCGTTAATTAGGCAAGCGTCGCGGCTTCATATCTCGAGTTAATTAAGCTTTCATACAATGCAAAATTAAAAGTAGCCTAAGCTCCGAATAACAAAGAGAATATAAAATCTTTTCCCTGGATGTGTAGGTAGAGAATGTAGAGATAAAATGTAGGTAATTAGCGGGTGTCAAACGGAGCGCGCTTCCGCCGACCACAATGCAAGTGGCGTGGTCCCGATTTTTGCACTAATTAAATCTCGTCTGAGCCATACAGACGTGATAACACAGTTCGAGCGGTGTCAACCGGCGTATTTGCACAATGGGAGACATAACGGCAACGTATGTGGCTGATCGTGTTAGGGTCCCGTAGCCGAAGGGTAAAACGGGACCCTATAATTAAGACTTTGCTGGCTGTCTGTCACACTAGAATTTTTCGCATAATAATATGATCAATTTTAGTACAATTAAAATAGAACCAAATAAAACAAATATTTAAGAGGACTCTCATAATACACATTGTATGCCGCATTTTGGTCAAAATTATTGTTTGTCTACGTGCTGTAATGGAACCCTTTGTATGCGAGTTCGACTCCCACTTGACCGGTTTTTTACGTTATTACGTAACGGGGCAATCTTGATGCAATGATCCGTCTGCATGATAGATGCAATGACGGTGTAACTGAGTGTAGATAATTTGAATGGAATTTCTTAATTCCTGGTATTATTGAGTGTCAATACTATAAATTAAGATATTGTTGCTGTGATATATCATGTAGACCTGTTCTCTTTAGTATAATGTCGCCTTATTTCCTAGTAACTACACTAAGTGCTTAATAAAATACGAGGTTGACATTTCTTTAATGTATAGTTAGAGGAGAGCTTGTTCAAGGATGTTAGAGTTACTTAATTTTCGAATTTAATAATTAATACGCATATAGATGTCAGAGGCGCTTTAGTAACTTTAGGAATCATTTTAATAACGACCAGATTCTGAAAAATAAAATAAAATGTAGAAATTTCTGTATGATTCCAGTGTAGATTACATAGTAGGAAATGTCCATGAAATACGAAAATAACTAATTATTATTGTAGTGGGATACTACATCAAGAATTCTAGTCTCATACAAACTAACGCTTATCGCGAAGACAACGTTTGTCCTGCACTACATAATAATGTATGTAGTTGTATTGGGCTCATACTGTAGTATACTGTATTTCTTTAGAGATGTGACTCAGAGATGAAGAATTAAATGTAATGTTAAGGAAATTTGTATAACTTAGTTATTACGTAATATTTGTAGAGTCTGACTGAATAGGCGTTGGTTATCATTGTTCTAAGAAAACAGAATAGGCAGCTAATTTTAAGCATGTAAACTCGTTTTGAAACTGACTAGATTTCCCTAAAGATTAAGTGGTCGGTAGTGGTGGTCTGGTGGTATCTTATAATAAAGGATGTCTCATTTACCTTTTTTTTCTGACAGTCTATAGATCAATGACAATATTTATGTAACTATACGAGTATGCCTTCTATAGAGATTGATGAGAAAAAGGAAAAATCTGAATATGTAGGTATTCTTTATTACATTTTTAAGTTGGGCCATTCCGGAAACAATTTTAGGCGAATCTTATAACTAACATAAGCCATTATGATGTACCTTTTCGGCGAACAATTAGATCCACCGATGACATCAGAATAATCAGAATTCTAAACGAAACTACGCGCTTTGAAAAGCCTTTTTCAGGTTAGTTTCAGGCATGGATAAGACCCCATCCCATGAAAGATAAATCTTCATTAAACTAAAAGTAGTAAAGTGTAGTTTGTATCATAGACACGTATCCGACATTTCTTTTTATAGATATCGATTATTACATCAAAGTCTGGTTCCCGAGTCCGCGAAGGTCAGACGGCATTCGTTTCAATTTAATCACCAGATGGATAGTGCTCAAAATATACACCACATAGAACAAAGCCATTCATGTCCTCCTTGGCAAATTTCATGGAAAGGAATTTCTAAGGAAAGTACCCTATAGATTTTCAAATGTGATTTCCTAATTCATACCTACCCTTACGTATTCCGGAGAAAAAGAGTCTTGACAGACATAGATAAGGTTTAACAGAGAATTAAAAAGAAAGTGTATTGAAGACAGACTATTATCATCTCTCATTAACGTACTTGGTTAATTAAGTTTTACGTTCATAATATCAGACTAAGTCGTGGTAAGAAAATATAGTAGTAGTAAGAGGATCAGCCATATTTTTTACGTCTTATTCAAATAAAAACATATACATGCTGTTATGAACATAATACAACATTGAGAGTCTCATTACAAGTCATGCCACGCATTCTCATTCAGAAATGGAAACTGGAATAGACACGATGTCAATATATCATCGTTCGTTACACGGCACGTTTTGGTTAACACATAATAGTGCCTAGATGATCTCACTACACTCTACAATAATATTGTATAGGACTTACGTTATGTAAGTTTAATATGTTCAGTATTCACACATGGCGACCCGATACAGCCTTCATATTACATAGGCGACAGCCAGTTTAGTACATGATTACACTTCACTATTTTCAATAATGATTTTTTGGACCAAAACAAAACATTCCGTAGACTCTACTGACTCTAGATAATATTTTTTGTAAGGCTCTCTCTAATGGTATAGGTAGGTATGATTCATGGGACAATAAGGTAAATGGAAAGTTACAATAACATAGATTTCCTGCTGCTAACCTTACATTTCTAGAAAGCAAGAAATAAATAATATTTATTTTCAACGACGTGGTAACTAATTGTTCTTAACATAGTATTAGAGACTTACTATTGGTATGCAAATATTAGTCTTATATCTAGTTAATTCAAACAATATAGACTACTATTAAAGCCTTTATACATTGAAATATGTATTATATTCATTACACATTTTGACTTCCTACTCCCATTCCATAAATTCCTTCACAAAGTAAAAAACAATTTGACATTAGCCATGCCTGAAGGTCTTTTTAGGGTTCCGTAGCCAAAATGGCAAAAACGGAACCCTTATAGTTTCGTCATGTCCGTCTGTCCGTCTGTCCGTCTGTCCGTCTGTCCGTCTGTCACAGCCGATTTACTCGGAAACTATAAGTACTACAGTGATGAAATTTGATGGGAATATGTGTTGTATGAACCGCTACAAAAATATGACACTAAATAGTAAAAAAAAGAATTGGGGGTGGGGCCCCCCATACATGTAACTGAGGGATGAAATTTTTTTTTTCGATGTACATACCCGTGTGGGGTATCAATGGAAAGGTCTTTTAAAATGATATAAAGTTTTCTAAAAAACATTTTTCTTAAAGTGAACGGTTTTTGAGATATCAGCTCTCAAAGTCGTAAAAAGTATGTCCCCCCCCCTCTATTTTTATAACTACGGGGTATAAAATTCTAAAAAAAATAGAGGTGATGCATGCTAATTAACTCTTTCAACGATTTTTGGTTTGATCAAAGTATCTCTTATAGTTTTTGAGATAGGTTGATTTTTATTATATTTGCTGCTACGGAACCCTTTGTGCGCGAGCCCGACTCGCACTTGGCCGGTTTTTTTAACTGTTTCTTAGGAATTACTTTAATGTGTTCAAGAAGTACATTGAACAGTTCTTTGCTTATATTTTAGGCATTCCTTTTATATAAATCAGTATGACTTGGTGGTTTCTACAGTAAATTAATGAATTTAGTCCTAGGATTACGAGGAGTCATATCGGAATATTTTTTAAAATAATTTGGCTGTGATTTAATTAAAATGCAGGCTTCATACAGGTACATGCTAGGAAGAGGTAACACGTTAAGCCATTTAAAGATAGGTCTACAGCTGTCGGTGGGCTTTACGCGAGTTATCGCCCTGATACACTTTTTTGTACTCTAACTGCTATCTTTATTACTTCTAGTTTTCATTATTGTTATAATGAACCAATTATCCGTGTTGCTAAGATATAAATTCTATTGAAAACTGATAAGCCAATTATCGCACGGCGAAGTTAAGAGAAAAATGAAGAATTAATTTTCTGAGAAACAAGGCGTTGGCGTTGTATAACGCGCTAGCACAAGTAGCACGGTGCCTAAGCCCTATATTGACAAAGGCCCTTTACAGCCATCGGGCTTAAAAGCGTCGTTTTCACGCTTGGGGCCATCATTAGGAGCAGCAATGTGTCGTGAGATTGGTCCGTGTGGCCAGCGTAGGTGGGTCCCCCGCGCCGCCCTTGTCGGGAGGCGGTGCGGGCGCGGCGGCGGCGGGCCGGAGGCTCCGGGAGGTCTGGCGGGCTGGTCGGTCCCAGGGGTGGGTAGGCAGTGCCCTTGCTGCATCTGGGTTACCGGGGCGCGATGCATCCCGTCGTGGCAGATATGGCGACCTGACCTATATTTCGACAAGCATGCAAATAGCGTCTTGTTTATTTTACTAAGTAGGCGTGCTGGGTAACATTTTCACATTTTCTATACGCCGTGGCGCGGTATTGTTTATTTACGCAGGTTAGTGCTGAAATGTAGATTATTTATGTTTTCGTAGCGTTATTGTTTGAAGTTAAGCGTCGAGGTGCATTGTTTTGTATGATAGTTGTGTTTAGTTAACATTTTGTTGCTATCTACGCTTTGTATTGCGATTTTGCAATGTTGGGAGAGTAGAAAACATTACAGCTTTTTAAGCCCATGGAATCTCTAATCATGGAATGGACATACCATTATCTATCCACACTCAAATAATAATGAATTAGCACATTGACTTTTTTTTAAACATGTTAAGCCCCGTGTGCTACACATTTTAATGTAAAAAATATATTAAGGTAGCCAAATTTAATCAAAAATAAAAGGGATCATAATTTTGAAGTTTTGGAACGGTCCAATTACTCGCACCGCACATGTATAATATTTGTTCAACTTTTACGTTTTACTCTGACAAATACTTAGTACATATGTAAGCAATAAACCAACATTCGTTGGTTAATTAGTTTTCAAGATAAGTAATTAGTTATTGTTTGTCAATATTTACACACATTTATTATTTCAACTACTCATTATTTTTATGCGTTGTCCATAAAAAGTTTATCGCTAACTGTCTAAGTTGGAGTTTCTGCTTAGTAATTTCAACAATTTTAAAAGTCTAGACCTAAATCACACAAAATTAAATAGTCTAAGCCTAGACTGAGGCAAACCGTCGCGACGGAAGCGACAAGCGGTCGATTAAAGGGAAACATTATTAGACCAGCCTTCGAATAGACCATTCGAAGTTAGCGATAGCGAAATAACAGGCTAGCCTAGCGGTCGGCAACAGGCTGACCAAGAAGGGTCGAAACTCGGATGCGAAGTATTGTAATGTATCATTATTCAATAATTAAGCTTAGTAGTCGATTCGCTCGAAATTAATTCGCCCGAACGTGCGAAACATCCAATTTCAATAATAAGATTTTTTTAGTAAGTGTTTCGCACGGATGTAAGTATTTCTTCAATGAATTTCTTCAACCTCTTTAAGATAGAATCGCATACTACTAGTTCTTGAAGCGGATGGTGCGCAAGCTATAAAAAATCATCCGTGCGAAACGCCCACTAAAAAAATATATTTTGAAAGTGGACGTTTCGCACGTTCGGGTGAATGAATTTCGTGCGAATCGACTAATAAGCCAATATATCCAACGTATTTCTATCTTCTTTAAGGAGGAGGGGAGGGGTCCCTTTTGGAGATACGGTAAGATTAATAATTTTCTAGACCTCGATCAGATTTTCCCACAGTATCCGGACCTAACATAAAACTGCCGACCGAACCCTGGGCTAGCACATACCTAGGCTTTTCATATATGTAGTTTCATAAAGGTTTCTAGGTCTCAGTATTCGGTAGGAAGTACTTAAATCAAAATGTTTTCCGATCTCGACTACGACCGCGTGATGTCGTTTATCCGCGTAAAGCCTTAATAATCCTTTAAGCTAAGTCGCGACTGACAGAGTTAATATCGCATTAAAAAATAATAGTTTTTTAGATTTGCTTCTTTTTAAATTAAGGTGTAATTATTAAAATTGTATGACATGCGTGTTCATAATGTAATTTACAGATCCTTATATTTTAAATAGGTATCTCTTTTATCAAATAATTACCCATTATGAAAACAACGATATGGTTTTGCTTTATTTTATTTCAAGTTCTGGCAGGTCATCCGTCTCTTGGATTAACACAGCAAAGGGAACAACACTGAGAAAGAATTTTAATCCAACCGTTGCATTGTATTCGCTTGTGCGTAATGCTGATTTACATTTACACTTAGTGCTTTAAATACCCACAGACAGACAGTGCACTTGTGTTATTTTCTGACTAATAATGCTATCAAACATTCATTTTGATGTTCCTTTTAATAAAATAATGAAGTGAGGTAAAACATTTAAAAAAAAATACGAAGTTAAAAGCATTTTTTTTCTATCGATTGAAATATTTCTCTGATATAATAACAAAAACATCATTCTATCCTATCTATTAAGCTAGTAGTTTTATTCGACAAAAAGTAAATACCTACGCCAGTTTAGAAGTGTGATTTCTGACAATTATTTATAAGTATTTAGAGAGAAACGTTTAAGATCCTTATTTAGGGATTACCCAATATCGACAGTAGGCGTCTATACAATATCTGATATGATAGATAACTGGTTGGTTACTTAACGTAAGATAACAATTTCATTTAGTCTGTTAATAATATAATAATAACAGACAAGAAATATGAAGGCCGGAAGCTACCGAAGTACAAACCTAATGGAGCTCATCGTAATAAATTGGTGATATGTACTAACTAAGGCGTCCGACCGATTTCCGCCATGGCGGCCGATCTCAATTGAGATCAGCCAAGTGCGCAGGACATATTATAGTGCACAAGAGTGCGCGCAAACACAAGTGCACCCTCTATTCCCTTACTCTCATAATTCGGTGAGACAGCAATCCGACATGACCGATGAGAGATCGGGCGCAGGACCACCGGCTTAACGTGCTTTCCGAGGCACGGGCGTTCAACCGCCAACTTCCTAACTCCGGGCTGAGTAACCCAATTTCCATTGCAGAAAAACTTTAACACAAATTTTGCCCGACCCCGGATTCGAACCGGGGCCCTCTCGTTCCTAACGCAGCGCTTGCTACCAATAGAACAACGAGGTAGTTGGTGATATGTATTAGTTGTTAATTAGTATCTAGTATTGATTATTTCCAAAGACATAAAGTTTTTTTAATCATATAATTATGCGGTTTAAGAGAATTCCGCAGGAAATGAATTTAATAGGCAGTGGCGTAACTATACCCGTTGATGTCCGTGGCAAAATTCATCGGTTGGGGCCCCGTGCACCCGCCGTTCTTTTTTTTTTATCTTAATGTGTATGTGGGTTGGCAGATGAGATTTTCCTATGACCGGAGACCCCTTTTGGCTGGGGCCCCCTACCGGGTGGGGGCCCGTGGCATTTTGCCGACTTGCCACCCTGTAGTTACGCCACTGTTAATAGGCGTTTTATGCACTTGATGTTCAGTAATTTCCATAGTTCGGTAAAATGACAACCCGGTTTGGTGGGAGAAGGCTTTTCACTGAGATATTTATAAAGAGCTGCTTTCAAGCATTGTAATATCCATATAGCGTTTCCATTCCACTAAATTACCTATTATTAAATTGTACCTATCACCGAAAACCAGAAAAAAGTTTTAAAATAATTACAAGTTAGAGTTATTCGGATTTAGGCATCTAACATTATGACGGGGTATATTTTATATCTCTTATTATTTTTTTCACATTACGATGTTATAATTTAGATCATTTACGGTGCCCTCCCGGTCTACAAAGAAGATAGATTTTATATAATCGACGAGGTAACGAGACAACAGTTGATAATATCGATAAGTAAATTTATGATTGCAGATAAATGCGTGCTTTTTTTATCTATTTGCCGATCTTAGTCTGTTCGTCCCATATTTTAGACGTAACTTTTTAAGGAGTAGGTAAGACGCACTTTTATACATAATTATGCCGTAGTAACGTAAATTTATTGGAAAGTAATATTTGCATAATGCTATTATTTTTGTAACGCATTTTCTATTGAGAAATCTATTTTATTATCTAACCCGCACTGGCTTCGCTTCGGGTATATGATAGATACATAAAAACCTTCCTCTTGAATCCTTCTATGTATTAAAAAATACCGCATCAAAATTTGTTGCATACTTTTAAAGATGCAACATACAGACAGACGGCGGAAGGTGACTTCACTTCATACTATTAAATGATGAATTAGAAAGAATCCAGACGACTTTTTATTTTAATCTCTTATTATACCAACATTCTATGATATCTCCGGACAAGTTGAATTAAAAAATTCGGGACGTGAATCGTAATTCAACAAGAACCTGTGTTAATTGGTACATCATCAATTGTATTTTCCTAAAAAGTTAAACCAGGTTTCTATAAAAAGCAATCATGAAATAATTCCTTTTTATGATCCGCAATGTATTTCTCTCGATATGTGCAAGAGCAGGTTTCTTACTACATTGTTGCAGTTTCCTCGGTTCCTTGAACTGTGCTTGGACACAGAAGGACGAGCGAATTTTTAGCATGCTTAGTGCGTGCGTGTGAGTGTTTTGGCAAGCTCGAGCGACCCGTCGCGTTTGTGCAAGCGCAACAATAGCACTAGTACCTAATTGACGGCGTACGGCGTCCCAGACGTGACATTTGCGCGGATTATACCGCGAACAATGAGGTTTAATACTTGGCAACACCGCGCATTGGCATATAATAAGCTCGCAAAAACCGCCAATGAACGGTATGTGGATCGTGTGATATCTACGCTAACAGTTAATATCCGACGTCTCATTAATTTGTTGTAATGTTTTCTTAAAAAATATACCCACATTTGTATTTTCTCATGCATGCACGTAGTTGTTCGTTATTTGTAAAAATTTACCAGGCTTTGAGCTTCGATCTGATGTAACAGATTTGAATTTCTTTAAAATTCCTACCAAATGGAGTCAAACATAAACCAATTTGATGTAAGTGCACTTTACGTTGAGGGACCGTAATATTTTAATATTAAATTACTTACCTATCAAACTATATTATGTCAGGTACCTTCTTACATTACTTTCTTGACCCGTTTTCTAAGGCTTTGATATTTAAATTACCTGCTACCCATTTCTTTGAAACAAATATAAATTGAGTTATTTATTAGATACTCAAAATCCGATGATCATAGAAAATAGGCTTACTTTATTTTGTAAAATCCCGCTTAATTTCGTACTACTTAACTCAATGAAGCTTTATTTAAGAGACTTATACATTTTCATGTTCATCTAGGCTTGTTTCATTTTGTATAACATATACTATCCTTAACGGCAAGTGAGAGGTAAATTCCTATTCAAATGATGATTTTATCTAGCAATACGTGCCCACTTTATGGGCATAACAATAATAGCTCACATTCCGCTACATTAATGTGTTCTTGTCCTGTTGAAAATATTCCATTTTGATTAATTGTCATTAACGATGATTGATACAGATCACTGAGATCTAGTTATTTAGAGACTAGATATCTAACGTTTTTTAACAGTTCCTTGAATAATGTAATTACTGGCCCATTAAAAAGAAACTATGTATTTTCTGTCACTTGGGCTCTAAGCGTTTGTTTCGATTTCTGGTTCGGTGAATATGCTTCACGCATAATTTAATATGTACTGTACAAATTTTCAATATTAAATTTCCACGCATAATAAGGATACTGGCCTTAAGTTTCGAAGTCTTGACATCTTTTTCTTTACTGGAAAACCCTCATTGATCGTCGAAAAACAAGAGAGCAGTGTTCTAGCTAGAAGCGTAGGCGATAATCTATCGACGGTTAAAAGAGTCCTCACCGATAAATCAGCTTGTCGCGACCACGACGAGGAATGCGACACTCATTACTAGATATTTTAATTAGGGCAACGTACAGACGAACTGGCGGAACGCAATGCGGTGCGGTGGTGTCATCCGAATTAATAGTGGTAGTACGCACCTGAGTCAAAACAAGTATTTTAACCGACGCTGCCAGAATAACGCTTATAGTACACGTGAGTGGTTAGCAAAATTTGTATGATATTTTATAACTCGACTATAGATACGTACCTACATTAAAATTGCAAGCAGAAAGGATCAAACCACTTATTATGAGAACTGGTCGTTGGAGTAGGTGTAAGCTTTTGGAGCTTTTGATACATAGTTTGCATAAACTTCTATAATTTTGCAGTTGTAAGTATTCAAATAGGAACCGGCTCCATTTGTTGGTATATTTTAACAAAAATAATTTTAAATAAAGCTATTTGTGTGTGCTTGTGCGAGATCGATTGCGTAGCTTTAATATACAGTAGTTTAGGAAATATCAATATAAGTTCCAATTTATCAGTTTAGGGATAAAGCGCAGTCCTGCAGCATTCACCCTATGAACTAAAAAGCTCAAATGTAGTGTTCAGAACGATAGATGGTTCGCTTCCTACCATTTCCATAAAACACATACTGTTTGTTATTTACGATCGTACTCTTACGAAGCTAAACGCGAGTGCGCACAATAATGAAACTATAAATTTCTTTCTGAGAAACACGCCTCCTAGAACCTACAAGAAAGGTAGTGTTCCCAACTAAAGGGCCTACTTCCAGAGAAGCCTGAGAGGTGAGGTTTACAAGGATTTCTTGCGTCAGCATTTTCTGAGTAACACCTTTTTTAAACTAGCTATATTCTATTTCGGTCAAGCGGAAAATGTTTATTGTGCAGTGGCCGAAGTGTTTCTTCATATCAGTTAGTTACAGTTGTATTTATAATGCGTTAACTCGTGTTAATTGATACATATTGTATACTACTTTATGTTACACGCCGGCTTTAAATGGCTTTGAATTTGCATAAGGTGTGTTACGTTAATAGCGAATGTTTAGAGACTATCGTTAAAATAAACTTATGAATTAATATTATATATAGGTATGTGTATTCAACAGTAGAGAAAACTGTTTTAAGTAACTAAGCGCGTAAAAGATTTAACGGATAAATCAGACAGAAGTAGTAAGTTATTTCTGAGCCTCCATAGATAAGCAATATCTTACCTATTTACTTTACTTAGGAACATGAAGTTCTAATAAATCGATCCCTACTGAAAGGTAGACACTATTTACATATCTCGAACGAAACCTAATAACTTACTACCCTCGCAATATTCGTCCAATAATTCACCGTCAGTCGTCCGCGGCCGGCCCTAACGCAGAACATTTACGCTGCGAATTTTTCACACAGAAAAATGAAACTTTCGCCGTACACGCCATGTTTGTTATAAATTAAGTGAAATACGTTACCGTGACACCAGATATTTTGTCAACAGCGGCGCGTCGGGCCGCGTGTAGGAACCCGAGCCGTCTGCTCATAGTAAACATAGTTCGGTTGGTGCGGGGTGGGAAAGTGATCTCTGATTAATTGAACTTCAACTATTTACACATCACCTAAATGTTTTTTTTTGTTATTTTTAAACATTTTGACTGGCTCGGTGGAACAGTGGTTAGTGACTCAGGTTCAAAACCTACGGTTCCAAGAGTCGTCGATTCCCACTCGGAACAAATATTTGTGTGACGAACATCGGTATTTGTTCCGTGTCTGGGTGTATTAAATATATTTAAGTTTTTTTGTGTATCCACTGTTGATCCTGATTTCCGTAACACAAATGCTTAAGCTACTTACCACGGGATCAGATCAATGTATACAGTGATGTTGTGTAATATTTATATTTATTTTGTATTTTTTATCATCGTCATCTCAAATGTTGCGTTACGTTGCGTACCTACTACAGTAGGTGTAAAACTTATAAAACTGATTTAATTTTATAATTACGTAAAATATAAATTTCAATTTCATCGTTTGTTTTCTTGTTTTTAAACATTCGTTAGTAATACATTCGTTAAAATTTAATCAACATATTTATCCTGTCATTTACACCTTGTGCCTACGTATTTGCGACCAAATTTCAACATACACCCACAAAACTATGAATCATGATCTCTATATTTCCTGATACCTCATGTCAAACAATTCATGTTACCTAAATAATAAATAACAACGTTTTGTTTACGCCGCCGTCAAGAATATCCAGACAGTGATGCAAATAATCCAGGGATTTATGTGCCAAATAAATAGAAACGAACGCCCGTTGCGTAGGTTTGGGCCGAAATAGCCACCGCCCGCAGACATGCGCCAAAGAGTAACAGAAGTACCAGAAACATCACTAATATCACAGATAACATAACTATCCAATATCATCAATTCACGCCAGTTCACTCGCGACCATGATTGTGAGGTGCAATCCTGTCGACTGGATTGCACTTTGCACTGGATTGCGTCGGGCAGTAAGTAGCTATGTATTTGGTACTCTTTTTATCGCGTGCAGAGACCCATAGTATTGTTTTTAATATCATCAATGTTGACGAAATCAGATGATCTTGTGACAGGTTGTCACGACCACATATAAGAAATTACATGATACGTGTTATTTCTATGTGTGTGACATGAATTCAAGATAGGCATCTTGTAAATAGACACCGACTGCGTAAAGTGGTTTATCGCGTGAAACATTAATATCGCCGATTAAAATGTAGTCTTGCCCTTTCTCAGACTAGATTCGGAAAACTAGTACCTATCTACATTCTTCATTGTGTATGAATTTAATTATTATACATTTAATTTAAGTTCCTAAAGTGTTCATGTGATACAGACAGACTAACAAAAAGTAAGAGTTGTTGTTGTACTGTCGAAAGTAACAACTACTGGGTCTGCATTACCCTTTACAAATTTAATTTGAAAACTACTTACTGTAATCCAAGGGCCAAAGTTTCTTATTTTCTGTCACTGTGATTCATTATGTTAAAAAGGAGAAAAGCACAGTTACCGAATTCGTATCCGTTTCAGAAACGTTGTGAATAATAGTGGTAGTGCATACCGCTGAGACTTGTTGGGTACAGGTGGGAATCAACCGGTTGCGCTAGAAATTGATTGAATTGACACATGCTACTATAATTATGCTAAGGTATGAACTTGCTTGGCGGAGGAGAAAAAAAAACTCAGGCATTTCAGAGTTTCTGATCACCTTACATCTTTATGTGGTTCGACACGGACCGTGCAGATGTCTTAATAGGAGTACTTAATTACTTATGTCTAATAGTCGATAGACTTGATAAAACATAGATTAATATGAAACACACTTCACGGTCACACTTAGCACAAAAGCTAATATGAAGAAGAACCTTTAACATAGCAGGTATGCTCAAAATCGTATTATGTCAGTGCTGAATTGGCACAGTTTGAACAGTAGTCGGAGAAATGTTCCTATTCTATAAATATACGAGTATCACTAAAAGCCTTGTTACAGATGCTTTCATTCTTTCGTCATAGATATGTATCCGATATCGCAAAGAGCCTTTAACTTCAAAGGGTTCGAATCTTCTATAGGGCTTAACAAACGTATTCTGTCTCGCCACCTGCGTCCTAGATATGTTATCCTCGGTGAGATCTTTTCCAATACCGTAGTCTTCACATGTTCCTTTAGTTTATCAGTCTTAAATAAGGCTTAAGTTATGTGAAACCTAATTTGTAATTTAATTTTCAGATTTCATAAAACCTTACATTTTCTGTAGGTGATAATTCAAATTCAGAACTTAACATGCTTGAAATTATGGAAATCTCTCAGTTTGATTACTTTTCGTCTCAAAGCATTACATTACATTGGCCCTTTCAAGCGCCAATGTCCGACAATCACATTTATTGCCTCCTAACTGGTTACGATGGCTTGGAGTACTAAGGTCTTATACTACAGACGTATACTGCCGGTCACTAGTGGACATGAAGCCATTATAGTAACGACATGCAACATTGTAGCCTGCTGTACTCTGTTCCTTCGTACCGACAAAATAGAACAACGAGACCACTCAGAGTCGTGCGTTGACAAATTATATCAGAGCCGAACTATTCATGTTGCTTTTAGTCTCAGGATAATAAGGTTTGCGAATAAATTGCTCGGTAATCTTAATCCCGTATTAGATAATGGTTTATGAAGGTATTTCACTTGTTTATTATGAAATTGGAATACTTGTTTGTTTGGTTTTGATATTTTAGTTGATCTTGTTGATTGATTCACTAAATAATTTTCTATTTACAAACAAATCCTCGAAAATGTAATAACTTGAGTTTTCTTTATTATTTTGAATAGTTTAAAGCTCTATTTCCTTCTCTACACGTTTGGCGTTTGCTTGGCCGTGTTTCATCATCAAATAATTATTTCTAGTCTATGTAGTTATTTCAATTAAAGTTTATAACCACAATAGACAATACTAGATTACAACTATTTCACTGGCATTAGTTGTAAACCTATTTAGATTTATAAAAACTTATATTTTTGTTCAGATATGTACATCTTATAAGTTACAACCCCCGTCTCTCTATAACCATCTACATAATAATAAAAGAATCGCGTTACGGCAGTAACATCATATCAATTAGTTCGCGATCTCACGAGTTCATTATTAAGTGCCGTGGTAAAACAGTATGTTTTTTAATAGTTTAAATTGAATAATATTCTACATCAAGAGTAAAAATACCACCTGTTTTACTCTACTCCTGTCGTGGGTGTTATTTTCGTCATTCACCAGTCTGGCAGCTGACGCGAATAGTCAAAATGGCGGTCTATAATAAACCCGGCACTGACGTTCACCCGTTGCACTGCGCGAGCTCGCCCCGCGGAGACTAATGAACTTACGCGAAATCCTCGACTTTGATTCAAATTAAGTTTAACATACGCCCGTAATCCCTAGGGATAGGTAGGGCACGTGGAGCCAGCTCCGTCCAATTGCATTTAGCCGGAAGCGGAATTAAACTACCTATGTGGAAATTCGCGAGGATAGTGACGAGTACCAAACCCATTAGTGATGTTTTTACCCTTGCTCGTTGTCAGTTGATATTTATTTAGAAGGATTAGCGATGTTTGCTGTGAATAAATTTAAAAAGGGGTCGTCCAGTCACAGTATTCTACTTGTTGCCTAGTTTTCAGTATCTTTAGGGCCAGGACCTCAATTGAAAAAAAAACGTAACCCGTATGTTATTGGTTGTACTTGTATAATTCTAGTGTTTGGGATAAAGCATGATTTATTCAAAAGTTCCAACTTGGACCTGTATTTTGAATTAAAAGAAACTATTGAATATATCAAATATGTTAATTATTACTTCGAGGGCTCTACCATAGAAATGTCGATAGTGTTCGATCTCTCCCGAAGCCATTGATTCGCCGTAAAGCGATTTTCAGAAAAATAGGTACTGATGTTGTCTAATTGGAGAGGGATCCAAGACAGCAGGCGTGGGTGTGCAGACGTCTGAGATGCGCACATAACCTCTACGTCTAGCTTCTACTGAACCTGTCAGTCTAGGTACTGGTACTGCGGGTACCTAACTAGCCATTGGTATAGTTTCACAACTCTATTGATTAATTTGCGAGTTTGTAGCATTTCATCCTCAAATTAAAAACTCATATATCTACGATAAGAAGGGAAGGCTAGGACACCAATTAGAAAAATAATTGGTAAAGGATTCCACATTCTGGCATAAGACCGGAAAAATTGGTGTACTTTGATGTCGTAGGCTAAGATCCACTTCGGATCGCTGAGCCAGCGAAGTTAGTAAACGGTAAGCTATGTGCTTTTAAAGAATTATATTAAATTTTAATGAGTCGTTCATATCAACCAGAACAGATAAATAATTTATTTAATTATTAATAGCATTCCATTCATCATAAATTTCCATTAATGATCAGTAATCCGAATATTACTTGGTATACTGAATTTTATTTGCTTTGTGATATTTTGAATACCTTTATTCAGAATACCTTACATCAAAGAGAAACACAAAGGCCGCACAACTTGTGACTCCGATTCATTCGATCTAGTTTCTTTCAATTCCACTTCATTCATCACGTGCTTTCAGTTGAAAGTGGGATCCAAAACGAATTGAATTACTTTATGGTAACTTTTGTAGGTATTCAATTGCTAAGTGAAAAGTTTCTGTACTCTCAAAATAAGCATTAGGGAATATGATTTAATTAAAAATATCACATAATAGACGATTTAAGGCTTTCAAGTTCCATTACATTTATAGACTATATTAATATTATAAAGCTGAAGAGTTTCTTTGAACGAGCTAATGTCCAGAACTTCTGGTAGAATTGGCTAGGCTATATAATATCACACTGCGACCAATAGGAACAAATATTGAAAAATAAACTATGAAAAATGTGTAAACGGGAGGAAACGCGGACGAAGTCGCTGGCATATTTAATATGGGTCTTCACGTTAGGCGTAAGTAGTTATAAGTATATTTGCTACTGTTTCATCGTGTGAAGAACCATATTAAATTAAATAATAAATAATAGACGTTTACGTTACGACGTTACAGATATTTAATTGTTTTAAGAACAGTTTAAATAACTGTAAAGACGTCGCATTAAATGCAGTTTTTAAACGTGTCATGTATAACACTCGTGGGAAAGATGAATGAAATTTTGATGAGGTGGCTAAAGAATTCGAGTGATGTGTGTGAAAATGTCTTAAAGGACAGACGAGCGCGCCACCTGTCGTCGGGATCATTAATCTCTTGACTGGCTGCAGAATGTCATGTGTTCATCAGCCGCTGTGTGTTGCGTATTATTTATTCTGTACAGGCTTACCGTGTTCCAGGACTTTATTACAAATAATTCAACTATTTGAACCATGTTGGAACGATAAAATTATTTCTCAAAAAAGGTTTGCTTTGATTTCTATGATCGATCTATAAGTCAGCAATCGTGTTTGGTCAAGGTATCTTGATCGTAAACTACCTATGCCTTATTTCGACAATATCGTTCTAGTATATGTAAAAATGGATCGTAGATTTTACTGTTTTACAAAACATCCGAAGACTTTAATCAAGAACTTGTAAAACTTATTTTCTATAATTATTAAACAATGCAGAACTATATCTTTAAATAAATTATTAGAGGATAAAATGAGAATGCAATAATCCTGGATATCCGTATTATTTTTGTTATATCGCGATATTATAATGCGAGGAATAATATTACCACTTGTTACAGTTAGTTAATGAATAAAATGGTTTGAGAACAAAAGCAATAATTTATCCCGCTGTGCACTTCAATAGAGATAATGCCGGTCTATTTCTAGGTTTCCCCACTCGTGACATCATCAGTGACTCAAAGTTTTAATTATTATGGACTGAATTGCCCGATACTATTAGTTGCAAGTGCTAAATATAGAGTCCTGCGGTAAATAGAAGCTAATCGCCACCACAGCGATTACCAAGTTCTTTATTAACTGTTGTTTATCACAGCTATCTGCACGGAGTGATAAAAAGACATATTTCAGTACAAAGCAGCCTCTAATATAATAAAATCTAATTTATGGATGTAATGTTTATGCATGTATTGTTGGTGTGTCATTTATAAATAAATAAATAAATAAATAAATCTAAATGTAAAAATCAGTTATAAATAAATTCTTAGAAATAAATACAAATTACTATGCTGATTTCTATCAAAGGCAGTCTATGGTCGTGTTAAATCAAAGCAAAACAACATACGACTCAAATTGAGACTCTACAACTTGTTGAAACCTGCTCTACATCACTAATATAGCCATATAAGGCCGTTTAGCCCAACGACGTCTTATCGTGTTTCGAGTAACGACATAGAACAACTCTTAATTTGTTGTATTTGTTTGACAAGTTTTATTTTCAGAGATCTTGTTCTTAATTTTGTGGTTTGAAATATTATATGAGTACCTATTTATTAGCCAAAAAATTCAACGTTACATAATAGACGCTCAATCTTTTTTTTGTAAAATGTGGAGTGCGTAATGTTTACATGTTAATTAACATTTCAATCCATTCATTAGAAGACAAACATTTTCGAGCTAGAAGCACAAATAATGAATTACATACAATTGTAGTCGTAAAATTCGATTGAACCAGGTTAATCCGGTTGCCCAAAACGCCCGCACACAATAACAACTCGGGTGTCATGTGACTCAATTTACACATAACACATCTTAAACGGCAGAAAAAGCTCTCGATCGTTAAAAAAACGAGTTTGTTTTTTTTTGCTGCGCGGGCGCAACGAATCGAGCGTCGGCCCTTGGCGGGTTCAGCGCGCACCTTCCTACTACAATTATTTTTAATCAAATTCCACGATACTGAGACGAGAATGTTGTTGCATTGCTTTTTTTTGTTTGTTTCTTTTTGTAGAAATTCAAACTCGAACTCTTTTTTGTGGCATATCATGTTGTTGTGATGTAAGATGGAAATGACAACATATTCCTAGTATGTACGTACATGATGGTAGCTAATCGAATGTAATACGATGTTTTTTTTTTATTATACGTTTATGTTTCACCCAATTACGTATTCACACAATGTATGTTACCAAGTTAAATATTACTCGTTTCATATAGAGTCATTTATTTAACTATTCACATTAATGGTGGAGTGAAATGAATATTAATTTCGTTTTGAAGGTAGGTCCTAGTTGTATTACTACCACGACTGTTTTGTTTTTACTCGGACCTTTTGTTAAATGTATTTCTTTGTTGTGACTCTACATTTAGAAATGTTGTAAAAAGGTGGGTTCACATGAAGATTAAAACTTTGAAGAATCTGTATAAACGAATCTGCGACTTCTATTTGACAAGTAAACATAAATTTTCCTTCGTTATGGTTACATGTGCTATCCAACAAGATACGTCCAACCGATATCCCAACACGGCGATATAACGAAAAGGTCTCACACCAAATACAGTTAATAAAGATTAAGTGCAACATATTTCCTGTAACAAAGGATCTTGTCGGACCATTTGTCCTAAGGGCCGCCCCATTTCTTTTTAAGGCTTATCTTAGGAACCGTTTCTCGAACACAATGGTGAGAGGCCAGATTATGTCAGAGCACTAAGGCGGCTACTGACCATTGTGGAACCAAAATAATACTGTGTTTCTTGTTCAAGAGATAATCAGCAACCAGGTACCCTTTCGCTTTTACCTTGCTCTTGAGACCACTCAAATTGCTATACAAAATTGCGCTTGAAACTTTACATTTTCCATAAATTGTTGTACAAGAGAACCCACAAGCAAATGGTTCCAGGTATTCGATATAAGGCCGCGTAAAAGTCATCTGTATCGTAAACATGCAATGCAACGTCGAATAGAAGACTAGAAAAACCGGTCCAAACCTTTTCAAGAGAGAGATGTGTTGGGAAATCCCTACCGAGAGTGCTGTCGAGTAAATTGCGTTTTCTGAAAGCGGCCACAACTGAATAGGAAGTTATCTGATCTGTCTGAATGGGCACTATTTATGATCGCGGAAGCGCAGGCGACTTTTGAGACGAATAAATCGTTAGCGTCCACGTAACTGCATCCACTGATTGATAATTTACATAGCGTTTAACAGTTGCATCACGGCGAGCGGCGTCGCCAAGATTCGGTGGCAAGGCAGGAATCCGTTTCGCCTCGAGAAGTGTCCGGTTTCAGTCTGGCACCGAGCGCTCATATTGCATTGGTATTTATTTATGTATGTGTCGGGCGCAGGTTGTGGCGCGGCGCCGCGGGCGGCCCGGGGGGGCATACTTACTACGTGATTAATCCGCGCCCGCCCCCCGCGGCCGGGGCTCGTACGCCGGGTTTCCTCGTCCCCGCTCCTCACGGCCACTCACTACGCACGGCCCGTAGTGCCGCCACTCCGCCAGTCGCGCCGCGACCCGCGCCGACGTCGCTCCGCCGCGCTCTCCGCTCCGCCGTGCGAGTGACAGTGGACCCGTCGATATCGCGAGTGTTGTATGTTCGTGTACTTTTCCATCGGATTCGGAGGAACCAGTTCGGAGTGGCGGGAGGCGGTGCCTCGGATGCGATCTGTGCGCCGCGGCCGCGGCCTGCGATGCGCCCGTGACCGTCCCACGACAGTGCCACGAAACGTAAGGATCTCCGTTCATTGGGCTCGCGTGGCTTCCTATTTGCATGGCGCATACAGCGGTTTTATTTTCGTCTGGGCGCGCGCGTGTGCGTGCGCGGCGCTGTGTGCTGCGCTATTTAGGTTGTCTCCGAGCGTGTCGGCTCTCGCCCGGCGCCGCCGCTCTACCTGCTCTACCCGATACTCCCTTTTGTTTTTGATGATCTTGAGCCAACTGGCCGTTCAGCTGAGCGCCTCCTGCCAATGAATCTACCAGACTCTACATTGCATATTATGTAAGTACTTACACACTTACACTACGCATAGCCACCGTCACTATTTTAAACCAGTTGAACAAACACGTCTGAAGTCATTCAACTAGCATTTGACTTACAAATTGTAGAGTTTTAAATCGCTCCTACATGCTTTAGATGGTGAGCGGATAGATTTTTTACGATGCTATCAATATAATATTCTCGGTAAACATATGCTGTCAACCGTTAACAATTTACGCCATTCAGACTTGTAATGGTAATAATAAGTATCTAAGGTGTTTGTCACTAAGGTAAATAATTGGAATAATGTTTTATGAGCGACTTTTATATCTCAATTCAGCTAGTTATCGCAGAATGGTGCTAAAACAGGATCTATAACTTTCTCAACTACACCTTTCTTAGCATCGTAGGCCTCGTAGGCACCTGATACTTATGTATAATGTTTCTGCCAACAGTTATTGTTATAATGATTTAACGCCTTTTTATCGACAATAATATAAAATATCCTAGCCGTAATTGCTTGTGAAGTGTTGCTTATTTGAACCACTTATTGAAAAAACTTAAACTCTACCTTCAATTGATTGGGCTTAAATACATATACATCATAGTAAAATGTTTATAGCTTTAATTTACTGTCAAGGATTATTATAATGACTAAATAATATATTTAATGATCTTACAGCCTAAACTGAATTGTTAATTAGTCATTTGAGACGCCGTTTAGCCAATTTAGTATGTTCCAATTCGTACTCTTATTCAAATCTTGAATTTGTCACTTACACCGTCAAATATTAACTGTCTTTTCAGTATTCAGCCGTCAAAAGACCATGACATGAAAGTGACAATGTAGAGTCCAGCTCTACCGCAGGCCAAAGCTAAACTTTAGGTCTGTTCAAATAAGAAAGCTATGCATACTAATAAGTTTCGTAAGAAACGCAATTACTTACGTATTTAATTATAAATAATTCATTAACGGTCGTTCGGCTGTGGATGCAGCTGTGACAGCACGTATGCAGGTAAAACTAGGAAGTCTCTATGCGCTTAGCTCTATAAATAATTAAACACACAATTAGCAACCCTGTGTCCTCTCTGAAAGGTATAAATTACAATATTTCTATCTCAAACACCATCTCATTGGATAATGCATCAAAATGTAAACTCTACATTTACCTAAACATTATACTCTTACGTTTACTATTAGTATTACTCAATCACAAACATTATCTCATCGCCTAACACTATTAGAAAAAGCTCTACATGTTTAAATGTGTCATTTATTATTAAAACAGGTGTTATTTGCAAATAATTCTTAATTCAGTTTGATTAATAATACGTGACCATATTTAAAATATCATAAAGAAAAATAGGGGAATTTAATCTTCATTACATGCCTTTGAAATGTATTTTGATGATTGAATGTAAGCATCTTTTTGATAATGGAGATTTCCATTTACCTCAACATCTAAGTGCTCTTTTGACGTATTAGGCAAATTACAAAATATCCTTTTTGAATATTACAGGACATGTTGCCAAAATTAGCACCGTCTCTATTGAATTATATCCCTCATTTTAACCCTTAACTACCCAGTAAGCTTTTGTAACGTAACTGACCAGTAGTGTCCAACAGACACATTTGATAAATATAAGGTGTGATGAGTGAAAAACAAGTTATTTAAATTAAAAAGATATTAAAATGAACTTCAGTAATGTATTTTTGCACTTGTATAGTTAAAGATGTATATTTTTTCAAAATGTGTAGTAGTCATTATATGATTGCACTTATCACAGCACTTGAAAGAAACGCTGTTAATATTTAAGAGTAAACTAACAACGCTTTATCCTTTTCACAGCAGATTCAGATAATCAACTACTATTAAGTAGGTCAGCGTCTGCTACATGGTTCATGGCTGCTAAGTACTTACTTGATGGACTTTCCTTACTTTGTCTCCGTGTATGAGATGTTACCAATACTGTTGCAATTTCACGCATTAATGGTTTTTTTGTGTTTTTTATGTTCCAGTCATACAATAACATCTCATCATCATCAGCCCATTTTTGCCCATAGACATAACCCTCCCCAAATGCACGCCACTTCTCTCTATCCTCGGCCACTCGCATCCAGCTCCTACCAGCCGTCCTGCGCAGATCGTCACACCACCTGGCCTGCGCGCGTCCTACACTACGTTACAAAATAACATCTAATATATATATATTTTGAATATGCTAGGTACCTATTCATTTTATACTGAACTCTTCTACCTACACTCATGAATCATAATCATCACCCTCACTCCAAGAATTATAACTATAATTCTTTCATTACCGTTTACAGTTGCTGGTTCTGTCACATTTTTTTCAATCTCGAATCAGTATGTACAAAAGTATTTTCATCGTTACTGTAAACATGTTCATGAAGATGACGTTGTTGAAGATTACGTCGTTTGGTTGCCTTTTATCTATTCATGTGTATAATACTGAATAAGAGGACTTTTATGTGGTGTCTTGTGTGTCTAATCACTGAAATGCGAGACGAAAACAAAGACAACATTTATAACACAAAAAAGTGGTGTCAGATTATTATGACTATAAAATATTAATCGTTATGACCCACCCGACATCATATAGTATACGTTAATATAAATAAAAAACAATCTATGTTCACATTCTCAAACAAAATGTTATTGTGTCTATTGGACACTTGTGGGTTGATGAAGTAATATTTTTGTATATTTAAAATAACTATTAACTCTTACATGTTATAAATATTTTAAAAGCACTTTTAGAATCTTAAAATATTGGAGATCAAATAGGTAAAAGGCCGATTTATAAAAATAAATACTTTAGTTTTTATCAAAACTTAAACGCAAAAATGTGTCCGCGAGACACTTGTGGGTTGTTAAGGGTTAAACTCTACTAAAACAGTCTCTACAAAGAGCGTCCAGAGCTAATGAAAACAAATAAAGTAGAATACGATCCAGCGCTCGTTAATCAGTTTTACTACGCCGTTGTATGTCGAGAGTAATTAATTATTTAAAATTAGATCAAGTAGGAAAAGTACGTGGTACCGAGTTCAACTTCGACCTATTGTAGAGTCCACCATTGCACAAATGTAGCCCTTAACACAATCCAAACAAGGACTATAATTGAACAACACGGTGTTATCTCAATGGATTCGCTACCGAGATACACAAATGTTGTCGTTAATGTAATGAGTACGCATAAAATTAGTTTAGACACTAAATATTGATATTAAAAATTACACAACCGCTTATTGGAACGCCTATCAACAAACACCAGTTATTTATAAATATCGTACAGATTGGGTAGAGTTCAAAATCGTTTGCGCGTTTATTTGCCCATGTAGTAAAGCGTATATTACCGTTATGTTTATCCGTCTTATCGCATTTATATCCTACTCTACATTTATGCACACATTATTTGAGTAACTTTGCATATTATTACTACAGTTCGTTCAAAACAAAACATCATTGTCACACATTTGCGATAAAATTTGTCGTACTGCTCTGTAGATATGAAATTTATTACAAAGTCCGTATATGTATTATCTCTTAATTCTGCTTTGTGTTGTCATTCTTATTTTACACAACTTTTGCTTACAAAAAATATGAAAACGTCTCACTATCGGAATTTTGATGCAGAAATGTATGTATGACGACGATAATCAAAAGGAGATTAATGTAAGAGTCAATATATCCTTAACAAAATAATAGGTGCGTATAATTTATAGTATGCGTATTTTTACGTGACACACACACCCGTGAAAGTATCTGTTTTATTATTATATTCCAATTAATTTAACTTTACCATAACATGGATTTTTAAGCCATTTCAGTATGAAATAACTAGTAGTCGGCATGGAATTTCGGCTGATAGGAATCATTGATAGCAGAATATTGTCCATTCGTAGTATAATGAGTGAAAAAACCCGATAGTGCTTCCCGTCTCGCGGTGTAAACAATTACAATTTGTAAGGGTAATTGCCGAGAGATAACACAGTCGTATAATCGACTTGTTTAATAGACGTACTTCAACATAAACAAGAAAGAGTAAGGACCCCTGGTAAAGATAGAATTAAAGAACGATATTTTCTTTAAGGCAGAAATGAACAATAATATAATTGTAAGCGTTACAAAATAAAAGCGAACAATTTAGGCAATCCCATCGCTATTTCCGCTTTTTCAAATAAACTAAAGGTGCAGGTAAGTACACGAATACCTGTAATTAACGAAACAGCAGTTAATTATGTAAAAGCGCATAATATTGTCAATAAAAAAAAATAGGTGTTACATGTACGACCTCTCTGACATTGGTAATGTCTGCTTCTAAGTTAACTGTCTATATTTTTATTCAAGAAAACAATTGCAGGAAGTATTTGTTAAGATTGTGACGAGAAAAGTAAAAGTGCCTACTGCCTTCTTGGTTTTACAGTAAATGTATGAGATATTCAAATGTTTTTCTGTATTTCGGCTTTAACTTTTAATAGAATAGGAATTGTAAATAAAAAACCATTACAGATCAATGTTATCTTCAATATTTAGCTCAACTTGATTATGATCAAGGAGTTTTTCACATTCTCAGTTGTAATCTTCTCAAATCCGGTTATTTCTAGTTCAACCGTTGTCTCAACTCATATTTTTAAAGTAACAATTTCCTCCTCATCCAATGAATGAATCCCATTTTGCCGACAATAAAGTTAGGGACCGTATCGAGATAACAGCGGCAATCGTAAAGAAAACAAAGAGATATGATTGCTTGTCTCCGATAGTGGTTCGCGAACATACATATAGAACATATAGGCGTGTATGTGTGTGTGGGATGTTATCGACTGAGCTACCACCTACGTCGATATCTTTCAATATCAGGTAGGTATATTGAAGCGATAACGCCACCATACCTGCGCTCATACGCCGCTCAATGCAGACTTGCTGACCGTGTAATGATTTACAATGAATGAACATTCTTCTGTACATATGCTAATTCGGTACAAGGTTGGGGGACAACTCAAATGAATAGGTTCGTGCTCTGATTAAAGAACCTTAATATGAACGCTGAATCCGTTTTTCCTCTACATCACTACTCACGATTTAAGAATAGTATCGTTTCTTTGGTATAAATTGCTAAAATTAATGTGTGGAATAAAAATTTCTGTTTTACTTAGGGTTGAAATGAATTATTCATCTTTCAAATTCATCACCCCAGTGGTAACCGTACTTACAGTAAACGAAACGTTAAGTAAGTAGAAGTAGAATTAACTCTATAGGTACAAATTAGTGTAAAAAAAAAATCTTTTTAATAAGTTAAAAGAACTAAAAGAACGCTGTTTAAATAGTTATGTCAGTGCAGAGTAAACAGGTGGTGATACATAATAAATAAATACAATGTTTTTTATTCATAGTTCCGTTTTGTCGAGTATTGTGTGATTTTCTATTTCAATGAGCCATACAATATGCAGTTTTCCTTAACGCGATTTAGCTTATTTATTGAAACGTTCCTGTAAATATAACACTGACAGTAAGATAACATTAATGTTGGTTTTCCTAGTAGTGCGATAAATAATACATTATAAACAATGAATATTATTATTATTATTATTATTTATTTATTAATACACACGACAGATTACAATCAATATAAAAAAACATTAATGATACAGGCAATATTGATCTAGATCATAATCCAGATAAATGTGTATGCATAAAATTGTACAAAAGAAATTAATACTAAGTAATTTTAACAATTCAAAAAACAAAAAACAAAAAACAACAACACTTAGCATATATGCCGGCCAGTCCCAGAGCTGGGTCCGACGGGAGCGGGATGGAGGACACTAGTCACTTTTTTAATATATTGTTTAAATTGTGCTTCAAAGACATCAATTTCGGGATGATTTTTTGCTGTTTCGTTATATTGACGAGCCATTCTAACAAGGGGACTATAAAACGAAGTGTTGTTTTTAAAGGTAAGGAGAGCAAAGACATTGGTTTTATTTGATCTACGAGCGCTGTGACTTGTGTTTAAACATATTTCGGAAAGCAAATGTGGGGTATCTAAAATTGAGTGAAGTATTTTATAAAAATAGATAAAATCGAAGTATTTTCTACGTATCTCTAATTTTTGTACATAAAATTTGGACAATCTAGTATCGTAGTCGATAAGCGAACGTCCCGACTGCAAGCGATAACATAACATTCGCAAACATTTTTTCTGCACTCTCTCTATCTCGTCAATGTGAGCCTTGTAGTATGGTGACCAGATAGGGCTGGCGTACTCCAAGACACTTCTAACAAGTGTATAGTAAAGATAAATCAGACTATGGGGCCTTTTAAAACCTTTTGTTGATCTAAAAATGAAACCTAGGAGTTGATTAGCTTTTGTGGTAATATGCTGATAATGTGGTCGAAAAGATAACTTCCTATCGAATAAAACTCCTAAATCCTTTGCAACATTGGATCTTGAAAGGACCCGATTATTAATCGAGTAGTCATAGACGATTTCATGCTTTTTGTTGGTGAATGTTATAATAAAGCATTTGCTAATATTGAGGTACATATGGTTAAGTTGGCACCAGTCGTTTACAGTAGTAAGATCTTTTTGCAAGAGTCTGCAGTCGTTCTCAGAAGTGATTGTTTTGAATATTTTTAAATCGTCTGCGTATAACAGACACTCGCAAGAAAGACGCTCAACCAGGTCATTTATGAAAACAATGAAAAAAAGTGGACCTAGGTGCGACCCTTGTGGCACTCCAGAAGTAACATGTATTAAAGACGAGGTGAACCCCTTCAGTGCCACCATTTGACTCCTATTACTGAGATAAGAAGTTATCCACCGAAACAAGCTTCCATGGATACCGTAAGCTCCAGTTTGTCACAAAGTAATCTATGATTAACTTTGTCGAAGGCTTTTGAGAAATCGGTATATATAGAGTCCACCTGGCCACCAGCGGCAAAGCTACTACAAAGATAGTTTTTGTAATCTAAGAGATTGGTGACGGTTGATCTGGCCTTTACAAAGCCGTGTTGTTTATCCGACAGTAGAGGCTTAAAATGCACGTATAAACAATCGTACACCAAAGACTCCAACAATTTACCGAAACATGATAGTATGCTGATTGGCCTATAATTTTCACAGCGCGACTTGTCACCGTTTTTAAAGATGGGAATTATACGAGCCGTTTTCCATCGCTTTGGAAAATGCCCATTGATGAGAGATTTGTTAAATAAGATACCCAACGGAACAGACAACTCATCGTCACATGCTTTTATAAATAAAGGAGGAATCAGATCTGGTCCGGCACCTTTATTTTTATCTAGCTTTTTTATTTTACTAATTATGTCTTTTTCGCTAACCTGGACGCATGACAGTGTACCCACAGCTTGACTTAAAAATCGATCGCAACTAGGCTGAGATGGATATGATGTTAAACTACTTTGGATATCTATTTCAAACACCGAAGCGAAATAGGTTGAAAACAGTTCGCATATTTCTTGTCCATTAGACGACGAAGTGTCGCTAAGTTTCATCGTATGTGGTATTGAAACGTTACCCTTCCTAGCACTAACGAACGTCCAGAACTGTTTAATGTTCTCACGCATCGAGTTTTCTAACTAAAATAATAGGTAGGTATATTTATTATTAATACAAATTTAAATTGTAACAATTGCGAGGAACAAAATGAATTGTGAGTGTATTCTCAATAATATTAGAGCGTATATTATTATGTTTAACACATTTATTTATGTTTTTTCGACATTAAATAACGACAGTATTCCTCTGAAGATAACCAAAGAGATTGGATAGATATACATTGGATCAGTTACATAACCGTATGAAATACATTTTTTGCGTTCCACTGATAAAGCTTTAGTGAGCTTCGCCGGAACGTTGGCAGGGCATACCCCATTTCTGAATTTCGTTAAAAACATTTCAAACTCGCCCCACATCCATTTTATGCAGAATCGTTGCAAGAATTTCATTTAATATCAAAAATTCTTCGCGTTTTCCTCATTTTAGATCGACCGCAACCGCTCGGCTAAACTATAGAAGGCTGCAGCGAGATATTACATTTGGTGCACTTTACACATCGCATCCTGGCTATTAATAGATAGCATGAGCAGTTGATATTCTAAAATGAATTACAAAACATACACTCGGTGTCGGTACACAAGCGCTTGATTTATTGGGCTGTTTATCAACACGGCCCTTACACTGTTGTTGTTGGGTGGCTGCTGGGCCTAACAAAGATCACCGACATCGACAATAGACATTATAAACAATCCGCCAAAGAAGCGGCTGTTGCGAACCTCCTTTGTATCAATGTCACTTTCATTTGTTTTTTTTTTATAACCAATCAATCTATGCCAGTCATTTTATTAGTGCAAAGTACACTCACATTTTAAAGACCAACATAGTTAACACGTTGATTTACAGATTCATTATTGAAATTGCAACATACAAATTAGCATTTGTGAAATAATGTAACACAAATTTGTCTTCAGAAATGAATGAAATATTATTTACAATTTAAATGAGATCTGAATCTGATAGCAACACAAAATTCACATTACACCATTTAGAACCTTGTATCATTTCCTTAGTAACGGTAGCTACGTTCGCAGCAGAATCCCAAGACGGGAAATGTAGATATCTGTTTTGAAAGTAAAATATATTGATGTATGTAGCAATACCACCCGTATTCATTACATACATACGCATTAATTCCAAGGGAACAACTAGGTATAGTTTCAAATACGTTAGGAGCCATTTTAACTTCCGATACTTTAAGATGTAATAATATTATTGGAGATTATTTGATTTTACTAACACACACATGCTGTCGCTTATATGTAATACGCTGGCTTGGTGGAATATTTGTTACTGCAGGAGTCGCGGGTTCGATTCCCAACCAAGTATTTATTTGTGTGACGAACATCGGTGTTTGTTCTGTTTCTAGGTGTATTATTCAATATATTTAAGTATATTTGTTTATTGTGGTGATTCTGATAACACAAGTGCTTAAGCTACTTACCACGCGATCAGATCAACTTCAATACATAGTATAAAACAAAGTCGCTTTCGATGTATGTCCGTATGTATGCTTAGATCTTTAAAACTACGCAACGGATTTTGATGCGGTTTTTTTAAATAGATAGAGTGATTCTTAAGGAAGGTTTGTATGTAAAATTTACCCGAAGCGAAGCGAGGGCGGGTCACTAGTATGTAATATAATAAAAATACGCTTACACGCGCCTTCTCACCCATTGATATTTAAAGTTATTTATGTAAAAAGAACATTAGATGTTTCGTGAATAGTATTCAAGAATATATTTCGAAAATGTATGTTTTTACCAATTGAAGAGGAAAAATGTGGGTCGATTGCATCACAGCAAATAGCATCGCCTTGAAATGTATCTAAATTATTATCCGTTTATTTCACAGAATTGCTGTCATTATGATCATGTCCTTTGTTGCCAGGTCTATCAAGGAAAACATCTAAATTGCCTTGTAGTTTCTATCACCATTAATTATTTGAACATTTTGTATTTTGTGTCGGTTAAGTTAATGTTTTAAAAACATACAATTTTCCACGGTTCAGATATGTTTAAAAAGTTTCTGATGCAAAACTGTGCGGTTAACCTATAGTTACAAATGTGACATTGCGGCAGCAATGTGTAAGCACAGCACTATCTTAAAAGCGTTTTATTGAGATACGGAGCTTGCCAATTGGAAATTGCAACTAGATTAATAAACATAATGGCCGTAGCAACGATGGAATAGCTGGAAATTTGCAGTCTGCATTGTCTTTGAAAGGTTAAAGATCAATTTTCGCAATCCAGCGGCGTCTCAGCAGAACGCCGCAGTCAAGAATGGCGTCTGTTAAGTAACGTGCAACATTCACGCGGTCTAATCAATGGTCTGCGCGGGCGCTGGTTACGTCACGGCTTTCGCGACCAGTAGTAAGCGCTTGCGAAATATTGTACAGTAGGTACGCCACTTATGCAAGATATGCGGATGCAGCTGATATTATAGGTGCATCTTTACGGATTACTAAGTGATCGTTTAACATTTTGATGATCTTCTGTCGTATTTATTCTATGTAAGCAGATAAGTGTATTATGAATATTATTTCCAACTACAGAATATAATAGAATAATCGTTTATTCGGTACATATGTCTCAAAATAGGATTATAATAAAATCTCATATATATAAACTCATATTACATCTCATATGATATGATTAATATCATTATGTGTAGATAAACATGTGATATGTGAGATTTTATAACATTTTATGCACTTTATTTAAACTGATTATACGGTCGATAAGCGATATGTGGCATCAAATTTAGTTTGTTCAGCAAGAGTTAGGTAATAATTAATTGTGTCTATGACAATCTTTATCAGTTAAAGCATGCCATTTACTGACACGTGTATAAAATAACATGCTTTTGCTTTTTTTTTCAATTCGTAATCTTAATAACAGCCTTGCTGTTTTAAAGAAGGTACTCGTACTGAAATATGATTATTATCATCAGGTTATCAGCTATTCATTATTTCCAAACGTCGCTCATTGACGTCTTTAATAAGCTAGTTTACGCATATGATTAGATAAGGACTATTTTATTTTATCTTCCGATTATAAAACATAGTAAAACGGCTTAGGTATAATCTTGTTCATGATACACTATCATGGTGATAATAATTCAAATACCAAATCAATCGAATACAATGAATATAAATTCTCAAAGAAACGTTCTACTATTGCCTATTTCGCTACAGTTCGTGTGTGAATGAATTTAAATTTACCCACGTACTAGTAATTACCACAATGCCAATTCTAAGCTTGTAGGAAATTCATATATCGCGGTGGCAAAATGCAATCGTTGCAAGTATAGGTTATGCAAGGAGGTAAATTAGTTCCTAACATGTTAACGCGCGGGTGGTAATGGATTAAACTCTGACCTTAGAAAGGCTGTGACGCAATCGCATGATTGACAGACTCGTCAGGGGAGGCTTCGTAGCCAGGCCGGCTGATTACATAGGAGATGAAATGCCAACATTTGATACGCCGCGAGTACACGTGAAATATTCTGCAATCTGGACCAGCTAATCAGCGGGAACCTATTACAGTTTTGCTTCAACGCTTTTCACGTTAGTGTGCTATCTAACCAGATAACAGCGATAAAAATACCACATTTATCAGTATTATTCATCAAATTATGGAGTAATAACTTGTGACAAAATATTTAAAAAATATACTTAGGCACACAAGATAAAATAAAAAAAAATGACTTGAACGATTCGTGTGTATTTCAATTAGGTGATAACGTACTCACCTATATGATAATATTTGATTTCGATGCATGGGAAATACCCATTAAACAACATAATTATTGAGTAAATTGCTATGACAATATCTACCATATTTTCATTACTTTAGGTAGTACTTTGCTTGTTACCTGCTTTATCACGTGAAATGAATGAGGTTTTTCCAAAATAAAGCCATTCGCGATTCAGATCAGTCGCGACTAATAGCTTTGGCGGATAAAGTTGCCAAATATCATAATGATCTATCGTAGTAATCCTACGTCCATACTAGGTGCACGATCTAGCAAAAATTTGACGTTAAAGATTGAATCATTATTGTGTGTGCATGTATATGTTGCACTAGTTGTGTAAATATACACATACTTGTGAACAAAAGCCGGTTATGTGGGAGTCGGACTTGCGTCCTGAAGGTTTTTTTAGAGGCTACATACAATAATATTCCATATTAATTTCATCTTGATACCTCCCTGAATTTGCAGGAAAAAATGTCTAGACAAACGGACTTCAAAGTGAGAGTTAGATTCCAGAGTCCCCGTTTTTTGGAGTTCGAAATTCGATGAAACAAATACAATAACGAAAAAGAAATTACAATTGGCTGCATGTTTTTCGATTCCTTTGCCTTCCTAGAACGGGGTGGATAAAACAAAAAACGTACGGCGAGCGTTGGGCTCGGATTGTTTTAGGCTGTACCGAGACGGCCTTGCCTGCCGGCGCGCCGCACGTGTCTAATGACGTCACCCCCACACGCCAGTCCAAGTTCAATGCTGACTATTAATTTGGCGTGCCTTACCACCAGCCAGCACAGCCGAATAACCCGCAGGCAAGGACGCCGCAGTACAACTAAACTAGATATCGACGGTTACTAACGTGACCCAACGTTCTAGATTTCCTATCGTGTCTGCTCTACCTACATTCCGTTGGCACTGTTGGCAGACGTTTTGTAAGTAGATAAAAAATACTGCGGATTTAGTAACCTGCACTGAAGGAATGAGCTAACCCGAAATCGAACACGGAATCTTAAAAGCCAGTTCAAAAGGCAATCGAATACCTACAGAGAATTAGAGAAAGTATTACAATGAAGAGCTACTTGCACTGGTATAAACTTAAATATTAGTCTATCTATCGTTATGTTGGTCTATTAATTCATACAGGGTGTCCCAAAAAGTAGTGTCAAGCGGAAGTCCTGAGATAGAACACCCTGTGGGGCATCCGAAACACCCCCATGTATGTTCCGCGATTTTTTATAGTTTTCGAGTTATGATTTTTTTTCTAAATTTTTGAGAACATCTGACTTAACCGACTAAAAATATTCTGAAGAAAAAAGTATTTGACTATTTTGAGTAATTCTTTTTGCAAATAAATTTTCATGAGTTTTTCTTTAATGCTTAAAATATTTGTCTCCGTAACTTATATGGAAGTTTTCAAAATTATGGTACAAACTGAAAAATTATGTTCTGTAAATAATGTCTTACAATTTCAACGTTAAATTTAAAATATTAGGAGGTAGCTGCATGGCACCTAAGTAACTTTAAAAACTGCACCAGACTCTAAGCTTTCATAGTCATTAATAAAAACTGGTACTTAATGGGCTAGTTTTGCTAAAATCGGACTACAAAGACGGAGAGGTGGAAAAATCATAAAATTAGCCATTTGATTACGAAGTATTATTTGAACATTTTATTATTTTGAAAGTTAGTTATTTTGTTAACAAACCTAAATTTAATACAAGAGCACTCAGATGCAAACATTTGGATGCTTTTTTTTGTTTAATTTAGGTGTCATTGCGCTCACACTGTTTTCACATGAAATACGTATTATACCTTGGTCACGACGAACTTGACGAACTTTGCTTTCTTTACGGACTTTAACAAACGTTTACTTAGAAACTTTTTACAATAAATAATCAAAAACAATTACTTTTTTTTTCAATAAATTTCCCATTTTTAAATCTTAATTTATTTTTTAAGTACCACAAATTATTCTTTTTTAAAATGGTTATTTTTTAGCATTTCTGGTATAATTTCGATTGTTAACAATCTTCTTAACTTTAGAAATAATAAAATGTCCAAATAATACTTCGTAATCAAATGGCTAATTTTATGATTTTTCCACCTCTCTGTCTTTGTAGTCCGATTTCAGCAAAACTAGCCCATTAAGTACCAGTTTTTATTAATGATTATGAAAGCTTAGAGTCTGGTGCAGTTTTTAAAGTTACTTAGGTGCCATGCAGCTACCTCCTAATATTTTAAATTTAACGTTGAAATTGTAAGACATTATTTACAGAACATAATTTTTCAGTTTGTACCATAATTTTGAAAACTTCCATACAAGTAATGGAAACAAATATTTTAGGCATTAAAGAAAATCTCATGAAAATTTATTTTCAAAAAGAATTACTCAAAAAAGTCAAATACTTTTTTCTTCACAATATTTTTAGTCGGTTAGGTCAGTTGTTCTCAAAAATTTAGAAAAATAATCATAACTCGAAAACTATAAAAAATCGCGGAACATACATGGGGGTGTTTCGGATACCCCACGGGGTGTTCTATCGCAGGACTTCCGCTTGACACTACTTTTTGGGACACCCTGTATAAGGATTATGAGTCCAAATAAGATGAATTACCTACACTAGTTGTTTTTCTTAAATAACGTACTCAAATAAAGGAACAATATTTTCTTTTAACACAATAATGTAGGTCAAAAGTACTTTGGTACCTACTTAACGTTTGGTACTTTGCACGTTGATAGGATCTTGACCTATATTCAGACGACGTTTTGCATCTATGTTGGATATTTTTTACAAAAGTCGTTACGCTACGCCCTCTGTGGGAGGCCAAGATGTATATTTTTTACGCAAAAAAACATTTGATGAAAAACTTTCATGGTGAATCTTTTTTAAAGTTTGAGGTAAATTAAATAGAGATTATCTTACACAATTTTATTCGATTAAAAGTCTGTCCAATTTACCGAAACGCGAGGTAACGATCTTGTAACAACATCACTTCAGATTATATCGCCGAGTTCCTTAAGAATTCAATTATTCAGTTGAGAAGTAATTTAAGTTCATTCTCCAGAGGATTACCTGTAGGTAGCTCGTGAAGATGTGACCTGAGATATCCAATTTTAGAAGTTTTATATACTGCGTTTACCTTATAGGATACCAATAATTATTAGACACTGATTATTTGTTAGAATATAATATCTAATAATAATTCTAAATCTACATATTTTGTGTTTTCATAATCACATCTATTAATAAAAACAAAAAAATATTTATTTTTATTTTACCGAATTAATTGTAATGTAAATTTTAAAATATGAAAGTTGATGACTAATAATTATCAGTATAGTTCTTCGACAGATATAACTGACCGGTTATTGAATAAAAAACATACTACATGCGAGAGATCAATAAACCATTTTAATGGGAACTTCAATTGTTTGAACACCGATTTGCGTACACCGAACAACAATGCAGTTCCCGAATGCGTAACGCCATTCATGTGGTTATTGACAGTGACAATTTTCTTTGAAGACCTTTGTAGTTTTGAAAACATGTAAGCAGCGTCTTTCTCGAAGGCCTTCCGCGAAGACGCGCGTGCGCAACTGTCAACACGCACTGACAGGACGAGTAAAGAAAAACAAATGTCCACGTGATATAACGCATTAAAAGTATATTGATTGATCATAGGTACGACGAAGAAAGAGACGGAAAACTCTAGTCAAGTTTGCCGCCCTGAACCCAGACCTGAAATTGATTTTTTTTAAAAGGAATTTCGTATTCCGGGTATATGTTGATAAAAGAAACTCTACGTTATTAGAAGATATGTTTGGTCTCGGGATACTGAGGCCCAGCTAAGAGTGTTGACCGTCCAAATACAACCCTCTTCAATACTTCCAGTTCAGAAACCTTTATTTGCCAATAAAGATGGTAGATGTCACTATGTAGGTTGTTAGTGCTAGTGTAACCTCTTATTAAACCACTGAAAATACTAATATTAATTTTTAAGATGGTCAACCCTAGCCCCGCCCGCCGCCATTTGTATTGTGACGTCACGCACATCCGCGTTCAGTCTCACTCCCAAATATTTATTATTTACCTTTGCAATTGTATTTTGTATCGTCCGACCCGTTCTATACCACTGCCTTGTACCTACTTTTTGCTGTCTCTATTGCAGAGTAAAAAGAAAACAAAATAAAAGGCACTAATAATGCTTCTAGAGCACCGTGGAGGACATATTCGTTCATTATCAAGCTTTGGCATCAGTCTTTTTTTTTTATTAACTATCCGTACAAAAATATTTTTTCTCATTTGTTTGATTTTTGTCAGCCTCGTTTAGTAATTGTATGAAAATGTTTTCTTTTTATTTCGGTTAGAATATAAAGAAGGCATAGTCAACAGAAAAAGGGTGGGTTCATTGGGTGTGTTTTAATGAATATTTGTTTTTAGCGATCATTTAAAATTTAATATTAATTCAATAAATAATCTCCTTGTTTGTATATCATGTGACCGTGTATCTAGAGTCGTAAGTTTATCGCGCGTATATCAACTGAATTTTAGGTATTAGTCCTATCTTTTCGTAAATACAATAAATTATGATCTAAATAGGCCAATATCTTCACTGATACGTACAAGTACATAATATACATAGTTTTATTTATACATTAAGAAAATGACGTACTCATGTCACATGAGTTTACAGATTTAGGCCTTGAATACTTTGATGAATAGTATTTTAAAGTAAAAGTATTTTGTATGAATTCTAGTAGAGTACAGTAACACAAAATAATACATTATGAGTTTTTCTGAAAATAATAACAAATCACACATGTTATGTATTACAATATTAATAAACTTCAATTATAAACATGTATTCGATAAATGTTTTGTTTTTAACTAGGATAACATACATACATTATGTACCATATACCTATCGCGACATTGCGGGTCATGTGTGTTTACATACACTGCTCCACGCGATTGGCACGGCAACAGAAGCTGAATATCTTATCCGCTAAATGTGATGCTAATTAATAAAACAGCAATTACACATGTAACCCAATAACCGGCCCGTGACTCGGGAAGTGCAACAGCCACCGATTGATAACACTGCTGTCCTAGATATTCGATACCACTACCTAACAAGTGTTAACTATCCAAACGAGGAAGCCTATTAAGCAGTGTAGAGTTTTAGTGTTTGCAGATAGAGAATTTTGCAATGACTAGAAATGAGCTGACCTCTTAAATTTTGTCAACTCTGACTTTATAAAACAACACAAGCATCTGTTTTAGGTTATAACAATTGGGTGATTAGCAACGTGGAGGCAACATACAAAATATTGGTCTATTATTAAACAATTTAACGGTTTCTTTCATAAACACAGATAATATTGTTTTCGTTGCGGAGCTAACTTTTCGCGGATAAGCGCTGTTGTCAAAACAACCGCCGCTCGTAGGTATCACGTGATTACGCAATCACAATTTTTAGTACGATCGAACTGACCATATGTTTGTTTTAACGTTTCTCGTTCTCAACACGGAATGGAAACGTAGAGTAATTCTTTAACTTTCATTTAACCTTGATTTGTGTTTATTCGTTTGGAGCTTACAATAAACTTACGTTGGCACGTTATAATAGATGTATTTGTTCAGGTGAGCGAATTCTCCGCTGAAAGAAAACACGCATTCGGGTGTTGTTTTAATGAATACTATTTGTGTTGGTTGAGTGCATGCGTATGGTGTGCGGTTGGAGGTTTCTCGGCGAGCTGCTTAGCATACAATCGCCAGTAATGCTTCCAGCAGGTTAGTCACGCGGCTCTGTGATCTGCGCTTAGTATTCCATCGTTGGCTGCAGTGACCTACGCGAGTTCCACTCACAAATGGAATCTAAATCGAGAGACAATAACTGTTCACGCGAGGCTAGCATCGATATGTTCGCAAATACTACGAAATAGGCCGCGGGCACTTACGGCTGCTATAATAGGTGGCCCTACGACACCATTTGAATGAATAGAAGGTCGGTTAGACTTACTACACACCACCTAATTCATTCGAGAAATGATCTACGTGATGCAAGCAATGTCGGCTGTGCAATAGTTGACGGTACACCCAAGTATTAAAGGCGACAATTGTTCAATACGTAATTACTTGGCACGTGTTGTTATTCTTTCAATAACAAAATGTTTTTTCTAATAACCTAGTTCGTTTAGAAAACTGCTAATACTTAATCCGATAAACTTGAGGAAATAAACAGTGGATTTATCTGAGATTATGTGGTTCGGGCTTATGCGGGTAGCAACTATCAGTCGCTGGCGATAGTATCGCTTGTTACAATTGCAAGCATCTTAATGTTCGGAACGAGCAGAATGAATCGCGTCAGTATGTGTCGGATAGTTGGCAAGCCCGGGATCGCTTGGCGAGCCTTCGCTATTGACGGTCTGATTGATCGATCGAACACTATTCTTCGGTAGGCACTAAGTGATATTAGCTGTGATGTTTTATTTATACCCATCCTTCGCCGTATTCATCTCAGACCTTAACTTGTTTTGTATTAGCTAGATACCCAACACACAGGCACAAATGGTTCTCATGATAGCAATTTCAAATTTACTGCATATTGACTCTTTTATTGTAATTGACTCGGTGGAACAGTGGTTAGTGACCCTGGCTGGCGGTTCCGAGAGTCGTGGGTTCGATTCCCACTCGGGACAAATATTTGTGTGATGAACATCGGTGTTTGTTCCGTGTCTGGGTGTGATTATATATTTAAGTATGTATTTATAAATATATATGTATGTATATCAGTCTCTGACGCCCATAGTACAAGCTCTGCTTAGTTTGGGGTCAGATGACCGTGTGTGGAAATGTCCCAGATATTTATTTATTTATTTATTTATTAATTGGTTTTCAATTGTCACTTGTGAGAAAACGCTCATCAATCACTTGAACTTCTTAACACTACATTCAATCCATTAGTAGTTTATCTAGGGACACTGAGCTAGAAAAATTGGCAACAGTCTTATTGGGCGTGACTTCAATGGTATATACTATTAAGATAGAAAACACAGTTTTATTAGCACGTCAATGGAGCTGTAATGGCGACCACATTGTCTATGCGACAGAAATAGAATAGACGGATTATAATAGTAGATAGTAGTGCCGGAGTAGAGGTAATGGCCTTTTTTTATTGCGTGTAATAATGGCTGCTCAAAATACAGTCATGCGTACAGAAATATTATTTTATGATGTTTTTTATTTGTTTATTTCCAAAAACTGAATATCTGGTAGAGATATCCAAAATATTTATGTGTTATGGTTAAACTACCAGTCCGTACCTACCAACCCATAGGTTTTTTATTAACACAGTTTCAAAACATACTTTCAGCTTAACAACAAAAATATCTTAGCAGATGGGTATGAAAAGACAGGAGTGATCACGACTCTAGATGTTTCGTACACAATTTCTTTCTCCGGCAATTTGCGAGGAAACAGGCCGATGTAACACATTATTCCATTAGCATTTATTCGTAACAAGAATAAATCGCGACGCGATAAGTGACGGGCGAAAGAGCTGTGAGAACTTTTCGCAATTGTAAATAATGAATCTTGAGCGAACAGCCGTGTCGGAAATATGGAAGCACGTAGAGTTGCACGGTCATTAGGGCTGGCCATTTTATGGCAACTATGTTACTGCATCATATATAGATAGCAGATGCATTAAATTAATTAGATATCTTGTAAATCGATTGATGATTGATCGATGAGTTAAAATGATTATTTTAACTCATCAATATGGGGTATGTTTGCCCGTTTCAATATGGATTGCCAGACAAGATAATATAGTCAATTAGCAAGAACAATAAAACTTTTATTTACTCCTTGGTGATTCATAATGGAGTAATTTCCGTACATGTGATTCAACTACTTATAAAGATTTTCTTCTAAAAAAATTACTCTCTACAATCCAAGACTGACAAAACAAGACAAGTGTCACCTGAAGTTACTTACATACTAATTATTTTAGACATTATGAAAAAGCAACGAACAAACGAGTTTTTAGTATACTCTTCATCGTGTGTGTAGCGATTATTTTATTCTGCATCACTCATTGAGAGGCTGGCGATGAATGGAATTGTTTCGATCATAACCTAAGACCTCATCACAACCCTCGCTGCCCAGCCATTGATTGATTGCTTACATTGAATCCCAACGCTGAATCAAGAGGGAGAGTTTTTTATTGTTTGGCTGGCATCCATTCTTATCGCGTTCGTATAGGTATGCCAAATGAATGGCCAACTGTTTCATAACTAGACGTTTAATAGACTAACGCCCGAATATTGAGAGGACAATTAAAATGTTATAGTTTAAGAGACGGTTTCATTCAAAATTTAATGGGAGTTTTGAATTTGAAGCCTATATTATATACTTCGTTTAAGCAAACCGGTGCTCAAACATCTAAATATCATAGTAAAACGCTTATATTATTGGTTCAACTCCTACTTATGTGTAAGCGAATGCCTTTCTGTAAAGTTGGGATAGAGAAAATTCATACTTCGAAAACGGTGAAAATACAATTGGTCATTTCCGAAACTCGAATTTGAACTGACATACCTAATTAAAAATCCAAACGGTACAATTTTTGGAAATTTAACGTATTTAAATTTTACGAAATTAACCGAAAAAAATTAACGTTAACGTTAAAGTTTGAACGACTTATACAACATTTTACTTAGTCGCGTGCACATCAAAGTTACTCAAAGGCTCGATAATGTCTTCGCCGAGTCACCGGCTGTGAACAGATCGTTGTCACGGTCGGATCGCCGATCGACCGTTATTGATCACCGACGCATATTCGTTTTGGACCCACCTTTAATTATTGAGGTCTTTCGTGTTTACTGGAACGAGCTAAAAATATCAATCCGTTGATGGCTAAAGGTTGCGCTATTATTAACCGTAGAGAACATGATGGCTGAACAATGTGTAAAACATTATTTACAGCCTAACCTCATTTTGGCTAAATGCTAAGAACTTTAAACTTTGCCTAACCCCTAGGAAGAAAATTAAAAGCAGGCATGATAGAAGCTACGTTCTAATTTAACTTTGTTAAAATATTCAAGCAAAAGCATGAAAAAGAGACTGTGGGGACTAATTTAGTCCCAATCTGACAATCACATAACGAACATTCTAAGCCTTTTAATCCGTTGTTCACTAGAAACGTGTACATTGTACATTTCCGCAGCTTTTGCAGAGTGTAAAACGCTCCGGGCTCACCTTGGCTGGCTTGAAATAAACGTGCCTCGTTATTGTTCAATTAAATTACTCATTGAACCTTTAATTAAGGTTTATTCTGTCACAAACCGATTTAGCAGCCGAACAGTTATTGTTTCTTTATGAAGACATCTGAGGAAGGAAAGTTAAGCAGATTGTTATAATTACTTTAATGGCATTTTCTGTAAAGGTATTATTTAAAATAGCTTTATTGGAAAATCATTTTGTTAATCGCATCTGCGTACCTACATGATTGTCTTCGTGAATATGAAAGTTACATCAAAGTTCAGTAGTAACAAAGGTACAGTCTGTGTTAATCTAAAACGTATAAGAATTGAGCAAATTTAGAATAATTTTTAATCTGCCTAGTTTAGCTGGTCGATCTGGAAATATGCAGTCCACCAGTGACTGTGGCCTAGTTATTAAAAAAGTTCGATATAAATGGCGGGAGAATTTTACATTCGGAAGCGGCGACCTGGTTTGCGAAAGGCTATTTTGTATATCACCACGGCCCAGAGACCTAGTATAGATACGAAACCCAACATAGAATGCATCGATTAATAAATTACAGACGTGATGTGTTGTTGTGGTGAAGGAAAATTTTCGTGCCGGTATTGAAAATGTTATATTTTTCCTTTAAGATTGAGCTAGGTAACGAATAACCTATGCAAAAGTTCCAATATCATATACAATGTAAACACTATTATTGATAATACCAGGAATTTGAGAAAGTCACAACAGTGAATGTGATATATAATAGTAGTCATGAGACACATCAAAGGAAAACCCGCAATATGTACAAGAGATATGTCCTGATACAATGAATGGTGTAATGTTATCGTAGAGCACTTCATATTAATCTTATGTTGTAAATCGGACTGGTCTTAGAGCTGCTAAAAGGCATGGCGGCCACTTTATTTTCTGGACAAGTGGATGTTTACTTACTTATTCATCATCATCGTTACATATTACAAAAGCTGCATATTGTGCGATATATAAAAATTACTTTCTGACAAATGTGTTTTTCAATGTCGTTTTTTAAATAGGTATCCGGTTAGAACAAAGGGCGACAAGTTAAGCGAATCGGTTTTACCGTAAAAACGCACCAAGACTTTATGTTTAACCTCTCTTTTTTATTGCATTTGTTTATTGCTGTTGCCCTCCGCATTTAATTCCGATAGGCAATGTCAAATGTCTGCCTTTAGTGTTTTTAGCAATGAGTAAATCTTCATTGTTTTTTATGATTCGGAAAAAACAACTTATAACAAGTTTCCTCCAATAGGTATGAAAGATGCAAAACTAGAAAAATATATAAATCGCTATGATTCACCATTGTTTTAAGTTAACATGATTGTGATGAAGAGGATCGATAAAGTTATAGGTCTTTTTGACAACGCTGACGCGTAATATGATAGATGGCCTTTATCAATCCATATAATGTATTCATACTTACACATACTACATAACAGGTGTGGTGAAAACTCGTGTAAGGAACTTTATCTAAAATCTGATTAGGAACATGACGGCATCACTGTATAGTATACATAATATAAGATAATGCCTGATGCGTTTATCCAGCAATTTTACGGCCGACATTTCTTAGTGAGTTCTGTTAAGAAATAGTTTTCTTACTCTCTATCGTTTCTTGGTAAAGCACCTGGGCGCTGGTTATTTATCCCTTGATTGTTCCTGCCGGTTATATTGACGTATATAGTGTAGTGTAGTAGTAATACCTACATTGTGTTACTTATCTAATTGTTTCTGATTCCTACGGCGGGGTCACGCGCCAGCGACTACACCCAATGCAGGGTTGATACTTTACATTACTTTGAAAAAATTATAATCTCTTCACCAACGCTCAAAAGGGGAAATTTCTATGTTCATCTTTTCGTATTAAGCGAATTATATCAAGTATAATACCTACGATTAGACTTTGATTCAATAATCATAATGGATTCACGGAATCAACGAGTGGGATTATGTGAGTAGATAACAAGTTTATGTGTATTATGAGCCTGAGGCTGTGTAATGAGAAACATTGATTGACCAATTGCGATCTGGTTTCCTGCGGTATCTTAACAAGATGACGGTCAAATTAAACCTTTAACCTTTTCACAGTCAACCCTAAGGCCATGTTTTGAAGTCGTCTCGCGTAGGTAGGCAGAACTGCTTAGCGGCCGGTTGCGTGGGACGCACACAGACAAACACACACACACACAGATACCAACACACACACACGACGTATTTGTACGCTGTTTATTTACGTTTCTGCTCAATAATGACCGTTCAACAATTGCTTAGTGCTTATTACATTACTTCTCTGATACTTTGTAGCAGTTAGTAACATTTGTTTTCGACCGGCAATCTTTGAGCGTGGCTCTACCGATTATGAATGTGCCGCCGTTTTGTTTTCGAAAAAAAAATAAATGGCACGGCAAAAACAATTAACAACTGTTTTAACTTCCAAGTTTGGGGACTGGTTCTCAATCGGAAGGCTAATAAAAGCTCTTGATAGGTTTATTATCTATGCTTGAAAAAATCCTACCAAAATCCTTTGAATTTTTTTCGGCATCAAGTAATGTTAGCCAATATTTATCATCCTTCAAATTGGGAGGGCTTAATTTTGACAGGAGGTTATGTTGCTCATTTTATTCGTTTTTAGTAACCAAGGTGGATTCAAATTTTATTCATCATTATTCTATTAACACATCTAGTATTCTATTAATGTGCAAACCCAACTCTGTCTTTGATTGCGACAGATTTATCGGACTATAAATTACAGCAATTTATACACTTTAAACGGTCTTAAAACGCTCGCCTAAACAATTGCATGCACAAATGGACAGAATCATGTGACGCAAATCACCTAGATCAGTAAATTAGCAAATCGCCGGTCAACGACCCCGCCAATTAATGAAAATGCAGTTCGTTCCTTATCGCCGATGGTTTGAATCACAAATCAGCCGTGAAATTTTTGCCAACTTATGTACACAACTTCTTGAAATGTAATCAAGAACAGCCATTGTGTAACTTGGTTCGTAAAAATCGCTGGCTCAGACGTAGTTACATGGTAAAATTTAAGCCAGTGACTACCTACTTAAACTTAAGTGTAACCAGGTTCTATTTACTGGGTCAAAAGGCCTTTAATTATGTAAAACTTTGCCTGTTTGAATGGGGTTGGATTACGAGGTATTTCTGCTGTAGATAAAGTCAGCTAATTAACTACTATCTTCAATAATTACAGATACCAACCACCTATCGCCATTGAAATAAAAGTGAACACGTCAATGATGCAACTCAATTAAGTAATCTTATCGTAACATAATTCTTTTTGATTGAAACAATTAGATATTTAAACATAATTTAGGTAAATGAGTTATATACTCATTTTGCTAGACACGCACTGGCTGAAATATTGAACAACCTTCTAATAAAGAAGTTATATTAAAATACATATAAGTCGTTAACTATTTGCTTTGCTAGATATTTACTGAACACAAGAGTGTTGCAATACTTGTAGAAGCGTGTTCATCGCCAGATGGGCAGACGATAGGTGTCAAACATCTTTATTCATAAAGGCTGTGAGCTTTACAAATATCAAATACATTGAGTTTGATATTTGTGCCCACGCAGACGCGAAAAGACAGAACTCGATGTGTTGAAGGTGCTAATAGGCGCCACCGAATACCACACATACTTATATTACATACCTACACAGGTACACTTACATTCAGCCTTACATACATACTTTCCTATATTGGACTAAGAAATTTGTTAAATGTTCATTCTTCCATTGATGCATCAATATTATGTCACCTTTTAATGTCTATAAGTGCAAATAAGTAACTCCTAAGTATGGTTAATAAATAAGTAACTCTTAAGTTTGGTCTTATATCGTTTTTGTTTATCTAGTTTAGTGTATCTCGATTGCGTAATTTAGTGTAGCTATTTCCTAATAATATGTAGTACATAGATCATTACGCCATTGTATTTTAGCCTGATTTTTTTTTTCCTAACTGACTAACGATGATGGCTTGGCCTTGTCATCATCACCGGGCTTGCGGGGGAGCGGATGGCTCTCACCCCTAGATTTTAGCCTGAGCATTTATTAGTTTTTTTGGTCTACACTTCCAGCGTTTCAAAACTAGCATTTCAACCCAAAGACCGCACGTGAAAATTTCATGTAAAGTAGTCAGCGTGACAATAATGAAACTGTTTTGGCGAAAACGTAGTATCACATGATATCGATTGAAAATGTTCTCACGGCCGAAGGAATTTCTGCTCATACATATATGGAAGCGAGACTCCTGCCTACTTATATGTCACTCATATGGAAATATACAAGCCGATTAGTGAAAACATACCACCAAATTATGCAAGGTAAGATAAAATTAATTTGTTTTATACCAAAAATGTAAGTCAGTTACTTCAATTGGTATTTATTTCGATATAACGTTAATTACCAGTTAATAAATATTTAAATACATGAACCAAGTCACGTAGCCAAGTTTTCAGGTTACACTAATTTATTGTACCTTCTCAATATTGTTGATAGCCTAACATAGTAGGTAGGTACTCCTAACTAACTGTCATTCACATTACACTATTAATTAAGCAGTTAATCGTTGTTCTTACTACATCGTACCACTCGATGTAATTACAGAAATGGTTTTAATTTTGTATTTAGGTTAATGTTCTACTATCTTTAGATATTAACACAAACTTCTAAATGGTAACCTATTATTTTCGCCAACCATTTAGCCAATAGGTAAAACACAAGGCTTGTCGCAGATCTGTATAACTTTTTTTAGTTTATTGTGCCTTTATGTTTTGTGTATATATCCTGTCTACCGCACCTCAGTCTAAAGAATCCCCGCTTATATCTCTCGCGTTGCATCAACGTGTACTAATCTCACACATACTCGTACACAAAACCGCGTATGTCGGGTGTCGCGTGGGCGGTGTTGCTCGCCTCGGCTCCATTGCGTGATACACTCAATAAACTGTCGTTGAGCCCAAATTGGACGCTAGCGACCGCCTCCTCCGAGCTGCCTCGGACCCGGCAGCCAAGTGGAACGATTACCACCCCGGAGTTTCACACTTTGATACCTTACTTACTCACATTTAGGTTTACCCTGTGGCTACAGCTTAATATCTTACCAATATTAGTACCTACTTCCTTTATTATAGTTGAGTTACGAGACAAGGTAGTTGTATCCGTCTTTAACGTGTTTGGTACACTTGTACTTAATTTCATAATTTACATGACAAAGAAATGTCCGTATAAGACTTCTCTGAACGACTGACGGACTGACTTAAACCTGTACAGGTATCTAAGGAAACCTTAAACAAATAATGTCTTTATTACACTGAAACTTTCGGAACCTTTCGGAACAGGGGGCTGATTTTTTCAAGGCAGGGGCCAAAGGACGAAAAATCGAAATACAATGTATCCGGCACCGAGATATCGATCAAAACGCAACGTTAATAGCATTCGCATTACTGCAATGCAATTAACACGTCAGCTGCGTTTTTGCCGCAAACGAGCGAGTCGGTAACACGCTGGAGGTATGTTACGTAAACGTTCGCGTGACTCCGCGTCCATTCAACACCGCCTCGCAACGGACCTGTCAATACAATATCTCTAGTGGGTACACTTGAAAAAAGGCCATTAAATAAATTTCCGAATTCTGTATTATAATACCTTTTTCACGTAGGTATAATGAGCTGGAAGTTTGATACAGAGACGACAGAAGAATATTCTTTACCTTCAAACTACTACACCATATTTTCATATAGTGTACAATAGCGTTAATATTTAATGTTATACCCGACTTTATATGGTAAAGTAGTAGTTACCTATTTACTTGGTTTATAAGCCAAAATATCTGTAAATCTTAGTGCCAAATACCAACTGAAACAAAAGGTGGACTGGAAAAGTTTGCAAGATCTAAATTTAACCTTTTTAATCATCTAAAGAAGAAGAAGAATCATCTAAAGAGAACTCTACATTTCCTAGAGGAAATAATATTGAAAAATATAATCGTCAGCTGTTCTATTTCATCACAGAAAGCTTCTTGATAAGTTTTTGTTCAACTCCGCCATCCTATATCAAAGGCATCATTTATTACGAAGCCCATAATTCCCAAGTAGCGTGACAATTATTACTGTAATATTCTATGACACAATGTTTACGTTACATCAAAGAAAAATTATAGCGTACCAATCTCGGCTGAGTAGTCAAGATAGTCATTACGTTTAAAGAGCATTTCGTGTCTAATTAGTGATTACTGATGTATTTTCTGAATTATGGCCTGGCTTGGTGGGACATCGCACGCTATCTAATAAACAACCAGTTGTCATAATGTTTGAACGCTATATCATTGTCAATTGTGTCGTTTCGAATCAGTAAACGTTTGTTGCACTATATAGTACTGTGTGAAATTTATAATGAAATTTATTGTATCATTAAAATATTGAGGGTTGCTGGTAAATCATTCAATCAAGCACCAGTTACGAAATAATTCCTAATTGAATAGGATTTCGTAATTTAAGACACTTTTGAGCGGGAAGACCTTTGAACTGATGGAATCGACAACCATTTATAAAAATCATACTTACAATAATTATACAAACAAGATCTTAGTCTTCTTAAGCTCGTTTTTAAAACTAGCCCCTTCATAGAAACTGACTTCAAAGAATTTCTCCGTATTACTTTGCAAAAAACGTGCGCAAAATCCGGTGTCTTGTTAATTTAGTATTCATGCGCACACAACCACTTTAGTTAGCAACTTCCCGACAAGACACATACCTAAAATCCGGATTAATGTAATTAATTCAGCGTAATGAGCAGATAAGGCCGGGTTAATAAAGCCACTACAGTTATGTGCTAATGAACGCTTGACTTTGATGATACAATACATTGGTAAGAATTTTTTATTGTTTTTTGTGTTTTGGGACCCGGTAACGTTGTATTTGAACTTATTGGGGAAAGAGCTCAAATACTAAGACTGGCTATGCCCCGCGGTTTCAGCCTTTTATGGTTTCTAACTAAACAAAATCTTTTGTTTATAGTCACTGCAGCCTCATAAGTCACTAGTTATCATATCTGCATTTGACTGCACAGGTGTGGTGCAAATCTAGCATCTAATACATATGTACCTACTTTATGTACTTTAAATTGCCTAGAGGGTAGTTACAACTCATTAGACGTATAATGTCGCAAGAAAGACTTTGCACTGAAGTATGTATTAATAAAATCGGACTTGATGTCTGTGACGCGTAGAAACGATCAACGTCCAAGCCAGCTGTTGCGAACAGGTGTGGCGTCTGCGTAGCGTAACGTCTGACTGCGTATACACACGTACGTACACTGAACGACTTATTGAATACATTCATGTGATAAGAGCGGAAGTAATACGTTGCCCATGCGAATTGTAGCAACATCAAAAAGTCGGAACGGACGCTAGGAGCAAATAATTTATGGCAATGTTTGAGGATAATATTCTTGAAATAGAGAATCATGGTTGGGTCCGTCTACGGACTACTTAAACGGGCCCAACCATTATATCTGGTTTGACAAACCTCAAATCCTCGTGAAAGAACACAACGTTTTGTCCCAAGGATGCCAAGAGAAGCTATTGAGAGTAGAGAATCATTACATCATTAGCAAAACTAGTCTAGTCATCAATTAGCTTATAATCTCTTAATATGTGCACCTACAATAAACAATTTAGGCAAATATCAAACTCAGTGACATATTACATCATCATAAGATAATCCTCACTAGCAAATAAATTTGATAAGCTCTACTTGAATTTAGTAAGTGAAAGTTACTCAAATTTATCAATCGTTAAATGTATACCTACTTTTCGGTTTTAATAAGTAGGTAGGTAGGTAATTTATTCATACATATTACAAACCTGATTACTAAATTATCGTCTTTGAGTTGACATAAATTAACAAAAAAGGCATAAATAATGTTCTAAACTCGTTTTACACCCTTATCTTAGGAAGTAAAATATAAGTCTGAAAAAGCAATATTAAGTAATTTGAACGGCGAACAAATGCCGTAGGTATGCCTCTTGGGTATGTTTATGCAAATAGCATATGATTGCATCATACTTAACATTGGATTATTTGTCAGTAACTCATTGTTTTCCTTATATGATTCTGAAACTCTTTGATTCTCAAACATTTCAACAGACCCCCTCAAAGTCATTTGTGAAATGTAGAATACGTTTACTTATGGTTGGTATTAATTGGGAGTTAGCTAGTAAAGCGTGTAATATAAGCCAACGATTCAACCTTGAAAGGTCAAAATGTTGTTGCTGAAAAGCTTACACAATAGCACTAGGTTGTTTATTGTAAGCACAACTATTTTTCCAAGACAATCGCCAACTGCTCCCTTCGGCCATGGTTCAGTAGGCATGGAACATAAACATTTTGATAGACGAACTTCGGATATACAACTCCTCCATAAACAGTTCCCACGGAGCAAATCAGGCATGGAGTCAAAATAATCCGACATTTGTAAGGTGATGGGTGGGGTGGGTGCCGGGTGGGGCGGCGGGGCGGCGGGGCGGCGGGGGCGGCGGGGGCGCGCGAGCGGCGCGGACGGCAAGACGGTGTGAATGGCGGGGCAAGGTCACGGGCGCCGGAAGTGGGTTACGGCGGCGCCCTATCGACCGCCGCCCGCCCCCACCCCTAATACCTACACAACTTATCCTAATACTGTAACGCGGGCAGTGTTGACTGCAAAACTTGCCTAATAAAGTCAACTGGCGGTGGCCTGATGACAGATGATACGGCATTTACCGAGTTCTATGGGGCTTGATTAACTACTTAGTTACTTTTTAGCAGTCTATTTGACTTTATGTTTACGACATAGTTAAAACCAGAAAATATAGATTAGTTGCGGATGTTTACTGTCAGCGGAGATAGAACGTGGTTTGTTACTTTATATCATTTCCTGGTATAGAAAATACCTATTGGAACATGCAGAGCTTATTAATCTATTCAGATTACAAAAGTGCTACCTTGAGAAAGCAAGAATATATGAAGAAATTAATGTTGCATCACTTGCGAATTTCTCATGATCACGAAAGCGCGATGATGCCAATTCGCAAAAAAAACACATTGGGCTCGTTTCCAAACTGAAAGCGTGCATACAAAGCAGTGAATATTATAGCAAACAAATAATTAGCGCCGCATAGACACGGTTCAATGGTACGGCTGCGCCCGCGCGGTGATGTAACGCTTCCGCGCAGATCGTTCGCGAATTTGGTCCGCCATTCATCGGCAGGTTTTTGCGCTCGGCCGGCGAACCCGCGGCCTTGCGCGCGCGCACGCCAGCCAGACACTGCACTCGACGCCAAACTTTCAAAATTAGACCGATCTAAATTTAAAATACTCCCCGTTACACCCAATACATGGTATTTCAGTCTGCTGATACTACACAGATAATGCCACGATTACATGAACGGTTTTTGTGAGATGTTTTATTGAACGTAAAACCCGTCGTCGATGAAGCAAAAGGAAATTTCTGAGAAGACGTACGCTTCATTTACTACTTGAGGTTATTTATCTGGATTAAACGCGCCTAAAGAATGAAGTAGTATACTTAGTTAAAACATTGAATAAATTACTTACATTATAAAAGAAGCTCTTGCTTTATTACGTCGACTCTGCCGCTCAAAAGACTTAAGCAGTCAGGTTTCCGTGAAAATAAGATCAAAAATAGTCGTGAAGCCGCCACGGGGCGGTATGCGCCGAGAGCTAGCTAATTGGCTTGAATTTTTAAAAGCTTAGTCACGATACGCCATCTTTCGTTGTTTTTGTGAATCACATTTGCAAAACAATGTAATTCGCGTTTCCTCGTTCGTATAACTTTGGCTACGTTTAAAACTTGTTGGAGCGATTTACGTAACTATCCTGCAACGTTCATCAACGTGTCAGCCTAAAAGTTTATTAGCATTTAGATATTCAATTATCGGCACTCATTCAACTGGTCCGTGCACATACTTAACGCTCGTTTAAATTTAAACAGCATAAAACAGAGTCTAGGCGATATATCGACTTAGTTAGGTATACTTACGGCGGATTATAAGGAGCAATTAAGTTAGTTATCAAACAAACTGCAAATGGATGACTCACAGCGATTCAAAGTTTAACTAGAGCGCGGCAGTAGGTATGCAGCATGCATATTTATTTGTGTTTAGTAGGCACTCGAATAATTTGTAGAGTCGATTTGAATTTCAATCGAAATGTAAGGTTCCGAAAGCGGTGTTGTGGAGCATTTGTTTCTTCATTGTCGACTAGCTTTTGCCCGCGTCTCCAACCGCTTTCAATTCTTACCGCAACTTGTTTTTACTCGCGCGATTTACAATACTCAACACTATAAAGTGTCTTGCGCATTAAACGCCATATACAAATACCGACTTTTCTTTAATTCCGTATTTATTTTTTCGGGATGAAAGGTACCTTGAATCCTTCTCCATAATAGCATAAATACAGGAAGATTTATTAAAAAGATAAAGTGGAAGAGGCAACAAACAAACACACTATAACATTTATAATATTGGCAAGGATTGCCGAAATCGTAATGTAACCCATGGTAAATGAGGAGTGCTCGCTTTGCCTAGACCGGCTTTACCTAAACGATTCCGAAGGTCACCGTGGATTCGTGACAGTGTGGCTCGAAATCCTAATATTGGCTAATACCAGCCAATTTCGTAAAATACCCACTTTTGAACTGTTTTGTAGATAGCAGCAACGATTTTCTGTTTGATGTTAGCTGGTCAAATTGGTTTTCATAGTTAATAGTTTTCTATCCCCGGAGATAAAGCAAATATATCCATTTATGTATTTAAATAGTCAACTTTTATTATAATGAAAATGCATAAAATTACACTGGTAGGTAGGTAAACATACAAGCATATTTAAATAAGTAGGTAATAAATTAATAATTGTACCTTGTTTGTTTAGTGAATAATGTAGTGCTATTGTTAAATACTAGTGCATACAAGTATAGTCATTGCTATTATTTTGAATAATCAGCAACTTCAAAGTAATTAGAAGAAAAGGTGTTGTTTTATTAGCATAGTAAGGCGATACTTTAGGTACCTTAAAGACAAGCAAAGAGCGCCATCCACTCTAAAATATTAATGTTGTAGTTACTACAGAAGTCAAGAATTTAAGTAAGCCAGAGTCCCAGGAACCTTTGTTGTTAAGCTGAAAAAATTGACAGTCGTAGAAATGAAATAAAAGAACGCACTTCGTGATGAAGGTACGTAAAGCCGTCCAGAATGTTGAGGCCCTTGAAACGTATATTTGTCTCTTAAGTTTTCAGGTCTAATTGTTGTGGCTCGCACTGCGCAAGTAACTCATCCCTTATTATACGCGTCGTATGCTAACTCGACAAAAGCTTATTGTTTGCGCAGGTGCGCACGAGCATTCTTTGTTCTCAAAATTAACGCCTACAGCACCAGCGCGAGGAATGTCGAGGATCCTGCCCTCTGCTTGTTTACCTACGTGAATACATGGCACACGATTGGAAACAGGCACACTACTACACACTTACTACTACAGCCTAAATATTTTCTTTCTTCTTTTTGTAAGAGTTTTGGTCGCTTTTGACTAAGATCGCTTTCACAATAAATGCTACTGTTCGCAGGTTTTATCTAGAAGTGGAGAGACAGTTGATTCGTAAAAAAAATAATAAGAAAATGAGAATGAAACTACAGGTTGTTTGAAAAGAAAAAGTCTAGAAAAGTACAGACACATTGCCTTTGAGGGCGATCGTGCAAGTCTTTATAACCTAAAACATAAAAAGTTTTTTGATTATTTCATCGTCCAATTGGAAAATGTACAAAGAAAAGGAAATAAACCAGATGTAATGTTTTATAAATATGAAGTCTTCTTCGAATATATAGAAAATTATTTATTGTTTTTCCAATCAAACCTAATTTAAGGTAATTTAGTAATTGGTAATTTTCATAACATCCCTCCATAATTGTATGTCCTACATAAGCATGCATACTGTTATAATACATTGTAAACAAGAGTTTATGGAGGGTTTTCCTCCTGATACGTTGATTCTATATACTCGTATGTATGTATGTATGTTGTATGTATGATAATCAGCTGAAAACGATTCTATCAAATATTGCTTCGCTATATCAGACACAATTGGCTCACAAATTCATCAAAAACCGTCTTCAAACCACTTACTATCAGCTCTATAAATTAAATAATGTTATGTAATTAGGTGGAGCACTAAATTTGCCAGTTTACATAAGTAATTTCGCAACTAATTTACTTACCGACTCGGGTTAAAATTAAAAGTGTACATTAGTCGCGACTTACGAGTAATTCACACAAACAAGATAATCAACTTGTACATTACAAGTTTTCTAATTACTCGATAGCCTTTCGCGACCCGCGATAATGACTCAGAATAACACCAGCGGCCGCAAACGAACGTTGTACTTATTTATTTCAGAAGCAAGACTCGGTAATTGCTATTATTACGGTTCAAAAGATAGACTTGTCGAAACTTTGTGCTAAATAGGAAACTCTAACTTTGTACTAGGTCTATTGCTCAAACACTAAACTGCTAAAGGACATTCTAGAATCTAGATAGTATGTTAATTTATAAAATACTAGCTATCCGCCCACGACTTCGTCAGCATAGAGACGTTTAACGGGTAAAACATTACTTCTTTATAACGCAGTCGGTTAAAAAGTAGCCTATAACCTTTCCTAGGCTCTGGACTATATTTGTAGCAAATTTCGTTTAAATCGGTTTCGTACTCTATGCGTGAAAGCATAACAGACAGACAGACAGGCATGGTTACTTTCGCATTTATAATATTAGTAAGGATTAGTGTGGGACTTTGGTTTGGGACTTAATTTAAATACAACGTATAGGTAGGTATCTGGTCATATACCTACAACCTGTTGTTAGTGTCAAGTAGCCGTGGAAGTGACTGTATATTAGAACTATTTGCTTTCGCCCAATTACGTACACATCGCCATTCATATGCATTACCTAACTTTGTAATACTAATAGCAGTTCATATACGCGCGTACGCCATATGCTTAACAAAGTACGTAGCGTCGCCTCTGTTATTCTCTGTCCATATTGTACGTACCCTAATTATAGAACAAAGCCGTGTTTATAGTTATACTACAGACAACAGAACGTCATGTGGCGTGCATACTGAATTACCAACTTTGATGTACACGTACCTATGTGAATAAAGTCTATTTATAATGTTGACGTCTCGCTCCACATTCTTATCTGGTCGCGAGTACTAAAACACGTCTCAACCCATCTAACACAGATGTCGGATATTACTGTTATGAGAACAAGGGCTCGATACGAACTAGTTCTGTACGGTTATTTATGGACGGAATTCGAAGAAGACGATAAGGCTACTGAATTTATGTTTTCAACCATATGCAAATTGGGCTTAATCAACTGGTCGAAATTAACTAACCCGTTTGGGTGTAGGTAAAAGCAGACATGTTAGTAGTATCTACTACTTACAACACGAGTAGGTAATATACACGAAAAACCTTAGTTCTAGACTAGATGATAAAAAGGCAATAAGGTAAATGCACCTATTATGGACGCGGACCCCATTATGGACAGTTTTCAAAAATGCCTCCAATAATAAGAAACCGGTAGGTATTTTTTTTCCAACAGCAACATTAATCGGTTGTACCAAAATTGTAGATTTGATGTAAACAACATTTGACAGCTCTCCGCTATATTATTTTCGACTATAACGATTCTTACTAGTGCGGTGCGTTTTGGTGTCGAGATTTGAAATTTCTTATAAGGAGCGCAATGCATGTAAGTAAATTTATTAGCTTTTTTTATGACAAGTGTAATATTGTTGTTAAAAATGATATTATTTATTGAATTACTGATAATAAAAGGTTAATTATATATTCTAATCTAAAACCTCATAGTAATTTTAGCCTTGGAATTTATCGATGTTCATAATTGGATATTTTTGTAAGCCTGTACCCAAATATGGACATTTTGTCCATGAAGGATATTTTTCAAATATACGTTTTATATGCATCTTATAGTTGTACAATCGTTTACCTTTATCTTTATTTTTAAATCGGTCGCAAATTAAGACTTTAAATTTAATAATTGAATTATGAACATTGTGTCCATAAATGGGTGTCCAAAATTGGTTCAAATTTTTTAAATAAATAAATTTTGTTTCACTTTAGATATGGCGACTAGAAAAGCTTATACTAAAGAACAAATGGCAAATGCAATTAAAGAAGTGAGAAAAGGACAGAAAATATCCACTATTTAGAAAATAATAACTAGAATAACATTTCTAAAAAAAATTTTTTATTGAGTTGTTTGTGTTTTTTTATGTCATGTTACATTTATAATTTAAGACAGGGTAATATACATAATAATTATATTACAGTCAGGGGATACCAATCACTATCTGTCCGGTGGGTGGCGAACGGTATACGGGTAAGCGACCCCGGGTCCTCGAGCTACTATCGACTCAGTCCAAATCATCCGAGGCGATAGTATCCTTCCTCCCCTTTTCCTTCCCCCGTCATATATTCTTGCTACTCGTGGGAACGCAATAACCTTGTTAAAACAATGCACAAGGCAGAATGGCAGCGACTTGGTCCACAACCAGTCACGTCACGTTTCCCACAGAGGTGAAAAGTGGATCGCTGGAAGTGATCTCTGCCTAACCCTCTGGGAAAAAGGCGTGATTTTATGTATAAGTAATTATTGAGACTGATTATAGCTGTATTTTGATAGGTATGAAACTAGTAAGAAGACATTTGATTTTTGATTATTGTTAGCAAAGTGAAGAGTGAAGGTTTTTTAAAATTTTTATTTAACCTCTAAACCAATTTGCTTAAAGATCGAGAAGTGAAGGAGATGATTATATTCAAATGTTGTTTAAATAATAAGGCCGATCTCAATTGAAATCAGCCAAGTGCGCAGGACATATTATAGTGCACAAATGCGTGCGCAAACACAAGTGCACTCTCTATTCCTTTACTCTCATAACTCGGTGAGACGGCAATCCGACATGACCGATGAAAGATCGGGCGCAGGACCACCGGCTTAACGTGCTTTCCGAGGCACGGGCGTTCAACCGCCAGCTTCCTAACTACGGGCTGAGAAATTTCATCACAGAAAAACTCACACAAATTTTGCCCGACCCCGGACTCGAACTAGGGCTCTCTCGGACCTTACGCAGCGCTTGCTACCAATAGACCAACGAAGGGGTCTCCTATTTAAATAATACCTAGCTAGTTAAGAGGACAATTTTATTTGGTTTTTCTTGGCTTAAAGGCTTTGGCCTTTGCCGTTACTTTCGTAAATGATTACTTTTTGATAACTGTTTGTTGATTGATATTTGAGTTACCTATTACATTATTTAATTTAAATGGTTTTTATTTCATTATACTAACTTACTAAACCCTAATACTCTTGAGTTATAGATTTAAGCATTCAATTGAAGAATGTCCATAAATGGGTGTCCATAATTGGATAACGTCCATAATTGGGGGTCCATAACTGGATCTTCCCTGTCCATAAATGGAGTTTGGCAAAGGTTATTTTTCCTAAATTATATTTTATTGAAGCTAGCTTATAACTGATTTTAAACATCGAATACTTATTAAGAAAAGGACTTCTTATTAACCTTCATATCCCTGCGAACGTATATTGCAAAGCACACAAACTATGAAGAAAAAACGAAAAACAAATCCTTAAACCGTCCATAATTGGTGCATTTACTTTAGGCTAATTAGAAAAACGATCGATACCTACATCAAATATGCTAAAGGTGACACACATTATTTACCTGCTTATACAATAATATACATCATAAATAATTACTAGCGTCATAATAACGCACTCGATACCTGTTATAATATCTTATCTTTAAATAAATCGCACACCAGAACACATTAACACATAGCGTAGCTTTCAATTTACTACCTTCAACGTAACCTATGTATTAGTGATTTACAATGTTAATTCTGAATTTATAGCAGTTAATAGTAGTAAAACGTGGCTGGCTCATAATACCTGGGCACTCCCAGGTGCGGTCTTGTAAACCCCTTAAGAATGGGGCTTATGGCGTTATGAAATGTTACGTTAGAGAATATTAACGTCATAATACTAGTAATTAAGTCCTTGCCATATTCAAGCGTCTTATTGGTTTGATATAAATCTCACTAGAGAATTAGTTCCAAAGAATAATATAAATTTTTGATAAAAGTTGGCATTGCTTGCTTTATTATGTAACATTTGCTCGCAACCAACTCCTCGTTAGGAATACTTATTAGGGGCTTACCGATGTTACATAGAAATTTAAACGTGTATGAGCTTACTGGCTGTTTGTTTAGGTACACACAAAATTTGCTATTGTTAAAACTTGTTTTTTCGGCTTATTTTATTAGATCTTCCTATCTTCTCGTGGAATACTGGAGATTAACTGGTACATAACCAAGTTTCAAGATGAAAATATGAGTCTATTCAAAATATGAGTTTAGGATAGGTATATCATTGTACCTACTCTTACAACTTGACTGGAATCGTTGCCTTATTTACAAAATATTACTTATTGCAGGCGAAATACATATGTGTAGAGATAGATTGATATATGTATATGAAGAGGGAGATTATTCAGAGGGGCCAGCATATCCAGCAGTAGAAAAAATATGATGATGACGAGATAGACTACCTATTTCTAACAGTTCATTTTGTTTGTTTCCAGCTCGTCCGATGATCTCAGCCAGCCTCCCCGGCGAGGCGCTGGCGCAGCTCGGCCAGCTCGGCCAGCTAAGCCATCTGTACCCGCCGCCCGCGCCCGCCGGCATGACGCCGGAGTTCCTCGCGCCGCCGCCGCGCCCCTACGCGCGCTACCCGCCGCGGCGGCGCGACGCCATGCCCGCCCCGCCCGCGCCGACGGGGCCCCCGTTCCCTTCGTACGCGCCGTTCCTGCCCCACGCGTACGCGCCCTACCTCTACCGGACTCGGGCGCCGCCGCAGCCCCCGCCCAGCTACCCGATGCGGCCGCGGCCGTCGTCCGGCTTCGTGCCGCCCGCGCCCGCGCCGCACTCGCCGCCCACCTCTGCGCCGGCGCCCGCTCCGCCCACGCGTGAGGTTGGTACAAACATGACTACTACTAGATGTTACAGCACATAGCATTACTACTAGTAAATAGACAGACACGATAGACTAGAACTTTAGAGATTAATTACTTACAAAGTTTCAAAGCTTTTAAACACAGTTGCACAGACATAAGTACTCATTGGAATAAGCCCTCAATTTCATCTTTGAGGGTAGAAGTTTGAAAAGCGCTGGTGGAAGCCTGTTCTAGCGGTTGCATTAATTATTTTTTTTCCAATCTAACATTGTTACCCATAATAGGAGCTATAATACAACCACCCGAATGAGTGCTCAGTCACTTAGACGCTGAATGTTTACTATTACTAGCTCAACATGCAATTCAATTGATCAAGATAGTCACTGTGTTAATCAAGCTATATTGTAGACTCAAAAAATTAATAAAACTTAAAAGACAAAGTAGGTATGTATCTCTTTTGAAAATGTTGTATAACCAGTCAAACGTGAACTTCTGAGTCCGCATACTGATCAAGCCGTTTGTTCGTTACTTACAACGTGATTACAAACTACGATCAGGTTTCTTTTCAATCCAAAAGTTCGCTCTTAGTGTCCTTACCAAGGCACATTGTCACTGGCGACATTCTTGTAGCCCTAATGGAGCGAGATTATCCTGAAAATCTTAGAAGTTTGTCTAACGTATGGCTCAAAACGGCAATCTGATTGGCCATTGAATACTACCTTTATTTTAGGATACTTTAGGACAAGCTTCTTGTATCTCTGATTCTATTCAACTCCTCTGCTCTTAAACAAGTAGGTACTTCTTATTCATGAGTCATAAGACATTTCCTCATAAAAAGACCATAATATCCTTATTCTCTGTCAATTCCAGGAGCCGCCAATGTCACCGGAGCGCTGCGCTTCCGACAGGCGCTTCTGCCGAGGCGTCCTCATCAGGCTGGAGGACGGTTCCCTCCGGCGGGTGGAAGAGATGCGCACGGAAGACTTCGTGATGAGCGCCGACCGGAGCGGGGACCTCGCCCTCACGCAGTGCACGCTGCTGCGGCTCGACGAGCGGGGGGACAAGCTCGCGCTCACGCTCACCTATGACAGGAATCGCTCTCAGGTGCGTCACGGTCAGGGATTTTGGCTAGGGTACGGCTTACTGTCAAAGAAAGCAATTCTTACGGATGTTGGCTAGAGTACGGCTCACTGTCAAAGAAGGCAATTCTTACTGATGTTGGCTAGATATAGGCTAGAGGATGGCTTACTCCGGCAGAGGATAGTAAGACGTGGACAATTGAGACAGATAGGTATAGGCTAGAGAATGGCTTACTCCGGCAGGTGGATAATAAGATGTGGACAGAGGAGACAGGACCGCTCTAAACTGCGTTTACGTTAAGGTCATCTAAAGGGCCATTTTGTTAGAGTTCTTTTGGTACAAATAATTGCCAACACGGTATCCTATTGGCTAGGCGGCATGCTCCGGCGGGTGAATAAGAAAAGATAGGAAACTCTCTGAAGTTTCTGGAGATTTCTATCCAATACCACAGTGACGTAAACACACCAGAGGTATGTTCACGTTACTACACTTGGTGATTGGTCCACCACGACACGGTAACCTGTGTTCTGCCTTCAGTGAGCCTAAGCCAGGGTACGATTTGCCACGACCAACCTGGAAGTCTAGGCTTTGTACCCAGATGGCCGATGGAAGCCATGGGTCCTTCCAGTAAAATGCCTCACCTCATATCCTGTCTCGTGTGCCCCTGACCTGCACGCGGAATAAGATTATAACTGAACGCGATCCATGTGGTTTAATTCAAGGCCTGATTAATTTGATTCACCATCCCCACCGATACATGTCACTCAGAAAAGAAGAAATAGATGTCGCCTTACACATTATCACTGAAGACATTTTATTCGTAATAACTACTTACTTAACCAGATAGGAACTGCTCAGAGAATAATGCTGCGAGTTTTCCTTATCTTCAACAGCAGAATTAAAATGTATGAATTGAAACAGCGCTTACTTATTGCCAAAAAGGTAGAAATGTATTTAATTTAAGTCCTGATAAAAAATGAAGTAATTCAAATATTTCCCCCATAAAGCAATTAAATACTCCAAATTACAACTAAAATGTTACATAAGTAGATAGGTAGGTAAGTGGATACACACATTCTGCCAGGTAGAGAAAAACAAGAATTTCATTAAATTCAATTGATAACATGTTGAATGCTTAACATAATAACATGGTGATACCTAAATAATTTTAATTAGTTTTTTGTAGTTTAAAGATACTATTATTGGTCTTACATACCTACTTAAATACACATAGAACCGTTATAAACAATTTTATTTCTTTGTCCTGAACGGCATTGATGATTACAAAGTGTTGCTGTCAATCGATTTATTCATTTTCAAGATAAAATTTAAATGATGTTGATAACTATTCAAATTCAAGGCAATTCAGAAATTAAATTCGAATAAATTCGGTGTACGAATAGGATGTTTTGAAATTGAAACTTTGCATCGGCAAGGACTTTCAATACGACGTTACGAAATAAATATAGTCGCGGGTTTATGAAAACCCATAATATGGATATTTTTATGGTGACGCGTTTTGTAATTTGTAAGTAGACTTGTTTTACTCTCAACAACAAAACGATGACATAACGTGGAGTATGAATAAGTGCTACTTCACTAACATAGCACTCGTATATCAAAGTCGCTTCGCGCGTCTGTCTGTCCCTATGAATGCTTAAATCTTTAAAACTACACAACGGATTTTGATGCAGTATTTTTAAATAGATAGAGCGATTTAAGAGGAAGGAAGTTCACTAGTATATCTTAAAATTATAGGCTCCGCATAATTGGTCAAAGAATGAGATGTAAATCCCTCTTTATTTATTGCAGGTGGAGTTAGAATCGACGGTGGAGCACCCGTTCTTCGTGTACGGGCGCGGCTGGGCGTCGTGCAAGCCGGAGCGCACGCTGGCGCGCTACGGGCTGGCGGTGCAGCGGCTGCAGGTGGGCGATGTGTGCGTGTCGCTCGTGGCCCGCAAGCACGCGCCCGCGCCCGCCCACCTCGCCCCCGCGCCCCCCCAGACACACCCCGAAAACCTCAGCGTCAAAGAAGACGCACGCAAGCGACGGTGGTCCGCCTCCGACGTCTGCGAGGACGACCGCCCTCCCCCAAAGAAACGCTGAACACCCCCCCGCGTGAACTAAACTATGAATGTGTTGTGAACGCCTCCGTTGCAAAGACTCTTCTGTTTTTTGTGAACGTTCAGTGACCGATCCTCTACCGAGCGCGGACTCGCGTCCCGCCGCGTCCCAGTGCGGTCCCGACCTACGCAGCGATCGGCGGACAATCGTACGCTTATGATATTCTATTTGGGAACTCTAGGTGCTTTTTACTGTCGGGTGCTTCTGTACGCGTTTGTGTACGATGTTTTGTAAATATGTATGTAACTTAGGTCAAAGTTGAATGTTACACTCCATGACTAAATTAATGTGTCACAAAAGTAGCATTAGTGGCGTTTCGAACTCTGACACAGTTAGTGGTTTGATGCGTTTAGTCGTTTTAATGACACATAAATCGTTATATACTTGGGAGAACATGAAGAATTGCAGAAAAAATGTACCTTACGGGCTCCAGCATATTATAAAAGAAACGTTATATGAAAACGTGGAGTAATTTTGAAACGAGCACAAAAATAACAATGAGTAAGTTTCTATCAGATCTTAAAGTAGGTTAGATAATGTGATAACCAATGAGATTTACAGTCGCCAGAGACACGCGGTAATGCATATTTTAGACAAAGGTAAAGGTACAATGAATGTTAGGTCGTAGGTAGTTGTAAGGGCTGACGAGTGAGGCGCGCACGGTTGTGACTGCAACATATCGCCGCGAGTCGCGGGCCTCGGGCTCCCGACGGGCATTCGCCGACCGCGGTCCGACTCTATCCTCCCTCATAGATGTAGGTACGAGTAAGACTACTTCGCTGAATCAACAGTGGCAAATCTTCTGACAAATAATTTGATCGTGTATAATAAAATTTTATTATATTATGATATATATTGTAAAAATTACTATTTATATATAATCATCACGATTATTAGAAGTCATCTCTTGGTTTTTGACGTCCATGTGTGATACACATATATAACTTTTGTATGAGAAGATGTATACATAATAAACACACAGTCTGTGATATTTTGTAGTTATTGGTCAAAGTAGGTATGGAGTATTGCTTGAATAAAGGAAATATATGTTTTAGAGTAAGTGCGTTATCGGTAAGAAACTGTTGTTGTATACTCAAAAATTATTCGCTGAAAAAAAATTGAAACCTGAAGACAAACAAGTAGCGTCTGTGATTTATATACATATATCGTTATGCGTAACGACAAATGCATGGCCATATCAAAATCAAATTGATTTTTGTATATTTATCATTAAGTAAAAATATTATAATTGTAATAATTTCTACGTCCTGGATTCTAATGTATTTTCGCATAATATGAATAAGTGGAGCAACTCGAGCAGTTGCGCAACTAGCGCCAGGGCCCTCGCGGGGCCGCGGGGCCGCGGGGCGGGCCGGGCGGCGGGACGGGCGGGCCCGCCTGCGCCCGCGCCCTGCGCTCGCGGAGTTAGCCCGAACGCTTGGAGTGGGAATGGGTCGTTGGGTTCGCCGAGTGTTACTTTCATTGTACCGTAACTGTTACGTGCTTATTAATCGTATGTTAAATATTAACCGACCACCATAGAATATGAACACCCTCCGGCATGGTGTTGTACAAAAGTTAATAATTTGTTGTATAATGTATGTAATTCTAGTTTTATCGTCTTATATTATTATTTGTAATTGTAATGAAAGATCTCATTTTATTAATCGGTATTTTCTAACAAGGCGCTTCATTAGATCATGACTAAGCCTACCTCACAAACTTTAAGACTAGTGTACGCCGCGGCGCGCCCCGCGCCGGCCCGGCCGGGCGCCGACGAGTCTAAACAAGATCTCAATTTGATGAAAATAAACTTTTAAAAAGACTGGGACGCTTTACTGAATGTTGTGGGATAGTAGTTTCTTCGAGGATATTACTTAAATTATGATAGGAGCATTTATTTTGTAAATGGACGCGCGCTCGATCCGTGGCATATCCTACAAAGCTCCGCTCCGATACGCTGGACGATCATTAGTACAAAATTCGTTACAAAAAGTATTATTTCCCAAAATTAAAGTTCAGAAAGTATTAATTTCAATGAAAGGTGCTATTATTAATTTTGTTTACCAGAACATAGTTCGGGCACAATCAAGATGTAATATTGCAATACATATTTGCCAATCTAAAGCTATTGGCCGTATATCGGTGTTGATCAACGTTCTTCCGCGCCTCCTGCATAGATTTAGTGAGTAAATTATACATTTTGACGAAAGCAAACTCTTTCTCTATGTGCAATCCACATCTGACTCTCACTACTCGCAATTCAAGTCCGCTATCTACTAATGAAACGGATATCGAACTCAGTAACCTTACTGACTTATTTTTAACCAACAATCCGTCGCGGGTAGTTAGCATGGCTTAAACTGCGTCACATTTTCTATCTTATATTTGATAATAAAGAAACAACTTTATATAATTCAATGTTTACACTGACCAGACAATATTCAATATCTTGTACAATATCTGGAAACAAATTGTCACTTGAAGCAAAATTAAATATTAGTTTTCTAGGTGTTGGTTCGATATTACTGAATGGTGCGTTTACATGATATTTTGACAAGTCCTAAAAGCATCCATTTTAACAAATGGAATGCGCCAGTAGCCATCAATAGTTCAAAAAGATGTTATAGGTGTATGTCTTATGTCCATATACTATTATTATATCATGTAATAGCACAGTTGAGTGAATGAATAACAGTAGAGTAAGTTGCTCTTCCAGCGACCATGGATTAATAAGTTCTTCGAAAATATGCAATTCTTCAAAATCCGATTGATGTTACGTTTCCAATACTGAATTGTTTCAGAAATTGCAGATGACTATTTTTTTACTCTAGTACTTAAATGAATATGATTCAAAAATGTATAAAAAGGTTTATTGTGGAAGAATTGCAGATTTTTGAATATACACATAGATATTGGTTGATACAACGACGTAGCCGAAGAGCGGGCGCCGTCCACAGGCCCGCCGCTCGCAGGTGACAAGGCATTGTGCCATCCGTACCACTTATGTTACGATTCAACAATTTTTGTAAGGTTCTATTCTAATATTCCAACTGTAGACGATTCGTTTATATTTACCGTACCGCATAGAGTTTTGTGATATACATCTTGAAAACAGATTGAAATACTATTATCATGTTACTAAAGTTTCATACTTCAAGTGTTTTCAAATGTGTGACACTGTTTTCAAAGTGTAAGATTATAATGTAGAGAACAGGTAATGTTGTGTCATTTAATTCATAGATAAATAATGATTATATAAATGTTATGTAATTATATGACAAATATGGCAAATATATATGTATATTTTATTGTATAGCGGAATGAGTACTATTTCAGAAATAATGTAAATGGAAAAATGTTATAGAAGGAGTTAATATGTAAATGATAAGTTAACTGTTTGTAAAAAGAAGAGAAAATATGTATAATTGAATATTTGCTACCAGTTTGTTTTATTTCTTTCATAAACAGAACCCCTGACTCAAAATAATCGATATTGAGGCGATTATAGTAATTCTTATACTTTTCTATTTAGAACGAAACTTAATAAGACTTGAGCAATCAGAATCAAACTCTAAGTATTAGAGTAAAAAGGTAATAAATAAGACATTTTTGCAATAAAGAATATTGTAACTACATGTGCAAACTCTACTCCGAACCCCAAAAAAAAAAACCCAAATTTCTAATAAAAAAAAGTTTATTAATATATCAGCGATCACAACATGGAATACTAAAAGTAAGATAGAGATACAATAAGGCTAGTTCATACGTCGGAGTTGAGGTCGAGCAACACTTTCTCGCCCGGCTTGAAGGCCGGCATGCCCAGGTACGGGCACGTGGCGCAGCGGAATGCGTCGCCGAGGTAACACTGGAAGTGAAACAAACGACTGTTATAATGTTATCCGACCTTTTTTTTTCTTAACTGACTAACGATGATGGTTGGGAGCCTCGTCATTATCACCGGACTTGCGGGGGAGCAGATGACTCTCACCCCTAAGGTATCCGACCAATTTTGATTTTGGTGGTAGATCTTAGTTGAGATCAGCCAGCTGCACAGGATATATTTAAACTTTTAAAGCGTATTTTCTATACCTAAATTGTAATGGAACGAGAGACGGCAATCGGAAATGACAAATAAGAAGGCCCATTTAGTATAGTCTTCTTATCGTCTTAACATCATTTCTGCCTCACTTCCTGGCTTTGGGCTAAGTAGTTCTGTTCCTGAATCCTGATGGAATCCTATGGGCTGATGATAGCCCTCATAGATTTGAGTCGGCAATTTAGTCCAATTCGGGCACACCACTATTCAGTCTATGAAAGGTATAGCCGACAGTGCAGGCTATTAAGGATCAACCTACACTTCCACACGAGGACTTGGGCGTATCCTTGGTCTCCCCCCGCAACTCCTCCGCCAGCCCGCACGAGCAGTCTGCGCATGCCTTCCTCTTGCCGGTCGTCGCGCACACTGAAAATTAGATGATGACGTCATTATTTAAAAAAAAGGTCAAATATGGCGCCGGCGCGAGGTTCGCGTAGCACAATTCTGGGCTGAATGAATTTTACATTATTTAATTAATTTTTGGCATTGATTCAGCAGAAGATAGATAGCATTTTAGATATTGCTTAATGAATAGTAGACCCTATGGTTAAAAGCTATAGTGAGCTTTAATGTTTTTTTTTTATAATATTTTTAAAAAAACATACACATAAAATTGGGGTCATAAAGTCATCAATTCGATAACAAATTTCACAATGACCACTTTGGGTGCTGTTGAATGAGTAGTAGAGACTAAAGCTTTGATAAAATTCTACAGTTAAACCACCACATTAGTAAAAAAAAATTGTTTATGTTGTGTGTGATTGTAGAGTCACCTAATAGCAATCCCATATATCTAATACCATTGGGTGTACCTCTTGCTATATTTGGTATGTCGTCATTAAACCCTATTGACCATATAACAAATATTGCAAGACTCGGCGCACGTCATATTCAGAGTAGACATCGTCGTCAAAACATGCGGACAGTATCGCGAAAAGATTACAAATAAGTTGTTTATTTTATGTTGTGCCAAAATACAATTTGCGAATTTGTATTATTTTCAAGATAATTCTCAACCATGTCATTATTTCACCTGTCTTCCGCTCGAAGACGATCTCCCTTCAATGGAGTGACCGTCAAAAGAATTCAATACAAAACATCAACAGACGCTCGCAACACAAAACCTCAATTTCACAACGCGCCAACAAAACGGCGCGGTAAGTCATCGTCCTCTTATTTGGAACACAAAACCTCGACGCGCTGATGTTACGATACGCTATCATAAACGATGATTGTCCTTGGGAATGCTGATAATGTGATAAAATTTGTGTTACAAATATGACGCAAAAGTTACATATTTGATTCATAGTATTTATTATAAATGTTTACCTAATTAAATTAAATTACTTGCTCTATAAAATAGAAATGTATTACCTACATGAATTGATAAGTTGAAAATTTAGGAAAACATGAATCACTTATACAAAAAAACATACTATTACTATATTAAAAAATAAGCTATTCAGCTTATTTTAAGCATTAAGTACTAAAAACTATTTAGAAATTCAAAAAATACTTACACCACTTGACTTTGGGTTAAAGCTTAGACTCATATACCTAATAAAAATTATTAATAACATGTTATTCATATTTAACATATGTGAACAATTTAATTCACTAGCATCAATGGTAACAACATCTATTATATGAAACACCTACATGACACACATAAAACAAACAAGAAATATATAAACACTTGCAGCAGTTGTGGTCAAATTAAATAACATATACACACTATATCTCCATCAGGATTGCTTACATACCTCGGAGAGATTGCTTGTCCGGTTTCTTCAGATCATCTTCATCAAGCAGCTGGTCAGGGTCAATGGTGTCATCATCATTTCCACCGTTCCATGCTGATTCTACAGTATCATCCAGTTTCCACACTGCAGGCTTACTTCCAAGCTTCAAGGATGCTTTAGAACCCACCTGAAAACAGCAATTATGAATTCTTTAACACAATTTTAGTTAATTAATTTCTGTGCCACTTTTATGTTTAAATTTTTCTTTATTGCTTGTATGTATCACTAAATAAACAATTTTTATTCTTTATTCTATTTATGATCATGGATTGGCATGGCTACATACAAAATTCCTTCTGAAGGAACAATTTTGTATGAGCCGGGAGCCCACATCCACATTATTGGCCCAAATATGTTGCTTGTGCAATTTACATTGATTAGGAATCAACATAACTATAGTATGAATTCATTTAATACTTTGAAAGTCAATAACAAAGTCCCTCAAAAGTTATAAAAACAGTAATTCTTACCTCAAACTTTGGTTTTTCCGCTACATAAACATTATCAGATCTATTCACATTTACAAATCCATTTAACTTCAAGGCACTAGTGACATCATTGTCATCCCGCAGGATGAGTCTGCCGGACGGTTTGAGGAGCTTCACAATGATCGCTAATAGACTGTCTGTGTGGCTGGTGCTGTGTGGTGGCACCCAGTTTGATAATACAGTGTCAAATGAGGAATGTGCCCGCGACGCTAAAATTTTTGATGAAATACAAATTAATTACCATGCAGACTAAAACTAATGACCATTTACCTATTCTTAATTTTTAAATAAATAGTATGTAGATTAAACAATATAATAAATATAAGACCATTTACTTCCGTTTCTTTGTATATTGCTAGATCCGTAAATGGGCTATGTTTCAAGGCAACTACACAACCTCAAAATATATTATAATAATTGCAGACAGAAATTATCCCCAAATAATAAATGTAAGAAAATCTAGGTATAAATGGTAATTTTATATGTTATTTACTTACATTCTGTGATCATTTCAGAGTTTTCCAGAACGACATTGCCACTTTTCGTGTATGTTTTAATTTCGTTCACTACATTACTTAGGTCATTTTGATCGCTGCCCTTCCAGATAACTAGAACATTGTCACCAGCCTTGATGTTATTCATTTTTTTCACTGGTAAGTTGTACAGTTTCGTGTAAATTAATGTAAACCACGTCAAAAGCTACGTATTATTCTCTCAGAAATCGCGCAAGCAATGATTTTTTAAGAACACTGCTTGCCTTTTTATATTTTGACACATAACGCACGGTCCGAAATGTATTGACAAGAATATGTAGGTAGATTTATAATTTAATTACTTATAGAATCAAGTAAAGTTGTTAAAAATCTACTCTTTAGACTGTACCGAACATTGTATATACTATGTCTATTATAAGTTTATAATTATACATATTTGTCTAAATTAAAATATCCTTAACATTTTTATTTTCTATTCTCTAGAGGACTATTCGGAATATGCAGCCAGACGACAGACGAGCCGTAAACACTGTCTTTGTCAGTCTGCATGTCAAAAAAATGTATTACGAAGCGTTTCTTGCTGGATTCTGGGCATCTCTTGGTAGTACACTAGGAAAGCTATCCGGGACGGAATCAGTTGTTGTAAGTATTTCATATAGTCCCATCATTTCACCATAAAAAAAACTAAAGATAGAAAGAAGTGTATTGAAAATTTTAAATAATGACAACATCAATCTGTCAATCAATCTGTCAGAAGCATAACTTTTTATAAAATAGTAAATACTGAGCTAAGGAATATAATAGGTATCTAATAAATATTAAAATCCAGCTTTTTTTTTTTTTTTTTTCTTAACTGACTAACGATGATGGCTTGGAGGAGCCTTGTCATCATCACCGGGCTTGCGGGGGAGCGGATGGCTCTCACCCCTATTAAAATCCAGCTCATTATAAGAAACACAAAACGAATGCAATCAGACCCGGCGTTTTGGAAGATTGAGATCAGGTGATCCCTGGCCACTGAGAATATGCTATACCAATTACAGTATTTTTCATTTGAATCTAAACATCTGGATCACGCGTGTGATTTACAGACAGCGCTGAATCCTCTCCACAATTTTTTAAAGTATCAATGAGGGTTTTCGCGAATGAGAAATTCACTAGATGGCAATACGTAGGTGTGAGGTCCAACTGCATCATGATTGGTGAATATTGACATGTCTGTCAATGTCACGTCAAAAATAACCAATCATGATGCAGTTGGACCTCACGCCTACGTATTGCCATCTAGTGAATTTCTCATTTGCGAAAACCCTAATTCGTTTCTCAGGGTGAAAGCTACACAATATGGTTGTTACTGTTAACGGTAATGGTCATGGTGAATACGTGGGGTTGCCGTCACTACCTACGATCTCTAGATGCAGCATCTAACTCTGTTGCACCCACAGTTATTTCTGCTGCTACTAGCTACATTTTATCTGTAAGTTATGCTATATTATAATGATTAGTTTAAGGCCCGTGTCCCAGCAGTGGGGACGTATACGGGCTAATGATGATGATGAAATCATTAGAGAATCCAAAAGATTCATTTTAAAGATGTTGGAATAAAATATCTACTGACATTTTTAAGATAACTTCTTAATTAGTTAGAAACTTTGAAACACCTGTATCTACAGCTACCATGAGTTTAAGACTACAGACTCGATATCGCCTAAATATTTCTATGAAAAACATGTACAGCGCCCCTAGCGGCAACGCTAAGAACTAAAATCGGTAGTATGGTTTTTAACGTAAGTAAGTTTTCGATAGCTAACTCATGGTACCGCTACTGAACATAAAATATAAGTTACATTTACCGATAGTTTTCTAAAATTTTAACCTTTCAGTATAAGGTTCTATCATACCTGTCTACAAAGGTCGTAAAATGTAACATACATTGCTAAAATCTTACATGAATATGTAACACTACACTGTATAGGACTATCCACAGTGTTACATAGTTAATAAAATCTGTTACTTAATTTAATAATACGTCATGTATCTACCTACATAAGTGTATTAATAAATCTGCATTGTTTACAGGGGCTTATTGGAATATTCTTATTCAACGAAACGGTTTCATTACGTTGGTGGGGAGGCGCCACACTCATCATTTTAGGGCTGTCCTTGGTAGCTCGCCCGCGGTCCAAACAAAAACCTGAATAGTACAAGCAGACTTGTGGCGGGCTACCTCCGTAGCCAGTCGCATAACAAGTGTATAAGCAAAAAACTGAACTATAACGTTAAGCAATATCTGAAACTTACTTTTAAATAGCCAACTTTAAAAGTTAGATATTACATTCTTATGTAACAACGACATAACTGATAAATATGTTCAAAAAAAGAAATGTGCTTTTGTGGATGATTGTACCTACAAGGTGACGTATCTATACCTCACACTCACTCTGTGCATAAGGCGTAAGAGCCATCCGCTCCCCCGCAAGTCCGGTGATGTTGACGAGGCTACTCCAAGCCATCATCGTATGTCAGTTAAGAAAAAAAATACTTATCATAGTGCTTAAAATAGACATCGCACATTGCAGATCCTGAGCACCGATGAGTTTAAACGTAATTATGGCTGTACATACGTTTGGAATGTCTCTTTTTTAATTGCCATTTAATAAATTAACTTCCATATTGTAAATGAGAGTACATACTGTTCGAAATACGTCAAATTTTAATATAATATAGGTATGTGTCTATTTTTGTTTATATATTTTTTATATATAAACAAAAATAGACACACATAGGTAATAAAGTGACTAAAATGACAGAATGTCATCATTGTCTATGGATTAATATTATTAAGATTCACCGTAAAAAGCAGTTTCTACACAATACTGTTTTAAGCAAACAATTTCTAATGAGAAGCATACGTTATCGTTATGAATATTCATGATGTTAAATTTATGACTTTATTGCTTGCAGGCTAATAATTTTCATAACCAGTGGTTGATAGAATAGCTGCATAAAGTAAAATTACCTTTATTTAAACTTCAACCTTTTGCGTAGCGTAGCTAACATGAAACTTGTGATATTTATGTAAGTTTATTAGGTAGGTACGAGTAATAATAATATGTTGATACAAAAAAAAGAGTCGAAATAAATAAACACTTCTGACTCTTTGGAATCTTAACGATTCACTGAGCACCTACTTTTTATGTGACTGTACAATTAAAATTACAAACAAACTAAACAATAAAAAGATAACAATTTAATGTATTAGATACGTTTAATGGTCGATAAAGTTAAATAAAAAAGTATTCACAGTTATGTGTCTTTTATTGCGTGTGAAATTTCACTTTTTGGGCAGTTGACAATCAGTCGTTTTCCCTTTTTTATCGGAATAGCGATCGTGAAAACGCAAGTGCCTCACCCCTGCAGCGCCCAGGGCACGATCAGCGATGGGCCGAGGGAATCGTTTTATCGATAACTTAATTACGTATTTAAAAATGGGCAAACTTATTGCTACGACTCAATCTTTAGATTCGGTTGAACCGATTACATCAATGATCTCTTGCGATCGAAAATGCCTTAGCGACCATTGAATAAAAATATGAATTTGTCCCCGTGACTAGGGTATTTGACTATTTTTTATTTTGATATAGTTGGATGGACCACTCTAACACAAAGACACTGTTGAAAGTATGTAGTGTAAGTAAAGCACATTACTTGGGCGAGCTCAAAAACGCCCCATACAAACGTTCACAGGCGTGTGACGTCACACGCCTGTGGACGTTCGTTCGTTTCTTCCTTGTTCGTTCCTTCGTTCGTTCCTTGTATGCAGCGCCTAGGAAGTTTGTTCTGCAGGTTCATCAAAAGTTGCGTTTATGGATATGTTTTCATAATGAAAGATGTTATTAATTTAGTTATTTATAAGATGACAACGAAATTTTCAATGATTTTCGCACTTTAGAAATGGACTTTCCCACCCAACTTTAAATGTCGTTTGCTGTCTCATTTCACAAAAATATTAAGTTTCGATTTCATTAATAATATTGAGTTACCTAAATCTTACTGCTTATCACAAAAAAGGCAAGCACAACAACCACAGTCGAATACCCTATTGCCAACAAACTGTTCATAGTTTGGCTAGAATACGAAAAAAGTGTGCTTGTTTTTGGGCTGAAACGATGCTCTTTACAATTTTCATAAGGAACTTCCCGCTAATAATATTTTTTAAAGAATAGGAATAACGTAAACCGCATAGCAGCACCGCACTACGATGCATTATGCCGTGCCTCGTTATATCACATATGTCCTTAAAATAGAACACTATGATTGATCTTTTCCCATCGAAGATACATAACATAAACAACCATGAAAAACAAAAAATATTTTTTCTATTAATATTATTTAGGCATGCATCGACTCGATAAAAATTATCGATAACCCAGCAACGCTAGAGGGTATTATAGACGCAATGACGCCGGCAGTAGCGCGCCGTGGGGCGAGCGAGGCGGACGCGCCGACTGCCCCGGCACCCGCACACGAAACACACACGATCGATAACAAAAACCAAAACCACACACAAACCAACCCCAAAAAACCTCGCGTAATTACAACCACGGTTCTAAATCCCAGTCACCGAAGTCGAATGACCCGCGCTCGCCGGCGTCAACAATGTAGCCATAGCGACGCTCCTGTTGACAATTTGACAGTTTTATGTCGAGCCGTTATTTTAATAAACATGTTTATTGCACGTTGAGTGTTGTTGTACCTACGCTGCGACAATAATTTCTGTTGATTGGCTGAATTTTTACAACAGCTAAGATGGGGAATGGAATGAATAAGGTAAGTCAATAAAATTATTCTAGTAATATAAGAGTGAAAGTTTTTTGGTAGAAGTAAACAAATCTGAGCGAGAGCGGGTGAGAGTGCTGGCTGTGGGCCCGGCGACTGTTACGTAACTTTATCGTAGCGAACGTAGCTTCGTAGTCCGTAGCGTCCGTAGTCGTAGCGGGACTTTTGACTGTACGAAAACTTTTGTCATTAGGTAAAATATTGTTACGTTATGTGTTTTACCTTAATATAATAATATGACTACCATCATTTCTATGGAAGGATCAAAACTTTTCACATTAACTTGAATTTCTGTAATTTATTATGAAAGTCCGATATGAATAGGTACGGGTAGTTTTCATAATCATCGTTTTATATTAAAATAATGGGATTAATGACTTAGGATGATTATTCAAAATAAATAGGAAAATTCATCGCATTACAGCTATATTTCAACGACTACCCTCATTTTCCACACTAAGAAATCTAAAACGTCTTCACATTTTCGTGAGCCTGAGCTCATGGATTGGCATTATAGATTGCCTCGAATTTACGAAATCTACTTGTTTACTCTTCGTTAAGAATCCGAAGACTAGCCTTTTCTTTTTCTCATGCTCATAATCTTATTAATAACTTTTTTCAGAAAAATAAGAACCGCTTCGACAAAGAGGATGCTATATTTTCGTAGGTAGTCATTATTATTCATATTAAAAAATAATACTTGTCCAACGAAGTAATATTATCGAGTAATGTTATAATATTGCAAGTTGTGTCTAGCATAAGTTTTAATAAGCTCGCTGAATCACGAGAGCTTTTTACGAACTTTACCGAACTTCTTATTTGTGGAATAAAATATGACTGAAAAGAAAAAAAAGTAAAGTTTTACCTGTAGGGAATATTATTCTATCATAGATTTAAATTATGCGTACCTGCCACTGTGTTTTCCAAATTTGATATTCATATGTACGATTATTCGACGCTTTAACGGTGAAGGAAATCATCGTAGGTAAACCTGTACACCTACGGAGAAATTTTTAGGTTGTGACTACACATTGGTTGGTTGACTAACCACCCCGCACTTGGCCAGCGTGGTTGTCCAAGGCCTTTTCTCCCTAGTTTAGGGTATGCCCGTGCCCCAGCAGTGGGGACCTATATGGGCTGATGATGATAGATTTAATTTTGCATCCAAAATTAATTTGAGAGCATACTGATACATTATTGTTTTGATAGAACGGGCAACTCTTATTTGCTTGATTAATTAAGAGGTTTAAGATAGAATAAATGTTATTTGTATTTGAAGACTTTTTGTAGAATTTAAGTATTTTTCATTTCATTTGCTAATGATACAAAGAATAATTCTATTGATACTTTGATTTATTATGAGATTGATACCATTTTTAATCAATAATACCCTAAGAATATAATAAAACATTTAGTAATTTCACGCGTTGATGTCTTTCATACTATATTTTATAATAAACTAGTGACCCGCCCTCGCTTCGCTTCGGGTATATCTCTATCTCTATACAATATATTTCAACCCCGTAAGGGATTTTACATACAGAAGTTGTTTCCCAATAACTCCCGTTCCCGTAAGAATTTTATAATATCGCGTTGGAAGTAAGCTTTACGTTCATTAGGGTACCTGCATGCCAAATCACAATCATCTATCTTACGCGGTTTAGATTTTTTCATACAAAAGTTTTTTCCCTATTACTCCCGTTCCCGTGGGAATTTTACAATATCCTGTTGCAACTATGCTTTAAATTCATTAAGGTACCTGCATGCCAAATTTCAAGCGTCTAACTTATGCGGTTAATATTTTTCATACAAAAGGATTTTCCCGATAATTCCCGTTCCCGTGGGAATTTCGGGAAATCCTTTCTTAACGGATGCCTACGTCATAACATCTACCTGCATGCTAAATTTCATCTCGATCCGTCCAGTGGCTGTGACGACTTGGTCCGCGTAGAGATGTTTAACGGGTAAAACATTACTTCTTTATAGCGCAGTCGGTTAAAAAGTAGCCTATAACCTTTTCTAGGCTCTGGACTATATCTGTACCGAATTTCGTTTAAATCGGTTCAGTACTCTAAGCGTGAAAGCGTAACAGACAGACAGACAGACAGACAGACAGACAGACAGACAGAGTTACTTTCGCATTTATAATATTATAGTAAGGATAAGGATTATTAAAAGTATGTTTTATTTTGTCTTTTGGTCATTCAAATCGTGATTTTTTAAAATAAATTTGCATATTTAATACGTATTAAATATCTCAATAAATGTACGGCCTTTATGGCCTTATGAAACTGGAAAATTCGTGTAGAAGAAATTCACATAAAAATGTGAAGTTCACAATGTCTGTCAAGTTCTTACAAGATTACATTTCACATCTCTATTATAAAGAAGCAGATTGTAATACAGTTTCATAGCAGCCATTCTATTAATACCTTCTAATAGAAATATAACTCAAATTCCGTCCCGCCGCAAAAGCTCCTTGGTACAAGCTCTCCTGAATGAAAACGTTAATAACAAGGGCAATATTAATCCAGTTAAACCAGCAAGCCCGAACGAGCCCGCTATTGCCATTTGACCCTGTATTCAGTTGTGAAAGTCTTCACAGCTTTCATATGCGAAATCGTTTTGCTAACCAAGCAAAATTGTGTGCAGGCTCCTACGGACGGAATATGTAGTTTTATTACATTGTGTAACATTATTGCAGAATAATTTAATTAGATTCTTGGTTTTTTTACTTTAATTGAATTATATTGCGTCAAGGTAGAATCCCTGTTTGAGGTGCTAATGTAATATTTATGTTTCGATGTTATATTTTGTTAATTACTAGTGACCCTCGTGTCGCTTTGGGTAAATTGTACATAAAAACCTTCTTGATAACTTTTATAGTTTCTTTTTTTCTCCGATTCACTTTTCATATCGGACTACCACGTAAAAGCGTTTCGGTTTTTATATAACCCATGACACTCAGCAATAATGTGACTTTCTTTTGGGGAAATAATTTTTAGAAGCGGTTTAATAGATCCCGGGATTTCCCCTTACAATTAAAGAAATATACTAACACGTACTATACTTCTTTAAAATACTAGTATTGAAGATAAAATTACTTCAGAATACTTGAGTAGTTTGAATGTGTGTTATAATATCAGTTGCTGTAAAAAAATGAACAGAAAATATTAGTATCGATGGAGTAGTTATTAATGAGACGTGTATTGAGACTGATAAGTACCTAAGTTTGATTGAAACACTGATAATTCGAGATGTATTAGTAACAAAACACGGTTCAATTTTCCATGGCCATTATCGCAGCCAAATATTACTACGTATTGTATACGAATAGATGTTACTTATTGCCTATCATTAGTCATCTTCTATCTCACTTCAGGGTGAATGCCAGAACAACAATGCGGGTAACAAATTAATCGTAACTTCTAGCATGATGAATATCTGTTTTAACAGTGAATAGGCTTTTTGACATGGAAATTCGACGGTGATACAGCATTCATGGCCAGTACGAAGCTATAAAATTGGCAATGTGCCTTACATACGGTCGTAAACATTATAGACAACTTTACAAATATATGAGTAAAGTTTATCGGATTAAGAGGTCATTAAGTAAACCTTTAAGTAATATGTAGCATGCTTACCTATGTATGAGCACTTATTCTTATTGGCTTCTTTTTAACGACGATGTATTTTATGGCCTACCTATTAGGTATTGATACTGAGTAATTGCCACTAAAAGCTAAGTGATGCCAAGAAGATCCTATCTGCATTTAAGTGAAAGTAATTATTAAATCAGATCTAGAGGTAATATATTTATTAATGTATAAATAGTAAACTATTACCGCATCTAAAATAAAAAACAATATAAAGTAACTGTAAGGAGACTGGTTGGACGGAGGTATCTTGCATTGAAAATGTTCAAAGTTAATCTTACGTAGCAATCCGCAAAGTAGTAGTTACATTATAAGTAACAAGATAATCTGACCGCAAACTTAAGTACTGCGAAAGTCGTACGATTTAATCCAAACATGGTTAAATAATATTCACCTACACCAGTTTACTCTCAAATAACGTTATTCTGTCGAACTAGCGACCGCACGAGGTAAATTTACCTCGTAACAGTGCCTTTGATCCTAGATAATGTAGTCCGTCAAAGGGCTTAGGGCGAGATGAGGCCGGTGTACCTTTGCGACGAGGGATCACCGCGGAAAAAACAAGACGCGAAACTAATAACATCTTAATGGAGACAGGGCTTTCCCTCGGTTTACCGCGGTCAAACATTGACATTGGCCTAATAGAGCTACGTGATCACCCCCCAAGGTTGAGCAATGATACGCTTGCTTACACTTTGGTCATTTGGCCTATATTCTTACCAACAATAGTAAATATCGGAGATATTGCAAAATGTTAAACTAGTGAGTTCTCCTAAGGCTTTCTCGATGTTGGTACCTACCAATAAAACTGATGTTAAAATAGATACATTGAACCAAATAATAATGCTTTTACAAACTAGAATCAAGTATGAATTCATAAAATACTTACCGAACAGTAAACCTTCAAGAAATTGCAATAGGTTCTCAAGTAAAATGCTTACAGCATTAGGTAGGTATTGAGAATTTTAACGAACAATACTTAACTACTCGACCAAATAGACGTTGGAATTCACCGCGACGGCAAGTAGTTTATGCAATGCGCCAATAGAACCATTCCAACAAAGTTTTGTTTTAATTTACAAACTGCTTTGATTGTGTTTTAATAGTCCATTCGTCGAATAACGACCAAATTGCCTGCTGAAAAATTCAATACACAAATTAGGGCAAACACATTTTCACGTTAAATACCCATTATGTGGATTTGAAGACGGATATCAATGTCCACTTGTGTGTCATATTTCATGAAAATATTAAGAACTAAGGCCAGATCGCCCTAAATTATGGTAGGCCCATGATCTCGGTAGAAACGTATATGGGCTGAAGATGATGATGATTAAGGACATTTTAATACGTGCTATTCTATCACAAATACACTGAAAATAACTTTAGAAAATTGTGATTAAAATTGATCTTGACCAACTTCTCCAAATTATTACGAATTAATCGAGTTTTTACACCCGGGCGGGGCAAGTATTCACCCTACTTGAAAAGTTTTTTTGCGAAAGTAGGTCTGGTTCTATGGTTTAAGTTTATTTGCTTGGCACGAGGCCCCGGGCGATTGCCTTGTACTCTACCAGGCCGCAACTGGTCTTAGGAATCATATTTTAACTTTTCCAACACTCAACCTAAGCTATGCCATGCTACTAAGCGTGCCTTTTGATCTGCCTTTGTGGAACATTTGCATTCCGCAAACATCATGACTGCATTACGCTCCGAAGGAACAATGTCAGAAGTACTCGCTACTAGCTAGTTGTATTGTTTAACCTCTTATCATCTCGTAACAGCGTCTTCAGTATGAACATTGTTCATCCTTCAACATAGTTACTAATTTATCTTCATGTAGCTTCATCATACCTGGACAAAGGCTATTAATAAGAGTTAGTGAGAAGCTAGTTTCTTTCAGAGGCATACTTTATAAATAAATCACTTAGTACATACTTACTGCAATCTACATACGATTAATTAGGCCCATTTAGATTGTCATTTGTGGACGAGTCTTTAGCATCTGGTGTAATATACCTAGATGCTAGAGACTGCTCGTCTTAGGCACCTTCTTAATCCAGGGATTAATCCAAGCTCTCCAAGACGTCATAGCTACTGCAGAAATAATGGTGACGTACACAAATAACCATCTATTGCCATGGATGACAAATTCATTCACACAAAACTCGCACACAATTTACCTACATGGGCCTATTTTGCGTTTATTACGGATACATCAAACATCACCAGTGCCTTTGGTAATGTGGAATATTTCCCCCGGATCGCGTGCCGTCGGGCGTAGGTACCGCACCCATTATTTCTACCATCCAAATTGTTATTCGGCCAAAAACCCTGCTTTGGAACATTGGGGCAGCCTGACTTGTCAGTCACGCGCGAAAAGAACTGTGTCACTCTGATTGATTGTAGGAGATTGTGAGAATATGGAAAGGGAGTGTGTAACCTGGTTGAATTATGAATATTAATTTGTGTTTATAAGACCTACTTTATTGGGCAACAATTTTTAAATAACAATATCTTTAAGCAACAGAAAAGTATAAAGTACAGAAATTATTTAAAAGAAGTAAATAATAGTCCTTCTCACAGACAACCCGGAGGAGTTACAAATAATGATCCAGGAGCTAAGTTATGTTTCGTCACAACTTGGCTTGGAAATGAACTTGCAGAAAACCAAGATAATGACAAATAGGGATGTAAGTAACATCAATGTAACCATTACCCAAACCAGCATTAAACTAGTGGAGATGTATGTTTTCTTGAGGCAGGAAATTCGAATGGGCAAAGAAAAACAGACCAACGAATGTCATGAACGAATAAGGACATAAGCCTTATTTTTGGGCTTGCTAAGGGTTGCTTTTACGAAGCTAGACTGCTTTCCAAATGAAAATCTCTGCGGATAAGAAAGCCAGGATCTTCAATCAATGTATCTTACCGGTGCTTACTTATGGGGCAGAAACTTTGGTATTCACCAGAGATTTGATAACAAACTCGAGGCTGCCCAGAGGGCAATAGAGAGAAAGCTGGTAGGAGTTACATTGAGAGACCGCAAAACAAATATATGGCATCGAGAACTAAGCAAAGTAGCAGATTTTAAAATATGAAAAAAGCAACAAATAAAAAAAAAGTAGCAGATCTTAAGAAACGAGTGGCTAATCCCAAATGGACATGGACTGTACGGACATGTTTCCCGGGAGGACGAGTCGTGGTGCAAGCGTCTCCTTGAATGGAAACCGTGGGGTCAAATACGTCGTCAGGGTAGACCACAAATGCGTTGAAAAGATGACGTGTAGGAAATTGCTGGCTCGAATATGATGCAAGGAGCTCAATGTCGAGGCGGATGGAAGAAGCTGAAGGAGGCCTACACCAAATTGGCAGAAAAAGGCTAAAGAAGAGAAATAAAAACCCTATTTCTTTTTTAAAGAATTTAATTTACAATATGCATTAAGACAAATTAATAAATCACTTAGAACATACATACTGCAATCTACAGACGCAATCTACATATTTACTGCAATCTACACATTGAACTTTTTAGGAATAGATTTTTAGTTAAAGTAAAATAATTAGCGCTAAATGGATTGGAAAATCATTTAAAGCTAAAATCGACGTACGTGTCGTTTCCGACTATCGAAAAGACGTCGGTGAATTTCGTTAGCATTGAAACGAATCCACTGAAAATATGGAAATCTCTTTTCACCTCGTATTCACAGCTTTTTTCGTCGCAAACTCTTTCCCAATCCAGTTATTACGTAAACCGAAACAAAATTACGTCGCGTTTTAATATTGAAAGGAGCGAACGTGAGCGGAATGCAATATCAGTCTCGCACGTGTTCGCAGGATAGTCCAGATTCAGGACACCTATCGATAGGCTAGCCTCTCCTTATCGGCTAGTTGTGTATTCGTATCGTTATATCGCATTTGACTACAGACATTTTGACATCAGTTTATTTATATAAATGAAACACCACTTCTCAAACGTTGTTATGATTCCGCTGCGAAAAATCTGCTGCACGAAATTTGCCAAATACAAATATCGAGTAATTATTAAATAAATGCTTGCTTTTATAAATCTCGTTTCAGATTTGTGATTCTCAATATCTAGTGAGATAGTGTAAATATACCCATACATTTTTATCTGTTGGTTACTGTGATAACAAATGACATTGAATCTTGTGTAACTTATTTTACTGACCTACTTGTTTTCAATAACAGAAATTTATTAGTCGCCCTAGAAAATCCCCTTGGAATACGTCCCTAACCTAAAACAATATCTGCGCTTCCCCTCAATGTTTGTCTGAGAAAGTGGATCGGAAAATATTGCTTTTATTAAACACGGACGTTTGGTGAAAAAACAAACTCGTTTTGTTTTATGGACACTCAAGATTGAAATCTGAACAGAAATTGTCAGTTATACCGTAAATATTACTCATTTTCATCTTCAATACTTATGTTTTAATTTTCACATTATTCGAGAATCAGCCAACCAACCGGGCGTACTTAAAACCTAAAAATCTCAAAAACTGACTAACTCATTATTTTGAGCAGATCAGAGATGCGTGAGCGTTTAACATCTTAACCATCTTTCTTTGAATTTTGTTTCCAAAATTAGATTACTGAGCTTTTGGGCAAGGTTTTCTTTTAAAGGAGTTCCTAATTATTATTAGCTACCCTTATAAAATACAAATTACTCGTGAAAATTGTTGTAGACTCTTTATCTATACTATCTATACTTCTATACTAATATTATAAAGAGGAAAGATTTGTATTTTTGTATGTTTGTAATGAATAAACTCAAAAACTACTGGACCGATTGCAATAATTTTTTCACCATTAGAAAGCTGCATTATTCAGAAGTAACATAGGCTATATTTTATCCCGGGACGGGAAGTTGTTCCCTCGGGACGCGGGTGAAACCGCGTGAAACAGCTAGTTTAGATTAAAGCCGTAAGATGACGCTTTCTCGGATAGATAGGTACGGTCGCTTCTCTTTCTTTGGTACTCATTAGTCCGGTGCTTTGTATATCGCTTTTTATAATAAAAAATAAACTGGCTGTATAAACTTTCCAGGCAGCACAACGATAAAAGGTTTATAATGATTGCATGCGACCTGCCAACTACAAAGTTTAAATCGTTATTTGAAATCGAAGAACGTACCTAAGTATATTTTGATCCAATTAATGTTTTTACATATTATGGGAAATTTACTAGATGGCAATACGCAGAAGTGAGGTCCAACTGCAGCATGATTGGTTATTTTTGACGTGACATTGACAAACATGTCATTATTTACCAATCACGTAGCAGTTATACCTCTTATCTATATCTCGACACCTTAATTCTAAACATATATTTACCTACTAACTTTTTTTTCAGTACTTGACATGGACACTGGTATTTAATTATATCGTTTGTTTTTATCCCCAGGTGCTTCCGGGACTGTACGTGGGGAACTACCGGGACTCTAAGGACCCGGTGCAGCTGGATAAGTACAAGATAACCCACATCCTGTCCATACACGACGCAGCAAGGAGGTTGCATTCTGTGAGTGTCATCACCACATTCCATTTAGCATCTTTAGCTTTCTGCCCGAAAGTTCCGAGTGCGTCGGCAGCCTGGAGTATAGTAATAGAGAGTATTGAAGAAGTCCATTAAGAGCTGGCCTATGTCCTTTCCCAGGCTCTAGGTAGACGGTCTTTATTTAAAACGTTTTAAATATAACAGTTTAGTTGTATGGCAAAGTAAAATATACCGACTATGTGTGGTTTTAACCATAGGAGATACCTACTATAGTTTGTTAGCCAAGTATTTCAAGGTCCTTCAAAGTGCACTTTTTGAAGGACTATTCAAGTTGTGACTATAATCTAATCATTGTGATATTAATGTGGAATATTCTCCTTTTAGAAAAGATGTATAGGTATGTAGGTACGCTTCTTAGGATTTTACACATAATTGGTGAGCCAAAATTCAGACCCGTTTGCTTATAAAAATTAAAAAGCGTACGTATACTAAAAATAAATTTACAAAACCGAAAACATTCTGAGTAAAAGTTTTCAGGCTAACGTGAGCACCGGAAGGGTTCATTAAAAGTGCCGACGCTATTGTGCGCGACAGCAAATTGTGGTCGAGGCTAAACAGGGCTGGAAAGAGTTTACAAAATTCATTACCTAAGGCATGTGCGGTTTGAGTACATTATGTATCAGCAAGTAACCAGTTCCCACTTACTACGCGTTTTTTTTCGTCGCGGACCTTTTTGAGGCAAATGTGTCGAGTAGGTACTTACATATTATTAAGCTGAGCATCTGAATAATTTTTGTATCTAGTTTTAGTAGGTAATAAAATATGCACTTTAAAATATTTTTTCCTAAAATTTTAACATTCCATAAATATGAGTCATACGTACGTCATATTATCAAATTCTAGTAGAGTTAGAGAAAGTATTACTTGCCCTAATGATTCATCATCAGCTCATAACACAAGTGCCTATGCGCTTAAAAGGACATTCCAATCATTTAAAACTCTATGTAAATATGGTACTGAATAAAGATTTATTTATGATTATTTATCATATACATCCCCACCGAGGGGCACGACTAACTAGAACGATACCTTAGTCAATACCCTTATGATTGTTACCACGAAATACATTTACTATTTCATTTTTCTAGAAAGACGAGCAGTTCTTACTTAGCCGTTGTAGCTAAATTGCGGTTTTTATGAGTTGTAGGTAAAATGAGAACTAGCGAATTCTGGAAAGAAGGGTCTAGTAAAATGGCGAATCGATTATCCCCTGTTAAGTGGCGGGTCGAACGTAAGGCATCGACCTGTTGGTACAATTGACAGCCAGACACCTATTGTGCTGGAGGTATTACGACGTAGGGCTGTTATTTTAACACGTACTTATACAGGGTGTAACAGGAGGGGTGGATCATCGTAAGTCAATCGATGGAGGACTTCAATACCTATCGATATAACCCCCATGTATGTTCAGCGATTTTCAATAGTTCCAAAGTTATTGAGATTTTTGTGAAATTTTTGTAAGAAGCCGGAATTCAGTATAAAATTCTTCACTGTAGCTTAACTACTGGACCTGCTTGTATGATTTTTTTTATAGAAGTAGTTCAATAGTGGGTCTTTATAATTACGATACCGATTTGAGTCATAACCCCATCATATTGGAGTAAAAAAATAATTCTTCGCAAAACTTTTACGAATCGAATTGTGTCCACCAACTTTCAAAGCCTCCAGTGAAAAAAAAAGTGCCTGTGTTTTTTTTCTAGAACTTATTTTAAAAACTACCTACATTCATGGATAGTATACCTTGAAAATTTCATACCGCTACGGCCAGAGCATCAAAACGAAAAATGAACGCGAATGGCACAGGTGCATAAATCAGTGTCTTTATTTTTCATGTAAAACTTTAATTTAAAAAATAAATCGATATGTTTCAGCAAATGTATGCTATGTTAGTAACATTACTAGCAGTAATTTTACAGAATTGCAAATTGAAGGGGTGAAAATTAAACAAAGAAAATTAACATAATTTTTGTTCATAATTTTTTTTATAGTAAGTGTTCATAATGGGCATTATTATTGGCTATGCATAGCTTAGACCTTCTTAAAAAGCTTTTTTTGGAGGGTGTGGAATGCTTCTTTTTTGTAAAATTTTTCAGGGGCCCAAATTTTGACAAGGGAAAATGTAGTAGTAGCATTTTGCAACATCCGAAAAACCTTTGTAAAAAGGTGTCGTACTCGTTTATGCATAGCCAATAATCGAGACCATTATGAACACTTACTGTAAAAAAAAATTAACAAAAATTATGTAAATATTTTTTGTTTGATTTTCGCCCCTTTAATTTGCAATTCTGTAAAATTACTGCTACTAATGTTACTAACATAGCATAAATTTGCTGAAACATATCGATTTATTTTTAAAATTTAAGGTTTTCATGAAAAATCAAAACACTGATTTATGGCACCTGTGCCATTCGCGTTCAATTTTCGTTGTGATGCTCTGGTAGTAGCTTTATGAAATTTTCAGGGTATACTATCCATGAATGTAGGTAGTTTTTAAAATAAGTTCTAGAAAAAAAACACAGGCACTTTTTTTTCACGGGAGGCTTTGAAAGTTGGTGGACACAATTCGATTCGTAAAACTTTTGTGAAGAATTATTTTCTTACTCCAATATGATAGGGACTCAAATCGGTATCGTAATTATAAAGACCCACTATTGAACAATTTCTAGAAAAAAAATCATGCAAGCAGGTCCAGTAGTTAAGCTACAGTGAAGACTTTTATACTGAATTCCGGCTTCTTACAAAAATTTCACAAAAATCTCAATAACTTTGGAACTATTGAAAATCGCTGAACATACATGGGGGTTATATCGATAGGTATTGAAATCCCCCATCGATTGACTTACGATGATCCACCCCCCTTGTTACACCCTGTATAATTGGTTGGTAAATTACTAGGTAATACTTAATTATGTGACACCTGAAGACGGTACTTTTCTACTGGTAAGTACCTATGTGAGAAATAGATTAGGCCAACAGGTTTCTATATTAGACTGACTTACTCGTATGTACAAAAAATATTTCTGCCTTGACCTCGGAGTTAGGATTTTGTTTATACTCCGTTTGAACAACTCACGTAAATTTTTATGTGTTATTGAACTATGATCATTATCAGAATAATCGGCTTATGTAGAATATTACTTACCTGTTGTTATATTTATTTACCTTGAGAAAAAAAATGCTGAAAACTTACAACAATATTATGTTTGTTAGTCAAATGTTCCTTACGTACAGAGAGTGATCTAAAATAGCTCCGACAAATAGTTCGTTTTTTAAGGCCAGAACACAAACAGAAACTACACTCAACTCAGCCTCATAATTTTCTTTGATTGATGAGTGGATATTTAACTAGGTAGATACAGTATAATGAGCTACGATTATATGTTTCAACCCTATATTCACATACTTTGTCCCAAAGCTTCTACCGCTATGTTATTTTGTTGGATAATACGAGACACGAATACTTCAAGTTATTTAAACAACCTTAGAATGCCAATAAAAAGAATCATAAAGCTGCGAATTCCAATCTGACGGCGAATGCTTGAATTTATCCAAGCTTATGTCTGGTAGATGGAATACCTTTTTAAACTTAGTTACAGAATAAATAACTAACGTCCTTGAGCATATGCTGTTTTGCAAATACCTCTTCTAAATTACATCAATGATATTCTATAGGTAGGTAGGTACTAGGTACGAGGTTTTACTGCGTTTCGTAAAATAATTATTACAATCAACTTTTATTAGTAACTTATCTAAATTATTTTTTAAGAAACCCCATTACTAAACTTTTAAGACTTTCTTGTAATTTTCAATTAAAAAATGTCTGTAAGTTTTTTTATCACGGCGTAAACTACGTTATATCTATTTTCTAAGGTTTGCGTCCAAAAGTATAATTTGTCATGCTCATTTGCCTCACTTCATAAAAAAGTATTAGCCATCCCATTTATCAAATTAGCGCTAAGCTTCTAAGTAAGAACAAAATAAATAAATGAGCACACTGAGCAAGACGGTATTTTCATCTTTCGTAATTAATAATTCTGGGTCTTAATTTTCAGGAATAAATATTTGGTGAAATAATAGAAATGGTATGAGAAAAGATTTGAATTCCTGCTCTTTGAGAAAAACATCTCAAAGGCTCATAGAAAAGTACTTTATTAATTAACGGAGTTTACTTTTCTGTTACAGTTATAAATATTTATTCACCACTCCATAGGTATATTATAACTTTAGATATTTAAACATAATATAATTTAAAATATGTAAAGGCTTAATTTAATAGGTATGTATCATTATTACTAATCCATGTCAGAGGCCTAACGGGCGGTTTAAAAACTCTGACACCAGGTTGTTCATCAACCATACGATAAGAAGAAGATTATTACTGACGTGTAAATAAATCACTAACCAAACTATTTATTAATGAAACATCACACCAAAGAAAATATTTATCAATATCGCCTTAGTACTATTCGTAAATGATGTCCAAATCATCATGCGGTCGAGTCAAAATAATTAAGATAGAACCCAATCACAACATTTTTAGTTATATTTTTTTATACTTAGAACTAGCTATAATAACTACGATATTATTCTATCAAATACCTAAGAAAAATGCTTCAAACAAGCCCAGAACGGCCGTATTGACAGCGTCGATGAAACAATACCTCGTCGCGTTTCCTTTCCCATACATTATTGATTAACTGGCGTGTTCCAGTATTCTCTGTCAATATTTTCTGCACTCACGCGTGTTATCTTGATAATAATAAATTCATATCCCCTATTCGAGTGTTTGTTAGCCTCGGCACGGCTGTTCTGTCATGCAAGTGATCTTATCATTCGCTCCGCGCCGCTTGGGTATGAAATTATGAACTACCCTGATAGCCGCAGAACATTATTTTTAAATTCCTATTCTTTATTGCATGCTTAGTAGTATTTATAGGTTAACATTTTTTAAATATTAACTGGAGGGGAAAAGAGTAATTATGATTTTGAAAACTTATTCGATATTGACTAATAATGGCAGCCTTATCTAAATTTATACGTATTGTAACTCAAAGTTTACTGACTGAAATAGTGATCTATCAACGCACAGCCCAAGTCACTGGACGGATCAGCCTTAAATTTGGCATGCACTTGCAGGTATGTTATGACATAGGTATCCGCTAAGAAAGTATTACTCGAAGCGAAGCGAGGGCGGGTCACTAGTTAAAAATTTCTCGTATACGGGAGTATTTTTAACCGACTTCAAAAAAAGGAGGAGGTTCTCAATTCGTCTGTATGTATAATATTTCCTTTTTGTTTTTTTTTTTATGTATGTTCACCGATATTTTCGTCAATTGTAGACGGATTTCAAAAATTTTTTTTTGGTTGGATAGAGTTTACTTCAGAGGTGGTCCCATTTTCACCAGTCCTGGATCTGATGATGGGATCCAGGAGAAATCGAGGGCAACCCTCAAATTTTGTAGGGACATGTACCGCGTTTTGCATATTATCTGAAGTTATATTGGCATTTGCTTCTGGAAATCATAATCTTATGATGCTGAGCTGATGATGGAAGGTCAACTGCTTAATAGTTAGGAGTAAAAGGATAATTCTTTCAATACTGTATATACATATTAAGACTACTAGTTATAATATCAGTAGCATTACAGGAGAGCTAAACTAATAGGTTGACCAGTCCTGGATCTGATGATGGGATCCAGGAGAAATCGAGGGCAACCCTCAAATTTTGTAGGGACATGTACCGCGTTTTGCATATTATCTGAAGTTATATTGGCATTTGCTTTTGGAAATCATAGTCTTATGATGCTGAGCTGATGATGGAAAGTCAACTCCTTAATAGTTAGGAGTAAAAGGATAATTCTTTCAATACTGTATACATATTAAGACTACTGGGTATAATATCAGTAGTATTACAGGTGAGCTGAACTAATAGGGTCAAAAAAAAATTTTACACTAAAAAGTATGAAAAAAATTGTAAACAAAAAAAAACCGCCTTCAAAAACCCGACACACTAAAAATTACAAAATAATATAATACGAACATTAATCTGGGTATGAATTTGATATGTTTTGAAGGCGGTGCCAATTAAAATTTTGAGGAAAACTGCATGAAATATAAACGGCACCGCCTTCAAAACATATCAAATTCATACCCAGATTAATGTTCGTATTATATTATTTTGTAATTTTTAGTGTGTCGGGTTTTTGAAGGCGGTTTTTTTTTTGTTTATTATTACAAGCTTTTGTTGTTATAAAATGCAAATAGTTTTGCGCTTGAAACCGGTTGAGCTGAAAGTTTGCAATTACACAGGAGTTTGGATGACAATACAAAAGCCCAAGTACTTTTCAGAATTACATTTTGTGATGACGATAAACCAACGTTGATTGTGAAAGTTTTAATGGAGTAGTTTATGTTATTTTTTCACTCAAATATAAAAACAAATTAGGGATCCGGAGACAATTTAGAAAGTATGCTTACTTAAAGACCGAATTGATTGTAAGTCCCATATGTTTAGCATTATGAAAGTACTTTATCGTATGTATGTACGAAATTACCTAACTAATCCTTCTGTGTTGTATCTGTGTAAGATGAAAGATTTCTATCATGAAACAACGACGACGCGGGACAACCATGTGTCGTGAGAAATCCCTGTTTAAAGCTTTCGTAACAGGTCTGAGAGTATCTACTTTTTTTTTTTTTTTTTTTTTATTTTTTTTTTTTTATAATGAGCTAACAAGATGACCTCACTCCACCTGATGGTAAGCGGTAGTGAGATCCAAATATGAGGTCGACAGGCACAATAGACCATATTGAGCCTGTCGCACTCACCCTGAAAGCCCGCTTAAAGAGGAGACCACTGCTGCGGCAACAACGAGACAAGGCGTGGAGACTCGCATTGGTATTGAGCTGTGCGGGTCGGAGTTGGCCAGTCCGTCGGACGGAACTTAACACTACTGTTTCTACGGGTTTACCCGGCCACCGGGCTGACCTGCTCCGCCTGCACAATACCGCCGCTAAGACTCCACTGGTCCGGCGCTTGCCGCAGCAATGGTCCCCCCTGGTTCCGGTTCGTACAGTGCTGATCCCGGAACGCGACCTGACCGAGATAGGTCAGAGTCACTTGGCGGGTTTTACGCAACTGTATGGTGGTAACAGCAACCGGTCGACAAAATGTCTCCCACCTGAACAAAATGTCTCCCACCTGAACTACACACCTACTGTGTCTCGTCACGATATGCAACGTGTCTCTCGGCAATATCATATTTTGAGAGTATATCTTTTTATGAGGAAAAGCGCCTAGTTTCAGTATAGAGAATAACTACGTCTGATCACAACAACCTGGTTCTTACATTACAATTTAAAAGTGCTACAGCAACGAAATCACTAAGCGTTTTGTGAAATAAAACTGCGGCCTTTCATTTTATACTACTAATTGTACCAATTGGTATAGAAATAATGCCATTTGTTTCAACACATTAGGTATCATCAAACCAGACACAATAGAAAACGTATTGTTTGCGGAGTTTCGAAGCAGTCAACGTGTTAAGAAACTACATCAAGACGGCCATTTTGGATGAAAGTTAAAACAATACAATTGGCAATTTAAGGAGTTTACGTGCAATTGAGAAAGCTTGAATAGCAAACGCTTTAAATGGCACTCTTCCAAGGTGTGGTAAGCTTGTTGCAGTTGGAAGTGCAGTGGTATTGACATTGGCACCAAGTCAAGGACCTGCAATTTATGGGGAGTCTTCTGAATAAGAATGGGCTAGATACTGTAACTTCGTTATTCATAGCCACATGGTCCGGAAACTCTGGTTGATAGGTGTTTATTCTAGAAAAGTGTTTAAATATGAAGTAAAACGTGGCACTGACTATGAATATTATGGTGCAAGATCTATTCGTTCATGCCGTTAATATCTTAAACAATTTAATCATTACATTCTTGCTCTGGCAAAAGTTTAATTAGATGAAATAGTAGGCTAAGTCACTGATTAAAATTTGTGCCAGTGCGGTAAACCATATATTCAGTGTAAAACATATTCCGAGTTTTGTCAGTTGTCACATTTTCCTGATGCATTATCTGTGCATGTATCCATTAATCCTTCCACCTACCGCGTCGCTTCCGTGAGGAAATCCCATTACTCGCCTTCAGAGTTCGATATCGGATACGATAAAGGGTGGCGTAAGTACATAATACAAATTTGGTTCTACGTACGTAAAATGAGCTTTTTATTCATCTACATGGTTGGGCAACAAATAGCCTATGATAGATGATTATTTTGAAGAAACATAATTGAATGGTCCAAATTATCCCGCAAAAAAGTATTAGGTATGTGGTGAAAATCTACACTAATATTATAAAGAGGAAATATTTGTATTTTTGTATGTTTGTAATGAATAAACTCAAAAACTACTGGACCGATTGCAATAATTTTTATACCATTGGAAAGCTGCATTATTCAGAAGTAACATAGGCTATATTTTATCCCGGTACGGGAAGTAGTTCCCTCGGGACGCGGGTGAAACCGCGTGAAACAGCTAGTATTAGATAAGTGAAAATGTTCGGGATATTTACCATATTTCACTATTTTATCGAGTTCCACTAATGTTGCAATTACATCACATCATTGATAATTGCGCTTGCTTGAGTATTTTCAGTTTTCTAATGAGTGTACCATGACAGTTGAAGTTTATACTATAAGTGTTAACATTTGTGTATTCCAACTCAGATAAAAGACGCGATAGTTTTCAGGAACACACTTTTTATTTCTTTATTCACATATTAAATATAAATATAAATAAATATATTACACAACATCACATACATTGATCTGATCCCGAGGTAAGTAAAACCACCATATTGACAGCTATACTTTAACGCATAGTCTATGAATAAATATTTCAATGCAACGACTAACACGTTTTACCAGCATGCAGTATTCTGTCTCATCTCTACACGATATTATGCCGTAACAATCCTCTTGAAGCCACCGATGAATCTGTAAAGAGATTCTACACACACCCGCGGGCGACTCGTTGAATATTAATAAATGCTTCTCGGCACTAAGCTTGCAAGCTCGTATGTTTCATCACTATTTCACATTTGAATCGTTTTTAACATCATTAATAACACCTGAAAAGAATCAATGATTGATTATTAATTTTATTATTATAGGCACACTATTCGTTCGGTTTATCTACAAAAATATATTGTCACAAGTTCACTTTTGTTTCTTCCGGAACACAAGTGCTTAAGCCACTTACCACGGGATCAGATCGATATATGTGATGTTGTGAAATATTTATTTATTATTATTATTTGTTTGAATTCGTATTTTTTTACAATGTCTACTACGTATTGAAGCGATTTGAATAAAATGTGTTAGGTACTCATATAGTAGACTGATACTACATTTAACCTACTTCACTTTAAGGGAGTAATGATTTACGCGATTAACCAGCTCACCCGGACCACCCGGACTTAGTCCCAGGCTTAAACTAGTTTCAAAAAGTTTACTTGAAGTAAAATAACTATCTTGAAAATAAATGTAGATATGAGTAAAAACTAGCTATGAAATCAAATATTACTTCCCAGGTCCTTATAGCAAGCGTCGGACTCGAAGTTTACCATAAATCTTATATTACCTGATTCTAAAATGCAATAAGTTTCCTAAAGCGAGTTTATTTTGTGTTGACGATGTAGTGCAGTGGAGCGAATGGCAGTCGCGACCTGCGCATTCAATATTCAGTGCAGTGGCTCCCCCTATACGCTGGTAGGAATTCCTTGACTATTTCATGTGTTGAGCCGCAGACCGCGTTACTTTATAGGCATTTACAAGATTTATTAGCCTAGGTTATAGTTTAAAAAAGTTGGATTGAATTAATTACATTGCTTTTCTGTGGCTTGCCTTTACCTACTGATGTTATATATATGCTATGCCCCTATTATATTTCTGCTTACCAACATTATATCGATCTAATAGTAAAAATATAATAAGTATCCTTACTAATATTATAAATGCGAAAGTAACTCTGTCTGTCTGTCTGTCTGTCTGTCTGTCTGTCTGTCTGTTACGCTTTCACGCATAAAGTACTGAACCGATTTAAACGAAATTTGGTACAGATATAGTCCAAAGCCTAGAAACGGTTATAGGCTACTTTTTAACCGACTGCGCTATAAAGAAGTAATGTTTTAGCCGTTAAACATCTCTACGCGGACGAAGTCGTCACAGCCACTGGACGGATCGAGATGAAATTTAGCATGCAGGTAGATGTTATGTTTAGTTATGACGTAGGCATCCGTTAGGACAGGATTTCCCGAAATTCCCACGGGAACGGGAAATAACGGGAAAATCCTTTTGTATGAAAAATACTAACCGCATAAGTTAGACGCTTGAAATTTGAGATGGAGGTACCTTAATAAATTAAAAGCTTAGTTGCAACAGGATATTGTTAAATTCCCATGGAAACGGGAGTAATAGGAAAAAAACTTTTGTATGAAAAAATCTAAACCGCGATATAGATAGACGATTGAGATTTGGCATGCAGGTACCCTAATGAACGTAACGCTTACTTCCAACGCGATATTACAAAATTCCCATGGGAACGGGAGTTATTGGGAAATAACTTCTGTATGTAAAATCCCTTACGGGGTTGAAATATATTATATAGAGATAGAGATATACCCGAAGCGAAGCGAGGGCGGGTCGCTAGTACTTATATAATACCATGCGACAATAAATAATTGAAGGTTCAAAGAGACTCGACGTCAAATTCTTTGAAAATGAAGGAAACATAAAATACTTACCTTCCTAGGTAATAACCCCAATATTTTACTCGTTATCCGTATTTAAATGCTAAAAAGGTAGATTAAGTACTCCATTCGTGTCACATTTCCAGTCACAATATTAATTTAACGTATGAATGGGATCATTTGGGCTCTTCTTTCGTTCCACAAATTGGCATCAGCGGGCCATTGAATATTCATGGCCGGGTTCTGGCTTCGCTTCACTATTGTAGTCCCGGGAATAGTTCTGCTTTCAGTGAACACGTTCCCAGTACTGAAATGCAAGTGTGTCGTTTAAGAAACAAGTGTCTACTTATTAAAGGCTACGGAGAACTAATTGATTAATCAATACTCATGACAGATCATGCCGTTGGACGACTAGCGGTGATTGGAATTATATCTCATGTATTTTGTTCATTCAAGATTTTTCAGAACAATGCGAATGATGATGATGGTGATGATTTTTTTTTTATAATAGGCAAACAAGATACCTCACTCCACCTGATGGTAAGCGGTAGTGAGATCCAAATATGAGGTCGACCGACAGGCACAATAGATCATATTGCGCCTGTCGCACCCACCCTGAAGGCCTAAATTTTTAACGAAGAAAGGATTTAAACAAATCTATCCAGATATTCTACGAAGAATCAACTAAGTTACTACTTATTGGGTTAAACTAAATATGTCGTGGATTACAATATAAACCACACAAATATTATAATAATCAGCGATATTATTTATTGAAAAATTTACTTAACATACTTAAAATAATCTACTGATTAAACTCGCGTGTATTGTTATTCAAAACATAATAATCTACTTAATTAAAAGTATATAACTAAGAAAACACTTATTTATGTTGTTTCTGATTAATGTAACACAAGTTTTTAAATAACTTAGCTCGGTACCACATCAACGAAGGTATGTGATGTTATATACGTACAATATGTACATATAATATTACTCTTTATAACACAGATATCTAAAAGAAAACCAGATATTTTCTTTACGGATAAATCCGCAAAAGGCGCAAATATCCGCCCTTCGACTCTACAAGATGAATGTGTTTACGTGACCACGTTATGGAGTTTGAATTTCCATTCATCTCTTTTTATGGTGAAATACTGTATGGTTGAAGATTGGATGTAAGTGTAGTAAAAGATGTAAGGGCTGCCCGTCGTCATATAGTGGCTATTTTAGTACCACTTCACATGAATGCTTCAGAAATAAGGCAATGTGTTTGACCCATTCATATTTCTATAACTAGCCGTGCCAGCGACTTTGTTCGCGTGGAAAAAATACTTTAGGCAGAATTTTTCAAAATAGTTATCCGCGCCCAGCAAGATCGACGTGATTCTTTAAATTAGAATATTTTTTCTATTTATGAACCTCATTATATTACTGAAAACAACATCTAGAACTTTACTTGTTTGATAGACATGACTATACATTTTGTCTAACCCTTATAACCTTTTCCCTCAATTCCTACGCCTAAATTGATGGGTGCGGTTTAAATAGCTACTGACTAATTAACATGCCACCGAGATTTAGGAGTTAAGCGGGTAACATGTTCATACATTCTAAATCCTCTTAGAGACGTAGGTTTCGGATTTAATTTGAATTGAGTCATTTTGTGTCAGACTGACGTGCCTTAAATGCTGCTTTGTAGGACTGTGTATTCTGTGGGCAATTCGCTACTAATATTATAAATGCGAAAGTAACTCTGTCTGTCTGTTACGCTTTCACGCATAGAGTACTGAACCAATTTAAACGAAATTTGGTACAGATATAGTCCAGAGCCTACAAAAGGATATAGGCTACTTTTTAACCGACTGCGCTATAAAGAAGTAATGTTTTACGCGGACGAAGTCGCGGGCGAAAAGCTAGTATGAAATATACTTTGATAGTGGTTGAGCTTAGGAATGCATGGACGATAAATGAAGTATACTTAACTGGCGTCATAATTACGATACTATTTGTTTTTTATTGATACATGGATTGGAAACATGACGCACTGTATTTGAATATTAAATGTCTTGCGTCAAAGGAAAGGCTTCGAAAAAAAATAGATTATAAAATAATTAATTTTAAACTGTCATGGTTACACACATTAGAAAACTGTAACTGTCCGGGATATTTACCATGTTGTTTTGTTTTAATGAGCTCCCGATATTTCGGCACTGTTGCAAGCGCCATGATCACGGGTGAACTGTAGGACTGCGAATTAAAACAAAACAACATGGTAAATATCCCGGACAGTTACAGTTTTCTAATATAAAATAATTTACAAGTCGAGGATTGATATTCATGAAAAATGGCGCCATCTACGATGTAGCTTCGTAGCTACGTACGTATCCACCCTCCGCGCACTCTTCAACTTCTTGTGACCCAATCCCAAGAGCGGAGTCGTCTAAAGTTTTGTTTTGCGACTTATTTTCTTGTTCCAATTTATACGAGAGGCGCATCTTTTTCATTTTTTTTTCTTATAGTCACTGACAATATGTAAGGAATCCCTATCTGCTAATAAGTAATCTGTCATGACATAGATAGTTTCTGAAAGAATATTAAGAATTGTTACAATATTTTCAAATAACTCACGTTTAATATGATGTTAAACATAATTATTCAGCAAACCCTACGTTTCGCTCTTTACAGCGCTCGTCACGGGACACTGAATATGACAGGTGTCTTAAATAAGTTTAATCACTTCCGCCATTGGGTGAATAATTTAACATATAAATTAACTCGAGATTCATCCATAAAATTAATTTTATTTCAAAAGAATATGGCAGTTCTAATCATTTCGAACGGAATGTTCTTACAAATATTAAAACTGTGTGGCAGATGCCAATTATCTACAGCGAGCGACAGAGGAGAGTCAAATTTCCAATTACCAGTAAGAAAACCTAATGATAGCTCCTCATTCAGCGACCAAACGGAAAGTGGGACAGTGACTCGAAATGCAAGGTCGTGGCGGCTGGGACTGACATATAGGGAGTATTATTGGAGAGAGCATCTAGGGCTGCCAGCCGTATTTCATCCCGGAAATATGGGAGGATAAAATTTAATTGCTCGAAGACACTAACGCTACAATTTATAGAACTGAAGTGAGTTTTACTGCAGTCTTTAGGCTGCTGCAACTGCTCAGCTGTAGCAATATAGTAGATTTATTTTTCTACTTTTGGTCCCCGTCCCTGCCTCTAATTAAGACGTAGCTAAGATAGCACATCAATTGAACTTATGTAATTGCCAGGACCGTAGCACATGGCAGGAAGTGATCTCTGCCTACCCCTCTGGGAAAAAGGCGTGATTTTATGTATGTATGCAATTGTTAAGGCAGATGACCACAATACGTCAATAAAAATAGTGCACAATTTATTCAAAATTCTGCCACACATTACTTATTAGTGTGTCAAACACACTGTACGAGCAGTTGGGCAAAATTGAACGTAAGTTATGTCTTTTTTTTTTAAACACCGAAGTTATCCGAGCTGGTTCGCCACCAAACTAAGGCGATTATGAAGCTGCTTCTACTACTCAGCAAAAGGAAGCGCGATGCAGTGAAGTAATCTCTTAAATCCTGTAACTGTCAGTTGAGCGAGCTCTGATACGTTTTTGTTACGTAATTGCTCGGTATGATACGTAGTCATCACAGTGACTTATTCATTTCTTTTCAGTTTAAATTTTTTTTTATCAATTATTATACATTATTATCATCATCAGCCCATATACGTTCCCACTGCTCGGGCCTATCCTAAGCCAGGGCGGCCAGGCTTTAGTCAACCAAGCTGGCCAAGTGCGGGTTAGTCGACTAACAATCTTCTAATTTCTTCGTAGGTGTACAGGTTTCTTCACGATGTTTTCCACCGTTAAAGCGTCTAATAATCGTACAAATTTGAAAACACAGTGGTACGCGGCAACCTTTATTCATTATACCTTACCAATTGCATTATAAATACGAAAGTAACTGCGCTATGAGTGAGTTAAGTAAATCGGCTGCAAAACACAAACTTGTAATTGGTTGTATCAAAGATACAAATCGGGAATCGCTAAGCCTCCTGCCAACCCTATTTTCGAGTGGAGCTCGAGTCCAGGCAGCTTCCGCGACGTCTTAAATGGCTGCCTGAGATGTGCCTGAGACGTTACAGCTCGAGATTGATTGATGATAGCGTGCGCTCGAGCGCTCCTTACTTTGAGATCGGGAATGAAGAAAATATCGTTGTGATGTAACATGTAACTTGTAGCCTGAGTGACGAGTTAGCATAGTGAACATCACGGGTTGAATGTGCTAAAATTCTTTGCAGCGTATTTGGGTCAATTTCAACAAGTCCATATTTTTTAACATTTCGGTGAACTTTTTTATTTGTTACTTTTTTGAAAATACAACCATGTAGAATTGTTATTTACGCTATCGTTATAATTAATTTTAACACGACATTAAATTAAATTCATATACTTAAGAGATATAGTACTTTGAAATTTTGGTGTCACCGAAATGAAAGAAGAGTTCACCGAAATGAAACTTCTCATCACCGAAATGAGAAACGCAATACACCGAAATGAAATTACTTATGTAGTCACCGAAAAAAAGTAAACTGTTACCAAGTATACAGCCTACAACCTACGTTTTGAAGAGTGTATTCATCACACAGTAACAGATTTTTCTTACTAAAATTAAAACTTCGGCCTTATCAATAAAAATGCATCTCCGTTAATCGTTTAACAGTGGTCGATGAAAACGTGGATACAACCCAGTCTTGATCTTTGTCAGTTCCAGATTCAGCTCTCAATGCATAAAGTCCATCTGCCAATCAATACCCCTAACCTTACATAGACCGATTAAGTGCAATATGCAGTAGTGCAATAATTCGTTAAACAATTGACAAAGCCATTATAAAGCTAGCTTCATTACCGAACTACGAACGATTCGTAGGTATCATCTGGAAATCGTCGTGCCAACATATCCCAAGAGGCTGTCGTACTTCCAACGTCCCGGGTTTGACTCAAGAGTCATCTGCGCCGTTTAAAAATTATGAATCCGCCTATAATGCCGATCCATTTTCACAAGACACATGTGATGCTTGTGAAATCTTAATGCTGTCTATCCATGCAAACCAGCGAACCAAATGGATTAATAAAGTCACCAGCATTGACATGACCCACAATAGTAAAAAGGCCTAGACCACAATCCGTAAATGGACCGGTGATCCCTCTCCTCCAAAGTTCCAAGTAAAGTTACTGCAAACAAAATTGCTCATCAACTGTTGCTGAATAAGAAATCGTACACTCGCCTTCCCAGAATTCAACTTGTACAATGCCTTCCGAAAGAGAATTTACTGAGCCAGCCTTTTGACGATATCATTTTTAGTGTTAGATACTTGAAATCTGGTAAAGCATCGAGTGTTGATAACATTTCCACAGAACAACATAAAAACTTGGATCCTATGACTATTTACTGGTTACAACCGAAGTTCAATGATTGTCTACAATCTGCGAAATTATCACGTCTATGGATCTTGATATTGCCATTCCAAAACCGGGAAAAGTTCTAGATGACCCTAAAAACCTTTCGCCCATTATCCTTGCTCAGTCACACATACAAATTATCTCAACGACTTTTGCTTAACCGCCTATCACCTATTAGATCAGCACTTAATTCCAGAACAGGTAGGATTCAGACCTAAAAAATCATGTTGTAACCAGACGTTAAACCTCACCCAACACATGCCATTTTATCATAAACGTCTAGTCCATAAGATTTGTATTTGTAATTCAGAAGCTACACTGATGTTATTCTGTTTTGTGAACCAAAATAAATAACACAAAGAGGATAGTTTTGAAATGGGAATGATTACAGCGCTGTATGCGTGGATCTGACAGCAGCTTATGATACAGTGAACCTGAAGCGTCTCTTGTGGAAAGTCTACTCGATGGTCAATGACTAGAAATTTATAAAAATACTTGGTGAGCTGCTCCGCAACCGTAGCTTTCAGGTCCATTTGTCTGAAGAAATAGGCAGATGGCGATCCCAAAAAACGGTAATCCCCAGGGTCTCTACCCTGGGGATGACCGTTTTGTTGGAATCACTACTTTTCAACATCTACACAAAAGACCGACCATGTTGCCGATGACCTGGCGCTCATATCACAAACACAATCCTGTGAAAACATAGAAATAAACCTCACTTCAGCCTTAGGGTTCAGACACTCTCAGACTAAATTTAACATGGCAGGGACAACCACAGAAGTTAAAGTCGGCATAGCTTTATATTTAGATTTAGAAAGTACCGAATCTTGACACAGATCCACCTACTGCTCGTCTTAACCTCTGGTCTAACACGTTTGCTCCACCCGTCCCCTTGGTTCTACCTTCAGAAAGCCTTCCAACAGGACACGATTTGCCATGGTTAACCTGAAGGTCCCTGGACAGACTCCGTAGCCAGATTGGCCAATGCAAAGATAATATGTTTAGGTGGGGGTTTCCTGGACAGGAAGATATCGCGTGCCTATGTGGTCTCTCACCATTGTCCATGGCTCACCTCACTTCGTGCCCCGCCTGTCCCGACTCCTGTACACAAATTGAGCTGATAGAAGGGTCAACAACCGCGGTCCGGGTGGCGGAATTACCCAAAATAATTTTAAGTGTTTTGCCATCGACACGAAAAGAAGAAGAAGAAGAATAACTTACCATTTTGAACTTCATCATTTGACTTTAGATGCTGTTGACAAACATTTCAAGTTAATCTGTTATTACTTTAATCCAGAGTCCATCTGCGAGTATGTTTTATTATTAAGAGGATACTCTTAAATATATAAAAGAAGAATCACTGACTGACATATCGATGCACAGTCTAAACGGCTAAACGTAGGCACTTGAAATTTGGTAAGGACGTAGTTTAGGTACCGTAGAGGTGCATTAAGAAAGGAATTCCCGAAATTCTCACGGGAACGGGAATCATCCGGAAAATCCTTTTGTATGAAAAATCGCCCACGCAAACGAAGTCGCGGGCACAGCTAGTGAAAAATAAAGGTATTGATTACAACCACACATAGATTTTAATAATTTAATCTGAAATTCATTTGGGAACATGTAAGAATAAATCAACAAATATATTGTAATTATCAACAATAAAAATAAAAATATATTCCTTTCGAAATTACAATGTAACAAAATAAATTAAGGTCTTTATTCACCGAAATGAAGTAATTTGACACCGGAATGACAAAAGAAATCACCGAAATGAAGATAATAATCACCGAAATTACCAAATTCTCACCGAAATGAAAAAAGTCACTGGAATGATATTTTTTCTCATTCCGGTGGTCAATTTAGGTCACCGAATTCACCGGAATGAGGTCACCGATATTATATACAGCCCATAAAAATAAGCACAACAAGGAAAATATAAATAAAAGAAATAAATTGATACGACCTACTTAATTGAGCGACATTTAGTAATAGTACATAGATTTTATAGACATACCGAATGATTGGATCACAACTTATATCCATTCACGTGAATGACAAAAAAAACGGTACGCAGTCACCGAAACCGACTTACTTACGTTTTTGGCGGGAACTGCAAACAGCAACACACGTCCTCTTACGTTAAGCGCTTAGGCGGCACTGATGCGCAGATTTACTGCGCAGTGGCAAGAAGCTAGTGTTTTTCGATGCCTAGATATTCGCGTACAACCAAAATTCACCGCGATGACATATCTCATTTGGACACGTGAATTTGTATTTACCATTCATTAAATATAACAGATTTTGTATTGAACTTTCCGCAATAAGGTACTGTCATTATTAAGGATTTAAATAAAAAAAGGTAAATCCCTAAAAAATCAACTGTTTTTAAAATATGATTAAAAGTATACTGAAAAACAAATTGTGCCGCGTCACCGATATGATACAATTGGGGGTTTAAGATTTTTTTTACCTAATTAGCGATAATCATAATTTAAAAATATTTATAGTCTCCTATAGGAGACAACACCTTTTATCTAAAAAAAAATATTACAAGTTAAAAGTGCCATCCTGCACTAGCAGTTTCAGCCGTGCCGTTTACGATTTGGTGTCGGGAAATTCACCCATTTTCTTTTTAATACAAAGTGTAACAGTGTTGCAATGTGAAAATACTTACATTAAATGCTTTTATAGCAGGATTTATTACATTGCATTTACTCCTTTTTGACTCGATTCGATTAAAAATAGTTCACTGTAACGATACTGAATACAAACCATATGAAAGCTTTACGTTAAATTAACCTGAAACGGGATGTCAGGCTGTTACGCGGCAATTGCAACCAATAAATGTACTTCCCAAATACCATATACTAACAAATCTATTATGTTAGCTGTGACTATACAATGTGATATATCTTCCTGGTCAACACACGTGCACGGACCACAGGCAAAGCCACGAACGGGGCAAACTTAAATAAATAAATAGATAAAGATACCTATGAACGGCTATTCGGAGGCTTTGACCGCGTGCTGATAGGATTAGCCGATTCTCATGAATCTTTGATCGTTTACGATTCCCCAGTCAAGTATGTATCTACTTGGGGAGATTCTACCTATTCGTACAATCGGGATATCTGGAATATAACCCGATCTGTTCAAAGTTGACTTAACTAATCTAATAACCTAATAGCATGTTACCACTACAGATATTTTTTATGTTTAAAAAAACCACTGTACCTAAATGGTAAACTAACAAGTTAACGTATGACCATAAGGTCATACGTTAACTTGTACTTGTACTTGTAGATTGTATTATATTTTATGGGAATAAAATCTAATATAATATTAATTTATTATAGATTTTATTACCATAATATGAATGAATTTTGTCTAATCGTTTATTGTAAATATCAACAATATATTATTACTCGCTCTTATAGCTTTTTCTTACATTTTCAAATCAAGATATTTTGAAAAGGATTGTACTGTACACAGTGTGTTTCGAATCTAAATAAATATCGCTATATTTCAAACTAAATAAGATTTTTCTGTGACATATCAAGCGATTTATGTCCAAGTAGAAGATATCTCAGAACGTCTCAATCATAAATACGAATCTAATGCTTTTTACGAGTCACCGGACCATAAATAACATATACCATCACCTATGCTCAGACATTATGTATTTATATATATTTGCAGGAGTGTCCGTCCGTTCGCCCGGCGATCATAACTTATCACATATGCGCGTCCCAACAGATTTCCTTCTTAACTTATTCAACCTTTGATGGTATTGTTGAGCCTAACTTCGATATTGGATTACGAAGAGCCTCCCCCTCGCATTTGGCCTCGAATGTACTTTACAAGTAACCTTATATCCATGTAAATAGGTGCAGAGCAATCTCATGGATAAAGTAACAAGTTAACGTATAAACCTACGTATTAAGTGTTTTATAAAAATATGAGTACAAACTGAATTTAGTAAAAAATATCAATAATAATTTATCATTACTCGCTCTTTCTTACATCAGAATATTTTCGTAATGTTTTCAAATCAAGATACTCGTACAATAAAATAATAGAATTAGGTATGTAATCAAGTAGGTACCTATTTACTGGATTGTGATATTGCAGATCATGATAATGTAACATAACAGCGTTGTCCGCAGATGAATTTTAATTAAAAGAAAGTTGGTTTCTAAGGGGAAAAGCTAGATGAAGCTAAAAACCGCGATAGAACCTGACAACCATTAAACGTTTCTTGTTGGAAGATATCTGTGGATGTAAGACTTTGTTGCAATATTTTATGGGCTGCAGACTTTATTGCAATGAATAAAATATAAATACATAATCTAAACTGGAATTTCAGAAGTATATTCTTAACTTTTGTAGGTATACGAAATATGAAGTGCATTTTGAATACTGAATATACCTACCGTAACTAAAATTACATGTACATATATGTATCATTAGTCTATTTTATATAATATAGTTTATTAGGTACCAAAATACATAAATTACATCTGAAAGTTAGACCAATTATTTATAATAAGTGCGCTTTCAGATCTTCATGATAATCAAATGATATCATATTTGAAAACATAAATTTCCCCAGCTTTAAACGTACCTATCTTACAATGCGAATCATCCGCCGTACTGTCAGCCACACTGCGGGGGACAGATACCGATCTGCTCTAGAAAAGCACTCGACAGCTTGAGAGAACTTGGGTCATGATATACCCGTATTTCACCTTCAACAAGACATTTTTTTCTGTGAGAATATAAAGTTTTTAGTGATATTTACGTAAAAGTTTGAAAGCGAATCTTTTATTTGATCTGTTTTTGTTTAAATTCTATCACTAATATTTTTATAAATACATACCTACAGGACCTACAACATACATTAAACAACGAATCAAGTAGAACTTATTATTAACAGATTACTTTGTTTTTATATATCTGATTTATTACGTAATGCACAAACACGACTATCAAATAAACCATATCCCCATACACCCAATATCCTTTCTTCTAACAATACATTAACCGACAGATGAAGGAAAGTAAAATAAAGAAAAATAAACACAAGACGTGTATTAAATTATACGTAATTTAATCTATGCGCAACAGACGGTTTGATAAATCTGTAAACTCGCTAGCCGTACATGCAAAGATCTAGAATAAAATAACGTATAAATAGGTACAATACAGTAAGTTGGCGACACAACATGATAAATTACTGTTCTTGTTTTGTACGCTCTTGTAAGCTCGAGTACACAAATCTTCGTATTCTAAACACGTATACTTAAACAATAAATACGTCAAGTCAGATTCTCTAAAGACATTTTCGTCTGACGCAGCGAATTTCGTAAATAAAGTAAACAAAAGTACGAGTAAATAGACTCATTCCCAAATACAAAACCTTACTTTGCACTCTCGCGAGACAACAGTCGAGTTGTTTTATATCGTATTTATTATCCGAGCACTAACACGCAATAGTGCTGTCTTCTCCGATCGTAAACCTAATGGTGCTATAAATCGCAGTCATTATGCTCTAACTACATACTTACCAACATACAGCCCAACGCAGTTTTCAGTTTCAAATTTCGTCTAGTCAGGTGGCATGCATACATATTTCTTGTAGCGGAAAAATGAATGCCTTTTCGCCTTTAGATTTTTATGATGGACGATTTTTACTGCGAGGCTGTCATAAAATGGTTTACCCAGATGGTGCCTTGTAAATCTACATAGTTTGCAGAGGAAAGGAAAGTTTTTTTTGTATGCAAATAAGAAGATGACTTTGGGGATGGAAACAAGTATGCGTAACTAAATTATATATACTACATATAAGGCCCGTACAGATACTACTCCAAATGAAAACAACCAATTAGATAATGTATGTTCATTGAACTACAAATTCCTTTTATTGAAAAGCTACCTATTGCAATGAATTCGGGCTTTCCACAAATAAAGCCTGAATACATTTTTACAGAATAGATATCATCAAGCAGACTAGTATGCTTTTTTTCCATGGTAAAGTTTAAAAATACCTTTTCTTCGATGGACGAAGTCTACACAAATTATTTTTAAACCCCGCCGCTTTTCCAAGTAAAAGCACAGCGTCGAATAGCCGAGCTTTCATTATCATTATGCTTGTAGGAAAGCGTCCCACACTCCCTCCCCCCTGGAGAGTGTTTCGCGGAAGTAGGTAACTATTTAAATCCTCGAATGGCGTTTCTCGGGTAGACCACTTAACTGCGGAGTTGGACGTTAATATTTCAGGAGTTCTTAAAAAGAAACAATTTGGCTAAGGTATACAATGTGCTGCCTGTTGTTATGCTTACGTATGTGTGGACACATGCTTTTTGTATTTATGTTTTGTTGTAACCATGTTTTCTAGTATTATTATATATTACGATTACGGTTCGTTTAACTATTTAATTAGATTGCAATACGAAATTTACTAAATTAATGTCGGAACATTTAATGAATTAACACTTGTGTATGTATACGTACTTGGTCTTCATAGAAGCTCTAATGGAACCATTTTTTTGCACCAAATGTCCACTTTTAACTGTCATTTAATATTTTACTTCTCCTTAACGATTAAGTAGATTTGAGATTTTCTTATTTTTATTGTCATTATTATCTTAAGCAAAACAATTTTATTTCTGTTTGAGACGTGGGCGTTTGAAAGACCCAGTTACGTAGTCCTTGTTGAAACATTTTCAAAGGTATTTTTCTCTGTAATTTCAACGAAAAGAAAAAGTAAATAATCACAGGTACTAACTACCATAATTAAAGACTCGCCAGTTTTATAAGAGACAAAGTAGAGAAAATTAATTCTATCGTTTACTCGGTGTAAGGAAAAAGTTTTTTAATTACCAACCTATGAGAGCAAAGTTATATTTAGTTTAATTTAACGTCAAAAAGATCAGAACAACTTCAGATTACTTCAGAAGAAAACACACGTTTTTACCTTTAAAAATTGTAATTATGGTAGAACGATAATGGAATATTCGACGAGTTAAATTGCCCAAAACCACATATTGCAGCACTGTTCTGATAAAATCTCATATTCAGTTCCTATACGAAGTTTTATAAAAATCTATAAACACGTAAAAGTTTTCCCATACACCCCCCCCCCCCCCCCCCAAAATGATCGCCATGGGGATTAAATTTAAAAAAAAAATTGCGCTGGTGTCTCTCCGGAGTGCCAGCTACCTCCATACGAAGTTTTATAAAAGTGTAAAAATTCTCCCATACTATATCATCTCACATATTTCACCCCCCCCCCCCCCCTCCTCCCCCAATGAACCAACAATGGGGGTTAAAGTTTGAAAAAAAAGAAGCCTATATGTTATTGCAGAGTGCCAGCTACCATCATACCAAATTTCTTGAAAATCGGTTTAGACGTTTGAGCGCGAAAGAGTAACAAACATCCATCCATCCATCCATACTCACAAACTTTCACGTTTATAATATTATTAAGGATTGAACAAAGTTACTTCAATGTAACATGCCATGAATACAAGAAAAACAATACCTTGAAAAATATGAGCAGAATTTATTAAACCTACATCTAAGTTGCGTGACTACATAAAAATCAATATTTAGTTTGCATAATTATTGCACGTAGAAAAAATATGGAGGTAATATTAATATCATGTACTTTCACTAACCTATTTCATTATCATTAATGCAAGCGATAATCAGTTATAATTTGTTTATAAATCAAATTCGAAATAAGTAAAACAAGTTGTAGGTACGTCTCTGGTCTAACTCTATCTTTATGACAATGTCGTTTGACCTCCCGATCCCAGAGCAATTCAATATACTTACCTACATATGGAGCCTGCTTTAATATTCAGGATTATTCAATTAGTCGATTTAGTTACATCTTCTCAATCAAACAAGTAATAAACTTTACAGAAAAACAGGCGCAAGAATTATATTTTCAAATCGACCATGGTATTTAAGGCTAAGGACTAAGGTAGGATAGCTCCAACTTAAATATTGGACAATTCTGTCATAGTAAGTACATCACTACGTAGTATAAATAAGGGACGCTTTATATGTTTAAGTCTTTAAAAATACACAACGGATTTTGATACGTTTTATTATAGATAGAGAGATCAAGAAGTAGGTTTTTTTTAATATTAAATTCATCCGACGTGAAGCGAGGGCGGGTCACTAGTTCGCAATAAATTTCTATTTATGGCCACGAAGAGCGTAATATTAAGCAGAATATTATGGAGTTCACCCTATCGAGTACGATCAAAACAACATTATTTTCTGCCGACGACGCTCCGAACTAATCTAAGACATTTATCTTATTATATCCGGAGTTGTCGTCGAAGGAATGTCTGTAACTACAATGGCTAACATTTCTTATTTATTGTACAAATAGAAATCAGATTATCTAGTCTCTAAGGGAACTTTGGACTCTCATTTTGTAGGGCAAGCAATTTAGTTTTTCTTCCAACTTCGCTGACCTAATGGTTTGACCTCTACGGTATACCTATTTCTTAAATATTTGTTTGTTTTCGAAGGGCTTGTCCCGGTCGGGTAATTTTTACACAAAACTAGTGACCCGATCTCGCTGAGTATGAATTTTACAAAAAAACTTCCTCTTGAATCCCTTTAACTATTAAAAAGCCGCATCAAAATCCGTTGAGAAGTTTTAAATATTTAAGCCTATATAGGGTTATAGGGACAGAGAAAGCGACTTTGTTTAATACTATGTACATTTTATATGTACATAGTATTAAACAAAGTCTATGTATTTATAGTGAACTAGTGACCCGCCCTCGCTTCGCTTCGGGTAAATTTTATATACCAATCTTCCTTAAAAATCACTCTATCTATTAAAAAAAACCGCATCAAAATCCGTTGCGTAGTTTTAAAGATCTAAGCATACATACGGACATACAGCGAAAGCGACTTTGTTTTATACTATGTATTGATATAAATAATTATGTAACAGTTCATAGTAATAATCATGAACAACGGTCAAGCAAGCTAAGTTTATAAAATTATCACCTCCTTGAATAATGGCCCAAAATTAATTTTACGACAGCTGAATTTATTCCGTTGTCTTTCGTGATGGAATCAAAACGATAAAACTTTATTTGAGTTTCAAACAGAAAATGTTTTTGTTATTAGCGACTCAGCACTAAAAAGAATTGCTCACAGAGTGTTGACTTATGTTCCTATCAGGAGACACCTGTCTTAGTCAAAAAAGTAGAAAAAAAGTATTACTTTTCAATTGATATTTTCTTTTGTCTATAGTAGACTTTTATTTTTTCTATGGTAATCACCTCATAAATTTGCTGACTTTAAAACACTTTAAAAATACTAGGTACGCTTTCGTACCTACGTACAACGGTCATCTATTGACTATTGACATTTCCCGAAGTTTTAATGTTCCCGAATCGTTTTAAAGTCGCATCGAGACTTCCCACGGGGTCTGGAGTCCACAGATCTTCGTAACCGAGCGCTCTTAGCTCACTCTACCGTAACTTTAAGCTCAGTGGGCAGTTAACTTTACTCTCTGATCATGAAATCTATCTGCAGGTGGATTTCACCCTCTCCAGTATGTTATACGTATCTGTGTACTTTCGTATTACACAACAAAGGTTTCGTTTCGTGTACAAACAGGTTTTGGTCCGAATGGATAAATCTTAAATAAGTAAATGATAGTTTACCTTGGATACTTCTGATGGACAGATTGGCATTCTACTTTATAAAACTTATGGTCATCAATCATCCATATCATTTTATTCAACAGTCTAAATACCATCTATTATGTCTAAGCGATTAGACAGTTCACTTATAGATACTATTAGATCATTACTGACACTTTCGAATCAAATGATATTTCTAATCAAGACTTTATCAAAGTTTTAATTCGAAAATCTTCTAGAGGAGTCTCAGAACATTCAGATCAATAGTCAGGGGCTACATAAGTACATATAGTATAGAATAGTCCTGTTTGTAGTAGTCAAGGCATTGGCCCCGGACTACTTAAAAAAGGTTGTCAGAGAACCTTCCCTAAATCAAATAGGTAGATAATTAAATAACTGCACAGACTGCACCGTCCCTGACCTTAGCGCCAACTGTTACACGAACTTCGGAAACTGCATACGAAACCGTGGAATATTCAGAGAATGGAATATAATTCAGCTTAGACGTTACCTACACGGGTTCATTCGAATTAGCGAAGCAACTACTGTGACCTGGAAAGGGTTGTGATCCATGTGTAAATAAATGAATTCGTCTCGTCTTGAAGTGGGGATCACCCTAAAGGATATTTGGAGGGCAGCTACTACTCTGTGAAGATTTACTGGAACACTTTGAAAAGTTTATATTTATCTTACTGGAGAAAATAGAAATAATCAAACCTTATCCTCTTATGGTGGCCATTTTGGAGTTTATTAAATTAGTTGTTTACTTGTAGTAAGAAATCAAAATTTTCGGTAGTTTAGTATGTTCTAAGACAATATACATAGAGCTTATATGGTTTTAGACGTTTTAGTTTCATTAGAATAAAACCAATAAAATTGAATGGGTCTTTACATGATAAACAGTAGAGAAGACATTTCTTTGTTTTGTCGAGGATTCACTCTCTAATATATAGTTATGTTTGTACGAAGCAAGCTTGCATAGCAATTTGTGGTGCAACATTAAACACAGTATTGACTACACAATTAGCTTGTCATAGCCGTATTATTTATTCAGTACGTTGTTCACAGGATAAACACTACTTATGTATAATGGCGTCGGATTCACCTGAACAGAACCTCACGCAGTACTTCAGTCTTTGCAACGACTTCATACACGCGGCCAGGCTGAGAGATGGGAATGTTCTAATTCATTGGTAAGTAGGAATAAGAAAGTAGGTAATTAGGTATTAGAAAGAAAGAAAGCAGGTTTTTTTTTCATAACATCAACAAATAGTACATCAATGCGCATACACATTATTTTTAAGCGCGGATTAACGGAATAAAATAAAATATTATTATAATTGATGACCCACCCAAGTTGTTTGTAGAAATTAAAAACAGTAATGGATGGAGGTTTTAAAACAGCGGTGACTGCATGTTGACCACTGGCATAGACAGATTTTTCTAAGCCCGGTAGAAAAGACTGAACTGACTGGTCAGCATAACTTAAAAATTTTCTCTACATGCATATTGATCTGTCATTGCTGATGGTCAGCTTGTGGTTAACGCGACTTTAGGGACGGGAGCCGTCCACTCCCCCGAAAGTTCGGTGAGAATGACAGACAAGGCAATCACCGCAGTCAATTAGTGGAAAAAAGGTCAACGCGTCTCTGTAACCAGTCTCAAATCCGCTTAAATCTACTAGGCTAAGTCAGGCTGAAACAGTTGCTTTATTTTTTCTGACCTAACTTTTTTTTATCAGTCTGGCGGGGATGTCTCGTAGCGTGACGGTGGCGGTGGCCTACATTATGTCGGTGACGCCGCTGACCTGGCGGGAGGCTCTGAAGGTGGTCCGCGCGGGCCGGGCGGTGGCCAACCCCAACTTGGGGTTCCAGAGGCAGCTGCAAGACTTCGAGACGTATAAATTAGTGGAGGTAAGATAAATAAAAAGGAAAATTAATCCTAGATTTAGGGGGATTTCGGAGCGATATGAGAAGAAGAATAGAGCTTCTAAGCTTGCTTTTAAGTTCGTCTACGCTAAAACTGTTCTTCAAAAAAGTTTTGAAAATCATACTCCGATGGATCATTGCGTTTTCAAACACGTACGTCAAATGACAAAAGAGCTTGATAACTTAAAATCTGTTTATCGAATTTAAAACATAATCCAGTCCGCAGGTATTTTTGCTCTGCAAAAGGTGGAGTAGAAAAGGTTTAAGCATCCTATTGCTTGGGTATGGCTGCCTAATTAGAATCCAAGTTTTCGACCTTTGGGGGCGCATGCGCGAGCCGCCATCTTGAATTAAATGTGCCAAAATTCGTTTTTTTCTAAATAACGTCTAAACAGTTAACTGTATGACTAAAGTGTCTATGAACAGCTTAAAGAAGACAAAATTACTTACATTTCCTTCATACATATTTATTCTGTAAGTCTTATAGGTAAAAACATAAAAGCAGTTGAAAAATAAAAAGTTATAAAAATCATCAATGTAATTAAAATTTTGGTAAAAAAATTTACTAATTATTTTTGAAACCTTTTTGATGGCCCAGGTTGGTGAATGTCGACATCTTCATTAATCTCGCTAAAATTTTCAGTTTCAATGTCGCTGTTTCTAAAAAAATGGGTTTCCAGCAATGAAGTTTCGTCGTCATCGTTGTCCTCGTTATCTATCCAAATCTCTACCGCATTTCCGCAGGACTGACCACTACAGAACCCACAAACAATAGAGCATTGTAATCCAGCTTTTCTGCAACTACATGCTCTTCTGCATCCTTTCTTACAGTGGCAAGAAATTACTTTTAAAAGCGTTGGGGGTGCAGCTTTCTCAGTTGTTGTAATTGGACTGAGCCCATTGGTGTTATATCTCCAGCCCCAGTCTTCTGGGTTTTTTTCATGCCATACCATTTTTGAACTTGGAGATTTAAATATTTTTTTCGTTTTTTTTCCATCGCTTGTAAACTTTTACCTATTAGACTTACAGAATAAATATGTATGAAGGAAATGTAAGTAATTTTGTCTTCTTTATGCTTTTCATAGACACTTTAGTTATACAGTTAACTGTTTAGACGTTATTTAGAAAAAAACGAATTTCGGCACCTTTAATTCAAGATGGCGGCTCACGCATGCGCCCCCCGAGGTCGAAAACTTGGATTTTTATTAAACTGCCATACGTAAGCAATATAACGCCAAAACATTTTCTACTCCACCTTTTGCAGACCAGAGGCTTTAATGTCCCCACAGACTGTACTAACACACATCAAACTAACATCGCTAGAAAACCAAATCCAAATAGATCCAACCGTTTAAGATCTACGGTGCCATAGACAGACACATAAATAGTCACACTTATCGGTTATACTGGTACCTCTTTTCTGTGCCGGGGTTAAGTAGGTACACTAAATGTTAATTAATTATCCGTTGAAGCCGGCATAAATCAATCCTTATTTATTTAATGTTAAGCTGTTTACCCACCTCTTGTTACCAGGAGAGAAGAAGATTGAAGGAACGCTACCCATCTCTAGCACTGGCGGACCGCGACCTATCCGAGTGCCGTGTCATGCTGGACTCCTACCAGACTATGCTGAGCGAGCGAACTATCTGCGAAGGGAAATGCGCTATGGGAAGACAATGTCCAACCGGTAAATTCTAACTACTATCTTATCATCTTCTCTATGATAACGGCGCACTCTAGGGCTCGCAGAATCTCTAATACATCTTAGAGATTTATTATTTGAAATTAATATTTGAAATCTCTCACAACAGCACATATTGTGTTCAACACATAGTCAGAACATATGTAGCTTAATAACTTTTGTTACGGATATCCGGAACAACAGTGAGGATACACAATTTGAGTAAGATAAATGACACATATAGAGTTACCCGAATTATCTGTCCACAAAAGTAAGCAAATCAGGAAGTAAATTGTACTTATCAAACAACTATAATATAATAAAATCCCGTTGTAAGTTTAAGTACAAACCTTACGGAAATCAGCATAAAATTAACATTAATTTATAAAAAATATACCCAGATATGATCGAACCTACGCAACCTACTCTTAGAGCCACAGACAGGGGCAATACTAAATGCAAACCACCGTTAGAGTTAGGGTACTACCAAATGTGCTATCAACCAACCACCGACTTTAGTCTGGTTCGTCACAATGTTCCCAACATCTATTATCTCGGATAGCCCGGTAAACACCGTGGCTAGCTCACAGCGAGCCTTAGTTCTGACGGAGCCTGCATGCTTGATTCGCCAGGGCATGTAAAGGCGGCCAGTCCGCCGTCAGAGCCGCGGCAGGGGTCTGCAGGGACGCCACGGTAATTACTGACGAAGAGAGGGCAGTTTTGACATGCATAGCGATAGTACAACTATTTAGATTCGTCTGTGATACATCAATATGTTCGATGTAGCCTTAAAGTAAGCTATTGTAATGATCTGTAATGATCACGCCAGGCGCGCATTCAATTCACAGCGGAAGCAGTAATTTATGAAAATCGCTATAGTTACGTCGAAAATATTGTGAGAAACTTGAAAGCTCATAGATTTGTGATAATGATTTAAACAAATTTATTTATATATAAGTTAATTGTAATTGTGGTTATGAATAAATATCCAATAAGAATCTTATTACCTCTTTGGCGATGGAGGTAAGACCGCTTCATCGCATGTTTTAAATACGTGGATAATATACGTAGTTCCGTTTGTAAAAAAAACGGTGAAATAATAATCGGTATGCATGTCACGATTGCCGATTTTCCGCTTTGGTTGTTAGAAGTAGTCCTCACGTTGAAATATCAGCAGAGTTGATCACCCGACAGCAGTATCTCCGTACGACCAGATACTCGATCACCATCGCATTACGTATGTACTTATATTAATGTGTATTATAAGTTTTAATTAGATTTTAATTAAGTTTTTACTATAAATAGATATCGAATACAAATACAACTTTATCTAAGTACTTTAATATTGCACCCTGTGAATATATTACACGATGTTATCTACTCTTACCTAAGTATATCATATTTAATTTTAATGTAAATCGGTTAATGGATTAATTGGTACATTTACACAGGCACATTTAAAATATTGTTTCTACACGCTTACCGCTGAATATACATATACTTACATATTTATTTTTTAGGCTTGCCTACATATATTTTTCCGAAACAGGTGCCATATATGGCAAATCATTCTTACACTGAAGGCAATGTTTGAAATGATAACAAAGTTGAATCTAAAAACCGAAAAACAAACGGACCAAGCCTGAATCTTTAGAAAATCTCATCGTATGCCTAACATTTAAGCACAATACTAACTCAAATTTCTGGACCATTTGTAAATAGGGATCAAGCCGGGCACTGGCAAAACAATGCAATAAACGGAACGAGAATGTCCGAGAAATCCTCGTGGTAACAAATCGACACAGTCTTTCCTTTCCTCTCAGAAATTTCTTTTGTAGAGGCTACAATGAAAAATATTTGCTATCTAGGTTCCTAAGTTTTTCACTTGAAACACCATTTTTGCTTCTTACAAACACAAAATCATTGCTTTTCCTTTCTATTAGGTGCGATACTTTTGTACATAATCACATATGAAAAATCCTAGAAATACATTTATAAATGTATCTAGAAGTATTATATGGACAAGGTAGCGATCCAGTACGTGACCAAAGTAAAATAGTGGTTGCAACTTTCCGAGGTTCGCAGAGTCTGAAGTATTTTCAAGAAGTCAACTCTATATCAAATGCACTTAACTCGCAAGCGTGCTTTGTCTTACAATGAAATTGAAAATAAAACTCAAGTACAATTGGTCCCTTGAGTGAAATGACTAAGGCTTGCTGTCCTTAGGGATATAGATTCGGGTCACGTTCATTTTGTTCACAACATGTCCATCAGTTTAGTTCTATTTTCGCTGAAATTTAATCCTAGTAGTAGGTACGTGATGTAACACATTTCTGTCGTCGAAAACTTTTATTTTCTTGCTTCTTAGAAAAAGCTCTGCTCGGTATCTTATTTATTTTATTCTAACAAATAATGTTGGGTGATTTGAATTGGTTTTATTTGTTCACTTTGTCGTTAAGGTACCATGAGTGCTTTGTATTTAGAATCACTACACACTTGCGAATTATTTGGGTTTATTTAGTAGTCCGATAAAAATAAATCCCGCTCAATGCCGACCATTCATTTTGTTAAGGAGCTTTAACAAATAGTGTTGTTTATTATTTGCGCGCACACTACATACATACACATTTGAAATGAAACAAATTTTACGATTAAAGTTGCGTACATTTGATGATTGATAGACATACACATAGAACTTTATTGACTGGTCTTCCTGTGACCACGAATAGAATAACTTTTACATGCACACAGATTCCAATAGCGACCCATATTTGTTACTAATAAATCAAAACGATGTCGCAGTGGGTGGGAAGCAGTCTTCGTTTACCTAATACATATACCTAAACCACCACACATGTTGGCAAGAATATTTATCTTGAACCATGTTCAAATTTAAAAAAAGTGATGTCAAAATAATTCACTCTTTGTCAACGGACTACCCGCACGATTGTATGTAATTAAGTCTTGCGACTGTAAAGTCAAGTAAACTTGCTACTTTAACCCTTGACCAGGCCTAGGTATAAAATAGCCTATAACTTTGGACCTCAACGCCTCTCATAAGGTGCATAATTCCAGTGTTAAATAACAAAGTATCTGTTTGGCAGGCGTGTGCCGGACGGGGTCGAAGCGCCAGCCGCGCGCGCGCAAGCCGTCGAACGCGTCCACCGCGGGTGACGTCGGCGCGCTCAAGCGGTCCCCTTCCACGCTGTCCACCGCATCCACCGCCTCCTACCGGCCCCGGTCCTCCCCGGCGGGGCTGTACAGCTATACTGGTGGTAAGATACGTGTCTACTCGTTTACGTCACGTCACGTTTCCCACAGAGGTGAAAAGTGGATCGCTGGAAGTGATCTCTGCCTACCCCTCTGGGAAAAAGGCGTGATTGTATATATTATTATTATTATCTACTCGTTTAACTCGTTAAACTGCCTCATTGGTCTAATGGTAGCAAGCCCAAAGGACCCAGAAGTCCCAGGTTTAAGTCCGGGGTCGGTCAAAATTATTTGTGAGTTTTTCTGTAATGAAATCACTCAGCCCGAAGTTACGTAGTTGGCGGTTGAACGCTCGTGCCTCGGAAAGCACGTTAAGCCGGTGGTCCTGCGCCCGATCTTTCATTGATCATGTGCGCTTGTGTGTTCGCGCACACTTGTGCTCTATAATATGTCCTGCGCACTTGGCTGATCTCAATTAAGATCGGCCGCCATGGCTGAAATCGGTCGGACGCCTTATAAGATACGTGTGTTGTTGAAATTGTTCATACAGGTACCTACATAATAACGGGATCGTTCTGCAAGCCGCATGCAACATGCCGTACGAAAAATTCGGTCATGTTTTTATCAATTAGGCGGGCTACACGCACGCGAAATTTGAATCACGATGTGAAACTTTATGGAGTTGACACACTGATGAGGCATACAAACGGCGGAAAACAAATACTTCCTTTTAAAACTATTCAAAAATTTTAAATTTACGTAAATGTATTATTGCTTGGAAATTAAATGACGTTCATAATAACATATTCTTCAGGCGGCATCATATCTATCTCCTGATCTAAATCACATACCTACAATTCCCTTTTATTTATAATGGGATATTGAATGTATCCTTAAATGGGTAATCTAAATCCTCAGCAAACCTCGAATTCAATTCGTCTACTTAAATCTTACGCTCCATTTTTTACTGTGCTGGATCGTAATAGGCTATTTCACGGACTGCGATTCTAAAAAGAACTGAGCAACGTCCGGCGGTTCGGAATTGAAGTACATACGTACGTATGGGGTATGTAAAAAAGTAGAGATCGTCTAAAATAAAGAATATTCAGGAGATAAATATTATAGAGGAAGATCCCAGAGCCGCCAGACATCACTTATTTTCTAATGGACAAAATATATACGATTGAGTAGTGGTGGGGTGTACTATCATCATATGACTAGTTGCTACCTTGACCAGACGGCCATTTTTCAGATATCAACCAATCAAGGTACATAGAAACACTGCTCACCTTACTTAAATTCTGATGGCTGATTTTAACATATATTTCACACAATATCATTAAAAATCAGGATTCATTACTCCCAGACTCATGCGGTCGGCGGTTTTACCTTACAGACGCTTTAAAGCTATGAAAAAAATTTTACTTTTACTTAATTTTACTTATTTTGTGATGCTTGATTTTTATACAGGGTGTCCCAAAAAGTAGTGTCAAGCGGACGTCCTGATAGAACACCCTGTGAGGCATCCGAAACACCCCCATGTATGTTCCGCGATTTTTTATAGTTTTCGAGTTATGATTTTTTTACTAAAATTTTGAGAACAACTGACCTAACCGACTAAAAATATTGTAGAGAAAAAAGTATTTGACTTTTTTGAGTAATTCTTTTTGCAAATCAATTTTCATGAGTTTTTCTTTAATGCCTAAAATATTTGTCTCCATAACTTATATGGAAATTATCAAAATTATGGTACAAACTGAAAAGTTACGTTCTGTAAATAAAGTCTTACAATTTCAACGTTAAATTTAAAATATTAGGAGGTAGCTACGTGGCTCCTAAGTAACTTTAAAAACTGAGCTAGACTCTCAGCTTTCATAATCATTAATAAAAACTGGTACTTAATGGGCTACTTTTGCTAAAATCGGACTTCAAAGACTGAGACGTGGAAACGTCATAAAATTTGCCATTTGAATACGAAGTATTATTTGGACATTTTATTATTTCTAAAGTTAATAAGATTGTTAACAATGAAAATTATACCAGAAATGCTAAGAAATAACCACTTGAAAGTTTAATTTGTGATACTTAAAAAATTAATTAAGTTTAAAAATGGGAACATTATTGAAAAGAAAAATTATCGTTTTTGATTATTTTTTGTAAAAAGTTTATAAGTAAAAGTTTATTTAAGTCCGTAAAGAAAGCAAAGTTCGTCAAGTTCGTCGTAACAAAGGTATTGCATGTGATAACAGTGTTAACGCAATGAAACTTAAATTAAACAAAAAAAGCATCCAAATGCATCTGAGTGCTCCTGTATTAAAATTAGGTTTATTAACAAACTGACTAACTTTCGGAATAATAATATGTCCAAATGATGCTTGTTCATCAAATGGCTAATTTTATGATTTTTCCACCTCTCTGTCTTTGTAGTCCGATTTCAGCAAAAGTAGCCCATTAAGTACCAGTTTTTATTAATGATTATGAAAGCTGAGAGTCTAGCGCAGTTTTTAAAGTTACTTACGAGCAAGCAGCTACCTCCTGATATTTTAAATTTAACGTTGAAATTGTAAGACATTATTAACAGAATGTAACTTTTTAGTTTGTACCATAATTTTGAATACTTCCGTATAAGTTATGGAGACAAATATTTTAGGCATTAAAGAAAAACTCATGAAAATTGATTTGCAAAAGGAATTACTCAAAAAAGTCAAATACTTTTTTCTCTACAATATTTTAAGTCGGTTAGGTCAGTTGTTCTCAAAATTTTAGAAAAATAATCATAACTCGAAAACTATAAAAAATCGCGGAACATACATGGGGGTGTTTCGGATGCCCCACGGGGTATTCTATCTCAGGACTTCCGCTTGACACTACTTTTTGGGACACCCTGTATATGTTATTCAAACAACTATTTTAAAACGTTTTGCAAACGGACAGACCGATTCAAGGGGCCAAACATTCACCAGACCCAACTGTTTGAGCATTATTTTTTTTTATTGAATTTAGTTAAGTTTTTCTAATAAAATAGTTTGTAAGGTACAATTCTATAATTATTGCGGTCAGATGAGCACTTTTCAGTTGTTTGAATAACATATATAAAAATCAAGCATCAGAAAATAAGTAAACTTAATGAATTTTTTCATAGCTTTAAAGCGTCTGTAAGGTAAAACCGCCAACCGCATGTGTCTGGGAGTAATAAAACCTGATTTTTAATGATATTGTGTGAAATATATGTTAAAATCAGCCATCAGAATTTAAGTGAGGTGAGCAATGTTTCTATGTACCTTGATTGGATGATATCTGAAAAATGGCCGTCTGGTCAAGGTAGCAACTAGTCATATGATGATAGTACACCCCAACACTACTCAATCGTATATATTTTGTCCATTAGAAAATAAGTGATGTCTGGCAGCTCTGGGATCTTGGACCATTATAATAGGCTAGTTTCCTAGGTCTGATTTTACATAAAATTTCACAATTTACAGTAACATATGGGTAAATCAATAACATAAGTGAAATCGAAATTAAAATTTCTTACGAAATCAGACAATAATAGGCATTTGAAGTTAGGTGGGAAAGTCCATTACTAAAGTGCGAAAATTCAATTAAAATACTATGCCATCTTATAAATTACAGAATTAGTAGTAACTTTCACTATGAACACATATTCGTAAACGCAACATTTGGTATAGCTGCTGAAGAAAGCTCTCACGATAACCATACAGTATACAGAGCGGTGACGTCATAGCTCTATGCGACATTTGTATGAAGCGTTTTGAGCTCGCCCAAATGATGTGCTATTGAAACTGAAATATCTCAGGGAGTTTTTCAAATATCGAACCATTCTTTTAACATCACCTTTACAATTGTGTGGTCCATCCATCTATATAAAAATAAAAAAATAGGAAACTACCCTATTGTTTAGCTTGCAAAGTGCTGTAAAGAGCTCGACACGTCGGATCTCTCAATAATTATGTTTAGAATACCAATACACGCGAGTTTAATCCGCAAATAGGCAATTTTCAAATGTTCAATAGGAATTAAAATCTTTCCAATTTATAATTAAATTTCACTTTGCCATTGCAGAGCAAATTAAAATAATCTCGATACGATATCTGTATGCCGATATGCCTCTCAATCTGACGTTTATTAAAGAAATCGGAAAGGAGGCCAATTCATTCTGCAGTTTTCAATCTATACAATAATGAGGAAATATAACGAAATACTCAACTGCCGTTTCGATTACAAATATGTTTATGACATGTGCATGCTAACACGCTCTACTAACGTATACAAGCTATATTTTTATCGGGGGCGTGAAAATATTAGTAAATAGCGTGAAAAAATAAGCACATCAGTGCATAAGCATAAAAAACCCATCATGCGTAGTAAAACCATAAAAATACCTAAACACATCAACCAAATCGTGACAGCGAAAAATGTAAGCTCTCAAGTAACTCAGGGCCCACTGTTATGTAAATAGCGAGTCCACTTATTTATTACCGCGATGTTTCGGCTCGGATTAAGTTACTATTGTGCGAACGTTTAAATGTTTGTTGTGTGAAGAGCGAATTTACGGTTGTCATTCATCTTTGCGACGTGGCGTAAAAAAATTAGGTTGAAATGGGTCACGCAGTCATGTTAAAAGGTAACTCAAGCGCAGTGTATGTTACGTATAATGCTCAATATGTTAAGTCAACATTGATAAATAACGCATTTTTTATCGACCATTAAATGAAGGAGGTTCTCAAGTGGATAGGCATATTTTATTTTACTTTTAAATTAACTAAATACATAAACCGATGAAAAAACTGAAAGCTAAAAATTTACGTTGTGAATAAAGTTGTTAAATTTTGAGTCGGCGCCAAACAAAGTTTGTGGTCGTCAAACTCTAAGGGGGATTGTATTTTTATTAATTAATTTGTTTGCTGTAAGTTTTTGACAGTAGTGGAAATAATGTATGAATGTATGAACTATATTTTCATATTACAAGAAGGGAATAAAGTGTGTTTCCCAAAATTATATAAATACTCCATCCTACTCCAACTTCACTGCCAAACTAAAAAGTGGGTGGGACCCTGGAGGGTTGAGTATGGGTTTAATTAAAATAATAGATGAGGCTGCGGTGTAATTTCTTTAAGCGCTGGTGCTGAGGCAGGATCGATCAAGGGTTTTCCCGGCAATTATCTAGTAATTAATCTCCCCGACCCTCGTTTTGTGTCAACGTTTTGATGAGACACTCAACTACTCGATTACCTGTTAAAAATATAGTTAGATAGGTACTTTAATGAGTCGTTTATGTAACGGTAGAATAATAGTGATTCTTATAAATCTTCAGGAAATATATTACAGGGTAGGTAGCCGATATTGGTTTGAAATACACTTCATTACTTCTTAATACAATAATTTATTAAAACCAAAAAACTTTCAAATAATTCTTGAACGCGCGTCTATATACAATTACGTACGTCACCTAAAAACTCTGGAGCTTTTACGATTTCCCCTACGACAAGCCTATCTACGAAGCAATCTTCGGAATAGCTACTAATTGCCACAATTTCGCTTTGTAAAAGTAAGGAATGTGCGCCTTCCCCCGGGACCATTCTACGTGTGGTTTAATGACTTTTTTACGACTGCCGATGTTGTTTCGGTTACCTTGAGCCGGTGGAATAAGACACAGCTGTCTCCACTTTCGTTATTAAAAATGACAGAAGGCTCCTTCTATCTATATAATTCTAGGTATAGGTATATTAAACGTGTCGTCAACGCTAGCAGTTCATAGCTTAGTATATAAATCTCGTAGGTAGGTTTATTAATTAAATACAGACAATAAAATTGGATAATCATATAGAATAATTTTATTTTAAGTCGATGCGGCATCCTAGTAAAATAGTTTTTGTAAAATGCGTATATTCAGAGTCAAAATAAGCTGTTTTTTTATTTAATTTAATTTAACAGGGTTATTATCAGCTTTATTAGCAGCATTTCATTATGTTTACACAAGCAATGGGTTATTAAATATTAATTGGCTCCTAAATTCATCGTCACATATGCCCATGCATCCAACACGTGTTCAGACATCAGTAATTGACTTTAGTCCCAATACGGTACGCCCTATTTAAGTATACAGCGCTCAGAGATGACCTGAGAAGTTTTAAGAGGTAATCTGAATCCGTCCAAATTATGCATTGCCTTGGAGTGCTATACAGAGTGAGTGGACGGTGTAAAGTTTTGTTCCACGCGAGTTAATTACACCCACTAATTACGCTTACCTAACTGAAGCCGACTTTACACTCAAAAGCCTCGGAGATAACGCACTTAGTAATCTTGACTCTTTGACCTTTTGTACATGCATCTACAATTCTACATTATGTAACTACCAAACAGAATCTTAATAATATGTAAATATTACGCGACAATAACCCGAAACTTTTCGGTATTATTTAAATATGCAATTAAAAAAACTCTTTTACCTTTTTAACTCTTTTTTTTAAATCTTTATTTCTTATTTCAAAAGTTCGTAAGATCACCGTACCGGGTGACGTTTGATTCAGTGATATGTCCCTGGGTGTGTGTCTTCCCTTGCAAAGAGCTCCCTTAGGATTGAAGTCGAGTGCTTGTCTGATTAAGTACGGTTAAGGTCGTTGCTTTCCATGTGGGGTCACCAGTTCAAATTCCGCCTAGTTACACTATGTTTTAGAATTTTAAATTCATAATTTGTACGATTAAACGACGCTTTTACGGTAAAGGAAAATATCTTGAGGTAACCTGCACACATTGGCCAGTGTGGTCGACTAAATCCTAATGAGGGATTTCTCGTATGAGGTATTCACTAGATGGCAACACTTAGGCGTTAGGTTCAACTGCAGCATGATTGGTTATTTTTGACGTCAGATCATCACATCACAGTACACTGTGATGTGCGTCAAAAAGCAAAAATTTTGTAAAATGATATCCATTTTATATTAACTAATCGTGAGGAAACCTACGAACAAATTCTACGGTTGTGTAGCCGACCAGCCCTCACTTGGCCAGCGTAGTATGACCTTTAGCTCTAGTTAACTATTTTGGTATAGTTTAGTGATACAGGGTCCCTTCAAGGCACGCTACGCTATTCGGATAGCGTAGCGTGTGCAGTAGCGGCCGCAAGGACGCGATGGCGCTGATATTCTGGCAGAACCTTTGAATGACGCAGTACCTGTATCCCGAACTACTATTGTGTCTACTTGTTCGACAGTGAACCGGTTAAGATTTTGCTACAGTACCTGTATCCCGAACTACTATTGTATCTACTTGTTGAACAGTGAACCTGTTAAGATTTTGCTACAGTACCTGTATCCCCTTTAGCTCCAGCCCGGCCGACCCGCTCCGCGTCAGGCCTGAGCGTGACGCGCGTCACGGACCCGGGGGGCGGAGGCTCGGCCATGGCGGTGGGCGGCACGGAGTACTCCCGAAGGCGGGCGGCGTCGGCACCAGCGACGCCGGCCCTCTCGCCTGCTTCGTCACCGCCCGGGTCACCGCATAGGACTCCTCATAACAGGTGAGATAAGGAAACCAGTGATCTTTTACTTGGTTAACGAGTGCTTATCAACACTAGAATACGCAACGGATTTTCATGCATATTTTTTGTTCTAGTCTAACTGCAATCATCAGTATTTTATGAATAAATATTTTTTTTCAATAAAAAACGAACAATTGGATTTTACGTTTGTTTATAATATTATACCTTAGATATACCTAAGTGAGAATATTATGATCAATATGATGTTCGTTTGTGTACTATACGTCCTTGAACTTGCGGAACAACATTCCGTCACTTTGCTATATTAAAGGCAATATTATGATTGATGGCTCGGGCGACTATAGTATTATTAAAACAGGCTATAATGCGTTTTTTTATTTCTAAATAATAATATAATGATTAAGTGCTATATCTAAGGATAGTTTCAATAGGCTTCTATACTTAGAACTTTATTACGAGTCAAGATAATATAGGCGTCAGTCAAAAGCCTTTAGAGATTTATTCGCGCCCTTCTTAAGAGCTTGGCCAACTCTGTAGTCCCGTAGGAAAACCATAACAGGAAACTCATTTCACTATGTTCTTACTGTGAAATATTTCCCAGGATGTAGGTAGAAATCGCAATTCTTTATACTGAAATGGAAATTCTAATACACAGTCCGGTTTGAATATAACATTGATTTTTGTTCATGAAGAACTAATGAATATGTTCATGAAGAACTAATGAATAGGTAAGACTACAATTGCTAGGTTTATTGTTTCTGTTTTCTAGCGAAACTTAACACGTATTTAATTTATTGGAAGTGACTATTGATTGCTTTAGACCAATGCTTTGTATAGACGGCTCTATTGTTTTCATTTTCATAACCAATCAAAAGTTATTTTTGTATCTATTGTCTTTTCTACTCTCACCTCTTCCCTCCCACATTTCACTGCTATACCTGATCCCTATTTATTCTATCATTGTTTCTCAAGTAGTCTTACTATATTTATTCAGACAATGCAACGCTCATTGAGTAATATAAAGCTAGTAACAAGTTAAGCAATGTAAATTTAAAATTTAATAAAATTCGCATTCATGACTTGAACGACCGGACCTTCCGATATTGCGTCGGATGCTCTTTCTTCTGAGCTATCCAGGTGTTGAGTCACCAACTGTTCTGTAAAGAAATGTTTGCGGACCGATAGTGTTTGACCACTACCGGTGGTGGCGCCACCCGTGGCTAACGGGTAAAAGGTGATGGAAAAGTTCGCATTGGTGACTCAACACAGGAAAAAGCATCCGGCGGTTCAAGTCCCCGTTCAGGCGTTTACATTGAGCTTTAATAGCATTAAAAACAACAAATCAACATAAAAGTTCAGCAATTCCATTCATTCTCGCTTTATTTTCTGTTCTGTTTAATTTCAGTTGTGTTGAGTTAAATGCAGCTATTTGTTCCCCCCAGGGGGTGTGCGTGGGTGATACCTACGGTCCAATGGCACCCCGACTCCATGTAATCACGTTGCCACATAATCGCTGACATATAATCGCTGCCATCCACTTCATATCAGGTTACCACACATTTTTATTTTCTGTTCTTATTACTTTTTTGTCTGGCTTCTAACCTAACTCAATTTAGTTTTGATGATTCCATGATCATATACTTGTGTTCTTTTTTTGCTTTTTTTTTTGCTTGGCTTGAAACGTAACGCAATTTAATTGATAATGAGTCATAATTATGTACTTTTAGGAGCTTTTTGCAATGGAACATGAACGACCGAAACTGAAACAGTACTTCATCAAAGTTTGTTGCGAGTGTTAATTTTTTTTTAATCAAAGTTTTTGTAGTTTTACAATACATATTGATAAAGTTTTGTTATTCAGCATGGCATGTTCCTTATATTAATAGTTTTATTTCATTCTGACCCCCTACACAAGATGTGCTTTAAGTTAATGAGAATCATTGTGTGATGTTTTTCTCAAGGTCATTACATAATACAAGGTAAGGTAAGTCCGTATTTCATTATTCTTAATTTGCGGTTTTTGAGGGCACCGGTAATTAAAATATTCATTTGATTATCCCAAAAACGAAATTGATTTTTATATTTTCTTGGGAAAAGAATCCGAGAATACCTATTATTGACTAGATGTTTGAAAACATCTCCGAGGACATTTTTAAACAAATTCAAAAGTCAATAACAATTATACAGTCATAGTACACAAGCAACTCAAATATAAAGACTAACAAGCTAAAGAACTTTTAATCCCGTTATTCCCACCTAGAATGTTGTTTATTCGAAAAGCCACAATCTTACTGGCGAGGTTTAAAGTGGAATCGATTTGCAACCGCCAGGTGGGAGCCGGCCGGGCTTTGTCTAAGATTATCTCTCGTCTGTACTCGCTCCACGTTCCCGCACAATTGTGTTACCTATTGTTCTGAAGTATTTTTAGGCTCGTATTAGTTGGAATGGCTCAATAGTGATACGGTCGTGTTTATGGGACAAACGCGAAATTGTGAAGACAGGAACAAGGGACACATTATTGTAAATCTTGATATTTGCAACCTTCTTCAACGTCAAATGAGCGCTCAATTATCTAATTATCAATTTGGTATTCGGCCTTCAATCCAATAGGAGATTATTGAATTGAAGGCCGAATATTCTAGGTAAAAAAATCTAAATTATATTCAGTCCGTCTTTCACATAATTAATATATGAGACACGTAGTTAGGTAGGTACCTATTTTTGCTGTGAAAATTGAACAAGAAATGATTGAGATGAAGTTTGGGAGTAGGAGCTATTTATGTCAATAGTTTCTACATAATATATCCAAGTGTGACGTCACGTCATACTTGGACTCTACGAACGACAATAGATACAATGAAAAAAGATACAATACGTGTCCAATAATTTTCAATATTTAATCTGACGGACAAAACAAGAAACTTTTGTATGAACCCCTATTTTCACATTTTTGCATTAAATATATTTTAGTAAATTAGGCTTAAAGAACCATCATAACGAAACGAAGCAAGTAATACGGTATTCTCATTAGATACGGGACGTGGCCGAGACAGCTCTTTGTTCTAGATTATCTCGGCACTTATCTAAAGGCACTCCGCGTCGCCTCTCCACTTATAGAGGCCACTTGCTACTTGAAGTATTACATACATGACCCTTTACTGATTAATGTTAACAATAAGTACAAATTTCGTAAGATTTTTTAGGCTAATATCGCGTGAAGGAAGACCCATAAAGACTTATTTAAGTACAAATTTCACTTGTACACTTGTACTTGTACATAGGTAATTTTTAGATAAAAGTGGGCGGAATATTGTTGATTTACGTCAACTATACTGAAATTAAACTTAGTACTATTAATAGCTTAAAAGGAGAATGGCATGGAAAGGAACGTCTTTGTACCTGGAAAAGCCTATTTGATTTCATTCCTCTATTTCGGTTATGTGTACATTTTGTTTTACACGTAGCAATATTTGTAGCATTTTCGTGCTACGACGTAGCTTACTTTGTAGTGCTACGATGCGTGCGTAACGGAGCGTAATAATAAAGTACCTACATGTGGGTGACAGAGATAAGACCTCTTTTGAAATAAATAAAGACAAATAATAAGGGATCATGTTTAGGACTATATTTTATGTTTTTTTATTTTATGACAAAATTCACTATGTCCTTAAGTATAATACTTAAGTTTAATAATTTTTTTTAAAGATTGGTATGAATTAAGTTGAGTATTTATTTAAAAATACTTTCAATAAAATTTGTAACGTAAATTACGAACATTCATTATCAGATCGTGTTCTTAAGTTCGCACTGGGAAAGATGAGAAAATTATTAGTTTAATAAATTCTTACTTAAGTTCGTTCGTATTTATGAGTTTTTTGCGTATAAGTTCTTGTTTTCAGGTACGAGTACATACGTACAGAGTGAATTGATTCATACATTTTATTTATTTTCACCTGTTTCCAGGTCCCGCGCAGTGCAGCGGTGTTCGTAGCAGAGACCCCTGCGGCGCGCCCCCGTCCGCCCGCCCTCGCCCCGGCACATGGCTGCGTAGCCTCCTGCCATCAGCTCACGTCCATAGAACGATGGCGCCATGAGAAGGATCGCTTGGTCCCGTCCAAGTATGGACACGAATGAATTCTGGTCAAGGAAACTAGGAGCGCGCTAATTGCTACCTTATTTGCAGCGTCGGACTGGCTACATATTGGCGGTAGCGACTGCCATTCGATGTTTGAGTGCCCCAGCCTGCTACCACGGGATTAGCTTACCGAAATGTAAACTCATCTGTCTTGGACTTGTGTGAAGTCCCCCGGGTCCTTCCGCCCCAGTCCGACCCTGCCATAATGGAATCAGTCCATGCGAAGTAGAAACTTATTTCTGTAAGACAAAGTTCTAAAAATAATGTGATTAAACTGCATGCATTTGTACGGCTACTTGACCAGAGTAAAATCAGTCAACATTCTTTGCTGAAATGGATTGTAAGATTACGGACGCCAGAATGGTAGCAGCTATGCGATATTTTATATAGGAGAAGGAAATTTGATTGACGAAGAAAGTAGACGTTGGTCCTTTCGACGTAATCGAACGGACTGCGCTCATTGAATGAAACGCACATAGGTTTAATAAACGATATGTAAATATTTAGAAGATCCCTATAGTTTAATATAGAGAAAGTATTTGGAATGACGATAACGTGTTGAGGAAAGTTGAAGTTTGGAGTAGCTCGATATGCCGTACAGCCTTAGACTGACTAATAAAGTTGTTGAAAGAATTACCTTCTAAGTAAAAATAGGAAAATGTTACTTCTTGAAGAGAATTAAGAGTCGTCGAATATGGTATTGGGTGTAAAACTATACTGGGATAATGAATTTGTTTGGGATTTAAATAAGGCGAGCAGAAAATTATTTATAAAGCTTGCTCGATAGAAACAGGTATATTTTCATTTGATAACGACGACTAAAGCAAACATACTACTACTAATTATTTCATTTTCTTCTATTTAAGTGTTGTGTCCTGTACTATACTTACTTAAGAACTTGCTAGTGTACTTGCTAAAGACAATGTGAGGTTGGTAAAGTTACGCACAGATGAAGTATTTCAATAAACAATACCTACTAGAAACATTTTTTCACAGAGTTGGGTAAAATGAAATATTTAACAAAATGGATTCGTTAAAATCTTAACGTGAGCTTGAAAGCTATCAACGTGTGCATTAACATATATAGCAAAGCTTAGCCAAGCCAACCTAAGCTAAGTAATTAATATCAATAAACTATCATTTCAACTTACTTTGATTGCTTACTTTTACATAATTCTAATACAATATTCTTGTGAGACAAAAATGAAATGCACAAGAAGTTTAAAATGTCAAGCTAGAATGAATTATCTGCCTGCTATAAGTAGGTATCTACTAAATGACGACGGAACCTTCTAATCAAGCTTATACGTGAAAAGCTTTTGAGCTTGTCATGAAAAAATTCTTCTCTGTTACAAAAAGAGTTAGGTCTACTTATATTACTAATATAATATTTACTTTCTAATAATAATTATATTATTTACCTTCTCTAGAAAACCTCAGTAAATTGCCGAGAAATGTCTTATTAAAGTATTAAAAAGTCCATATCAATTAGACTTACCAACGATTATTAGTGTAATGGCTAGTTATACTTTTAAATTTGTTCCTTACGTCCTTACAAATGAAGGTGGCTGTGATCAATGTGATGTACTGGTATCACCGTCACTCCTTGCATTAAGTATACGGGTATACATCGCCTTTTGTGAACACGTTAGGAAAGTGTTCACAATCGACGTAATTGTAATCGTTCGTAGGTTTCATTGTTTGGTCTTTTGAAAGAGATAGTACAACTTGTGTAATATCTATTTAAAGAAGATATGTATATTTAGCTTATAGCGAAACAAGAGGTGATTGAACGAGGTAATTAATAGGTAACTATGGTTAATGTGCGGTCTGGCTGGTACAGATGCGTTAGAATTTCTACTTTCAATATTATGTAGCTCAGATTTTTCATATTTTAAATCTATTCTAGCTAATAAAGTCTCATTCATTAGCGTTGACAAGTTTATTTTACTAAGATAGTTTAAGCCCAAGGGAAAGAAAATTTGGGAGGTTTAGGAGTAACTTATTAGGTCACACCGAACACATTTTTAGGTTCTACTTAATCTGCATATTATTATATAATATGATGTACCTATATAAAAGTTAAATTCATGTCTTAATGTACCTATGTGCCATAAAACATCTCACTAGATGTATACCTAAGCTTCCAAATTTTCTTTCAGGCACTACAACGATTTACTCCTAGTACCTGTCAATATTTTAAATCTTCATTAGTATTAAGAAATTGTATTTTAGCCATTTTGCGCGTCACACAACCGAATATTCAGTCAGTGTCGTAAATAGGCATGATAATGTTACAGTGTATGTTTTATGTATTTTTTGTGATTAGAGATGGTTTTTAGGAGTGATCCTAAAACGGAAGAACTTCCGCCGAGCTAGGTGATCGTGCTCAGGGACCATGGTCCGATGTACCTTTTTTTTTTTTTTTTTCCTAACTGACTAACGATGATGGCTTGGAGGAGCCTTGTCATCATCACCGGGCTTGCGGGGGAGCGGATGGCTCTCACCCCTAATGGTCCGATGTACCATCTTGGTTTATCGTATATATGCTTAGTGGCCAGAATAACTTTAATACCGAGTAGTAGGATTCCATACTAATATCGGTTGTTAGTGATATTAGTATGGAGATGTTGTGTAAACGCCATCTGTTGGTTGTTCACTGTCGGATGTCGCCACATTTTAATAATTTGTTAGACCACTGTTGGTGCTTGTACGGTTAAGAAACTTATTTCCGAATCATTATGTAATATTGCCTGATATTTAATTTTAATAAAATTCAAAGTGTTTTCTGTTCTATCAACGACACTGACTAGCGACTTTTGTGTTGTAAATAATGCTGCATTACGATTAGAAGTAGCAGACGAGGGCTGGCCCTAAACAGTTTTCACTAGGGTTTACTACATTGGCTTGACTTTAGCTGATAACTTGCATTGTAGCAGAAAATCATGAATTAAAATGGAATTGCTGAAGTTAATTAATTCAGTTTGGACTAATGGGAAATAAATAGCTACATAATTTAGTATCATCTCGTTATTTTTATCGGGCATACTTATATTAAGAAAAACATGTCATAAGTATTGCCTTTTATAGTCCTAAGATTGCGATGTAAGACATTATTTATGATGAAAGCCTCTATATACCCAAAAGGCGACCCTAGATGAAAACTGAATGTAAAAATTGTTGCTCAAACCGAACTTAATCCGTTCCTAGCACAGCACAATTGTTTTAGCTCGCACCCTGCTCACTTCGTTTACTCATCCCACTCTAACGAAGAACTATGTTGTGAAATTTTGCATATCTCTTGTCTCTCTCTCTCTTTCTTCTTTCACTAAGGCTTAGCCTGATTAGAATTGTGATTTAGATGCCTTCGGCACGGTGGCAAATGTAGATTAGAAAAGTTAGATGAGTTACGGCTTGTTTCGATTATTATATTTCCTCTAATATTGTGGTTTTCTCAAAACATCCCAGACAATATGTATAGCATTATAATGTACAATTACCAATAAACTTCCCTGAAATTATTAATTTGATAACAACGAACTTACAAATAGTTAGGAACAGAATTAATAAACATATATTTATTCAATTACGTTGTAGATAACCAATATTGACATTCTGGAAAATGTAGGTATATATGTACCTAAGTATTACAGTATCTGTCTGTTTGGTTAATGCATTCAGGAAATAAAACGTAAACAAGCTGTAACAATTATTAAAATTTTATTATTAATGAATCGCTGCCACTGTAGCTTTGTTACAAATTTCTCTACTTCTTTAGGTCTGTACATATTACCACACTTACTGTTATGTAAAAATACCATCTGGATTTCATGGGTACCTACACCCATTTGAGATACCTACCTAAATAATGATATTCCGTTTGAAAAAATCGAAATAGAGTTCTACATATTTTAACAAGAATTTCGATGCTTTTTGTGAACCTGATATTAATTTTATATTTTCCTGATTTATATTCGATCGACATATTTTTTTCGGATTCTGATTAGCTTTTTTCTTGTCTCCAGAATCCATCAAAATTAGGTAGGTACACTTTATCCACATTTTGGCTAATAAATGTGAAAAATAACTACATTTCTGCATGTGAAGTACTTTTCTGATTTTGTAACCTACCTACTAAGATACTTTTTAGTTTTATTCTAGTTACATACATATTTATTTATATAAATAAAAGATGTAGGTGTCGTTTCTGCATCTTCCCATTTTGTAATCCAAGTTTCCTCCTCAATAAATAAGAATAAAGGAAACACAGTGGATATTTAAACTGTGAAAACTGATTACTTGTCATATCACTTTTTATGTTACTATGTACAACATTTACAATATAAAAATATATGGCGATGTCAAAATAGGGGTTTGGAGAAACGACGCCTACCTATATATTGATACCAATCTACTGTAATCCTCACAAACAAATTAATCCATCACAAATGACAATATTTTGTGAGATGTTTAAGAGTACTATTTTCGTCACATATTGAAATTATTTTGTGTGAAACCTAACCTACACTTGAGTTAAATTTTCATAATACATATATCCATATCGCAATTTTAAAAATATCGATTAGATCACATATTTATGAAATGTTATATTTATATATTGAATGTTGATTTGATAGATTTCTAAATGTCAAGACTGGGTCGTACTAGCTATCTTCTGTTAGTTTGAAAAAAAAAAATCATGAGACCGCAAAAATCTGTGTAAGAAGAAAACGCATAATAGGTAGGTAATACGTACCACTCGAACAAACCTATTTTCTCGATCGGGCAGCTGATAACAAGTAGATAAATGGACCTGATCTGTGTGAAAAACATGATATTTATTCTTCTGTAAACGTAAATCTGGAATTACCGATTGTGTACTACAGAGGAACAAGTAGAAAAATCTATCGTCATTTCTTTTCGTTCAAATCCTCAATAATGTTCCTGCCCTAACATTAGAGACATCAACCAACATTTATGTAAAGTACGACCCAGTCCCTATAAGTTCATCGAAGCGTGATATTTATCGAGATTTGAGAAAATTGTTAATGAAAGCAATAAAACTAATAACGATTGCAATAGTGTTTCAAGATTATTGGTTAACCGTGTATATTTTTAATATAAAAATATTATATTATACTTTGGTGTATTATTTATTTTACTACAAACCTGACAGACCATGGCCTACAAAAATACAGTGGTAGTCAACGAGGAGTCCACATTAAGAAACAAATAAAATAAATTGGCACTTCACAACACTAAAGCGTCGATGGCCAAGTGTTTCGTCGTTGCTTGCCATGCGAGTGGTCGCCAGTTCAAACCCCGCCAGGTACCAATGTGTTTTTCAAATTTGAAATTCATATGTACCATGATTCGACGCTAATGGTGAAGGAAAACATGGTGAGGAAACCAGCACTCCTGAGAGACTTTTCAATGGTGTGTGAAGCCATGTCAGAGGCCTAGGGGCGGTGAACGTGTTAAACTCTGACACCAGGTTGTTCATCAACCATACGATAAGAAGAAGACCACACTAACCATTTACTACAACACCATAACAGATCTCGAAATCAATTAACATTAACAACTTAACAAATACCTACCTAAAAATATGTAGATAAATACCTGGAAATGTGAGCATTACGTAGGGGTGGAACCCATCCGCTCCCCCGCAAGTCTGGTGATGATGACGAGGCTTCTCAAAGCCATCAGCGTATGTCAGTTAGAAAAAAAATTTCACTGGTTTTCTACATCTACGTTGATTCCGCGTCAGACAAAGCTGCCATTTGAATACTAATGCGGGTAGTAACACAGTAGTAAAAACTGTCACCTATAACCTTTCGTAACTTATTTTTGTTGATATAGATAAAATATATAAAATTATGATCTATTAGATGAGAACTAACTACATATTTACCAACATGCCATAGCAGCCGCAGTTCGAAAACAATGTGGTTAAAATAAAACAGGTCTTATGTCAATATCATTATGTATTTATTTATGTAGTACTTAAAAACTTGGAGCTAAAACATTTTAATTAAAATCTATCTTTCATTTATATCATCATAATATACCTTTCAACAATGGTTCTGAACTGATCTAGTATCGCCCTACCTCCGTTTTCTGTTCATTACAAAAATAATTTCATTTATCATTGGGAACCGGGAACGCAACCTTAGACTCTACATTACGTTGGCTTACATTTCTCTTATCATGTTTAGGTAAACTTCGCATTTGGGTCTGTATCTAACAATCCTACTTTGACAAAAGGATGATAGTAAATACGCGTTTTACAATATCCTTTAATATAAGACCGGGGAAAAATAAAGTTTGCATTTACTGTAGGTAGGTAGGTACTCTATCTAATAAATTCGTTTCCTATGAAAAAAAAAGGAAACATTTTCTATTAAGAGTGTTGACGTTTCTGTATGTAAGATAGAACATAATTTATGTTTAAAACTGTGTCTGTAGACGCAAAATTTATTTTATCCCCGGTATAATTGACTAAAACGTAAACATAAACAGTGCCACTACGATCCCTATTAACAACATAAACAATAAGTAAGTAAATATAACGTTAAAACATTGCTCAACAATGAAAAAGCAAAGCGGTGGTATAAGGAATTATAATTAATCACATTTTTGGTTAAAAGGAATTGTAAAATATATAAGTTTAGATAAAACATTGCTTGACATTATAAACTACGAGTTTAGTCAGCACCTAATCAATAAATGGTAACTTATTAACATAAAATACTTCTTACACTAATGCATGAATTCATTAAATGCATATAATAATACAACATATAGAAAGTAATAATTATAGTAGGTACTTAAGTCGAACCTAATCAAATTGGCTAGATAAGTATGACAATAATTTACATATTGATAGTTTAAGTATACAATAACATATAAATACTGCTTCCGCATAAAAGCACGGTGATAAAGCATAGCTCTCTTGTCATAACTTTATCTGGTTATAGACTGACTGGTAGAAAATTCCATTTTGGAGAACCTGTGATAGGTCACAGGTTTTTATTACCTGGGGGTGTTGACAAAATGTGTTATAGCAATCGTTGGTCACATTATTACTCCTAAAAGCAACATTATCTACGTCTGTACATAATTTTCATATACTTTCTACCAGTTCAATTAAACCAGGCTTTTAACAGCATGCAAATTAATCGTAAAATTAAAAAAGGTAAAATATTAGTAGATCACGTTACCTACCAATATATACCGAAGTCTTTTTTGTATTAGCTACAAATTAGACTGGCGCCAGTCTACATTACCAAAAATATGTCAGATTCAGTACAAAACTGGAATTTTACAACTATACATTACACATCACTATATTTATAATGATGGTTTAAGCTAGGTTGGGGACTTTTACATAGGTACAGGGTGTACTTTTTACAGAGTCGGCAATAAAAAATTCAAGTGGACGGCGAAGCAGCAGCAGACTTCCATGACAATTGAAACAGGTGCCAATACTGGTCAAACTTACAATTTCAGAATAGTAGTAAAAGTAAGTCAGTCATTTTCCTGCGGATAAATCGTGTTGCCTCCACAAGTATCGTGGTGTGCAAAGAGGAGATTACATACAGAGAGGAGATTGAAATAGATTTCCATCAAATATTAGTAGCACTAAGTATCACTCCGCACTCAGATTGATCGACAAGTATCGAAAAATGTTATCATGCATCGCATCATAACATTTTTCTGGCGCTCGACCTTAAATGTTGGTCGATTGTATTATAATGTGCTAAATGGCTTACCTACCAATGCCCTGCAAGCCCTTTCCCCTAAATGATAATTTAATTGTATTACCAAACGTTTTTTTCGCTATTAAACTAGGAAATCGCCACTTTCTTTTACAATTTTAAGTCTGCCATATACTTTACACGACTAATTAAAGTGAGCTTGATTTTTAGGTACATAGGTTATTCGAATTCGTAATCAAGATTTAGAGTTTAGTTTAACTTATTAATTTTGGACTCATTATAATATTGGCTTTAAAATGATGAAATTATCCACAGATTCGTGGAATATACAAAGCAATTCCTCTCAATAATCTTATGATCTGATTGATTCTGATAAAATGGACTTAATTTAAATGTGTGATGTAAATTTTAGGCAGTGTTTTGTGCAAAGAACAAAATTAATCAATAAGCCAGACATTATAAAAATATTACTTAGCAACAATAGCATCTCATAAATACAATACATATTTCATAAGAATAAGGTCCGATCGCCTTATGAAAACATGGATTTGGATAATGTTAAGTTTATCAAAGGCGGAGTCTAGATATTTGAAAAAAAAATGCCTTATTGTTATTTGGTTAGTCAAGCGCATCTATTCTTATGTTATTTCGATAAATAAGTTTTTTTACTGAACTTCTGATTAATCATTATGCTATCACATTTATTCTGAAAATAATATAATAAGGAGGTACGTTCATCCACGGGGTTCTTAAATTCTATATTCATAAAATATTTATTTCACATAAAGAAAATGTTGCCATTATGTAATTATGTTAAAAGTTACACCTATTTATATAGATAAATATTATATATTAATAATTCCTCTGGTCTGTACATTTTGTTGATTGGTTTAGCAATTATTCCCATTTAATAATATTTATACATAATCCTAACTATACAATCCTTAAAGACGAGCCATAGTCATCGTGTTAGGAGCGTCTTGCTTCCTTTGTCTTTGGTATGTTATTGTATTGTAAAGCCAAGTATCTTTTTCATACAAACGATCATGTTCGCTATCTTTAAATGTTAGATAAAATCTTTTACATCTACACATTGAAATAAATGAGAAATAGATAAACTATATAGTTAGACATCCAAAGGCAAGATAAATTTATTGTATGTATGTATTTTAGTATAGGTTATTGTAATGTACCCTTTTGAATGTATTCTACTAATCATTCTATGGTAAAATATTTGTTTACATGGATTTGACATAGCAATATTATTTTCGTAATGCTCTTAGACGGGTGGTCCAATTTTTATTTTTAAAATTGATATTTAGTAATGCACTTATACCAATGATACAAATCAGACAAATATTAAGAGCAAAGTGCGTTCGTTAATGCAAAATAAGAAAATCTCTGGTCCCAAATTATAAAACATATAGAGGACTCCTGTAACTATTAAAGAACTACACAACTACAGAAATCATTAAAAAAAAATACATCAAATTACAGTCGTAATATAATAATGTTATATTAATTCAAAAAGGTTAAGTACGCAATTATAAAGAATGATTAGTAAAATACGTCTTTCGTAGGCGTACAACTATGCACGGAAACGCAAAAATAAATACGTCTAGTATTGTGTTAGGAAATAACTATCTTTTTGGTAACTACATATATAGCTTGTATATACGTAGCACATAGTCTAACCGCGGTAGGCTTTACAAAGGAACCTTGCATTTGCATTTCATGATAGGTACTTAATTATTATTTTTACAGAACTTTTTATGAGTACCGGAAAACATTGTGGTATTATTATCATGTATAGAAAAAGTTCTTTGAGATTTCTTTCCAGTATAAAGCAGCCGTCGACGTCTGGCTTCTAATTCATAATAAAATATACTAAAACATAAAGAAGTCAACGGTAAATAGAAGCATAATTTAACTAAAATCATCGAATCTTCACTAGCGAAAATCGGTAGAGACTACGCTATGTATCTCATTCGCCATACCATGCTTCCGCCAGTTATTGAGCTATGTATCATACCTACTGGCAATCTTGCGGCCTTATCAGAAAACAATTAAAAAAAGCTACATTTCAAATTTAGAACGATTTCGAGAATAGTGGCATTTGGAAGTTTCATTTCAAGTTTCAACGTCTCTGTTGTGCTTTTAATAATGGTACATTAGCGGGCTGTGAAAAAGTTTTTTAGTCGTGTCAGGTAATTAATACACGTCTCGTAGAACAGATAGTTAGGTATATAGAACAGGATAGTTGCACGATTCTTCGCTTGCTAATGTAGTCACAAACTAAAAAAATTACAAACATAGCACAGACTCGTGAAATATACAGCGGAGTAGGCAGTATGGCTTAGATGTCAATGCCATGAAACCTTTAAAAAAAAGCAGAGTCGACGGCAGTTCCGGTCGGGTTCGCTCGTTCACTGGAACTCGTCGTCGGAGCTGAGCAGCGTGGTCTTCTCGTGGTAGTTGGTGGCGTGGGAGATGGTGGCGACGCGCTGGGGCGGCGGGCGCGGGGCCAGCGCCGCCGCCTCGTCCCGCGCCGCGCCCGCGCCCGCGCCCGCCGCGCCCCCGCCCCCGCCGCGCATCACTACACATAAGGCTGGTTAGTTATGGGCTCCTGGTACTTGTGCAGCGTAAGGCGGTCCTTGCACGGGCGAAATATTGCGAATTTGACTGGCTCGCTGGTTTGTTACACAAGTTACAGGAGTTTAGGGGTGAGGGCCATCCGCTCCCCCGCAAGACCGGTGATGATGACGAGGCAACTCCAAGCCACCATCGTTAGTCAGTTAGGAGAAGAATCCGAGGACCGAAAGGATCACTACACATAAGGCAGGTCAGTTATGAGCTCCTGGTACTTGGGTAGCATGACGCTGTCCTTGCACGGGCGAAACATTTAGAATTTGACTGGGTCGGTGGTTTGCTACCGTAGGTAGCTACGGCTCCAAGAATAGTTGGGTTTAATCCAGGGACTGTAAAAGGTATCCTATCAAACGATTTTGAACGTTTATTTTTAGCGATACTCATATTCTTGGGAGTTAACTACAATAACGGTACCTGAATAATTAGATACCAGGCAACGCTTAGTTATTCCAATATCCTTAATTATTCCTCTAGTTAACGTTAACTAAACTTAAATCCGTGTCAAATGTACATGTCTGTGTCTGTTCCGTGGCTGTGTACAGTCAGAATGTATTGATAAATATCTATGTATGTATATCTGTTTAAATTGTACAAACGCTGCTTAGTTTAGGATCAGATGGCCATGTGTGGAGATGTCCCAAAAAAATTATATAATTTAATCAAATATAAGAACGTCAGTTATCATTACCTCAGCCACAACCTAATAAGAGACGCTATTAAAGACTAGATTATAGCTAGAACAATTATCTAGCTAACTATGGAAAACTATTCAAATTTACTTGTCAATTACTTAAGTTTAGAAAGAGCCAAGTAACATTTCCGAATTAAAATTTCGTTTGACGTTTTTTTAACTAGAACTCGTGATTAATCAGCCGGGAATGGTACGTAATAACTGAAAATTATTCAGTTATAGATTTTAGAACCAAACTAACAGAATACCGTGCAAGAACCACTTCATATTGACCAAATTATTTGTGGAGGTGTAGCGGAGACCTGTGTATTTAACACTAAAGTATTTCAAGGACTGTTTTGTATTGTCAATAACTTATGTAAATTTTTCTACAGGTGTGCAGTGCGGTGTGTATTGATGAAAACCTTAAATTTAAATTAAAATATCGTTAACGGATTATGTCTAGATTAGTCCATATAATTTCTTTTCCTTCACATTTTCACTAGCACATTTCCATTTCTTAAAAGTGTATTTTTAGTGTTTTGACTATAAATCTGCAGTGTCTAAAGGGAGCATAAAATTATATTATTTTAAAAACCGTGCAATGACTGTACTTCACACAAATACTGTGAATATTACGATGATGACCATGCATGCGAGCAAATTAAAAATAAAAAGCTTCATTCAGAATAAACTTACCTATATGATGATTCTCGATCGTCGTTTTTTATTTTATTTTAAGGTTATCTTTTTTGGTGTAAGTATTAAAAGTTTTAAATTAAAATAAATCAATATTAAGTAAAATCGTTTATTTATCAGTGAGAGGCCAAGTACAATGTGTTTCACGGAACTGTATGCTGTATTCATGCTGAATTCGATATTTATTATACTTAAAATTAATCAGAACTAACAGATTTACACAAAATATTCCGTTAATGTGTCATTAAAAATATTTTCTTTAAAAATACTAATAATAACTATGTTATTTTAATAAGAATATAAAAAGAAAAGGATTAATCGTTAACGCAATTTTTACAAGCAGTTTAAAATTAAATGAGTTATTTATTATTTTTCATAAGAAACAAATGTATGCCTCAATAATATATTTGATTTGTCGTTGTGTTAGTAGATACCTACTTTGAAAAATGCCACTCTTTGGTCTGGCAATAACTTGGCATAGATTTTAATAATTGAGGCATTAACTATGTAAAAATGTACAAATATGAACAGTTTGATAAATGCCTATCATTGAAAATGAAGCTTGTGCATACTTTTCACAGGCCTAGCTTCCAACAAAGAGGATTTTATCCTATACCTTACAAGAATAACAAAAAATACAAAAAAAAAGAAATATTAAAATCACAGAAAACGAAACATTTACATAGGTACTACATATTATTTATACTACACCTACATTAATTAATGAAACATAAAAACTAACATATTTATATACTTCGTGTCTGTATAGAAATTTACTAAGTAAAACTAAAAAAAAACTTTTTTTATATCCCCAATAAAGGAAAAGTACTGCAAATAAACTATTAAAGAATATTCTATTAAAGTATATTGGGGGAATCAAGCAAATTGCCCACGCAAGCAAGGATGCGAACTTTAAGTTTATACGATAGTGTAATAAATGCATTTAAATGACTATTTGATACTTCGACTGATTCTGTAGACAAGCGTGAACTTGTCATATATTTTGGCCACGGCAGATCTGACTTCAATATATTGGTCTCTCACCTTACCATAATAATACAAAGATACAAATATTGACATAGTAATACCCACTATCGTTCATATAAACAGGGTTTGTAGAATATGAAAAGGATTGTAATTTGGCTAATTTCTATACATACACGAGCAATAATCGCACATGCGTAATACTAAAAATAAGGTAAGGCAATGGCTAATCCGATCCTAACAAGTATTATCTAATTTTACCCGAATGACATCGATCCCAAGATGTATTTTAATGCGGTATGTGTTCCAATTAGTGTGTTCCGTGTGAATTTAATGATGTTGTTTACTTGTTCGGGTTCCATAGCCAAATGGAAAAAAACGGAACCCTTGTTATTGTCATTAGTGATGTTTATACGGCGATTCATAAACAGAATTCAGAAGGATAAATCTGTGTAATCACCAAATCATTAGAATTCCCTTTAAACACATAATTTTAATGAAGTTTATTTAAATCAAAATCTTCGATAATTTATGTGAAAATTAAGTAGAAAATTTTAGAAAAAATATTGTATGTTAATCATATGCATAAAGATTAACGAAAGTATCATATTTAGTATTTCGGAGTAGCCAGTGCCTCTTTATATAAGTTACAAAAATATAATAATTAAAACACGTTAACATAAATAAAAGGTTTCGCAGCCGAGCACCGAAAACAATTCTCTTATAAATCCGGTTTTTCATATAAGTGAGAGTATTTAATTTTACTTATTTTCCGTCTGCAGAAAACCATTACCTACAAGTAAGAACCGCTAATCGGATCATTAATATTTCACGGCATCGTTACCAAAATATATACTCTATTTTTTATGCCTAAGTATATTTATATCGTAGATGGCTGAATACCGAAATAGCAAATATATTTTTGGTTGTTTTTTTTATTTTTATTTTCTAGAAGTTTTAGTTGTTTTCGTAGTTAATTTTTTTAACAGTCGCAGAATCCTTGGAATGTCGTTAGTTATGTTTCCATGCTCGGGCTTTATTTATGTAATACAACGGACAGACAGACATGAATGCACGTCATGCAGAGCACAGCTATGGCAGAGCTTATAGTTTCTCATAAGGCAGGTGAGAAGTGACATCTGAAAGAAAAATCAAAATAACAAAATAAGGCCTAGCCTACACTTTACAATGTATACGAAATGCAACGTCAGAATGTGAGAAATTACTTAGTCACAAACTGGACATCAGAAAAAAAGTAAAATAAAAATAATAGGATAATAACTATGAACACGAAACTATTACAGTTTTAGAAGGTTCATGATGGTTATGGCAACCCAAGTTAAATACTTGAAATGATTCCCTGCAGTGTGACCGTTCTTCTAGCGAGACAACGTAGCTTATATGCGAGTATTATTCAATCTAAAAAATATATAAAGACTCCGGGTTAGTAAACTGTAATTTAAAATGAATAAAACAATTTGGTGGGAAGTGGCGCAGGACCGGCCTAGGTGGAGGAGCTTAATATCGGAGGCCAAGACTCATTTTGGGTCGCTGCGCCAACCTAGTAAGTAAGTAGTAAGTAAAACAATTTGGTGTCTACTTTAACGAGTAAAATCGATATTTAACTGTAGGATTTGTTGATCTTCAGTGTTCTAATCTGAGCTGACGCGACACATAGTGTCAATTTAAAAATTAATATATAAATTAAACAAAAGCTACGATAGTTGTCTCACTACCTACACACTACGGGACCGGATGCAACAAAGAACAAAACATGAGCACTTGAAACATGAGCAGGCAATATGTATGTACAGTCAACAGCGAGTCAGACGTCACACTGACGCAGCAACACTTGACGGATAAGATACGCCAATATAAAATCATTAAAACTTAAAAAAAAAACTAAATGTTTTGCTAAGAGCAAATCTCAAGATCAGCTAAACCAATGTCGCATTTTTGGTTTGTTGTCTTGGTTACTGTCAATAGGTTCTTACTAATGATCACAATATTTCGCGGGAATTAGGAATTATTAGGAAGCGGTAAAAAGTTCAACGGGACAAATAGTGGGCACACTACGCGGAAGATCAGTCGCTACAATTTACATGTATAGCCTCCGTAACGGAAGATCCGCGACAGAGAATCCGCCCAGTCTTGAGCTGACCTAGAAGTTATGTAATTTGTATGTGTAGTCATTCGTAAAGGAAGATCCGCGACAGATAATCCACCTAGTGTTAAGATGGTCTAGAAGTTACTATAGTATGGTGAATATCTACGTTCCGTCTGACAGGCTGTCGGCCGTGCGTCATGCGCGCGCAAGCGGCAAGATGGCTGACTCACCCGAGCTGTACTGCGTGTACTGCTGGTACTGCGGGTGGAAGTTGTGGAACGCGTCCGTCATTATGTCCTTGGGGTTCATTGTCTCCTGGAATTTTGGATACATGTTTTTGTCAGTATGGACATATTTGTTGACATTAAAATTATATGGATTATAATGGATTGTGATGAATAAACAAGGGGAAAAGCTTCTTATCGCCAATCGCATCTTGCACAGGATGTGGAACCGCGGAGTCTATGCCAGGGGCCGTCTTAGGATATGCCAGGCCCTTGTGGCACGGATGGAGTCCCCTCCCCCCTGAATTTTAGAAATACTCATTACTATTAATATTTCGACCCTATTTTCTCAGGCCTTTAAGTCACAGGGCCCGTGTGTCTCATGATAATTAAAGGTGCGGCAGCCACGTAGCTCAGTAAGACTGCATGGAGATGCCGTAATATAGCAATTTCCAAAGGTGGGGGGGAGGCTTGACCTAGTAGCGCAACCATGAGTTAGCTATCAAAAACTCACGTCCTTTTAGTTCTAAGCGTTTCCGCTAGGAGTGCTGTACATTTTTTCATAGACATTTTCACATAGGCGATATAGAGTCTGTCACTTTTAAACTCATGGTAGCGCTACAGAGCGCCCTTATGTTATGCGGCCACTGCCAATCTACTAGTCACCTTGAGGCTGCTGGAGATGGACTGCATGAGGATGCAGTTATACAGCCATTTCAAAAAGTGGGGGGGAGGTTAGATCCAGAGCACTTTTACGGTAAATCCAGTTACACGCCCACTGCCAATCTACTAGTCACCTTGAGGCTGCTGGAGATGGACTGCATGAGGATGCCGTTATACAGCTATTTCAAAAAGTGGGGGGGGGAGGTTTGATCCAGTGATCCAGAGCACTTTTACGGTAAATCCAGTTACACGCCCGCTGCCAATCTACTAGTCACCTTGAGGCTGCAGGAGATGGACTACATGGTGACGCCGTTATACAGGTATTTCAAAAAGTGGGGGGGGAGGTTTGATCCAGTGATCCAGAGCACTTTTAAGGTAAATCCAGTTACACGCCCGCTGCTAATCCACAAGTCACCTTGAGGCTGCTGGAGATGGACTGCATGAGGATGCAGTTATACAGCTTTTTCAAAAAGTGGGGGGAGGGCTCGATCCTGAGCGACCTTACTACTGCTAATCTACTAGTCACCTTGAGGCTGCTGGAGATGGACTGCATGAGGATGCAGTTATACAGCTTTTTCAAAAAGTGGGGGGGGGGGGGAGGTTAGATCCAGAGCACTTTTACGGTAAATCCAGTTACACGCCCGCTGCCAATCTACTAGTCACCTTGAGGCTGCTGGAGATGGACTGCATGAGGATGCAGTTATACAGCCATTTCAAAAAGTGGGGGGGGGGAGGTTAGATCCAGAGCACTTTTACGGTAAATATAATGAAACGCAGTTTTGGCGGTTACAAAGACAAGTGAAGTTTATTCAAAAGAACGCATATCCGGGACAGATTCCACAGACTATAAAATGACAGTCATAGTTTAGTTCTTATAACACTCACTAGATAGCGGTAGGTGTTCAACAATTTTAAATATGTAGTAACATTTTGATACAATAAACAACACCCCCACTTATCAAAATAACATTAAGACTTTACTTTCTGTATACCTAATAACTCCATAAAGTAATAATGCTTTACATTACCTAAACCTTTTGTAAATAGGTCTGCTGGCATTTCAGCGGTTTCTAAATATTTTAATTCTACAATACCAGCACTAATACAATCTTTTAAGAAATGATAACGTATGTCTATATGCTTGCTTCTTTTATTAAAATTATTATTACTTAAAGACATCTTAATTGCACCTTGGTTATCATTAAATAAACATATGGTATATGACTCATTTACAATCTCCTTATATAAATTTATTAAATATATTGCTTCTCTACATGCTTCAGCAACACCCATGTACTCCGCCTCAGTACTGGAGAGTGCAACTGTTTTTTGTTTTTTAGCCTCCCATGAAATTACACTCCCTGCTAACATAAAACAAAGACCTGTGTAAGACCTTCTGTCTACAACATTGTTTCCCCAATCTGAATCGACAAATCCTATTAATTTTGAATTTCCCTCATTAGTATATTTAAGCACATAATCCTTAGTCTTTTTAAGATATTTTAAAATTCGTTTAGCATAAGCCCATGTTTCACTATTGTAGCAATTATTAAACTGGCTTAGGAAACTGACTGAGAAAGCAATGTCTGGTCTAGTTAATACTGCCAAATACATGAGTCCACCAATCAATTGCTGATATGGTAAGTCTTGAATACATTTATTATCTAAATTAACATTTAATTTTGGCTCTAATGGAGTATCTGCAACTTTACAATCTGCCATATTAAATCTGTTTAGCAATTGATTGACGTAATTCTTTTGACTAAGTGTCACTGTTTTATTAACTTTATCAATATTAACATTCATTCCTAAACAATTCTTTACCTGGCCTAAGTCTTTTAATTTAAATTTAGAAGCTAATACTTTCTTTAAATTATTACATTCGGCAATATCATTTGTAAATATAAAAAAATCATCTACGTAAAGGCTAACAATTGTCCTTTTATCATTATTATTTTTAGTATATAGACACGGTTCTAACTTGGAACGATTATAACCAATATTTATAAGACATTCATCAACTTTCCTATACCAGGCTCTTGAGGATTGTCGCAAACCATAAATGGCCTTATTCAATTTAAGCACTTTATTAATATTCTCAGAATTAAGCAAACACTCTGGTGGTTGCATATAAATCGTCTCCTCAAGATCCCCGTTTAAGAATGCTGTAGTAACATCAAGATGGCTGACATCTAAGTTTAGTTTAACAGATAATGCGAACAACAATCTCAAGGTTGAATGCCTAACAACTGGCGAAAAAGTCTCTGTATAGTCCACATTTTTCTTCTGCATAAACCCTTTCGCAACCAAACGCGCACGGTAACGCACATTATTGTCATTGTCCATCTTCTTTCGTAACACCCACTTACACTTCACTATAGTCTTATGATCTTTTGGCACATCTACTACTTCCCACGCATTGTTGTCCTTAAAACACTGAAGTTCTTCTTTAACGGCTAATAACCACTGATCTCTTTCTTCACCTTGCAATGCTTCTTCAATAGTGAGACCACTAGCATCATCAAATACTTCCTCTGGCATACATATATTCGACATTCCATACCTTTCTGGCTTCTTTCTGATTCTGCCACTTTTTGCTCGTAGCTCGGGTGAGCTGTGGGCGTCTTCATAGTCGGTAGGTATATATGTGTCGCAGTCATCTGGTTAAATCAGCGATTTGATTGAATCACTAGCGCGTTCATTGAATGACGACGTTCAATTGAATGACTAAAGGACAACTCGCGAAGTTGTTGAATGTAACGTTCAACATCTTGACTGAACGTCATTTAGCGTAGTCGTTGAATGGGATATAGCTGATTTTAAACTTTCGCGTTCCATTACACTGAAATAAGTCTTTATGGGTCTTCACGCGATATTAGGAGTAGCAAAATTACATAGCTACTTACTGCCCGACGTTTCGACTGGGTTACACCAATCGTGGTCGCGAGCGACCTACTCCTAATATCGCGTGAAGACCCATAAAGACTTATTTCAGGGATATAGCTGACTTTGTTATGTTTGATTAGGGTGACCATAAGTTCGCAACTTAAAAGATAACTAACTTTAGATTTAAAAAATGAGGACATGACATAACACACCTTAATATAAATTTTAACAATTTTATGTCTTAAGATTCTTCTTAATGTGTCCTTCTAACGTAAGGCTAATAAATTAGAGTGGTCCCCCGGCGTGACAAAATTTAATCAAAAAATTCATACGTACGGTCAACAGCAGGCCAAGATAACCATTTGCAGTTTAAAATTAGCGGTTATGCCTCGCTTTAGTTGGTACTTACGTAGTAGTGTAAAAAGGTATTTTGTGCTTTTTATAGGGTTTAGCATTTTTAACCTTTTGTCATAATAATTGCGTACTTTATTTGGGTCGGGGGTTTTTATATATTAAAAAAACTTCTTTAGCTATAACCATTATTATATCGCACCAAAGTACGAAAAGAAAAAGAAAAGATATCAAAATATCCAGTTATAATCCATAGATGTCCTGGCTTCCTTAGAAATCATGGACACCCTAGCTTTTCGAACATTATTTATAACCTCCAATATTCTTTCGGTAGTCCAAGGTTTTCTTTGGGATCCTGGAAAGGTAATTGTTTTCACGGCAACAAGAACACTTAGTCACATTAGCCCTAATTCTCACAAATACACTAAACAATAATAATCAACTAATCTTTATTTTGTTCTTCGTATTCAGCCAGTTTTGCCAGAAATTTTTCTTTTAAAGTAGCCGACGACAGCGTGTTAATCGAAACATCCATGCTGTCTCAATTTTTTTACGAATAAGTCACTTTAAATCTCAATTTCAATCAAAAAATATCAAAACAGTTCTATTCGAATAGATCTGTACCAGCTGTTTGACGCCATCTTTGTTTTGATGAGCAATAACGCCGCAGTGGAAAAAATATGAACTAAATTACAATCACCTGACTGATTTTAGGTCCGCTATGTTCAAAGGGCTATGTTTCAATCCGCTAACTTGTTGGACGTTGAGTGAGGATTGTTCATTCAACGTTCGACCTAGTCATTCAATTGAACGTCGTCATTTAATAAACTCGCTAGTGATCCAATCAAATCGCTGATTCAACTAGATGACTGCGACATATGCATCATCTGAGTCACTTGATGTTTCTTCAACTAGAGTATCATCATTTCCTGAACTTCTGTCATTCACGCTAGTGTCCCCCACTGAATGTGAGTTTTCTTCACCTTCTGTGATTGGTATGCTGACTTCAGGACTCTTCTCATCTTCCATGACAACAACATCCCTGCTTGTTGTGATGCGTTTTGTCCTTGGGTTGTATATTCTGTAGCCTTTGATGTCCTCCGGATAGCCAACAAGAATGTGCATTTCCGACTTCCTGTCCCATTTCTGCCGCTTTTCTTTTGGCAAATGCACCATAACTCGACTTCCAAATATCCTTAGATGGCTTACATCAGGCTTACAACCAGTCCAGATTTCAAAAGGAGTCTTGTCATTTAATGTGGGAAGTGCAGTTCTGTTTTGTAAATAAACCGCAGTGTTTGTGGCCTCAGCCCAAAACTCTTTGCTCATATTAGCATCAAATAGCAAACATCTACCTTTTTCTACTATTGTGCGGTTATTCCGTTCTGACAAGCCGTTTTGTTCCGGTGTATAGGGATTACTTCTTTGGTGAATTATTCCTTCTTTCTTTAGATATGAATCAAATTCTTTGTTACAGTATTCACACCCATTGTCACTTCTTAATACCTTTATCTTCTTATTGGTTTGCTTTTCAACTTTAGTTTTGAATTCTACAAAACAATTAAGTGCTTCACTCTTATGCTTGACAAAATATATGAATATCATACGGCTGTAGTCATCTATAAATAGAATGAAGTATCTAGAACCACCAAGCGACATTTGTTCCATAGGTCCACATATATCCGTGTGAACTAACTGAAGTATTTCCTTGCTTCTAGAACCTTCTTTTGTGAATGGTAGACGGCTCTGCTTACCTTCACAACAAACTTTGCATGATGACTTGTCTAGATCAATTTTTTCTTGGAGATTCATCCCTTCAACAGCACTTGTCATCTTGTTGAGGTATTTACTGTTTAGATGACCCATTCTGCGATGCCAAGTACTTCCTGGTACAGTCATATTGACCACTATACTGTCAGGTACTCTCAATTTGTACACACCATTACTTAGCACTGCTGTAGCCACTAATTCATTGTTACGGTTATATACTTCACAGCTATCTGACGTAAACTGAACATGATTACCAGATCGTATCAACTGGCTCACTGACAACAGGTTGGTTGTCAATCCTGGAACACATAATACATCCTTAACTTGAACTTTGAATTCACTTTGATCTGTTACAGTAATAATGTTCACGTCGCCGGAGCATGATACCTGCAGTTTCTCGCCACTAGCAACATATATGTCCTTCTTTTCGTGCTGCTTACTATTCTGGATCCAGTCCTCGTTAGCAACCAAATGCATACTTGCGCCCGAATCAATGTACCAATCTTGTTTATGAAACTTCTCACTTAAGAATACAGCACTGAACGCATTTGTGGGTTTGTAATGCGATGGTTTCGTATTTCTTTTGTCATTTTCGGTATTTGGACACTGATTTTTGTAATGTCCTGTCTGTTTACACCTGTAGCACTTTATATGATGTTTGTTGACATTGACATTTTGCTTGTCACTCATTGGCGCTCTGTCCATAGACAATCTTACATTTTTCTTATGTTGCCACTTCTGGGCACTGCTCGCAAACGCGCCACTGGGTTCATTCAATTGACTTGAACTTACATCCGTTTCCGCCATGTCCATGAGCTTCGTTCTAATGGCGTCCGTTGTGATTTTGATGCCCGAATGCTCGATCGCCATGATCATGGGCATGAACTTTTCAGATAATCCCGCCAATAAGAGACACCCGATCCACTCGTCACTGATGCTAAATCCTGTCCCGCTTAACTTTTTGTCCGGTTTCAACTATTTGCGTTACATATGTCTGCATGGATACACAATTTTCAAGGCGTATGGAGATCAAATTTCTTAGTAGAGATATTCTTCTTGTAAATCCCGAGTCGTCAAATAATGCCTTCAACTTGTTCCATAGCTGCAACGTTGTACTGACGTCCTTTATATGTACATACAACGCACTATCAATAGTCATTATCAGTTTCGCCTTAGTCTTCGTGTCATCTGCAGTTTCTAAAATCTTCCCAGGAATCGTTCTTATGCAATGTAGCATATCCTCCAGGATTAGAAAGTTCTCTGCTGCGAACTCCCATTCCGTGTAGTTTTCGCGCCCCTTTAGCTTGGGCACGTTTACAAGATAATTGGACGACATTCTTGCAAACTATCACTTAATTGATCTAATAACTGTTTATACACTGTTTTTAGTTCACTTTAACTATACTGGCTTCACTGATAACCGGATTAAAACTTAAACTTTGCTGGGCCCATAACCTATAATGAAACGCAGTTTTGGCGGTTACAAAGACAAGTGAAGTTTATTCAAAAGAACGCATATCCGGGACAGATTCCACAGACTATAAAATGACAGTCATAGTTTAGTTCTTATAACACTCACTAGATAGCGGTAGGTGTTCAACAATTTTAAATATGTAGTAACATTTTGATACAATAAACAACAGTAAATCCAGTTACACGCCCGCTGCCAATCTACTAGTCACCTTGAGGCTGCTGGAGATGGACTGCATGAGGATGCAGTTATACAGCCATTTCAAAAAGTGGGGGGGGGAGGTTAGATCCAGAGCACTTTTACGGTAAATCCAGTTACACGCCCGCTGCCAATCTACTAGTCACCTTGAGGCTGCTGGAGATGGACTGCATGAGGATGCCGTTATACAGCTATTTAAAAAAGTGGGGGGGAGGTTAGATCCAAAGCACTTTTACGGTAAATCCAGTTACACGCCCGCTGCCAATCTACTAGTCACCTTCAGGCTGCTGGAGATGGACTGCATGAGGATGCAGTTATACAGCCATTTCAATAAGTGGGGGGGGTTAGATCCAGAGCACTTTTACGGTAAATCCAGTTAAACGCCCACTGCCAATCTACTAGTCACCTTCAGGCTGCTGGAGATGGACTACATGGTGATGCCGTTATACAGCTATTTCAAAAAGTGGGGGGGGGAGGTTTGACCCAGAGCACTTTTACGGTAAATCCAGTTACACGCCCGCTACCAATCTACTAGTCACCTTGAGGCTGCTGGAGATGGACTGCATGAGGATGCAGTTATACAGCCATTTCAAAAAGTGGGGGGGAGAGGTTAGATCCAGAGCACTTTTACGGTAAATCCAGTTACACGCCCACTGCCAATCTAGTAGTCACCTTGAGGCTGCTGGAGATGGACTGCATGAGGATGCAGTTATACAGCCATTTCAAAAAGTTGGGGGGGAGGTTAGATCCAGAGCACTTTTACGGTAAATCCAGTTACACGCCCACTGCCAATCTACTAGTCACCTTGAGGCTGCTGGAGATGGACTGCATGAGGATGCAGTTATACAGCCATTTCAAAAAGTGGGGGGACGGCTCGATCCTGAGTGACCTTACTACTTAATCTACTAGTCACCTTGAGGCTGCTGGAGATGGACTACATGGTGATGCCGTTATACAGCTATTTCAAAAAGTGGGGGGAGGGCTCGATCCTGAGCGACCTTACTACTGCTAATCTACTAGTCACCTTGAGGCTGCTGGAGATGGACTGCATTGTGATGCCGTTATACAGCTATTTCAAAAAGTGGGGGGAGGGGGAGGTTTGAACCAGAGCGCTTTTACGGTAACTCCAGTTACACGACCTTACTACTGTTAATCTACTTGTCACCTTGAGGCTGCTGGATATGGACTGCACGGGGATGCCGTAATACAGCCATTTCAAAAAGTAGGGGGAGGCTTGATCCAGAACGCCCTTACGGTAAAGTCGGTTATGCAGCCACTGCTAATCTACTAGTCACCCACTGCTAATGTACTTTACCTTGAGGCTGCTGGAGATGGACTGCATGGTGACGGAGCGGTGCGGGTCGCGGTGCGCGTGCGCGTACACGGCGGCGGGGAAGGCGTAGCGCAGCGCGATGGCCGCCGCCAGCATCTCGATGCAGATCAGGAAGTTCTGGTAGCCCGCGGACACGGTACCGGCGGTCGTGGGCACGCCCGACGCGTCTAAGATCGGCGAGATCACGTTCGCTTTTTCGAGGATGGCTAGCCCGACACCTGGAACGGACGAGTATTGTTTGTAACTGGTGCAGTATTGTTTTTTTTTTTTCTAACTGTCCTACGATGATGGCTTGGAGTAGCCTTGTCATCATCACCGGACTTGCGGGGGAGCGGATGGTATAATAACTCCGCTCTTGCAGTCATAGTCAAAAGCTATGATTGCAAGAGCGGTAACTGATCGGAGCAGTCACGACTTCTCGAGCGGTTCCGAGTATGTGTGTACGTAGAATCTGTAGTTTACTATGCAGCCACAGCTTTAAGCAGTCCGTCCTAACTGCTTGAAGCTGTCCGCGTAAGTCGGCCCTAAGTGAATCTCTGCACTGAAAACAACAGACAATCAAAAAACGATGACTTAAAATCTACACTTACCTTGCCAGAACGACAAGAAAATGACCGACTTGACGGTGAAGAACTTGAGCACCGGATCGAACGGCTTGAGCATCTCCCGCGTGGCGCCCAGGAACAGGAACAGGCCGTACAGCGCCAAGCTCACGGAGAAGTTGTACACGATCGTGATGTAGATGTAGCCGCCGTTGGGGCTCCAGTCGCCGTCGTGGTAGTGGCCCGCGAACTGGGACAGACAAACATTATATTATAAGAGTAGGTAATTATGAGTTATGTTGTAAAACAACAATCTGAAGGGGAAATACTGCAAAGACAATCAACCTTAATATATTTGACAGTTTAAGCGAAGGTCCGATGCTCCCTAACTTTCAGTTTGCCTCCCTATACAGTGTCCCTACAGCGTTTTACGACGTTTCCACCGATTGCGGCCCACCGACTCATTCTGTGAGCGGCTGATTCACAATCGAACCCACGACTCTTGGAACCGCCAGGCAGAGACACTAATTGTAACAAGTTTAGTAAATAATTTAACTTTGGATAGGTATTTTCTTTGGGCATTTTTGAAAATTAAACCCCGCATATATTAAGATGTTACACCGAATCTATTTTGAATGATTATAGCAGTCTGCAACAAAAACTAACGTATTGTCTTTACAGAACCTTGCAAAAACTACATACGAATTGAAAATATTGAACCGACAACGCTAAATTATGTTTGTGTGCGTTTTGTTGACATAAGAGCAACAGTTGCCGAGGAACAAGTGTATGCTAATGGGAGTCGATTGTGCCCGCATTTAACTATTGTTTGTTTAGTGCCGTCGATAAACTATGATGGCTTTGTAAAACGACGTTTCAAACGGTACATTTCGTAAAAGAGATATGTTTTTTATTCTATTGGCTTTCTAGTCAAGTAAGTATTTAACACACTAGTAGGGTAAATTGAAGAAAGAAACGTTAGTGTCTCTGGATAGACGCCCACTTCATATGAAGACAGATATGAAATTATTGTCCATTTGATAAATCACAAAGAAAAAATAAAGAAAACACAAAATACATATACAACTTCTACTATCGGCGTCAAAAAATGCGGGTACATATCATATTATGTACATAATCTTTGCAATATAGGGGTACGCCATTTCAACGTTGACTTCTTCGAATTACGTTCAAAATTATCTTCAACTGACTCATTCATACCGACAAGTAGTTTATTAGCGACGACTTACTTCATTATATCATTGGATTTGGCAAAGTGAACAGAAATATGACGTGTATGACGTCAAATATGTAGGTATCAAGCATTTCAATCTGATTCCCTGAATAGAAAGGAACATTCAATTTGTAATGTTTCCGTTTAAGCAATAAGTGTTTAAAATTGTAGCCTTAAACATTGTAAACATACATAAGTAACAAATGGTAATACAACGCTCATTACCAAATGTGACGCGTATATTTATGAACGTAGAAACACTTGTTACAACAGCTGAGGTCAAACTGACGCTTGTCTGAGGTTTACCACGCAAAATACACGTAAATGTCAGTACTATGTACTTGTTTCTATAATAAAACAATAACATAGGTAACAACTATATTCAGTACTGGGCTGGATACAAAAGCGTATTTAGTAGGTAATATAAATGGACAACATATAATTTTAAACTGTCATTTTAATGAGCTCCCGATATTTCGGCACTGTTGCAAGCGCCATGATCACGGGTGAACTGAACAAAACAACATGGTAAATATCCCGGACAGTTTCAGTTTTCTAATATAAATGGACGGCCAATATGGCCATACATATTACGTTAGCCACAACAAAATCAGAAATAAAATCAACATTAATCAAATGTGTTCTTCGAAAACGCTTCATAAAAAAGTAAAGAGTAACGAAATTTTCAATAATTACAATATTTACATATCCTTGAAAAGCAAAAGGTCTTGATGCAATAAATCGATGACGAATTTTATGATTACGAATGACTAATATTACTGATAAAGTACGATGATCGGCAGATAAAACTCCTCAAAGTAGATAGCGCAAATATCTACTCAAGTAATTAATAATAATACTTCAACAGCACATAGTGTAGATTTGCGCAACATTAGTCTGTCGGTGTCTGACTGATATAGGCAATAAAAAAACGCTTTGTCTGCGTTTTATATACTTCTATGTAGACGTTAAAGTAATAAATTCAAACCCACCAACATGTTGAACTTAAGCATCGCTTAAACTTTCAATGTAATGACTGTACACTGAAACGAATTAGATATTTGAGCATTGGTTTTCCGCTTTAGTAGATTCCAAATTTAGGACGGTCATACAGACTTAAATTTCAGCGTCGCTCAAAATGTTAACCATTGAAATGCCTTTTCAGTTTACGGCCGCTAGTCTTTCCAGTATCCGACCCGAAACCCCTTAATCCTATCCAAAAAAACATACCTGCAAGAATATAATGATGAAAGCGCAAAGCGGCTTAACCAGACAGAACTGGAGGGTGGCCTGCTTGCAGAACCGCAGAAAGCCGATGGTGTAGGTAGCGCCAGAGAGGCAGCAAGTGCCGTTGACGCAAGACGCGCGCACCGGCCGCCCGCGCAACTCCGACATTATGTTGCCCTCCCCGCCCAGGTACTCGTAGCAGAGGGAGAGGAAGCTGTAGATCACGAAGGCTGGAACAATAAATAATATCTATAATATAAAAATTAATCGCAAAATGTGTTGGTAAGCGCATAACTCAACAACGCCTGAACCAATTTGGCCAATTTTTTAAAATGTTCTTGAAGTCCAAGGATGGTTCTTACGGCGAGAAAAAATCGAATAATTGCCGGGATAACCCTAAAAACAGCCCTTTTCTTTTTCACATTTTTTTGACAGGATGAAGTCTGTCGGGGCAGCCAGTAAATAAATAAATATTTTGGGACATTTCCACACACGCTCGCTCATCTGACCCCAAACTAAGCAGACATTGTAGAGAGTAGAGCGTGTCTAGATAAAGCGTATTCACCCGGGCGTTTTAAAGTATGGATCTCCCGATCCCACGTTCCCACGAGTGAAAACGCTCTATCAGGAAATGGTTCCAACAATTAAAGATACTACATCGAACTATTTTAAAAGGGGTCACAATCGCGCTTAAATCTTTAATTGATATGCTCCCTTAACAAGGTACCAGCATTAGAACAGCACATGGGAATATCTTTTACGAGCGACCCGCCCCGGCTTCGCACGGGTGGCATGCTAATATGAATAGTTACCTATATTACATAATTACAGAATGTCTCTATATACAACGTTGACAGATGTTTACTGAACTTACAAGATCGACCAAGATATAATACTGTTTTTCTTTGCATATCATTCGATATGACAAAGTTACATCAATTAACTGTACTTTTGTAATGAGCTAACATCTTGACTCTACTTTAAAAATTACTTTAACCAACCTAATTCAATTAAAAACAATCGTGGTTTAAGATGGCATTTGTTTCTTATTCGAAGATAAGGAAGGATCAAAATGCATAGAACCAAGATTGAAAAAAATTGTAAACAAAAAAAAAACCGCCTTCAAAAACCCGACTCACTAAAAATTACAAAATAATATAATACGAACATTTATAATCATCTGGGTATGAATTTTATATGTTGTTGAAGGCGGTGCCGTTTATATTTCAAACAGACAAGCACAGAGTGCTTCTTTTTCCTCAACATTTTGATTGGCACCGCCTTCAAAAACATATAAAATTCATACCCAGATGATTATAAATGTTCGTATTATATTATTTTGTAATTTTTAGTGAGTCGGGTTTTTGAAGGCGGTTTTTTTTTTGTTTACAATTTTTTTTCATACTTTTTAGTGTTTTTTGTTACCCTATTAGTTCAGCTCACCTGTAATACTACTGATATTATAACTAGTAGTCTTAATATGTATACAGTATTGAAAGAATTATCCTTTTACTCCAAACAATTAAGGAGTTGACCTTCCATCATCATCTCAGCATCATAACATTATGATTGCAAGAAGCAATGCCAATATCGCTTCAGAAAATATATAAAACGCGGTACATGTGCCTATAAAATTTGAGGGTTGCCCTCGATTTCTCCTGGATCCCATCATCAGATCCTAGACTGGTCACCCTATAAGTTCAGCTCACCTATAATGCTACTGATATTATAACTAGTAGTCTTAATATGTATACAGTATTGAAAGAATTATCCTTTTACTCCTAAGTATTAAGAAGTTGACCTTCCATCATCAGCTCAGCATCATAAGATTATGATTTCCAGAAGCAAATGCCAATATAACTTCAGATAATATGCAAAACGCGGTACATGTCCCTATAAAATTTGAGGGTTGCCCTCGATTTCTCCTGGATCTCATCATCAGATCCTAGACTGGTCACCCTATTAGTTCAGCTCACCTATAATGCTACTGATATTATAACTAGTAGTCTTTATATGTATGTCGCAGTCGGATTGTATAATCCGCCGTATTACATTACAGCTAGCCGTTATCAAAAACAGGGCCGTTATGTATTACGGCGGATCAACGATTAGCCGGATTGAATAAGGCTGAATGAAATTCCGCCGGGATGTATTCTGCGCTAAACGTTCTTTAATGCGGCTAGCCGTAATGTCAAAGAGCGGGTCGTTAACCGCCTCTTTGACAGTTTTTAGTTCCTATGTTTAGCGCTCGCGGCGCTGCTTGTCATAACAACAACAATGGCCTCGAATACAGAAAATGTTTCACAAAAATGTTATTTCGACAGTGGTTTTAAAGAAATAAACAAATACGAGTGTAAATAGTGACTCTAAGATTAAATTCGACGTGCAATTGAACTGTTTCTATTCGTCTCAATGTGGAACAGTTAAAAATCCATGGACAAAAGAACGAGTTTTAGAGGTTATATTGCATATCAAAACCGCTAAAGTGGCTATGGATTCTAGTATTCAGCGGAATCCTACACAGTATTATTGGTGCAAAAAATATGACCTCATGAATGTTGCTGGTGAAGATTATCTTATCTTGAATAAAAATAATCCTGAGGACTATACCATTCGCGTAATACCCATGGAGCAATATTTCGATACTCTTATGGAAATTCATAAGGAAATTGGCCACGTCGGGCGAGACAAAATGCTGTATGCCGTACAAAACAAACTTTATATTTAAAAAAAGGCCATTGAAATATTTGTCTCCCTATGCCCAACCTGCGAGTCAAAGCGCAACTTACCAAAGATTTTGAATGCTGAGTTCTAAATAAGTACTCGAAAATACTAAACCCAAATATTAAGTGTATTACTTACTTAGTTTCTAATTCCTAATTACTTAAAAAAACTTTTATTTTATATATTATGTATTATACTTTCGCACCTACACAACACAAAGTACAAACCTATTACACACCGAGTAGGTACATAACCTTTATTTTTCTCATTAAAATTGATTTTCAATTAAACCCTGTTTTATTTTGATATCACATGACGTAGTCACCCTAAAATATTGAATAAAGTGCAATACGGCTCATCGTGAGTCACCAAAATGTAGAACGTATCGTAATGACAATCCGGCTAATCGTTGATCCGCCGTAATACATAACGGCCCTGTTTTTGATAACAGCTAGCCGTTATGTAATACAGCGGATTATACAATACGACTGCGACATGTATACAGTATTGAAAGAATTATCCTTTTACTCCTTTTACTCCTAAGTATTAAGGAGTTGACCTTCCATCATCAGCTCAGCCTCATAAGATTATGATTTCCAGAAGCAAATGCCAATATAACTTCAGATAATATGCAAAACGCGGTACATGTCCCTATAAAATTTGAGGGTTGCCCTCGATTTCTCCTGGATCCCATCATCAGATCCGGGACTGGTGAAAATGGGACCACCTCGGAAGTGAACTGTATCCAACCAAAAAAAAATTTTTCAAATCCGTCTATAATTGACGAAAATATCGGTGAACATACATAAAAAAAAATAAAAAAAAAAAAAAAAAAAAATATTATACATACAGACGAATTGAGAACCTCCTCCTTTTTTTGAAGTCGGTTAAAAATGCTTTTTGTAATTGAGGATAGAAATCCGTCAATTCAAAGGAACCTAGCGTTAAATCATTTTTGAATCAAAGGGTAGAAATTAGGTAGCTTGAAGGTCTATTAGACGCAGTCATAAAGTACGGTAATTTCGCGAGCGAACCAACCGCCATAGCTAGAACTGCTTGTTATCAACATCAAAGTACAAATCTAATGGCCATATCAACCTACGGTACTATTTTCATTGAAGGTTCGGAGCTTTTCTCAATTACGCACATAGTCGGTCGTTGACCGAGCCATGGATCGAGGCTAATGGTCAGTCAATCTAACAGACAGTATTCTTTACGCTACCGGTCGCCATTCTCTATATTGAGGGTTTAAAGGTAATCTGCCATTCTATGGCACATAGAGCAAAAAAGGTATAAATGTGACTTCTAGAATAGCAAAAAATAGCTACTTAATTTTTTACGAATAGCTGTGTCCTAGTTAAAGAACTTTAAGTTTTAATGGACTTCATGGTTCAGTTACCTTATAGGAAAGCTGGTTGTCTCAACTCAAAACATACTCGCCTGGCGATGTTCGGATTCTAAATAGTTAAATTACTTATTTAAATAATTGTTTATTGCATAATAATTGTATTTCATGTCATTCAACATATTGTCATTTAATTTCTTAAGAAATAACATATTCATTACAATTTACCTTTATTTATGCAGAATAAAATGTGAAAGTTTGACCTTTGCTGAACTCATCTCAGATATAATGTGGGTAGACAAGCAGACGATTTTCCGGTAAATCAATCACGTAGCAATAAAGATGCTTATGACTTGTTCAATTTCTTAGAACAATGTTCCGATATCTAGCTTGTATAATTGGCTAGAAACAGGTCCATTAATGTACGCCCTAATCCACATCGCTACCTAATAAAGCAATTCTCTAGACGGCAAACGTTCCTCGATTAACAGAGTGAATTACTGCGGGAAAGTTACATAAATACAGATAGAGGTGTTACCTAACTGTAGTTAGAAATTACAAATATTTTATTATATTATTATAGTCATTGGCTAGTAAAATATGCCTACTGAAAACTTACTTCATTTTACTTTGAGTATAAATGGATATTGACAAAGTAACAAGAATTTTCCACCATTTATCAGGCAAACTAAGAAAACATTTATTTTAAGACAAATAGAGGACACAATTCGCAGTCGCCTGATACAAATGAGTTACCTACTTCCTCTCGCTTTCACTAGTGTTCTACATCTACAAAAAGATGGTTGACTGACTTACTAATTTTGGGAATAATTTGTGTTTACACTAAATTTTTCGCATTTTTCCATTTAGGTAGTGTAAAAAAAATCTGATATAAAACTACAGTTACCAATACGCTATATAAGACGTGTCGTATCATGATTATGTACTGTTTGCCGATGCCTATGATGTATAATCTATTTTCATTAGGTATTATTTTTTCAGATAGGCAGAGATCGTATTTAAAACGTGCTATCAACCGATAATATGTATAAACGTAGTGTAGTCACGCCACTGAACTACTTACTTTACACGCCTAATAAGACGTGCATTAAAATACCATACCAGATTGCGGGGACCTATTTGGTGCTTTTATTTTTAAGATTACTTTAATACAAGTGTTACCATATTTTAAGGGAACAGTAGCAAATAAACAATTATTCTATACTATACTATTATAAACTAGATGTAAGTAATTGTATAAGAAGTTGGAACTACTGATTATAAAGTTTTATTGTATTTGTTGTAACAATGCATGAAGATACAAGTAGTTCAGCTGTTCGCTTACAATTTCCATGATTGCAAATTGACATCGAATTGAAACTTCTCCATTTGCTACGGAAAAACAAATGAACCGCCATACCTTCATAGCAATCCCTGACGGTGAAGAAGTAGATGTAGTAAGAGTCGCTGTTGAAGAACAACAGCGATATCCAGCTGTAGCAGCCGTAGATGGGCACGATGAACAGGATGCGAACGATCCAGCGCTGCTCCGAGGGGTTCGTGTACCAGCGCAGGTGCTGGTAGATCTGCAAACGATATGCAACCAATTAATACGTGATACTGTTGAACATTGTAATGGGAATGTGAGTAGCTAGCTTTATGTTACTATGCTCCATAGCTGTAATGTGTTTATAAAAAAAAACTTGACACATGGGCAACCGTGCTTATTTTTTATGATAAGGTATTTGGACACTACTTTGACGATCAAGTAGATTATACATTCAAAATTTCCATTGAAATTTTAAATTGATAGTCTAATGTAACACAAGCATAACATCCATGGCGCATTTGATAGTTTCCGCTGTCCCATAATCCAGGAACCGTCCGTCTATCTTACAGGATATTTTTGGAAACGTTATGTTTATTTGGGATATGGGGTTAACGAGTCTTCTCTCGTTCTTTACGTGGTCTTTATTCTTCTTAATAATTATATTTCCCTACATAATTCTTACTCATGCTGTAATATGCATTTCTGATATCCTAATAACAAGTGCTGAAACTTCTTAACACGGAATCAGATTGATGTAAAGTAGTCTGATATTTCATACGATGACTCACTTTACATAGAACAGTCGTATGACATCACTGAACAAAACGCTAACAGTAACAACAAATTATGTCATATGAATTGGATAGGTACGGCAATAGCCGGAGATAATACATATAGTAATGCAATACAGATACGGATAACTCTCAATGAAGCAATTGTAAATTGAGACCTGCTTTTTAATGTCAACTAAGATTAGACCTACAATATTAGTCTTTATGGGTTTACACGCGATATTAGGAGTAACAAATACATAGCTACTTACTTCCCCAAACTTTTACTTCTAAAATCTTAGAATGAACTTAAACAAAACCAGTGGATCAAAAATGACTAAACGCTTCATAACGTAACTCTTAAAGTTATGACTCACGAGTCCATTATGATCTCAGGAGCTCCGTTATTTTGTATACGCCAGAATATGTTGCTGTTATAATTTGATGACAGTAGACAGTAGGTACTATAGTACATATTATATACTTTGATATAGCTCACATTGCAGTATAGATAAGATATAGCGACGGGCCGCGAATGCCCCAAAAGAAACTTTTCTTGGTTATAAAATTTAAGAATGTACATAAGAAACAACAAAAAGGACCAGCAATGACATCATTGTAATAAGACGTCATGGGAATCATTATTTGCCAATAGTTTCTGAAGTAATTACATCCGCCTGATCTATTATAACTATTTTTTGTTAACTTTTAGTCAAACAAGAAATGGACTGAAAAATTGTAAATAAATCTAAGCATTTAATATAGCGATTTTTAGGTTTACAAAATACTTGCAATAATTGCTTGTTTCATATACTACTCGTAGTATCTTCTTTGATCAGTTTTATCGAAATGGTTTACATTTCGATAAAACTGATCAAAGAAGATTAACAGAATTCAAATTGGTAATCTTATTCGTGCAACGTTCAAATTGTAACGTCCTTGGGTTATTTTTATGTTATAAACCACTCTATATGGTACAAGGAAAACTGTAGTTATGAACTACATATTGCGATGTGCCGTTGCTTATAACTTTGTTAATTTGTTTTATTAGTTACAGCGTAACTTTTAAGTAACTAATAAACTAATTTTAACGGGATAATCTCACGTAATTTCAATGTCTTTCAGTGACCACGAGCCCTGTGAATAGCTCGAAACGTTGGGACTCTAAATTATTATATTTACATTTAAGTTATGCGCGAGAATTCCGTTAACCGTTAAATTAGTGTTATTCAGTCAGTAGTCATATTGTTTGTAACTGAAAATATTGATAATATTCGACGGAGTTAAACCTCAAATCATAGCAAGTATGTAACATAAAACCTCAACACAGTATCAAACACTAAGCGTAGTAGTGTTATGTGTGCGTGGAGTGACGCAACTCAAGGGCCTACACTCCCGCTCACTGCATGCATTGCTGCAAACGTGATCGTAACAGACTGTAGTAAGGCTACTTCCTTGCACGAAGTAACATGAACGACGTTCGTACATACACATACAATCTTATATTCCTTTAGTATCCCACGGGCATAAGGTTAGGTTTTTGTCTGTATAAAACCAATCCAGTAGTAATATTTTGTTTAAATGGCAATTCTTGGCAATACTTACAAGTGGCGGCCAGGCCATCGCAGTTACTTAATAACTTCTTACGACATCCTAAGCATGAAAGTGATGGTACTTTCATTTCGCTTCCCCTAAACTAGATCAAGACAATAGTGAACAATTCTAGATACTCTGGCCATGTGGCTAGAATCACTAAAAATATACCTGCGTATAATATTTGGGGAGCTCCTTGAATCCTCTCTAGCTAAAATGCAATCGAATAAAAATAATTTTAAATAAGAATGCGGAAATAAAGTTTTAGAACTCACAACCGAACTGAGAACCTCTTTTTTTAGAGTGAGTCAAAAATATGTAAGTTCCCGCAACGAATCACTGACCATAAAGAAGTAGGTATGCGTAACTAACCACTTTTGAAGGGTTATTCCGTATTCATCCTATGTGATCTCATCCGACGTGAAACTTTTTCCTTACTCATCCTAATTTCGTTCCTTAATCATCCCAAAGCAAATATTTCAATTTTTAGTTCCTTATTCATCCCAAAATGATTCCTAGCTCATCCTATAACAAAAGATTTTAAAAATAAGAATATTTTGTACGGTCGGAATAAAAGTTTAAAATTTAATTTAGTCGTTTTGTCAAATAAAACTGCAAAAAGTCTGATAAAATAATATATTTATTTATAAATGTTGTATAAAACAGTTAGGTATGTTTATTTTTTAAAATTAAGAATAATATATAACATATTTTTATATGATTAACACAGCAATATTTTTAAATTTTGACAAACAAGACTCAACCAACTTTGATTTAAAAAAAATTGTCTTCCATATGTAAACTGTATGATTTTTAAATACAACTTGAAAAAAATACAACTTGGTGACTCATTATTAGATGTAAATGAAACCGTTACTATTATTTTCTTTTATAGCACGTGCAAGTTTGGCTTTCGGTTTTAAGTATATTTTATTGAATATTATGTTATTTTCTTGTTTTAACATACAGATTTCTTTTTATTTATAATAATAGTACATATTTATATCCAAAACCTATAAATAGTTCACTTTCTGAAAATGTTTTGACTTTTGATTTTGCTAACCATACTTTTTATTGGAATATTCACCTAGTGATGAGAAAAGACTGCATTAGTGTTGTGTCAAGACAAAATCTAATAGGATGAGCTAGGAATACTATTTTAGGATGAGTAAGGAAATCGGATGAGTTCACATAGGATGAATACGGAATAACCCCTTTTGAAATATTTGGAACATAATAACTGTTCAATTTACGTAACTGTGGCATTCGGATAGTAATTGCCTTGTAACGTCTTTTAATGTAATCTCACGCTCTAAACTGGCCCCATAGACAAAGTAACAATATCGAAATGATAACGAAGTTCGAAAAGAATAAAATGTATGGGATTGACATTAGACGCGACGAATCACGTGGTCAATCCCAAACATTTTGTTCTTTTCGAACTTCCTTATCGTTTCGATATTGTTACTTTGTCTAAACCCCCTACAGTACAGTTTTATACTTACGTACTAAGTATGGTACCTACATCAGCTATATCGAGTCATTAAAACCATGCCTATACGAAAAATAATAAGGCGTCCGCACTTTTATAGTGCGACGAGTGTTTTTATTTTAATTTGACTAGATACAGGATGGCAGACTTTACACATAAGCAAGATTTTTATCTCGTTTCATTTTAATTTATTCAAACCCGACCGAGAGATATTTCTTAAATACAAATGACATAACAAATAAAATAACAAACCATATAATATGCAGAACAACGTTACCAAATATGTACTTTGTAATTAGTTATCACTAAAATATACGTATCATAAATACAGAAAACAATAGCAGTTCTGTCTCTAGTCAAAGGTCAGATGAGTTCTTGTTTTTTTTTCCTTCTGTGTACACATCACAATGAGAACGCTTAGTGTTTCGTTATGTATTGTTATAAAGGCATGAAAAAGAATTATCTGTTGAGGTTCGTTTCTTAAAAGAAGTAGGATAAATCATTGTAATGAATACTCATGGTAGCAAGTCAAGTAACCGAACTTTGGGTTACGCTTTTGAACTTACTTTGCAGTCAGTAGGTGGTATAGACCATACGTTTAACCCTTTAACCAGTATACTCTTTCGAAATTTTCATTGCTTTATCTTCACTGAATAAGGTTTAGATTATGGTGGCAATATGGCTGCCATTACCATGTAAAGGTTAGCCATTGGAATAGGTATGTTAGACTTCATCTTTGTCGAACCAATTCATGCTTTCTGGGTATTTTCCCGAAAGATTAGGGTGAATTTTAGCGACTACTACTACAACACTAACAAATTTTGAGGAAAATATGGCAAGATAACTTAAGCGTTCAGATAACTTTGAACGTGTCACCGTGATCTAATTGGTTTAGGTTCCCTACTAGGAACCGGAGGTCAGGCGAACGCTCTATTGTTTTAGCAGAAGGGTACATAAAGTAATTCTACGATCTTGATCCCACTGGGTAATGCAACAAATAATTCTACCTAGTACCTTGTTAGTAGAACGAAAGACATGATATTTCTTGAGTGAAATAATATCACTTTAATAAACTGTGTAGTTTAATGAAAATTGCTAAGCATTTTCTAAAATTAGGTAAATAAAGTATTTTTAATTACATTATTACAAGAAATTATCATGTCATCGTTAGATTGCTTTAAATAACTGTTACATTTGTGCTTGAGTAACTTAGTTCGAAATCAGACCGATGTATGTCCCCCACCCCTACCGAAGGGCACGAGCCTACCCTTAACTAGATCAGGCCTTAGTCAATGTGTCAATGATTAGAAAACTGAAAATGTCTGTAACCGTGACAGTTTAAACTTGTATCATGCGTCAATGAGTTATGTACTTATGTGATCATAGTTTTTTTAAATGTTGCATGTATTTTGGTCTAATTTATGCACTAACATGAATCAGCTCTCCACTAACAAATCAACTCTAACACACTCCGTAAGGCGACCAATAGGAACGCAGCGTCTGTTGTTAGATTGGCGTAATCGATTTCTAAACCAAACAAATTAATGTTTCGTCTTTACTCTACGCATTCGCTGCTTAGCACGGATATATCGTTGCAGATTACCACAGGTTACAGAAGGACACACAAATCGCAAATCAATGGCCAGCACCTTGAACTACTCATACGTCACGACCTTAACTCTAATGAGCCACCAACTACTTATTAAACCTGTCTTAACAAGGTGAATTAAGGTTCAAAATGCCGTGTGCTCTTTTTCCTTCGCGCCTTATCAAGGGTAAACATTTTCGTCCACTTGTTGGTCGTAATTTCGTCACTTTCTAATATTTTCTAGTCGAACTGTATGGAGCGACGACCTGGCGATCGTGGTTGACTGGTGCCGGATGCGGACGGAGGCCATGACCACCAAACTCGCCACTCTTCACGCCAGCCTCCCGTGAAATGTCGATCGAAAGATACTAAACAATATGACCACAGTCATTAGACAGGAAACCCAAGTTTTGAATAACGATTGAATAGAATACAATTTTATACAACATTTCTCAAAAAAATCCCTAAGACCACTATTTGATTAGACATTTTACATCAATCTCCAATCAAATAGTGGTTGTCGTTCATGTTCGCAGTATAAAACTGTGAACCATTTAATTTCAACCAATCTAAAGCATTCAATATTAAGAAAGAAACGATCACAATCAACACATATAATAATTTACACTTATTATATGAATTGATTGTGATACTGTACAGATAGACTTGTTTAAACAATCAAAATAGAGACGTTGCAAAAAAAATAACAGTTGCTAAATTAGACTATGAATATGGACAACAATAACCCGGTAAAAAGATGTTAATTATTATTGATAACTTATCATAATTCAACAATTCACATGCTTTGACAAACAAATAAGACCTCTTATCAAGACCAATCAAATCTTAAATAATGAAGTATTTATGGCTATTGAAGCCGTGGGTTGTATCATATTCATAATCACACTGAGTACCAGGAAATGGTCTGTGATTGAATATGACGTAACACACTTAATCACTTCGTCACATAGATCTTTAGTAGTATGCTCTAGTTATTTACAAAATTATGTTTGTTGCTAATGATCTGCCTTATACAGTTCTTCCAATTGTTTTATCGGGCAAAAAACTCCATAACCATGAACAGCACTGTTTAGTTTGCTAAAATATATTTAAACACACTAAATGTACTATATAAAAAAAAACATTAATTGACTCATTAACGTTAGGTCAGACGAAGTATTTCTATTTTCTAGAACTTGTTGAATCCAATCATGACGTATTAACATTATTCATGATAAACCATATCTAATTGCCCGACAAATCGAATTACACTATCAAAATTCCACAATTTGTTATTAATGAGTGTTACAAGACGCGGCATGGCTACATAAACTAAAAACAAAATGTGTGGCCTACAAATAGCGATAGCGAGCCTGATAACGAAACAAAAGAATTACAAACACTTCATTTCAGAACTCCTGCGCTATAGAACGCGAACTATAAATGAGAAAACGTAGTTAAAGTAATGTTAATAATCTCTGGAACTGTAGTAATGCGATATCATCATTAAACCAATCAATCTTTGATTATATTTTAAAAACTTAGGTATCGAATAACATTTAACGTAACGAAGAACAATCAAGCAATAATGTTTTTTTAGTGTGACAAAACTGGCATTCTTAAAATTACTTGGTAAAAAATCAAATTATTTTATTGGAATGCATTTGAAATTCAATTTAAAAAAATAAGTTACTATAGCAGTACAATAACGTTCCGAACTGGCATTCAAACACTGTCGAGTGAACTGATTTAACTATTATATTCCGCTTCATATTAACGACACGAAATTTCCGCAAGATCATTAGGAAGTCAGATAATAACATTCACACTGAGGAAAGTATGCACGTACAAACGTCGCTTTAGTCTTTCTAAGAAAATATGTTAAAGTTATTCGTTTTACATAGAAAAGGTATAGCAGTAAAATGTTACTTATATGGCGTATAGAACTAATTTACCTTCCAAGGTAAAATTAATTCTACACTTTCCTAACCATAATGGAACAAAAAACATACAAAATCACTGCGATATTAAGCATGCAATATGATCTTTAAAACCTATTAAGATTATTGCAATAAAAACAAAAACTTCCAAAGCTCTGACTGATCAACCGGACTCATGATATGAGATCAAGTTGACCGTGACTATTTATAAGTTTGCTATTCTCAATTTTGACCTTAATAACCCATTTGACATTATAAGATACAAGCCAATATTTTAGCTCGTGAAACACAAGAACACAAATCTAATGTATGTCTACTTAGAAACCTTAAGTTATTTGACTGAGGAGCTTTTGAAGGGCGTAGCTGTGTGGGTACTTATAGAACTGTCCCTGAAGAAGGGCAAACATGTCGGACAGGATATGTCGGGTCGAGTTTACGTCCGTACCTTCAGAGCCAAGGCCCAACCCTCAATACAGTATTACGTCCTCCTTTTATACCGCCTCCATACTACCTACTATTGATTAATCGCAGTGTATCATCATAAATATACCGAGCGAAACAACAGTGAGGCATCTGGGAAAGCCTTGAAATTAATACATTCGTAGCATGTGCGTTTTGTAGGCCTTTTTAACAATGCAACGCATTTTATACAGAGCGCGTAATTACTTCTATAGCAAACGAGCTACAAAACATAAATCTGGCCCTAAAGACTAGTTATACCTACTAATTTTACGTCACAGGTTTCTGAGATAGTTAACAAGTAGATTTGATATAATTATAGTTTAAAATACCATAATAATAAATTCGATGTTGTAATAATATTTCTAATGTCAATAAACACCGAGTGACACACCGAAATATCAATATCCCATAAATATTCGCATGAGTAATAGTTACCTCTTCTAGACCTAGACCTAGTTATTGGTGTCGAGGCCTCAAAAAAGTAAACCAATGCGCTGCACGTCTCCCTTATGCCTTAATAAATTTCTAAGATAGTTTGCAAAACCAGTTTTAGTCAGTATTTTAAGTGCTGTTGTTCGTAAGATCTTACGCTATCTTACTATAGTAAGAAATAACATGACAATCTGGTTCAAACCGATGAAACTTTTAGATTAAGTACCTATCTACTATACCCAAAAAAACAAACGTACAAGCATTTTTAGAATATCTAATCTATTTGTATTGTCTTTTTGTATAATATTTTTGTAGTCTGTAGGTGTGAGCTTCAAAAATGGACAGATTGCTAAACGTTTAATAGCAAAACGTTCAGTACCCTAACCCATGTAATTTCCTCGTCCACTGCCATCCAATCCACTGTGCTAGCTATGTACCCTGTGTAAACAAGCGAGTGACGGAAAGAAACCCACCCACCCACACTTTCTACGCGATAACACGATGAGCGAATGTGAAAACTGCAGAAAAAATATTCAACGACTCAAGTTACGAAGGCCGCGACCACACCGGATTATAGCGTTGCACAAAACGGACCGCATTCATTTCAATACATTTGCGAGACCTAGACGACTAATTGCACAAGTTTTTAAAAATAACCTGTGTTACTAGATATTCCGCATACAAATATGACGCTACGATACCTCGTTAAGCTGATAAGTCACCACTCGTAGGTCATACGAATTATTACGAATCATTAAATAAATAAACATCAAGAAATAAGATGGGTTTTCTACGATTTATTTCAAACCGTTTAACCGTAAAGGGCATTAGTAAAATATTTCACAAGCTATTGCATGTTTCATCAAATGTATCATAAAAGCAAATAATCGTGGTAGATAAAATGTTTGAAATTTTATGAGAACATTTAAATGCGCGTACATGATAATATTCTTGCAAGATAAAGTTGTACCGTGTGATTGCAGACTAAACAATAAAAATGCAAAGTACACTCAACCTTACGTTTTTAGGAATAAGAACCAGTGACGTAGGTCGACTGTACAGAACCATACGTTTGGAAAGAGAACAATCATAAAATGATCTCATTTAAAGGTCAAATGCCTTTTCCTTTCCACATCAAACTACATGCAAGAAATAAAGAAAACCACAGCAATAAATAATAAAAGTCAATAACATTCAATGTTGAGTAACAACAAAGAGTACGCAGAACAAAACGGTCCCTTTACAAGTATCGTACATTAGATCTTTCCATGTAATGATCATGGTCAGCGAACAATAGCGTTGGTACCCTATGAGAAATAGTTCATCACGTCTATAGACACAAGTTTCAACCCAACAGTATGTATTTAGATTTAGGACCATAGTGGGTTAATGGTCTCTAAAAGTCAGGGCCAGTTTTGTAAGTATTTCGAAGTGAAATCATTATCCCTACTATCTATTCGTATTTTGCACAACTTCACAATCAACAGTTAAACTCTCGTCTATCTTCGGAAAGATGTTTTAATATCCCACAACATCAATGCGAATTTTGATTTAAAATTACGGCATTATATTACTGATCACTCCTAAAGTCAGGGATTATTAATTAATACATTTCTTCAATCTCTACAAAGCAGCAAAGCGCACAACACGCTAACTAACTTTAAACCATTGATCTACAAAAACCGTTTTAAAATGGACTTTACGTATCGGTAAATAATAGTTGCGACATTTTTTTTCCAGTAGGTATATAAACGCATTTATTTAACTATATGACACACGATGAGGGCAGCGGAAGGCCCTCGCCCCTAAATTTTAAATACCCAGCAATTTTAGACCAGCCAATTTTATTAGGAGAAATATCTCACGTGTGTAAGGTAAGGTCAAGCCTACATTTGTGCAAAAATATAGATCTAATAGGTATGTTGGTTGCATTGAAGCCTGAAGACTCCTTTCTTCGGAATTCATAGTCAAAGAAGACTTCCTTGAAGAAGGCATAGTAATAACTGGCATCGAACTGACCTGTTGGCAGGTGATGAAGAGCGCCGCCCACACGTGAATCCCCGCGATGACCTGCGCAGCGAGCGTCTGCAGGAACGGCTCCGAAGGTCTCTCGGCCATTTTGTGGACCACCTCAGGTATCGACTGAGGCGCCAAACTGACTATCTCCGACGTTACATTCGGATTCATACTGCAACAAAAGACGATCAAAGTTACGATATACCACTGGGCACGGCAGTTTGGTCAGCATCAGCCGCCGCTGCAGGTGACGGCACAGTCTCAAAAGGCTCCACAAAAAAAATCTCACCACTAGTTTTTTTGGCGTACTGTTCCGCTTTAATAGCTCAAAATCCATAAGCGTGATAAGACAATAAGGATGCACACGATCACCAAGACATGATCTTCAAGATCAGTAATGAATGATAGCTTATAAAAATATGTACAGGTCAAAATCATAACCCTTCTTTTTGCTTTGCCTTAGTCAAATAAAAGAAATGTGTCTGCAGCCTTTCCCCTTCCTTTAGTGAAGGTTCTAAAATATGTGCATTGACCCTAGTAATGTTTTGTTGATCAATATTATGTTTCCAACAAAATTTGACAACAAAAAGTTATACAAATGATACAAATAGCAACAAAAGTACTTTGTGTTACTAAATATTAGTAAATATGTTGTTCAACAAAAAGTTCCTACAGTGTGGATGCAGAGAACAGGACTTCATTATTATTTAAATGCTGCCCTACTTCCTTTTTACAACCCATTGTTTTAATGGTTAATATGTATAAGCAATCCAGCCTGAAAATGCATACTTCAACTGCAGTCAGCCATGAAAACAATAAAATATTACAGTAAACATTGAGGAATGGAATTAGATGTAGCTATCACTTCCAATCGAGATTCAACAGCTGTTTCGTTAGAAAACAGCATAGTTACTTGAATTATGTAGCACAAAATTTGTGTAATAAACTTAGTACATAACTTACTTTCACAATGCCCAAGTAATAAAATTAGTGTTGTAAATCTGCTAGGTATTTAATTGTTTTATTCATCAAATTACATTTCATAATTTCTAATATCAATATGTATTAAAATAAGTTTTCACAATGTAAAACAAGTGCTGTTAGGTAAGTTTAGGAAAATCTATTACTAGCCATACAACTGTTTTACTTATTTAATGTGAATTAATTGGAAATGCTATTGATTTTTTTAATAAAAAAGTGATGTATAGACAGGCAATCTATAAGGGTTCTGATTTTTTCCATTTGACTACAGATCCCAAATAAAAAATAAGAGTTTGGGAACAGCTACAACAAGGACAGGATTTAAGATTTATTGGATTTGGTTACAGTTTCAGGACCACAAGAGCTTGACCTGTCACTGTTATGCAGTTTGGGAAATAGGGACTTTGTAGGTGAATTTATACAACTACTATGATTGACTAAAATTAACAAAATAGTGTTCTGTTATCTTTCCTCAGTAATAAATAAAATTTCTTTTTGATTTGGATAAACTAAATTCAACCAACTGTGCAGTCTACAATAAATTTGTAAACATTGTTCACTTTGTAAGTTAAGTCAGTGTAAGAATAATGAATGTAAGTGTCTTTCAGGTAATCTATTTGTAAAGCCTTTAAGGTTTAGTCTATCATTTGGACTTAAACCTTCCTTATTGTTTGATCATAGAAGTATGAAAGGACAGACAACTCTGACCCGCACAGCTCAATACCAATGCGAGACTCCATGCCTTGCCTCATTGCCACAGCAGTGGTCTCCTCTTTCACATCTCCCTTTTCCTCAAAAGGGAGAGGGGGTGAAACAGCATTTAAGCGGGCTTTCAGGGTGCACTCACCCTCACAATAGACCATATTGAACCTGTCACACTTGACAGGTTCAATATGGTCTATTGTACCTGTCGACCTCATATTTGGATCTCACTACCGCTTACCATCAGGTGGAGTGAGGTCATCTTGTTTTAGGTCATCTTGTTAGCTTATTATAAAAAAAAAACAGTCCACTAAATATGTACCTACTTGATAAGGAAGAAACAGACCCCTGAGCTTCTTGTAACATTCAATAAATGAAAGTACACAAGGCATTCAAACAATATACTCATGACTTCACAGACACTGTTTATTGTTTACAGTTCATTGATTTCAATTAATGCCTAATATCAGGTAGATGCAGGCGTTTGTGAAAACAATGTGTCACAAAAACAATAACAATCCCATGGGCAAACAATAATATCTCCACAGAATGGAACAAGTAAGATTGACTGACAATTAGATGTCTTTACTTTTAATATACCAAAAAGACTGAACTTACTTAAAGACTGTATTTTATTACAAGCCTCACACCCTCCTGTTTACCTTGACAAGGCAAACAATTGTTGATCTTACATAAGAAATAACAATCGGAGATATTCAAATGCTGCTAGATGTGCATGATGTGATGGATACTAACATAAACAGAAGTTGTTATCAACTTAAGTTAAATTACAAAATATAAAATATATTAAATAGGAGGTTAATAATGCCAGTTTAATTGGTACAAATTGGTAAACAATTTTCATACAGTGAAAAGTACAACTCAAACTGTATTGAGTATTTCACAGCAGCCTATGGCTTAGTAACATGTTCATTTGATACAGTGCAATCAGTTTCTAATTACCTTATGAAGTGGCAATTATGATGTTCAATCACCATTTCACTTCACCTACATGTTAAATAGAACATTATCGCGGGAAATGTAGATTGCGTTATCAATTCTCAGTTCATATCCTAGGATTAATCAACTTATTGAGACATATAACAATCACGGAACCAGCAAATATTGGAGGTCACACGTCTTGACATTTTCTTGTTTGGGGCACCTACTTACTAGCAGCGAAGGGCATTAATTGAGCTGTTGATGCGTAGGAACTTAAATAATGCCCTATAACCTACGGGAAAAGCATCGAGATGTGACAACATCATCAAAATATTTACCTGGAATAGGACTATGATCGTATTACAGCTACTGTTTTCCTTTTGTTAGCAGATGTCATTCGTAATCAACACTGTGCACATATTGCATATAACACTAATTCACTCAATTTAATAGATTTTATCCACATAAATGTTTACACGGTGTCACAAACTATAACAAAAACTATCCAACGAAGCACTTGGAAAAACTAAAGCACTAATTTTTTCACATTTACTGGTCCATCCGTGATCGCGAATTCGTTCGTGAGTTTGGTTGGATTTCGTTGACGATTCTGCAATTCTTGATCAGAGACAAGAATAATACTTTCAAGTTTTCTGACAGAACTCAAAACTTATTTGTTGGACCGCATTTAGTAGAAAATAGTAGTAATTAAAAATCATGATAAAACTGATGTTAAATCGCAAAAATTATAGATAAAAAAACTTTAAAGCGTACTGGACCTGTTGCTAATTATTTTTTTCATGTTTTCTTATTTAAATACACGTATTAGATATTTTTCAAAATTCAAAAGTCTGAAACATAATTAAGTGAATGTGAAAGTACGTACTTATGAATCGTATACAATAACATACCTTCTAAATAGAAAGCCAAATTAGTCGAATTTGTTGTTTCGCATAGATACATGTCGGATTGGAGTTTGGACATTATACCAGAGCCGCTCTAAGTTGGCCGATTTGACACATGTCAGACTGACTGCACTAGTGAGGGACAACGGTAAAATTGCCGAAGTATATAAGTAACAGTTATTTCCACTTTATAACCAAGCAAGGTCTAATAGGGTATTTGACTGTGGTTGTTATGCGCCATGTGCCATTTTTATAAAAATTTGTAAGATTTATGTAAATCAATATTATTAATTAAAACAAAACTTAAATTTTTAGCGAAATGAGACTACAAAAGACATTTAAACTTGGGTGGGCATTGTGGGCAAGTCCATTTCAAAATTGCGAAAATCATTTAAAATTTCTTTGTCATCTTATTAATAATGAAAAGCGTCGATGGCCGAGTGGTTAAGGTCGTTGCTTGCCATGCGAGAGGTCGCCAGTTCAAACCCCGCCAGGTACCAATGTGTTTTTCAAATTTGAAATTCATATGTACCATCATTCGATGCTTTAACGGTGAAGGAAAACATCGTGAGGAAACCAGCACACCTGAGAGATTTTTCAACTGTGTGTGAAGCTATGTCAGAGGCCTACGGGCGGTTTAAAACTCTGACACCTGGTTGTTTATCAACCACACGATAAGAAGAAGATTAATAACAGAATTAGTCACATCTTTCATTATGAAAACATATCAATAAACGCAACTTTTGATGAACCTACCTAACAAACTTCTTAGGCGCTGCATACAACAAACTAGCGTGTGACGTCACACGCAAGTGGACGTTTGTATGTAGCGTTTTTGAGCTCGCCCAAATAATGTGCAATTAAAATTGTAATATCTCGTAGAATTATCCAGATATCAAAGTGATACTTTCAACAGTGTCTTTGTGTTCGAGTGGTCCATCCAACTATATCAAAATAAAAAAATAGTCAAATACCCTATTATAACAATTTTTTATTAAAAACATTTATTCACATCCAGAAGATTGAATTGAAGTTTCTTATTTAAAAATATATTTATTTTTAAAATACAATACTTATTAAATCCTTCATCCTATTTCTAAAAAATACCTGGTGAGTATTACCCATTACGTCACTATAAAAACGTGTCAAACGGCGTAACCTTGTAAAAGCGTAACACAGAGTGGAAATTTTACGTTTTCTTTTGATAATTCAATTATTTTAAGTAATAAAAGACAAATAATTAGATAATTAGGTGCATTTTACATTTTGAAATAAAGTCTTATTTTTAAAAGTTGTTCTTTATGATTCGCTAAATATGTTCCTCTTAACAAGGATAGAAGCAAAATATAAAATAAAAAGTGTCAAATCGGCCAACTTAGAGCGGCTTTGGTATAAATTTGTTCATCTATGTAAATAATACAAACGAGATGGTGCAAAAGAATTTGCAACATTTATGCCCAATTTTAAACTTGGAAACATTTTAAGGTTCGAAAAATATTTAGACAAAAATTTAAGAAATTTTAACAAGGGTAAAATTAAATAATGTTCACAGAATTCAGAACCCAGAACAAAATTCTCCAACTAATCAATAAATTGTACCAAATACAAAGTTTTAGTTGTAGCAAATGGCAACACAGTCATTTGCTTTCGTAACTTTCATCCTCCATAGACAATCAACAAACTGAAATGAAAATGTCCGTCGTAAAAGATACGTTCTAATTTACTTTGTGAATGTGTAATGATCGTGGCTTGCGATGTGAATTATTTTTTAGTATTTACAATCCTAAAATTGCATAATAGTTTCAAAAATGATTGTCCAAGAACCCATACAGGTGATCACAGTGCTCCTACTTTCTATGAACTGTCAGTGATTTAAGTTTTTTGCTTGAGTTTTTGATAAATTGACCATTTGATTTTTCTCACAGGTTATCGTTTGGGATTGTCTTAATAATTATGAGTACGACAATGCTATATTTTTGGCTGAGAGATTACATGCTGAAGGTAATTTTAAATTCATACTTGTACCCTCAATGGTGATCATTGTAACATCTGCGTTTTGTGTTCTTTATTGATTTTGTTGTGGTTTCCAATGGCAAATTCATTTGAAAAGCTTTATATGGAGTTGAATTATGTTTTAGTTTAATTGATTTTTTGTTTTATTTTAGTGGCATCAGAGGAAACAACGTTTTTGTTGGGAACCTGCTACTACAGAGCTGGACGCGTGAATGAGGCCCATCACCTATTGCAGAATACATCACTGTCACTACCACAATCTAGGTTTCTGCTAGCCAAATGTTCAATAGACCTAAAATCGTGAGTATCCATGTTTTACTTGAAGTTTGAATACCAAAACAAAGGTTTTGTCTCAATGTCTTATTTGATGGTAATTCTATGGTTATTTGAAAGAAGATTGTGATTGTGTAGTGCTTAAAGACAGTGTGATAGTATTACATTATTCTATAGAACCAGCTTTCAACTAATAGTAATAATTATAACATTCATACTGTTAGCCAATTTTTAAGTCATTGTGATTCTGATTCTATCAGTACAAACAAATAATTTGATCTTAGTGTTTCTATAGAACCATAATTCATCCATTGTACATAAGCATGTTCACATTAGTAGAGCATTGTTATTTGCCAGTCTAACTAGATATTGAAAAAGTTTAGCATTTTTTCTTGCATGTTTCATAAGATTGTAAATCATGTAAAAGATTATTATTCAAGGCTTTATGTTATGCTTGTAGTGTTCCATTGCATTAATTTCATTACATTTAGCATTATCCACTATAATCACAATAAAGTGGAAGTGAAACTGTAAATAGGTTTTATTCCAATTCCAACATAACTTCTTCTACAAACAAAAAATTTAAATCATAGAACACTATTAACTATGCTGTCTACACTAATCTTTACCAGGAATACCAATTGTAATTGTATAATGAATGTAATTACTGAATACATATTATGACACAGGCAATTCATTAACTAATTGTGGGTATTCATCATCATCATCATCATCAGCCCATATACGTCCCCACTGCTGGGGCACAAGCCTACCCTAAACTAGGGCGATAAGTTGTAATTGTGTGTAATTGTGGGTATTGTTGTAAACTATTCTTGTAGAAACTTATCTAATTAGACGATTTTATACACATTGACAAATACAAGGATTTCTTCTTCAATGTTACAGGTACAAAGATGCAGAAGTTGCATTAGGATCAAATCTAGACATTGTCGCTTCAGAATTTGGTGAACAAGCGCCATATGCACTACAACTACTTGCTAAGGTTTATAACATCACAGAGAGGCGGAGTAAAGCAGCTGAAGCACATCGGAAAGCCCTGTCGTTGAATCCGTTCATGTGGAAATCATTTGCTCAGCTATGTAATATGGGTGAAAAAGTTGATCCAAATCAAGTGTTCCATATGAACAACACTGAATTTACATTCGGTGTTTCAACATTAGTGAATCTAGTCAGCAATTCGGAAAATATTTCCTTTGTTAATACTAACATTCCTAATAGTAATACTAATTTGAATGCTAATGTCACACCAAATAATGTAGCCACTAGGACTCCAATGACTATGTCTACAAGTATTACGCCAGAAACACAAGCCCCTGTAAAAAGAATGCATAGCGTTTTCAGTGGTATGGCACCTGTCCCATTTTCACCATCATTCGGCATGTTGCCTATGGAAGAATCTCCTACATTATACACTCCAACATTGACTGACTCAAATGAACAGAAGGCTATACCGAAAATTGTGAACTCATTGCGAGCACAAATGGGCCAACTCAAAGATGCAGTATTCAGCCCCGCACCCAGGTGTACTTTAGGACCAGCGCCTCGGCGATCTTCTAGACTGTTTAGTAATAATAATAGCAGTTATTCAGTGAAAGAGAACAATAAGTCGCCTAGTAGAAAATTCGTCGCTCCCAAAAGCCCTTCAAGAAAAAATAAACAGCGCACTGCGAAAAATATGAAAACAAATTCAGTTGAATCAAATGACAGAAATAAAAGTATGGAGACAGTGACTCCCACCATCACGCCAAAGAATTCCAATGGTGTAGCATTATTGAACTTGTTGAAAGAAATGGGTGAAGCTTACAAATCACTATCTTTCCTTGATTGTAAAAACGCAATCAAATTATTCCAAGATGCGCCTCCGAAGCAATTGGCTTCTCCCTGGGTGCAGACAATGATAGCCCGCGCTCACTATGAACTAGCACAATATGAAGCGGCAGCTAAAATATTTGCAGACATCAGGAAACAGTACCCTGGCCGCACTGAAGGGATGGATATATACAGTACTTGTTTGTGGCATCTTCAACGGGAGGCGCAGCTGTCAGCCTTAGCTCAAGAACTAGTAGAATTGAACCGGACTGATCCGATTGCTTGGTTAGCTGCGGGCAATTGCTTTTCACTTCACAAAGAGCGAGAGACTGCATTGAAATTCTTCAAGCGTGCTGTCCAGATTGACCCTGACGCAGCATACGCCCATGCGCTGTTGGGACATGAGTATGCAGTAGCGGAAGAAACTGACAAAGCCCTAGCAAGCTTCCGGACTGCAGTTAGCATTGACCCTCGTAACTATGTAGCGTGGTTCGGCATAGCCACTGTGTACGCCCGTCAAGAGCGCTGGAAGCAATCTGAGATACACATACGTCGTGCGCTCACTATACACCCTCATTCTGGAGTACTAAGATGCCAATTAGGACTGGCGCAAGCAGCTTTAGATAAAACAGATCGAGCTTTAGCCACTCTGGAGAGAGCAGTCGCATTAGATACAGAGAATCCATTATGTCGATTCCATAGAGCTTCGGTACTATTGCGAGCTGGCAGGCCCCAAGAAGCATTGACAGATCTGCATTATTTGAAAGATATCGCCCCGAGAGAATCATTAGTGTATTATTTACTTGGTAAAGTTCACAATAAATTAGGTAACACCCACTTAGCTCTGATGCACTTCAGTTGGGCCACCGATCTGGACCCGAAAGGCACTGGTGGCCATATCAAAGAAGGTTTCGACCCCTCGAAGCAAGAGGACCCTACAGAGAGATCGTAATGTTCTGACGAATGTTGAAGGATTGCAAGCTCGCCCGCCGCCCGCCGCGGCGCAGTCGTGGAGACTGACCTTGTAAATATCGCGCGCACCCCTCGTCCTCTCGATTGACACCAAATTCTTCCAAATAATAGCTTTACGGAGCTCGATGGGTGTGTGGTGGCATTTAGTCGCTGTAGTAGTAAGGGCGTTGTGGAAATGTTTATATAGAGTAAGATGTGGATATTCCTAATATTATCCTAGTTTATTATATATCTTGTATAGCAAATAACTTCTAGAATGATAAATAGGATTTTTAAAGAGAAGCTTTGGAAATCTAAGACGCAGGGCCTTGATCTCATTGGAAAGTTCTGAATTGAATATTCAATATTATAAATCATTGACGTAAAAATATTGTAATGCCATAGAAAATTCGTGATAATGTCGTTCTACTGCTAGGTCGGATTTTGGTTTATAGAGTACATACAGTTATATTTTTTATATGATGGTAGCGAGCTCCAACAATCGATAGGCACAGTGAGCTCGGCACCGCTGGCGGTATACCATGGACACTTTATTTTGTCAATCATGTTAGTATTCTAATCTATTATTTTATACTAAAATAAGAATTTTACGACACATTAAATCAATTTGCATGTAGACATTTTTTGATTCTTAAGTGACGAAATAGTATTTTCCGCTTTGAATGTTATTAGGAACCCCATAATATTATTCAGTAACCTCAATTTACGGGAACCAATAAATCTCTAACATTATGTACAGATGCGCAATAATGTTAGTTTGTAGTTTTTGTGAAATTACTTTCGTGTGTGTACATAAATATTACAAAAATAACAATAACTATAGCACTGTTTGTCATTTCACATCACCAATGAACTGCTCGCTCTGTGGACAGACTTGTTTAGACCACCTCTAATTATATGTATGAACTTATTAAATAAAACTGATAATGTAATTTTAGTGTTTTTATTTTTAAATTTTAATTATACATACAAACATACATCATCTATTACATACAATCATCATGGAATAGGCGACGAATTATCTTTCTGTAGGGAGCTGCATTAAAAATGTCTAGGTCTTCTGGTCCATTAATACAAAAAAGTGAAAACCTCCCAGGCACACACAAATGGAAAAAAAGTTTCCCCCATTCTGGAATTAAATTTTGAATAAACTAAATATACAAAGAAATATTTGAGGCTGAACTACTATACCCATGTCTCCTGTGCCTTTGGATCACACAGCACAGATCCTCAAATTCCTGATATGACTTGCCTCACGATGTCCTGCTGTCGTCCGATCGGTAAATCGATCATTCTTCACTATTGATCGTTTAGGATCGAAGAAAGGCGGATCACCTTAAGATAAAATAAGCCTAATTAATCACAGCAAATCATAAACAAATCCTCTTCAAGGAGTCGAACAATATCCACAGAGCAAGGACAAAGAAGAAACTGCCTTCAATACTGTGCACTATAATATCTGATGTAGGTATCTTAACATCATCACGTAGACTTTGTAAGTGGCTTTGTGAGCGTACCGAGGGGGGAAGGGCGGGTACTCAGGCTTCTTTTCGTTTAGGATGCGCTGCAGTTCCGCTCCCTTAGCCACCCACGGAGCAAGTACAAAGAGGAAACTGCTGTGATGTACAATTTGATCCCGCCGTCATCATGTCAATAATGAAAGTAGGCGTGGCTTAATAAATAAAAATTGTGCTATCACTGTGGGAGGGGGTGAGACATGTAAATAACACAAACTGTTTCTTACAAAATATTTATTACAATCACTCCTCTTTGCACTTACTCCTCTTACACACATTATAGGCTATTTCTTTACGAACTAAATCACGTGAACTTCATCAATATGGAGTCGAGGGCCTTTCTAACAGTGGGGTCGTTTAGCAGCTTGGTCTGCGCGGGCGCAGTCACGGGCGCGGGGGAGGGGGAGTTTACTCAGGCTTCTTGTCGTGATGATGATGATGGTGATGACTAGTGCCACCCACAGAGCAAGTACAAAGAGGAAACTGCTGTGATGTATAATTTGATCCCGCCGTCATCATGTCAATAATAAAAGTAGGCGTGGCTTAATAAATAAAAAATGTACTATCACTGTGGGAGGGGGTGAGCATGTAAATAACACACATTTTTTCTTACAAAATATTTATTACAATCACTCCTCTTACACACATTATAGGCTATTTCTTTACGAACTAAATCACGTGAACTTCATCAATATGGAGTCGAGGGCCTTTCTAACAGTGGGGTCGTTTAGCAGTTTTGTCTGCGCGGGCGCAGTCACGGGCGCGGGGGCGGGCGCGGGTGAGGGCGGGGCGGGCGGCGTGTCTGGTTTCTTCTCGTTGAGGATGCTGAGGATGCGCTGCTGCAGCTCCGCCTGAGCCTTGCTGTTGCCCGCGGGAGGTGTCGGCGCGAGAGACTCGCCCAACTCGAGCTTGACTTGCTGCTCCCGGCGCTCCTGGAAAGGTAAGGATGATGATGGTCAGTTTAGGAAGGAAGAAGGAGGCATACATAAAATTTAATTTCATAATCGATCAATCAAAAATGTAATTTTTTCTAAACATTTTTTTTTTTGAACACTCCGTTATTCAGAACTCACTCATACTCGACTCTTACGTCTTGGCAGCTCGTGAAGCCGCATTGCACCCTACCGCGTCTATGGCCGAATGGTTAAGGTCGTCAAACCAGTCAAACCCCGCCATGTATCTCTTCGTTTTCAAATTTTAAATTCATAATGGGCGATGATTTAACGGTGAAGAAAAAACATCGTGAGGAAGCTTGCCCGAAGAAATTCTAAGGTTGTGTAGTCGACCAACCTGCACTATGCCAGCGCGGTCGACTAAGGGCTGACCGGACAAGTTTAGGGTTAAACTTGCTCAACTATGGAGAAATTCTAAGGTTGTGTAGTCGACCAACCCGCACTATGCCAACGCGGTTGACTAAGGGCTGACCTGACAAGTTTAACCCTAAATGCGCTGGCATAGTTACGTTACTTCACGTGAGTCGTACTCCTGTATGTGGAGTGATGACGTGTGCACTGTACCTGCAGGTCCTAACTAACTAAGGTTAACTGCCTCGTTGGTCTATTGGTAGCAAGTGCTGCGTTAGGACCGAGAGGTCCCCGGTTCGAGTCCGGGGTCGGGCAAAATTTGTGTGAGTTTTTCAGTAATGAAATTACTCAGCCCGGAGTTAGGAAGTTGGCGGTTGAACGCCCGTGCCTCGGAAAGCACGTTAAGCCGGTGGTCCTGCGCCCGATCTCTCATCGGTCATGTCGGATTGCCGTCTCACCGAATTATGAGAGTTAGGGAATAGAGAGTGCACTTGTGTTTGCGCGCACACTTGTGCACTATAATATGTCCTGCGCACTTGGTTGATCTCAATTGAGATCGGCCGCCATGGCTGAAATCGGTTGGACGCTTTTTTTTTATTTTACCTGCAGGTATTCGATCACTTTGGCGTACTGCAGCGCGGTGAGCGTGCGGCCGTCCGCCAGCTGCCCCAGCAGCGCCTGCAGCGCCTCGCGCCCCGCCGGCCCGCCGCGCCGCACCTCCGCGAAGTTGCGCGATATCAGCTGCAGGGCGTCCTCGATCGGCATGTTGCGGTGCTCTGCGGACGAGGGGCAAGACATGACACAATAATAATAAAAACATAGGCACGACCAAGTGGCAGCCATAATACATCAGTACATAGCATTCAAAAACAAGTTCCTTTCAGATAAAATCCCGTACTACAAGTATAAGCCGGAGTCAATTCTAGAAAACCAACAATTTAAAATTTACTGGGACCGTACAATAGTTACCGACAAGACGATACACTTCAATAGACCAGACATAACTTTATTAGACAAAATCGACAAAACAGTGTTCCTAATAGACATCGCAGTATGTAATACACACAATTTGCAAACTACTTACACCGAAAAATTAGCAAAATACAGGGACCTTGCAATTGAAATCAAAACCCAGTGGAGAGTCAAGAACGTCAAAATAGTACCCGTTATCATGTCAACTACAGGAGTCATCCCTACACAATTACACACAAGTCTTTACACACTCAGCATACCTTCGCCTACATACAAACTTATACAGAAAGCAGTCATTTTAAATACTTGCCGCATAGTCAGAAAATTTCTTAACATAGATTAATTTTCTTTCTATTTATAATTTTTTAGCATTTGGCTTTGGCCCGTGCTTTAAAAATAATCCTCTACGGAGAGTACAAAAATGTAAACCGTATAATAATAATAATAATAAATATCTGGCCATTCCCACACACGGTCATCTGAGGGCCTACCATGAGTTGGCTGTCGAAAACTTACGTACGTTAAAAACCTATCGAGTTGTTTTTTTCATACGGCCGATTTTAGTTCTTCGCGTAACCACCAGCGGCACTGTACAAGTTTTTCATAGACATATTTACGTAGGCGATATCGAGTGCGTAAGTTCACTCATCGTTCACTCATGGTAGCCCCACAGGTGTCGTAGACAAAGTAACAATATCGAAACGATAACGAAGTTCGAAAAGAACAAAATTTATGGGACTGACCACGTGATTTATCGCGTCTAATGTCAATTGTTACTTTGTCTAAGCCCCCTGACCCCAAACTAAGCAGTAGCGCTACCATGTGTTAGCTATTGAAAACTTACATACGTTTAAAACGTAACGAATTGTTTTTTTCATACTACTGATTTTAGTTCTTAGCGTTACCGCTAGGGGTGCTGTACATTTTTTCATAGAGATTTTTTACATAGGCGATATCAAGTCTTGTCACTTTTAAACTCATGGTAGCGCTACAGAGCTTGTACCTACCTACTATGGGCGTCAGAGACCGATATACATACATAGATATTTATAAATACATACTTAAATAAATATTCGCACCCAGACACGGATCCAATACCGATGTTTATGACACAAATATTTGTCCCGAGTGGGAATCGAACCCACTACTTTTGGAACCACCAGACAGGGTCACTAACCACTGTTTTACCGAGCCAGACACGATGCAGAAACGAACGTTGGCGAATAGTTATCGTTTTAACATCCGCCCCAAAAAGAGGGGTGTGTGTATACGTAGATTTCATTGATCGGGTGAACCGATTCAGTGGGGCTACCATGAGTTTAAAACTTACGCGCTCGATATCGCCTACGTAAATATGTCTATGAAAAACTTGTACAGCGCCGCCTGGTGGTTACGCGAAGAACTACAATCTGCCATATGAAAAAAACAACTCGATAGGTTTTTAACGTACGTAAGTTTACGATAGCCAACTCATGGTAGGCCCTCTGGTGCGGTATACGTAAACGAATACGTTATGAAAAAAATCGTATTGGTGACGTTCCGCCCGGATAGCTCAGAGCTTAGAGCATCCGACGCGATATCAGAAGGTCCGGTGGCAAGTCCCCGTTCAGGCGGGGTCATGAATGCAATTTTTTTAATTTAAGAATCGGCATAGAATTTGTTTTAACTCAATATAATGCATTACTATGAACTCTAACAAATTTTGTTAAATTGTGTATGTGTAGAATATAAACTAGTATAAAAAAAATGTAGGTAGTAGTTACCTTGTGGCAGTCCATGCAGGATCGTTAGGGTTAGCGACCTATGCTCCTGGTTTAAGGGCATGACCAGGATAGCGTAGAGGCAGCCCCGTGACGCGATGTTGCCCAACACTTTGCCGATGGGGACGTCTTCCATAGGGAACAACAGGTCAACCACTATGCCTAAATGTTTCAATCTGCTTTCTATATACTCTGCATATTCACTGCAAGAAGAAAAAATTAACCTATAGAAATACATAGTTACAGACTACTTTGTCTATATTTTTATTGTTGTTTTAATGCTATTTAAAGCTTTTTAAATTCAAAAATTTACTCTGTCTGTTATATAAAATGCATAACTGAGCACTTGTGTTACAGGTAACATAAAGTAAAGTGTGTTGAGTTACAATTGTACTAAAATAACTACATGTATATATGTAGTTATAAAAATATATCCAGATAAAAATCAAATACAAAAGTTCATTACACAATATCCAAATAATTGTAAGTGTATTAAAAATTTAAATGTGCTATGTGTTTTTAAATCAATTACAAGCATGAGCATTGAGTATACCATCAATTGAGCACATTTAGTCCGTTGTTACTTACGTCAAAGTTTTTGAGACAACAATGATTTCACAGTCATTCCTCTCGTTGACGGGCAACGCTCTGGCGTATTCGGGCATTTTCTGCTGATATCTGTCATAGCGATCTGGCAAGCAACAAAATGAAATTTCTGTCTGTGAATTTCTGTCATAGGTACTGTTCTTTACAATGTTTTATTTTTAGTCACATGGTCAAAAACAATTCAATTAAATTACTTAAGTAGTTTAAGTCATCACGATGATGATGATCAATGGGTTTAGTAATTCAGGCATGTTCGCGTAATATACAGGCATATAATGATAATTTTTTTTTCGGTTGGTCTTAGTTGTTAGTATGCCACACACGGACCACACAAAAGGCCACAAAAGTAGCTAAGCGCACGTTGGTCGGCACTCGCAATGTATGAAAACTACAGGAAATATGCTGGTGAGAACGTTTCGTGCTCGTGGCCGCTAGCCCGTCAGAGACTATGTCCTCTTAGCCACTGACGGCTTCTGCAGCTTCACTGAACTGGCTAGAGTGCGGAAGGGTACCCCCCATATGTGGTGGGTGGGTGTGATTATGTATTTAAGTATGTATTTAAAAATATATTATGTATGTATATCAGTCTCTGACTCCCATAGTACAAGCTCTGCTTAGTTTGGGGTCAGATGACCGTGTGTGGAAATGTCCCAGATATTTATTATTATTTATATACCTAGGCAGTTAGGGGAGAGAGCCATCCGCCCTCGCAAGTCCGGTGATGATGACAAGGGTACTCCAAGCCATCATTGTATGTCAAATAAAATAAAAACTATACAGACAGATAATATCGCTTTTAATAATACCAGTCAGTAAACTAACGGCTCACCTCGTCCCCCCACCGGGGAGCGGTCCCGCGGGAAGGCGCCGCCGCGGCCGCGCCCGCGCCCCCGCCCGCGCCCGCGCCCGCGCCCCCCGCCGCGCGCATCACTCCAGCCGCCGTAGCCCTCCTCATACTCCTCCTCTCTGTATGCTGGAATAGACAAATAGTATCGCCTCGTGAGTCATGTGCTCCTGGTAACAGATGCGAATTATTCAAAGTTCAATTGAATAACAGTTCGGAACATTGGCTGCGGTTCCAAGAGTTGTGAGTTCGACTCCCACCCGGGACATATATTTGGGCAACGAACATCGATAATACCAATATACTTAAATTTATTTATGATGGTATCAATATACATAAATTTATTTAATAACACATTACCTATGTTGTCTCTGATATATGTAACAAGTGCTTAAGCTATATTATGTATGTTGTAGACATAGATCTGGTCCTGTGGTAAAGTAGTTTAAGAACTTAAGCATAAACAACTGGCACTGGCACCCACAAATAAGCTTAAATATGTGACTGCTTCTTCTGTGAGCCGAGTAGAATAGTCCAGATGCATTAAAGAATGAATAAAATAATAAAATGAAAGCATAAGTTGCTGTTGATAATAGTTTTGGTACCTTGATCTCCGATGTAATTCCCGAAGTTGTCATAATGGTCATCCCCTGCATCTTCACTAGGCACAGGAAGTTTATCATTCAATGCCACCGCTGGAGGTACATCTGGCTGGATGGTCACCACCTCAGTTTCCCTTCTGTAAAAGCTGTAAGATAATATGATGCTCTGATTGTGAGGGGAGGAGAAATAAAAAGAAAGAAATAAAAAAATATATAAAATTAATTCAATAGTTAGGTGTGTTGGGTGTCTATATTAATAATTATTAGATTAAATTAAATAAGATTGTAAATAAGACAAGACTAAATTAAAACAGGTTTGGAAAAACAGAATATTGTGGTAAACATATACAATGAATCAAGTACTTTTATTTAAATATTTCTCTGCAAAACTACCACAGTACATGCAAGATGTACGTCATCGCATCATAAGCGTGTAGTGCCGCCCCCGGGACCGGGGTCAGACTGCACAAATTGTATGAGTAAGTGCATGGCCGTTATTACGCTTGGCAACAAAAATAGGAATATCGAGATAGTATCACATACCATCTATAATTCATATTTTGCAATAAAACAACAACAGAATTTTTCCAATAAATTTCTATAAATAGCATGACAGTGAACCTGTTAAGCCCTACAGAACATTATGATAATTGCTACTGAGCAATATCTGTCAAAGTTTTGTTTACATGACATCATAGATGTTGATGTAGTAAAATTTAGAAAAACTTAAAAATAGGCTAATAGTCTCCAGCCAGAATACCAGCGCCACAGAGGCTTCATGTCGTTGAGGCATATGCTGAGGCTGGGACCTAGTTGATTACTGATAAATGTTGTGTTCAATGTTGTTTTTGTAGTTTGTTTTGTTGTTTTGTGGTCAAAAATATTTTTTATTATCATTTTATAATTATTAAAAAATATACCTTTTATCAGTATTTGTTTGTGAAGTCCTCACACTCAGGGATTTTCCTTGCAACACACTGCCATCGGCTTTTGCTATCGCTTCCTGAGCTTGTTCTTCTGTCTCAAATTGCACAAAACCAAAGTTTCTATTCACAATAATGCCATTAATTTGTCCATACGGAGAAAAGTGCTCGTACAAATCATCTACTGTAGCTTTATCTGTCAGGCCACCAACATATATTCGAAGATGTGATGTAGCCCTATTTTTCATAGCTTGCCTATCCAGTGTTAGTTTATCTGAAAAATAATGACATAAATTAAATTTCAATAAAAAGGTAGGTAAAAGAAAACAATGACTTCAGTCTATGTTTAAATATAATGGGATAAGGTAAATAATTTCATTTGGAATACTTTCGAATTCAACACACATTTTAGTCTAATTGCTGGGTTTCCATAAAGCAAGTATTAATTTCCAATGTTTAAAAAAGATGGACCAAGTCTGTATAGCTATGAAGTAACTATCATAATAACTATTGCACTACACATAAATTATAATTCAATAGTAACCTGAACATGTAGTATGTAAGTATAAGCTTTTTATTATTATGCCAGTTTTACTAAATTCCTTCCAAGGTCAAGTTTAAATTAATAAAACTGTCTAAATAATTATTATATTTCGTATTATAGCGAGTCTGTAAGTGTATAAAAAAATTGCCAAATCCAAACATGCACAATTTAATAAGGCCTGTTATTTAACATATTTCACTAAATAAAACAAAGAAAATCTAACCTGCCATTGTGAAATTTAAATTTAATTACAGAGCACTTCTTTACATGAAATATTCGAGGAAACCACTCGAAGAAATACAAAACAGGCGAAGCCGACATTCAATAATCTACAAACGCCGCAGCAGCGAAGACATTAGCTAAAAATGTCACTGTCAGTGTATGGTCCTTTTTTTTAACCCATCTGTAAGGCAAAAGGATCTAACTCGTACAGCCTGAAAAAGTTTCAATCAATCCATCGCATGCGGAAAGCCAGTGTCGGATCCATGGATGAGTGAATAACCGGACTGAGCAATACAATTATACTTTTTCCAAAATCTCTCATAACGGAATGGTGCATGTTTCATTTCCCTACCTAATTATTTGTCGCAAAATACCTATATCTATAAAACTATAGTCTTTTTCAGCTAAGATGATCCCTGTGACACATCGATTTTGACAATTGTGGAGATGTCTACAATGAAATAATTCCGATTATTTCCGATAATCGATAACATTTTATAAAAAAATTAAATCGATTTTATTAAACTACCAAAATTTAAAGCATGATTTGTCTTTATGTATTATAATGAAAGTTTATTGTAAATATATGTATGCTTTACATAGTGCTTTTCGGTAAAGTGAATTAATAAGAAGTGGGTAAATTTTTCATTCAGTATTTAAAAAATCACTGTCAGAAAAATCGCTTGATGAGTCACCATCCCCGATACTTATTGTAAGTTGGTCTTTCCAGTCCTCTAATATGGTACTTTTTGTCATTTCGACTACTTTCGTCCAATTTTCACGAGTGACTGAAGCGATTGTCAAGTGATCGCAATATTGTATCCGATTATGTTAGTCCCAGCTCTATGCTCTTATTACGATCCGTTCTACGTATACGAACTACATAATTTTTTTTTAAATTTATTTTTCATTTAATTAAATTAATCGATACTGTTTCTCGTTAAAAAATTTAAAATTATTTATTTTAATATTATTCCTAATTACGCCGCAATAAAATGAAAAAAGTGTGCAATAAAATTATTTTCGTTCGTCAATCGTAAAATGCGTGATTCAGAACACAATGAAGTGTCACAGGGATCATCTTAGCTGAAAAAGACTATAGTACATACCACGTAAAAACGGTTTCCACACAATCACAAAATATACGGACGAATAAAAAATCGAGTTTGAAAGGATACCTTTAGCGCTACCATGAGTTTAAAAGTTACGGACTAACGTAAATAAGTCTATATGAAAAACTTGTACAGCGCCACTGGTGGTCGCTAAGAACTAAAATCGGTCGTATGAAAAAAACCACTCGATAGGTAAATATCTCTATCTCTAAAATTTTTTTACCTAATCAGTTAATATATTTTAAAAAAATGCGTATGGGGAAAAAGGCGTGATTTTATGAATGTATGTATGTTAATATATCTATCAGAGAAATGAACTGATCAGTTCAAAAAATTTATAGCCAGTCGGCTACTCCTCTAGGAAAATGATCAAAGTACATCACTACATACTTAAGTGATAAAATAATTTTTGTGGGTTGACTTTGACGTTTGAGCATGTACCGTACGTCATATTCTGACATTTTCCAAAAAATCGTTCGCGTTTATTGAAACTATTGAGGTTGGAAGAATGATCGTCTCGTAGAAATAAAAAGCTGTATTACTTAGTAGTTACATAACCGGCGAAGAAATTATTTTGATATTTGTTGTACAAATATTTATGGTGCATAAAATAGTTCTAGAATTTATCAGAATCAGTGGTGCAGTCTAAAAGTAAGTGAAACTAAATTAAACTATACGAATCCTATATCTGAACTTCATCGTAAGGACTTTAGTGGTTCAGTTGTAATTCAAGGGTAGTTTGTTTTGTCTTGTTCATAAATAATTATTGAATGTTTACTCTGTTATAACCTAAAACTTAGAAAGGTTACAGTAGACCTCTGCATTATCTGCAACTGATAAGATTTGGGCAGCTGCATTTACTAAAGCGATGACATTATTTCCTGATTACGTAAATATTAATAATATAACCTAATTTATGTTTAGATCACCAAGTAGTTGTACCTATTTAGCAAGCATTGCTGTAAAACAGTACAATAATGTAATTAATTTCATCTGTTTGTTCTAGGTAAAAAATGTTTTGCAAATGGCAATAAGAAGAGTATTCTCGAAAGCATATGCTTCCTACAAACAGGCTGTGGATGATGCGTTTCATAGAAAAAATCTGTTTTACACCAATGTGCTGCTCTCAATAGGCATTTCAACTCTTGGGGATTTAATAGAACAGAGTTATGAGATCCACACAAAACAAATTGACAAAGTTGACTTAGCTCGTACGGCTCACATGGGGTTCTCAGGAGGCACTGCAGGCATCATCTGCCACCACTGGTACAGCATCCTTGATAAAATTATTATTGGCAGATCACTACAAATGGTGATCAAAAAACTATTTTTAGACATGTTTGTATGCTCTCCTGTTATTATTATGTCTTTCTTTGCAACTGTTGCTATTTTTGAAGAGCATCCCTTAGAAAATTTTACTGATGAAGTTAAAGATAAGTTTTGGACGCTATATAAAGCTGAATGGGTGGTTTGGCCCCCTGCTCAGGTTATAAACTTTTACTTTTTGCCGACAAGATATAGAGTAGCTTATGATAACACAATATCGCTGGGGTATGACATATACACCTCTCAAGTAAAACATAGCAAACCTGAAAAAGCTGAGTCAGAGGTCAAACCCACTAAAAATGAAGCTACTGAGACACAGCCAGAAAAAGAAAATTAGGAATGATTTAGTGCTTTAATAACAAAATAAAAAAACGAACAAATAAATTTATAAGTGCCCTTAATGTGTTTGCCTTTGTAGATTTTGATTTTATTGAAATATTGCAAGGTGAAATATGAAACTACTAAATTGCTTTCAATGATGTTCAACTGATTGGAAATCCTTTTATTATCCTTAGTCAAAATTTTGTTTCAGATAAACACAATGCAATCACTAGGATATACATGGAGAAAGCTGGCAACCCATGTTCAAAATTCTGGCCCCATGTCCAAATTAAAGAAATTAGTGAGAGTTGCCTTCAGTGATAAATATTTACTTTATACCAATGTTACCATATCAATAACATTATCAGGTGTAGGCGATGCCTTAGAACAATCCTATGAACTTTATACAAAGGAACAAGAAAAATTTGAAGTGAAACGGACTATGCATATGGCATTCTCAGGTGCGGCAGTGGGGGTCTTGTGTCACCATTGGTACAAAGTATTAGACAAGTTTATTATTGGTAAATCAGTTGATATGGTTGTAAAGAAATTGTTACTAGACCAATTAATATTTTCACCAATTATGATAATAACCTTTTTTGGAAGTTTAGCGTTGCTAGAAGAAAACCCAGTAGAGAATTTCAAAGATGAAGTTACTGATAAATTTGTGACTTTATATTGTGCAGAATGGATGGTATGGCCACCGGCTCAAATTATCAATTTTTATTTCTTACCAACTAGATTTAGGGTGTTATATGATAACACAATATCTTTGGGATATGATATTTACACATCACAAGTTAAACATGGTAAAAAATTAAAAACTGTTCCTAAAGAATCAATTAATGATACTATAAAGGAATCAAAGACTGCTGGGAAGTTTTAATCCATGTAAATGCAATTATAGACAATTTTTTGACATGAATAAAATATTTTAAATAAATAGCACTTAGACAATTCTATTGATTTCTTAGTTTCTAAGTAAGCATCCAATCAAGTGTTACCTTAATAAAAGGGAAAAGTGCTGTGATAGTATTTATTATGTAAATTATAGTACAGCTATACATAATGTTGAATTAATCTGTATTAAGTACCTCATTTGTTGTACAAAATAATATATTGTATTGTATATTTATTTTTTGTTTTTTTTTAGCTATACATAGATACCTTCTCCCATATGTAACACTAAGATGCAAATAATATTTTACCCTACATATTTCCAAAAGAACTTGCATAGCTTGCTAGATGCCACTAGTAAGTAAACCTTTACTAGTGGCATCTAGCAAGCTATGCAAGTTTAACAGATAATTAGGTAATTATCTGTTTAATCTTGAGAGAATGTTATCCATAAATTCCATGATGTAGTTGATTGATAAAAATCTAGGTCTGTATAGGCAAGGCATCAAACCATCCCTATTTGGGAGTTAAAAAGAATTCCTCATCAGGCGAATTCCTTTTACTGGCTTTCAAATTGTTCAGAACGCTGTTCACTACAGAGTTTTCGAAGATACGTTCGGACCAGGACTCTGAACGCCTGTTGTGGCCGAAATTTGGTATTCTACTAGCTCTCGGAGTTCCTCTATGCGAGTAGAACGATCTTCTGTCCCTAATGCCTAATAGTGACGTCAGGATCTTGTCCAATGCTTCTATGTCGGCTACGTTTGGATTCTTCGCTTGAGGTTTCGTTGGCGTTGATGTAGGTGTATTCAAACTGGACCGCTTCGAGATTGGGGTACGCGACTGTAGCCCCAGTGTGCGTATTACCTGAAAGTAGATATTCCAATGTCTAAAGTAACTGACCTATCACAACCTGGATTCCGTGAGTGCGGCAGGCAAATCGTTTATTTTTAATCTATTTTCAATTTGTAATGAAGTTGTGAAAGATAGACATACTTGTGTAATTACCTATATAGCATTTACATAACAAGTAATAAAAAAGCGGATGGAGACTTTTATCTTATTTTTTTTTGTTATTTTGTGTTAGGTAATGTTCGTTTGTCTTTGTAGATAGATTGTTAGTCCGTTTTACGTAACATCTATACCTCATCAGCGTTATGACTTTGGTAGCTCATCCTCTTGACTTTTCTATATGTTTCGTCGTCCAACGCCTCTTGAACAGCTGCCTCCAATTTGTCTTTAACGTTTCCGTCTGAGGACTGGTTTAGGTCTTCTAACATTAACCTGTATTGGGAGAAAAGCGTCTGAATGTAAGTATGACCGCATGCATACTTGTGGATTGCGCGATAGATTGTTGTTATTGAGTTTAGAAAATTATCGTAGGTATTCCTATTTATTGAAAAGTACCTAATTACTCGTCATGACTACTGGAGTAGTATCCTTATTACCTACCTCATCAACATTATCAGCCCATTTTTTTCTCATGAGTTCGATCTCTTAAGGCATCGTTAATCTATACTAATATTATAAAGCTTAAGAGTTTGTTTGTTTGTTTGTTTGAACGCGCTAATCTCAGGAACTACTGGTTCGATTTGAAAAAATCTTTTTGCGTTATATAGACCATTTATCGAGGAAGGCTTTAGGCATATATAACATCACGCTGCGACCAATAAGAGCAAAGATACAATGGAAAATGTGTAAAAAACGGGGGAAACGCGAACGAAGTCGCTGGCACAGCTAGTAATGGATATTTGAGATATTTTATCGAGTGTTAATTCGAGTTTGATTCTAAACTTACTCGGTTCGTTGATCCGCCTCTCCCATTTTCAAATTGCTTTTATTCGCCTCTCTTGCCACTTTTATGTCTTGCTCCCAGAACCTTCTTAAATCTGGAGTCGAAGTGTATGGCGCGGCTACCTCTTTGATTTTGAGGAATATTATCGCTGTTATGAATATGCATATTACGTTGACGATCGTTAGGCAGCAACTTACTATACCTGCAATGTGTAATTAATATAAATAATAAATATAAATAAATATTACACAACATCACATACATTGATCTGATCCCGTGGTAAGTAGCTTAAGCACTTGTGTTACGGAAACCAGGATCAACAGTGGTTACACAAATAAACTTAAATATATTTAATAATACACCCAGACACGGAACAAATACCGATGTTCGTCACACAAATATTTGTCCCGAGTGGGAATCGAACCCACGACTCTTGGAACCGTAGGTTTTGAACCTGAGTCACTAACCACTGTTCCACCGAGCCAGTCAAAGTAATTGAAGGGAGTATTTAGTGATAGCAGTGCACATTATGAACTGCACCTATAGTGCATGCCACATGGTGTCCAGTGTACTCGGACGCTGGGTTTCAAGGCAAAAGACTCCTACTTGCTTATTTTATCCGGGTAACTTCTAGTTAGCACTACTTCAGTTATAGCTAACCCTTAGCAAGAATAAATCAATTCAATAGTCAAATTTGTTCATTCAATGTATACCTACTGACCGTTTACTGCAAACTCAATAGGTATGTAGTCATGGTACAGTGGTACATAACTTGAGTTACCGGAGTAGGGTTCCCCTTTTATGTGTGGGATTTTCGTACCAGGGTAGAGTAACCAAATGCAAGCTAACGCCCAATAAAGTCCCTGTAAGGAGATATTCATTAACGCCTGTTTAGTAGTCCGGTTTGATGTAATAATAAATGAGAAGAGAAACAATTAAGACCGTACGCAATTCACAACAGGTGGGAGTAACGATGCTGAAATGGCGATTCCTATGAGTGGTCCTGCACTCCCTTGTAACAGAGCTAGGGCTACTCCCGTGCCTGATGTTAACGCCCAAAGGACGCCCATCCAGAGAGAACGGACATTTCCACTGGAAAGAAACAATATCCTAATTAAAAAGGTGTCTTCAATGCTTGAAAATAGAAATATGTTTATTTGTTGGGAATATGGTATAAACCGGCATTTTTATAAGTTTCTGAATGTAATGATTCCAAGTCATAGTTTCTGACTTTCTCTTGGAGCTATTTCAAGTTATAAACAAAACAAGTGGGTATAAACAATGCAATATAAATACCGTGACTTCATTTCTTCCGTTGGCCAATCTCCAAAGCCCCATGGCATCGCAGTGGTGCCCAAAATCAAACCGAAAATGAATCCAAATAATAATGAGAGCAGCATTCCCAAGACGAGACTCTCGAATCCGCTTTTGACCAGACTTCGGTCCGAAATGATAGTACCAAAAGTGATGGACATGACTGGTCCCATTAGCGGTGATACCAACATGGCCGCCACTATATTCGATGCGTTGTTTTCCACGAGTCCAAGTGCTGCCAATGAACTGCATGAGAAGATAACTATCTGTTAACTGTTGGTACCTATATTGGATTCGAATTCTTTCTTAATTCTTTCTTAATTTAAACTTTCGACTGTGACAAAGCATATAGGAAGGAGAACCATCTGCTTCCTCATAAGCCCTTTGATGCACTACTTTCTTCTTCTGAGAAACTGAATAGGTCATATTCTTAGTTAGTTAGAAAGAAGAAAGTGACAAAGATTTGGAACTATTATGTAGTTCTATGATGTTGTGATTTAGATCTACAAAGTAGTCACATCAGGAAGACGTGAATGAGGCTTACTGCAATTTTACCATAAAGATAATAAGTATCTACTTAAGACTGAACAGCAACAATCAAACCATAAAGATGTTACACAAGGCATAAAAAGCCGTTGTAACTCACTCAGCTGTGATGATCAAAGTCAGGTAATCGAAAGACAGCTCGCCACCGCCCCGGACGCCGTCCACGACTTGCTTCACCGTCAGCTTGGACCTGATCGACTCCACGAATCCTCGCCAACGTTTAGCGTCCTCCGTTTTACGTCTGTGTACGGAATAGTCGCTTAAATTGAATTAAGAAACATTGGTGTCCTATTTAGTCCGTTGACAACAATTCTACCCAGTCTCGGATTAAGCCAGCGCGGGGCTATGGCTAATCCGGCACTTGTTCTACCCTATCAGTAGTAAAAGTTGGATAGGAAGATTATCTAGTGGTATAAAATAAGTTTGTAGCAGGAAGATGTTTTAGAAGAATTCAGCGAAAAAAAAACAGGCTTTTCTAAAATGGTGAATCTGCGCAAATCATAGAACACTAATAGTAGTTCAACATACGAAGGAATACTTACAATAATGTATCTTCATCAAGTTCTTCGTATTCTAAAGCCGAATGCACAACATTGCATGGCAGGACACTGTAGATCATGAAACGTTTTAAAACAATTGTATATTGTTATGTCGGGCAGATTTAACATTGGGCTTATACGCGTTACTTCGTAGTGTTTACAAAAAGATAGAAAAATATGGCTTAATTACTGCCCGGCGTATTGACTGGGATACACAAATTCGCGAAAGAACGCTCGCTATTTTATGTAATATGTATGTTACTTTAAGTACATAGTTAGGATCGCAGTTAGTTCCTAGTATAGTAAGGTAAAGTTATTTTAGGGTAATGCAAAAGGATCGTCGAAGTTTAAATTGTTTCTTTTTGGTTAAAGTGTCATTTATGAATTTACCTTACAATAGATTTGCACTTGACTCCAATACCTAGTTGCGTGAGGCAATGGAGCATAGTTTCACATTGGTCTCCCGTGGGCAAAGGGAAGACGACATCAAAGTAATTCCCGACCTTATCGCTCATCCATACCACGTGCTCTACTTGTAGTTTATTTAGCAGTTCTTGCAATATCTGTAAATATAAAAAAGACTAACTCGCTCCGGCTGTGTACTGGTGACATATATTTTTGATCATTGTGGATTACCGCGATAATTTTACAGACTGGTGATGGTACCGTACCTAAATGTTTTTGTTTTATTGATATGTTTTAGAGATCCGATGGTCGAAAGGATTTTCAACATCATGATACAAATGGTAGAAATATCGTGAAAAAAAATTGTAAACAAAAAAAAAACCGCCTTCAAAAACCCGACTCACTAAAAATTACAAAATAATATAATACGAACATTTATAATCATCTGGGTATGAATTTTATATGTTGTTGAAGGCGGTGCCGTTTATATTTCAAACAGACAAGCACAGAGTGCTTCTTTTTCCTCAAAATTTTGATTGGCACCGCCTTCAAAAACATATAAAATTCATACCCAGATGATTATAAATGTTCGTATTATATTATTTTGTAATTTGTAGTGAGACGGGGTTTTGAAGGCGGTTTTTTTGTTTACAATTTTTTTCATACTTTTTAGTGTTAAATTTTTTGTTACCCTATTAGTTCAGCTCACCTGTAATACTACTGATATTATAACTAGTAGTCTTAATATGTATACAGTATTGAAAGAATTATCCTTTTACTCCAAACAATTAAGGAGTTGACCTTCCATCATCAGCTCAGCATCATAACATTATGATTGCAAGAAGAAATGCCAATATAACTTCTGAAAATATGTAAAACGCGGTACATGTGCCTATAAAATTTGAGGGTTGGCCTCGATTTCTCCTGGATCCCATCATCAGATCCTAGACTGGTCACCCTATTAATTTAGCTCACCTATAATGCTACTGATATTATAACTAGTAGTCTTAATATGTATACAGTATTGAAAGAATTATCCTTTTACTCCTAAGTATTAAGAAGTTGACCTTCCATCATCAGCTCAGCATCATAAGATTATGATTTCCAGAAGCAAATGCCAATATAACTTCAGATAATATGCAAAACGCGGTACATGTCCCTATAAAATTTGAGGGTTGCCCTCGATTTCTCCTGGATCCCATCATCAGATCCTAGACTGGTCACCCTATTAGTTCAGCTCACCTATAATGCTACTGATATTATAACTAGTAGTCTTAATATGTATACAGTATTGAAAGAATTATTCTTTTACTCCTAAGTATTAAGGAGTTGACCTTCCATCATCAGCTAAGCATCATAAGATTATGATTTCCAGAAGCAAATGCCAATATAACTTCAGATAATATGCAAAACGCGGTACATGTCCCTATAAAATTTGAGGGTTGCCCTCGATTTCTCCTGGATCCCATCATCAGATCCGGGACTGGTGAAAATGGGACCACCTCGGAAGTGAACTGTATCCAAAAAAAAAAAAACTGTAAAATTTTTGAAATCCGTCTATAATTGACGAAAATATCGGTGAACATACATAAAAAAAAAAAAAAAAAAAAAAAAAAAATATTATACATACAGACGAATTGAGAACCTCCTCCTTTTTTTGAAGTCGGTTAAAAATGAAGGTTAGGTTAGATTCCTCAGAATCAAGGAACATGACTGTAGAAAATAACGCTCGTGTAAAGATTGCCGTTCTATGCAGATGGAGTAGGTATGCGACAGTTTTTGGATGGTGTCCAGATCACGTTGGCAGTATTTAATCAATTAGTTGCCACCGTGCGTACTTGGGAATCTTTTCACGTGGTTTCATGATATTGATCCAAGAAAAAGCTGTTGCTCATTAGGAAAAAATTACTGGCGATACTTTTCATTCATAAAATTTAAGCAAATGTGGCGTTCCGAGCTATTTCCCGTAAAACAATCAGATGTGGAATTTTCTGCTGGCTTTCTTTCGGAAAAAGGTTTTCTCAACAAATATAAAAGACTTATAAAATCAGATATACTCGTAGTTTTGAAGATACCCGGAACGGATTGCCATTACTTTGAATACTAACATAATTTACCTCGACACTTCAATAATACAATTGGAAACTGAATTGAGTTAGCTTGTGTAAAGGAAATACAAAATTGGTGTTGACAGATTAGATGAAGTACTTACACTTTCCATTGTGAAATAATCGTCATCTTCTTTTATGTTTTCCAAGACAGGGTTGAAGGCTTCATTGTAATATTCTTGAGTTAAATGTATCGGAATACTTTTCGACTTCTTATTTCGTAATTCCACTTGTATCCTACATGGCTTGTATGGAGCTTCGTCTATCGTCACCATATCTTTGGGTTTTCCGAACTTAAGGATGTGTTCATAATTGCTCGATGGTATACAAATAACAAAAACTACTCCAGAAGGCATTATTGCCGAGTCTGCTCGTTAGAATGACACTGAGAACATTGATGTGCAAGGGTAATTATTAGTGTTTATTAGTAGGTAACCTATTAGATCCAAAGTGTCAATTATGCTGTGTGTTAGATATTTTGTATCGTAGGTGGTACTTACATTTGTCTTTGCAAATTTTACCTCTTTTTGTTAATTAGTGCCATCATACTTAATATCACGGGTATATTATTTTCATCATTCATAATGATATACCTATAATCTACCGAGATTGTCATAGATACTCTATAAATAGTTATACATATCTAATCATAGCTAGTAGGTTAGGGATCCTATGCTTTGCTGTTTCCATTTAACACTTACAAGTTAATACTCCGTTAATTGGATGTGGGTCTGTAGATAGTCTCCGAATTACGTAAACATGCTTGAGATGATTACTTACCTATTAATCTAATCTTAATATTATAAGGTCGAAAATATTAAACTTATATTTTGCTTCAATCAATTTTTATTGCGCGTATAAAAGTGGTTTTTTGGTACAAATAATTGCAAAAAATGGTTATATCAATAACTAAATATCTGATGTGCAAATGTATGCTCAAAGTTTAGGTATGACCAATGTATTTTTCTTACCTAATTAAATTATAAAGCATTTCTGAATTCATCAATTGCCATATGTTAACTATCATAATATAGTCACACCTATTAATTTGAACTTCTTAGGAAATAAAAAGTAAAGCTCCATTGAAGATATTGTATTAAACATGAAATGATTTGGTAGCAAGAACTATACCGTGCTTTTTTGCATCTACTGTTAAATTAAGAGAAGGTTCTATAGTAGGATAGGGTGGTTTATCTATATCTTCATCTTTCATTTCATTATTAACTTCCTTACTCCCTTCGAATGCGTTATTGTAGTAACTGTGGTTATTAGGATGAAGCGCTTTAAGATCGTCGTAAGATTTATTAAGAATCGTATTAAGACTTGTGTAGGTGTCTGATTGTTCATAATTTTCTTTATATTTCAAGCTTTTCCTATCAGCTTCTAGTGAGTCCACGTCAATGTGGGTGTAACTTTCCGGTTTCCTGTGAAACGAAAACACTACATAAAGTAATATGAGTACTTCCTCGAATATTTTAAATGATAGTATATTTGAGACACTTGTACTATCTTCGTAAACTTATTACGTAGGAAGTTTACCAGATAATTGGGGTAAGGCAAGTGTAAGGTTGTTGTGGAAACTCACCGAGTATTTTGCAGATAGTAGTCTTCGATGTTCTGTGCTCTTAGTTTCTGCAGGGCAGGTGTTGGTCTTCTGTACGTTACTGTATCGCTCTGCACTGGAGTATACTGCTTAGGTAGGGTATTTTGGTCAGGTCTATCGTTATCACTGCTGCACCATTTGCTGTAAAAAAAAACATAAATCATAATGTTGTGATTTGTTTTTATAGAGAAAATTCCAACAGGTTTCTGTATGTTCTCTTGATGTTTCAGGACGAAGTGTGTGTGGTTTTTTACATTGCCAACCATGTCATATGATATTAGGAGCGTTAACATCCAATCCACTCTATGTGACCTTTTTGAATTTTTTTTATTTTTTACCTGTACATATCCCACACATCGGAAGGATCTTGCTTTTTGTTTTTGGAGGCTTCAAGAAGATTTCTATTAGCACGCCACCATGATATGTCTCTCCTTTCTAACGGGCACACTTCTTTGACCTGAAATAAGGAATTACTGTTACATATAGATGTGACTGGATAGATGCCCTTTAAAGCGCATTTTCATTGGTCGATAAATCAGTCGTTAGCCCGAATTCGGGGACTTCCCGCATGCGAGTTAGCAAGCTGGCACGAATGAATTTGAACTGTCGATAACTCGGTCGATACAAAGTATTTATTTATTTCAACAAATAACAAGAACGTTCACCTTAAAAGTAAAATTACATTACATTAGGTTCAAGTCAAGGGATACCAGTCACAACTATCTGTCCGGTGGTTGGTGAACGGTATACGGGTAAGCGACCCCGGCTCCTCGAGCTACTATCGACTCAGTCCAAATCATCCGAGGCGATAGTATCCTTCCTCCCCTTTTCCTTCCCCCGTCATATATCCTTGCTACTCGTGGGAACGCAATGACCTTGTTAAAACAATGCACAAGGCAGAATGGCGGCGACGTGGTCCACAACCCGTCACGTCACGTTTCCCACAGAGGTGAAAAGTGGATCGCTGGAAGTGATCTCTGCCTACCCCTCTGGGAAAAAGGCGTGATTTTATGTATGTATGTATTAGGTTCACAAGACATGGTGCTGTCTTAATTACACGTTGCCACGTAAAGCACAAACAGAGATAGATTTGGAGACTCCTTCCAATACATGGCACCTCAGTATTAGACCCTCCTACGGCAGGCGTTACAGAAATCGTTCGTACCCCGAATGCTAGCGCTAATGACCAATGAAAATGCGCTTTTATCTGTGGCGTCCGCGCTATGACATCCACACCATCGTCACCTTGTACACAGCCACTCCAGCCAGGAATATGCAGAGGATGTTGACGAGGGTCAGGCAGAGGGACACGGTGCCCGACACGGCGAGCTCCGTAGCCGGGTCTGTGCTGTACCGTGATGACGTCACTACTTTCGTGAAGCGTGTGTCGTCGTCAGCGAAGATGAGGTGAACTAGGGCCATTGCCCAGAGGAGGCCCTGGAATAGGTAAATAAATGTTCTTCATTGCACATAGAAATAAACAATTAAAACCTATGGCGTTACAGACAGATTACGATTTAGGCGGCTTTATCGCTTAAACAAAAGTGTGGACCACGTTAGACGGTCTTATCGCCGACGCAAACAAAATATGTAAAGGATAATTCAATTGTAGAATAAATAAATATATGTTACCGGCCAAACCCGATTTCAGGACAAACTAGTTTAGCCTAGTCCAAACTAGTTTGTCCTAAGCCCGTTAGGATAAACCGGTATAGCCTAGTCCAAACTAGTTTGTCCTAAGACCGTGAGGATAAACCAGTTTAGACTAGGCCAAACTAGTTGATCTTGATATATAGATATGCATTATCTAGGATAAAGTGGTATGGCCTTTTCCAGACATTGTAATATGTCAAGATAATCAAAATAAATAGATTATCCAAATAAAATCCTCAGTAATTGGAAAAATAATATTTTTTATTATACTATAATCTTATTTCTTACTTCTTATAATGTAATGTCGTTAAGTTTTCGTTCGTACAATCTATACTAATATTATAAAGCTGAAGAGTTTGTTTGTTTGTTTGTTTGAACGCGCTAATCTCAGAAACTACTGGTTTGAATTGAAAAAATCTTTTTGTGTTGTGTAGCTCATTTATCGAGGAAGGCTTTAGGCTATATTACGTCACGCTGCGACCAATAGGAGCAAAGATACAATGTAAAATGTGTAAAAAACGGGGGGAAACACGTACGAAGTCGCTGTGCACCGCTAGTCATACTATATTTGGCAAGAAATAAATGTTATTTTTGATAGATGCTTTTTTTATTTCGTTAAAAATTATGGATAATAAATGGTCATACAAACAATCATCCTTAAATAAATAATAATAAAAAGAAATAATCATATGAGTTTTATGTCAATTATTACTTATTTTTACATGTTTTGCAGTGGTGGCATTTAGAATTGCAGAGCAATGTTTAGTTTTAATACGTACAATCATGCTATATTTATACTTTAATCGTTAAAAAACATGTCAAATGGTAAGTGATGTAGTCGTGAAGTGTTTTCTAACACAATGACCTCATATTAAAATAATTTCAACCCTTGAAAATCTTACAACCCTTGCAAACAACCCCTAAATTGAAAAAATACAAAGAAATACATAAGTGTGTAATAATTAACTTAAAGCTTACTTGCAACGCGATATTGCAAAATTCGCACGGGAACGGGAGTTATTGGGCAAAAACTTTTGGATGTAAAATCTCATAGTCCTCGCGAAGTCGCGGGCACAGATAGTTATGTATATTTATACACAATACAATAGTTTTGGGTCTCTATATTATACTGCGTACTCTCACATTGCTCCAAATAATCACATGTCAAAATTTTCAGTTACAGAGTAGAGAAAAATATGATAAGTTTTTGAACATAACTCCTTCAATGTTCATGCTATCACAATTTGAAGTTTAATTTTTGTAAACAGAAGGCCATACCGGTTTATCCTATCTTTATAAGAAACAAGAAATTAGATTATAGTATAATAAAAATGAATATTTTTCGTATTGCGGAGGATTTTATTTAGATATTCTATTAATTTTGACTTTCTTGACATATTACAATGTCTGGAAAAGGCCATACCAGTTTATCCTAGATAATGCGTATCTATGTATATCAAGATCAACTAGTTTGGCCTTGTCTAAACTGGTTTATCCTAACAGGCTTAGGACAAACTAGTTTGGACTAGGCTATACCGGTTTATCCTAACGGGCTTAGGACAAACTAGTTTGGACTAGGCTAAACTAGTTTGTCCTGAAATCGGGTTTGGCCGGTAACATATATAATACAACAGGAAACACGCCGCGATAGTAAAACGTATGTAATGTGTGGGTACAAATTTTTTGTTTTTGAATATTTTTTCAATTAGGTATGTACAATATAATTACACTAAATGAATAAAAGTCTTCTCAACACAAACAGAAGAACAAGTACTTTTCACTACTTAGTTATTAAGTCGTTTATTTATACACTGCTTTCCGACGCATCCAAAGATCTCCACATTAGTGTAGATATCAGACAAATATGAGTGCTAAAAAATAGGAAAAGGATACTCATATTAACTTACAGCATTCACAGCGGGTGGTAGTAAAGAGGCAGAGATGGCGACTCCTACCAAGGAAGCGGTGTACTCTCCCAAGATAGCGAGCGCCACAGCGGCCCCACTCGGGATCGCCACCAGGACTCCCACCCAGAGGGATCGGATTTCACACCTGAAGAATGCATTAAGTGGTCTGAAACTGTAGGACGATAGACCCTATGATTAGATAAAATCTTAGATAAAGTCTATGTCTGTAAATGATAAAAAATATTTGAAGAGATCTTAATACAAGCAATAGTACCCAAAACAATGGTTCTTGAAATTTTAGTCTGTGTGTTTGTGCACGCTAATCTCAGAAACGGCTCATCCGATCTAGATGTTGTTTTGAGTTGAGTTATATATTTATCTATAAGAACAATTTAAAATTTTGTATTTGGTTCATGTCACTCGGTTCTTAATTCATAATTATTTGAAGAAGTTTGAATAATTTTTTAACCATGTCAATCGTCCAAGTATAATCTGAATATTTATTATCATTACATTTATTTCTATAACGGTATGATACGGGACAATTAATTTGTGTGACGAACATCTGTGTTCGTTCCTAGTCTGGGTGTAATATTAAGTTTATTTGATTTGATGATGAAGTATCCACTGTTAATTCTGATATGTAACTCAAGTGCTTAAGCTACTTACGACGGGATCAGATCAATGTATGCGATGTGTAGATAATATTTATTTATTTATTGATGAATAATCCTCACTCGTTTTATTTGTTCATAAATTGTAGGTACCTACTCACATTGATTATATACCTATTTATAGATTCGACTTTACAGGAAAATGACAGTTTCCTGTGTTATGTAAAGGTAGTTTGCGATAGTTTAAATTTATACGTGAAAAAGTGTAGAAGACGATGTTTTCTTTCTGTAATTGCGCATTTAACCGTTCAATATCGTTCAACGGGGCAATTAGGGTGCGTTTAGTTGTTCTTCCGACGGTTGATAATTAAATAGTTAAGTGTCGCTGTTGATAGCTACACAATTATTTGATTGGATTGTCGTGATGTCATTCTTGACAACAGCGATTGTGAAAGTTACGAGTTTTTTTTTATTGTCTAGTATTTGTGATTTGATTTACCTTTAATTACTGGGAAAAAACAGAGCAGATACTAATTATAAGTATCTCAGTAATAGGTGTATAAAATACCTACCTCTCTTACTATCTATATCAAAATAGAATTAGGCACTCTTATCATATAAATGAGTAGGTAAACTTACGAACGTTCGAACTAAAGATAGGCTCTAGGTAAGTACGTGAATGTAAGTTGATATAATTGTTTAAGTCAGCAGGGATACCTGCTGTAGCTGGAATCAGCGATATATATTTTTTTTGTCATTATATCTGCCCATACTTATGTTTTGTCAAAAGCGTCGATGGCCGAGTGGTTAAGGTCGTTGCTTGCCATGCGAGAGGTCGCCGGTTCAAACCCCGCCAGGTACCAATGTGTTTTTCAAATTTGAAATTCATATGTACCATCATTCGACGCTTTAACGGTGAAGGAAAACATCGTGAGGAAACCTGAACTCCTAAGAAGAAATTCTTAGGTTGTGTAGTCGACCAACCCGCACTTGGCCAGCGTGGTCGACTAAGGCCTTATCGCCCTAGTTTAGGGTAGGCTCGTGCCCCAGCAGTGGGGACGTATATGGGCTGATGATGATACTTATGTTTAGGCATCATCTAGACACGCGGTAGCGTGTCAAGCCAAGTTCAAGAAACAGAACTGGCGAGCCGCACCGTGTGTAATATTACACGAACCATTTGGAACCACTTTTGAACCCCTCATAAATCAAAAACTATTTCACATAAACGTATCAAATTTGGCTCATATATTGTGACTTGCGAGATAAATATGTGTTCTAAATTTCATAAGCTTATCTCAAACAGTTATTTAGATATTAATGTCCAAAAATCCTCATTTTTATCATTGACTGACTGACAGATCAAAAATTTGATTTAGATTTGATTAAAATTTGGTATGCAGATAGGTAATTACATGAATACAAAGGAATAAATAAAAAACTGGCAATTTTTTAATAATTAGGTTAGGTTCTATTATGAACGCTTAACATAATTACCTAATTAGTGCCTAATCACGCCTATACACCGTGAAATTTTAGTGGTTGTTTTCCCGTGGCAGAACGATTTACCTTTAGTAATACTATCGAATTATACAAATTTTTCCTTGAAAAAATTTTTTTTTTTTCAAATTTTCAAGATCATAATTTTCCACCTCGAAAACGAGAGAAGCTATCGGTGTTTTTGAAGATGTGACGTGATTAGGTACTGTTTGCCGTATGAAATCTATGCTTAAAGCTAAAGAAGCTCTACGCCCTAAGTAATAAAGTGGTTCGAAAGTACTTTCGAGTTTCGGTCGTACCTTTTGTAAAACAAGCATTTATTAATTTTAATAAAAAAGAACTGCACAAATCTATTGTGCTACTAAGGTAGAATCATTTTGCTGCGGGAAAACAACCACTAAAATTTCACGGTCTATACCGGGGAAGGCAGAGCACTAAGTATATATTTAGGTATACTTACTTATTTACAATTAAGAGTAGGTACTTATAGTCGGTTTTCATATTTATTACTTAGGGTAGGTATCTACATAAAGTGTAGTTTTAGTTTTGAATTTGTCCTTTTCAAAGGACCCACGGCGTTACGATGATATATACTTTTCTACAAAAAGTAATGATATCCAATCAAAAACATAAATGTGAAATGAGAGCCAAGTTCAATATTATGATAATCGCCTTGGTTGTTGACTTCAACGACAAAAGAAGTGAGATCTAAATGGGTGCCAAGTTCAATGGTCAACCCAGAAATTTATTTATAAGTAACACTATAACATCCCTATCATATCTTCTTATAACATAAGATAATGTATGGTGTTAGCCTATGAAGGTCTGTCTTGGCTAGTTTCTATAAACCTACCAACGTATTATTATGTTCGCTCGCTAGTTTCTACCAACAATCCAAATTTTCGGAATTATAAAGTAAAAGCCACAAATACTTGTAGGCTTAGAACTTGCGACGGCTATAATTCACTAGCTGTGCCAGCGACTTCGTTCGCGTTTCCCCCGTTTTTTACACATTTTCCATTGTATCTTTGCTCCTATTGGTCGCAGCGTGATGTTATATAGCCTAAAGCCTTCCTCAATAAATGGTCTATACAACGCAAAAAGATTTTTTCAAATCGAACCAGTAGTTCCTGAGATTAGCGCGTTCAAACAAACAAACAAACAAACAATCAAACAAACAAACAAACAAACAAACTCTTCAGCTTTATAATATTAGTATAGATTAGTATAGATATATGAAAACTAGCCAAGACAGACCTTCATAGGCTACCACCATACATTATCTTATGTTATAAGAAGATATGATAGGTATGTTATAGTGTTACTTATAAATAAATTTCTGGGTTGACCATTGAACTTGGCACCCATTTAGATCTCACTTCTTTTGTCGTTGAAGTCAACAACCAAGGCGATTATCATAATATTGAACTTGGCTCTCATTTCACATTTATGTTTTTGATTGGATTGCATTTTACTTCGACATGAAACATAACTTCAGACCTAGAGACATTATTGCAATAATGCTTGTAATCCTAAGGGAGCAAGTGTGTAGAAGGTAACTTAAGATTTTAGACATTCGCGTTCCATTACACTAAAATTAGTCATTATGGGTCTACACGCGATATTAGGAGTAGCAAATACATAGCTATTTTCTGCTCGACGTTTCGACTGGGTTACACCAATCATGGTCGCGAGCGAATATAACTAATATAGTGTAGAAGGTAATTTTTTTTTCCTAATAGAATTACGATGATGGCTTGGAGTAGCTTTGTCATCATCACCGGACTTGCGGAGGAGCGGATGGCTCTCACCCCTAAATGTAGAAGGTAAGTTGAACGGACGGTCCGTACAGTACGAATACTTACGATATACGACTGGTTCATACTACAAGATAAAATAAGATACCTCGACATCATCTCATCAGTCGGCCAGTCCCCTACACCGTAGCGCTCGTCGACGGCGCAGATGGTCAGCCCGAAGATGAAGCCCAGCACCAGCGCCAGGAACAGCCCCAACACCTCGTGCAGCAGCCCCATATGCTGCAGGGACCGGTCCCGCACCGCCGTGCCGAGGGTACCGGCTGTTATGGGACCCTGAAGGAAGAAACCGAGGTTCCAAGCAGAGTTACAGTTTGGGTCATTAAGTCGCTCTCGGGGCCGTAAGTTTCGCCTCTCATGCCATAAATGAACCCAAAGGGGCGTCAAATAAGGGGCGAACGGGTCCGAGACCATTAATTCGATATGTGACAATCTTCTTCTTCTTATCGTATTGTTGCGGGAACGGGGTACGTTTAATTCAAGATACGCCAAAAGTCACCAAAAGACAATTAATTTATTTATCGACTAACAATTACACAATTAAACACTTAAAAACACTTAATTACAACACTAAACACGGAACACTAAATTACACTAAAACACTGAATCACACTAAAACACTGAATTTCACTGAAACTATTCGCAGGTAACGCACTCGATCACTTCTAGTTCGCAGGAGATTGATTCGCTTCGCTTTCCAAATCGGAACTGTCCCGTCGCGTCGTACATCCCGCTTTTATACCCAGAGACGCAGCTCTTCGCGTGGCGTCGAGAATATTCTCGCGGGGATCGAAATTTCTAGAACTCGCTGGAGCTTGCTCCGACCGACCAGAGTGTGTGACGTAGTATCGTGCAAGCGAATATAGACCTTATCCATACGACGATAAGACTAATTTCGCTTGCACGGTCTCTCAAGGTCATAACATTATTATTACTCTAGAACACACTAGAGCTCGCTACGACCGTGCAAGCGAATATAGACCTTATCCATACGACGATAAGACTAATTCCGCCTGCCCGGTCCCACGTGGTCGTAACATTATCCCCCTCTTAGTCATGCTCGTCCCGAGCATCATTTGACCCATGGTAACGAGCCAATCGATCAATGTGAACAATTTTCGGCTTGCCTCTTGTCCCTTGTTTGATCCGATAGGTTAAGTCGTTCAGCCTAGTGATGATCTTGTATGGTCCTTCCCACCTTGGCTGGAACTTCGGTGATTTGCCCTTCTTCCTGAGTGGGTTGTGTAACCAAACCAGACTCCCCTCATCGAAACCGTCGGTGTTGGCTTTGCGGTCGTAACGGGTTTTCATTCTTTCGCTGGATTTTAGACTGCAGTCTCTAACGAGAGCATGTACTTCATCCAGGCGCTTCTGTAGGTCAGCCGCGTATTCGGTTACTGGTTTCGGAGCTTCTGGCGGTGTCCCAGTCAACGCATCTACCGGAAGCCGCATTTCTCGACCGAAGTTTACCATTGCTGGGGTTGCGCTGGTGCTATCGTGGATCGCAGATCGGTAGGACAGCAAGAAAAGCGGTATGTACTGGTCCCAGTCTCGTTGATGCTCGTCCACAACTTTGGCCAAGTGGTTTTCCAACGTTTGGTTGAATCTCTCGACCATGCCATCGGATTGCGGGTGTGCTGGTGTAGTACGGGTTTTATGCATACCCAACAGTTGACAGACCTCCTGGAACAGTGCTGACTCAAAGTTTCTTCCTTGGTCAGAATGTATCTCAAGAGGCACACCAAATCGGCAAATTACCAAATTACCTCGTGGACTAACTTCTTGGCGACCGTCTTTGCTTCTTGATTAGGCGTAGCGAAGACTTCAGGCCACTTAGTGAAGTAATCTTGGACCACAATGATGTACTTGTTTCCCTCATCGGATTCTGGAAAGGGGCCAGCTACATCTACTGCGATTCTTTCCCATGGAGCGCCGACGTTGTACAGCTTGAGTTTGCCCTTACTTCTGGTTTGTGGGCCCTTTACTGATGCGCAAGTCGTACATTTCTTGCACCAGTCTTCGACGTCCTCCCGACAGTGTATCCAGTAGAACCTCTGTCTCAGCTTCTCTAGGGTCTTCTTCACGCCTAAATGTCCCCCGGATACCCCATCGTGTATGTACCTCAGTAGAGAAGCAACCTGTTTACGGGGTACAATCAGCTGTAGTGTCGTTTGATCCCCTTTTGGTGTTTCCCATTTCCTGAAGAGTACTCCATCCTTAATCTCCAAACTGTCCCATTGTGCCCAGTAACTTTTCGTGATGGGGCTTGATGATGCTACATGGCTCCAAGAAGGTTTTTGACCTACTTCTTTCCATTCAAATATTTTCCTCAGGTCACTATCCTCTTTTTGCGCCTTTTTGATAGCGTCTTCGCTCCATTCATTATCAAGTCCCTGGGTGGTAATCATCCGGACTTCTTCTTTAGTCTCCGTCTTAGAACAATGACTGCAGGCCACAGGACAAGGTCTCCTTGATAGGACATCGGCATTCAAATGCGTTCTACCACTCCGATGTTCTGTTGTGAAGTTGTACTCCTGTAGTTGCTCTAGCCACCGTGCCACTTGTCCTTCAGGGTTCTTAAACTGCAAGAGCCATTTTAACGCAGCATGATCTGTCCGCAGGGTAAACTGTCTTCCAACGAGATACTTGTTGAAATGCTGTAGAGTCTTCACTACCGCCAACAGTTCCTTACGAGTCACACAGTAGTTCCTTTCAGGTTTTGAAAGTGACTTACTGAAATAGGCGATCACCACTTCCCGTTCACCTTGCTCTTGCGACAGAACTCCGCCTATGCCAGTATTGCTGGCATCGGTGTCCACGATAAATCTTCCTTCTCTGTTCGGGTAGCCAAGTATAGGACTGGTGCAGAGGTGTTCTTTTAATCTGACGAAGGCTTGATCACATTCCGAGTCCCAGGCGAATACTCGTTTATCTTCCGTGAGCCGATGAAGAGGTTTCGCTATATCAGAGAAGTTCTTTACAAAGCGCCGGTAGTATGCGCATAAACCCAAAAATGATCTCACGTCGGTCTTGTTAGCTGGTATTGGCCATTCTTGGACAGCTTTTATCTTCTCTGGGTCAGTCCTTACACCTTTCGATGAAATAATGTGGCCTAAGTAGGCGACTTCCTCCTTGAAAAACGTGCATTTCTTTGGGCTGAGTCTTAAGTTTGCTTCTCGTATTCTGGTGAAAACCTTCCTCAAGTTACTGACATGCTCTGTGAAATTTCGACCCATGACAATGATGTCATCCAGATAGACCAGGCATGCATCACCCAAAAGTCCAACCAGTACCCTTTCCATCAACCGCTCGAATGTCGCCGGAGCGTTGCAAAGACCAAAGGGCATGACGTTGAACTGCCACAATCCATTCCTAGTTCCGGTCGTAAATGCCGTCTTCTCTTTGTCTTCTGGATGGATGTCTACTTGCCAGTAACCACTCTTAAGGTCCACTGTTGAGAACCACTTCATTCCGCTCAACATGTCCAGTGTGTCGTCTATACGGGGCAGAGGGTAGCTGTCCTTCTTCGTTGCATAATTCAACAACCGGTAGTCCACACAAAACCGGGTGCTGCCGTCCTTTTTCTTAACCAGGACTACTGGCGAAGACCACGGGCTTGTTGAAGGTTCTATGATGCGGTTCTTCTGCATCTCGGCAACCATGTCTGCTACCTCCTTCTCTTTGGCAAATGGAAGGCGTCTAGGCCGCTGCTTTATTGGTGACGCGTCTCCCGTGTCTATTCTGTGTTTAACGAGACCTGTCCTTCCCAAATCATGGTCACCCTTCGAAAATATGTCGTTGAAATCTAGCAACAACCTTTTAGCTTGCTGAGGTTCCCGCTCAGAGAGCTTGTCCTTACAATTTGCTAGGAGCGGTGTGACGTCATCTCGTTGACAGGATTCCGGTTCCCGGGCCCTTTTCATCCTTCTGATGGATTGGCCTGCATCGCACCGTCCGATGATACAGTTTCTTCGTAGCTGCACTTCATCTCCGCTTAGATTGATGACTCGCACTAGCGCTCCTTTTCCGGTCATTGCCAGAGTTCTTGCTGTGATCCAACTCGGATGGTCGCCGCAGTTTTCTATGACGACGCTTCGCCCTTGACACGCAGTGTAAGGGAATCTAACTTTGACCAGAGTTTCAGATCTCGGCGGTAGGGTCGTGTTTTTCAGGCAGTAAACTGCGCATGATCTCGCTCCCTCTAGGAATACTTCTTGTTCGGGGAAACTAAGTACTCCTTTAGCGACGTCTACCACACACTTCTGGTCTCTTAAAAGTCCAATCCGATGATGCAATCGTCCGTGATGTCGGCTATGAGAACGCCGTATTCAAAGGTCTGTTCTCCAATGGTTATCTTCGCCGTCGTCTCACCGAAGACGGTAACTGGCTGGCCTGTTGCTGTTTGAAGCTGAACGGATGGTCTTTGATTCCACACAATAGTCCTTTTCAATAGCTCCGGACGCACTATTGTTCTTGAAGCACCGGTGTCAATAGTAAAATGACACGTTACGCTGTTCAGCTGTCCAACCACTGTAAGGTTGTTCCCATTACCAATCTGTGAAACAGTGACGGTAGGGGCTCGATGTTGACCAGCCAGCGCCCGCCCCACGGCCCTGGCTTCTTCTAGTTTTAAGGACAGCTCTTCTGCGTCCACCTGTGTAGAGGACGCTACTGTCGTTCTACGTGGCCATCTTCGCTTGGGGCAACTACTCCGAATATGGCCCCTCTCGCCGCAGCCATAGCACATCGGACCCAAAGAAGGTTTTTCCTTCACCACAACCTCCCGAAGTCGTTGAGTTCTAGCGTCTTGACGCACGGCTTCCACCTCCAAAGCATGGGCTAGAGCTTCCTGTAAGGTCTGATGATGGCTCAATTTCACGGTGTGTCTGACGTCTGCGTCTCTAATTCCATCACAGAAGGCTTGCGGGATCATTGATTCCACCATTGTCGGGCATGACACGTACGCACGTCTGACTAGCCTTTCGATTTCCGTTGCCCATTGCTGCAGACTCTCACCAGGCTTCTGCTGTCGATCGCGAAGTTGTGCTCTATACGCGTGTTCCAGGTGTTTGTCGCTGTACCTGCCTTCTAATGCTCTTTGGAGAGCACCTAAAGTTCTGTTATCCGAAGGCAGGTTTTCCAACGTGAGCAGGGCATCTCCACGAAGAGCCAGAGTCAGAGCTATCAAGGACTCTTCCTCGTTCCACCCCTTTCCTTTAGCCACCGTCTCGAACTGGTACCAAAATGCTGCCCAAGACGTCGTTCCATCGAAGTGGGGTACTTCGATTTTCGGAGAATCCGACACTACCGTAGCACCCCGGGTCCCCACTCTTGCCATTATGGTATGCAGCTGTCGCATCTCAGCATCCACCTGGCTCAATCGATCCTCATGTTGGGTGAATCGATCTTCATGTTGGGTGAATCGATCTTCATGTTTCATCACATCATCCTTGAGAGCATCAATCTGCTTTTCTAGTACTTCGTGCTTCTTTTCAATAGCCCCCAACAAACTCTTGCTTAGCTCTTCCAGGTGACGGGCTTGCTCCTCCTGGCGAAGGGCTTGTTCTTCCCTCAGTTTAGCAAATTGTGCTTCCTGAAGTCGGGCTAGCTCCTCCTGGCGGCGGGCTTGCTCCTCCTGGCGGCGGGCTTGCTCACGGGCTTGCTCCTCCTGACGGCGGGCTTGCTCACGGGCTTGCTCCTCCTGGCGACGGGCTTGCTCCTCCTGACGGCTGGCTTGTGTCTGCAGCATTTTAAATAAATCTGCAAGCTCCACAGGCCCAATCGGTGTTTGAATCGATCCCTCCGTTGAAGTACCTTCACCCTCTTGCAGGGCCGCGGTTTGACTCCTTGTTACTCGACCCTCACTGTCTTCTCGTGGTGTAAGAGGCATCTTGAATCCCACTTCTGACACCAATTGTTGCGGGAACGGGGTACGTTTAATTCAAGATACGCCAAAAGTCACCAAAAGACAATTAATTTATTTATCGACTAACAATTACACAATTAAACACTTAAAAACACTTAATTACAACACTAAACACGGAACACTAAATTACACTAAAACACTGAATCACACTAAAACACTGAATTTCACTGAAACTATTCGCAGGTAACGCACTCGATCACTTCTAGTTCGCAGGAGACTGATTCGCTTCGCTTTCCAAATCGGAACTGTCCCGTCGCGTCGTACATCCCGCTTTTATACCCAGAGACGCAGCTCTTCGCGTGGCGTCGAGAATATTCTCGCGGGGATCGAAATTTCTAGAACTCGCTGGAGCTTGCTCCGACCGACCAGAGTGTGTGACGTAGTATCGTGCAAGCGAATATAGACCTTATCCATACGACGATAAGACTAATTTCGCTTGCACGGTCTCTCAAGGTCATAACATTATTATTACTCTAGAACACACTAGAGCTCGCTACGACCGTGCAAGCGAATATAGACCTTATCCATACGACGATAAGACTAATTCCGCCTGCCCGGTCCCACGTGGTCGTAACAGTATGGTTGATGAACAACCTGGTGTCAGAGTTTTTTAAACCGCCCGTTGGCCTACAACACAACAATGTGACAATTGAGATTATTTTTTATTAGCTCATGAATGAAGTATTTTTTCCTTACAATGACGGATTTTATTTAAGCAATTTAGTAGTACTCCCATAGAAGCTACAAAATTCTTTATTTAAAGTTACCACAAATCCACTAAAACTTTACTGTCACGAGAATCTCCACTCTTTGTTAGTAGAAAATTCGATCTTATTAGGTAAGTACTTAATTATAGAAAAGTCTGTGTCTCAGAAGAGTGGTAAAGTGTGTTAACGGAAGATTTTATAGAAAAAGAGCAAAGTATCTGTTGCATCTGAGTATTATTGAAAAAGGAAAGTAGATAAACAATGTCTAAGTAACTTTAAGTATGCGCAAGTATTATTTAAGTACAAAGACGTGACTATTGACGGTCCAAAGACGGCCAACTATCTGTTCGTGCAGTTTAAACTTGTTTGTTTCTAATGAAATTGTCGGAAGCGAACTTCCTTATTAAAGTTGTAGAGGGGTTGCTTCCACTAAGATTGAAATACTTACGTGAAAACGAAAGTCTTAAGTTTGTCGATCGGAATACGAGAAGATGAGCACTTAGAATTATCTATTGAATGCACTTAGTTGTTTTTACTTAAGTAGGTTCTGAATAAGTATGTTTTTAATAAGTCTATTTAATACTGAAGTTATTGTAGTGTTTAGAAAGTAAAGAGAAACTTGTTGAATAAGTAATTAGTTACCTACTTCCTTCAGAAAGTGATGTAAACTTTTCCATTATTTAATTACTGTTACAGCAGAGTTGAAGTCATACAAAATATGACTGTCTTACCTCGATTCAATACACTAAGTTCCTAGTTAAAAAGTATTTTGACAAACTATTTATCTTTAGAAAGTATCTATCACATTACTGAGGCACCCATAAATTATACATTTAAAAAGATATCGAATTCAATAGATTTCCCATTGAATTCTAAATCTTTTGATGAACACTCATTGACCTATAATTATTGCCTCGAAGTCCATGCCGTCTCTCCATTCAAAGCAACTGACAACTGAACCACAAACCATGAGAGGCGAGATGAGCATGCTAGCCACCAGGATCACAGTGGAGTCCTCCACCAGCCCGATGGCGGAGACGAAGGCAGCCACCAGCAGCAGGAACAGCCAGTCGAAGGTCAGGGAAGCTCCAGCTCGGACGTCGTGGAGCACCTGAGCCAAGTTGTTCCGAGACCGGACTGATGATGAGAAGCGGGACCAGGCTGAGTTCTCACTGGAAAAATATTGGAAGAAATAAGCAAGTAGATAAAGTAGTAAGTGGGTTGAGCACATGTGTTAAGATATCATAAGCTTCAATGGAATCAGATGTTCATTACACGCATATTTGTCCCAAGTGGGGTCCTGAAAGGGCACTACGAAAGGCGCTTTTGACTAAGTCAATCATTTTCATTATTGAAAAAGCTGTTCCCAAAAATAGAGCATAAAATAAATAGGTACCGACTTAAGAAACAATATAATATTTGCAAAAGTAATAGACAATCCTAAAAATACCTACGTTATTTAATTAATTGCTCTCAACTTTATGTCATTATCTTTCAAATATCACGAGCACACATTACGAGCCATGTATAGAAAACTTGTGTGGGACGAATGCATCTATGTTTCGAAATATCAAAGGGCGGAGCGGAGTGCGGAAAATTGTGTCATTTCACCGACCACCGGGCCCGATGCTCATTTCATTTGATGTAGAAACAAGTAGATGTATAATATCACAACAACATCACATACATTGAAGTAAGTTGTTTATTTATGCACTTGTTGAAGTTACGGATATCAGAGACTGGTGTACAGAAATCTACTTAAATTTTAAATACCACATAAAGGACACGGAACAAATCGAGTCTTAGTTTTAGATGCAAGATTTAAGACATTTTGTATGGAGTGCAATAAATAAATAAATAAATCTATATACGACTCTTGGTACGCTGAGATAGGGGTACTATTTAGTATGCCCATCGAGAAAATTAACTAAATAAGAGAACGAAAAACGGAAAAGTAAGTAAACTAACATCAAAGGACATCTTTAATGTATAGTAAAATATAGTGTCCTAGTTCGGAATCAAACTCACTACTGGGTGCTACAAAATGCATCAACGACTAGATATACAAACACAATAAATAACTCAGCTGATAAATTCGCATGCAAGAATTTATCAACTTAAAATCAAGTTCAAAATAATAGTCCCCAAAGAACTGTCAACACGTATAAATAACACAGTGGAAATCTAGGTGAGTTTTATTCGAAAAGGCATCAAATACAGACAAGGTTAGACTTAGGTAGAACGGAAGCCTTAACCTTGGAACTTATTTATTGATTCGCCCTTAAATGTCTGTAGTTAGGTGCCATGACTCATCTTTAGAGTGACTTTCAGTCTTGCCTATAAAATATTAAGCTATTCAGTACAATGAAATCGAGCTGCTGAGCCTTTTATCGACAAATCGATAGGTAATTAATGTGCGATTCATTAAAATACTTTATTAGATATTTTGTTATTGGAAGAGGATCATCTATTTTTATTCTTTCTTTATTCATCCTTGAATTTAAATTGAAGAGCACCATAGATGCAGGCATTGACATAAATTTAGATTGGCTACTCTAGAAATATTACAGGCGACGTGACGTCTCAGGAACATTAACATTAACAACTTGAGCCCGATGATCCATCATGCAGGCTCAACAGCTCGCGACTGAGAACACTAAAATCCGATCGATTTTCCGACACCGGGGTCCTAGAACGACGCGTGTCCGCTCTGCAGCTTCCGCGTCTCTGTTAACAATTTGATACCGGCACGTACCCGGCACGTGCCGGTATCGAGTTGTTCGTTTCTCCCCTCAAACCTACGTCCGTATTAGAGACCGATCTAGCGACGACCTGAGCCGAGGTTCGAGTCCCGTTAGGGGGTGCCCTCAGGCTAACGTTGCCTAAATGTCTAGGGGTGAGAGCTATCCGCTCCCTCGCCAGCTCGGTTACGCTGAGAAAGCCTATCTGCAGGCAGTCAGCGAGAGTCCCACAAAGAATAGAGAAATATATGAATATATGAAAACTATATTACATTGAAATGTTTTTTTTTCAAGAAATTATTATCATGATCCGACTGTACAGTTAAAGGTAAATAGTTCTGCTACGCCACCACCACCATAAACCACTAAACTTTCACGGTGTATATTAGTAAGGATATTTATGACGATAGGAGCGAACATCTTCAATACAAAAAAAGCTATATCGGGATCTACCATCGCTAGAGATCCACTACTTACCGCTGCCAGTTCTCCTTGCAGACCGTCTCCTCATGGTCTCCGGGCTGGTAGTGCAGCGTGCACGGCAGGACACTCATCGAGGATTGGTGGCGGCTGCCGACGCCTAGGGTCCGCAGAACCTGCAGCAGCTCCTCGCACAGGTTGCCAGATTGGAGGGAGAATGTCACCTGCGAAATTGTGTCAGAATATTCAGAAATGGTGTCATAACGGCAATACTGTTCTGGTATATAACATTAAATTGTCATTTTACACATAATAAAAACTGATGGTACCTACTTTAAACTGTCATGGTTCATTAGAAAACTGAGCATGTCCAGGATGAGTCAAACGCCCCATCGGTTAATTGATTCAGAATTGGTCATGTGATCATGGCACTTGCAACAGTGTCGAAATATCGGGTGCTTGTTAACGTAAGGAAACATGCTAGATATTCCGGATATACTTAGTCTTCTAACTGTTCTGGTATTCTCTAGGGATACATCTAGATGGTACTATACCCTCCTATGAAGCAACGAGTCTGATCCGACAAAATACGCTGTACTAAATAGTATAAATTATGTAGAAAATATTATACTAGTAGTTTCAGAGGCCGAGCTTAATTACGGGTCGTTGCGCCATCCTATTTAGTTTAGTACTGTCATTTAGAAAACGGAAGATAAAAGCTTGAAAAAAATTATTCCTTTTATGTAAGTAGGCTTAATATTCTCTCGGTGATATTACCGACTATTATATCTGGATTCCAATAAAGTTAACTATTATAATAAGAAGTGCAACATCCACATTCTACTTATAGCGAATACCTTAATCAGGAAATCGAGAACCTTACTTTAAATTGTGTAACCTATAGAGGTACAGAATACAGAATCAGAACATCCTTATAAGATTCATGTGACATTATTATGTTATGATGGATGATTCTGATCTGTGTGCTTTCATGAGTCTGGCAAAATAAATGACTTATAATATGTTGACCTTTGTATCTTTTGAGGAGGAAAATTTCTGGATACAGCGCAGCACAGAAAATACTAATTAGGTAAGTGACTCTTACACGAGAAATCGATTGGTATGGACGATTATAGTATTAGTATGTTTTTTTATAACACTATAATATCAATATATGTAATACTACACTATAATACCTATATGTATGTTAGAAGTAAAATGGCGGTGCTGCGGATGGAAGGCTGTGCTTTGCAGAGGTGTACCCCAGTGTTTTAGTCGGTATACCCCCTAGGCATTGCACTCCGCTCAGGAGCCGCGTTTGGCATTTCATTGGCATCCACCGAGAGATCCCCTTCTCCGGGTGAAGGTGTGTAACGCATTTTACGGGGTTAAAAGTGAGTAGTTAAGTTAGCATACTGCACGATCATGATATAATGCGATGCGAATAAACCGTGCGGCTTAAATTGTAAAGCCAAACTGAATTCAAACTGTCAACAGCTTACAGTTCACCTAATGACCCTGGGACAAGCCCTTAAACCTGTTTAAAATAAAAAAAAAATTAGGTATCTGATTAGGCATTTAATGTAAAATCCGATTTGGTACCATACAAAGCGTCTTATTTTCTAACGAACATTTTGAGCTTTTATACTCAAGAAAAAGGTTGACGAAGTTCAGTCTTAACTTTCGTTGTAAGCCATCATTGAAGAATATCGTGTTCGAGTTTTGCATAAGATCAAAAGGGGCTTTGTTTATAAAATCTCTTCTGCATTATGTTTAGCTTTTCGGAAGTTATATACGCTTTAGAGTGCTTTATGTCATATCATTAAGGTACTTTATATTATGTAGGTAGATATAAAATTGACAAAAAAGTTTGAAAAGACTTTCTAAACTCTGCTTTTTCATCTTCGTTGAAGGGAGCATGATCGTTTAATCTTAAATCGAATTTATAATAAAAATACACATATTTAGACAAGGGCGGATCCAGCCCTCAAAAAAGGTTGTGGTCACAGCTCCTAGAAAATCGGCTGAGTACGAGTCGAAGCATGAACATCGCTCATTAACGATTGTGCAAGTCGTTTATGAACTTTTGAATTAGATTATTTCTTTTTTTTCTAAGCATCAGGACTTTGGCATAAGGCATTAGGAATAAGTCGGACCCGATTTCTTAAAATTAAATGTCTGTCTAAAATCAGATACATAGATGGAAGTCTTGCAAAAGGAGAAGCATGTGTGCTAAAGAGATGGAAGGAAAATTTTGAATGTTTTTTCGAAAGAGAGGAGGTGCGGGTACAGATGCCTGAATCTCATGAAGAGAACGAGAATTAAAGTGCAGAGGATGATAGTATTAGCATGGATGAGATTGTGGATGGGTCGCAAAAGAATGAAACTAGGTAAAGCTGCGGGATATGACAGGGTTTCCGTGGTGATGCTGAGGGCTGGAAATGGAGTGGTGGCTACTCAGCTGCATTGCCTATTTAACCTTTGTTGGGCTAGCTCGGCCACTATATGTGTCTTTGAAAGAGAAGATAATGGATGAGAATGTCAGTAAGACGAAAGTCATGGTTTTTTGAAAAGGTGATGATATGACAATTTTCGATGTTATGATTGGAAGTGAAAAAGCAGAACAAGTGAAAGAATTTATATATTTGGGATCCAAACTCACAAAAGATGGTAAGTGTGATAGCGATATTGCAAGGAGAGTGAATGCTGGTACCATGGTGAACGGAGCGCTGCACACCCTTGTGAACAGTCAGAAAGTGTCTAAAAAGGCACGTCTGGCGGTTCATAGGGGAGTTGATCCCGACACTAATGTACGGAAGCGAAAGTTGAGTGTGGCAGAAGAAGCACGAATTTAGGATAAACGCTTTGGAGATGCGAGCACTTAGAAATATGCTAGAAGTAAAACTGAGTGATACAAACAGAAACGAAATAATAAGAGAACGTTGTGGTGTGAAATAAATAAGATGTAGAGAGAGTACTAAGGTTGAGAAAGGTATGCTTAGATGGTTTGATCATGTTGAGAGGATGAATGAGAGACGATTAACGAAAGGAATCTATAGAAGAAGTATAAATGGAAATGTCGACAGAGGAAGGCCAAGAAAGACCTTCCATGACCAAATAGGTAAAATTTTGAAGAAGGGTCAAATCAAAAGTACCTACCCGTAATCGACGAGCATGCATGAAGAGATTGATGGTGTTTTTTTATACAATGTACAAATTCAAGCTTACGTTACTTTTTTGCGAAAATGTTGAAAATGTCATCAATATCCACTATCCAGGTTCACATCTTTGTGTATATTTAGGAGAGCTAACCCGGATATTCTTTTCTGTGCCTTTGAGACACGCAACCAAGATTTTATTCTGCAAAGAGACTCACTTCTTTTGTCGTGTAAGTCAACAACCAAGGCATTTATCATAATATCGAACTTGGCTCTCATTTCACATTTATGTTTTTGATTGGATTGTTTATTATCATCAGCCTATCGATCTCAATAGAAAGTGTGACCTCACAAGTCTATTAAGGTTGTGGGCATGCCCATAGTGCCCACAACGGTGGATCCGCGCTTGTATTTAGACCAAAAGGATCCAATGTTTAGTGTGTAGCCAGTACTTTACAGTCGGTTTGGTGAGTTTACACAGTGAATCATTCGGTTAACATTGGAGCGGAAACAATTGTCACAGATGGGTAGTTAATTGCAGCCATTGTAATTGTTGCAGGGCGTTACGAGCGGCGGATAAAGGCTTGTGGCAATATACGGACGCCATCTTGGATTTAATGGCGATTTGTTGGATACAAATAGAAAGTATTGGACTTGTGATTGTCTGCCGAACGGGCGTTGTGGTACTGAGACACCGGTGTTGCGATATTAAAACTTTTGTTGAATAATTTTAAGCTATATGTCCGCGTGCAGTTCTCGCATAAAACAATCCCTAATTTAAACGAATTCTCTAAAATGTACGAGTATCTGATGTCTTTTCGCAGGTTCTATCTATACGTACAATATTTGTCTACCAAATTTAATTTTATATCGGTTTAGTACTTTTGACGGGAAAACGAAACAGTGTTGGTAAGGATTGATAAGGATTGGTTTGAGGCTACTTAGTATAAGGCACCCTGCTTATTGCTCAGAAAGATAACCCGTTAACCCGTTGGTCCTGCGACCGATCCTTGTCCAATCATGAAGAATTGTCAACTTAACAATGACTTACTGCAAAGGTAGTTGTTACCTTTGCAGTAAGTCTCCGAAATCTGTTACCTAGTACCTACCTGCCTACTCCATAATCGATAAGTTACTGGTTTAAGTTTTCAAATAATATGTATTACCAGGAACATATTCCTAGTAATTATACTGGTACAAATGTGAACTTTCTCCGAACTCAGAAAGTCTGCGTCTACCCTTCAACTTCACGGAAAAATGTCTGGCGCCGTTATTAAGTAAATGTAGACGATTTTTTGTGCAGGAAACTATCATAAAGTAAGTGACTTGTGACCAGTCCTGTCTTACTGTCAATTACTTGATATAAGACATTGAACACGTGAACCATGACAATATATTTTGATATCTTAGCAGTAGTAATATTGTAAACGTATATATCTTATGGAATTTTTTTATCTGACGTAAAGATCGATAACTACTTGTTTACGATGAAATCGCTATTCTTATACTAACTGCTGTAATTTTTGAAATCAAATGGGTTATTAAACATTTTATAACTGTGTGGTTTTCCTAACATGGTTTTCTCAAAGAATTAGCGACAAGTGTGAGGTAGTATCTACCTTATAGATATCTGATAGGTAGCATATTAACAAGAGGACTAGTGGAGATATAATTGAGATATTGTTTATATTATTTTAGAGAAGGAATCCCGTTGGTACCTACGGGACACGTAAGTTGGAGGTCAAATGATTTATTCCGGGCACGTCCAATACGCGGATGAAACAATGATTCCAACGAAGATTCCTATCTGTCTAATGATTCCATGAATAGCCTTGTGTAAACTTGATGTTTGATCACGTTTCTATTAATGAGAATACATCAGGGCCTGAATACTGTAGTCGGAATTTATGGAGGACTTCAAATGAAGAATCGATTGTATTGCGAGTTATTCTCATTTATTTCACTTTGAACTGTCATGGTTGTACACATTACAAAAATAAATATGTCCGGGATATTTAGCATGTTTTATTGTTCGGGAAATATCGGGAACTCGTCTTAGTAAGGAAATATGGTAAAAATTTCGGATAGACGTGTTTTTCTACTGTCTGAAATTTGGTGTTATCTCAATTAGATCCTAAATGTTTCTTATAAATTATTACATTTTCGATTAGAGAAGACCTACTGATGGCAACTATTTTCATCAAAATCTTGCAACTAAAATAAATGTTATTTCGGTCAAATGTGGTTAACAAATACGTATACTGCTTCATAAACTCACACAGCAGTTTACGGCTCATAGACATGTTTATAGGCCATTATATATATACTTATATACGAGTGTAGTAGGTATAATAAGAAATTCCTAACTGTTCCACAAGACCACAAGCCTAGTGCTTCTACGAGTATTAATTTGATATCATTATAGACTTTCCCCATAATGACACATACATTTTCCCTATGTATTTGAACAATACTAAATGAAATATTGGTAATAACAATAGGTCCATGTGTACCATATCGTATATCCATATTAGCCCACTGAGCCTTCGGTCAGGTCAGAAGGCGTCCCATATATTGGGTTACCGAATTCGTGTCAATCGATATGTAATTATTTTGTTAGTGGGCACAGTTACTTTTACACAATAATAAAAAGTTATCCATTAGCGTTTTGTCATTTGTGGTGGGTGCTAATAATTGATCTACATATTAAGATTTTTGTGGGTTTACGCTTAGGGCACCTGTTAGGTAAGTCCAAAACTTAGTTAATCGAAGTGGAAGTATATTTACTTACACTTTAAGTACCTACACAATCACAACCTAATGTCAAAATAAATTTTATATAAATTGAGAAAATTTTGACTGAAATGTTTGCACACTAAATTTTGCATGAGCATTTATGTAGCTACACATATACACTTGAATTACCTTACTAGTTTCGGTAGGTTATGTAAATTCTACATAGTTGCACGTCTTACCTTCCAAAATCTGTCGTCTCTAGTGGCATTCCATGCTGCGCTGTTTATATTTAGCCGAGACAGTATTTCAGCGAGAATCTGAAACATTAATTCATTTTCATTACGTTTACGACGATGATTTAAAAAGCTCTTCGTTCGGAAAATGGATAATCTGTTCATTTCAATTTGTAAAGGATAAAGCTCTATATGCAATCTTTTTTGACGTATGACATGGGTTACTAAATTTTTTGACATGAGTGGGATTTGAAGAAAATACCTACCCTTCTACCCTCGGTCGGACACTTTTCTTTTGTTATAGATAAATTAAGACGGTTCTTCGTTATAGGTATTATAGGCCAAAATAAGTTTCTGGACATACTACATGTGTTACAATTACTATAATTAACGTCTTTCTCTATTTCATAGCGTAACTTAGTAATAAGTAGGTACTATAATATTTTCTGATGTGATGCAATTATCATTGTGGAAAATGATATCATGAAAGGCAACCTTCAAACAGACCTAGGTAAACATTATTAAGATAGGCAACTATTATTTTGTGCATGTCAATTTACCTCTCTATGTAACGACTGCAGTAATGAATGGGAAACAAACTAACAGTTTATTTGTATGACTACCTTTTAACAAGCGCTTTTCATGATAATCATAATTATGCATCACAATATGTACTTGTTTCACTATTATCTTGTCTTCTGAAACAATACTAGAACAAAGGAAATGAGCTCTTATCTGAAAATTATTATTAAGACGTCTTTGGACCGAGTAGATGTGGTTAACTATGGGTGACTATGGTCATGGTAGTGTCACGACCAAGACATTTGAAACGAATGAAGGATCTATGCACCTTTTCTCAAAGTACTTATTGTTGCGAAAGTGAGAGCATAATATACTTGTACTGTTATAAGTTATCAGATCTCACGTAGTCATGTTTCTAACTCTACACGCCACAATATTTGGGGTTCCGTACTCAAACAGTAAAAACGGGACTCTATCACTGAAACTATTCTCTCCTTTGGTCCATCCAATATACAATAACGTTTTTAAAGATTACGATCCTATTTCTATTGCCGCTTTAACAACAATAAAATTAATATTTAAGAGGATCCCTTCTACGTGAACCTTAGCAACTTACGCACTTAGCCGGTTTCTATGTTATTGTGTTATCCATCATGAACACCACAGCGGGGAATGCTGTAATTATGGACTCTTACAGGCTAGAGCTCACGGGACCCTTGTGCTCAAACGCATGTGGTAAGGGGACAGTGGCACACTAGCGCATTCTTCATTGCGAAGTAGCTCTACCAAGGCGATGAAGGAGACTTAGTATTTTAAGGCCTATTAAAAAACTAGCCTCCATCTTACACGACTCGACACTAAAATTAAGACTTCAACTTCAGAAGAAGGTTCATTTTAATAAATCGTTATAAAAAGACTAAGTTATTTACTACATAGGTATGTAGTATACACTAAATATTAATTATTTGACTGCCCTGTTTACAATAATAATAAACACTCGCCGTGTCGTGTAGCCGAGCCACGTAGGTTGAAAACTATTAAAAAAAACCGAAACTACCGCAGATCTATGTGACATGCCTACCCAAGGCAATAAGGTAGGTACGTACATAGCCTTTTAGTCTTTTAAACCTTTTACGTTTTAGGACTACGACTGTAATTAGTCGTCAGGTTGCAGTCTTATGACTAAAGATTAAAGGGTTACAAGACTAATCCAGTCGTATTGCTTTAATAACTCTAGTCGAGTCTTTTTAATAGGCCTAAGTAAACAGAACTAAGTTTGTTTCATCGCTAACCAGGACTAAGTTCTAAAACAAGCTCTACAAATCAAAAATCAAAAATGTCACAATCACAAATTTTGGCCATTGTGCTACTTCCTAGTTTACTAACCTACTTTCATTGTTTATTGGGACAGAACCATTAAGCCGCGCAATGACCAAGAGGTCCGAGGTTCGAAACCCAGCTTGGGCGAAATTAGTATATTTTTTTTATGGTAAAGTAAATTACTCTAGAAAGATGTTGGTTAGAAAGATGGTGGTTGTACACCCACTTGCCTACGCCTTATCTATCAGCAGTCATTGCGGATTGCTATTTCACCGTTATGAGTGTGAGTGCACCTTTGTTTGAATATACTTGTGCACTATAACATTTTTTGCGCTATTGGCTGATGTCCATTGTGATAGATAACGAATATGTGTGAATGCATATATTCATTTATGTAATTATATGCAAATAATGATAAATAGAATAATATTTTTCATTCAATCCTAATTTATTTAGGTAAAACATTTAGGCAGACGGGCACAAAATTACTTGCGAGCTTACTTTACCCAAAATAATTTATGGAAAAGTCAAGAGTTTTAGAACAGAGGGGCGAAATTAATTCTGGTTGGGTAAAAGTTGGTACGCGATGTAGGTCAATTACTACCATTACATAATACGCAAAAATATTATAAATAAAACAAGGGTAATGAAGTAATGTTGACTTAAGGATAAAAATAATCCTTACTAATGTTATAAATATGAAGTTGCTGCTGTTTGTCTACCGCCCTTACACGCGATAACTACTATACAGATTTCAGTAGTTCATAGATATTTTTATTTGTTGTTTTTAATGCTCGTATGCATCGTACAAAACTAAGTCGCTTTCTCTGTCCCTATATCTATATGTATGCTTAAATCTTTAAAAATTCGCAACGGATTTTCGTGCGTTTTTTTTAAGACAGTGGGTTTGAAGAGGTTGGTTTTTATGTAAAATTCACTGGAAGCGAAGCGAGGGCGGGGGGTGCTAGTGATTACATAATGTAATTCCAAAATTAATCAAAATCAAAAAAGGAAGAAACATTACTTGATATGCTTGTATCTGTAAAGACATATGAAATAATTTGCATACAACATCATGTCCATTGTCTAGAAATTACACAAACACATCCCCTCTAATTGCATACAATTAACTGCAAATTGCGATTCCCTAAAGAGGCATAAGGGACACCAAAAGGTTGTCCTAATGAATTCATAAAGTAGGTAACACTTGAATCTCTTTCGCCCAGTTTTTAAGTACTCACAATCTCAAGTGGTGTGTCCCATTGAAATGCTCCCAAGATGTCGATTCCTCTAACTGGCTTCGTTATATTAACTTTATTTCTCTTTGTTTTCACTTGTCTCACCTCTTCCAAAGATTTTAAATACCCTTCACTGCACTCTGTTAGCGAATTCTCACTCCTTGCCTTGGACATCACTATATCACCATTTGTATGCAAACAATCAGTGGATTTACATTTCGATATAACTATGCTCTTATCATCATCTGTAGCGTAGGATTCGATTGACGATTTGCTACTTCCAAAACGTCTATGCTTTTTAAAATCACGTATGAGGTTGGCTTTCTCATACTTTTCTTTTTCTAAGACAATTTTCGATGTCTTTTGCTTGTCTCGTAATTGTAGCTCGTATTTCTTCTGTGGGACAGTCACTATGAACAACACCCCGACCATTTCTTACTTATTTTTATTCTGCAAGTGTATTGTATATTGTCCTATGGACAAGCGCGCACAAGAGTGACTCAAAGCTAACTGCAAAGTGTACCATTGTCATGTAGTCTTCTAAATGTTACCATAATAGTTGTGGATAATCGTAGAACAATCGGCTTCCTTAGTGTCGTAACGACTTGGCGAAATTAGCGCTCTGTGCAAATACTCCGGATATATCAGTCATACCGGGGCTAAAGAATTTTGTAATTCGGAAATTTTGACTATTGTGTAAATAGTACATGATGTTAACCGGTGAATTTAAATGCAAAATAATTGCAATAAAACATGTACGTACGTATATGTTTTATTTTTAAAATATTATGTAGGCGAATAATACCCCTAAAAACTGAAACCAAATGAGAAGACAGACTGTACCTAAACTAATATAATATATTAAGACGTCCGACCGATTTCAGCCATGGCGGCCAATCTCAATTGAGATCAGCCAAGTGCGCATGACATATTATAGTGCACAAGTGTACGCGCAAACACAAGTGCACTCTCTATTCCCTTACTCTCATAATTCGGTGAGACGGCCATCCGACATAACCGATGAGAGATCGGGCGCAGGACCACCGGCTTAACGTGCTTTCCGAGGCACGGGCGTTCAACCGCCAACTTCCTAACTCCGGGCTGAGTAATTTCATTACAGAAAAACTCACACAAATTTTGCCCGACCCCGGACTCGAACCGGGGACCTCTCGGTCCTAACGCAGCACTTGCTACCAATAGACCAACGAGGCAGGTAATATATTATTATATATACCTTCTGGCACCGCTTCCGTGGTTCAGGTTAGTTATTAGCAAGCAGCAGTGGAGCGTATTGCTTTATTACATTCGCAATCCAACAGAGGTATATTACATCTGCACTATTATTATAGACCATGAAATCCTACAAGGTATGTATACATTCTCCTGCTATGATCTCTTCATCCTAAAATAAAATAATTTGATTACCGAAATACTCACACAATATAACAATGTTGTGTATTTACAGAGGGTGCCTTGTATATGTCGTGGCCAAATCGATGAATTGATCATTTCATGAAATGGTTGGCCATTTCATGAAGTGTTCACGTTTCATGAAGTGGCCAATCAATGGTGACCAAATCATTAAACGATAAACGTTTAACGATTTGGCCACCCACGTTTGACCATATCGTAAAAAGAGGGCGACTATAAAATATTTAATGAAAACCAGGATCAATTTTGATATGTATTTGTTTATTTTTAGTTGTTACATACTTTCAAAATAAAAAGGTGCATTTAATGATTTTTTTTTATTGTTATAAAAAAATTACATTTAGTGAAATTTGCAAGTATTTTAGTACAAGCAGTATTTAAGTCAAGTAAAAAATAAAAACATTAAACAAGATAACAGTCACTTGCTAGTGCAAGACAAATTTATAAATAATAAGGTGCATTAAGGCGATTAAAACACGGCATCGCGCACAAAGTCACATAAACAACAAAAATCATAGGATCGTCGGCGTTTTTTCGGCGAGAAAATTCGTCTTTGTTAACAAGGGCCGCCATTTTTACACAAACTGCACAAAAACAACCAGTGTTGCGAAATAAGTGTATTTACTGCCTAAAATAGGCAAACTTCCAAAAAATAACATGAGTTTTATAAAAAAAATGTTTTGCTAAAAATATGCTGTCTATCTATATCTATATCTATATCTATATATCTATATCTATATCTATATACTATAATAAAAACGTAGAGGCAAAAATTCTTGTACTTTTCTTAGAAACGCAAAAAAACCAGCCAGGTATATGTTTTGAGAGTAGTAGAACACAACCCCGTACTTAGAAAAAAAATTGTATCTCTGTCTGTTTGTTTGTTTGTTTCGACTGACCTCCTAAACGGCTGAACCAATTTAAATGAAAGTTTACACGAAGGTATTTTAAATTCCGGAAAAATGCATAGGATACTTAAAATCACTGATAGTTAACTGGTTCCCGTGGGATATTCAAAAAACCTAAATAAATGACTGATCTCTGAAACTATTACACCGATTTAAATGAAATTTTGCATGGTGGTACCATACATCCCCGGTCAAGATCTTAAATACTTTTAGTCACAGAAATTCCTGTAGGATAGTTAAAAATCTAACTTTATTAGATCACGTACAAAAATGGTAAAAGTATATCGACCAAAATAAACCTTCTGACTAGGACTATACGGACTACATTATTGAGCAAAACGTCATAGTAGGGGAGGTAAATAGCTAGATTTGCAGTTACTCGAACGACATGGAATCGGAATAGAAAGATTACGCTAAATAAGAAAAAAGTTTATTACACTTTCTTTATAAGTGGAGGGACAGCGTTAATATAGGAGGGCTACCTGGTAACAAGCTGTTGAAAGAAAAAAGTTATTTGACCGTGTCAGTCATTCAAAGAGCATGTTAAATAATCCCTAATAAGTGTCATTGTAACGATTTGGACCAGAAAGTTATAATTAATCTTTGTGTCTATTGAAAAACACATAATCGTGAGATAATTCAGCGCGTTACATTTTTATGCAGGAGGTTCAAGTTGATATCAAAGTCCTACTGTATAATAATCTGTAATTTTTTTTTCTTAACCTGTATGTTCTCACTGCTAGGACTTGCCAGTTCTTTTAAACATGGACAATATCGATATACCACCTTTTCTTGGGTCTTTCTCTTCGGCGATAATCGTATTCAGGCACGCGATGTGTAACGTTTCTGGTCCATCTATTGTTTTTTATCCTGCAGACATTCCCAGCCCATTGCCACTTCAGTTTTGACTAAAAACAACAACAGTACGGGAGTGGATGGTGTTTTATTTTATTTTATCTTTTAACCTAATACCTATGAGACTCCACTCCATAGCTCTATGAAAAACCTTGAGTTTAAACTTTGATTTTCGGTGAGGGACCATGATTCTGCCCCTGTTAGGGATAGGCAGTATGAAAATGTCGATGAGTTTGTGGTTCAGTGATAAAAGGTGACCCTTCATATCCATTCATAGAGCTTTTCCAGGCTTTGTCTGCTCTATGGAGTATTTATTTGTCCTGCCTGTTTTCGAAGGAGGCTGCCTAGCCCAAGTTTTTACTCCTCTATATATGTTTTACCTGGCTGTTGACTGCTATCCTATCATTGGTGCTGTTGGTTACGATCTTCGTTTTGGATCTATTTATCGTCAGTCGAACCTCAAAGCCTTCTGCGCTCAGTTGTTCGAGCATCAACTCGAGTTCTGTCGAGGTATACTTATTTGCGATGAGGAAAATGTCATCTGCAAAGCGAAAGTTTTTCAGTCATCTATCCCCTACACCAATTCCTTTTGTTGCCTAATAATATTATAGTGACCTGAAGACTTCGTGGAGCGTTCTACTGAGAAGCTTTGGTGATAGGGAGTCTCCCTGTTTAACTCTTTTTTGTATTTTAAATGTCAGGCGTTCAGTGTGATATCGGCTGTGCTTTGTTGGTAAATGATTTGGAGAATTTTTATGTATTTGGGTTCGACGTTTTGCTGAAGAAGAGAAAGCTAATTGGGTTGATGTGGGTGATACCGTCAAAGACTTTTGAAATATCCACGAGGACCAGGTACAAAAGTTTATTACATTCGCTAAATTTCTCTTTTATCTGGTTTTCGGTATGGAGGTGGCCGGTTGTCCTATATTTGCTTGCTGGCTTGCATTGCTGGTTTGTGTTTTTCCAATTGATAGGCTGTTCGGTATTATCTGAATGTTCATATAGAAGGATATCGCTATTCTAAGTATATTAAGGGGAATTTATAAACATTCACGTAAAAATGTTGGATATTATAAAATTCAATTTAAAAATCTTACAAGACAGAGTCTGTGTCTGATCAAGACTGCAAATCCCCCGTTGGGCTCCCCAACTATCACGTTTTTAGCTGGCAAGTCATGTCAAATATTGTCAGATTTGATATGACATGAGTGTTTAGTTCTTGGTGAGTTCAAGAGATGTCACTGTGCTTTATTACTTCGCAATATTGCTTCAAATACTAAAAGTAATTAATAAGTTCAATTTTATTAAATTTGCGTTTTAATGTTATTATCTCATTGTTTCATTACGAGTACAATACAATACAATCTACGAGAAATAAAGTAGCGAAGCAAATACTAATATAATAAATTCGTCACATGGCGACACACAGCCTTTATAGATACTTTAAGGCAGTGAATCGGTAGTTTGTATTTTTTACCTTTTGAAGTCATCCTGATATCAAACATCAGTTTTGTGTACTAACTACACAGGTACAGTATGCTCTTTGCAACCATTGAAACCTGTTTCTGTCAAATAAAATAAATTTTTAACGTGGTTTTATGGTTCTAAAATGTAAAAAAAAATATTTTGTGAGTCCTAGCTACCACTCTCCTCATCTGGCTAGAGCATTGCTTGGACAAAAAAAATATTGGGCGAGTGAATCCTCTTTTAGTTGGCCGATTTGTAATGAAAAATGTAGTATGTTGTTTATCACCTATTAATCAGTAAACAATTTTAGGTTCTTTCCTGGATATTAATCTAATCAATTACTAAGTTTTATTATATTTATTTTCTTATAGTTATTATAATTTATGTGGCTTTATTTATTTTACCTGTAATTACTTTAAAAAATGCTTCCTAAAATCAAAATGATGGCGAAAGTAACTATTCCACGCAGACGAAGTTGCGGGCACAGCTAGTTCTAAAATAAAAGATAAAATAATATGCTAAACAGGAAGAAAATTTAGCACATTGTGCAAATTTAGCATAATTATTTGCACAAAGTGCTTAACTGGTATGGAAACTCTGGCACTCTACCGGTAAAGTCAATGAAACAATTCCACGATATGATCGATTGAGATTGATCGTTTCATGAAATGGCAGTGCATGTAGTTGGCCCAATCGTCAAAAGATTTCTTATCATTGATCTGACCTGGCCACATCATGATATGGCCAATGGACAGTGAAATATTTCATGAAATGCAACCATTTTATGAAATGGCCAATCATTTCATGAAATGGCCAATTCTACGATGTGGCCACGACATATACATTTGTATTGACATTAAAGATTGTATTTTAGTCGTATGTTATTTGAGCAGTAATTTAATAGTAGGTAGTTATTTTCAGGCACCAGAGGGCGCTCAAGCGAAAAGGAGGTAGCGTTTATAGAAGTTGTGCGAAGCAAGCGAGCTAATTGGGTTTTATTCAATTAGTCTGCGAGCTGCCAGTGCATTCTCTTAAACTACTAGCTATTTAGTTGTCGAAGTTGTAATGAGTACATATTCAGAGTTTGTACTTGCAGTTGGTACTTATGTAGATGATACGTAAGAAGTATTGATTTCGTTAAGTGATAGATTAGTGATAATTGTGATTGAGAGTAGATAAGCAAGCCGAAAATCGTTTAAACACATAAAGTGTGAATAAGGATTTTCGAACATCTATGGTGTAAATAAGACAATCTGTTATTCGTCTAGGCCTATTTAGTAGATAATAATATGTAACATTAATAATTATATACCATTTTCTTTTATGATAATTGAAATTTCCTTCACAAATCATGTAGCTAATTAAGAAAAGGGTGAAAATAATTTTTTGAACGAATTTGATTGTCGACATCAATTGATTACGCCAAATCCCTCAACAAATATGTAAACAGCAAGTTTCTAATTTGCAAATCATACGACAGCACTAAAACAAGCATACGCGTCGATAAAAGTAACGATCAAGTTTACTGTCGACGTTCACGTGGGCTATTGGATCCGGCGTCCCCTCGGCAACCGGCGCCGGGCGCGCAGGCGCGCGGCCCGCCCGCCCAGTCGCGGCGCTGCCTGCCGCCCGCGCGCCCACACCACGCGCCACGCGACACAAGACAAAAAACAAAAAATACACCACCTAACAAAAAACCAACAACCACATCCAAAACGTAAGCAACCAAACAACCCGCGACCACTCACGGTGCTGATCCCATTTATCATACCCTCAAGACGCGACCGTGCAACGCGAGCTATTCTCAGCGCGCCCCAGAACACCGTGTTTATGCGGGGACCAAAGTTTGTATACGTTTGTGTTTTTTTTACACGTACCGTTACGTAAATGGTACGCTGGCGTTGAATCGATAAGTTATTAAATGAACCCATTTGATTTTATATTTCTGTTAACACGTTTGCCTAAGGGGCCCGGCTGCCCCCAATTCGGTGGAGTTTTTTTCGTCGAGCCTGTCACTGCCGACGGGGATAAATGAGTATAGCCTTTTTGTTATGTCTGAATAATTGATTGCCCGAATTGGTTGCCCAGTTTGTGTGTTACGTAGACTAATATTAGGCATCTAGGGTCCAGGACTAAAGACCATTATATAACGTTATCCTGGCTGTGACGTAAGTGACCAAGTTACCTCGAGCTAAGCTCATTTGGTGACTGGAGCATGTTTGTTTAGGTTCAGAATTGGGCCAAAACTATCTTAACTAGATTTGCTAGCAGCTGAAGTTCCAAAATATGTGGTTGAAGCTAAGTATCTTGTGTTTATTTGCTTCCATCTAGCTGTAGGTAAATCATCTCATGTCAATCAATCGTCTAAATTAATAACGTACACGTTTTTGCAGTAAATGTGTTAAGATTAATTAGAGCTTTCTTAACAATGTAACAGTACAGTGTAAAGGAGAGCATTGGTCGAATAAGCGAAGGGTCGTTTTAGCCCTCATGATTTCAACAATCCGGCGGGTTAGGTAACATTATGCGACATTAAGTTAAGCAAAAAAATATTCAAATTAGTTGATATAGAGCATTGTGGCTTACGTCTATTGTTCCAAACACATGAATAAAAATACGATTTAGACTTGCCTACATAAAAACTAATTGCCTATTCGGGTGATAGACCTAATTTATGAAAGTAAGGGCAAGTTATTTTGTAGTTGAGATTCATATTTTACACCGTATAAATGAGGATTGCGTGACATTCATTGGTTGCCCGATGTGAATTTTGGAAGCCAAATGGATTTTCAGCGCCTCGAGACTTCAGACTAATTTATAGGCCTTGTGTGATAATTAAAAGGATGAGGCCTATAAATAGGGCTAGGAAAACAAAGTTAATTCGATATTAAAATATATGTCAGCGAATTGTAGCCAAAATTGTGGAAATATGCCTATATTATGTGTACTTGTTGTATTCACAAAGTTTTCCATGTTATTGTTTATAAAAGTCTTTATAAAAGAGGTCATATTTGTAAGAGACAAAACATTCTTATAAAATTAAAACTATTGTAGTCTAGTAGAGTCTCAAGTTTGGTGCTTACTGCTTAGCAACGAACTTATTATTTAGACTCGTCATAATCTCTTTGGCTTTGAGTAAAAGCTCAAGATTAATTAACTGTTGAGGATATCAACTATAAATAAAAACCTGCTGAGGATCTCTAAGTATGTATACTGTATTATTTTACACATTTTTTAATCCAACCAAACAACTCAAAATTCTAAATACAGATTAATTAAAGGTTACGAATACTTCAAATTTCAAAAAACCTAATGAAGTTGTTTAAAATTGTAGCGAAACAAACTCTTTTTACCGAACTTACTCTACAGCAATATATTTCTTCTTGTTAGCTATACAAAACAAAACTTGGATGGACTATTTCATTTTTGAACTTAGACGTCGAACTGTGAGATTGTTCGTTTTTAGGTGAAACTTGTTCGCGAAATCGATACGAAACTACCTACTAGGTATAATATATTTGAACAGAGCCACTTATTCACGCTATTTTCTTTGCCCTGTATGGCCGCCCATGTCATATGTTCACAGAAATGGAAACTTTTAGTCGAATAGCTGAAAATCTCAATTACATACACATTTGTATAATTTATATAGAGGGTAAGCTAAGATATTAAAGCAGTATCTTTGAATACTCTTATTCTTATTACCCTATAATAAAATTGGTGAATTGGGACGTGGCTAGACCGTATACGTAACCACACACATAAAATGTCATGGATAATAATAAAAAAGATTTGTAGTCTAGAATTTCATTGCCGACGAATTGAATTCTACTCTTGTTATTACTTACTGGTAGCCGCCTGCGTAATTCGTATGCGTGGTGTTAGTTATTGTTATATTTTGGATAGTATGCAATATATCTTAATGAAATATAGCCTAGCTATATTATTGTGAAATTTCATCACTAACCAATATATAATTTTAAACTGTCATGGTTACACACATTAGAAAACTGTAACTGTCCGGGATATTTACCATGTTGTTTTGTTTTAATGAGCATCATCTTTCATCACTAACCGTTCAGTACTTTTTGCGCGAAAGAGAAACAAACATACAAGCATACTGTCACATTATGAGTAGGATAAATTATCAAAAGCTAAATTTCAAGTTAGAGGTGAGAGGCGTCCGCTCTTTCGCAAGTCCGGTGATGATGACAATGCTACTCCAAGTTAGCATCGTTCTCGTCTGTCATTAAGGAAAAAAAAACTAAGTTTCAAATAACCCCGTATTTTTGTCGCAGTAGTTTACGTAACACGCACGGTTCGCCGCTCATAGGACATTGTAAATGGTAACGTTTTAATTATATTCTGGTACGGATGGCTGACTATTGCCGAGCCTTCCTTAGATGTGGGTCAGAGGGCGCCTTGATCCGCAAGTGCGTCTGAACAAAGCCCTTATCTATAACTTTACCCCTAGGTATACCCTTAACACCCCGCATACCCTTGTACTATACCTACGCGTGATATATTATTATTCCCTTTGAATTTGGAATGTTTTGTATCAATGTGAAAAGAGTAGACTGTAGATACCTAATACATAGTACTGCTGTGTTAGCTCTTTTGTTTAATCTTATACTTTTATTCGTCTACAAATTCTGGACATTTAGAAATTGTAACAGAATCTACAAGGACTGGAAATACTTATTAATAGTATTTGGCATAGACACTGTAAAGTGAGATTGTGTACAACGTATCTGAGAATAGAAGTTAATGTGGGAGTAAATAAATGTGTACCTAAATGTCTTCGTAAAAGCAATATAAGATTTGTATTAGTCGGCTTAGATACGTATCACCTATCTAAGTAGATACTTAATTGTTGTGCAGATTCACATTACATTTTGAACGTCTGCTCTTATATTTTTTGCTTAATTAAGTAAAAAGTTAATGATGAGATAACTTCTTTCAACCTTTCCTACAAATTGGGGTAAGGCTGTTGATCCTAAGACTTACTGATGTTTATATTATGTTTACTTATCTAAATATACATACATACATACATACATAAAATCACGCCTTTTTCCCAGAGGGGTAGGCAGAGATCACTTCCAGCGATTCACTTTTCACCTCTGTGGGAAACTTGACGTGCCGGTTTGTGGACCACGTCGCCGCCATTCTGCCTTGTGCATTGTTTTAACAAAGTCATTGCGTTCCCACGAGTAGCAAGGATATATGACGGGGGAAGGAAAAGGGGAGGAAGGATACTATCGCCTCGGATGATTTGGACTGAGTCGATAGTAGCTCGAGGAGCTGGGGTCGCTTACCCGTATACCGTTCACCAACCACCGGACAGATAGTTGTGACTGGTATCCCCTGACCTCTAAATATCTAAATAAATATAACTCAAAGGTGACTGACTGAGGGCACACATAGTCTTATGTGTGCCCTCAGTCAGTCACTGACGGATCGGGCTGAAATTTGGCATGCAGGTAGATGTTATGACGTAGACATCCGCTAAGAAAGGATTTCGGAAGCGAGGGCGGGTCACTAGTTAATCATATATTATGTAGTTCTCGTTCTGACTATTGGTTAATTTATTCTGAACTAGCAAAATAAATAAGATACCCAAACGTTAAATAAGTATTAGGTGTGGGTCGTAATAATTGTCGAATCGAATATTTACGCAACCATCCTTGTTTATCTCGGTGGGCTTATTAAATATTCAAACCGTTAAGAGCGAATTAGTGTAGTTGCCATTAAATCGGCGAGGTAATAATTAATGACAAAGAAGGTTCGAACATCGCTGAGTTTGACAGAATCAGTTTTAATGATGAGACAGGTTAGGTAATAGAATTAAGACAATTTTTTACTAACTTTGCAAGCGACTTCGTTCGTATGGTCTACAGGATTTTGAATTTATTTATAAAAAAATAGATCGTCGCCCATTCTCAGACCTACTGAATATAAAATTTGTTAAAAATCGGTTAAGCCGTTTTAGAGGAGTACGGTAGTAAAATTGTAACATAGAAATTTTGTATGAGATTTATTTTATATTATTAAATTAATATTTCATGAATGGAAAAAAAGACATACTATGATATTATTTTCCTTATCGTATAGATAAGTAAATTATTATTAAAGAAAAATAAGGAGTAAAAAATTTTTATTTGTTCATTGTTATTAAATATTAAATTGTCTGTTCAGTGTTCGACTCTAAAGTAACAACGAGTATTTATTCAAACGGAAATTATGTCTGGAAATTGTGTGGGCAGCGATTGTCCTGCTAGGAAATAGAGAAGATATATATTTTGTTTCTGTTTTTAATGTTTCAATACTTAATTTCCTTCCATGAAAGCCGGGTGACGGAGATTTATGATCTACCGTGTATAAACCTATGTTTACGTTTCCATATTGGCTTTGTACGTTCGAATAGGTATTGTGTTATTTGTATTGTGTAGGCGATTAAGTACTCGAGTATATTTGTGCTATGTTGCGATAGTATCTAGACCAGTTTTCCTGAAATATTAAACACTTAGACTGAATGTGGTTTAAATTTTACAATCAAAAGTGACTTCTCACTTCAGGGTAGTCACGAATAATTTTGGGTATTTTTTCTCTGATCATAAATCCTATAGTACTATTGGGCAGTTTACTTTCACCCTCACTAATCTAATCTTCGTCATTATTACTTACATTTAGTCTGTTATATATTCGGATTAACATATAAAATGTTTATCCGTTCAATATACTATTACAATTACCGGCTCTACGTTTCGTAATCAAGAACTGTTCTAATCATGTCTGTAAAAGTAAATTGAAACAAACTGAAAACTTTTGTTGAACGATAATGAAAGTCGTTTGGACGGAGGCGCGTGCTATTAGGACTAACCCTTCTCTGAGGTCGATTAGCATTGCCGACGATAAATTTTGATAATGTGAAGTGAACGACCACTTTAAGATAGCGTCTAGTCTAAGCCCTTGAATCACAATATATAATTTTGCTGTTATCACTGTTGCAAGCGCCATGATCATGGAGTTCACCCGTGATCATGGCGCTTGCAACAGTGCCGAAATATGGAGCTCATTAAAACAAAACAACATGGTAAATATCCCGGACAGTTTAAGTTTTCAAACATTAACAAAAGATTGGAGATTTTTTTTTAAATATTAGGTATATTTAAAAAAAAACTCTCTTTGTTAATGTTGCTTGCTTAGTCATTGTTATATCACTGATTTTGAATGGTGGCACTCTGGTGCATAAAAGTGCAAATATATTTTACGTTTGTTTTAAATAATAATATAGTGCAAAAATATTTACATTTAAAGAAAATAGATAACTAAATGTTCAATAAAACGTTGGCTCTTGAACTTATACCTAGTTATTGAAACGTGTGGTCAGCAGACAGTGAACTGTTAAAGTTTATTACTTTATATATTATAATTGTTTATCAAAATTGCATATTTGTTTCGCTCTGCAGCAGGGGTCGCGACCCCAGCAGGATCGACGGTCGAGGTCAATGCCCCCAAACGACGTGCATCTATTTTATTTCGTTGTTGATCCGCACGAAACTTTAGAAAACGCGTCCATTATTTAAATTGGAAGCGAAGACTGCATTTTCGGTTTATCGACCCGCAGAGCATGTTTGCACATTTACTAAATTGCTGGTACCTACCAGCAATTTAGTCTCTACCTAGAGACTAGGTGTCTACTTTGAGCACAAAGTAAGCTTGATTGATTGTGCTATTCGTTTCTATTACTAAAACGCATACCTATGGTTTGTCTTTGTAGTTGTTATATAGGTACAACATACACACACAGTAATGTTGGAAATGTTTGGTATTAAGATAGAATAGATAGATTGACTTCAAAGACATTTGAATCAAATCGAAGAAACGATCGAATGACTGGCTCGGTGAAACAGTTGTTAGTGACCCTGGCTGGCGGTTCCAAGAGTCGTGGGTTCGATTCCCACTCGGGACAAATATTTGTGGGATGAACATCGGCGTTTGTTCCGTGTCTGAGTGTGATTATGTATTTAAGTATGTATTTATAAATATATATGTATGTATATCAGTCTCGGACGCCCATAGTACAAGCTCTGCTTAGTTTCGGGTCAGATGACCGTGTGTGGAAATGTCCCAAATATTTATTTAAATCTAATTTGCGTATAGTTGCTAGCATCGCTCCGATATTCAGTGCGCATTATTAATTTCAAATGTTAGTCCATGAAACACGATTATTTGCGAGTGCATGACGGAAACAAAGTTATGCAAGCGCTTAAGCGTCGAGAGGATACTCGGTTAGGGCCTCATCTGGGTCACGGCCACGTGAATATCAAACTTATACTTCAGCGAATTAAAAGTTAACCCTTTCTTAATTTGGACAACGTAGAATTCACGACACGGTTGACAAAGTATGATGACTACGCTCGCAGTGCGTTATGTACCTAATCGTAGCGTTTTCGTTGCGTTAAACGGTAGAAAAATGTGCACAACGTGACGGACTTTTTCCAAAACGTAAAGATCCGTTTTATCCCAGTCAACGAAACTACTGCACATCGCATCTTATGCTATGCTTATGAGTGCTAAGACTGGCGAACGGTTATGTATGATACCATACTTTTAATAGCATTAGTAGTGTTATTTACTATTTCCATTATATCTAATACTTTTATTAAACAAACCGTTCAGGTTTTATTTCAATCTTTCATTTTATTAGTGAAAAATGAAGGAATACTTTCCTTCATTTTTTTACGAATTTACGAATTTTACGAATTTCATATAAACATGAAACATCTACCGTCGGCTACAGTTTATCGTACATATTCGTACTCAATTATAATTGCTCAGTCGCTCAGGTAAAACAGTTCCATCAGAAAGCTAGCTAGAATAAAAAGGCATCTAACGAACGCAAGAGTTTGCGTTCATTTGTATTCGAACGCAGTCGCTGAAACATGTACAGACGTTTATGAGTAGCGGTTTCTGTCCAGCGGTCTCCGGTAATGGAAACGCCGATGGCTGCAGTTATGCAGTTTTATTTATAGCAGAAGGTTACAACATCGTTACTGCGTTTATTGAGAGTGGCTAATGGATGCGGGATTTGAGGTTACTTTATGTGCTCGTGTATAATATACACGGCCAATATTTGCGAGTGTGGGATAAATCGAGTGTAAACTGTTTGAAAACAATTGACAAACGTTGGGAAACAAAATTATACCTCTTATTCTGGTCCTAAGTCGTTGCACGAAGGTTGAAAACAAATGACAGACGTTGCGCTATAAATTATATGTTTCGGGTTAGCTTTTCAATCAGCATAGGTAGGTAGTTCACAAAGCACGAATTTGAGTTACTCATTCGTAAAGAGAAAACATTGCCTACGGATTATAAACTATTTTTTCCTTTACTTGATAACCGGTTAAACCGGTACAGTACAATTACCAAATGTACAAGTAAATAAAGGCGTCCGACCGATTTCAGCCATGGCGGCCGATCTCAATTGAGATCAGCCAAGTGCGCAGGACATATTATAGTGCACAAGTGTGCGCGCAAACACAAGTGCACTCTCTATTCCCTTACTCTCATAGTTCGATGAGACGGCAATCCGACATGACCGATGAGAGATCGGGCGCAGGACCACCGGCTTAACGTGCTTTCCGAGGCACGGGCATGCAACCGCCAACTTCCTAACTCCGGGCTGAATAATTTCATTACAGAAAACTCACACAAATTTTGCCCGACCCCGGACTCGAACCGGGGACCTCTCGGTCCTAACGCAGCACTTGCTACCAATAGACCATCGAGGCAGTTACAAGTAGTGAGTTACTAATGAACTTTAAATGCGTAAACTGTTGTAATAATTAAAAAATAAACACCTATTAGATATTCCTTAACTCTCGCAGGACTAATAATGTTTGTGTAAAAGTTCTGATAGGCGTAATTGGGGCAATATTTCAGTAATGTAGGAACGTGGCCGATGCGAGGCTCGGAATACACTGTTGGGTAATTAATGGCTTACGAAACGCGTACAGCGAACATTCCTCTTAGAACAGAGGTAGGTAGATACACTTCACGGTTCAGTTAGATTGGTTTTCCGAATATAACGTTTTGTTGTTTTAGTACAGCTTCGTGTACGGGATTATGATCTTCACTTACCTTCTATAATAAATCGTGGTTATGTAGACAACGCATGGCTGCACCACATTATACACTATACATAAGCTTAAGAAACGATTATATGTATGATATAGTTACTACTACTACTTATTCGAATCGATTTCTAAAGTTGTTTGTACTTCGAATATACATCATACATCTTCATTGTCGCAATCTATATAATCAAAATCCCGGAGAATAATTGTTACCTCACAATTTTTATAAACTCTACTATATTTACATATTAAACCATCATACCACTACACTCTAAACCTCTGATCAAATTGCACTAATTTTATATAAAAAAACAGCATATAGTTACTTGTCTAAAAAAGCTTTTTAGACCCGTCATTTTTCTCGGTTCACAGTTCACTGGAAACTGAATGCTTTAGCTCAGTTTCCAGTTTCCGCCAGTGTCCAAGTCCGAAAATGGATTCAGTCGGCGCGTTTTGAATATTCATGTATTTGTGCCGACAGCGTGATATTAACATGCGTGACGAGATAACCGCCGCTTGCAAACCACAAAATGATACGAAAAGCGTTCTGACATTGGATTTAACAGTATTCACGAGTGTATCTTTTAATCGAAAGAGATTGTCTTTTGTTTTCATACTGGGACGTTCGAATAAATGTAGTTTTAAAAAACGTTAAAATACTTTTTACTTAACAAACAACATAGCGGTCTGGCAACGAAAAATTAGACATTGCATTGTGCAATCCTATAAACTAAGGTCACATTTTATTAAAATTGAATTGTTAAACAAACTTTTAAAAAATACAACATGCAAATGCCGTAAATACACACTTTTACATCCATAAAAGTTACAGTGCGACGTCACTCTGTTGCCCTTTCCTGCAAGTTTCTTGCACGTGTATTCATGGAAAGCGAGAGAACAACGTTATCTAAATGAAGTAAAAGCTTATAAAAAATCTTAATAATATAAGTGGTGGTAATTATGATGTTCATGTTTTAAATTGCGTGTGACACCGCAAATGGACATGATACAGCTCCCCATAACCCTGACCTCACCCTGCAATGGTGGTCTTCGCCCTTGGACTCAAATGTATAATGCCACAATCGCAACTTTTATTTGTTTATAACGATTTTGCCCTTTCCAGTTTTTTATTTGATGGTAATCGAGCCTCTATGCATAGGTGCCAGTATCGGGTAGTTTAATTGACACCATTGGCGTTCAGCTTTCATTTACTCGTATGAAATTTGGCAGAGAAAAATCAACGAAAGCAAACCTTGGAGTGTAAGGTCGTAAAAAAGAAATGTAAAATTTATCACGGACAGAATGACAGACGTCAAATTTTAGCATTTCACGGGGAAATAGCGCTTGTTCGGTGAAGTATTAAGTAGGTTTTTGTTTATACCATGGAAATGAGTGTTAGGCTGAAGGTTGACACGCGCCACTGCCTTTCTGCGAACGAAAATGTAGGCCACCACATTATCGCTTATTTATCCTGATGGAGATTTTCGGCTGTCTGCTTTCTGCCTTTAGGGTGACTTAATGATATTGTTTTGACAACCCTTTAGAGTGGTGAAAGCTTTAAGTTTTGCAGTTTCAGAGTCGCAATACCTACCAAAAATCATGTCATCTATGTGTTTATAACATTTAGAACAAGCTTAAGTTTCCTATTTGTTAGTTACACTTACATAATATTTTTAGTTTTTAGTTACGTAGTTTGATAAATGTAGCAATGTTTGTTATAGTACGTGCTTTTGAATTTTAAGTACACATTTCCCGAACAAAATCACTATACTGCCACGTTGCTGTGACTGCTAAATTTGTGATTTCAAGTAGATGGGTACCAATGTTTATTTTAGTCCACATAGTCATTTACCGCGATCCGTGCAGGTGTTTATTTTGGAGAAGCATCAACATTAAGTTTATATTCACGGTGTGGATTCCAAACAATTGCAAAGTCAACAAGCACCTAACTGCTCGTTATGCAGTTCAAATATACGTGGCCGCAAGAAGTATTGGTTTTCGCGGAGTGGACCGTAGTCTGCAGTGTCCTTGAACTGCGGCACGTGTAGCGTTCCCGTTGGCAGCCGGCGCCACCTGACAGGAATACTTCTACAATGCAACATGCAACTGGATTTTCTGTCGATATTTACTTTCCGAACACGACTATGAATATGTGGTGCTGCTGAGCGGAATGCATTTTTGGCGAGTTTGTTTTATTGTTTATTTCGAAGTTCTTATTGACTTGTAAATTATATTGATGACAGATGTTCCAAACTATTTTTCGATAGGAATGGCAGCCTTCTGCTCCCCTGAAAGTCTTGTGATAATGTCAAGGCCTTCAAAGATTATGGAATGTATTAAATCAGATAGGAAAAACTTTAGTGCGAAAAACTGTTGAAACTGACTGCAAACTATAAAATTTATTTATAGCCGCTGAAATGGTCTTTTTAAACAAAAAATATATCTGAGGTCTGAAACCAACATTTTGTTAATTGTCTCAAATTTTAATGGGAATGGCAAAGAAAATTTCTCACCGACTCTTTATTCCGTTTTTCGTAACGAAAAATCGCTCACCGATCAGACATTGGCTTCGTTAGTGAAAAGTTCACTTCAGCTTACCGTAAGGTTAATAAATTCGACTCGTAGTACATAGGTGCGGCAATGCGGTCAAGGTGCTGCTATGAAACCGACTTGCTTACAAATCTATAATGTATTACACAGTGTAGTAGGTACAGTGTCATTAAATGTCAGTAGGGCTAGCCAATCGCCAATAGTTAGTACTAGAAATATATTTCTAACGCGGATTTCTTGATGTACCGTACACTACAAATCACCCAAATTTAAAACTAAATTAAATCATAGTATTGTCTATTTTTATTTGCGCGAGCACTACACATCTATACTAATATTATAAAGCTGAAGAGTTTGTTTGTTTGTTTGTTTGTTTGAACGCGCTAATCTCAGGAACTACTGGTTCGATTTGAAGTTGCTTTTTGCGTTGTGTAGACTATATATCGAGGAAGGCTTTAGGCTATATAACATCACGCTGCGACCAATAGGAGCAAAGATACAATAGAAAATGTGTAAAAAACGGGGGAAAACGCGTACGAAGTCGCTGGCACAGCTAGTTTGAAATAAAACTAATTTAACGGATTAAACTCGCGTGTATTGATATTCTAAACATTATTTAGAGACGAAACGTCGGATCTCTAAATAATGTTTAGAATATTAATACACGCGAGTTTAATCCGTAAAATTAGTTTTATTTTAAATTAAGGCAATTAAATAGCTAATTTAACGGATTAAACTTGAGTGTATTGTTATTCGAAACATATTATTAAGAGTCCCGACGTATCGAGCTCTTTACAGCGCTCGTGGTGAAGATAAAATCTGTAAAATTATAATATATACCTTACTGTAAGTAGCTTTTATTGTGCACCAAAGTCCTACAAACTGTTTGTTTATTGTGTCAACGGGAGCTGGCACAGTAATCCAGTCGAATTTATGGGGAGGTGCAACCGCTAAGCCCGAAGAAGTTATTAGGCCGCACTATTACATAATGAAGTCCGCTTTAAGACTATTTACGTTTAACTTGCGAGTTTGTTAATGCAAGCTTATAAACCATAGATGCGCAGTTACAAAGATGTAGTACATAGTTGCGACCCCAATGTTCACATTAGAAAGAAAGAAAGAAATTATTTATTTGGTATGACATTATAGTTGTTATGTGGGCCATTGAACAATATTTCTGAAGGTAGTAGCAAGAATTCTATGATGACTTAGGTGAATAACAAGTCGTAGTAATCGATATCGCGTTCGGCTAGTCAAAGCGATTGACTACAATTAAGCAGCTCAAGTATAATATTGGTACATAATACCTTGAAAAAAAAAATGTTATTTGAAACACAACTTTTAGGACGTCCGTTTTAATCACTACTTTTTTGGTCTATGCTGGCAGCGAAAGCTTTAAAAAATGTTTCTTTTTGAATACCTACATTTCCTGTGACTTTTTGTTCATAAAATAATAACTGTGTGTTGAAATTACCGTTTTAATATCGTATAATTGATAAAAAACACATGTTTCATTTATAATCAATTGGAAATCCAATCTTGCAACACTTAATTGAATCGGCCGCAGCTTAACGAAGCTCGTCGAAGCTCGCCGAAGCAAGTTAATCGCGTGCTTAGCATCGCCTACGGTTTCAATATTCATGCAAATTGGCTGATGACGGCTCCGTACGTAGATACCAAAGCCTGCCTACAATTCTACATCACATCCCATGAGCTACGGGTCATTTAGTTAGTATGTAAATAGTAGAGTACCATAGAAGTATGCGGTCGTACAGCAAGCACGAAACGATTTTATCGAGAAAACTATATACATATTATAATTTATCTCGTATTCGAAGGATTCCGGCGTGAACAGTTTAGATATAGTTGATAAATTTGATTTTTTTCATAACTGACATACGACGATGGCTTGGAGTAGCCTCGTCATGATAACCGGGCTTGCCTAAAATATAATTATATACATATTATATACATTTGATTGATCTGATGCCAATATGATGGAATATTGGCAGCGTAAACCGGCGAGCTCTCTCTTTCTCTCTATGGTCTCCTTAAATTTTCTTTCATAAAAAACTATTTGCTGACAAAAAACAGATAAAAAAAATTTTGAAATCAATTATTTCACGAGCTCCCTCCCAATAAGGACTACTTTAGCTTTTAAACGGTTTATGAAAGAAAGAATACATTTATTGATTATTATCATTACAAGAAAAATATTGTGCATACTTTAGTGATCCAGGTCCACTACCTACGGTTCCAAGAGTGGGTTCGATTCGGGACAAAAGATTTGTGTGACGAACATCGGTGTTTGTTTCGTGTCTGGGTGTGTCATTAAATATATTAGTGCATCCACTGTCGTTTCTGACATCTATAACACAAGTGTTTTAGCTACTTACCACGGGATCAGATCGGTGTATGTGCTGTTGTGAAAAATTTAAGTATTTGTTTACTGTAACAAAAACGAGTTACATGAACACATAGTTACTATGAGTACATCGTAACGAGAAAAGTGCTAGTTCATGAAACTAAACCCTTACCCTTGAGTCGAACTAGGTCAAACGGTTACTCAATCAGAATTCGATTGGCTGAAACATAATTCCATCGAGCGAACAGATTATCGGCCAGTAAACGACGACCGTTCGGGGTCGGTTGATACCGCGACTCCGCGATTCCAATATTCATGCAAATCGAACAATAAAAGTCATGGTGGCGATCGGACGATTTGGTTTAAATATAAATGAAGACTCAGCTATGCTTACAAACGGCTGTCGGAAGATATCGTTTCCTTGACCACTTTATAGACGACCATTTTCACAATACTTTTCATCTGTAAGATCCAGTCGTCTGTAAATAATAATTTTAATGACACTTATCTTATCTTAACGCGGGGACCGTATAACCGGTTCACGTCGACCCTCAGGGATCTTTTGTGTTTCAATGACACTTACAGTGATCAATTGGATCGAGAGATTTTTGAATAGGTGAAAATTATCATGAAAATTGTCTAGCTTAACATAAACACCAATAGGAATTATTAGGGACAAAAAATATTACATACACATTTTGCTAGTATGATAGTTACTTTTGAAATCCGTTTGGCAGGAGTATTTGAAATTTTTTGACACGACTTAAATGGCTGCGTGTAAGGATTGCGCTGTTATAAGAGCTTCTCAGCTTTAAGGGACCGCAGTTTCGTAGAAAACTTCCACAGTCGTGCGCGGGCTTTAAGCTTCCGAACTTTTGGTATCAAAACTAAGTATCATGATATTCGGAAGCTGAAAATAGATTATAATGATACTGCTTAGTTTTGCCAAGATAATAGGAAATACGATGAATTCTTTGTGAGTGAGATAATGTGTGGAGTGTATCAGTAGTAACTGCAGAGCTTTATGTGAAAAGTGTTATAATTCATATAATATTTTGTGTTAACGTTTTATCTTTTATCGATCTTTCTATATATAATTGGGGCTACTTCCATTCTTATCTCTCATACATAAAGATACATTATATTTGTTTAAGTATATAAGGAATATAAACACATAAGGAATTAATTGACAAGTATATAGATTTTCATAAATCAATATCAACCGTTAACAGGCTGTAAAGTGAGTAATATATAATTATAATAGAGATAAAATCTTATCACAATTATAATGACATTTTCATGTTTCACTCAAGTACGTTAAGGAAAAATAAATAACGAGAATAGTTAGTAACTACGTGATATCATTTAGTTACAATAAAACTTGAAAAGAAATAACGTATTCTCAACTGACGTCTTTACCAACATCTCGATATAATGGCATCGCTTAACGACAAACTATTTGCATCTTATCATAAAAACCATCGCATTCTGTCTAGACTACGGAAATAAAATCTAGACCATTTAATATCTAAACCTACCTATCTAGGCGCAACCCTCCGGAATTAGATTAAACGTCTACCCGTGGAATACAACAGTGTTGTATTTATTACAAGAGGCGTGAAGCTTTTATGGTCGCTATGTAAATAAAATTAAGTGCCGCACGTTTCTTCTATTTACGAAGAAGTGCATTCTCCTCTCCATGTCATTGTTTAGTTATTAAAAGCAATGTTTTGCTCTTAGCTTCCTAGAACACAAGTAAAGCCTATCTAGTATACCTATTAATAACTTTTCTTAAACGTACAGAACGTTGATGATCGGTTATATTTGCCCGTGTCTTTGTAAAAACAGAGCCAATAGTTATATAAGTTTTTATTGGATTGCGTTTCAATACAATTAAACCCACAGTATTTTGAAGTAAGCAGCTATATTTGTAAAGCGAAATAATTACGCGTTATATTTTAAATACTCTATATTTTATATTCTAACAGTGCCAATATTCCACTCTCAGACTGCCAGTAGGTACGAGTCATAATCAGTACTGCGACAAATCTAAACGACATTGCTCCTGTGGAGAGATCGCCTTGAATGACTGCCTGAAGTTTCAGGGCTGGCAATACCATATTTTCCCGTGGAATAAAATGTATTCCCCATTTAACTAGCAACTACTCTTTTATTATTATAATTATGACAAATCTGATTTGGTTACGTGTATTAATGTTCTATTATACACGTTAGTTATTTGATTCTAATCATACATACATAAAAATCACGCCTTTTTCCCAGAGGGGTAGTGTTCACAGTAGGCAGTGATCACTTCCAGCGATCCACTTTTCACCTCTGTGGGAAACGTGACTGGCGGGTTGTGGACATTCTGCCCTGTGCATTGTTTTGACAAGGTCATTGCGTTCAGTAGCAAGGAGGTATGACGGGGGAAGGAAAAGGGGAGGAAGGATACTATCGCCTCGGATGATTTGGACTGAGTCGATAGTAGCTCGAGGAGCCGGGGTCGCTTACCCGTATACCATTCACCAACCACCGGACAGATAGTTGTGACTGGTATCCCCTGACCTAATTCTAAAAGTTTTTAATATGATGTAAACTATTTTGTGAGAGTCTTAACGACACTTTTATGAGAACACTTATTAGGTATCTTCGCGAAAATTTAAAAATAAAACGAATCCTCCGTTCATATCATAATAGGTCCAATATCTTAAATGAATTACGACCAATTCTTACGATCGTTTTGTTTAGAAACAAAATATTTAATAGTATCAACGCCCCTGATGACATTGCAGTAGAAAAAAAAACACAAATAATACAAACACAATGCAACATTACCGTGCTCACTTGACTTATCAGCATCGCGAATGGTCGAATTAAAAACGGTCAACAACGGTTTCCGATAAACGCACTACTAGAACGCGCGCCGATGAGATAAGTCGAAAAAAAGAAATGTACCAAGAGTTGTGGTTGTGTTCAGTGTTTGTGACGTGTTAGATGAGGTGAGAGGATGACCTCCCTGAAGCATGGAGTCAATTTGAGTCGGCGGGCCTGCAGGCGGGCCGTGGCCGTCTTGGCCGCCCTAGCCTTCCTGCCCATCGCACAACCTACTCCGATTGAGGTAAGTCGCTTTACTGTTTTTAGTTTAGGGGTGAGAGCCATCCGCTCCCCCGCAAGTCCGGTGATGATGACGAGGCTTTTTCCAACCCATCATCGTATGTCAGTTAGAAAAAAAAAACTGTATTTAAAACTTTTCTGCCCCGTGTCATTAAGGAATAAATGCCCTTCATGCACGCTCTTGTTTTCCCTCCCTCCTATGATCCCGGGCTCCTCAGGAGGGCCGTGGAGCGGCATTTAAGCTAGCCTTCAGGGTGAGTGCGACATACTCAAAAAGATCAATAAGTGCCTGTCTACCTCAAACCCACTGGTGGACCTCACTACCGCTTACCTTCAGCTGGAGTGAGGTCATCCTGATAGCTCTCTAATTATAAAAAAAAATCCTTGTGTCTAAGAAATGGCTAAATAGGTATGTATGTAGCTCTTACACTTTTGTATAGGTATACAATTAAGAATGATTCTTAGAACATACTTTGGCCAGTCAATTCTAATACCAAATGTTAAAGTTAGGGCTTCGATACTTTGGATTTATTTTTCGATTGGTGTCGCTAATTTAATAAAAAAAGAAACACAATTACATGTTATTTTCCTGGGGGGAAAGCTGATAGTGATAGTGGTAGTGGGACAGTGGCACATTGACTCATTCGTAACTGTCTCCCCTATGCTGCCTTACGGTTACATTTGTGAATGCAGGTTTTTAATCACGCACGTAAATAACAAAGTTGTAAATTTTTCCTTGACCACAAATTAAAGTGAGGTAAATATAATTTTCATGGATGGAAACCATAATATCTATCGTTATGACATTATTCTATTATACACAACTAAATAGTTATCCTAAACTAAGATAGGGTTTACTGTAAACTGCACTTTCTTAGGTACAAAACAATTTAGTACCTACTGCTATGAGACATAACTACTTTCATACTTGTTCTCTTTAAGAGTCTTAATGTTAAAAGAAATCATTATACGGCAAAGAAAAGTTAAATCATTATAATAATATCTAACGTACCTAATAAAATGAATCATTAGAAATGATTTTCAAACCAAGTTCCAAAGTTCATGCTATTGTTGTAGAAATATTACGCTCATAATTTTTACGACTGTACATACTTTAAGAAATTTCTTTATCACGTTTCTTTGCTTGCACGTGTTTGCGTCAGGTCGTAGGTACTTACACTTTGCAAACTTATTGTATACAACGGTAAAATTGCCAAACAGCGGGGGCATTGGTTTTGAAAGAAAGTTTTACAGGTGCAGTACCTACCTGTAAAGTAATAGTAGGTATCTACGTAATAATAATAAAATACGTGATAATAATAAATAATAAAAATGATTTACTGATATTTATCTTATTATTTTATCATATTTATATATTTGCAGCAAATCATTCTTTAAAATCCTTGTTTTTACTAAATAAGCATACTATTCAAAGAGTTTATTACCCGATTTTACCGAACAGTATCCGATTTAATTTGTGTTAGGTAAATATTGTACCTACATTACTTATTATTCAGAAGCGATACTGCTGGCTAAGTGGTTCGGCGAAGCTGTAAGAGTCCCTTAACGTTTTTGTTCCCGGTTTTAATGACCATCGTTACTGGTTTTAGTTATCATTTATTAATCCCTAAGCTTTTCCGCCCCACCATAGCTAAGTGCGAACAAATATTAGTGGTTCAATTACGCTGTTTGAACAATAGGGAAGTGGGAAGGAAACCTCTTATTTACAATGGTTATTCCCACTTATTCACAACGTTTCGGAAGTGAAGATGGACTCGGAAACTGCCTCCATCTTTATCCTACACGTTCGGCTGTGTTTGAGCATAGATTTTCTGAATCCGAGAAAGATGTTGTGACAACGCTATTCTTCTGCATATCATCAAAGAAAGCAGCTATACCTTTTTTCTCAACTGTATGTATTCATCATAATCATCATCAGCCCTTAATTATATCCCACTGTCTGTATTAATTGCTACATTAGTTCCTTCACCATACAAGAGAACTCTGATTCACTACTTTAAAAAATATATTATTTCAGTAGTGTATGTTCTTTATTAATTGTTAATGTCTAGTGCGACTAACGTAAAATAGTAAGATAAAATAATTGCTCGTCCACGATTTCCTACTTCTATTAGGACGGCCTCTTATAACACTAATAAAGTTATAGCCTTTCATTATCGAAGAAAATCCGTATAGTTAAGAAAATACGTCCAAGATAACCTCATCCATGACGTCATTATAAATATCATACTTAATACTCCAGGCCCATTAAAGCACACCGCACTAAAGTCGTTATATCATGTTCCTCAGTTTATATTGAATTACTACAGGATACGAGATTGTGTGACGTCAGAAGTCGGGCTACGTCTGCCCTCTGACGTCACCGGCGACATTTTATGGTCACAGACAAGCTCTATTTAATCTTGAGATAAGTAAAAAGTTTTATGATGGAAGAGATTAACAATGCTCGAACTCATAAAATGTAATATCGAAAAGAAATGCTTTGTACAAAGAACTCAAAGACTTCTAACTGTTCCAATAATGTTTAAAGCAAATTGAACGAGATTTTCCATCCATTAACATGACCCTTAAAATATAGTAGTAGTAGAATTCCCTATAGGCAGGAAGCTCTGTTATCCAATAACGAACATTTAGCTAAGTGAATTATTCATCAACAATAGTAAAGTAACAGTCAGTGCTTTAGCTTACTACACAAATACAATTCATACCCTGACTGGCTCGGCGGCACAGTGGTTAGTGACCCATGTTCATTACCTACGATTCTTAGAGTCGTGGGTTCGATTTCCACCCGGGATAAATATTTGTGTGACGAACATCGGTGTTTGATCCGTGTTTGGGTGTATTTTGAAATATATTTGGGTATATTTGTGTATCCATAGTTGATGTTCTGATATCTGTAACACAAGTGCTTAAGCTACTTACTACGGGACCAGATCGATATATGTGATGTTGTCTAATATTATACCTACTTACTTCAAGGAGTACCTAGAAACCTGCGTAATTCATTTAGCAAAGTACCTTTCAACGGTTCCGTGGCTATTTTTAAGTACAAGGTAATTCGACAGTCTAATTGCTCCCAACTGGAAGCCTTATAGGCCTCTTTGTGTTTGTAGAAGCCTCCAAACTGTTGGCCATCAGGAGTACAGGTTTTAAGTGGCACTGGCCGGTGACGGGGAAAAGGATTATGAGGCAGAGCGGAATGATGTGGGGAAATCTAGTAAACGCGTCACGTCACGGAACTAGAAAAGATTAGAAACGTGCGAGGAACGAGGATCGCTGACATTGTTGTATTTTTCCTTTAAGAGCACAACTTATAGCTTGTTTTTTTCTATTTATGTAGCTTTGGCTTAGATTATTTACTATAAGGTAGGGGACCGTTACCCTTATAGTTACATATTTTTTTATCTTCTGTATTGACATTTAGGTAACTGTCATTATAACGGCTCCTTTATTATGTAAAAGGAGCCATTATAATGACAGTTACCTAAATGTCTAGTTTACCTACCATCATTAGATGTACTATCGGAAATGTTGGCGGTAGTACACTTTTCAAACAGATTTCTTTAAACGCCATTAGCCCCGCCCACTGGCCAATAGAAGAGCACTTAAAGAAAATCTGTCAAAATCCAAGAAAAAACGTTCCAATAGTAGGAGAGCTAGCAAGAATTTTTTGGTAGGTATTTGAGGCAAGCTGAAAACTTATCCTGTACCTCTCCTATTACATCCCAGCACGAAACTGCAGACCTGACTGGTGAGTAGCGGGGCTAAAGCAAACCCCCAAAAATATTTTTCATCTTTTTATTTATAACTAAAAAATAAGACTCACTAAGACAAATTATTTCGATGGAACTTCTACCTGTCAGGTGAACTGACAAATTATATTTTTTTGGATTATAAAATATATTTTTAAATAATAAAAATTGGGGGTTTGGTTTAGCCCCGGTACTCAGCCATTTCTGCGGGTTTGTGTTGGGATATAATAGGAGAGGTACAGGACAAGTTTTCAGTATGCCTCAAATATCTACCAAAAAATTATTGCCAGCTCCTTGACCACAATTTACGTTTTGGCAATTTCGCGTCTGTCAGAGTAAGCCCCGCCCCGCTCTGACAGACGCGTAAGCGCCAAGCGATTTTCACCTTATAGGTGGTCGACCGCCAGCGTTGCGGATAGTACTTAAATTATTTTGGATTGTGAGATGTGTTTCACAATAACAAATAAGAGTTAATATTTAAAACAAAATAATTAACAATCATATATAACGTAAATTAATAGGTTTACATATCTAATTTTAACTAGCTGAAATAGTAAGTCCAATTTAACTTTTAATTTCTGTCTAGTCGCTAAACAAACATATACAGAACAGTGTTGAAACCGTTTAAACTAAAAGCATATTTGGGTGAATTACACACGACCCTTTCGACAACATAATGAATTTTTAACCATTTTGCATTGCTGTTGAAATTTGCTTTAAAAAGTTGTGACGCAATTAGTGCTAATGGCATTTAGCACGATTAAGTTAGCCTTCATTAATTTGCCCTGACCTTGCATGTCATATGCATTTGCCGACCATGCGTCGCTCGTGAATCTACTGCATAAATAATTAATGGCTAAGTAGAATTTATATGCTGAATAATATATAATGTTCGTAGGTACGTTAAAAGTAGATAGATATTTAGTATCTTGCATTTTGCAAAGCGAATCCGCGTTACAACCGCTCTTGCTTATCTAGTTATATTTATGCTTGTACACATATTAATCTTACTTTTGAGTCGCTCTACTTATTTAGGAATCGGGTCGAAATTCGTCAGTAGTTTTAGAAACAGAAGAAACGTTTTATTGTATGTGGTAATGTAATTTCATTTTATATTATACTAGTCATCCGCCCTCGCTTCGCTTCGGGTATATTATACACTAGCTGTGCCAGCGACTTCGTTCGCGTTTCCCCCGTTTTTTACACATTTTCCATTGTATCTTTGCTCCTATTGGTCGCAGCGTGATGTTATATAGCCTAAAGCCTTCCTCGATAAATGGTCTATACAACGCAAAAAGATTTTTTCAAATCGAACCAGTAGTTCCTGAGATTAGCGCGTTCAAACAAACAAACAAACAAACAAACAAACAAACTCTTCAGCTTTATAATATTAGTATAGATAAAAACCGCATCAAAATCCGTTGCGTATTTTTAAATGTTTAAGCATACATACATACAAACGCGGGGAGCGACTTTGCTTTATATACTACTAGCTGTGCCCGCGACTTCGTTCGCGTGTCCTACAGGATTTAACATACAGAAGTTGTTTCCCAATAAATCCCATTCCCCTGGGAATTTTGTAATATCGCGTTGGAAGTAAGCTTTACGTTCATTAGGGTACCTGCATGACAAATCTCAATCATATATCTTACGATGTTTAGATTTTTTGATACAAAAGTTTTTCCCTGTTACCCCCGTTCCCGTGGGAATTTTACAATATCCTCTTCGACTAAGCTTTAAATTTATTAAGGTACACCTGCATGCCAAATTTCAAGCGTCTAACTTATGCGGTAAATATTTTTCATACAAACGGATTTTCCCCTTAATTCCTGTTCCCGTGGGAATTTCGGGAAATCCTTTCATGACGAATGCCTACGTCATACCATCTACCTGCACGCCAAATTTCATCTCCATCCGTCCAGTAGTTTGGGCTGTGACGACTTCGTCCGCGTAGAGACGTTTAACGGGTAAAACATTACTTCCTTATAGCGCAGTCGGTTAAAAAGTAGCCTATAACCTTTTCTAGGCTCTAGACTATATCTGTACCAAATTTCATTTAAATCGGTCCAGTACTCTATGCGTGAAAGCGTAACAGACAGACAGACAGACAGACAGAGTTACTTTCGGATTTATAATATTAGTAAGGATGTAGTGATTCTAAATAGATAGACAAATGAAAACCAGGACTACCTCTAGTACATACTAGTTATATAATTAGGTTTGACGTCGCAAAATACGTTCCTACCAACTACATAGTTGGTAGGAACGTATTTTGCGACGTCAAACCACAATTCCCCCCGTGGCTTGCTAATCAGTAGGGCCTCGGGTATATAGTACTTGGAATGGTCGTAAAACGCTCCGAAATACTCGCATCGGAAATAGGACTGTGACGTCGTGAGCTTGGTCAAGGCAACTTACGAACGTTTCTTCATATCTACAAACATTGAATAAGGGTTTTTCAGATTGAATCAACCATAGATAGCGTTACGTAGGCGTCTGAGACAGCTGGCCCCGTAGACAAAGTAACGTGATTATTACGTGTTGACATAAGACGAGATAAATCACGTGATCAATCCCATTTTGTTTTTTTCGAACTTCGTTATCGTTTCGATATTGTTACTTTGTCTAATCCCCCTGGTCTGACTTCGTTTTCTTATTGTCTTACGTCTTACCATTTACAGCGCAGAGATTCCGTAAATTTTAAGCAAATAGTTAGAATGACACTTAAAACAGCAAGTGGACCTATGACTGATTAAATTTGTACTAACGTTACGCTCTTCTGGTAGAGAGGGGTGAGAGCCATCCACCCCCCCGCAAGTCCGGTGATGATGACGAGGCTACTTCAAGCCATCATCGTGTACAGCTAGGAAAAAGAAAGCTCTCTGGTAGATGGTTCGGTCTGAAAATCTTTCATCTCAACCTCATTAAGACTCGGTAAATAACTACGTAGGAAAGTACGTGCGGGACCAATTTAACAACAAAGGATATTCCCTTTGACAATATTGTTTGTTACCCTCTAAAAATAAAAGTTCATGCACTTTCTAGACGGCATAATCCATATAAGTCCGTGACTTTTTAAAAGAGCTTGTAACTAAGTTGAAGAATGAAGACTTATCGCTTTTACTGCTGAATAATTTTCCTCTTTGACTAAGTTGATCAAAATTTATGCAACCAATTTATTCTCAGTTGTTATTATGAAAATTTGAGAAGAATGCAAATATTTTTCCAGTAGCGTTCACGTCTTTTAAGCGACTTCAACTTGATAAAATGTTTGACTCATCTTGCTATACTTAGTAGGTATTCAGTGGTTTCTATTGGATGTCTTTGTAACTACTCGAGTAAGAAATCGTAGAAGCACAAAACAACTTTTGTTCGACAATGTCAAAAAGGATATTTTATATCATACAAGACATCGCTAGCTATTCGATGTTGTTGAGATGAACGAAATGAAAGCGAAAAGTGGTAACTACTTACCACTTTTCGCTTTCATTTCGTTCATTGCTCAAATTTAATAAATTTTATATAAAACGAATTCAAATGACTGGATTAGCGGGCTACGGCGAATATTCGTGCTATAATCTTGCGCTACAAAACGTAAACTGATAGAGACAAAAATAAAAAAAACTTCACCGTAGCCCATGAATGTAGCCGTAGCATTAACGTAATCAACAGTCACCGCGTACCTAATTGTAAAAGGCCATAAAAATACTTCGTCACCGTTAAACGCTCCCGAGCGTGACGTCACAGGCTATAAAATCGCCGTAAACCCAAATGGGGGTCTTTGAAGGCTTGAAGCTTGAGGTTTCCTGGAGTCGAGTCGTCTCACAAAGGCGATGTTGAGATGAGGCTGCGTGTCGACGCCGGATTAAATAAAGTAGGCCGTTTGATCTGCGAGTATGAGTTTAAGATGTTATAGCTTTAGTGTAACGATCGAATTAGCACCTTTCATCGTCTATCCTCGCAAATTAAATATTCTGGGGGAAAGATACCCTATGTCGTACTTTATACTTTTAACTGAATTGAGCGAAATTTTAAGAAGACTTAAGTTGAAAGCACGAAGAAGTAACAAACAAACGAACACCCGTTCGCAATCATAATATTAGTTGGGATTGTTTAACAATCAAACGTGATAAATCCAGAACGAAAATTTAAAATTTAAAAAAATCGCATTCATTACCTCGCCTGAACGGGGACTTTACATTGAGCTTTAGTAACATTAAAAACAACAAATAAAAATCCAGAACGCTTGAAAAACACCCTCCATCTTGTTTGGCTATCAAAACCGCATGCCAAGTACATCGGAAACAGTTTAAATAATAGTTACCTCCAGCTTAGCCGTCAATGTCGTAGCATATTCGTAGTCTCCTCGTAGCTGGCCGTAGCAGCTTTTGTTTACGTAAACAAGTCCTCGCTCCTCCGTTGCAGGTGGTTTAGCTGTCAACGGGCGATAATGGGATTGGATAAGGGTGTATTGTTACTATAAGGATGAAAACATGTATTGTTTGGAATAATAATGACGTTATATAAAATCTTTAAAGCTTACTTCTTCAATGTTAAGGGCGCTTAATTGAGCTCCTTAAATAAGGATTTGTATCTTTTTGTATGTAGGTATCGTAGAATCGTTTGCAAAGTTCAGATATACCTACTTATTTTTAATAGCAGTACTTCATAAGTCTTCGCATTGTTTAATATTTAATACTAGGAATAACTAAGAATAATTTATCAAGTTTAAATTATAATAAAATTGTTTTATTCATATAGGAATTTTACATGCAAATACCGGTTCGGAATGTTGATCCTAAAATATAAAATATTTATTTAAAATATTATGTGAAATCCCTAGACTATTTTTACGCTCTTTAATTTAAGAAAATTACTCGTATTATTACAAAATTAAATTTTGCATCGCGCAATTTCAAAGATGTTTCTCTACTCGGATCGAGTGCTGCCTATCTAAAGGCTACATTACTAAGACTAATGACGTTAATCTGTATGTAGAGCATCCGTCGAGGCCTCGTTAACGCACCGACGGCGGCACAACCGATGATGGGCTGTACTTAATCTGCTTACGTAAACAAAACCTTCGAAATGGGCCCTGGAATCCGTGGGAATAAATAAAAAAGTATAAAACAGTTTTGTTTGTCGCATACAAAGTTATTCTTTGTCCTGTATTCTGCTTTCCACACTTTTGGCAAATAAATTAAAACGACTAATATTTTTTTTAGTTAGTCATTTATTTTATTATTTTAGTCAGTAGGTTGTTAGTTATACACCGTGAAATTTCGGTATAACGAAAGGTTAAACCGAAACTCAAAAGCACGTTCGAGCCGCTTTATTACTTAGGGCATAAAGCTTATTTAGCTTTAAGCATCGATTTCATGCGGCAAGCAGTACCTGAATACGTTACATCTTATAAAACAACAATAGCTTCTCTCGTTTTCGAGTTGGAAAATTATTATTTTAAAAATTTGCATAAAAAAAAGTTTTTCCAGGACTAATTTGCATGGGTCGATAGTATTACTAAAGGCAAATCATTCTGCCTCGGGAAAACAACCACTCAAATTTCACGGTGTATATTAGGTATTTGTTGGTTTGCATGTTTTTAGCTATCTACTTAAAATACATAAATAGCTTACACCAAAACAAATCAAAGAATGTACTACATGGTAATAAAAGTAAAACGTAAATGTCTACATAGTGGAGTTCCGTAAAACATGGAAATGGTAAAATCTCGGAATCCAGGGCCAGTCAATGAATGTGTATAGGAAGTGCTTGATTGCATTATTAAAACCTAAAAGAAAAAAGTTAAAAAAAAAAATGGCCGATCTCGTTTACAAAAAAAAAAAACAATTTTCTGAAAAATGAGAGGCGGAAGGGGGAAAAATGTTTTTATAGTAGAAATTTCAATTGTATATGTGATAATTTATGTTTGCTGAGTAATTTCAATGTTAATTTATTAAATTTTTACAAAAAATAATGATTTATAAAAATAATTTTACCATTAACTATACAGGGTGTCCCAAAAAGTAGTGTCAAGCGAAAGTCCTAAGATAGAACACCTCGTGGGGCATCCGAAACACCCCCATGTATGTTCTGCGATTTTTTATAGTTTTCGAGTTATGATTGTTTTTTGAAACTTTTGAGAATAATTGACCTAACCGACTAAAAATATTCTAAAGAAAAAAATATTTGACTTTTTTGAGAAATACTTTTTGCATATAAATTTTCATGAGTTTTCCTTTAATGCCTAAAATATTTGTCTCCATAACTTATATGGAAGATCTCAAAATGATGGTACAGACTGAAAAATTACGTTCTGTAAATAATGTCTTACAATTTCAACTTTAAATTGAGAATATTAGGAGGTAGTTGCGTGGCTTCTAAGTAACTTTAAAAACTGCGCCAGACTCTCAGCTGTCATAATCATTAATAAAAATTGGTACCCAATGGGCTACTTTTTCTGAAATCGGACTTCAAAGACAGAGAGGTGGAAAAATCATAAAATTAGCCATTCGATTACGAAGTATTATTTGGACATTTTATTATTTCTAAAGTTAATGAGTTTGTTAACAAACCTTATTATAATATAGGAGCACTCATATGCAGCATTTGGTTGTCATATTTTTTTTGTTTAATTTAAGTTTCATTGCGCTAACAGCACCCAACAGCTGCTGTTATCCCCTCTATTCCCCTCCCCTGCAGTCCCTTGTGACCCACGATCAAGTTTATAATAATTCTTCTTTTTAAAATATAACGTTTAACTAATATAAATGAATGAAAATTCCAAAAAAATTTAATTATTTATAATAATAAAAAAAAATTGAGATCGCACAAAATATTTTTTTTAACATTTTTTTATATACTATTCTAAACACATTTCAAAACTTGATATAAAGATTCATCGACTGGCCCTGGATTCCGAGGTATAAACCTTAAGGCGCTCCACTAACATTAGAGATCATCAGTTCTAAGTAACCTATCTGTCCCACTAATTTGCTTTTCACAGTTTAGCGTGGATAAAAAAGTCCCCTAATTAGAATGTTACAATGTAAGGCCAAGATTAACTTAATTTATTACGGCTCTGCGTTATTTATTAACATAAAAAAAGGAAAATTTCATTTTCTGTTGCATAAGCTACTGTGCTAATTTAATGAATGAAAGCTAAATGAGCTTGTCGTCGGGTTGTCTATGTTTATGTATATTTTTCTTTCCAAAATGTGTCAGTTCTTAATATTCTGGTAGTTAGGTATATGATGACGAAACCTTGCCAAGTACCACTGTGTTATCAAATTCAAAATTCATTTGTACGAATATTCGATGATTTAATGGTACCTACACACCTATGAAGAAATTCTACCCATCCTTTTTTTTAGGCCAGGGCGGTAGACTAGGCCTGACCGCCCTAGTTAAGGGCCTACCCGTGCACCAGCTGTAGGGACGTTTATGGGCTGATGATGATGACTTGAACATAAATACTTCATCGTCATCATCATCAGCCCACTTTCGTCCACTGCTGGACATAGACCTCTCCAAAAGCTCCCCACTAATTTAAATATTTGTATGATTTTCACTTTAAAGAATACCTAATAATAAAAAACTATTTTAATCTCCGCAGTGTACTCTGCAAACAACGACAAACATAGGAAATGGATTCGCTGCGATTGACGTAATAAATGTGTAAGGGATATAATGTTTTTAGTAGATGTGATTTAGCTATCAATTTTTATTTACACTATTAAGCCCAATTATTGTCATATTTCTTTTAAATATTATTTTAATTTATGGTATTAAAACTGATTATTTTGGTTGGGTTGTAAACCGATACTTTAGAAATCTATAGATGGGCAACACTAGTGAAAAAAGATGGCGGAACGGCATTCTATGCCGAGCGTTGGTACATGAGATGTAGTGAGCGGAGTAAACGAAAAATAAGATGTAATTTAGAGATTAAGGTGTTGAGTGCTGCAATAATAAACGTGTTGCTGTGTATTAAGTGTTTTATTATACTTCAGAAGTGGTAAGTACCCGTATTTGTCTTATAACGGAAAATAAAGTTTAAATATAAAATACTTAACGGTGGGTAACCGTTATCAGTGACGACCGATTTGGTCCACGGGTTACGAACGTTGCCTTTGAACTAAAAGTGTCGCGGGTTCGAATCCCGCACAAGACAAACATTTCTTTTTGTCTTGGCTTGGGTGTATACGTAGTTGCAAGGATAGGTATATAAGTAAGTTTATCCGTTACCTGGCATTTATAACGCAGGCCTTGGTATGCTGTGGGCCGGGTGATTGATATTAAAGTGTAAAATACAATATCAGACAATTTTAGTGTCGCATAAAAATGCCTAAAAGTATTTGAAATTACCATTCCCAACGATATAGTTGATACAATATTAATCTAAAATATATGAAAGATTAAGTTAAAAGAAAATGAGATAATAATAATAATATGCTGGCGTGCAATAACGTAATAACGGGATGCAATAATTTGAATGAAGTGACGGTTGATCTTATATTTTTATTTTTGTATTTATACACTATTATTAAAATCTTAACTTCGGGCTGACCTTGAAGTCACTTTTGAGGTCAAAGTTTTGGAGTACAAGTGTGGGTGAGGGTGTTTTAGAGGGACCCGAAAATTTCATCCATTTTGTGATAGGACGCCTCGTTTTCGAGATACATCAAGTTTTATTTTTACCTAATTTAGGATTTTGAGTCTCACTTGAGAAGTGAGTCTAATGCCGTATCATTTTGTTTTTACATGAAACAACGGAGCAAGACAAGAATCGCCGATTGAAAACTCCTACGTGAGGCGCTGGTCGCACCGACGACGATGGAGGCAGGCTGAGTCGCGGTCAGCCACGGAGCGTGGTGCAGGATCGCGGTAGCCGTTTTCGTCGAAGTCAGACGGAGCCGCAGCCTTGGAAGACGCAGTCGCAGCCACAGCCATCGGTGGATTCAAGAACTGGATCGCGACCGCGAGCGTGCAGTTGAACGGGATCCCGTTCACGTGCATCGCGCTCGCATGAGCGGCTTCAGCACTTACGGGAGAGGAAGACGGAGATGGAGCGTCACAAGCCGGAGCAGCAGAAAACGAGAAACAAGCAGAGGACTCCCCGGCTCACCGAGCGCTGGACTTGACAACTCACAAGGTTATGTACTCCTCCCATTTATTTTTCTTCTACCTCAAAATATGTTTTGCAAATCATTCCATCAAAAGTGGCCTGATATTGTTTGTATGGGAGGAATGGCAGGTTTAACTGTTGGCTGTTATCCATGGGAGCTTTTCAGTCGGTCACCGGAGGATATGCTAAGGTATATAAGTAAATTAAATGAGTCAATCAAAAGCATTATTGTGAGTAGCTAGCCTTGTTTAACCAATTATTATTATCATTTTATTGTCTCTGTTGCGATGATCACAGTAAGGGTTAATTTCCCGGCCCTTGTGGAAGACTTGCGTGTGAGCACAGGCCCAACACGTAGTGGCCCCTTGGGACGTTTACTATAAGTGTGAAATGGATATGCTACTCCTGTATGCACATGACGATGCGCTCTGCAGTAATACCCGGCGCAGAAACATATAGGACGGATTGGAATGTAAATATTTGGGCCTATGGAGTGAGGTTTTGTGGAACTGAGCCTGGTTATTATTATCAGTTATTATTGTTGTTTCCTACGATATTAGGTTCTCCATTTTTATTATTTACATTTTAGTGTTTTAGACGGTAGGTCACTTGCCAAGTGATTACTCTGACGGGAATGAGAAGTCGTCCTGTAGGAACCTCCGGCTGCAGGTGTTGAGAATTACGGAAATTTTACGTTAGGGTTCCTACAGCAGTACAAAGTGTGATTATTATTATTTTATTAGTTTAAGTTCATACTCTCCAAAGAGGATATCAAATAAATGGTATGTATTTAGAATTGCTGCCTTTTGGACGAGTTTATAATGTGTGAGGGTATGTCAAGTGTAATGAAACTTGTATGTAGTGATCGAAGAATATAATCAGTTGTGAGACTACGAATGGCACTATTTTGTTATATTCATATTTCTATAGATAGGTTACGATACCTTTTCATCTTTTCGGTGAGGGTTGGCTGGAGGTTATGGCTTAGTAGTCATCTGGCTAAGTCTTTTAAATAAACTGTTTATTGATTATATTAGGATCCGGTCCGGTATAGTGCACTGTTTTTCCTAATTGTTCTGTCGTTTCTCATTTCCTAGTATTGCATCTGGTTTATATTTATAAAATGGTAATCTCTTTTTAGGAAATCATACTTGAGGGCTAAACATTACAGACTATTCTGGCTACTTTATCGTGCCTGTACCTGCACTATAACACTGCAGGCGATATCCTTACTAATATTATAAATCCGAAAGTAACTCTGTCTGTCTGTCTGTCTGTTACGCTTTCACGCATAGAGTACTGGATCGATTTAAATGAAATTTGGTAGAGATATAGTCCAGAGGCTAGAAAAGGTTATAGGCTACTTTTTAACCGACTGCGCTATAAGGAAGTAATGTTTTACCCGTTAAACGTCTCTACGCGGACGAAGTCGTCACAGCCCAAACTATTGGACAGATCCAGATGAAATTTGGCATGCAGGTAGATGTTATGACATAGGCATTCGTTAAAAAAGGATTTCCCGAAATTCCCACGGGAACAGGAATTAACGGGAAAATCCTTTTGTATTAGACGCTTGAAATTTGGCATGCAGGTACTTTAATAAATTTAAAGCTTAGTCGAACAGGATATTGTAAAATTCCCAGGGGAACGGGCGTTATTGGGAAACAACTTCTGTATGTTAAATCCTGTAGGACACGCGAACGAAGTCGCGGGCACAGCTAGTGTTGAATATGTTCTGGGCTATTCTCTATCTTTTGACTGGTGATTCCTCAGTATTTTTTTTAATAATTCTTTGTTTTCATCTTGAATAGCGATTATGAAGGTTTTGGTATCCGGACGTCGCAGCCGCGATTGGATGTTGATATGTCAGCAAGGGGCTGTTGAAGGTCTCTGTAGTGGCGCCTATGCAGACCCTTTTGTTTCCATACGCTTACGTTTGTACCACTAGGTGTTATTTATTTGTAACATTACTATTCTGTATGTTTGACAAAGGGGAAAACACAAGGCAGAAAAAGGTAGCTGAGACTGGTACCTATTGTCAAATAATACACTCTTGATAAACTTAACTTTAGATATTAATGTTTTTTTTATATCTTATGTTAATTAGTTATTAGAATAAGTTTGTATGTACTTGTGATACTTATAGTTTGACAATAAAGCTTTTTATTATTATTATTTAGTTCAACATTAAGAAGGTTGTGATGTACCTGAAGTGTGTATTGGCTCTTCTTAAGTGTTTTCGGTATGACTCCTGTGGCTGATAATGCTATTGGTACGATATGGACGGTCTGTATTTTCCACTGTATTTTAATTTGAATCGCTAAATCTGTGTATTTGGTAAGTTTTTCGTTGATGGTGATTCGGATGTTATAAGTATTGGTAATTGCTATGTCAATGAAGTATACTACGTTTTGCTGTTGGTCATGAATTGTTATATTGGGTCTGTTATAGTGAGTGGTTTGGTCTGTTAATATAGTGCGGTCCCAATATATTTTGTGTTTGTTATTTTCCAGAACAGGGTTAGGTTCATACTTATAATATGTATTGTATTTATGGGCTAAGTATTGGTAGATAACTGAGGCAACCTGGTCGTGACGGTGTTTGTAGTCCGTGTTGGCCAATACTTTACAAGCACTAGTAATTTATTTATTTATTTATTTAAGATCACCAGCAAGATTACATTAACAATATGATATAAGTAACATGACCAAGATGAACATTTAGATAAACGCAAACTTGATTATAGGTGACAACTACCTACATGCATTTCAGACAACAGGCATTTTGAATTTTATCTAGTTTAAAATACAAGAAGTGGTTTTAGTTTTAATACTTACGAAACTTCAAGTGAAACATATTATATAACAATAATCGAATAGTTGGTTCAACCACTCAGGGATTGACCAAGCATTTAGATTTAAATTTATGCAAGGTATCGGAATAAATATCGATGGAAGTGGACTTAGACAGAGAATTATATTTAGAGAACATTCTATATAAAGGGTAAAATAAACCTAAATTTGATTTAGAACTCTTGGGGGTAAACAAATTGTATCTAGTCTTTCTAGGTAATTGAATAGGTACATTTAAGTTAACTTTCAAGAGCAGATTCGGGCAGTCAACTAATCCATTCACCAATTTGAACAGAAACATATTGTCCAGCATGGTTCTTTTAACGTATTCATTTTAAAGTAATGTAATCTATTTTTGTAGTGGGGCTGTAGGAATTAAGATGGTACAAAAATATGTTTTTGAACTATTTGAATTTTTTTTAATATAGACGTCATAGTGTGGGTTCTACACCACACTGCAGTAATGTGTTGTATAGTCTAAATGGCACTGTTGTATTGACGACACAGGTCGGTGGGAAGATTAAGTTCTTTAGTGATGTGTTTTCTGTAGTTGCGAGTGGCAATCACTTCATCCTGTATGGCAGCCATAAACGCTTCTTTCTCTGGGAAGAGCTCACCTTTCTGAAGCCACCCTCTGTCCACATGGGGCCGGTTTATCGCCGCAAGATATTATTAAAACCACAACACCACAGGGAACTAAAAGTTTTCTTTGAATATTCCTTGCTTCATCGGGGTATTTTCAGGTTGATATTATTAGTTTTTCAGTCTTTCATACATGCGTGCAGGCACGTTTTAATTTGTGTGGAGGACTTTGTAACGGTGCAACACCTGATTAAGCCAGCTGTGGGGCACGAAGTCATATGATTTGCGGTAGTCGACATACATGCTGCTAGTGCCCCTTTCATGTCTGAATGCAGTTCTCATAACAACGGAGTACATTATAAACTGGTCCCTACGTCTCGTATGTTTCTCTTGCACTTTTGTTATTATAATTTATTTTTGTAAAGTTTTATACCTCGGTAGATATTTGTTGATTTTCCAAAAATGAACGGACCGGAGCCTTAGCAAACTCCCTACAAGGCTTTGGATGAATTTATTTATTTATTTGCAGTCACATGGTTTACAATGATGATGGTAACAAAATATGAAAGTACATTATACATGACACTCGGTAAGGGCACTGCAAAGAGTGGACAGCTGAATAAATGTATGCTTAAATTATTATTATATTGCACAAGGAAATAAAATAACTTTACAACAATTTAAAATAGAGATACTTAACTATTATTTTATATTATATTTATAAATTTTATCGGCAAAGAAATCATTTAATGCGTAGTAAGATTTATTGAAAAGGTGAATATTTAAATGTTTTATAAATTTATCAGTGTGTTCTATATCTTTCAATTTTATATTTGTCAGGAAAGGAGATGTCAAAGACGGGAGCCCCGCAATCCGTATCATGGCTGAAAATGATCTCAACCGCCTGCTCAGTGCGCAGCCAGAATCGAACACAGCCGCCCGGGGAATGTCTCCTGTCTGTCTTCTGTGGGAAGATCTATTATATCACGACGTGATTGGCTAGCCAAATGTTATGTAGGTATACATGATAGAATATTATTTGACTGATGCTTGAATCTTTGTGATGGAGTCTGCCTAGCCGGCTATCCAGTTGATGGGGAGGTTAAGCACGAATGGATGGGTTCGTGTCTTGACTTTACCACGATGGTTGACTGGTCGGGCGCGAGAATGGATGGGTTCGTGTCCTGACCTGTCCGCGATGGTTGGCCGGTTGGATAGATCCTATCTTGCTGTCCCGTTGGTGGGGATGTCGAGCGCGAGAATGGATGGGTTCGTGCCTTGACTTCCCCACTGTGGTTGACTGGTCGGGCGCGAGAATGGATGGGTTCGTGTCCTGACCGGCCCACGACGGTTGTCTGGTTAAATTAATGGTATATACATTGGTTATGATATGTTCTATACATAAGCTAGTTAATTGTGGTATTAAATTAAAATATTATAAAGCAAACATTAATGTACTATATGAAGAAGTATGGAAATACTTTAATGTATCGGTGATTATATTATGTTGTATTTATTTCATTGACAAGGCTGTAAGAATGGATGGGTTTACAGTTTTGTATTATTTATAGTCTGGTAACAAAAATCGATGGACTGGTTGCCAAATTTGTAAATGGTCTATATCTCAAGATTATGGAATGTTTCCTATTTGCAAAAGTTGCAAATACTTATAGAAATAATTTAGTGAAGTGTGCTTCCTGTGGTACCCATAGGAATACCCGAGTCCTATTTCTAGTTTGGTAATTTACATGGACTGGTTGCCAAGCTATAATTTGGTTGTGTGCTTCCTGTGGTACCCATGGGAATACCCAAGTCCTATTTCTAGTTTGGTGATTTACATGGACTGGTTGCCAACCTGGTAAATGGTCTATATCTCAAGAGTATGGAATGTTTCCTGTTTGCAAAAGTTGCAAATACTTATAGAAATAATTTAGTGAAGTGTGCTTCCTGTGGTACCCATAGGAATACCCAAGTCCTATTTCTAGTTTGGTAATTTACATGGACTGGTTGCCAAGCTATAATTTAGTTGTGTGCTTCCTGTGGTACCCATGGGAATACCCAAGTCCTATTTCTAGTTTGGTGATTTACATGGACTGGTTGCCAACCTGGTAAATGGTCTATATCTCAAGAGTATGGAATGTTTCCTGTTTGCAAAAGTTGCAAATACTTATAGAAATAATTTAGTGAAGTGTGCTTCCTGTGGTACCCATAGGAATACCCAAGTCCTATTTCTAGTTTGGTAATTTACATGGACTGTTTGCCAAGCTATAATTTAGTTGTGTGCTTCCTGTGGTACCCATGGGAATACCCAAGTCCTATTTCTAGTTTGGTAATTTACATGGACTGGTTGCCAACCTAGTAAATGGTCTATATCTCAAGAGTATGGAATGTTTCCTATTTGCAAAAGTTGCAAATACTTATAGAAATAATTTAGTGAAGTGTGCTTCCTGTGGTACCCATAGGAATACCCAAGTCCTATTTCTAGTTTGGTAATTTACATGGACTGGTTGCCAAGCTATAATTTAGTTGTGTGCTTCCTGTGGTACCCATGGGAATACCCAAGTCCTATTTCTAGTTTGGTGATTTACATGGACTGGTTGCCAACCTGGTAAATGGTCTATATCTCAAGAGTATGGAATGTTTCCTGTTTGCAAAAGTTGCAAATACTTATAGAAATAATTTAGTGAAGTGTGCTTCCTGTGGTACCCATAGGAATACCCAAGTCCTATTTCTAGTTTGGTAATTTACATGGACTGGTTGCCAAGCTATAATTTAGTTGTGTGCTTCCTGTGGTACCCATGGGAATACCCAAGTCCTATTTCTAGTTTGGTAATTTACATGGACTGGTTGCCAACCTGGTAAATGGTCTATATCTCAAGAGTATGGAATGTTTCCTATTTGCAAAAATGGATGGGTCTGCAAATGGGACTCATTCTTTGTTATGTTTCTTATTGTATTTTTGATCAGCGGCGAGAATAGATGGGTTCGTCGCAGGTTGCAAATACTTATAGAAATAATTTTGTTTTGTGTGTTTCCTATGTACCCATAGGAATACCTATTGTGCATGAGGACATGCACAGTGTCAGGATGGGCGAATGTAAGGGATATAATGTTTTTAGTAGATGTGATTTAGCTATCAATTTTTATTTACACTATTAAGCCCAATTATTGTCATATTTCTTTTAAATATTATATTAATTTATGGTATTAAAACTGATTATTTTGGTTGGGTTGTAAACCGATACTTTAGAAATCTATAGATGGGCAACACTAGTGAAAAAAGATGGCGGAACGGCATTCTATGCCGAGCGTTGGTACATGAGATGTAGTGAGCGGAGTAAACGAAAAATAAGATGTAATTTAGAGATTAAGGTGTTGAGTGCTGCAATAATAAACGTGTTGCTGTGTATTAAGTGTTTTATTATAAATGTAACCTAAGGAAATGTACACAACTTGTTTACTCGGCCAACTGAAGTGGAGGCTTTGAATAATGCAACAAACGACTTTCCGTTAAATTCTCGCATAAAGGGCCTTTTCAGACGCTGAAACCTGCTGAAATAACAACTTATGTTAACTTTTTTCTATTTAAACAGTTTAATAGATGTTGATGGGGTTTGTAATGATAATTCCATTCTTATCATTTGATTTGCTATCCATATATATATATATATATATATATATATATATATATATATATATATATATATATATATATATAAAACGAAGCCACCTACTGTTGTCTGTCTGTATGTTTGCTTAGATTTTTAAAACGACGCAACGGATTTTGATGCTGTTTGAATAGATAGAGGGGAATCAAGAGGACGGATTTCTTGGGTCACTCACTAGACGTTGTTTAAATAATTAATACACATAACTAGCACTAGGAATACCCACGAATAGCCACGAGGGATACTAATTATCTCTTTCTATTCTATTCGTTATTTATATTTATATATATATATATATATATATATATATATATATATATATATATATATATATATATATATATATATATATATATATATATAAAACGAAGCCACCTACTGTTGTCTGTCTGTATGTTTGCTTAGATTTTTAAAACGAGGCAACGGATTTTGATGCTGTTTGAATAGATAGAGCGGAATCAAGAGGACGGATTTCTTGGGTCACTCACTACACGTTGTTTAAATAATTAATACACATAACTAGCACTAGGAATACCCACGAATAGCCACGAGGGATACTAATTATCTCTTTCTATTCTATTCGTTATTTGTTTTTGTATAATTCTTCAGCTGAGTTATCTCGGAAATCTTCGCAAACCGCGGCGCCAATCTAGCTGTTTACAAAGTGGTTGGAGAAAAATTGATGCCATTTATCATGGAAATTCTTTGAGCGAACATTTTATGGTTTTACTATTCATTCCTTTGTTAAAAAAACCTTGGTGATGTACACAAACCACTTGGCATTCCTCAAAATGAAAATAGTCCATATTAGCTTGTTGGCATATGAGTATAAAAAAAGAAATGGCCTTATATACTACTCTTTTAAGATGATGACAAGAATTTCCGCCTTGTCACGTCAGATATGGCTCAGCTATGTCCATCCCAAATCGGGTCCGTCACAGTTTGCGATTTCCGGTCCGAAATCGGATCCAACGAGGGCCAGAGGTAACCGGCTGTTAACTCTCCCGGATCGCCCGATGACCCGGACCTTTGTCGCGCCCGACATAAAAGGAAAAACTACTATTTCGAGGCCAAGGTTGCCAGTTAATACCTTTGCCTAAGTTATTCACGGGTCGGTGCTGGGAGATTCACTTTCTTACTCAATCTTGTGCTGAGTACTGCCAACCAATGAAGTAGCTGCTTCTTTTCACCCTTAATGCCACAGGAATAAGCTTTACTTGCTGTTGCTACTGCTAGTGGGGCCGACTGTACGCTCGAACGTTCTTCCAGGGCCACTGAAGACTTCGCTTCACGCTTCGAATACGCTCTGCGGAATTGGGAATCTTTTCCAATACGATGCCGTATTAAAATAGAAAATCATTTTGAATTTCCGTTTTAATCAGTTACTTTTACAACATTTGCTGTTTGCGATCGGGGATTGAAGGGAGTTTAACAATGAAATGTCTTAAAATAATAAATAAATATGCAAAGGAATGAATTCCGTTGCAAGTAAGATGAGTAGTATAATGAACTCCTACCTATTGAATAAGCTGACATGTCACACACAGCCCACAAATACTTGTAAGCCTCTTTCATCGTATTGTGGTTAATCGCACACAGTTACTACAGTTACCTGGATAAGGACGATTCCACACGAAACGGTTTCTAACAATTGTTAGCATGATTTGGTAAGTGGCCTTGTTTTGCGCATTAATTGAATAAGTCAAATTTTATTTATCCAAAATTCAAAGAAAATGTTGCCTGCTTTATTTAAATATAAGTTATGAAATTACCGATTCATCGTATCGATCCAGATCGAGTCACAAGGGTTTTATGAAATGTAATCGCTTGAGTTATTGTGTGAAATGATGATCACAAACATTGTCAAAAATACTGAAATAATTTTAGGACAAAAGGATGTAATAATATAATCACGCTTTTCACGTATATTTATTTTTACATCATTCGTTCTGAGAATGTGAAAATTCAAAAAGCGTCGACTATTTGCTATTCTTGAATGCGGATGCCAATCTTCGTTTATTACTACTACTGTATGCAAAAGGGTGAGAGAATAAAAATATTCCAAGTGTTTCTAGCCTTAACGTATCACAACTTAAGTAGTTTAGGCACGGTAGAGCGCGGAAGGATTTCAATTCAGTGCGCTCTACAGAATAAGCTCCGCTCGCCCCGCAGGAAAAGCTTTTTCAACACACGCTTCCGTTATACACATCGGAATTCTATGCTTATGCAATTTGTTCTCACATTCATGTTCAATCTTATAACTGTATCTATAGATGTAGTACGAACAGACTTTATTTATTCGACGTGCGTCTATTTGTATGACTCAAAGCGGTGGTTGTATCTTGATTGTAAATTCATTTTTCATTTCAATTGACTTATTGAATGAAAAATATTATGTTCTTGCCTGTATCTTCTCAAAGATCATGAAACTAGGCTTTTATAAAACAGAAGACAAGTATCTATACTGCTAATTTAAATTTGTATTTACTACCATATACCTCGTTCATGTTATTATGAGGACAAACTTAACTATCGTAAATCCACTGTACGTATGTGGCTGTTTAACGTCATGAAAATGGATCATTGTTTCCCATTAATAACTACCTACCCCAAGCTGTATATTTTGCTGTAAGCATTGTTCCACCCAATAGTGGGTATCTCGAGTCTGACCTTGCGCTAAGAATGGCTTTGTTTCGCCCAAGTGCCGTCTTTATGGCTCGCTCTGAAATATTAACTCTTTTACACGATCTTTAGTTTCCAATATGTCTGCTTTCTCAAGGATATGACCTAGAATATAAACAGTGAAAGACCCTTGAAGATCATAGCCCGCAATAAAGACGTTGCCCTTATTGACGTCATAGAAACTTTTTTAGGGTTCAGTTATATTCGCTTGGTAACTTTCCCTGTTTACTTGCAAAGTAACGGCTACTAGCTCAGTCAGTCGCACTTGTCTACTAAGTTTGTGCGTTCACATTAAAATATGCTGAAATCACAACGAAAAAATGTTTTTTTTTATAGCATTGGTTTCTCTCTTCTTGAACTTAACTTTATTTTAAATCCATCCTCAATAAGACTGAAGTTAGCTGTGCTATTGACCCGGCATCGACTGGCATTGTTATGTACATAGAGATAACCTATTTCCGTTTGTCCACAGAGCACCACGAAACAGAGTCCGTCCATAACAGTCGATGGCAGCTCCACGTACCCGGGGCTGGGCTTCGGCCCGATGGGGCCCGTGGCGCCGCTGCCCGGGGAGCCGCTGGGCACGCAACTGCGACAGAACCAGGTCTGTACCATAGGTAGAACCAGGTCTGAACCATAGACAGAACCAAGTCTATACCATAGACGGAGTCTGTCCATAACTGTAGATAGCAGCACGCGGACTCAACAAACCAACCCGCGTCCGCTTAACGCAGCCTTGGCTCTTAGGATAGCCAAGTACAATCGAGGTCTCACCTAATAGAGGATGAGGAATCAGATAGTGCACAGTGTTTGCGCATATCACGTACATTACTAAGTACTTACTTACTATTAAATTACTGCACATAATAGTCCCTACGCATTTGACCTCTTTTAAGATGCAACATATCCGAAAATGGTCGGACAGCCTGGAAAAATATACATTACGAACCTTTGTGAACTGGAATCCACTATTTCTGGGCAATCACGACCATAGACTACGACCTCTCTAGCCATCTACCTGCACACAGTACTGCATATTTTCGTCTAGTTCGCTGCTATATATTTTTATTAGCTGTGCCAGTGAATTCGTCTGTGTTCTCCATTGTACACATTTTCCATTGTGTCTTTACTCCTATTGGTAGCAGCGTGATGTAATATAGCCTCAAGCCTTCCTCGATAAATGGTCTCTCCAACGCAAAAAGATTTTCAATTCGAACCAGTAGTTCCTGAGATTAGCGCGTTCAAACAAACAAACTCTTTTAATAATAATAATAGTAGGGATGTGACGACCCCACCGCCCCCTGGTGAGAGTCGCTGATTTTCGCACTACGAAAAGTAGCGACTCTCTACCAGTGCAACCAGTCTCCCCAGGGCAGCTTGTGGCGGGCTGAATGGGATTGACACCCCTTGGGACCCGTGCCTCCGAGAGTCGACCAGGCCCCTCTCTCCGCTTGCCTTAGTTGGCCGGTAGGAGTGGACCCCACGGGGGCCGCAGGACTCTCACCTCTGCCTTGCCTTAGCCGGCCGGACAGAGTGGGGCGTCAGAGCTACATGCTCGCAGGGTGGAAGTGAAACATGCATAAGTCGCGAGTTGGCACAGTGGCGTTACGCCACTGGGTAGAAAGCGGTGTACACCTCTCGGCACCCTGAGCCGCTCACAATAATGTTGCCCCCCGTCGCTCCGGCCTCGTGCCTTGTGTGTGCGACCAATGGGGGGCCCATGACAGTGAGTGGCGAGTCACCACCTGTCCATTTTATTCGTGTTTTTTTAACATAGATCGGGGCAGGTGCTATAGTCCTTCCCATAGTCCCAGTTACCCAGTCCACTAACACCTCAACCCTATAGCCCAGTTTATCTCTTCCATTCCTTGCCATAGTCCTGCACTGACCGGGGGTTGTCCTTGGCTGCATTTTATAGTGTATACAGGGATAATCGTCGGCTGGTGCCACATTACATATTAAGATCATACTAGTCATTAAAGGGCCTCTACGTGTTGGCTTTGGCCCCACGCACGCCTCCCAAAAATCCGGGACTCTGTAGTCCCGAGACGTTGGTAATGACTGATAATAATAATAATATGTGTTTTATCACATTATGTACAGTATAGATTATGCTGTAGGCACAAATAAGTATTATAACCGATTTACCTGATGCTTTGTCACCAGGAGAGCACCACAGAGCTACCGGCCACCGTGAAGACTAAGAAGGAGCGGACGTTCGTGATCGCCGCCTTCGAGTTCCACCGTGTGGAGACGCCCTTCCTGATCGGCCTGTGGATCTTCTTCGCCAGCATTGCTAAGATTGGTGAGTGTTTTTTTAAGTGAAATTGCCTGTAGAGTCAACGTTAAATTAAGCGGACGCGGGCAGCGATATTGTACAAAGATTGTCGCGGGCATTTGTATAAATCCCGCAGTTTTGGCTCACAGGATTAAGCAATCGAAAGAATCGGGCGACCTTATTGATTGATTTTTATCCACACGCAAAGAAGTATCTAATTAATATAATTACACCAAATACTGGTTTCCAGGCAGGAGGCAGATGAAGGCAGAATATTTCGCTAATGGAGAAATTTTAGTTATTCTTGCACATTTAATTTGACTAACTTCTACCAATTAATCAACCCTCCAATTTTCTTCTCTTGTTTCAATTAATAAAAATGTTTAATTTAGCCTCTCGATATTGCATTCATCAGTCAACAAAGCTATGTTGTATAATTATTTTGGAACTTTGTGAAGTCATTTCACTTAATTATGTTTGTTCTGTGCAAGGCTGTCGGTAAACATCTTCGAGAACAAATTATATGAACTGTGCTCTTAATCTTTGTTTGCGCCGGCATTTGTGGGGTTTCATGAAGATAAATCGTGCCTCTGGTTTTCCTTCAAGAATTTGATTTGATTGGTTCCCCTGAGAGCCAATCAACAGTCCCCGCATATTTCTATTCAAGAGGTTTGTAAAGTGTCTGTAATATCTTTCTCATTGATTTGTTGTTGGCATTTTGTCACAAATTGTGTTATTTCTTTTGACCTTCAAAGGTGAATAGATTCGGCAACCTGCCTGCTTTAATAATATTTCTTTCTGCGTACTAGACAGGTGTAAATATATCAGGCTACGTAACAACGTGTTCGGAGCAGATATTATTCGAATAGTACCTACGTCTATGCTTGGCTATGCCGCTGAGGTTATGTAAATTGGCGGTGTAAAAATCTCCATCTGTGTTTTATAGCCACTAAAGCGTGAGATGACAGAAGTAGCAAAGCTACAGAGTTTTCTTACACCTAAAGGATGGAAATGGTCGGCGTGGTATTAAATTCTATTTATTTGTTGTTTGAGTGTTAAAATTGATTGCCAATATGTACAAACTTAACTTAATTTAATGAATGTATTGGTTTTAAAAGTATAAAATCTACGATTTCTCAGGTTCATTGAATGAAGAGACATTGTACATTTTACACAATTAGACATTAGCCGTGCTTTACCAAGAATCCAGTAGGAGTGAAACAAGTTTAATACGAACTGGTCTGCCCCGGGCCCTACAAGGTTTTGTTGGAAGACTTTATGAGATGTAACTTAACTTCGCCGACACATTGTTAGCTGGTCGACAAGACTGTAGCTTACGTTACTCCATGATATGGTTAAGAGAAAACTTTCTTCATTATATCGTCAAAAGTTTCTCGGGAGAGCTTTATTTTACTAGTGTTGTTCAGCATTGCTTACGCGGGCACTACATGTTTTTCAAATCTATATGAACATTAACCCCTATTTCCCCTGTTCTTTATAGTCAAGAAGGTTCTAATTAGGTTTTAGGAGTAAGTTCCACACAACAACATCGTAAATATCCTGGACATTTTTAGTTTTAGTCGTTAACTCCACGACTTCGTTCGTTTGAAAAGATTTTGACAGCAATTATTTATTGAAATAGCTTATAATGTATCTTGTAAAATTAGATATTTATTAGTGAAAGTCCCGTCTAAATTGATCCAGACGTTTCGGAGATTAGATTGTGTTTTTGTTATTGGTACTGAATATTGATTCATTCCCATTTTGTAAGATGTCATTATTTTAATATTACAAACCGACACTTCAATTTTATTTAGTTGTATAGATAAACTTACTGCAACTCACACTAATCTTAATCGTACGTATAGTCACGGGATCATGGAACAACAGATAATCTTAGAGCCTACCTTAGGTGGACGTCACATTATTCCATAAATATTTACCTACATCACCTGTGTGGCAAGAATAATTGATGAGGACACAGCATAATGTGCCATAAAAGGCGGCATGAAAAATGACGCCCTATTTATTTTTCGCCTCATGTTGAAAGAGCGTACCTTGAATGTACGCTTATATGTGAGCAACAACAGCCCTAACGATCCGTCACCCCGATGTATGTTTATCAAGATTTATTGATAGATTTAGGATTTTATTCTTGATAGTAAAATGTATTTCGAATTACCTTTGTTAATACGAAATCACTTTCGTATTACCTAATAGCATATGTATGTATTGAAGCATTTATGAGTAAGCTACACCATTAACACATTATTTTACATAAATAATTAAGTTAACAAAGGAGTTAAATATCTTACTCGTTAAAGTACTCATTTGAAAGCTTATTTTTTTTCATCTACATCTAAACCATTTTTAAGACGCTGAGAATACTTTCATTTAAAAAGATGAAGAGTTCAGATGACCTCGCAAAGAATGTAAAATTAACATTTTTCATGAAAGTCTTGAAACAGCAAGATGTTTTGTTATTACATATCTACATACAAACAGTAGATACGAATATACAAAACAAATGTTGCTACATTAAAATAGTGCTGACGAATACGGTTATTGATAGATACATAAAAAATACAAACACTTTTCTTTATTGAAGCTGACAGCGGAAAATTGGGAATACGGTTAATGGTAACACGGCTATGAACTAAAATATTACTTACTGACCCATAGATTGGTCCAAAATGTTCAACATTCTTTTGTTATAACATACTTCTCTTATATCCCTGGCGAGCCATCATCCCTGCATAACTCTTGGTCCGCTCCAGATATGCAAATATTTTCAAGGGTTAACTCGAATATATCCAGAATTGCTGCTTTTTCCTTATCCGAAGCGGATTTTTTGCCGTTTTTTCCTTAGAAGTGGGCCAAGTGGCTCACGTCGGCACAAAGTGTTCATCTCGACTATTGCCCACGTAAATAAACTGATAAATAAAATCCCGCTCAATCTTCACCTACTTTCACTGTAAGCGTATCATGTGAGAGATGTGACAAATACTTGACGTGAATTGAGTTGACTCTATTTTCTGTCGTTTTTATTATTATTTTGACTACGGACCGACGAAGTTACAATTTAAAATTGGATTAAAATATAAGTTATTTTTAATTCAAGAAGTAGAAAACGGGCATAAGGAGAAAAACAAAGCATAAATCTAATTAATTGCGAATACCTTTGCTGGCTACAGCTCTACATTTTTGCAGTTTGTTACTAGAAAGGTTTTGATTTCAGCACCAATTAATAAAACAAGACCTTTTAACAACATGCCAAATGTATTTGTATATAATAAATAGAAACAGATGAAAATATTAAATAAATCATGTAAAAATAATGATTTCTCCATCAGACAATACAACATTATAACTAAATACAACACATTCACAAAACATTTAGTCACAATTAGGAATATAAACTTGCTTTCGAGAATGACCGCCAAACCCATGATGGCTCGCTTTAGATTTCTTCCGTCTCTTAACGGCGAACATTTTTCTGTATTTAGCTCTCATATAATTACGCTGCGATTTGACTGAAAAAGTGCTGTTGCCATTACTGTGACTCGGGGTTCGCGCCGCGTTTAACTCATTGTTTCCTGAATACATTTGTGACGGGTTCAGCGGGGACCTCTGTGTGGCGTACGCTACGTATGGAGATGTATTCTGCTTCGGTATGAACCCGCTGGCTCGCTCGCTGCGCTTTCGGAGCGCTCTCTCACCGTGCGTGGGACAATGCGAGTCAACCTCCAACGAAGTAATTGAAATGCTAGTTTCAGACAGAAACTCTTCGACCATAGGATTTGTACACTTATCTTCGTACCTTAGCGTGTGAACGTTGCTATAGTAATTTCCCATTTTAACATCCACGAAATCCAATGACCCGCTTGAATCTTTCGGTTGTTCAATCTTTTGCGGGCACCGTTTATGTCCAAACTGACAGCCTACATCTCTAATGAAAATGACTGCATCGTTGCTGTCAACCTCATTATTATTTCCTGATGCACAATTGCAATCAGGGCAGTCAAATTGGCATGACTTGTTTGATTTACAGTATCGGCACGGTGTAGATGGAGGCATATTATTTATGGGAGCTGGATTTTGGCTACCATGTGTATTCGAATTTATATACTGAGGTTGTTGGTACTCATTTAATACTTCACATGCATTTTGCACTTGGGAAACTAAGTGATGATGGTTTAGTAAAGTGCCTAAAGATTCATAATGACATTCTGGCATGAGCTTGCATCTTGGTGTGTGAGGGCAGTTTATGTTTTCGTTATCGGCGTTCTTTGTGACTTCCTCATAATGGAGGTTTTTGAACGGCACACACAAGGGTAGATTAACGCAACGGGGACGATGTAAACACGGCGGAACATATTCGCAGTTATTTTTTAGCACATTTGCCCGTTGGCACGACGGAACCACCGTACAGGGCGGGTGATGACGACACGCTTTCGTTATTCTAATGATTTTCGGTGTCGTTTTCGGGTTGGACGGTTGTTTTATACACTTGTGGGTTAAGAACATTTCATGAACATTATCTGTAGGTAATATTTGGCAAACAGGTATTAACTCGCACCGAGGATCATGACCACAATTATCTTCTGCTATGACAGATATATGTCGATTTCCTTTAGAAGATTTATGACCAGTTTTAGAAGAAATTTCATTGAAATGATACAAGGAAGAGTTGTCTCCCTTCATGCTTTCTTCTTCATCTGTAGTACTCAATACGACGTCTAAACTTTCCCTGCATTTAGGGCATGTAATTTTGCGACGCTTTTTAACTTGTTTTCCTTTACTTCTGATGCTGTCATTATCCATTAGAGGCACATTTGATACTGTGGGCGTATCGTGCTTAGCAGATGTATTAATATGTGTTTCTATTTTGGTCGGGATAACTTGGTATCTTTCTACTGCTTCTACATAATCAGTACTTAACAGTTTGTCTTCTTTAGTTGATTTCGTTTTCTTAGTTTTGTTAGATCTCAATTCTTTTCGTTCATCTTCGGCCATTATAATTGTACTGGTAATTTGGTCTGCAACCGTAAGAGACTTGCTATTTTTTGCAAGTTCTGTTAAGGATTTTTTATCAGTACATGGACATGCATATGAAAACAACTGACATGGACATGGATCTTCAGTTCTTTTACCACGATCTTTCTTTTTTCGTTTCTTTTCTTCAGGGACCGGGTTCGTAAATTCCGTACGGTATTTTGCAAATGACCAGAACTTTTGTTGCCGATCAGTTACTTCTTTATCGTAATAAGCGCTCTTGTTTTCATTGTAATATTCATCATCTCGCAGAAATATTTCAGAGGACAGAAAAGGTTCATCTGGACATGTTCTTTTTATTTTTTTCGTATTTACTACGATACTGTCACGAGGCACAAGCTTAGCTTGTATTTGTGTTGCACATTCTTGAACTATTGCATCAGATTTTCCATTGAATCCGTTTGTATTTAAAGGTATTTTCATGACTTTCAATAAATTTACGTTTGATACACTTAGACGAGTATCATTTATAGAATGAAATGAGTGCCTTTTAGCAACATCGTCGAGATCATAAAATATTGTGCTTGTTGATCGAAATATAGATTTCTGACTGATATCTTTATTTAGTAAGTGGTATTTTTCACTGGTTACATATTCAGTGCAGTTCAATGATAGTGAGTTATTCGATTTTACATTGTTCATACTGCCATCATCATAATTAGTGTGTGCAATTGAATGTTCCTTATGGCGCTTTTTGTTTTTATTTTGATATAGAATGTTGTTAAAAGGGGCCGATCCAAATAAGTCATAAATACTAGTATAAGATTTTGCATGAATTACCTTTTCTTTCAAAACATGCATTTTTACTCAGGGTAGTTCGAAGTTTACTGCGAAATATTATTATGGCATAAGCAGTACATTACCACAAGTTCGAACACGGACAATTGGCTAGACAAACAAATATTCAAGAAACTCTAATACTTGCACAATTTTAATAAATTTTACCATTTTTTGTGCCTTTTTATTTGTATGCCATAAATTGATTGTCAATGACAGATCGTTCTGACGGTTATGATAATTTTCTTTCTTTACAGTAAAGAAGATTAAGTTCTAAGGTGAATAGAATGAAAAAGTTTTATCTTGACTGGCATGAACGAATGGATGAGCAGAACCACGCCGATTTCAGAACTATGACCAAAGCACACATTATGATAATGTTTAATGATGATGTTTTTTTCAGGTTTCCACATGACGCCGAAGCTCTCGAAGATGTTCCCCGAGTCGTGTCTGCTGATCTTCGTAGGGGTGCTGATCGGGGCACTTCTGCTGAGCACTCACAGCGTGCACGTGCAGCCCCTGACTCCAGACACCTTCTTCCTCTACATGCTGCCCCCGATCATCCTGGACGCAGGCTACTTCATGCCGAACCGACTGTTCTTCGACCATTTAGGAACTATTTTGTTGTTTGCTGTTGTTGGGACTGTGTTTAATACTCTGACTATAGGTGAGTTTTTGTACTAACTTTTATAATATTGTGCCTGTGATCTAAAAGGACTTTCCGTAAAGAACCAACGTAATTTAAAATGAAAGAAAATTTCTGTGTCACTAAAAACAGCATACATTTACGTAGTATACTTACCAACCTACTATAGCAGCAATATTTAAACACTGCCAATCAGCGTCGGGGTTTCCCCCTCGGGAGCTTCTGTACAATGTTGTGCGGGTTACAAGCCTGTTTGTTGTAAGTTTTTAGATTTGTATGAATTATTTTAGTTACGTTTATGAATGTCAATTTTTTTCTATTATCTTGTCAACTATTCTATTTGGTAACGTCTACAAGCTAGCGTTTTTCTATGTTTCGATTGAAACTATCCATACCTTTTCTAATGCTGGGGTCCTTTTGACAGGTGCATCTCTCTGGGCATGCGGTCAAGCCGGCATGTTCGGCTGCAACACGCCCTTCCTGGACATGCTGCTGTTCGGAGCCCTGATCTCCGCGGTGGATCCGGTGGCGGTGCTGGCAGTCTTCGAGGAGATCCACGTGGATGAGATACTGTATATCGTCGTGTTTGGGGAGTCGCTGCTGAACGATGCCGTGACTGTGGTGCTCTACCACATGTTTGAGGCTTACACGTGAGTTATACTCAACTAGCTGTTTCACGCGGTTTCACCCGCGTCCCGAGGGAACTACTTCCCGTACCGGGATAAAATATAGCCTATGTTACTTCTGAATAATGCTGCTTTCTAATGGTGTAAAAATTATTGCAATCGGTCCAGTAGTTTTTGAGTTTATTCATTACAAACATACAAAAATACAAATTTTTCCTCTTTATAATATTAGTGTAGATGTAGATGTAGATTTGCTAATATACCCTGTGTAGAGAACTACATATAAGAACATTGTTATCCATTTTCCAGAAACATACTACTAAACATTTTTAGTTATTCATTATTGGGTTAAGGATCCAACTTTAAATTTAGAAAATGGTAATATAATAATAATATCTGGGACATTTCCACACACGGTCATCTGACCCCAAACTAAGCAGAGCTTGTACTATGGGCGTCAGAGACTGATAAACATACATAGATATTTTTAAATACATACTTAAATACATAATCACACCCAGACTCGGAACAAACACCGATGTTCATCACACAAATATTTGTCCCGAGTGGGAATCAAACCCACGACTCTTGGAACTGCCAGCCAGGGTCACTAACCACTGTTCCACGGAGCCAGTCATATATGAGAGTGTCTAATGTGTTATAACAGTATTAATAAGAACTTTATATGGAAGTAACGATGTTTTTAATTTTAATACTTGGCAGTCATAAAAAAATACAATATAAATATGTAGGGAAGATTCTACTTCATAATTTATCTGATTTCCCTGTTGACATGCGGGTCATTTATTCGTGCTGACGCGTAATATTAAAATGCACTAAAGGAAATGTTGTCTTTTCTTTTGTTAAGGGAATGTAGCTAATGTTTATGATGAAGATGTTGATTTTTTTTATTCGTTGTCCACAGTGAAATGGGTCCGTCGCGCCTAGTCTACACGGACTTCCTGGCGGGTCTTGCCTCCTTCCTCGTGGTGGCAGTGGGTGGGACCTGCATCGGGGTGTTGTGGGGAATCGCCACCGGTCTGGTGACCCGGTTCACGCACGAGGTCCGCGTCATCGAGCCCATCTTCATCTTCGTCATGGCTTACCTGGCGTATTTGAACGCTGAGATGTTCCACTGTAGTGGTATTCTTGCGTAAGTCTGAATTTTCTACTAGGTACCTACCTAGTATATCCATTTGCAAGCTGCTGGCCTTCCTCAACGAGCTGGGATGGTTCAAGTGATTCCCACCCCACGCAAAATAGGCGCCTTGATGTCGAGTTGCGGATATCAGCCCGTGGAAACCATTATCATTACCATCCATTTGCAAGCAAGATCTTTTGACGGCATCGTTGGGCTTTCAGTACATACGCAAAATCTATTGTGGTGAGGATTACTTTATATACTTTTGATTCCCTGTAGTGAACTATAAATTTAAACTACGCTGAAAAGAAGCCAATTTTCATCGGAATCAGATACCATGACCAAAAATTTACAGTTACAGAATGTTCTTATGGAAAGTTGATGGATACATTTTATATCCAAGACCGTCAAGAGATAAGCTTACAATGAAAAAGGCAATAATAGCCCTTTAAAACACTTGAACAGACGTGCGGAAGGTTTCGTTACCTTTTATCGTTTGGATGTGAGTACTTGAGATCTGAACATTTATTGTCTACGTAAAGTATGGACGATAAATGCCAGCAGTAAATTGAAACAACGCAAAGTGTTTATCTATCCAATAGCAATCAAATACGCAACATAAAGATATCAATGTCTCATAAGTAGTGAAATCTTCTTTACGATAATTTTAATTGAATTTGAGGGATGTAGCTAAATTAGCTTAAAAATCCATATTCCATATCCCCAAATTGAAACCTAATTTTCTTGCATAGTTTTATCGAAAACAAGTTAGTGCATTTTATGAGAAGGCTTCAATTGTTTAACTAAAAGTAGTTCATTTAAGAATACCTAAGCAAATGTGTCCCATTTTTACTTAAGCTTAAAGCTGAATGTTGAGTTTTTTAAAAAGGCTTTTATTCAAAATCGTTTCAATCCTACAGTGAAAAAGAATGATAGAATGTGTGTCCTGTCCTACATTTATGTGGTACAAGCTTCTAGATTTTATTTGGGTCGCGGCGAGCATTTCTATTGGATAATTTACAAGCGAGCATTAATGTTAGCGGCACACTTTACAGTTTCCTAACGGTGTTACTTAAATAGAGTAATGGTCTGACTGAATCTTTATTGCCTGTTTCAGCATTAGCGGAAACAGTTCCCATAAAATCACTATAGGGAATAGTTTGAAGGCAAATTGTACCTATTTGAGTAAATTGTTGGTGGCTTAATATTCTGTTCAAAGAAATCAAATTTAAATGGTTTCATTATAAAACACTAATTAAGCTGCTTGACCTGTATTTGTTTACAAAAATTATTTTGTTTTTTCAGTATAACCTTCTGCGGTATAACAATGAAGAACTACGTAGAAGCGAACATATCTCACAAGTCGCACACCACCATCAAGTATACCATGAAGATGCTCTCCTCGTCCTCGGAGACCATCATCTTCATGTTCCTGGGCGTCGCCACCGTCAACAACAACCACGACTGGAACACTTGGTTCGTCTTGTTGACCATCGTCTTCTGCTCAATCTTTCGGATAATAGGCGAGTATCATTTAACTTCAATCCGTTTAGCATTTTCATATACTATTGTCAATTGCTCTATTAGAAGCTGTGACATCATTTGGCTAGTGTTGAGTAGGTATTAGATACCTGTTTGATGCATTTTGCTAGATGACTCATACACCGTAATTGACCACTGTTCACCATCCACCTCAATGTTCATCTGATGTGGTCTACGATAATTGTCTGTCTCTGTCTCATAAGGTTTAGAGGAATAGAAAAATAACATTGATAACACTAGTTTACAAAATTAAACTTTTTGTCTGTTGCCGCGAATTCTGTGGTTGATATTGTTCACTTATGACTTGCTTTTGACAAATCCACCCTCAAAATTTTTTGATCAGCTCGAGTTACTTTGTTTTTGATTTTTAACATTTAACCATATATATTAATCGATAACTGGCGTACTTCACTGTGTTAAAATTAGTTTCTAAAGTTTTTGCGTCATGAATAGTTTGAGGAGACGTTGATTAAACAATCCAGATCATTTTTGCTATATATTATGTGGAGAATATGTGTTTAACAATAGTAGAAAATATCTGAGTAATATCTGAGTTGGTGAAAATACCTATTTTGAGTATTTTGCTTCATTCATTAAGCTCGTGACAAAATTATCCTTCCACCATTACATATAAAACTAGGCATCATGAAACAGTTTATCAAATCACTAGATAAAGATGGGAACTGCTTTTCTTACATTTGTCAAAAATTTCCTGAGCTCACCATGGAAAAGATTAAAGCTGGTATTTTTGATGGCCCCTAAATTAGACAACTTCCGAAAGATACTCAATTTAGAAATTTGATGACTGAGTCAGAACTAAAGGCTTGGACAGCTTTCGTATATGTGATGCAGAATTTTCTCGGAAATAAAAAATCTGAAAATTATATTGAAGTTGTAGAAGACCTTCTGCTACAATTAAAAATATGGGATGCAATATGAGTATACAACTCCACTTCCTCCACAGTCACCTGGACAGGTTTCCGGAAAATTTAGGAGATATGAGCGAAGAGCAGGGAGAGCGTATGCATCAAGACTTACGCGTCATGGAAGAGCGCTATCAGGGCTTCTGGGATACAAATATGATCTCTGACTATATGTCCACAGTTCACACACCGGAGAAGAGCTTTTTAAACGAAGTTTTTTAGAACTCAATGATTAATAATTTTTTTTATTATGGTTTTTCTAAGTAAATACAGGTATTTTTCTGTTTAATACCTACATAGCTGAAACTCAGAAACTAGAGCTGATAAAAATATTCTAATTATACTTTTGAAAATAGCTAATTATATGTAGTCAGCAACAGCTAAAATTTCTTCGGCAACAAATGTACTGTAAACTAGTGTAATTGTTAAATTTTACTGTTTTATTGTTTCAGGAGTGTACATATTTAGTGCAGTAGCTAATAAGTTCCGTTTGCACAAACTAAATAGGGTCGAAAAGTTTGTTATGTCTTATGGAGGTAAGTTTCAAGCAAAGTGAGCCATTTGAAATTGTAAAATTGTTCAATGACTGTATTATCTAAATTTTTTTTTAAATAGGACTTAGAGGCGCAGTCGCCTTCGCATTGGTGCTATTAATTGACCCCGAGGTGGTGAAGCTGCAGCCAATGTTTGTGACTACCACCATAGCAGTGATATACTTCACCGTCTTCATCCAGGGGATCACGATAAAGCCACTGGTCAAGATATTGAACGTGAAGACTGCCGAAAAGAGGAAACCTACCATGAATGAAAGGATACATGAACGGGTAAATAATACACTTAATTTGATGTCTTTTTCAGTTAAGTTATTAATAGGTTTTATTTAAACCATTGTTGTCTTTTTTTCAGTTTATGGACCATTTAATGGCAGGTATAGAGGATATTTTAGGTAAACATGGTAATCATCATATGAGGGATAAATTCAAGAGATTTGATAATCGATTTATAAGACCATTTTTGCTAAGAAATTATCAGGTAAGAATCACGAAATACTTTTTGAAATACTTCTATTGGATCATTATTGTAACAATTTTTATGTACAGGGTGCTGAGCCAAAGATATTGGAGACTTATTCAAAGTTAGCCATGAAAGATGCTATAGAATACATGCAGAGAAATGCATCTACTATTGGTAACATATCTGGTGCTGAATCAATGTCGGCTATATTTAAAAATTATACCAATGCTAATTTCAATGGAAGGTATGATACTATGATCAATAATTTGTCTCGTCTAAATTGATATTATTGAATCTTATGAAACTCAAATACTTATTAATATGCGTTATTCTTATTCATAGTCCAAGCTTCAGTCAACTAGACTCATCAACATGGAACATCGACATGCAGGAATTGGAATACAATCCTTCTAAAAAAGACTTAACTGATGCCAAAATACATCATTTATTAGCCGAGGAGTTATGCAAACCTTTTAGGCGTGTAAGTATTTTATTTTCTTGTGTCATATTTTACTACATTATATCAGTTTGTTGTTAAATGTCAAATTTTCTTAACTACTGAATGCAGACGGCATTTATTACATTTTTATTAAATTCTCAGGAACGGTCACCAAAATTTGTAATATCTATACACCGTGAAATTTGTGTGGTTGTTTTCCCGTGGCTGAACGATTTGCCTTAAGTAATACTATCGAATCATGCAAATAATTTCTAGATAAACATATTTTTTTTTTTCTCGAAAACGAGTCTAGCTATCGTTTTTTTTAAGTTGTGACGTATTCAGGTACTGCTTGCCGCATGAAATCGATGCTTAAAGCTAAAGAAGCTCTACGCCCTAAGTAATAAAGTGGTTCGAACGTACTTTAAAGTTTCGGTTAAATACCTTTCGTAAGACCGGCATTTAATAATTTAATAAAAAATAACTACACAGATCTATTGTGCTACTAAGGTAGAATCATTTTGCTGCGGGAAAACAACCACTCAAATTTGTAGAGTGCATTAAAACGTTACCATTTATTGTAAGATACTGAATTTGTTGGTTCGTGAACCCAAAGCAATTATTGATCTTTTTTGTTTGGTCTACGAGCTCTCTTATGAAATGTATTGAGATGTTACAGCATCGCCGACTGAGCTACAGCAGACACGCGGTGAACGACCGAGACCTCGGCATCCAACAGGTTAACTACAAGACTCACATGAATATCCGCCGTCGCGTTGGTGACAGGAAACACCACCATAAGCGCAGTAAACGTGGGAAGCAGGTTGGTCTATGTTTTTTCCTTTTAAGTATTTTTGCTGTGAATTCTGTTTTGGGCTGTTTGCAGTTTATTGTCTACTCCAGCAACTGCATTTGGAACCATTTCAAAGGCACTAATTTTCATTTAAATTGATACATAAAAGAAAAACGTCCCACTCACTGAATTAAAATGATCGTATGATACGACGTTTGAGAATCTAACATGGTTTCCTTTTTGTTCCAGGATGGCAAAAATCATGTCACCTTCCCAGAATTCCAGCAAAACGGTTCGGCCAAACAGTTCACGCACGGTAAAATAAAGTATTATAGATTAGGTACTTAACTATTCTTTATTACTATCACGAGTGTCGATCGCATGCACGTGTGGGTCCAAGTATTTATTTAATTTTCAGTTTATATTTTTATATTAAGTACGTGAATCATTGTATTATAATTTGCGAGCACATATGCTTCTTTGTGCACTAGATACATCAATCAGACCAAAATAAAATCGAGTCAAAATTCTCACCTATGTCACGAAAAGTTATTTTCTTAGAGAGCATGTTCAAATTGTCATTCAATAAGGATCACTGTTCACGGAGCTTAAAGAAATCACAAGTGTTAATTGTTTAGATGTAAGCTATATGAATCCAAACAACATTAATGTTGTTGCTGAACAGCAGTGAGTCGACTTATTACGTTCTCAGCAGGCTCTTAGGATATCATTCGCATTAGTTCAATATGAAAACCTCAAATTTCCAAATCATCTTTCAATTTACAAAGAAAGATTATGGAATAAGTAACGCTAACAACTCATTCAAAACTGAACTGTGAACTAAAACACGAATAGACCCCAACATAACATTGTGTACTTAGACGACGTTGTAGTTTAGTCTAGCGCTCGTAACTAGCACGAATCAGATGATTACTGTTAGACGGGTAGGGTAACCAGGTAGATGGTGTTCCAGACTACATCGACGAGGTGCTCCAAGAGGACTGTGAGGAGCGGGAGCCCCGGCGCGACGGCGACGACGGCGGTATAACATTCACTGCCAAATCCCCGCGTAGGTATTCTGCATGGACACCCTGTGTGACACGAGCCGTTTGGATTTGAATCTTAATGTTAGGCTAGATCTTGCGATGCTAGTGATTTAATGTGAATTGTTATCAGCCCAGTTGTATCGCATATAATAGGGGTATTTTGCTAGTGATGAAAAAATGGTACATCTTTTGCTATTCTAGTAGTTTGTTATGGACAAACTGATGATTTTTTTATGATTCTAAGTCTAGTATTTTCTTACAGTCACTAATAATAAGGATTATGTAATATAAAATATTTTGTTTTTAAATCAGTTTTATTGAGCTTTTTTGATCAAAAATACTCAAGATACTCATATCATTTTGCAGTTTCTTGTACCTGATTCAAATCCAAACGACACTGTATGTTGTAAACAATTGTATTTCTCACTTAATTTGCACTAATGTACTTTGATTTAACAAAAAGAAATCGAATTGGGTTCTTCTTTGATTGTTACTAAATTGGTAATTACTAACATCTTGTTAATTTGCTGGGCCCTGGCGACCCGTTGAGATGGCTACCTTCTGTGGGAATGACGTAAATGTGGTAGCATGACATTTATCTTCTTTATGTGGAACTATTCGACTCCCTCTTCTATGATTTCTTTTGAAAAAGTTGATTTTGCTTACTCAAAATGCATGTAGAACTGTTTAACGTAAATTAGACCAATTACAACGCCCGCACTGTGCAACGATTTTCATGAATTAAGTAGTATCTAAAAATATTTTTATGATACTTTTCAATTTTAATATCTTGACACGTTTTGTAAATATTAGAGTTCTATTTTGAACACATTTCTAGAATTGATCGCGATCACGATTTAATATTTGTAGTAAATAGGTACTTTGTCGTGGTAACCAGTTCCACCAACGTTCGTTTTGCTACGAAGTTGACCAGTTCTCCATGCATAAGCTAATAAAAATCTGTCTCCTGCCACATGTACCGTTGAAGCTAAATCCTCAGAATACGCTCCTAGTACTAACCCACTGCTAATTCTTGCTTGTTTAACGTTTGTTTGATTGTCATTTTCTTCCCTTCTGGCAAACTACATGTGGCACCGCAATTATCTCGACAACTGACGATTAAAGCTGGATATAAAGAAGTCAGTCCGACGTCCTCGCATAAAGAGAATAGTAGTTCACTTTTAAACCAGTTGGCTAATCTGCCGGGGTTCAACCCGTTAAAAGCGAGGATCGTCAAGCAATATGCTAAAACGCCAGAAGAGATACTGCCGACAGCTGTTGAGAAATCCTTACCGTGGAGAAGGGACAGGTCCACGTATAACTTTGGTATGTGTTTATGACCATTATCGGTAACCGTCATTGCCTTTACGCGTCTGATGATATCACTGAAGTGCACACGGCCGCCTGTTTTTATTCGATATACCATTCGCATTGCTTTGTAGTGCCATTCTACTTACTCGTATTCTTACATTTAAACTAGAAGAGTTCTTACTTTAACTAGACATTTACAGATTATAAGTTACTGAATGATATTTCTATTTTATTTATTTAATGAAGATGATACCTATCTCTAACGCAGCCCTAAATTTCATTGTAGGGCTGCGTTACAGAGCCTTCAACGAACACTTAATTTTCAATCATTATCGAACGAAAAGGAATGATAATTTCATATTATCGAGTTTTCTCAATACTTTTTTGGTTTGCTCAATATTGTTTTTATGACCCTAATTTGTTTGATTGATTTATACTCTCCATTACTTACACTTTATTTGATACCGGGTAGCCGTGTGCGCTTGTAAAGACACTCCTTGTTATAATATTAGTATGTTCTATAGTTCTACTGACAAATGTTTATTTTCGATGATAAATAGATTAAATAAATTCTCACAAACTACACAAATAGCACCTTCACGAAACACAATTGCTGATTTCCTTTTATGTGGTAGTTGATAATAACTCTGTAAAGTTCAAAGTAGAATTAATTACATAGTAAATAGAATATAGTGACGATGTAGAATTCCGTTGTTTTTAGATCACTGTAAAAGCTATTTTAGATAGTTTAGTTATAAAAAAATATCGATAAATTACTTGCAGATGTATTCCATTATACGGCAGTATTATAGTGCTTATATAGAAAGATCTTTGTGAATTATATTTCATCGAAAATCAACTATTGAAACATAATACTTGGTACCATTTTAATTTTGTAATTGGTAATTTGCGAATTTTAGGTGCCAGCATAAAGGTATTATGATGAGTTTTATCATGAGATGTTCATTAATGTGAATTTATTATCCTTTAAATCTGTGATAAAATTTGAGTATTTTTATTTCCTACGTATTATATTGTAACAATGAGTGTCATTTTGACGTAGAACATAAAATAACACGCGCAAACATTTTATGTAAACGTTGTACTATTCAATTTATATATTCATCAGGCGCTTTGATACTAAACACCGAAAATATAAAATTGCATGTTACAAACACATACTACTTATTTTTATCTATGTAGATCTATGTATGTATTTATTGTTGTATTAGAGATATTTAGAGATTTAACACAAATTAGACAACTTACATCTATTGTTCTAGATCATTTTTAGGGCTGAGAGCCATCCGCTCCCCTGCAAGTCCGATGATGATGACGAGGCTACTCTAAGCCATCATCGTATGTCAGGGAAAAAAACCTAGATCATTTAAAAGTACCTTCAGGCATTTCTATGTGGTTTCTTGTAAAAGCAACAAACTAGAACAATTGATGATTAGATATTCGTTAGAGACTGTACTGATATTATTATAGAATATATTTATGGATGTATGTATATGTATGTAGCTCCATTAATGTATGTACCTATTGCATGTTATTTTATATCTATGTAACCAACAAGGTTGGTATAAACAATTTTGATATTTAAAATTGAATGTTCACTCATAATCAGAAGTTACTTTTACGATTCCCTGTTTGTATAAATTTCATAAACTCACTTCATGTGAGATAATATATCTATGCTTCAGCTTTAACTCATAAAAATGTTAATTGGCATGAATAAGAAATACTGACTTATTTACCTTCTCATATTTTCTTCCCATATTAGAAATATATAGAAAACTTTAAATAGAGAAAGTCCAACATCTACCTACCATCACCTACCAACTTACATTACTGACCATAGAAGAAAAATCTTTTATTCTAATATTGTTGTTCTATAATTGTTCTTTTATTATTTTTAGTACCTAATGAGGATATCCTCGAAGAAGATGAAAGAAGAATGTCCGATGATAATGGTAATTTATTTTACTTCAACGTTTTAATTATAAAAGATAGAAGTAAATAGTCACAACTATCTGTCCGGTATCCTTGCTACTCCTGGGAACGCAATGACCTTGTTAAAACAATGCACAAGGCAGAATGGCGGCGACATGGTCCACAACCCGTCACGTCACGTTTCCCACAGAGATGAAAAGTGGATCGGTGGAAGTGATCTCTGCCTACCCCTCTGGGAAAAAGGCGTGATTTTATGTATGTAATTATACAAGAAAATATGTATAATAATTATAACAAAATAAATAAGGCAAATCTATCCGGCCGTTCACGCAAGTATATATTTTTTTATGTAATGGTAGTTCAGGTATGAGGACTGAATTCAAAATAGCTTGGATACAGTAGTTAAATAAGTACTAAGTCTGAAAAGATCTTTTCTAACGTTCGGAATGTTTCCAAAATCGTATCGGTAACATTTTTCCACCGATCTCACAACATAGTAAAACTTTCAAACGACGAAATGGATTTTGATGTTGTTTTATAAATAAGTAGGGTGTTTCAGAGGACGGTTTATACCTACTTATTATCGGGTCGTTAGAAACCTATGAAAAATGAAGTAACCCAGACAAATGTATGATTCCAGATACGTATATGACGGTAGCGGAACAAGCGCGAGTAGCGACGCCGACTGCTACGGAGACCATGTTGCCTTGGAAACGGGAGGAGGCCGAGGGCGCCGGGGCCCTCAAGCAGTCCGAGTTCCCCTCCTGGGCCTCCAACAAGGAGTACCTTGCTTATAGCTCGCCCTCCGCAACTTTCCTGGGTATGCTGTTTTTTTTCTTTTGTTGATGGCTATTGAGCCTCATTGCAAGGCATAATAATATCTATGTTGGTACTAGGTGTTAAAGTCAAGTAGAGTTAAATTTGTAGTAATTACAAACAGTTATAATATATTAATAATTTAATATTTCGATAACGATAATGATAAGTCAACTAAAAGTACCTATGATTGACAGTAGTTTAACAAAGTCTTTGGGAATTTTCTGAGTAAATCGGAATGTTTTTAATATCATATTGGCAGCATTTTACTGCCTAAATCTAGTAGGGCTTATTAAATGCTACTTACTCCAAGACTAAGAAATTTAATTTGCGTCCTTTTTGTGGTATTCTTTTCAAATATTTGTTTGTTATTAGGTAGCTAGTTCACTTTAAAACACGAAAGATTTAACATGATTATTTATATATTTAATCATTCAAATGTAGATATTTATTTAATAATGGAAACTAATTTAATGTGCATCAAGGTACCGTGCTGGGTGAACAGCTGACTCGTCGGTGACTTTTACTGAATGCTTATAATAAAATTAATAACGCATTCAATCAGAGCTCACTTTACCATCGCTATAGCACTGACAGTCACTGAACAATCATTGAAACCTTTGGAATTTGATTTCATTTTGCATGAGAAAGCATTTTTGCATGACATCTGTTCATTCCAAATAGTTCATGATCCGAATTAGAAGCCAAAACTTTATCTGTTCTATACGTCTTGTAGAGAGTAAAGTTCGCAATTTATTTCATCATCAATTAGGTACATTCTTTTTAGCATAAAGCAATTGTAAAATATGCTTTATCATCTGCTTAATAATAATTTATCAAAATTTACTATAATTCAAATTTCTCGGATGTGATTGGCAAACTTTTCCCAAAACGCGCAATATAAATATTATACATTTTAGTTACTATTTCATTCATTCTGAGTCCAGTAATTTTACATCTATTACACGTATGGCATCTAGATACTAAAAGCACTATCAGATTCGGATCTTGGACTATTCATTTACAGTTAAAGATACCTACCTGGTTACCTAATTACCTATGCTTGACCTGTATGATATGTAATGTATACTATAATATTGCAAAACTAAATACTTTTTCATTAAATCGCACGAAACGACCTGATAAAGAAACTATTCTGATTTGAGTTTTTCTCTTTCCCCTCCCTTCCACCCATCATGATCATTAGGTGGTATAGAGAAGCCAAAACATCCCAAATCTATCATAGGTCTCTTTAGAAGAGAGAGCTCTAGTTCGACCCAAGGGGGTGGCGAGGCGGCGGCGTCGGACTCCGAGGGAGGGAGAGCTGAGAGTAGTAAGGGGGAGTGCTCGAGCGTGGTGAGGCAAGGGCCCAGTCTGCTGTCGAAGAGGAGCACTAGTCTTGGAGGCCCCTCGGTTCTGTTGATGGAGGATGTGGCGCATTCAGACCCGCTGGGCGCGTCCAGCCGCCCTGCCAGCATCATGCAAGGGCCTCACCGCGGGCAGTGTAGGAGAGGATCTATGTTAGAACTAACCGGGTGAGTGTATGATCTAAAATTAACTTGATTGTTAGTTTGTGTCCGAAATAGTTACACCAGGGTAAGTTATACACGACAACCTTAAGAAGTTAAGACCTACGTTATTGTAAATGTTATGTTGCTGACAGAGCCATAAAGAAATTAAACTCGATTTAGGCATGTGGTGGACAGATGGACTTAGGTTGGTTAAGTCCTTACCTAATATTCGCATACAAAAGTGAACCCATTCTAATGTACTTATGTTTATATAACCATTTCGATTGTTGTACGTGATACAAGTTTGTGTTACTTATGTACATTCAATTTACATTCACATACTAAAAAGTCACATTTTGGTAAATGTTATTCAATTATCGCGGCTAAATTTAGAACATATCTGTTTTGTTGTTAAATGTGTTAATATAAAATGTAATAAAACGTAAAATCCATGATTATTTAACTGAATTGAAGCAGTAGGTATAACGTGTTTTACAAGCAAAAACACCATTACAGTAATTATGATCAATGAATAATTCAAGAATGTTAATTTAAAATAATCAACGACACCCTATGTACTTCAAGATCAACTCTACCTATTGTGAAATACGTTGCTTAAAAAAAATTAACAGCTATCAATAAATTCCAGGTCGCTATCCCGAGACGCGATCACAGAAGAAAAATGCAGCAAATCGCTGCCGGAAAGCGAGAGGATGGGTGTGCGCCGCCTGCCCCTGGGCCAGCAGAGCCTCCCGAGGGAGCCCTTCATCCGCCAGCTCACCATGGCCTCCACCCTGCTCACCAGCTCCTCGTCCGACGACTCCTCGGACGAGAACACCTGAGTGCCACGGCGTGGTGACCACGATCGGTTGCCACTGCTCAAATATAGGACTCTAGAATAAGTAAACTCAGATGTCATTCTGAGAGTCGCTAGAGTTACCTACCGTGCATCGGTGCACTATGGAAATGTATGGCGAACTCGTCACGTTCAAACGAGTCGAGAAACAACGAACTAAAGTGCCTCTTGGCTTTACTATGACGAAGCAGCCAGCAGTACCTACCTAGAAGTGTTTCCGCAAGTAAAGTTATACGAAGAGTCTCATCGCTAACTTCACAATGGTTTGTCGCAACTGTCCCACCATACCCTTCAAGCGTCATGCATTTTTATAGTGAGAGTAACGTCGCCTAGAAAATACATTACATTGTTGATCTACAAGACTATTTGCGTATGATGTGGACGAAAGAATACAGCGTTATATTGAATTCAACAAGTACGTGTGACGTGAACAATACTACCATTTTGGCAAACCAAATATTGCCGAGTGGATGCAAATTGTTATCGCGAAAGTTTATACAAACACTTTCTAAACAGTGCTGTGAATTTTGTGGTGTAGCTATAAAACTTAAATTAGGTTAATAAAGTGGCTTAACGTGCGTTAATTGGATAAATTGAACTAACTTAACAAATTGGTTGACGAAAGTATTATATTTTTGGCTTACACTAAATACTAATAACTATACTATCTTTAAATTATTCGGTAGTGCCATTTTCGGACAATGCACTATTAAAATTGTGTTTTTTTTCTAGCCTTTAAAATTGTTATTGCGTACCTAGCCAGGTAGGTAATGGCCGATGTATCTTGTTGATAGTTACTTCAAAATAACGCATTTGATTAATAAATTTGTTTCCTACTTATAAGATGTACTTATTGATAAATGTTTTATTTAGTTAGGCCCACTAACAGAACATTCTTTTATAGGTCTTTATCTAAGCAGTACCTACTTATATTCTTACCTTGAAATTGTACTTGCAGTCTGCTTGCGTATTGTTAAGTATTTCACTTAGATCTAAAAACCATAATATTTAGAATGTTCTATGAGTAGACCCACTAATTAAAATCATGTAATTTCTTCATGTTTACGCAGCCACGGTTATTTTTGTATTGTAAATAAAGTTGTTTTATTTACAGCTATTCACATATTAAGATAGGTGTTCCCTGCTCTAAGGAATAATTATTTAGATAATATATCTGTAGGTAAAATCAATAACTTACTTTGCACATTTGAAAATTGATTCAAACAACAGTGTGGAATCATCATCATCATGTACATTAAGTTGCTTATTAAAATGAATTGTAGGTAAAATGGATTGAGACGACCTATGTAAGAATACTTAGCACAAGTCCATATTCTATAGAACGACTTACCTACATATTGTTCACGTATTTTCGCAATATAGCAAAAATCGGTATTCTGGTCATTGCATATCTTTATCTAAAATGATGGATCGCCTTCTTAGAGGTTTATTACACTTTACCTATACAAGTCGCCACACTAAAAGCAAAGGAAAATTTTCCCTTTTAGTGGGGCGGCTCTGTATAGCAAAGCGTAACTACCCTTCTTAGGTCCCTCTCCTGTTTAAAATGTATGTATGTGGTAGGTACCTAACCTTTGTGAGGACGTTATCTATCCTAGTATGTCAATAGCTGTATGAATCTAATGCAAGGGCACCTGTTGCCAATGACAATACTGTGTTTATAGTTATTTACCGATACAATAATGTAGATAGCTACGTAGGTATCTAATTTATATTTTTTAGAATAATATAGACTGTGTTGGAGGTATAATACGTATTTCTATGCAACGTCACAAAAAGGTTATATAGCCTTAAGCAGCAGAAATTGGAACACGGAATGGAGGCTTTCAGTTTGAATACCTACGGAGGTAATGTGATATATAAATGAAGCATAAGACCAGACATACATATACCTACATGTTTAAAGTCTCAAAAATGTCAATAATTGTCAAATGTTGGTTGACACTTTCGTTGCCGACGGTACAAGTATAGCTTAGCTAGTTACTGAAGTGTTTTCAAGATCTCGTCTTGGCTAGCATTCATAGACTTACTTACTTAAATTACGGATTAGAACGGACGTTCCTTTATACTAAAGTTAAATTAATTAATAATAATAGTGTCATTGGCAATTTGACGCCAAGTTTGTATGAATAATAAATAGTAAATAATAAACAGCTTGTAACAAACTAATTATAATGCAACATGTTGAATTGTTACTAGAAAAGTTTCAGATTAGTAAATTGTATGATAGTCCGTTTGTAAGTAATTTAGTACAATAATAGGTTAATAGGAAAATAATGCTGAAGTCTGTATATATGCATACATATTTGTTGAACGTTTTAAGATCAAGAATAAAACTAGGGCGAGGTATGATTTATGTACGTAATTGGTTGATTATCTAAAATCTATTCCAACAAAGATTTTACTGTGTAGGAGAGAAGGTAACAATAGGGTAGTTTCCTATTTTTTTATTTTTACATAGACGGATGAACAACACAATTGCAAAGCTGCTGTTAAAAGAATGGTTTGATATTTGGATAACTCCCGGAGATATTACAGTTTCAATAGCACATCATTTGGGCGAGCTCAAAACGCTTCATACAAATGTCGCATAGAGCTATGACGTCACCCCTCTGTATACTGTATGAATATCGTAAGAGCTTTGTTTAGCAGCTATATCAAATGTTGCTTTTACGAATATGTTCTCATAGTGAAAGCTACTACTAATTCTGTAATTTATAAGATGGCATACTATTTTTATTGAATTTTCGCACTTTAAAACTGGACTTTCCCACCTAACTTCAAATGCCTATTATTGTCACATTTCGTAAGAAATTTTAATTTCGATTTCACTTTTGTTATTGATTTACCCATATGTAAATGTTAATTGTGAAATTTTATGTAAAATCAGACTTAGGAAACTAGCCTATTAGGGCATCATCACACTAGTTATTTATGAGCTGTTCTTAGGGGAAGCGATCCTTTGCTCTCGGCACTAGTTCAGATCGTAATGAGTTCACTACGTATTAAAATGTCTACGACATTCCTAATCCCCAACCACATAATTATACGGTTTAAATGTTACCTAAGTAGGTAATAATATAAGAGCCTACGACTACAGGTTTGAAAATCATCTCACTGCTATACCTACCTAATAAATAGCATATGGCATGAAACACAAAGGGATACACAACACAAACAAAACATTGTTCTTTATTTTCTTAACGAGCTAGCTATGAAAACTTTTGCGTCAGTATTTTAAATCGTTATTCACGGTTGAAAGTTCAGATTCAAAATATTTCTTCAGGAATATTGTTACAGACTCTTGAAGGATTTTTTTACCAAATTAATATACAGATAACAAGACAGTAGTTATCTATATTTTTGAAGTATACTAAACCTATATTATGTAATAGGTTTTTTTTCTTTTGAACCAAATTAAAATTTAATTTCAAATTACCGAACCTACCTACTAGTTATAAAATTTTCTATAGGTACTTCGTAAGTAGGTAGTGAGGTAGTTACACACAATGTCATACAATTAGGATACCATTTCGAAAGTTATGGTGAAGGAAAATCTAAATACACGTGTTTATTTTTGAAATAATATTCGTTATTTTGGGATTCAATAACTTTCTACTAAGACAAGCTTTTTGTATGAAAAAAATATGGTGTGTCAATTGAAAAATAATAATAGTGCCTAGTTAAGATTAGGTACACCTACTTTGTTCGTGAGTGAGGGTATGTGAGGTACCTACCTTTGTAATGTTGTTATAATATAATATATATTTTACCTTAGATGGGTGAACTATGTAGACCTTGTAAACTTCTATGAAATAAAGATTGCGACTTGGCGAGTTGACTTTGTTATTCAAACATTCCCTTTTAATATGAATTATAAAATAACCAGTCAGAATCCACCGCTTACCACTACACAAGCTTACTTTCCGTCTCAAAGAACTTTTGCATGTTGTTAAGATTCGAGACAAAATAGTCTACTCTAAAAATCGTCTACACTCTACTCTACCTGATACCCGGTGATAGGCCGTAGGAAAATGGGACGATGTTTTCGAAATCGGTAGTGGTACCATGAGTTAGCTATCAAAAACTTACGTACCTACGTTAAACATACATACATACATAAAATCACGCCTTTTTCCCAGAGGGGTAGGCAGAGATCACTTCCAGCGATCCTACTTTTCACCCGTCACGTCACGTTTCCCACAGGAAACGTGACGTGACGGGTTGTGGACCACGTCGCCGCCATTTTGCCTTGTGCATTGTTTTAACAAGGTCATTGCGTTCCAACGAGTAGCAAGGATTTATGACGGGTGAAGGAAAAGGGGAGGAAGGATACTATCGCCTCGGATGATTTGGACTGAGTCAATAGTAGCTCGAGGAGCCGGGATCGCTTACCCGTATACTGTTTACCAACCACCGGGCATACCGACTCCACTACCTATGCTGTATCCACTTGCAGGAATTGCTCCTCCTCAAGTTCGCAGAACAATTGCAGGAAGGGTGGAGCGAAACAAGATGAACAATTACTCAGAACACCCAATGCATGGCTACAATGAGGTTAGTCAGAGGCTGAAAAGTCGACGTAGCTTCTTAAAAATTGTAAAAGCCCTCGACACTGAGCCACCATCTGCCCGTTGTGCCATGTGGAGTAGTGACTTTGCCCCACCCGATTCCTTTGTGCCACCCTCGGAGAGCCTTCCCTAAAGGTCACGATTTGCCATGGCTAATCTGGAAGTCACTAAACAGACTTCGTACCCAGGTTGGTCGTAGCAAGGAAAATAGGCTTAGATGGGGATTCACTGACGCATTGGATCTGGCCTGCGTATGCGGTTTTTTGCCACAGTCCATGTGCCATCTAATGGCATGTCCCGCTTGTCCGGAAACCTGCTCGTTGAGTGACTTGATGGATGCCTCGGACAACGCGATTCGTGTGGCCGAATACTGGGCCGATCACGTTTGATTTTGCCATCGACTCGATAAGAAGAAGACCACCGGGCAGATAGTTGTGACTGGTATCCCCTGACTAATGAGATAAAGACCTACGTTAACCTATCGAATTGTTTTTTCACACTAACGATTTTGGTTCTTAGCGTTACCGCTAGGGGCTCTGTACATGTTTTTTCATAGACATAATATTTACATAGGCGATATCGAGTCTGTCATTTTTAAACTCATCGAAGCGCTACAGGACGATCCCGGAAAAATCGTGACGGATGGCAACTCTGCGCGTACCTTCCTATAAACTATACGTATATAACTACATGGTTTAAACTACATAATATTATAGTTACCTACCCAGAAACCATTTTTTGTCGGTCCGTCTGTCCCTAACCCTACGTACCTATTCATGCTGCCCGAATATTTTGCTCTTACTTTCTAATAGGAGTTACAGAGAAGAGTTCATTTATTGATAAAAATTACATTTAAAAATAATTACATAAGTTAATACCGGTAGGTATTTGGTAAATCAATGAATATTGCAAGCAATTACGTTAATATTAGGATTTATTTCGTCGAATGGGCTAAGAAAAATATTTGAATATTGATTAGATGCACAAAATATTATCTATGTTTTATATTTTGGCCATCTTTCAAGTTATTTTAACAGTGTTTTTGAAAACATGACTTAGGACTTAGGTATACCTACACTTCATATTAGCTGGAGAGCTGGTGAACCCTGGGAGTAACGGTCTTCCTGTAAGGTTAGAAATTTGTATACTGACGGTTTATGGCATGCTAAGAGCAATAGCCAAGACCTGGCAGCCCTGCACGTCATCAGCCCTTTTATTTTTCAAACTGTTAAGTAAATGGGGTTTCAAAACTTGTTCCTGTAAGTTTGAAAATTTAATAGAATAAAGTTATTTTATTATACATCTTAAAAATAAATTGACAGGCGATTACAATAAGCAGAAGTATACGACAGGTCAATTAGAAAACGCCTTTAGCAGCTGTCCCATCGCCTGGCAAGGTCTTATGCTGTTCAAAACCGCCTGGCATTGTACATATTTACTCTGAGAACTCAATTGAAAAACATATAAAAAATTTAAGTATACAGGATAAAGTTTTTTTTACCTCATCAACTGTGCGTTTTCTAATTGACCTGTCGTATACTTCTGCTTATTGTAATCGCCTGTCAATTTATTTTGTATAATTAAATAACTTTATTCTATTAAATTTTCAAACTTACAGGAACAAGTTTTGAAACCCCATTTACTTAACAGTTTGAAAAATAAAGGGGCTGATGACGTGCAGGGCTGACGCCTACCAGGTCTTGGCTATTGCTCTTAGCATGCCATAAATCGTCAGTATACAAATTTCTAACCTTACAGGAAGACCGTTACTCCCAGGGTTCACCAGCTCTTGGACTATATTTTAAATGTTTGTGTGTTTTAACCCTGTGCGATCAAACGGCTGAAATAAATTAATCGGTAGATTAATTTGGCAAGAAGAATAAGACATTACTTAAGTTAACTTTTTATTTGGACCGCGTCCGCGTCACATTAATCTGCTTCTAGTAGGTAAGTGATTGAGATAACTCACGAAAACTTTTTGCATTACCCTACTAGGGATGCCAGGCTTGCGGATAAAGCCGGACACAGTCAGCCTTTTTGGTTTCGTGAATAGGTCAAAATAACCAATGTCAGATTTGTCTGGCTTTTTATATTTCGCGACAAGCGCCCGCCGCCGACCTTTAAAACCTTCACCTTTGAAAAACCACAATAAGGTGTCTTTTTTATTATAATTTCTGGTTGATATGACAGATCCGTCCGGCTATGCCTACCTGGCAACCCTATTGCCTGATTATTATTTGCCGTATTTGGGATGATACGGGTTAAGTGAAAAAAAAAGATCGATAAATAAAAAACGATTTAACAGATCGAATCATTTTTGTTTTAATGTAAATAGTATTTGAAATTTTATATTTGACACACGATTGAAATAACAAAAGGTGTTACGTTAACACCCCGTACTTAAACCACCAAATTGGACATGTATGCGATTCTAATTATTTAGAACCAATACTGTTTCAGAATTTAATATTGTTCTTAAATCTTAATTTTCCTGTTTTATTTCTTTGCAATTAACTTTTTTCTTTTATATTATATGAACCTTCCCAATAACTGCAACAAACAACGTTCAGTTGTTTTAGAAGCGATTCTTTTTTAAATCAAAGATGAGCTTAAATAATTGCTCATAGTATGAAGCTGTAAAATATTTTATAATTTGTATTAACATGGTGAAATTAAGAAACTTCTTGTAAAATCTTGCTAGAATCGAAAGGCGTACATAATCAATCGAGTTAATCGATTCCGATTCTCATCGATTCCGAACGAACATTTTATGAAGTGGCAACACGCACTGTGCCGCTCGCTCACTCACTCGCTCGTTGTCTTCTAATTTTTTTCCTTGTTTATATTTTAATTTTTCATGAAAACTAACGGAAAATGCTGTGTAACTGTAACAAATTGTGTCGGATAGTCTTATATTAAATAATCGGTGTGTATAAGTGACTTAATCTTCTATATCAAAAATGCACTTTTGTTTATCATGTGTGGCAAATTTAACAAGACTAGAATGAAACATACTTTCGTCTTGTAAAAATATAGACTACTGGTAAGTTCAGTGTAAATTATTTGTAAATACGTATATTTAATGTACCCAGTCTATGAGAGAAGTTATCACAGATATTTTACGGCTCGTAAATGAAATTTAGGTTGGATGGACAGTGTGGTGCCTTTCTAAAATGACAAGTTTCTGATTTACTTCTTGTTTATTTGAAAACTTGCGCTTTTGTGGAGATATTACTTACTACCTAATATAATATATCTTGGGCATGAATTTGGATGTATTACAGGAGTCGTTACGGCTACTTTATTTCTTATCTTATCAGCAGGTACTGACAGTTTATCAATAGCTAACATTGCTGGCTCCTAAAGTTGCAATAAGTCAAATACTAATGACCTAGGTTCTATTCTAAGTCTATTGGTATTGGAAGCCTTCAATATTAATAAAATAATATATTGTATGGCTGTATTATTTTGGTCTGATTTTATTCAAATATTTGCTTGTTTTTACCATAATTATTTATGACCTTCCACTTGGATTATTTAAAATATCAGAAACATGTAGATACTGTCAAATAGTTGATCTTTGATATTTTCCATTGATCATAGCATTAAGATAAGGACTGCTGTAAACTTTTGAGATATTGAACTTACTTCCAGTATGTTTAAGAAGTTTTGATAAAACTTATCAAAACTATATTATAAAAAATATTTATCTACCTTGCCCTTGCCTTGTGTAAAAACAGATGTTTGATGATGATGTGACTAATTGATTTTATAATGAAGTACTAATTTAAATCCAAATGTTTTGAGTTATCTGATATTAGAGTATAAACATAAGATTCAAAATTTTTTTACGATTAAGGTTTAAGGGTTAACTTTACTTTTTACATGAATCAGGCATTGGGTTTTGTTTCTATCAACAGCCAAACTGTCATACTTGAGCTCGTTCATTTATTTCACAAAAAAATAATGAAACTACAAACCTGTGATTTATTATTTACAAATAAAATAATTAAAGGTGTACTGGCTGAAAACACCCTGGAAAATATAATTTGAAATTTCAATTGATACTTTCCAGATTGAAATATCAGTTTGCTAGTATAAAGTGTGGTTGTTTGGGCTGCCTTCACTGCTATAGCGGCCTGAAAAGTTTTTTTTCCTAACTGACTGACTGACTAAATTTATAACACAATAGCATAGTAGAAATCTCTTGACATTTATGATTATTGATCAAATGTTAATTTATGATATTTGGTTTTCTTTCATATTTTTTAGGGTTCCGTAGCCAAAATGGCAAAAACGGAACCCTTATAGTTTCGTCATGTCCGTCTGTCCGTCTGTCCGTCTGTCCGTCTGTCCGTCTGTCACAGCCGATTTACTCGGAAACTATAAGTACTACAGTGATGAAATTTGATGGGAATATGTGTTGTATGAACCGCTACAAAAATATGACACTAAATAGTAAAAGAATTGGGGTGGGGCCCCCATACATGTAACTGAGGGATGAAATTTTTTTCGATGTACATACCCGTGTGGGGTATCAATGGAAAGGTCTTTTAAAATGATATAAAGTTTTCTAAAAAACATTTTTCTTAAAGTGAACGGTTTTTGAGATATCAGCTCTCAAAGTCGTAAAAAGTATGTCCCCCCCCCTCTATTTTTATAACTACGGGGTATAAAATTCTAAAAAAAATAGAGGTGATGCATGCTAATTAACTCTTTCAACGATTTTTGGTTTGATCAAAGTATCTCTTATAGTTTTTGAGATAGGTTGATTTAACTGTAATTTTGGTTAAGTTATTGTGCTTACACTGAAAACGATGGTATTTGCTGCTACGGAACCCTTTGTGCGCGAGCCCGACTCGCACTTGGCCGGTTTTTATTTTTTTTATATTTCTTATGTCAAGAAATTATGGTCACATAATCCATCTTCACAAAATTAAAGTCGAACTAGGCCTCATTATTTTGGACCTTACCACCTCACATAGGGTCTAAAACCAATGCAACATTATTACAGGCTGAGCCTAGTTAAGGGTTAAATCAAACAAACATCTGATTACTGAATACTGTCTGTTGATAATAGCTTTACCATTGTGATCATATTATGTGTATCTCGTCAGTCACATCCTTATGTGACTGATAAAGATACCAAGCATGATTAGGATTTACTACCCTTAACAATAGTCTTACCTATTCAATGTTTGTGTCTTCTTTACACACACTACATGATTTATTTTCTTTTCAATAGATACAACAAAATGGAGCATTCCGACTTGGTTGCTGAGATGGCTCAGGTTGAGCACCTGACCACTCAGGAACGACTGCATCTTGCCCGCAGGTAAGATTTCACCGGCATTGGAAACTAACAACAATGTGTAACTATGTATGTGTAATCGTAAAAGGGCTAGTCCTAGCTAGACCTGCACTATGTGGTGCAAGTATGCAATGGTGCCCGAAGGTTCTAGAACGCACCATACAAAACACTATAGATGTAATCCCCCATCCAGTTATTTAGATTAAAATGAAGTGCCGTTTTGAATGTCAGTTCCATATTCAAGGATTATAGGTTGACAGATTTGTCCATTATCTTCATTTAGCTACCTATTTCAATCAATACAATTAGTGCATTGATATGTTATTAAGGTATTATTGAGATTATTCAATTACTTTGGTGTTTGATGAAGCATACACATTTTTCTTGATATTGATCGACTTCCTACTCACTAGAAGGCACCACATCGGCAAAGTAGTCAACTGCAAGGTCATACCCGGAGAGAGTCTCACTGCACAACACCGTCTACTTGTCATGGATCTCTGCGTGAAGCCCAAAGCCAAGAGCTTTGAGCGCTGTCGGCGTCAAATAAGGTGGTGGCGGCTTGACGAAGACAAATCCCAGGTGTTCGTCTCAGCTATCGGCGACAAGTGCGCTAAGGCTGAGAGCGAACCAGTTCAGAACCACTGGGACAGGATTCAGGCAGCCATAACCGAAGCGGCGAAGTCAGTGCTTGGCACGTCTAAGGGTGGACGCAAATTTGACAAGGAGACTTGGTGGTGGAACGACGCAGTCCAGAGGGAGACTAGGGTGAAGAAAGCCCTCTTTAAAAAGTGGCAAGCGTCCAACTCTCCTGAAGATCGCGACGCATACAGGTCCGCAAAACGTGCAACAAAGAAAGCTGTTACCAGAGCCAGGCGAGCCCACCTACAGCCGCTCTACGATAGGCTGGAATCGTCTGAGGGGCAGAAGCTTATCTATAGATTAGCACGTTCTAGGGTCAAAGCGGCACAGGATATCTCCAAGTGCCGCTGTGTTAAAGACCCTCACGGTGACCTACTATGCGAGGACCTCGCGGTGAAGGAGAGATGGCGCTCTTACTTCCACGAGCTGTTAAATAAACAGCATAGAGAAGTGCAGCCACCGGACCTCCCTCCGAATCTTGGACTTGTGCCACCGGTAACGCCTGAAGAAGTAGAGAATGCTCTTCGCCGCATGAAGAATCGGAAAGCTGTCGGAGCCGATGGAGTCCCCATCGAAGCCTGGAAGGCAATGGGTGGTTGTGGTGTGGGCATCCTAACTGACCTTTATAACCGCATACTCAGCACCGGCGGGATTCCTCGCCAATGGAGACTGAGTGTTATCACCCCGGTCTTCAAGGGCAAGGGATCAGTGCAAGAGTGCGGTAGTTATCGCGGTATAAAGGTCATGTCCCACACCATGAAACTATTCGAGCGGATAGTAGACTCTCGAATCCGTCAGGAGTGCACTGTCTCTGGATGTCAATATGGTTTCCGCCCCGGTCATGGGACTATGGACCCTGTTTGTGCCCTAAGAATCATCATGGAGAAATACAGGACGAAGAACACGCCTCTCCACTTCCTATTTCTGGACATGGAGAAGGCCTTCGACTGTGTTCCGCGTGCGATGATTTGGTGGGCCCTGAGGTCCAAGGGAGTGCCAGAAACGTATGTTGATATCATTAGAGACATGTACTGTGATTCCGATTCTGTAGTTAGGACCGCTGTTGGCGACACATTGCCCTTCCGTATTACCGTCGGAGTACACCAAGGCTCCGTCCTGAGTCCGTTCCTCTTCAGCCTGATATTAGACGTATTGTCAGACAGCATCAGAGACCACCATGAGCAGCCACCATGGCTACTTATGTATGCTGATGATATCGCGCTGGTGGACTCGGACAGGGGACGGCTGGTGAGACGTGTTAACACATGGAAGGAGTCGGCTTGAGAACGGGGTCTGAAACTCAACGTGGCGAAGACAGAGTACTTGGCCTGCAACACTACAGATCCCATGTCCGTCCGCATAGGCGAAGACACGGTCGAGCGCACGGACCGGTTCAAGTATCTGGGATCTGTACTCCACGCGAACGGCGACATCGACTCCGACGTCAAGGCACGCATTGCTGCTGCGTGGGATAAATGGCGGGAGGTGAGCGGCGTCACTTGCGACCCTAAAATGCCGGTTAAGCTGAAGGGACAGGTCTATAAATCCATCATTAGGCCTGTTCTCTTATATGGCAGTGAAGCATGGCCATTACTTGAGCGGCACAAGCAGGAACTGCGGGTCACGGAGATGAAGATGCTGCGCTGGATGTCGGGAGTTACGCGAGCAGATCGCGTAAAGAACTCCCGTATTCGCGGCAGCCTTCATGTCCGAGACATCGCTGATAAACTGCAAGAGTGCCGCCTACGTTGGTACGGTCATGTTTTACGGAAACCGGCAAACTACGTAGGGAACAAGTGTCTAGCCATGTCGCTACCGCCGGGTCCCGGCAGAAGGGGAAGGCCCAAGAAGGCCTGGCTTGACGTCGTAGTAGATGACATGCGTGCTAACAAACTCTCCATAAAGGATGCCGAAGACCGTGCGAAGTGGAGAGTTAGGAGTAGGAAAGCGGACCCCGGGCTCCGCAAGGATGCAACCGGGAAAACGCAAAGATGATGATGATGATGACACATTTTTCTTGATAATTTTTCAGTACCATAATGACTTGATTTAGACTTAGGTACTTATTACTTTCGGCTAAATACATCATAATTGTGCATGTGCTGGATAATCATACCTTTCATATTTCCTCATCTCCTTATCAGAAGTTCTTCAATGAAATGATAGTGCTTTGCTTTGTTTATAATATACATTGACATTTTTTATTGTAAAGTTACATCAAAAAAATAAATTAACTAAAAACATAACTTGTACAAGAAAAATATGTATTTAATAGAAAAATCGTTTCGTCCCTTTTCTAAACACGATTTTCTAAACACTGCAATAAACGTAACGACAAAAACAAAAGCCGGTGTTTCGTTATAAAGTACTATCTGTAGAGAATTGCAACCCATATTCAACAGAGGTGTGCCCACACCACTTCGCTAGTCACCAAATAAGGTAATAGCTATGTCGTGGCCAAATCGATGAATTGATCATTTCATGAAATGGTTGGCCATTTCATGAAGTGTTCACGTTTCATGAAATGGCCAATCAATGGTGACCAAATCATTAAACGATAAACGTTTAACGATTTGGCCACCCACGTTTGACCATATCGTAAAAAGGGCGACTATTAAATATTTAATGAAAACCAGGATCAATTTTGATACGTATTTGTTTATTTTTAGTTGTTATATACTTTCAAAATAAAAAGGTGCATTTAATGATTTTTTTTTATTGTTATAAAAAATGTACATTTAGTAAAATTTGCAAGTATTTTAGTACAAGCAGTATAAAATTCACGTAAACAATAAAAAAATTAAACAAGATAACAGTCACTTGCTAGCGCAAGACAAATTTATAAATAATAAGGTGCATTAAGGCGATTAAAACACGGCACCGCGCACAAAGTCACATAAACAACAAAAATCATAGGATCGTCGGCGCTTTTTCCTTGAATATAAGATATTCCTCCCTCTTCGACAGTTTCCATAATATCATATTACCTACGATAACCAGTAGTAGTCCATGGATTTCTTTTTCGTGGTCACCCTATTCTCCTTTATTTGTTGTATAACCTGAAAAAGAAATTAAAATTATTAGCTATCAGTCTGTTGACAATCAATATAATAACAGATAAATAAAAAAATATTTTGATAAAACACGTTATTTAGTTAGGTGCATAAAATTATAATATGAAGTAAGTAAAATATTACTAACCTTAGAAATACATTCCAAACTCCACAGTTATTTCACATTTTGCTCGGAACTTGCATGACTCGCATACTCTAATACGTTTTCATCGAATTATCTTTCATTTTAACATCCTTCCGTGTTTAATAAAGAATTATTCGCATTTTTTCTGAGAGAAAATTCATCTTTGTTTACAAGGGCCGCCATTTTTGCACAAACTGCACAAAAACAACCAGTGTTGCCAAATAAGTGTATTTACTGCCTAAAATAGGCAAACTTCCGACAATTTTGTCCAAATTAAAACTAAATGTACCAACTTTAAAAATAACATGAATTTTATAAAAAAAAATATTTTGCTAAAAATATGCTATTCTAAAATAAAAGATAAAATAATATGCTAAACAGGAAGAAAATTTAGCACATTGTGCAAATTTAGCATATTTGCACAAAGTGCTTAACTGGTATGGCAACTCTGGCACCCTACCGGTAAAGTCAACGACGAAACAATTCCACGATATGATCGATTGAGATTGATCGTTTCATGAAATGGCAGTACATCTAGTTGGCCCAATCGTCAAACGATTTCTTATCATTGATCTGACCTGGCCACTTCATGATATGGCCAATGGACAGTGAAATATTTCATGAAATGCAACCATTTCATGAAATGGCCAATCATTTCATGAAATGGCCAATTCTACGATGTGGCCACGACAGCTACAACGAACGACCCTCATCCGTGTACTATTAAGGTGTAAACGCGGTTACTGTCAACGTTCCGAGTACGAGTCCTATACGAGATTCCCTCTCATTAAATTACTTACGCTAACCCTACGTGGGTTAGATAACAAACTGATACGAAAGCATAATAAATTCACAATGAGTAATTAAAACTCTTTTCTTGCATATGAATATGGGAAGTTGTAGATGTAGTAAAGTTTTTGCGTCCAATTCTGCATTACATATCGATTATTTACATTATTTAGCATCAACATTTGGCTCGGCAAGAGGTTACGTGTTATAAATTAGTGGGGTTATGGTTAGGGTGCATACTTGTGCATTTAACGGTTATTAGGTAAATGCATGTAGGAAGAATCCACATAATAGGCAGATTTCGTAGAGTGAAAAACCTTTGTGGCGTCACGCATATTCTGTGCTGAGCCACCCTGTCTGCCTGTCGTCGAGGTATGAATAACTCGAATTTACAACGTTTAATAAATAATACCACACATAAATCTGGAGTAATAAATGCATGATGCACTAGCACTATCTTACAAATTTTATGAAGTTTTACTAGGATATAATTCTAAGATCTGTTTATAAATTTAGACTACAGTAAATTTGTAAACAGTAGTAGACAGTTATGACGTCATTTATATGTACCATACACTACATACAACCATTGTCTCAATATAATTTACATTTACGTCAAGATGCAGTTTTACTTTAACTTTCGCCGAATAATCGCATGTTTGGTCCCACGATGGCCGTGGGATTGGACAACACAATTCAGCGGTAATAATAAGTGTTACAGTTAATTGCATAATTCACTACGCACAATCGTTTACAAACATATTCAATGCTAATCCCATGTCCCCGTTTGCACATCTTATGGAATTCCGTATTACCTAGTCGCCGATGATGTGCAGTGATAAGAAACGCTATTAGGTATTGTGAATCACGCCTAAAGCAAGCAGAGTGCAGTTCTTAATCTTCTGACTCGTTCATCCTTAGCGAACTGTAGGTATCCATTTGGATTATCTAAAAGGCAAATGCGGTACGACACCTATTACCTACGAGGGGAGGTCAATAAGTTCGCGGAATGGAGGGGTTGGTGGGGATAAATTTACCCGTCCAGATAGGCACTAGTTAAGCACCTCATTAAGAGTATATATGTTATAGGCAATGTGTATAATCCGGTATTGTATAGAATACCTAGGTATTCTATACAATACCTAAAACGTTCAGGCAATGTGTATAATACGATTAATTTCACACATTGCCTAGGTATTGTATAAAATGCCCGAAGTGCATCAGGTAATGTGTATAATGAACGACCTTAAACATTTTTATTTATTTATTATTCAGACAGAGTTCATCTTAACCTCGGTATATTTTGAATAATATGTTATTGCTTTGCATAGAGGGGTTAGGTAGCATTGGTTTTGAGTCCGTCCATTAATCCATAAATGGTCCATCCGTCCATCTGTCACTAGGCTTTAACTCAAGAACAGTGTTGCAATTTGTTGATCATATACATACACTAGCTGTGCCCGCGACTTCGTTCGCGTGAACTACAGATATTACATATAAAAGGTTTTCCCAATTCCTCCTATTACCGTGAGAATTTTTGAATATCGCGTTGCAAGTAAGCTTTTCGTTTATTAAGGTACTTGCATGCCAAATTTCAATCAAATTTCTGTCGCGGTTTTAGATTAAAAGTTTTTTCCTGCTAACTCCCGTTCCCGTAAGAATTTTTCAATATCCTGTTCCAACTAAGCTTTAAGTTTACTATGGTACCTGCATGCCACATTTAAAGCATCTAACTTAAGTGGTTTAGATTTTTCATACAAAAAGATTTTCCCGCTAATTCCCGTTCTCGCAAGAATTTCGGGAATTAATTTCTTAGTGCACCTCTACGGTACTTTAGCTACGTTATTTTCAAATTGCATGTGCCTACGTTAAGCCGTTTAGGCTGTGCGTCGATATTATGTCAGTCAGTCAGTCAATCAGTCAGTTTCTTCTTTTATACATTTAGATGTTATCGGACCGATATCAAGACAAACTCGTTTGGCCTTGGATAAACTATGTAGTACTTGCGAGCTCAGGTCTTCCTGGCACCCTAGACTGAGTTAAAGAAAGAGTCCGATTTGAGTAAAACTTTTTTAAACCACCTATATACCTGTGACGGAAAAACTAGTTAAGCTTAGGCCAAACTAGTCTGTCTCTCTGTCTAGAACTCCTATGTGACAAACGCTCAATACGCAAAAACACGGCATACCAAACGATAAAATGCAATATGTTTAATCAGCGCTATCTGCTTGTGACAGTTAAAATTAGGATAAGCTCTCAAAAGAACAGTAGGTACCTATCTAACAAACCAAATTATGGAAAAGACAAATCGATTAAATACATTACCTAAGCTTCAACCGGCATTCTATACAATGCCTAGGTATTCTATACATTTCCTAGGTAATGTGTGAAATACTTCAAACATTGAGTATCATTTCATACATTGCCTAAGCAACCTCGGCATTCTATACATTCCCTAGGCATTGTATAGAATGCCTGCATTATACACATTGCCTATAACATATATACCAAGTTTGAACCTAATCGGGTCATTAACTTTTGAGTTATCGACCTGCTAACAACTAAATCGGGAAGAAGTCAGCCAGTATGGAGAAAATTAAACACCGTGCCGTTATTAAGTTCCTTACCAAGCAAGGAAAATCCGCTCAGACGATTTTTCAAGAGCTGTTAGCGGTTTACGCGGACTCTGCCCCTGGTAAAACCATGGTTTACAAGTGGCATGGTCTTTTCAAACAAGGAAGGGAGTCCATTGAAGACGACCCCCGCTCCGGACGGCCAATTGAGGCCACCACACCGGAAATCGTCGAAAAAGTAGAAAAACTTGTATTGGAAGATGACCGACTGAAGAAGAAGCAACTTGCAGTAATGGTTAGAGTATCCGAATCAAGTATTTTAAATATCCTACATCATCATCTTGGGATGACTAAAGTCAGTGCAAGATGGGTTCCGAGAATGCTCACGCCACTTCAAAAACGCGAGCGAGTCGAGTGCTCTCACCAGTTTCTGAAGCTCTGTGGAGAGAGAAAGGAAGAAGTTATGGCCCAGATTGTTACTGGAGATGAAACCTGGGTTCACCACTATGAACCTAAGTCGAAGCAAGAGTCGATGCAGTGGCATAAAAAAGGCACACCTCCTCCAAAGAAATTTAAAGTGTCACAATCGGCCGGAAAGATCATGGCGACTATCTTTTGGGATACAGAAGGTATTTTACTGATCTATTATAAAGAACGTGGTGCGACTATAACGGGACAGTACTACGCTTCTTTACTGGAAAGATTGAAAGAAGCCATTAAGGAAAAAAGAAGAGGAAAACTGTCAAAAGGTGTGCTCCTTTTGCACGACAATGCACCCGTCCACCTGTGCCATGTTGCGACGGCTGCCATTCACCGATGCGGCTTTGTACAATTAAACCACCCACCATACAGTCCAGACTTGGCCCCCAGTGACTATTATTTATTTCCAAAAATGAAGAAAGAGCTGCGTGGAAAGAAATTTGACGACGATGAAGAAGTCAAGTTGGCAATTTCGGCCTATTTTGACACCCAAGACAAATCATTTATTTTCGATGGTATAAACAAGCTATTTGAGAGATCCGAAAAATGTATTAGGGTTAAAGGAGAATATATTGAAATAGAAAAATAATTTGGTGCTTAATTTCAACCTCCTTCTCTCTCATTCCGCGAACTTATTGACCTCCCCTCGTATATACATTGCCTTCAAGCAGCCGACGTGATTTACTAATCTATGGGTTAGATTTAGTTTTGACGTATGCGCGAACCTAATGAACGTATTCTCTTCTTTGTGCATTCTCTTTTTTAGTTCATAAAGTTATCTGTAATAGTCTAACTCGTTAAATATAAAGTAGAATATTGCAGTATTTTTGTTACTCATGAATCATACTGTATTCTGTACTTTGCCTTTTCATTAGTCGTTATTTGGATTTACACAATATTTGTTCAGTGTGTTTCAAAAATTGTAACAAGCTATAATGTTATGTATGCCTATCAAGTTACTGGGAATGATAGTTATACAACTTAACTCAAGTGTTCTGTAATTTAAGATCTAATAGAAATCACCTATGTAAACGGCGGTATGTAGTATGACGAGACGATTAGTGGACTAATTTATATTACTTTGTATTACACGTGCAAACATAATATCCATTGTTTGTGATTCAAGAGCAAGACAACTTGGATTAACTAATAATATTCTATTCTATCTTCTAATATACAATGTATATTTTTATATCTAGGTACAAATAGTGTCTCTGACGTGATCCTCTTGACTTCGTCTAATTGAAAATTTAGTTTACCGCATTCGGCTTGGCAACTATGAGCTTGCTTAAAGGCAATCTATACTACAATAGAGACTACAATACAGAAATATTAGTAAGTACATAACTTAAAGAAAACTGCACCGATTTAAAAAGTTCTGTGTCCAGTAGAATGCAATCTCTGATATTTGTATCGCTAAATAAACTAAAAGGTAATCATTATCTGATTTGTTTGGTTTCCTTTTTGTTCCTGGTATACTAATTGAATCATGGTCTGTTGGTTACAAAGGTTACATTGTTAAAACATAAAAAATCTAAATGAAATGACAAGCTCCGGTTTCGAAGTTGTAATTTAAACAATGGTTTAGTAATTTTAGGTTGTATATCTAAATTCTAAAGTAAAACTACAGTAAACGATCTAGAATCAAAATTCCAAAAAAAAAAACGATACGTCCTCGTTTAATCGAACGGGATACCTTATATTTCCAGCAGAAAAAGAAAATCGTTCGGAGAAAAAGCAATTAGGTACGCGTTGTATTTGGTACAAAGGTTTCGGCATCGTACCACCTACCTATTATTATTTAAATGAACTCCTCTATCTCGTTGTATGCTAACGTTGGAGGATCAATATAGCCTATGAATATGTATATCGTCATTTTGATGACGTAAAATCCTTATTATTTCATGTTTTGTGGGCTATTATATATATAAGTATATAGCTCGTTGGTATTTTAGTAACAAAAATCGGGTATAAACCGCGAGGTCTGGTGTTCGTATCCCTAGAAAGATCTTAATGCGAGCTTTCTGGAATGGAAATCCTGTGAACAGAATCGTAGAGTTGCTAATTTATGTTCCGCTCACCTCGAAAAGCTCGTAATCAGGTGGTCTCTGCTGCGTCTATTGCTGTCTCTATGGACTATGACAGTGAAGAATAAAATAAACATCTGTTCGCGCACTATCAAAATGTCCTGCTGGGGCCGTATTACAACTTCTTAATTTCAGTATTTTAAGAATGGTTATCGACTAACTTCGTGTTTCTGATACACTTAGTTGTGCGCTATATTCGTGGAATCATACAAACATAAAAACACCTCCATCATCTATGCATATTTTGAAAGAAGTCTAGTAATAATAGTTCTTAATCTTATACCTAAACATTTTTAAACTGACTGGATTTAAGTGGTCGTAATACGCCCCCTGATCTCCATTGAGATAGGCCGCCATAATAGAATTATGTAGGACAATATTATATCAAGTTAACGTGTAGGAAACAATATGGATCAGACTAAAGTGAGGCGAGTGGAGCGCAGTGGCCTGGAAAGTTAGCCGAGTAACCCTATCTTATTGGCAATGTCAAATGAAGGCTGTATAAAATTAACGGTTTGAAGTTACACGAAAATAAAATGTAAAATTATGTATGTAGTAATGCTACTTAAATTAATTATGAGAGAAAAAGATAATACCTAATCCGATAAGTAACATACTGTAAAAAAATGCGAATGAGACAAATTTTTACTTTTGAAACTTGAGGTTTTTTGGGTTAATAGAATTTATCTGGTTATAATGCTGCTAAAAATGGGTCAATCTTGTACTAACTAGTGGGTAATTGGTAGAATAGCTAGTATGTAACTGGACCATAATAGTGTTAACTAAAGCCAATAATTTGTAAGTACGTTATCTTTATAATTTGCCTTTTATGTCGCATCTGGGGCTAGCAACGTGTTTTATGTATTTTAATCATAATATAACAAAGATTATATTTTATCTATGGTGTTTCCAGCCGATACACTCCAACTTAAAATCTAGGTCACGTGGTCAGTTACGTACGAATAGACCTATCGTTAAGGAACATGCACTGTAAAACGCCGTCGTCACAATAATGACTATTTTACTGGCTCGAGGTTTAAATAATAACACGTACCGTTAAAGTATTCAATGTTATCGTTCCTAGCACCTATGTATTTACAGTTTGCGCTATAATCTAGCACTATCTTTCCTTAAAAAATATTTTATCGCACGTGTGTTATCGATTTTGATTTATTAGAACGGATGTTACATTACATTATAACCTGGCTTATAAATTAATTAGATTTATAATAATTTACGTGATAGCTAGCATAACTGACTTTCGTACGCAGAAAACGTAACTTGCCTTTGGCTTATGAAATACTTTATAGATTTCAAGTTACAATGAAGTTCAATGAACATACAAAAAAATATTTATTTCTATGAATAGTGATTTACTCGACCTATCCTAGATTCGAATGGCTTGCAACTGTTGGGGGCCAATCATCACAATTAAGAATAACATAATTAACTTGTTTTTCTCGTGAACGATAATAGTGGTAGCATTTCCTCAAACCTCAAGGCTTTTGCGCAAATTGCACTTTTAAATACCTGACCAATTAGATATCAATATCTAAGAGTCTAAGCTTAATAGTGCGTAAATACTTCAATGTAAGGATGAAAAGCCAAGCTGCACTTAGAGATATATTTCGCGTTCACCTGTCAACATTGCACATTCTCGTACGAATTGGAGTTCAAACACTCAGCATAATATTAATAGATTATTCGGAAAATGCAACTAGTACTACGATCTATCTACGATCTACGAATTGATGTGAAAGGCTCTATATGTCTTAAGCAAGCCAGTTGCCCGGTAGCCTAACTTTAATCTATGACACTGCGATTATAAGGTCGACTGTAAGGTAACCAACAAGAATAACCATTATTATTGAACAAATTGTATCTACTGTTGAACAAAATATAATACCATAGTAATCAAGTACTATGAAGTGTGTTATTCGGAGGTACCTTACCTCAATTGATACCTTAGTGGCTTGGTAGGACGATTATAATTTGTTATGCACTGCTTATTTATTCCACGGCACTGCTCTGTCAACTGATCATTGAGGGCACTAGTAAATTACCACCAGTTTGTATAGAGATAAAATCATTTGCCATTGCAGACCAGATCTTAAAATGTATACGTTTTGAATGTAAGCTTAAGTTCGCTATATTTACATACTTAAACAGTGTACGAATAAAAGTAGTTTTCAATTTAGGTTCTTATGCAATATGCATGTATCGTATCAAGCTTAATATCGGCAAACGATACTAAGTTTAGCCTACGCAGGTGACATAATGCACCCAAAACCAAACTGATATTATAACACAATGTTGCTATTAAATTATAGACATGTAAATCTGCGCTATTCTGTGATGAACTATTTCTTTTTACATTTAAAAGCATACTCATGTTCACGGAACGATTAAAACGCGTTGTTATCAGTGCTGATAATAATATTAATTATTAATTCATCACAAAATCAAAGCGTAAATCGATTCTCAGTGTGCGTTTTCCGTTGTAGAAATGTGATTGGTTTTTAATGAAGAAATGTTCCGAACTGTAACGCAAGTGGTTACAAAAGAAGAGATTCGCAACAGGTCCGTTTAGTGTAATGTACTATTTGTTAGCATTTCTTATTTTGTGGTAGTTGTTTTGTAATATATTTATGTTATATTCTTATCTTTTGAGATGTCGAGTAGAGATAAACCTTTATATTGATAGTCTTGTCTTCCCGATAGGCGCCTTCAAAAGATTACGTTGATAAACTTTACCTGCTGGACATTTATTTGGTCATAAATAAATTTATAGAATCTAGTTTGTCTTTGCTCCGAAATGTAATACTGATTCCCATCTACTTAAATAAATATTATTATAATACTACTATAATATATTATCTACTCTACGAATAATGCAATATTCATTAAGTTTGATTACTTCGCATGAGACATAAGTGTTTTTAGCATACCCAATGTCTCTAATAGCACTATAAAACAAACGGAGTCTTATCAAACCAGTTTTTTCTTATATTAAAGGACTTGATGACATCACGTGTGACCGATACGCACACTAGGATTTATTTTTATTTATGATCGCATTCGTTGAATTTTCACCAAGAAGAGATATTTTAATTCTACCATTTTATCGTTGACTACATTTAATCTATCTTATAAGATTAGTAGTGCGATAAACGTCATAAATTAGCGCGTTGTTGGAGCAACAAACACAATGTTTACAAACGTGTGTAAAAGGCACGTTTAGTGAAATTATAATCGGTTGGTGAAATTTTCACATGAGAAATGGTATTCGGTTTTTGACTGTTATCTATAGGCATTAAGCAAAGTAAGTTCTGTTAGGATTCAAGACCTACAAAATTGATTCTACGGGTTTCTCTAAAGCCATTTACTGTTTCAGTTCCCTGACATATCCACCGATAGATATTTACAAGGCAATATTCAAGCAGGTAGAGTTTAGCTCAACCTAATCCAGTATTAAATGGGTAATACGTTTATCACCTGTAACAGTACCTCGTCTGTTTTGGGCTGATAAATCTTAAGAGGTTTATATTCCTAGGTAGCTTTTATAATATAAATTGTATCATATTGTGCCTGTATCTGGCATAAATGAATATATCTACATAGCAATTTCAAAATAATCTATAAAGCTCAGATGAAATAAGGTGACCCTGTAATCTAAAAATGGATGGCAAACATATGGTCATTCATAACACCACGCAAGTAATTGTGGCCTTATATCTTTAATCCTTATACGGACAATCACTACATGATCTCGCAAGGATACAAAAATAATGTTTAAAATTAAGTAATTTTTCAAACGAGTACATTTTAAATTCCGCTCTTCGGTTATTGATTTGTAGCTGGTGGTTTAACTGAAAAATTACTAACATGAATACCATTATTGTCTTGTAGCTTTATCCAGATTAATCGAAGCAATTTTGCGCTCGTAAACAATAAAACATGTTGCTTGATGTGAAGTGAAACCTTGTTTTCACTTTTTATAGTTAGATGCATGTCAAGTAGCAATATTCCATTCGGTGTTAATCCGTGAACTATTATTATCGTACGTCACGTTTAATACCATACATTTCGAGTGAAAGTATTAAAAGCTCGATTTTGACACACATTTCAATGTCATCGACTTTATTGTTTTGAAATAATTTGTCATACATTTGTAATGATCAAGACCAGTGGTCAAGTATTCTTTTATCTGTGCATGTTGATTAGTGCCGTAACTAGGGCGGTTCCAGCGGTGCCCAGGCACAGGGCGCAGAAATGACCAGACCTGTCTCTAGTCTTATTTATCAAGGGCGTAATTTTTTAAAGCTCGCACCGGGCGCATAGAAGGCTAGTTCCGGCACTGATGTTGATTAGTACTATTTAAATCTTACTAATAATACAAAATATACGCTACAATTCATAAAGATTTATTGTAAATCATCCAAAATATAGCGGACAGCCGCTAGTATACATATAGCGCTAATATTTACTTCTTATATGACTACTTCTCTTATATCTTAGATGTATGTGTTTGTGTGTAGGGTTTATTGTTTAAGTTACATTTTCATTAGCAAGCCTCGTAACACTCGTAAAAGCTAATCAAATAAAGTGTACTTCGTTAATTGAGTTTTCATTATTTCTCTTATAGGTCACAGTTTTTATCTTTTTTAATATTCTTCAACGTTAAGTCGGAAAAACATTTCTAATAAGCATAATTGGAGCCAATTAGTTGCATTTTTATGTATCTCATTGTGCCGCTCAACGAGCGAGAAGAGAGCTCTGTATTAGTAGATAGTTAAAACTAATGAAAGGTATTTTTCACCTATTATTTATCTGTATTATTATTCAACGAAGAAAGAAAGTAACCTTTTATATTCAGCGATCCGATAAGTTGACTAGCAAGAATAAAAATAAAAATGACTGGGTGAAGTTAGTACAGATTCTACTATGGCACTGAAAAACAATATTGGCACTGTGACGTAAATATAGAGCCGGTTAGCGCTGCGCATATGTTCGTACTTCGAATTGATCTCAATTGTGTCAATATGGACTTGATTTTACTGTGTACCTACCGACGGGTGGCAATGAGTGTGGCACGACACCGCGGACACAAGATTATCAAAGATACATGACTAGTTTGCTTACTGGTTGTGTACTGTAACTTAATTGTTTTGCGTGCGAATAAAATACTTGTGATATGTTGTTTATATTTTGTGTAAAAAGTAGCTAAATTGTCTTTACGAAGTATTTTAGAAACCTTGTAGACATACATTAAACATATTCGCTCATAGCGATACAAATGGTATTGGTAGGTAGGCAGGACTGTTATTGTTTACAGACAAAAGGATGTTTAATGACAACAAAATTGTCCAGATTCCAATATTGCATATTTGCTCATCAGTTCAGAAATGACTTGCCTAGTCTTGATCAAATTAACGCAAACCCAATTTAAAGAGAGGAGGAGCATTCTGTGTGATCCTAAGATTATCTTATGATCATCATATTTCTTAGATAATATCATCATGACCAAACAAACACGTTTAAGACAACCATCAATCATTATAACTGAAGTGAATCAGTGTTGCTTGGTAGACGATGGAATTCAATAAACACCGGCGGATGTTTGAGGTTCCATTTTGTTTTGTATTTGAGAATTGACGGGTTGTAAAATTTAGGTAAAGATTTATTATTCATAAACAAAAATCAAAGGTCAAACTAAATAACGTGTTAATATTGCTGTTGTAACGCACAGTAAAACATTGCACGTTTCTTCCATCATACTTACGTCACTTGATTATTGTAAAGGCTACATGTATGTATGGTCTGAATCCTGAACGAAGGTAGACCTTGCAGATAAACTTATGTTGGATTTGGATCCTTAGAGAGGATAAGGTAAATCGTGTGGGACTAGGCCATTACGGAAAATGGTTCATGCGATATAATTTCTGTAAAGAGATTGAGTGAACAGATTGTAAGACGAACGACTGAAAGTAAGTAATATCTGAGCCACAGACCTGTCCAATGTATGACTAGGTAAGGACCAGTATACCTACTGAGTTTTCTGCGAAAATTTATATCTCGTAACATTGTTCTGATTCCATGTTAAGTTGTGCTACGGATGAGCACTTGTGTTGCGGATATCAGAAACGAACGAACGAATGGAATAACTCTTTTGTCATTTGGTAGCAGGCGCTGCGTTAGGACCGAGAGGTCTCCGGTTCGAGTCCGGAGTCGGGCAAAATTTTTCTGTTAAGAAATTACGCCCGAAGTCAGGAAGTTTGCGGATGCTCGACCGTGGCTCGTAAAGCACGTTAAGTCGGCGGTCCTGCGCCCGATTACTCATTTCGGATTGCCTTCTAACTGAACTATGAGAGTAAGGGAGCAGAAAGTGCACTTGCGGCTTTTGCGCGTACACTTGCGCGCCCTCAGGCAAAACGTTGCTTAAATGTATTAGGGGTGTGAGCCTTCCGCTCCCCCGCCAGTCTGGGGAAGCTGCAGAAGCCGTCTGAGGCTAACAGCTAAGTCATCCCGAAAAAAAAACTATAATATATATTAGAATAACGGAAAAAATTCAACTGCCTCACCGCGGCACTGGGAAACCTGTTAAGCCACAGGTCATATATACGGGAAAAAATCGACGGCATCAATAAATAGCTGCAGGTCTCGTGTGATGGCAATGCACGTCTGGGCGCCATTCCTAGAAGGACGGGTGATCGAGTTCCCGGTACGCGGTGAGGCAGTTTTTTTTTTATAATAGGCAAACAAGATGACCTCACTCCACCTGATGGTAAGCGGTAGTGAGATCCAAATATGAGGTCGACAGGCACAATAGATCATATTGCGCCTGTCGCACTCACCCTGAAGGCCTGCTTAAATGCCGCCTGAAGAGCCCGGGATCATAGGAGGGAGGGAAAACATGAGCTGGAAGGGCATTCCATGCCTTAATGGCACGGGGCAGAAATGAAGAGCTGAACCTCTTAGTCCGAGCCACCAGCGACTGCATTGTATGTTGATTTTTTTCCTTTTTTCTAAATATTGGAACAGCTAGTGCAAGCTTTAGCACTAAAAATTTTAAATTTACAAAACTATAATAATGTCCTGCGCAGTTGGCTGATTGCCCGAAATCGGTTAGACGCCTTATTGTATGTTAAATCTTAATATTCTGGTGTCTGGTGTTGCAGGCGGCGCATGCAACAGCTGAAGCTATGGCAGCAGAGGGAGAAGGAGTGGGCGCGCTCGCGGGCCAAGCGGGAGAAGAGCAACAAGCGGAACATATTCTTCAACGACAGCGTGATGCTGCTAGAGGCGGCTGCGAGGAACGATATCGACGAGGGTGAGCCTTGCTTTATTTTCATAGAACGGAATATTTACCATGTATCCTTACACTATCGAGTTCCCGATATTTCTGCACTGTTACATCGCCATGATCGCGGGTCTACTCTACTTTAGTTTATTATGTATTAGCCCGGGATTCGGGACCCGGGACATCTTCGTCTTTACCCGGCGCTGGCCACCAACTGATCAACAGGACAGTGTTAGCTCATCAGTCAAGTGCAAGGTGGTGCACAATGCCTGGGAAGATCGACCAATGAATTTTCGAGAGAAAACTGTGTTTTAACTACCATGCTCCCAAGCTTGTCATTTTAAAACTGTAGGTTTAAAATAGCCATTTTCTTATTTCATAGGCAGAATTCAATAAATTTTAATTACTTTTATATTACCTATATTATATCAAAGCTATTGAATTATTGTTTCATAATGTAAGTATCCCCTATCTAATCCTTTTATTTTACTGTCAGTTTGAATTAACATTATTGTATTATATATTAAACCTTTACATAACATACATTTTCTTTTACACAATAGTTGTTCAATCGTGCTTTACACGTGAGAACACGTCTTCGGATAATAATTTACTTGTAAACTTATACATGATACCGTAACTGATTTACGACTGTTACAAGTGGTGTATGCCGATGAAGTAAAAGTAATAAATCAGTGTATTTCTGTGGTTGCAGTACGGCGCCTCCTCAGCCGGGGCGTGACCCCGGACGCGACCAACGAGGACGGCCTGACCGCGCTGCACCAGTGCTGCATCGACAACAACGAGGCCATGATGCGGCTGCTGCTCGACCACGGCGCCAACGTGAACGCGGAGGACAGCGAGAAGTGGACGCCGCTGCACGCCGCCGCCACCTGCGGGAACCTCAACCTCGTCCGGATACTGATACAGGTGGGTCGCGACCACAACGAGGTCTTGAAGCGTCTGCCACTCGACCAGCGCGCTAACGTGACGCAGAGGACAGAAGTGGACGCCGCTGCACGCCGCCGCCACCTGCGGGAACCTCAACCTCGTCCGGATACTGATACAGGTGGGTCGCGACCACAACGAGGTCTTGAAGCGTCTGCCACTCGACCAGCGCGCTAAAGTGACGCAGAGGACAGAAGTGGACGCCGCTGCACGCCGCCGCCACCTGCGGGAACCTCAACCTCGTCCGGATACTGATACAGGTGGGTCGCGACCACAACGAGGTCTTGTAGCGTCTGCCACTCGACCAGCGCGCTAACGTGTCGAAGAGGACAGAAGTGGACGCCGCTGCACGCCGCCGCCACCTGCGGGAACCTCAACCTCGTCCGGATACTGATACAGGTGGGTCGCGACCACAACGAGGCCATGATGCGGCTGCTGCTCGACCACGGCGCCAACGTGAACGCGGAGGACAGCGAGAAGTGGACGCCGCTGCACGCCGCCGCCACCTGCGGGAACCTCAACCTCGTCCGGATACTGATACAGGTGGGTCGCGCCACAACGAGGCCATGATGAGCTTTGTATATGTATCAAACAGGCACCGCACGCATGAAGATGTTTGGAGATGCATTTGTCATTTGTTACTTAGTAACTTCTATATCTAGAAGAAGAAGACCAAATCCTTGTAAATCACCGACCGGCTCGGTGGAACAGTGGTTAGTGACCCAGGTTTACTACCTACGGTTCCAAGAGTCGTGGGTTCGCTTCCAACCCGCGGGACAAAGACTTGTGTGACGAAAATCGGTGTTTGATCCGTGGATCTGGATGTGTTATTAAATACATTTGAGTATATTTGTGGATCCACTGTTTATTCTGATACTCGTAACACAAGTGCTTAAGCTACTTACCATGGGACCAAATCAATCATTTCTTGTAAACTAACCCATATTCGTACACATTCCAGAGGGGCGCAAACCTGCTGGCGGTGAACGGCGACGGCAACATGCCATACGACATTTGCGAGGAAGAGAGAACGCTAGACGCGATAGAGAGCGAGATGGCCGCGCGGGGCGTGACGCAGCGGCTGATCGACGAGACGCGCGCCGCCACCGAGATGAGGATGCTGATGGACGTCGCGGAGATGGTCAAGGAGGGGATGGACCTGGACGAGCCCCGGGACACCCAGGGCGCTACTCTGGTGAGTGTGACCGAGAGTATCGGGAGTGACAGGAGTGACGCAGCGGCCGAGCAACGAGACGCGCGCCGCCACCGAGATGAGGATGCTGATGGACGTCGCGGAGATGGTCAAGGAGGGGATGGACCTGGACGAGCCCCGGGACACCCAGGGCGCTACTCTGGTGAGTGAAGAGAGTACCGGGAGTGACAGGAGTGACGCAGCGGCCGAGCGACGAGACGTGCGCCGCCACCGAAATGAGGATGCGGATGGACCTCGCGGAGATGGTCAGGGAGTGGATGGACCTGGACGAGCCCCGGGACACCCAGGGCGCTACTCTGGTGAGTGCGACCGAGAGTACCGGGAGTGACGCAGCGGTCGAAGGACGAGACGCGCGCCGCCACCGAGATGAGAATGCTGATGGACGTCGCGGAGAAGGTCAAGGAGGGGATGGACCTGAACGAGCCCTGGGAAACCCAGGGCGCTACTCTGGTGAGTGCGACCGAGAGTACCGGGAGTGACAGGAGTGACAGGAGTGACGCAGCGGCAGAGCGACGAGACGCGCGCCGCCACCGAGATGAGGATGCTGATGGACGTCGCGGAGATGGTCAAGGAGGGGATGGACCTGGACGAGCCCCGGGACACCCAGGGCGCTACTCTGGTGAGTGAAGAGAGTACCGGGAGTGACGCAGCGGCAGAGCGACGAGACGCGCGCCGCCACCAAGATGAGGATGCTGATGGACGAAGTAATTTTGACATTATCTGAGCGCATTGGATTTAATTTGCGTCACGTGATAACAACTGTCAAACAAAGATTGATAACATTGAAATTATTGCGGAAATTTCCGGTTATAATTTCTAAATGGTTTAACTAAATAACCACCACCTCTCTCTTCTATGATTGATTTATTTCCTCAATTGTTTCGATTTATTTTAGTCGGTCACACAAACATGCTGATACCAATGCTTTAACCATCATGATAAATGAGGTCTCTATAGCATAAATGTGTATTTATGTTATTTTATTACTCCACTGCATTGTTATGTGTGTGTTGGGACTCAGGTGACTAATAATTGTGTAATTTTTTAAACTGTCATGGATGTGTGTAAACACATCAGAAAACTGAAATTGGCCGGGATATTTACCATATTGTTTTGTTTGCCATGAAGTTGTCTAATAACAGTGTTTTTTCTTTATTCTATATATCTTCTTTCTTTTCAGCTTCACATAGCATCGGCGAACGGGTACATAAAGGTTGTGGAGTTCCTTCTAGAGCATCGGGCGTCCACAGACGTCGTCGACCACGATATGTGGCAGCCGGTCCATGCGGCGGCCTGCTGGGGACATGTGAGTGATAATAATATTGTCTGTATGACTGTTTAATGTAAAAAAAAAAGTTGTTTGTTGTTCTAAGACTAGTTGCCACTAGGCTAGTGTTTAGTTTTTTTGTCTAGAAGCAAATAATTGTGTTGGACTTGACAATAAGGAAGTATTGAATTTTAGTTTGAGCAATGAACAGATAGGCCGGTACCGCACTACGTCCAATCCATACTCTATGTATTGATTACCATATTAAAAATTGTTCTAGAGCTATATCGAACTGTCTTTTCACGTTGTCGGATCGGATTCAGATCCGATGTAGTGCAAAACTGCTCGTATTTGAGTTTAATTTTAGTATATTAGGTTGGAAATTAGTATATTTATAAACAATTACAGACGCATGAAGTTAATTGTTCAAACGCATTTAGTATTTCGGTGAGGAACACTTCTGAATTAAAATATTAGCCAATTCAAAGGTAAGCAAGCAAACTGTCAGCAATTCACTGTTACCCCTTAAACGAGCAGGCGCCTAATAAATAACAATACCTAGTTATTCTATTACTAGTTTTTTCTGTAACTTACTAGTCAGAGTAATTCCTAGAGTCGTCGGCCAAATAACAACTAACATTAACCAATTACGCATAAGGATAAACATCACACTAATAAGTTTTTATTCTGTATGTAGTTGCACTTTTGCTTCTAAAGAATCTTAGTAAAATTTATTTATTTGTTTCAGTTAGAAGTATTAGAGTTGCTTGTACAATATGGTGCTGATCTCAACGTCAGGAATAAACACGACGAAACGCCTGCAGGTTAGCTTGTGACAACTGTAGTTTTATGTGTATGTAAAACCGTTTTTATAAGGGGATGGATATCCGTTAATGCGCTTTTTTTAGTGGAACAAAGGTTCAGTTGTCTTGTGACGTGTCTGGGGTATATTTGTGTAAACCACTGCTGTTTTTGATACCCGTACTTGCAAACTGGACTCAGGCGGTGACTGTCACTCACCGGACAAATGCAGGAGTTTGTGTATAAGCCGCCTCGCAACGCGCGAGCCATCGCCACCGTTACCGCGTGCTTCCGGGAACAATCTATGTGATGTTGTGTAATATTTTTAAGGCGTCAGACTGATTTCGGTCATGGGGCCCGACGTCAATTAAGATCAGCCAAGTACGCAGGACATATTATAGTGCACAAGTATGAGCGCAAACACATGCACATCCGACATGACCGATAAAGAGATTGGGCGCAGGAACACCTTAACGTGCTTTCCGAGACACAGACGAGCAACCGCCAACTTCCTAACTCCGGGCTAAGTAATTTCTTTACAGAAAAAATCACAAAATTTTTTCCCAATCCCGGACATAAACCAGAGACCTCTCGGTCCTAACGCAGTGCTTGCTACCAATTGACCAAAAAACCAGAGTGTGATATTTATTTATTTATCGGACCCGTTGAATTTCTCCGTACTCATTTGTTTATGTATTTCCTAGATATATGCGAGGAAGGCGAGATGCGCGCGCGCATCGTGCGGCTCGCGCTCGAGCAGGAGGAGCGCCGGCGCCGCGCCGCGCACGCGCACGCCGACCGCGCCTCCACCGCGCGCCGCTCCTCCTCCACCGCCAGCACCTCCAGGTACACCGGGGAGACCGGGGCGAGTGCGCGCGCGCATCGTGCGGCTCGCGCTCGAGCAGGAGGAGCGCCGGCGCCGCGCCGCGCACGCGCACGCCGACCGCGCCTCCACCGCGCGCCGCTCCTCCTCCACCGCCAGCACCTCCAGGTACACCGGGGAGACCGGGGCGAGTGCGCGCGCGCATCGTGCGGCTCGCGCTCGAGCAGGAGGAGCGCCGGCGCCGCGCCGCGCACGCGCACGCCGACCGCGCCTCCACCGCGCGCCGCTCCTCCTCCACCGCCAGCACCTCCAGGTACACCGGGGAGACCGGGGCGAGTGCGCGCGCGCATCGTGCGGCGAGCGCTCGAGCAGGAGGAGACAGGGACTCGATTTCAATTTCATCATCATCATTTCATTATTCAAGTGGATCAATTTAGTTCTGTCCAGAGCCATCATACGGCGACGACACTTGGTGAGTGGAAGACGCAATAGAGAGAGACTCATCATCAGCCCATATAAGCCTGGGGGCTTGGGGGATGGGACACGGAACAACCATAAAATAGGGCGATAAGGCGTTTGTCAACAACGCTGGCCAAGTGCGGGTTGGTCGACTACACAACCTAAAAATTTCTTCTTAGGTGTGCAGGGTTCATCGTCATCATCATCATCAGCCCATATACGTCCCACTGCTGGGGCACGGGCCTACCCTGAAATAGGGTGATAAGGCGTTTGTCAACCACGCTGGCCAAGTGGTGGTCTACAACACAATCTTAAAAAATGTTCGTAAGTGTGCAGTGCAGGTTTCCTCACGATGTTTTCCTTCACCGTTAAAGCGTCGAATAATCGTACGTATGAAATTCAGGTTTGAAAAACACAGTGGTACGTGTCGTCGGGGTTTGAACTGGCGACCTCTTGCATGGCATCATCATCATCAGCCCATATACGTTTTTTTTAACGCGGAGAATGCTTGATGCACCGTCACCTTGGGCAGGGGTTTGTGGTGGGTGTGGTGCCACCCAAGGTGGTGTGTGGGACTCCCGGCTGCCGGTACTGAGATGGAAAACCGGCAGCTGCTCCTGGGCTAAGGTGCAATGACCAGGGGTGTTCTCACTAAACTCCGCGGCGTACCACATCGCCTTAGCAGCGTTATGGTTCCTGGCATAGCTCAACTACCACAACGCCTCAACTCCCCCACAGGGCGACTAGGGCGATCAAGCCTTAGTCAACCACACTGAGTGAGGGTCGGTTGTCCACACGACCTAAAATAATTTTCGTAGGTGTGCAGGTTTCCTCACGATATCTTCCACTGTTAAAGCGTCGAATAATCGAACGTATGAAATTCAGCTTTGAAAAACACAGTGGTACGTGGCGGGGTTTGGACTGGCGACCTCGGCTATCTAAACTACAAGAAGATCATACGCGCGTAGAATTCGCCTTTTTTTGAAGGGGACTTTAGTCATCCTTGGACTAGGACCCCCATTCTACTCGACCGCAGCGGTGAGTATGGTACCGAACAAATCGCGACACTCGCGAACGCCCTTAGAGCTAACATCGAGCGCGGGTCAGATCGAGCCCGTATAAAATTACCTAACCAACATGGCTAACTATACATAAGATTCCAGCCATATGAATAAAACAATACCAGTCATAAAATCCATTTTCACAATTTACCTAAACTGCCTTGTTAGAAATACCAAAAATTTAATGCTTATTTTTATTGTATTCTTTGATATACTTGCTAGCTTTGTAAAATGCGGAACGGACAATCCGTTCCTAGCTACTTTGACCTCGTATTCTTCAAAATTCGAATGTAAACAGTCTAATTTTTACTCATTATAACATTAGGAATGGTTCATAACTATAGTGTTTTAGTCAGCCCAGCCCTGGTTGAAAGTAACAAATAAAATAATTAAAGTATCCAGATTAATTGATTGGTGTTCTCTGAACTCAAATTCTTAAGGTTTTCTCAAAGGTTTGAGAAAATTTTGGTTGTAGTACTGTCAACTAATTTAAATTGACTATGTATCGTGTTTAGATTTCAATGTCGATTTTCGTCAATTCCATGCCGAAGGTGTCAAAAACTGATATTTCAATCCAATAATGCATTAATTTTAGGCGTTTTTAGTGGCATATGGACCAGTTTTCATATAATGTGTAATTTTGTACAGGGTGCGGTCGGTTCGAAGGACGTCGTTGCGAGAGAAGCAGTTGGCGGCCAAAGCAGACGCGCGGGGCGAGGCGCGACTCAGGGAAACATTCGATTCGGCCGTCGACGATGAGCTACAGGTAAGAATAATGTTTAAAGGTGTGTCGTTTAAGCAAAAATTTCGCAATGGTGGGGATCGACCCATGACTTCTAGCGCAAGCTACAGAAGCATTACTAGATCTGACATCAAGGCAGTTACAGAAAACTTTATTCATCATAATCAAGAGCTCCAACTGGTGCCCGGAACCAGTACCAACTGGTTCCAATGACAAAAATATTCTTTGTCAGCCCATTTATCGATAAAGACTACGACTATTCACGGAATTAAATCGCAACCCACTGTTATGATCCACATATTATTCAAATATTTTGCACTAAGCTAAGAACAATATTTTTTTGCACACTGAAATGTTGGCAGTATACAATAGGAACCTTTTAAATTAATAAAATAACATAAAATAAGTATTATTGCTTTATGCTTTCGCTCATATTATGTTACATAAACCTACTTTTTATAAATTCTGAATTACAATGGAACACAAATTATGTTAAGTAGTCACTAACGTCTTACGCCAAATGGGGAAAGCCGTAAGTTATAAACAAATTACGTGATTAGACTGTCTACTCCATGTGATAATATTAAAATTAACCGACGCCTAGAATATACGTAATGACATGAATGGTTACTTATGAATCGACCATATACCGACGTAGTCGTGTAATTTCGAAGCAAAATTAACGTTTAATTCCTATAATCGCATGCGTGTAATTAAAATAATCATCATAATAATGGCAACTTGTGCGCCATAGAAGAACAGAGGTATATCAGATTAATTTAAAATCTTTTGCTTTTAAATGAAAAATAAGGCACACTGAGTCTAATATGAATCTTGTCATTGGGAACTGTTCCAAAGTTTAGTAGCTGAAATGGATAGGTGTCGTACACAGTTACGTTATAATAATATCTCAAGTTTTCGACCAATAGTCTTGACCTTAACTCGAAAAATTTAAGTGAAATCTTAAGAATTGCTTGCAAATCATTTCTTTCAATAAGAGTCTAGATTATGGGGTTTTATTGACAGACTGGAAAATGCGTTAGTGCATTCGATATTTTATCAACTAAATGCATACATAGAATTACACCTTTTTCCCGGAGGTATAGGCAGAAATGACTTCCTGTCATGTGCATCGGTCCAGGCACACCAGTATCACCTCTTCCACGTCCATAAATCTCTTCATGCATGCTCGTCGACTAAAACTAAAAAACTATTAATACCAAGATCTTGCATGAATTTTCCTTCTGTACATTTATATTTAGTGTATGTGCATTGAACAGATGTAATTAAAGAAGTTATTAAGCTTAGTATCGTGTGGCATTGCTCGTGACGCAGCGACCGTCCAGATGAAATGCAAATAAATCATTATTCTGCTTTCGACTTTCTCATGAGATATAAGATCTGTATTGATAGCGCTTCAGGTGATAAAACCGCTGAATTAGTTAGGCACAGATATTTATGAAACTTTGTACATTCGCAGCTAATATTGCCAATTGTGAACAAGCAGCGCCAGTGGTATTTGAAAGTTTCACGCATATATTTTGTTAGCCAAAACGTATGAAATGCGTACACATTTTCCTGAAGATTAATTTTTTTCGGTTGATTTGGGCAGGTTCAGTTATAATTATTCAGTTACAATACGGTATTGGACTTTTGCAATGATGGATAAAGCCTTGCAACATGAGTATGTATGATTCGTTATTAATAAATGAATTATTCGTGGTATGTATTATTTACTTACATATTGTGTTCTAATTGTTCAATTATAAGTTATACTGGCGTAAGGTGCTAGTGCAAAATGAATTTGAACGATTCATATGAATGGATTCATTACATAAATTTCCACTACGTAAGTGGAAATACGTGAAAACAATCACAGATGGTGACAGTGATGTGACAACACCGGCAACTTGTGTAATTATTTTAATGAGGCTAGGTACTATAATACCTCCGTGTATTATGTGTCTTAATAAACAATCATACCAATATTATTAAAGACTAGCGACCCGCCCTCGCTTCGCTTCGGGGATATCTCTATCTCTATGTAATATATTTTAACCCCGTAAGAGAAATCTATTTTTTTTATCTAAAAAAAAGCCTATGACACTCAGGGATAGTGTAGCTTTCCAACAGTGAAAGATTTTTTCAAATCGGTGCAGTAGTTTCGGAGCCTATTCGAAACAAACAAACAAAAAATCAAACTTTTCCTCTTTATAATATTATATATTATATTATTATATTACATATTACATTGACTCCCCCGTACCCCAGTGACGCTTACATGGAGCCTACATCGCATGCTGGCTAGCTGAGCGCAGTGGCGGCATCCACGCGACTTTTTTCTAATACTTGCATTTTTAAACTCGTGATATCTTCCGAATTAAATGTCCGAATTGAATAATTCAAAAAGTTATAAAAAGGTATTGAAGCTGTCTTGAATATAAAGTAACTTATTTTTTTAAGGATTAATACCAAGGTACAAATAAAGAGCCCTTTCAAGCGGCGGCATATAAATTAAATTTTTAGAATAAAAAACCGATTGCTGTGACATAACTATAATATTTAGACATATGCTGTCGCGACACTTTTTGTAGATAATGATGAGTTCTGCAAAGTCTTAGTAAATGGTTTTGTTCTATCTTCAATAGTTTTCGCAGCGCAGGCGACGTAAGGAATTTTTCAGGTCTATTTTTTACACCTTGGGTTACATTATTGGAGTTTTAGTAAGGATCCCTAATTTTTTTAAAAATATGATATAGCCTATGTAACTTCTGAATAATGCAGCTTTCTAATGGTGAAAAAAATATTGCAATCGGTCCAGTAGTTTTTGAGTTTATTCATTACAAACATACAAAAATACAAAAATACAAAAATACAAATCTTTCCTCTTTATAATATTAGTATAGATAATAATAATTCCCCAATCTATGTTAAACGAAGTAGTAAATATTTTAAGAAATCTTTGCATTTATCCTTAGAATACGATTTGAAATTCAAGTAGTACTGTTTTTTTGTCGTTAAATAATGTTTATACTACAATTACGTCTGAATGCTTATAAATACGTAATATAATACGTCTATAACAATTAATATAATATTATATCGACGCGTTATGCTTTATTTGTATGACGTAACCAGAAGCGTAGAATTCATTATGTACTTAGCAAATACTTTTCTAATAGTCGTAAAGTTCTGAGGAAGGTATGTACCTATCTACTAATATGTATTTTGTAAATAGGTTACAACCTTACAACCGATTGGTCCAATTTCCATTGCCTTTACGGCTCCTACATAACAATGTAGCGTAATTTGTAATAAGCGCTGGTGTTAGAGTGAGTAGATACTCATTATTAATTTTATTACGCGGATGGATTTCGAGGTTATCTCGGTTTTGAATCTGTTGTGCAATATTCCGCAGTTCTGACAACAACTTTCCGCTTTTAATTCACGGGTTGTGATTAATAAACAACCCTTAACAATTTCTCATATAAAATGTAAAAAAAATCCAATTTTTTGCCTTATTATTTCATTAAACCGATGTTTTTTAGAAAATCTGTGCCGTATACTAGAAAAATAGCCTGCAATTAACGCGATTGATAAGCGACTTAGCATTTATCTCAACTATTTAAGTGGCTATTAATCACGAATCATGAGTTGTTCAAATACAATCGCACATGTTTTTCAAACAAATGCATACTCGTATTGTCTTAAAAAAATAAACATACTGGCAGCACAAAAAAGTTTATACTACCGCGTGCCAGATAAAAATTATGGTGCACTGATTTCGAAGGACTAATTTCTACAGTTACGGTTTCTAAGTTAACGTAGTGCTAAACACGCTGCGTGTGTACAAGCCATTAGCGATACAACCGTGTGTTTCCGCGTAGACAAAGAGGATGGATCTCCCAAACCCAATAACTTGTGGTTACGGAACCCGCGTAATTGGTAGATAACCAATTAGGGGGCATGTACGCGGCTTTACGTCCGTATTAGCAGCCGGTATGCGGCGAGCGAAACGTTGGCTCTATGTCCAGCCGTTTCTTCACCGTTCAATTAGTGCATGTATATTGCTTCCCGAGATAGCATTGTTTTACTGATGCTCGCAGTACGTTTCGTTATAATTGTTTGTGTACTTAGGTAGATAGGTATCATTGTCATAAAAATTAGGCTCTAAATTGACGCAATCAAAATCATATTTGAATATTATTCTTTTATACATTTCGCAGGTGAAATTGCGAGTATTTCCCGTATAAAATTAAATTAAAGAAAACAATTGCATATTTAAATTTGAGTGACAGGTCTCTATTGCTTTTTTCTAGGAAGTTTTTTTCTTTTCAAGAATCTTCGTTTATTTATTAAAATTCATAGGTACGGCACCCCTTGAGTGCCAGTCTGACTCGTACTTGATCGACTTTTTTAAATCATAAAAATGCGAGAATTCGTGCACAATAAATATTGCAGCACGCATGTCTGTTAAATTCAATTAACTTTAACGGTATTTGCGGTAATATTTAATCATCCAGACGTATTTAATCTTCTTTTCAATCTACGCACTAAGCGAGTCTAGTGTTTATGAAGATTGCCTGGACGGCGAGTAGAAATTATCGGAAGCAGATAACAATTAGTATGAGAGTTGCGTGTGCGCATAAGAATGTATGGCGATTAATGTAACAAGGGAATCCTTTCAATTACAGTGAATTGTATTAAATTTATAATTAAATCTCAACGATCTACTGCTAAAGTCACTATCTATTGCAATTAATATAACTATTATTCCTATCTACTATTAAATTGTTAAATAGGTACATTTTGTAACAGTAAAACAAACCATTACTGTTACAAGACGTGAAGTAATGTATTTGTAAAATTTAAAACGACCAATTAATTCGGACTTGCGTGGCACATTTCTGTTGATTGCACATTACTGTTCGATATAAAAACACTACTTTAAAGAGACCATAAATGTAATTGGCAGAAAGTACGCTGGCTCGCCTCGGCAGGGGTAAAAACTAGATGTATGTTATAATTGCAACATGTTCACGGCTCAGTACAGATAAGAAACAATAAATCGGGCTTATGTGCACGAGGAATGACCTACAAGTTTGAAACCCAATCCACTTCGCTTTAATTTTTTTCACCCGACTATTAAAGAAACGGCTATATGTAACTTAATACTCTTATATTCTTAATTACCTTTTTATTGCGATGAAAATGAGGTCTTGGTATAACAGTTGCCAGTTTTCAATTCTTCATAGGTACCCGAATGTGAAGCTAAATGTTGTTTTTTATATTTTGAGCAATTAAATTCTTTAACCCCTTACTTGTAGAACGGTTAATCCGGTTAATCAATTTATCAGCATTCGCTGTCGCCTGTGGTTCAAACATTCCTAAACTTATTTAAGCTTCCCAATATCGAGCTTACGCCATGCGGAAACAAGATATCTTGGAAAATAAAACTCATCCTCTGGTCTTGTTATGACTACGATTGCTATAAAGAACAGTTCCGTAACAGTAATTTTGTTGGAAACATACAATCGCCAGATAGATTAACTATTTTGAAAGATAGATACAGTTTTTTCATTATTTTACGCTGAAAAACTACTTGCTACCGTAAACCTGTATCAAGTGATTCCGAGAATACAATCGGCCGTAATTAATCATGAGCGTCTGTCTAATTGTGTGCGCGTCGAAAGCAGAGAAAGTACGGGGGAACGTGATAGAGCACGGTCCAGTTGGGCTGCGGCGTATGCGCGGCATTCGGTGCGCCGGCGCAACTGTTTATGGCGGTTATATGCATAAAACATATGTGCACATAGTACCGTCTCCTCTCCAAAAGTCTATCCCAGTCCCCTTATTCTTAAGTCCGGAAACGGATTCGAATTCGGAAGGTACGCTCTTTCGTAAAGATCGAGTGTCAAAGCACAATTTTTCCGAATCCAAATGTCAGATTTTCTGAATGGGAGCTTTCAAAACTAGCTGCACACGGCTAATTTTACTATAGACAGACCTAAGTCACCTACTAGCATCATTATAAAGGTAATAAATGCAATTACATACATTCTATTGCTATTTTAACAATAACGATGAAGGTAAATCAGTTTTTGCCAATGCTATTATGCACACATAATAATATGCTTTGGCATTTTGTGAGTATAAAATGGCTTTTTGCTAATGGAGCAATGATTTTAAAAGACTTTTTACTAATTAACCACATTTTAATTTATAACCCAGTCTGTGTTTAACATTTTTTTAATCGGTTAATTGGTTATGCTTTGTCATGAAACGCTCCAACTGTTAAGTGATTTAAACAATGCACGTACTAAAAAAATAATTAGTGCGAATACAAATGTTAGCCAATATTATGACTTGTCTAGCAATCGTTAAAAAGCGAGGTCAATATAGAAAACCATCCACAAGTATATTCTAACGCATAACAGTATAGAGGTATATTGCGATCTATGTGTCTAGTACAAATCAATCGCTCCAATAAAGTGCCAAGCCGAGAAGAACAGACGTTCCTAATGTAAGTCACGCTATATAATGTTTACAAGAATTCTATCATATCTAACATGACTTCATGCTCTGACGATCTAAAGATAACAGATAAATCATTGTGGAAATTATTTGACTGATTCCATATCTGAAGAAACATAATACAAATTAAGGTTAACATGAAAAAAAGTAAAAATCTCACCTAGTTTAGTACGGACGTGGTTTAGTCCAGTTTTTTGTTATTTATAGTTCCGTTTAATAGTTAATATTGGCAAACAGTTATCCACATTAGTGCGTGTTTCTATTTTTAACGTTGATAAATAATTCAAGTAATTATATTGACATTTATGTTAAACGAAAGGCTGCTTTACACACCTGCCTTTACTAGGTATTTCAAATTGCATATTTTGGTAAATGACTATACGACGAACGAATAAACTATAGAAATGCGGCATACAAAGAAAGTAGATAGCTGTGTAATATTATGTATGTGTATAAAATAATGAACTAACTACATGTTGACATATTTAATTATTTAATTGCCCCCATATTATAGGATGTGAAATACATTTTCGGGAAGGACACGCAAGTTTATTTTTTATTTAGAATAGTCAGGTTTTTTGGTCCTTTCAGGCCATTGATGCTTACTATGACGGGATTCTTACGCGAACCAATAGAATAAGTCTGGTAAACATCGTCTCTCAAATAATGAAAAGTATGAGACGCATTTTTTTGTTGTGAAAATTGAACAAGAAATGTTTGAGATGAAATCGGGTAATGGATGTACCCACATATTATGACATTATGTGACTTTTTAACTCTATGTATTTCAGTAATTTTATGATAAGTAATCATAAAATTACTGAAATACATAGAGTTAAAACAAAACATACATGTTTAATAATTTTCAAACATTTATCTGACGGACATGAATTTTGTATGAACTCCTATTGGCGAACCAGAATTAATTTTGTATATAACGGGTGTTTTAATTTTCCTTAATATATCTGACGGACAAACATTTGATATAAACCCCTATTATATTGGCGGACCAGAACTAATTTTATATATAACGGGTGTTTCAGTAACAGCAGTTATGTGTAGATGTTCAGCGCTCATCTCGTTCCGGGCTGCACTTTGATTGACGACATGAAGTGATTCACTAAGTTTTCATGCGATTTCCCTCACGCTTGTCTAAGTCTCTAGGGTTGGCAATAACCAGTTTCCATTGTAATGTAAATTCGAGAATATAACTTTACGTAACGTAAAATTTACTTGCGTCATTAAGTTGAGTCGTTTAAGTATTTATTTTATTTCTACGAATTAATATTGTTACTTATAATTATTTTATTGTATTGGTATAAGTATTGAGTTTTGTTTTATTACTTTCGGCAATTTCCGTTATGCAATGACATGTGCGTGTGCGTTGCAGTTTACTTACTGAATAAACTGTACTAAACATGTCGATAGAAGAAAAATGTTTTTTGTTTAAGAAGAACAAACGAAAAAATATTAAAGAGTTCGGTTCTATTTTCGATCGAATCGACTAGAAAACGTCAATTCTCCTATGTAGATTCTGAACGTAAACAAAGTCGTAATTCGACCCTTGTCGTTCCGTACATGTAATCAAAAGCTTACATTACCAGCCAAATTAGCTCTAAGGTCACAAAAGCCAGTCAACTAAAGCAACTAGATCGTATTTCCTAAGCCTCCCTTCTAGAATGTAGTTATTGAACATAATCAAACTTGTAATATCCTGGATGGATCCAATCCATGATATTGGATTACATATAAGGAATTATATGTTATCCAAAGCTTACATTACCAGCCAAGTTTGCTCAAAGGCCACAAAAGCCAGTCATCTTAAGCAACTAGATCGCATTTCCTTAGCCTCCCTTCTAGAATGTAGGTACTAAACAAAGTGGTAATGTCCTTCCTCATATGTAATCCAAAGCTTTGCCAGCCAAATTGGTTCTCTGAGGCCTCAAAGGCCAGTCAACTAAAGCAACTAGATCGTGTTTTCTAACCCTCCCTTCAAAAATGTAGTTATTGAACATAATTAAAGTTGTAATGTCCTGGATGGACATCATGCATTGGATTTATATGTAAATATATGTAATTATATGTAATCCGAAGCTTACATTACCAACCAAATTTGCTTTAAGGCCACACAAGCCAGTCAACTAAAGCAACTAGATCGCATTTCCCAAGCCACCCTTCTAGCAGTAGTATTCCGGCCTTCGCGTCTATGGGCAGCCCTGCCCTACCGAGGCGATCTGCGCGCGCGCCGCCAGTCCGTGGTCAGCCGCAAAGCGCACGCGCGGTCACTATCAACCTCTACTCATCTCGATAATGCATTTTGACATACAAATATTCCTTTTCGAACTTCAATTCTTCCTTTATGGTGACTCATAAAGTGTTAGTGTATTGTATACTCAAAGGACTCCCTGTGACAGTGACGATGTGTATTGTGCACGGTTGACACCGGAAGATGTCTTTGGATATTATGTTTTTGACTCACGACAACTTGCGGCGGCTGCGCAAAGAGCCGCAGGTGTTAGGGCTCCGATACAGGGTATGTCTTAAAAGGAATTGAACTTTATTCAATACTAGTGACCGGCCCTTGCTTCGCTTCGGATAAATTTTACATAAAAACCTTCCTCTTTAATCACTCTATCTATTGGAAAAAACCGCATCAAAATCCGTTGCGTAGTTTTAAAGATTTAAGCGCACATAGGGATATAGGGACAGAAAAGGCGACTTTGTTCTATACTATGTAGTGATTGATACTGGCAAAATGAGATAATTATCACTACATAGTATAAAGCAAAGTCGCTTCCCACGTCTGTCTGTACGTAGGTACGCTTAAATCTTTGAAACTACGCAAAGGATTTTGTTGGTTTTTACGTATAATGTAGCGAGACGAGAGCGGGTCATCAGTTTGAAATAAAACTAAGTTTAAACGCATTAAAGTTGCGTGTATTGTTAAACTTAGTTTTACACACAACTTCAAAAAAGAGGAGGTTGTCAATTTGTACGAAGGTTGCTTTCAAATATTCGGTCTCCTTTCATAACCAGTACAGTGAATCAAACAAATCGATATTTAACGATTATTAAAAATGTAAATACGTTGCTATTTAATTGCTTTTACTATATTGTCAATCGCGCTGTATATTGTACTTTATTTGATTATTGCTTTTAAATATTCAAATATTATACAAACCTTGGGAGCGGTCCGAGTAATTTAAATTTATGTCCATATTTATAGAGTTTAAAAAAGTATTCATCATCATCATCAGCCCATATACGTCCCCACTGCTGGGGCACGGGCCTACCCTAAACTAGGGCGATAAGGCCTTAGTCGACCACGCTGGCCAAGTGCGGGTTGGTCGACTACACAACCTTAGAATTTCATCTTAGGTGTGCAGGTTTCCTCTCGATGTTTTCCTTCACCGTTAAAGCGTCGAATGATGGTACATATGAATTTCAAATTAGAAAAACACATTGGTACCTGGCGGGGTTTGAACTGGCGACCTCTCGCATGGCAAGCAACGACCTTAACCACTCGGCCATCGACCACTCGAAAAAAGTATTACTAATTTATTTATATTTTTATAAGTGAAAACGTCTGTTGGACAGTATAGGCTAAGTAAAAAAAATGTCTTCACTTTGTGTAAGTGACACCGAATATGGCCTGAAATTTTTACATTTATTACAATACAATAATATATTTCAACTGTAATTAACTCATATCAATAAATATTAGTACATGCAATAATCCGTAATAAGTCGTTGTCTTGCATTAAGATAATAAGAAAATCTATTCCAGCTGGATATGTGTGCGGTCACATAGTCAGCACCCCTGTAATAGTTACAATTATAATAAATTCTACGTTTAGACACTCGATTCCCAAAAAGGACTCTAGCAATGTTAAGGCAAATTTAAACTAATATGTTGCGGTTATCTTACAGTGTTTGTACGTTAAATCTGAGGGAGGAGGCCTGGTGCTCTAAGATACAGACAGGCTCGTTGCCTAATTCGGACTCCAGTCTCCCATAATATAATTATGCCTGTGTTTAATTATCTGTGGTATTGTGGAGAGAAAATAAACTTAATTTATTATTTATTTATTTCAATCGGTTAAAATTTAAAAAAAATGGTATTTCACTGTAAGGATCTGGAGGGTTTGGATGGAAGTCTTATTTGGCTTGGATAGCCTTTGAAGCAAAAACTAATCAACCTATTTGAATAAAAAATTGGTAGTTGGTACAGATATAATCATGAGAAAGGCGATATGCAATTTTTTAATGACTCGTGTTCGGAAGGCTGTTTTACGTGATAAATGTTAAGGGAAATCATAATTAAAATAGATTTTGTGATAAAGACATCATAAATCAATCTTACAAACTGACCATTCATGTAAAACTTGTATAAAATAAGTGAATTATATATTTGAAGTTTGAAAGGAAAGAGTACGTTATTTTAAAACCAATTTATAATTTCATAAAAATAATATCCATCCGCTAGAAATAAATGTTTATTTGGTGTGATTGACAAAATAATTAGGTAATATTTATTTCGAAGCAAATTTATACTACGTACACCTATAACACCGGTCGTGCAAGAAAGGAACTCTACTTGTGTAAGTTATAGGTAAAAATACGTTTAAACCTAGGTACACAACGTCAAATAAAATATATTATCTATTTATGTGTAACAATAGGCGGTATTGTATTGAACTCCACGGTGTTTCGGAAATATCGGACAGATAAGATCTATCTCATAGCAATTTACAACATGTCCATCTTTATTTATAGTCCTAAATAATTTTTATTTTATTAAATTATCACTAAATTGCATTAAGTGCAGGTTTGGAATGACAGTAAAAATATTTCCACACAGGACGATCGTTACGCGTGATGATGAATGATGTTGTTACGTGAATCAGCGCAAGTAAAACATAATTTAACTGACGACATAAACTGTAGCAGTGTCTACGCACATACCATATTTATTTCACCACTTTTGTATAAAATTATCGTAATTTTTAACCCAAAACAAATTACGCAATATTTTTATTGTTAGGTAACTTTACATAAGAATTGTATTTGTAGGAAACTCAAGAATTTCAATTAGCCTAGAAGTACACTTACTCATATCTTTATTTATAAATAAAAATAGTTTAACGCAATTACTATCATCGTAAGAAATAAAATTCCGAGCCTAAAATGGTAATAACTCGCATACCGTTCGTGTTTGTAACGTGGTCGCAATGTTAATTGAGTATAAATTAAACTTTTGTGTTCTTCTATTACAGGGCCTATCAAATGGCATGGAAAATGATCAAAACACGGCGAACCAAATACAACCGAATGAAATGACACACAAGAGGCTGTCCACCAGTTCCACGACGTCCAACCAGAGTTACGACTCGAACGTCGACTACGCGGTGCCCAAGCACTCGTACCAGAGGACGCAGCGGTCCAGCGACGTCAGCGATCCCAGCGACAGCCTGACCTACGCACAACCCAAGATATCGAACCCCCTATTCGGCGTAAACGCAGCCTCACATTACGCGCCGGGACCGCTCCAAGACGCCGTCAGTGAGAGCAAACTGTTCGAGAAGAGCCTCCCCAACGGCGTCCGCAAAGCGCCCGAAGGGCAGGACAACGACGGCTTCAAGTCCGAGGACGCCCTAGACGGTAGGAAAGAGTTGGTTGTGAGCCCCAACCAGATCGCCATCACTGAGGGCGGCACCGCGACCTACACCACAGACAATAATGGTAAAATCAATGTTCATGTCACCGTCATGATTAACGCAGGTAATTATATGCATCCTTACGAACAATTGAACGTAAAGCACAATATCTATATAGCACATTGTATAACAAAATTTTATGTAAAGTTACTCTAACAGTTTAGCACAGTGATGGTTTATAAATATTAAATGACGTAACGGAGGGATTGTGCTGGTTTCCAGTATCGAACCGCTCTCGAGGATGCATATGAGGCAAGCAGTCTCTGGTTGTAGTTAGATGTCGCATGCTCTGTAGTGTAGTGCAGTAGTCTTATGTTCCTTACGTGATACCGTTTCTATTTTTGGTTTGTCCACTTGTTACGATTTGGAAATGCATGTCATCTTTCTCACTTTACCTCTCTCACTTTATTTGGATCTACTTACTTGTTCGTCTGTACACATTTGTTTACTATTGTTTCACAATAATATACCCAAAGCTTCGGCATTTTTTACACCTATGACGAAATATTCTTTACGCTATTATACTTTCATGAATTCACTTGTGTTGCTCTAATGAAGATAAGCATAATGTTTACTAACAGATGTGAAAGTGATGCACTACTTATGATTGAGAAACATCCGCATATTCATTGAAACTGTTATGCTTATCTCCCAGGAATGCGTATTATTGAATTTAATAAAGATGAGTATTTAATTCGTGACACTGATCGGTTCTATCGACGTTTCCAGGCACATTAGCGGATTTGAAGAAGCAGCGAGCGCAGATAAGGACGAACGGTAGTCCGGTGGAGAACAGTTTGAGTTCGACGAACAACCACAGCATCAACTCGATACCGGAGATGACGAAGCAGGAGGCGCCGGCGCAACTCAACGCTCTCAGCCTCTCGGCCAGCGCCGGCGCCGTGCCGCGCTTCACAGGGAACACGAGCGACGTGGTCGGCGATACGCGATCACACAGGTGCTGTATCATCATGTAGACTGCTACCAGTGAGGTTTAGGGCTATAAAGTCAAGCGCAAAATGAGTAACCATTGCAAATGGAGAGTTGAGCTGTCACAATATCACAATGGTACATTGATTATTGGCACGTTGAATATGTTTGTAAAGTTAATTTATATTTTTGAACGCGAAATTGCGAACAAAATTTTGGTTTATGTACTGCATGTTGTAGTGTGACGTCATGTATCAACGTTGATTTTGTATTAAAAATGCAAACAGTCAAAACTTTAAACATGTATACTGAACGTTCACAATTTTGGCTGTATGACGAAACGAATTACACATAATATCGATTCAGTTTATTTAAGGCTTCAAAGATACATAAGAAGCTAAAATCATTAACAATCTCCATTGTCAAAAGGGCGGAATGTCAAAGCGCTTATAGTCAAAAGCACAGATTATATTCTTGCGTTCATGTGCGCTTTTGACATTCCACACTTTTGACAATTTGCAATCGTTGTCATTTTGCGTTTTTGACTATACGCCTCCAAAAACTACCAGTGATACGCGTCCCCGGACGCCCAGAACAAAGAGAGATTCATTAGCGTACAAGTCTGATTGTCATTCCAAAAAGATTTAATGCACGGCTGGTTCGTACAAGACTAAGCTGTATGCACTAAAATTATGTTTAGCGAGTTTATTATGTATATGTGAATAAGAGGCGCAACGGCGGTGTAAATTGTTCGCGAGGCGGCCCAAAAGAGGGAGTTATATGATTGCCGATGGATATTGCCATTTTTGCTCATGAGCAATTTCAGGGCTTGCCAGTGTGCTAGGAAACAGTGTGATAAGTGTTAACAGCTCAACGGTTTATATCTAGGGGTAAGAGAAATATAAATGGTTGCTAATATTTTATATAGCATTAGAATTGAATCCTATATGTTTATAAATAACTGTCTTAATATTATAGATGTATTTAAGTATTTTCCTATTATAGATTTCGCCTTACTTATTGTATCGTATACATTCCATTGATTATTAATAATATAATTGTGTTGTATGCTAAGGTTATTGTGATTCCATTATCAGTATGAATAATGTTAATCAGTATTTAATGGTGTGAAAAGCATAATAATTACGATCATTGAAATTAACAAACAAATATGTTAAAATGAAAAAGCATTATTTGAAAGTGCCTACAGAATGAATTGTTAGATAATTATATACAAATGGCATAATTTAATAACTAACGAAGCGAGCTAATTAATATTTAAATTATAAATGAATGATGTATAATTTTGAAAAAATCAAAGATATATTTATTGCATACTCAATTCCTTGAAATCATCTAGGTATTGTTTTACAAATTCAAGTGATATTATAAATCTTAACTGCGATAAATGCCTTATTTAGACAGATTAGATGATTATTTTGTTAATTGGACCACATGACGGCAATAAATATCATAGTACTCAGTAGTATTGGTTGAAACATTCCTGTCACCATAAACCTTATACTAGAGTCATCATAATTGGAAAGATAAATAAAGAAATCAAAGTATTTATATTTATCATTATTCTGAAATTTCTATCAAATTGACTAATAATTTTATATAATATCTATATTGTGACGAGTTAGAGTAATTATTAAAAAAAGTATTTTAATCATATACTTATTGAGTAGATCGTCTGTTACTTTACAAGATACATCGTCTTATTACCATTTGCGATATTTTTGAAATATATCTGTAGATAAATTAAAAAATAGGGTCTTCTATGTAATTGTGTCGTTTTCTATGAAACTTGACGTTTCATAAGCGTCGCCTCTGTTTGAGTCATACCTTGAAAGACTGTTACGTAGTCATTACATATTTAGTATATTCAATAGCTTGTGCTACTGAAATATAAAATCCAGATTCTTCTAAAAACATTAATACATAAAATTATATGTAAAATATCAAAAACGTAGGTACCAATGAGTAACTTTTGATATGTTTATCAAACTATAGCTAATACGAGCTTTTAATAATTTACTTTCATAGTTTTTTTCCGTGGTATATTCTAAAGTCTTCTATAACCCAATGGCATTTCTTTATGAGAAGTCTATCCGCCATTTTGGGCTAAATGAGTTCCACGAGAAAACTTAAAAGTTCCATTATCTATTTATGAACCTATTATGTTCTATTTGGTTCCACTAAGAAGTAACTTATACCTTATTTACACCATGTTTCTCGAATATTATTTTGTTGATTGTATTTAAGTGCGAACGAGGCATGTAATAAAATAGTTTTATTGTTCAAATCGAGATAGACTATCAACAAACTTAATTTTGTAGTGAAATAATAACATGACTACCTACATAAGTCTTGATCAGATGGACTTGTCAACAGAGTAGTGTAATCATTTTTACAAGCTTTTTGTGTTCATACAAAACCATGTATGGGGAACCTCACTATATCACTCCATTTAGTCTTCCCACGGAAAATATCTATGAAAGTGTTTTAACAAGGACCCAAATTATAAAAAAATGGCAGCTAAAGTGGTTAACGGTATATTTCTAGTCGCACATGCGTATTGAGTCTTCCTTCGATGGCAGCAGACGGTTGACTGGACGTGGGGGCCACGGTAGCTGAGCTGTCAGTTCGATACATCCTGTGCACATCACAATAACGCCGATTCTGATAGCCAACCTATGAACACGTAGTAACTAATTGACTTTGACTAACTACATCTAACAAATATGGCGGAGAACAGATTTAAACTTGGGAAAACATCATACTCTATCTGTTTCCCTTTTCATATATCGATCAAAATATTTGTAAGTGTCACATTAGTAAGACCTATGATTGATGTCAGTTACTTAATGAAGTCAATACTTAAATAACATCATAGATCGCGCGTTTACTTCGTTATTGTGATGGTCGAACGGATGTCGAGTGCCTTTGCTTTGATTCTTAGAACTGAATACTCAATTCGTGCCAATTCCTTTGAGTCTGCCCGCGCATGGCTCCAGCTTTGAAACACTTCCCTGTGAAGCCCCAATGTGTGAATATTCTAATATATTCAATGTAACTGGTTGTCTAAAAAATACTTGTGTACTTATTAAATATTTAAAAAACTTTTAGTACGGAATTGCCTAGGAAATGTGTGTAACAATTCTGTTTCTTGTAATCCAGTGTTCAATGTCTGTGGTATGCTTAGTTGTTAACATAAACATTCCATTCATCGTCATCATATTATTGCTAAATTGTATTTTTATTGTAGTATTTGAACTTATGTATACGTACGAAACGTATTATGTATGTCATCAATATCGTTCTTAGTACCCATCCAATAGTAAATTCATTCGTCCATAATCATAGTCACTAGTGTAGCTATTTACTCTGGTAGAGCGGTTATTTTAATATCTTTTGTACTTAAAAAGTACTTAAAACTTATATTATAGAAAGAAATATTTAAATATCGAAATTATTATATTTATTGAGGGGCTATTGTTCTGAAATTAGTAGAAAAATATGTTAACTATTAAATATTATGCTTATTTAAAGATATTAATACAATGTATAAGAATTACTATATCTTATTAAGTCTATTTTTCGACTGTTTTTCCGAAAATATCCCCGTTTAGTTAATGTTATACAAGCACCTAATGATAACGAAGCAATACAGAATGGCCTTATGAAGATATATCAAATTGGTATTTTAGTTTACAGTATTTTATTGCATTTTATAAACAACAAATTGTGATGACAGTTTATGTTTAAACTATTTTGATATTCGAAAACTTGTTTTAGAAATGATTGCCGTATGAGATGTATTTATTATTTACATTTTGTGATTACTGTTTACGTAGATTAGTGACAACATCAAAGAGCCTACAATAGTTACCGGAGACTTTTTTTCTATTTTTACATGTTCAGATCCTTTATTAATATCTAAAAATTTGTATTGCGTATTATCGATACCACATTAAGATTATATTAACGCCTGTTCTCAAGTTACATACAGTTACGAACTAAACCTAATATGTGTAATTAACCTAAGTGTAGTCTTCTTTTCATATACATTGTGAATTACATTTTAGTACATTTCGAAGTAACATAATATATGCTAAGTGTTGTAAAATTAGACCCTTAATCACCGATGTTCAAAATTATTGTCGGAAGAGACAACTTTTCAACGCACACTCGAATACGCCCCTAATTTAATATTTTCTAAATCAAATATTGAAATTAATCGGTCAGAATATGTTTACTTGATATTTTGTCATGTCTTAGTGGGGTGTTCTCAAAAAGAAGATAATAATTTTTCCTCCAGTTCACTAGTTGTAAATATGTTTCTATAGTAGAGTCACACATTTACTGTAGTAAATAAACAATGTCACAATCTCGTGTCAAATGCTATGTGTTCTTTTACAATTTACTGTAATATTAGTCAAACATAATAATATTTTACTGGTTTTGTAGCTCTTATCTTCGAAAAGTTAGAGTTTTTTACATTTTAGAAAGGTATTTGGCCCATTTTTGTGCACTAATTAAAGAAAGGATATACATCCGCCTATGAACCCATATTGTACCCGTAATTAGCGATACAGTTAAGGTCATTGATAGAACTGTAGATAATTAATACTGTAACTTAATTAAAAGAAACCTTGCCAGTTAGGATCTTGCCTTTTCTTGGACCATTTCGCCATATCCTATAATAATGTTTGGAAAGTCTTGATTAATATCCTTGAAGAGTAACTATTGATCTATCTTTTACGCTTGCCCCCAAGCCTAACGTAGTGTCTTTCTAATAAAATAGTTAGGATTTTGGGCCTGTGGCTCTGTTGAGACGTCGTATTACGGTTTTCATATTCGCTGTTGTTTGTTCCTATGTAAGACCTAACAGTTACAACTTTCTCTACAGCAGAGCTTCGTAGTTTATAAGATTCATATCAAAACCCCGAACTAAACTGCTTAGTTTACGTATGCAAACGTAAAATGTAGTTGTTAGGTATTATAATAATATTTTATTTTATAAACACTCCAGTGATAGTTTTCTTGAATATCAATTATGGTAGGAATAAAATTATTGTATGTATGTATAATACCATAATAGTCATTACATAATTTCGAAAGATAAGTATCACTGGAAGGTTTTGATTCCATTTTCCACAATACCCATGTGGATTTAATGTGTTTGTGATCTATTGTATATTTGGTCTGTTACTTAATCAGAGAGGTTGTATGGCGACTATGCCGCAACACTCGATTTCTGGGTAACTAATATGTTGTATTTATATTTGATATTTCACACTACTGCCTCAGTCATCTTTAACGTTAGTACAATATGCAATATTGTTAGTATTTACCAATGCAAACAGCAAGTATTATTGTAAATTCAATGCAAAACTGTTTATTGCATCTTAATTTAAGGTTGTTTTGTTATTTATTGCAATAAATTACGTATATTTTGTCGGTATATAATACCTGTGACTACAGACAGTAGTGTGAATGAACGAATAATTCAATTGTAAACAATAAATCGTTTGTTTAAATCTATTTTGTTTTTTTAATTTTTACAACACTTTCCTTCAACTGAAAATGCATTAATCCACACATCCACACTATGATAAGATTATCTAATCAGCGATGGTATTGCAATATACCCATATTTAACCAGAGAATAAAATAATAAGTTTAAAGACATACTTTAAAGATATAAAAAACATTCCAAAAATGGATGAATGTTATTCTTTCACGATTAAATAAATGATTGTATGCAATGGCTGAGAGTCTCAGCCATGAAATATTGTGAATTTTATTTCGTCTCAGCCTGAGACGAAATAAAATTCACAATATTTTCATATCTTAGATGCATGTATCTGCAAGGCAAATTAGTACCTATGTAGTTATCAGTTTATTGTAATTTAAACATCACTTATTTCCAAAAACTGTCTTAAAAGTAAGGTTTTTAGTATAGCAGCTATTCCAGTACAACGAAACTGAAACTTTAATTTGATCACTAAAATTTAATAAAACATAATATTCAATGTTTATTCTTAAAAGGCATGCAGACTTTTATCATTTATCGACCCTTATGGACGGTGTGTGGAAATGTCCCAAATTTTTATTCCCTTTTTCTGAATTTGCAACTCACCAATGGATTAAGATATTAATTTATTTTTTGTTAAAATTTAAGTAAAATTGGGTTGGTCTTTCCTAAATAACGGTTTCAAAATTAAACGCCTCATCCGATCGTAATATCCTTCGAGCCTGTGAGTTGTAATGGATTACCGCACCAGGTGGCACAATCAAATAATAATTCGGGTATGAGGAAGTGCGTGAAATCGGGTCGGTTTCGCGGATTATTTGTTATCGTCTGCCCGCGTCACCGCGCGGCGGCTCGGACGACAGGGCAAGGTTACTAGCGTGTCCCTGTGCGGCACGCGACAGGAGTCCAGTGTAGAAGGGAGGCAGTGAGGATGTTAGGACATACCTAGAAGATAAATACAAAATTCCGACGAATTGAGAACCTCCTCCATGTTTTGATGTCGGTTGAAAATATATCTTGAAACTGTAATGGTGGTCATGCAGGATCGGAAACAATATCAGCAGCATATTATATTTTTTCTTTTTTTATATACCAGGACCTCGTCTCATAAAAAGTAACAGGGTAATCCAGCTGATAGGTCTATTAGTTATGACAGTTGTAATGTTTAGAAATAGAGTCTATGGATATGGAACTAGGTTTTTTTTTCCTTTCCTAACTGAGTAACGATGATGGCTTGGAGGAGCCTTGTCATCATCACCGGGCTTGCGGGGGAGCGGATGGCTCTCACCCCTAATAAGGAATGGAACTCAAAAGGTCCGATGAACTTAAATGTGTTCGAAATGGGAAATGTGAGTGGGAGACTCTTAATTATTCATTGCGTGCAATCACCCACGTCGCGATCTGTCTCGTCATCTTCCACTTAGGATACGGATTATTAGGTAAACAATATAACACATGTACTGACTGTCTGATATAATTTCTGACGTCGTAGACCAAAATTTAGGTAGGTATACTAAACCCTATTTATATTGTGTTATGACCATAATAAAGTTTAACAACTGTTGTAGTAAACATAATCTAAATCAACACAATCTAAATATTACCTACGTATAACAAAAGAAATTTAATAATCAAGTGGACTTTACTCACTGCAAAGTTTTATCACAATCGAAACAACGATTCGTGTCTTCGGCGCAGCAGACTTCGTATGCACCGTGTAACACTGTTTTCCTTTAATGACCACATATAAAGGAATTCGATGATGAAATTATTATGTTCGGATTTTTTTAACTACTTCCAGTGTCGTATAGAAGCAATATGTAGAGAAAATAGGTAATGTACCAAATGTTTACATATTTCCAAGTGAAAATATCTTAAGATTTGTAATAAAAACTGGTATGGACTAAGCTTGGCTATTACTTGACTAACTTCCAAGACAGTTTCATCATCATTTTAGAAAGATCGCCGGTATGATCAGCATAAAAAGTAAGTCGAATGTCGCTCCTCTTTATCATATTCAATGAACTGTCTACTCTTGAATTCCATCACCCATTATTATCTACAAATGCTTCTATAATAGCTACCAAATCCTCTCATCCGGTATTCTAGGTCCTTAAAAGCAAACAATTTCACTTGTATTCGAAGTCAGCCGGACAATCACACAACAAACTGGTGCACGTCTGTGTTCGCAGTTGGAATACGTTGCCGCCGTCTGAGTAAGTCAATGTCGTCGAGATATAGCTCTACGCCGCCAGTGTTCGCCGAGCTGCCACCGAGACACGTCGCGTCGGCCTCACTCACTGCCACACACCACGCGGACACCCAAAACAAAACTCGTGAGGTTCAAACGGAACCTGCATGCTCAGACTGATCAGACAACTCTGCAACATGAAGCCACCAGTGAATGTGAGTACGCCTTCAGTTGGAAACGTTTTGCTGACTTCTCTGGATTGTTTAAGACAATTTCTCTGTTATGTGAGCGATCGTTGATGTCAGGTATTAAGTTAATGAGGACGTTATGAAATTCACGTGTTTCATATACGGTATACTTGTAGTGTCAGTCTTTAAATAGGTACCACATATTTTACCGATTTTGTTTACTGGTTTTTGCGCACGTTTTTACCACTAGTAGTTTTCCTAAATTTTCATACGTAATTTTCTTTGGCATACAGATAAAGGATTTTTATTCTACAATTACAATTGATGTAGTACATATTGTTTAGAGTAGGAATATAATGTAATATTTATTATTTAACACGAACCATATTTCGTAATTAGTTTGAACTACCACTGTCACTACTCTAGGTATTGTCTTTCTAGTAAGTAAGTAAATTACCAAAGTGCCAGATAGGTATTTAAAATCTTATAATTATATAAATTAATAGGTAAGTAAAACAGTGTTTAGATCTTTGTACACGACGTAACTAGGAACCTACATTACCTCCAGCGAGCACCATAAAATATATTTTAACGTTAGTGAAGTCAGGGAACTGAAGGTAACTAATAGATTCCTACTACGAGAAGTAAATATGTATTCATTATTCAATTTTCGTCATCTTAAAAGTAATGTCATACTTTAACGCGCATGTTTTAAAACCACATACCTATTTCCTATCAAACAGTTACTATGCAAGATGTTCCTAATACTATTGTAATGTGTTATTGAAACAAGTTTATTTTAATCTAAGTAGGTTGGTAGGTAATAGTGGAAGTAGATAGTATTATTACACGTTATTAAAACAGTTAACCGTGACAGTGAGTCAGAGACGGAAGTTTTGGCACAGTTCACTAACCTTTTTCGCATTATCACTTCAAAGTTCGTTGTATGATTTGTGTGTATGTAGGTGAATGGATATTATACCTATCAGACTAGTATTATGGCTATAATAAACGTTGATTTATCTGTATTGTATTTGGCACTGGGGTTCCAAAATAAAATGATGTTTGTAGGTATAATAGGTATAGCTCACATATTTGAGCTAGAACTATTATTACGGGTCTATCATCATCGAGTAATCGAAATTTAACTCCATAAAACCATTGATAGGTAGACTGCAAAAACTGATTTAAGGGTAAGAGACACCCGCTCCCCCGCTAGTCTGGTGATGATGACAAGGTTACTCAAATCCATCATCGTGGTCAGTTAGGAAAAAACAAAAGCTGGTTATTCGCTATGTGCGGAGTGGGTGGTGGGGGACGGCAAATCGGTCGAAGCGCCACGATGTGACAGAAATGTGATATGATTCTGAGCTTTCATGTGTCAAATTGCTTTAATTTCATAAATTCCCTTGTATTATAGTAAGTAAAAACGTTACGTACATAACGTAAACGATGCAAATTCAATACTTATAATAATATTCGTATTTTTGTGAAGTAAGAAAATCACTTGGTATAATATACACACTCACTTTATACAATTTTTATTTATTTTGTGATGAAAAACTAGTCGAAAATCTTTATCAAAACATCTAGTTGCTAGGATATGACATATCAAAACATCTAGTTGCTATGTTAAGACAGATCTCAAGTCCAGAATAGTTGTCGCCACTAGGGGCGCTATCATCGCGCACATAGCGAATAGGTAGGTTCTATGATGAGTATGTCCCAAAACAACAAGTAGGTGGACGTATATTCAGTGTTATGATGACGTTTGATTTAGTTTTTACACGTGCTCTCACGTAGGTAAACTATTATTAATATTGTTTTATTTTTTATGACAATAATAATTTTCCTCTTTTAGCGTTTTTATACCACATTGTTAAACGTCTACAACGTCAATTGCTAGATGCATTGCAAATACTTGAAGTGACTTTTATTTGCTGTTTGTTTTTTCCCGGAAAACTGTCGTGCCTTTTCCTTGATGCCGTCTTCATAGCTACCCTAGATGCCGATCATCCTGCCTGTATGATATATACGTGAGCCTTTGACATAATTCGTCAAGGTTTATGTTATAATGTATCCTGTTAATATCGCATTCATAATCGATTCATCTCGACTCTACTTCGTTGGTTGATATTAAACTCACCATCAGGTGGAGTGAGGTCATCTTGTTAGCTCAATATAAAAAAAAACTACGGCAGAATACTTACACCGAATTTTAACATTGAATTGTTGGACTACATATAACAATAATGTGGTTTTTAATTACAAACTATCGATTTGAATCCTTCTTTATCGTCTAAATAGATGTGAAATATAGATTTACTTATCGTTTCAGTATTCAGACTACGCTAAATGCTTAAAACAAATACTGTTCATAGTTTTACTTACCATAATATCTATGGCCACATCAGTGGCGTAACTACAGGGTGGCAAGTCGGCAAAATGCCACGGGCCCCCTCCCGGTAGGGGGCCCCAGCCGAAAGGGGCCCCCGGTCATAGCAAAATCTCAACTGCCAACACACATACACATTAAGATAAAAACAAGAACGTGGTGTGCATGGGGCCCCATCCGATGAATTTTGCCACGGACTTCAACGGGTATAGTTACGCCACTGGGCCACATTATAAATGACATAAAAACTTGCTAAACTATAACATAAAGACTGAGAAATGGGGCAAGGCCGGACCAAGTGGATCCAACAATGAATGGTAATAGCACGTAAGACTCGTCTCAAGGTCGCAGAGGTTGAGCTATAAATTGTATTTTTTACAGGAAATCTTGCATTTTTATACTTTTAGCTCTATAATCACGAATCAAAATGATGTTTTGTGTCTGTTGTCAATCCCGGTTAGTGATATTGTTTGAGTAAAGGGTCTAAACAGTCAGAATGGAGTGTGGGCTTGGTAGAGACCAAGTCAGTGTTCAAACTCTATATTTATTTAGTTTTTACTGCCTTCCAACAAAAATGCTTGTTGACCACAAGGGGGCGTATTAAAACTTCTTAACTCCAGTCAGTTTAAGAATGGCCATCGACTTACTTTGTATTTCTGGTACACTTAGTTGTGCCGTGTGCGCTATATTTGTGAAATCATACAGACTGATATAACCCCTCTATTACTTATGTTAATATCAAATAGAAATGTCAGCTCTTTATCATATAGCTACCGATGACCATTTTATAAATGACTGAAAAAAGAGGTCGTAAGAAAAGAAGCAGAAAGTCCCGGGGCGTAGACTTTATGCATATCGTTAATGTTGTCAATTCTATGCGCCTATTGATCTTCTTTTGGTCACAATGTTTTTGCTTTTCTCTATCTCATATTTAAAGGTGCCAATCAGTTGCTTTCAAATAGGTAATTCACTGTCACCCAATGCCAGCCCGAGCGATTATGTTTGATGAAGCCAGATTGGCGCTGATTCTTTGAATAGTTTTGCTCTTGCAACGATTTCACACTTATTCAAACTCCCAATAGGGATGTGGTCAATCATACCACACAAATAGATTGCCTTCAAAGATTCAAAGTCACATGTAGTTTATTAAACTTTGCAGCGCAAGTAAAAATAGGTGAGAATGCGATTGCCAAAAGGTAAAGTGGTTGACGTAAATTGCTATTTCGTAACGCCGTCTTCTGTCAATAACAAGTAAACAAGTGATATTTAATTGTGCTACTTACTATAACTGGTATATTAAGGTATTCTTGTTATTACCTGCCCACCCATGGTCTTCGGCCGAAAACTGAAACGATAATTAGTTAATATTTGACTTTCAAAAGCCGGTTAGAAATCAATTTAGTTCCTCATTTCACTATTTGGGTATTAAAATTAAAACGACATCATTGCTTTGTTTCATTACTTTTCGCGGCGTAATGATATGTTTACCAAATCGTCCACACGTGGGTGATTCTAAAAATGTAGTATATCTTTAAATAACTGCTTGCGAGTTACCTACTACTGGCAATATTCAACGTAATGATGTTCTTTAAATAGGTAACAGCAGGGTAGGTAGATGAACTTACCATTCTTACTTACTAAATATATCCTTACTAATATTATAAATTCGTAAGGAACTCTGTTTTTCTGTTGTGCTATCACGCCAAAACTACTGAACCGATTGAAATAAAATTTGGTACCTACTCAAAGACTGGAGATTGAGAAAAGACATAGGCTTATTTTTAACCGACTTCCTTAAATGGATATAATGTAAATTTATATAATGCAATAAACGAGTTCACGCACACGGAGAGCTAGATACCTACAGATTGTACTCTCATCTTTTAGCAGCAAGCAGAATAGCATGAGTATACAGCAACACCACCAGTATACATACTGCGTCTTTGTATACTCGTGGACTTGCCTCGTGTCAATACCACTTACCACCAGCGTAGAATAATCACCCATTAGAGGGATGCCCAGATAACATCGGTACTGCGTAGAAGATAGTCTCAAAGGAGTCGCTAACCTTTGTCCGGTAGATAGTGTCCACAGTCAGGTCATTATTGGGAACGGTTCTCTATTGATCTTTTGTGTGCTCATATCTTGAGTTTAATAAAGTAGTAGTAGTAGTAGTAGTATAAAACTATTGTTTGGTTGTGTGTGAAAACAGTCAGGCATTTAGTGACTCTACCTTCGCAAATAAATGCCTACCTAAAGGAACCTGGAAATAGGGTTGCCAACTTTTTTTAGCAGAAATAAAGTATTTCTGATTTTAAAGGAGGTAAATAAAGAGTATACACTTTTAAAAAAGAGTATCATTTATTTTTATCTTTTATTACAGACGTGCACTAAACATTTTGTAAAAAAGAGTATTTTAGCGTACTCTATTAGTGTTATAGATTATAGAGTACGACCACATGAAATAGAGTACAATACTCTATTTTAGAGTACGGTTGGCAACCCTACCTGGAAATAGATACTACCTGTTATACAAAATGAACCTAATTATAAAAATACCTCTAACAATATCGACACACCTTATGAACGTTCTTTATTATTTTGTTACACATAGTAATTAATGATATTTTTTTTTTTTTTTTATAAAAAGAGGCTAACAAGATGACCTCACTCCACCTGATGGTAAGCGGTAGTGAGATCCAAATATGAGGTCGACAGGCACAATAGACCATATTGAGCCTGTCGCACTCACCCTGAAAGCCGTGAAAAAGGAGACCACTGCTGCGGCAACAACGAGACAAGGCGTGGAGTCTCGCATTGGTATTGAGCTGTGCGGGTCGGAGTTGGCCAGTCCGCTGGACGGAAGGGCCCCCGTGTCTACGGGTCTCCCTGGCCGGCGGGCTGACCCGCTCCGCCCGCACAATACCGCCGCTAAGACTCCACTGGTCCTGCGCTTGCCGCAGCAATGGTCCCCCCTGGCTCCGGTTCGTACAGTGCTGATCCCGGAACGCGACCTGACCGAGAGAGGTCAGAGTCACTTGGCGGGTTTTACACAACTGTATGGTGGTAACAGCAACCGGTCGACAAAATGTCTCCCACCTGAGACATATATGTAATAATGGTACTATGAGTGAAGGAAATAATATACATGCTGCGCCGACCCCACTTAGCGTGGGACAAGAGCAGGAGAATGATGATGATTAATGATAGACATATGTAATAATGGTACTATGAGTGAAAGAAAATCTATTATTAGTTACACCAGCCAATTTAGAATCCATGACCGACGTGATAAAGCTTTTTAAACTGGAATTAAGCAAATGGAACACGTTAATAAATTTAGGTTCATAATATCCAAATCCCAAAATGTCCAAATGTTGAAAATCATCAATATCCCAGATCCATGCACCAAAATGTCCATCCATAAACATACCAGAGTGAAGATCTCATAACAATGGAACCGACTTTAATTTCCAGGCAGCTCTCCTCCACGATGTGGACATCCCGACCAAGAAGGCGACGTTCGGCATGGGGTGTTTCTGGTCGAACGACTCGCTGTTCGGGGCCACCCCCGGGGTGGTGCGGACACGTGTCGGATACTCCGGCGGGACCACAAAGAGCCCACACTATAGGAACATGTGAGTATGCTCTCTTAGGCGATTAACACATAGCACCCGCCGCGGTTGGTGGCTAAGCGGATCTCAAGTTGCATTCATCATTAGCCCATATACGTCCCCACTGCTGGGGCACGGGCCTACCCTAAACTAGGGCGAATAGGCCTTAGTCAACCACGCTGGCCAAGTGCGGGTTGGTTGACTACACAACCTAAGAACTTCTTCGTAGGTGTGCAGGTTTCCTCACGATGTTTTCCTTCACCGTTAAAGCGTCGAATAATCGTACATATTATGAATTTCAAATTTGAAAAACACAGTGGTACGTGGCGGGGTTTGAACTGGCGACCTCTCGCATGGCAAGCAACGACCGTAACCACTCGGCCATCGACGCTTTTTTCTTTTTTTCAAGTTGCATTAGCTTCTTTTTAATCCGTTGATTCCAAACTCACGAACATCGCCCGACCGCGCGGTCGAGCGGTGCTCCTCGCCTTTACGGCCTCTGCCCGCCGCGACGGAGCGCGATACCGTGTGTTAATCGCCTTATGGTATGATGTTTTTGATTGTTCCTGAATTCAATTTAAAGTTGAGATCTCCACCGTCACACTTTTAACCCGCTGCTGCCTACGTTGCACCATTCTCAAAGTGTTTGGTATGATTGACTTTAAAGAAAGGCATAGATTCATTAATTTTCGTGCAATTTTTTCCTCCATTGATAAATTTCCATGATTGTTTCGGTCGACTTGAGGTTCAAATTATCAAATATGCGTTCAAGGTTAATTTTGTGCTGATAATGCTTTGGGAATCTTATCGACTTTAAAAATTCCTTTTTATGTTTACTATCAAGTTATCATAATATAACAATGAAAAGCAAATTTCAAAGGTCATCGGAAGCATTAATACCTACTATAATTAATAATTCCGCCTTTCAATTAGGTAACTCAACTCAAAAATATGCATAATAGAGCTATGTAATGTAAATGTGTAAAAAAAATCTGCAATTAAGACGGAATCATTGACTAAGACTTAATCCATATTATGGAAGAATGGAATAACTATTTTGTTGATCCTTATATAATAAACGTGGAAATAGAGTTTTTACTCTTTGTGTCTGTCTGCCTGTCGCGTTTTCACTCAATCAATTATAGTCAATACTCATGAACCGATTTACGAGCTAGTATATAGGTATTCCAAAACTTAAGAAAAACGCGGTTAAAGCTAGAACTAGTGGCGTTCATCCTGTTCAAGGTTACTAAATGCAAACGCTTTCAACAGTCACAACACCGGCGATCAATAAAAGTGCTTACTCAGCGATACCTATTAACATAGGCAAGGTGATAGAGGCTACACGCTGATAACATTCCAGCGAAGAATGAGGGTATCAGGTCAATGTTGGTATTTAAATTACGTTAATGATGAAAAAAATGTGTTCCACTAACTCTATACTTAATTATGTTTGGATTATTATTGAAAATTGTATATTCTCTACATAGGATCTATGTACAAGGCAAGTTAACTTCTTGGCTCTTGTCGTTTGTAAGTATGCCTAGACGGATTAATCTATGCAACGTATTTTCAATGCGGGTACTTTAACAGGCTAAATTAATCAAGGGGACTATTAATAAGTAGATACATTTATCATCCTTGCTAAGTCTGGCTACTCTCACTAGGTAATTAAGCACTCAAGAGGACTTTATTAGCTTAGACATCAATACTTTGTTCTATGTCATTCCATAAGATAGGTATGATTTGCATGTTTACAATTTATGTTTACTTTGTCTATTAGACTAAATTGTAAGTTTTGTTTAGTTACTTTACTTGCTATTAGAATACATTAATGTTTATTTATAACTATTTATTAATAACTATTAAGATAAATTAGTAGGTATGCGCTTGTTTCGTAAACATTCAATTGATAAAGTGTAGGAACAAGTCCGATATCGATAGTAATCTACAAGTAGGTAATTCCCAAATATTTATGTCATGAATCTTATCGAGTTCATTATTCTTAATGACGGTATAAATAATCAAAGGTATTACTGTAATCTAAATGACTTGCGAAACATCAACTTATGGTATTATTGATTCGTCTGGCACCTTTTCGTGTAGATTTATAGGAAATGCAAAGTAATCATGTTGTCAATGACATCATAAATTTGCAAAAAATATTGTGCAATCAATGTAGGTAAGTTTGAGTAGGATTGTAAATAAAATTAATACAAATGTTTTTTTTATTCATATTGGGGCTCTAAGTAAAAACAAAAGTTAGTAGTAAGGTACCTACGTACATTAATAATGTTAATTTATACCTCTTTGTGAGGAAAGGTAATGAAGTTAAAAAAACTCTAGGTAAAGAAGTACATTTTTGCATTTTGAAGGTGACACTAAATTTTGAAGGTGACTTTAAATAGGTTCTACCCATGCGATAAGTAGTTCCAATACCGACAACAACTTACCTACCATTGTTAAAAGTATGCCGAAACAAAACATAGGAAAACGAATTCGACCGGTGCCAGAGGCGGTTCACCAAGGTTGTGCGGTGAAGGCCAAGGTACGCGCATCTTATCTACTATGGACGCACATTACGATGCGTAGATACTAAATTAGTCTAGTCAATCAACGCGAATACTATAATATCTTTGTAGGTTAGGCCGGTTGGACTTAGGTTGGTGTCTCTCGAACGACTACGGATGAATTTATCATATACTAGCGACCTGTCCCCGTGACACATCGGGTATAATATGTACACACCTTGGGCTACCTAAGATTTAATAAGGATCCTAAATCTTTTCTACCAATAAATGAAGCCTATGTTACTCAGGGTGAATGTAGCTTTCCAATGGTTAAAGAATTTTTGATATCAGCACGGTAGTTTTCGAGTTTACTCATTACATACATAATATACCTATACACACAAAAATACAAGTAGTTGTTCTAAAGGTATGACAGTACATAAAAAGAAAACATTCTTTACGATTTTCTATGCGACATTGTATAATTAACTGGCAAGTCATTGTAATTAATTTGTTTTTTTAACTATTAGCAGTAATTTGATAATTTTACACTAATAGTTTTTTAATGACATAAGCGTCATGCTTACATATTTACCTAAACACAAATAGATTAACCTATGTCAAATGTCTACCTTGTACCACATATGTATTTATTTCTTATCAATAAGAACTCGTTCCTCTTGGCAAACAAATATTGCCAAAAAACAAGTATTCTTTATGAGTCTTAGATCGGGATCTAGTAATACCTATTAACCTTTTAAAAAATAAATATTTTTATTTAAAGTGTTCCATTTAATAATGTTTCAGAGGCGACCACACAGAAGTCATAGAGCTGGACTTTGACCCAAAATCAGTGACATTTGAAGAGCTGTTAGAGATGTTCTGGGCGAACCACGAATACGGACTCACCACCAAACTAAAGAGACAGGTAACACTCATTTTACCTTTTTTTCTTTACTGACTACGAAAATGGCTTGGAGTAGCCTTGTTATTACCAGTGAAGAATGCGCCAGTGTCTTACTGTCCCCTTACCACCAGCGGTGTGTGTAGGAAGATCCCGGAGGTTTTAGCCGGTAAAAGTGCGGCATAACCACAGCGTTGTCCCAGCGCTGTGGTATCCATGAGGATTTCCCCCGGGTGAAAAAAAAAACCTTGTTATTACCGGACTTTCGGGGGAGCGAATGGCTCTCACTCTTACGTATTTAAGAGAATTTGTCTTCAGGCGTCCCCTAACGGGGCCATGATCTCGACTTAAGGCGTTACTGGAAAATGTCCTAGGGTCACATTTTACAATTAAAACCAGTCATGAGCATTTGCCATTCACATGTCACATGAACTTATTTTCACGAAAGCTCTATTTATGAACAAACGCTCTACATAACAGCAAAGACCAGATAAATCCCTAAAATGCTTCATATGAAACTACTTTGAAAAACAGCATGGTGAAGAAAAAGACGTTACTGTGTGTGTTAACAGGAAATAGTCAATGTGTTCTTCTAATTCAAAATTCACATTATCTCGACGTAGCACAAAAGCAAAAAATTGTCGTCATCTTTTACTTAAACCCACCCTGTTACTAACTACTACTACCTACTTGTTTTTGGGGATTGAATATAAAGATCTGTATAATTATATCATTACACTTGAAAATGTCAATCTATACTCAGGTAATAAGCTATTCTGATTATCTATTATAAATGGATCATTATGCTAATAACGCAATCAACCGCTATCAAAGTCAAATAGATCCGATTGCATTGCTGAATAGGTGAACAAAAGTGACATTGACATTGTAGTTTGTAGACGAGTAATAATATAATTGTAAAACTTATCTCAACCTGCATCGTTGAGATTAGCTGTAATCCTAAAAGGAATCCACTTTAATAGCATTGTTTTCTTGTATCTTAATCTAACATGATTTACCACTTAAAGAACAGACGATTTAGTATCTAAATGCCGACAAATGTATTAAAGGTTTTAAATTTAAACTGTCATGGCTACATGTATTGAAAACTGAAAAGATTCGAGATATTAACCATGTTTCACTACTTAACGAGTTCCCGATATTTCAGTACATTGCAAGTGCCATGATCACGGGTCCAATCAAACATATTCAGTTTTCTAATGAAAGGTTTTATGTAGTACCATATGTAAATAAAAATATAAAATGACACATGCTTATTAACTTACTGTGTATGATCGCGCCGAATATAAGGTTATCGCGGCCAGAGCGCTCTAAATACCTGTCTTATTACAATAGTTTGAACTTCCTTCATTTTAGCTAAATTTAGATTCGATATTTACGTTTGTGTGTCTATACCTACTTACTGTCATAGATTTTTCTTCTACCGTGATGAGGGATAGGTACTCGTTCTGCTTTTCGTATGAACTCTACAAGAAAGCGCCATCTGTTGACTGCTTCTAGAACTTCGTACGTATTCAGGTTCAATATCTTTTTATTTCTACTTCCAGTACCAATCCATGATCCTGTACCATGATGAAGAGCAGCGGGCGGCGGCCGAGGCGTCGTACAAAGATATGCAGACCAGGGTCGGGCAGTTGCGGACAGAGATCGCGCCAGCGGGACCCTTCTACGCGGCTGAAGAGTGAGTATTTTTATGATTATACTAGTGACCCACCCTCCCTTTGTTTCGGGTATATTATACATAAAAACCTTCCTCTTAAAATCCCTCTATTAAAATAAAAACCGCATCAAAATCCGTTGTGTATTTTTAAAGAACTTTGCTTTATACTATGTAGTGATAAGCACTTTATGCCCGATTGCAGGCCAAAGGCCTAGCCCTACTGCTCCTCTGTCCGCGATCTTGGCTCTTTGATCTTGGGCTCGCCAATCTTCGCAAAAGTAACGAGCACGACTCGCCACCTTTTTTGTTTGAATGAGCGTTTGTTTTTAAAAGTCGATGTTCACTTTAATTATAATAAAAACATACATACAAGCACTTATTAAACATCCATTTTACCACCGACTCGGAATGTTTATCAGAGAATAACTCGTTAAAACTCAAAGAGTCACGACGACACAATTTATGTTATAGTGTAAATGAATCGGCCAAGTCACACAGGTTGGATTTATTTAAAGTCAGATACTTATTTAAAATAAATTATGTTATTTATGTAGGTAGTGCCTAGGACGGTGTATTTAAGTACCTACTTATTTGAGTATATTTGTGAAGTAGGATAGAAAAATTGTTTAATTGAATACAAATTACAAAAAAATATCCGTAATATAGGTACACCATAAAATTTTAGTGGTTGTTTTCCTGCAGTAAAATAATTATTTTTTGAAAATTGGAAAAACAAAATTCTTTCGGGAAATAGGGGTAAACCAGATACCGTAGCACAATTAATTCTAAATCGTTCTGCTACGGTAAAACAACCACTAAAATTTCACGGTGTATAAAAGTGCTTAAGAAGCAACTTAGTTCGTATTTAAAACATTCTTACATACAATGTATGTTTGACATTAATGTTTGTCCCGGTGCGAATCAAAACTACGACTCTTGGAATCGAAGCCAGAGTCTCTAACCCCTGTTCCACCAAGCTAGTCAAATGTAGTGTGTGTGTGTCGCAGTCGTATTGTATAATCCGCCGTATTACATTACGGCTAGTCGTTATCAAAAAACAGGGCCGTTATGTATTACGGCGGATCGACGATTAGCCGGATTGTCATTACGATACATTCTACATTTTGGCGACTCGCGTTCAACCGTATTGCACTTTATTCAATATTGTAGGGTGAACACGTCATGTGATAACAAAATAAAACAGGGTTTAATTGAAAATCAATTTTAATGAGAAAAATAAAGGTTATGTACCTACTCGGTATGTATAATAGGATTGTACTTTGTGTTGCGTAGGTGCGAAAGTATAATACCTAATATAAAAACTAAAGATTTTTATAGTAATTAAGAATTAGAAAATTCGCAGGTTGGGTATAGGGAGACAAATATTTCAATAGCCTTTTTTTTAAATATAAAGTTTTTTTGTTTTTTACGGTATACAGCCTTTTGTCTCGCCCGCCGTGGCCAATTTCCTTATGAATTTCCATCAGAGTATCGAAATATTGCTCCCTGGGTATTACGCGATACGTCCTCAGGATTATTTTTCAAGATCAGATAATCTTCACCAGCAACAATGATGAGGTCATATTTTTTGCACCAATAATACTGTGAAGGATTCCGCCGAATACCAGAATCCATAGAAACAACAACTTTAGCAGTTTTGATATGCAATATAACCTCTACAACTCGTTCTTTTGTCCATGAGACATTGAGACGAATAGAAACAGTTCAATTGCACGTCACTTAAAGTCACTATTTACACTCGTATTTGTCACGTTTATTTCTTTTAAACCACTGTTAAAATCACATTTTTGTGAAATACTTTCTGTATTCGAGGCCATTGTTGTTTTTATGACAGGCAGCGCCGCGAGCGATAAACATGGGAACTAAAAACTGTCAAAGAGGCGATTAACGACCCGCTCTTTGACATTACGGCTAGCCGCATTAAATAACGTTTAGCGCCGAACACATCTTGGCGGAATTTCATTCAGCCGTATTCAATCCGGCTAATCGTTGATCCGCCGTAATACATAACGGCCCTGTTTTTGATAACGGCTAGCCGTGATGTAATTCGGCGGATTATACAATCCGACTGCGACATGTGCATAACGAGCAGTTAAATTAACAAACCAACCATTATCTCCCCAGCTACCACCAGAAATACCGGTTGCAAGGCCACAAGGACCTTTGCCGGAGCCTCGGACTGGACTCGGGCCGCCTTCAGACATCGCACCTAGCTGCCCGCCTTAACGGGTACCTGGTGGGAGTGGGGGGCAAGGAGCAGTTCGACCAGGAAGTCAAGAAGTTAGGTCTTGATGAGAAGCAGGCGGATTACGTGAGGAAAGAGATCGAGCGCAACGAGGGAGGCGGACTGGCTTGTTAGGTGGTTATGCTGCGGAAAAGTCGTCATCAAAAAGTTTGTCAAATTCTTATTTTTTTTCTTTGTTTGCTAAAGAATACGGCCAGGATTTAAAATTTGGTCAGTTCGTTAAAAGTAATGTGTTTGAACATATTTTATAACCAATAGCAGTAACAGTAGTAGCATCCGTATTAAACTGTATCGACAACTAATTGACGACTTAACGATGGCAGCAGCGCATTTCTTTAGTTTTCCAGTTTGATATATTTTACAGATGGCATATTATAGACATAGGGTGTAAAATTAGCTTACATTTTAACCGAAAAATAGAAGGAGGTTCTCACTCAGTTCGCCAGGAACCTTTCTTTTTTACTTTAGTGGTGTTTCGCGTCTATTAGAATTTATCCCTATGTCTAAATTTCGCCGTTTTGTGGATATTTTCTTCTGAAAAACATATTAGTGAAAATTCCATCAGTTGTAAATGGCCTTTGGCCTTTAGATTTAGTTAGATTTACATTATGTATATTTAGAGTATTTTTAATGGTTCGTCCTCTTGAATCTGTTATTTTATTTATAAGTAACTATATTGGATATTGAAATTATATTGAATTACATTGCCTAAATCAATCGTAAAATGTAAAATGTTGGTTATAGTGTACCTATCATCCTACTTATGACAGCATAATTGTTACATATATGTTTATTATAGTCAGTATTAAATATAGATCCATCTAAAAGGTTTAGAAATAACCGAACACAAATCATTCTTAGGTTTAATTTAGCCATGTAAAAAGAAAATTATATTTTAAAGTTAAATTAAAGTATTTTCTGACAGACTATGTTTTTTTTATTATTATTTATACGTTTTTTGAATTCAAATTAAGATTGGGTACATCGCAATATGCAAGTACTGATCTAGTCCTTGATAAGAAGGTTTTTCTTAAAATTAATAAAGAACTTTCCATTCCTCATGAGAACACCCACCTTGCTCTTCAATTCACTGCACAAATTCTCGGATCTGGCAATTTGCTATTACATTTAAGGTGATTTACATTGGCAGCATGTTTTGAATGGATTACAATACCGATTTAATTTTTAGTACTATATAGTTGTATTATTATTTAAAAATATGTAGATATCCACATAGACAAGCTCATCTTACAAAGCCAAAAACTACAGCAATACCCACCCATCTGCTTCCATCCGAAGTTTATTGGTTAATATTATTTTATTTACTGTAGGCGCTAGCCCACGAGATCTTTACCAATGTGGTTTATTCGAAGGTTTAGGGATGAGAGCCATCCGCTCCCCCGCAAGTCCGGTGATGATGACGAGGCAACTCCAAGCCATCTTCGTATGTCAGTTAGGAAAAAAAATCGATATCGGTAATTAATTCCATAATAATAACTAAATATTTTTTTGGATCAATTTTAAAGCTAAAGCTTAATTTATTCGATTGTAGCTGCGACTAGTAGTTTTTTGTGTATATTTTGCGCACAAATACGTAACGGACACCCTCTGGCCTCAGCCTAATGAGTTCGGTTCGCGAATAACTCCACGGTATTGATTCTGCAATTAGACGAGCTTGTCCATGGGTCAATAGCCTTAGTACCTACAATGGAAGATATTTGCGATTAATAGTAGTTAGTAGATCAATCATCGGACAAATGAGTCATTCATAAAATATGTACATCTTATATACTCACGGTATCTAATGAAATCTTCGGAGTTTGTGAGTTAGTTATAAGAATACCTATAATACTTTATAAGCTAACACCAGGTAGGTTTATGTACGAGTACATATCAAAGTGGGTACTAATGTCCTTTTAATGTTCCATTCGTGCAACGAATATCGACGCAAACATAAAAAATATAAAACAGTACAATGTAGTACCTCCTTCATTTTTGAAGTCTGTAAAAGTATTTAAAATTAAGTACTTACTAAACAATAGTCGAAAAATATTACGTACGCAGTTCTGAAGGGAGTTATCGATCGCTGTAAGGTATTTTATTTGTTCTAGCGTTCGATATGGATTTCATTAGCATACAGGCCACACTTGAATACGAGAGAAGAATGGTCCGTTATTGTTGGTATTAAACTTTGCTGCGTAGTTTCTGTAGGTCGTATGAATATATCAATCGAAGAACTTATAAGTAGCTGCAGGTTATTAATAGTTTTGTAAACAATCGCAATTATGTGAGGTATGGTCTACAAATTAAGTAACTAGTAATGTAGAGTACATGCCTTTTATGTTACACCACTCTTTTTGTGTCGGGGTCTAAAAATAAGTGTCATTAATAAGTATTAATTGATTTTAGAGGTGACGGTTCGTTTGATATTAGCTACGAGAAGATATCAATTAAAAATCTTACAATACCGTCACTTTGTCCATTGACAGATGCATCGTCCTATTAGAGGAAGATCCCAGAGCTGCTAGTCGTCTGCGAGAAAATAAATAAATAAATAGGTATCTGGGACATTTCCACACACGGTCATCTGACCCCAAAATATGCAGAGCTTGCACTATGGACGTCAAAGGCTGATACATACATATATATTTATAAATACATACTTAAATCACACCTAGACAATAAAACAAAAATAAGTGACGTCTGGCAGCTGTGGGATCTTGAACCATATCATAATTTATTACGTAAGTAGTATTCCGCGGTAGAGTCCCAGGGCTATATTCTTATGAGGTCATATTCCTTTGATGGCATAGGTAAGCTTTTGAGATTAACTGAATTATTTTGGCTTACGACAATAACCTAGAGATGTACTTACAGTCTTAACTATGTCATAGACTACGTACGTGAATATTAACCAATAGGTAATCTTCTTAATATACACCGTGAAATTTTAGTGGTTGTTTTCCCGCAGTAAAATGATTCTTTCTTAGTAGCACAATAGATTTGTGCAGTTCTTTTTTGTTAAAATCAATAAATGCCGGTTTTATGACAGGTTTAACCGAAACTCGAAAGCACATTCGAACCGCTTTATGACTTAGGGTGTCGAGCTTCTTCAACTTTAAGCATCGATTTCATGCGGCAAGCAGTACCTGAATTCGTCACATCTTCAAAAACAACGATAGCTTCTCTCGTTTTCGAGTTGGAAAATTATTATTCTGAAAAATCTAAAAAAAAAATATTTTTTTTCGATGAATAATTTGCATGATTCGATAGTAGGTATTACTAAAGGCAAGTCGTTCTGCCACGGGAAAACAACCACTAAAATTTCACGGTGTATGTATATGAAACTGCAAAAATGTACAACAACATACCTATCTATCGTGTTAATACAGATCGCGGTGTAAACTGATACCGCGATGAATGAATAATTATGAAAGTAGGTACGTAATACAGTAATACCCCGCTTTACGCGAGAGATGCGTTCCAGAAAAAATCGCGTTAACTGAAATTCGCGTATATCGAGGTTTATGCTTAAACATAGCCAAAATTTAATTCGACATTTTTGACGAAGCTTTAAATTATGTACCTATGTATGTATCTCCAATAAATGTTAAAACACGACTGCCAGCCGAACTAAACATGACGGAACAAACGAAACGAACGAGGGAATCCCCATAGAACAAAGTCGAAGGACGGGGAATTCCCTATTCTTCAAACAGAATGCTCAGAGGAAGCGGGAATTCCGCGACCATAGAGACGTTGATGACTACATTATGTTTATACGCACTTTTTCGCGAAATGCGAGGCATTTGAGCGCGAAATTTGAAATTCGCGTTATAGTGAAACCGCGTATAACGGGGTCGCGTAAAGCGGGGTATTACTGTATTGTGTCACCACCAGTTGTAAGAATACGGTTTTTCCCCCAGTATAATATTTTCACTGTATTAATAATAATTTTCCACAATAGCTAGGTAGGTACCTACTAAATCCTTCATAATATGTTGAATACGAAAATAACTCGGAATGTGTTGAACTATAAAAACCAGGAATCCGATTTAAATAGAATGGTACACAGATAGTCTAGCCACGGCTAGCTAGACAAAGGACAAAAGCTAATAATTAGGAGAAGGAGTAGGTAATGGTTTACGTTTTAATAAACGACTTTACGCAGACGGAGTCACGGGCAGACGGCTAGTAGGTACATTGATGATTATTACTTGTAAACTAATATAAGAGACGCCTAAAAGAATCCCTATCTGCATTTTTTTATAGTCGACGTTCTGGATGTCCCGCTCCACCTGAAGACCGGCCATAAGGTCCATATATGAGGTCGACAGGCACAAAATAACCTATACAGTAGAGAATATCGCCTTCATTTTACAGGCCTGCATGCACACCTAGATATCATTCACGCCCCACCTGAAGAGCATGGGACTATAGGACTATAGAATATCCAAATATTCCTGACCCCTCCAGGAAGCCGGAAGTATCAGTTCCCATTCAAACTCTCCGTAGTCCACTTAAATCGTAAAAATCTCGTTAACCGATTGTTCCCGGTGCAATCATCAATCTGTGTAAGGTCGGCCGGTGCGCGCGGACCGAGTGCACCGGAAGCTGACTGTACTATAATCGGTGTAGTTAGGGTTGACGACTTTTGTTCGGTGAATTGTCGGTAACATAGGTAGAATTTATTTTATCATCATCATCCTGTATCACCAAGGATCACGAGATTACCTTAAACTAGAGCGATGTAACGTCTGATCGCCTGTCAACTCAGAATTCTTTCGCAGGTAGGTATAGACGTTTGAGCGATGTTTTCCTTCACCGTAAGATCGTTTAAAAAATGTACATTATGAATTTTCAATATAAAAAATTTAAATTAAAGGTAACAAATAAAACTTTTTTATTTGTTTGTTACGCTCTACTTGCTTGACATTTCGCACATACCTATAATTACCTATACCTAAAATTAAGCAGAGGTGGCCTTAGGGGTTGGTGAACGGGGCAATGCCCAGGACCTCGCACTTGCACTATTATTTTATTCTTGTTTATTACAATATAAAATATTGCATTTGCTTAAAACCAGTATCTTGCCCATGCAGGTAAATGCGCAAACCAAAAAAACACTGCCACCAAGGGTATTTAACGCATTCAAAGCCGCGGGCTCACTCTTCAACTACTCTATATTATTAGTATCTTCATGGTACAGTCGGTAACCCTAATGGTAGTATAATATACTACGTACTGCGGCGACTGTACTACGTATCGGTTGGGCTGGACGCTAACGAGATAATTCCCGTCGGCCACGCGACGCCCGCGACGTCGCGATCGCTCGCCATCAGGGCTGGTGAGGGTTTAATTAATTAAATACTGATGTATCAGTCGTTAAATAGGCCTAAAACACAGCACCTGGCCAATCAAAGGGACACAATATTTGTTTGATGCACATCGATGTTTATCCCTTGCAATATTGGATGCATTATACACATTTATCTATTTAAGTATATTTTTGCGAATGATATAATACACTGTTCCTTTTGATTCCAAGTTAAGTGCTTAAGTTACTTACTACGATGTTGTGTGATATTTATTTATCTATAACAAAGATTGTTGCATACAACTGGAGAATTTTCCCAAAATAGCCCTAAAATTTCAGCGTGCGAAAACAATTATCGCCTTACGGGTAGCACAAGTCTAGCGTTACTAATCTGCAGGATCTAAAATATTTTAATAAATGTAATATAACCAATATTGCGATTAATGAAATCCATCGCACCTACCGACCAGTAGATGAGTTAGTAGCCGTATTATTTTTATCCTCTAATAACGTAAGTATTAAAGTCCCGTTCGCTTAATTCTAATGGCATGCGAAAATCCCGTTAGAACACATTAGATACGCCAATGCTTATATCTGATTTATGTTGAGTAAGTAGGGACGTACCGCTACTTTAGATAAAGATCTAGAGTCTCCTTAGTATCTTCATACTAACAAAATTAGTATCCGCAGATTAACATATCGTTATCAAGTGAAGACAGGTTATGTCCTTCTAATTCGGACTTGACATATTTAGATAAGGTCTATCTGTAGAGTTTAGACTAATTACGATTAATTAAGATATTATCTGTGTATTTAAGAAAAAACTCAACACTTTAATTAATTACTACGGAAGTAAGCTTCGAACCAGTTAGTAAAGTTTTCACCTGACAGTAGTCGGATAGAAATGTGTAGTGCACCAAGTTTGGATTGGCATAAAAGCAAGATTTATAAAACACTGTTATTTTTTTAAGTTCGTAATTTATACAGAAACGTTTTAGGGATGTAAAAGTAGCTGTTAGCGGACTTTAATACTGGGCAACTGTAGATCAGCCTTTGGATCTACTCCTAAAGCTGACACCTTCCGTTCTGGGTCGTATGGCAGTTTCCTAAGTCTGATTTTACATACAATTTCATAATTAACAGTAACATATGGGTAAATCAATAACATTCGTGAAAACGAAATTGAAATTTCTTACGAAATGAGACAATAATAAGTAGTTGAAGTTAGGTGGGAAAGTCCATTTCAAAAGGGCGAAAATTCAATTACTATGCCATCTTATAAATTACCGAATTAGTAGTAACGTTCACTATGAAAACATATTCGTTTACGCAGCATTTAATATAGCTGCTGAACCAAGTTCTTACGATATCACGAAGGGTGACGTCATATCTCGGTACGGCATTTGTATGAAGTGTTTTGAGCTCGCCCAAATGATGTGCTATTGAAACTGTAATATCTCAAGGAGTTTTACATTGTACATTTGTAATTGTGTGGTCCATCCTTCTATACCAAAAAAAAATATAGGCAACTACCCTATTGTGTAAATAGGTACTTAACGGATCCACGTGGCGGCCCTGTCACGCGAGAGGGCGTGACCTCTGACGTCACAGACCATTGGGGCTATGCGCCAATGTGGCTGAGTGCTACGAGTCTGCTACGACTCCACAATAATGTGGCCATTTCGATTTTGGGCCAGAACGGGACATCTGCTGAAAGAAGGCTTGTTGCGTTTCGAAAATTGGGTTTTGTTTTTTTTTGACAAGTTTAGTGGAGCCAATTCGGCACTAAACTGTGATCTTGTTTTTAGACGAGTGTATTCGCGTATATTTTGAGCTCTTGTGTCTTTTTTGACAAGTGTTTTTATAAAACGGTAATATTGTCTCCGAAAACGGAAAAAAATGCATTTTTTGTGGTCCCGCGGGGACACCGGGACATATTACTTCAAAACGGGACAGTCCCTTTGAAAACGGGACGTCTGGTCACGTTACTCCACACCGTCAATTATTCACGTTTCTCGGACTTGTACGCACCTGGCCGCGATGAAAGCTTAATCCATAACTGTTCTATAAAGGTCAGAAGCTTGGAAGTTCTCGCTAGCAAAAAAGCTACAAGGGTTCCGGACTTTGAATATAGGTAATTGATGTTTTTTCGAAAAACCTACTGAAACAGAAGAATTTATTTTATTTTACTTTATTTGTCTACAGCATTAAGACTTACTAGTGCCTATATATAGGTACTTAGTACATATAATGTACATTCTTGCCAAATGATTTAAACAAAAATAATGCTAGGGTAGGGTAATCTCTCTCGAAATCCTTTTCGTGGAAAGCCGGAAAAAATCTTTTAGTCGTCTCTGATAGGTTAGATTTGATTGAAGCTATTTTCTACCTGTAAGAGTAGCGTTTTACCTTTTGACGTCTCGAACTCTATAATTGGTTGAATAACTTATCAATGACGTAAACAATACGATGCCTGCGTCATAAAATACTGACGATTTTTTAAACACAAAATCAAGCCACCGAAACCTGCGATAAGAGCCTTGAATTACCTTTGTTGAAATAATTTTATATTGCAACATTATTATCGCATAACATGTATTGGGTACTGATAAGAATTCGTTATACTGTTTGATATAGTAGCACCTAGAAATTATATACCTAACACGTTTCATGGTATGTACCTAGTTACAATCAATACTATCTATGAAAAAAAGGAAATGGTCATACATTATAATTATCGATATCGTATCAATTACTTCCATAAACAGAATTTGACTAATCATTATTCTCTTATGTAATAAATACTTTTACATATTGTGCGTTTATAATCGACCTTCATTTCATTTGATAGCCCGGATTCAGGAAGTTGGCAGATGCACATGGCTTGGAATGTACTATGGTGCACTGCTCTAGATTTCGCATCATCAGGTATGTCGGAATACCGTTTCAACGAAATATGAGAGTGAGGAAACAGAGAGTGCACTTGTGTTTGCACACGCACCTGTGCACTATATACCTATGTCCTTCGCCAACCGGCCGATCTCTGTTGTGTCCCCCATGGACGAAATCAGTCGGACACCTTATTAGTATTTTATATGAAAAATCTTAATAATACCTAACATAGGTGAGGTTATTGTGGCTGATCATGGTCAAAACCCTCGGCCGATAAAATATCAGATACTTACTGATACTGATATGAAGCTACCTCTAAAAGACTAATTGCTTGCGTATACGAACACTTAAGCAATTCGCTATTATAAAGTACCTAATAAAATGTGACATGTTATGCTAATGCTTAGTCATCAGCAACCAGATGGGCGGTTACTCAACTCACAACCATGTGCTTTGAACCTGTCAAACCTTCATTAGCATAACATGTAAATGATACAGTAGATAGGTATATACCTCTGTAAACAGTATAAACCACCAAATAAGGAAATGAATTCGCCACCGCTTCGTTTTTCGTGGAAAACCAATACAATAAATGTGAACGACTGTCTATCCCACGATTAATTTGCGTAAACGGTATCGTGTGAACGTGGCTTTTAATGAAATTGCTGTGTGGTATTGATGCTATTGTTCATTAATGGAGATACCCGAGATCTCGATGACATGAATCGAGAGTCACGCGAGTCACAATAACAGATCACTTAACGATAACTGTTTAATTTCATTTTGTGTATTCATATCACATAGGTAGGTTATCTTCTAAAGTACTATCGGGGAAATTATGTAGATTAAAAAAGGGTGGATGTTTTGATTGTCAGATTCAATCAATTGTATTTATTACACTAGTTGTTACGCTGGGAAACTATTACTCTACGGCTCTACGGTAAAATATGACACTAGATACCATGCAAGCTACAAATTCTGATCTATGCAACCGTGGTTCATCAAAGAGAATCTGTTTACTGGGGCTCAAGAGGTCCTGGTTTACCGGAGTCTACCTGTGTCATTTATACACACCATATAAAATGGTTAAAATCTTGTGAGCTTTTTTAGGTTTTAAACAATGTAATTTTGGCTCGAAAACGTAACATATCTAAGTCACAGATAACATAAACTAATACCTAAGTACTGCCATTATATTTTTATAATTACAAGTCAGAACTTCTAAGCTTGCTAGTCCTGAGTCCAAAATGACAATAATTATGTAAAATAGAGTTCGCTCGCGACCAAGATTGGTGTAACCCAGTCGAAACGTCGGGCAGTAAGTATTTGCTACTTAGCGCGTGTAGACCCATAAAGACTAATATTTAATCATGTAAATATCGTAAAGAAATAGTACATGACGGGAAGGCCTCCCAATATACAAGATAATTAAATCGTAGAGCAACATTACCTCATCACGCGTTGTACGGAAGTAGGTACAGACACATACACAAGTAAAACATTTACAAACAAATCGCAAATACAGAGTCTGAGCGCTCGCTAATGAGCAACGCCAAAGGTGACGTCATGCCGGCTGACTCAACTGAGAACAACAACTTAATGAGATGATAGAATCATGGTTTGGGTCATTCCACTTTTTAGTGCAGGTATTTTTGTCCCCCGTAGAAAATATTAAATTATTAAGGTAAATTTATAAATTAAAAAAAAAATTACACATCAATGTAAAATAGACAGCAACAGTGTGCGGACCGTACTATGCAGTTTTGTTTAGAAATATATTATTCATACTTTTTACCGGTAACACAGTGGTATTTCCCAAAAATACAGTACAAAAAATACTACCTTTAGGGACGTAACAAAGTTGTATAATTTTGAAATCGAAGACTACAAAACGTCGAAAAAAAAAGATATCAACAGTAAAACACACATCCTATTGCAGATCATTATTTGATTCAGATATAAGTATAGATTTAAATGTACGATAAATATCAAAATTTAACGGTTTATTAAAGTCATAAAAACCTGCACTAAAAAGTAGAATGACCCGTTTACTTTGCGAATACTTGTTCGAATGATAATGGATCAGGCGAAGTAAAAAACGGCTTAATTTTTTGAAGGATTGTCGACCTTATTATTAAGAAGCAGTGAATGTCTGTACATGTGGACATGGACACTAATGTTGCTAACTGTACTGAAGTGACCCAAAATCTTAGACGAAAACGCTATATATTTAAGAATGACTCACCATAAGATTTGATTTTAATGGCCTGTAATTATACAATCAGAATAATAAAACTGCTGACATTTAAATAAGAATTTAAATGCAACATTACATTTTTTAAAATAATAAAAGGTAATTTAACTTCCACAAATTGCAATAGTAATAATGACCCTGAATTATCAAGATAGCCCACCAATCCACAACAAATTGTACCGATTGTGATAAATTATTTAATTATAGTATTTAATTCGAAAATTAATCATGGCACTAACAATATGAAATTTAATAATATAGGTACATACAATAACATGACTAAATACGACAGCTGCAATGGACTTCAATGTTTTCCTTACTAAATGATCTCATGAAGTCATACCTTTTTGAGTTCGTACCTAAGTGTCAAACGCGACGCAGATGTGCGCACGAGCAATAAAAACGGCGACGGAAACAAATAAAAAAGAATATAAAAGTAATAGGAATCAGATGTCGATCCAGCGGCCACTCGCATCCAGCTCCTACCAGCCGTCCTCCGCAGATCGTCACACCACCTGGCCTGCGGGCGTCCTACACTACGTTTGCCGAGACGCCTCTCCAGAACTCGTCTACCCCAGCGGTTGTCGATTCTACGACTGATGTGGCCACTGCCACTTCAGCTTGCTAATGCGATGAGCTGTGTAGATGACTTTGGTTCTCTGACGGATCGCCTCATTTCTGATTCGATTCCGCAGAGAAACACCGAGCATAGCTCTTTCCATAGCCCGCTGAGCGACTTAACTTGTGGACCAGCCGTGCCGTCAGTGTCCACGTTCCGTCTTCAACACTAGTTGTTAATACAGTCAGGCTTTCTAAGAAGACAGACATGTGTGTTCTACTTGTATACCACAGAATGTTAAACTTACGAGTAATTATATGTACATATAAATAAAACATGTGTGTTAGTGATGATCTCAGTGCCTACCAATATAAAAAAACAGTAAAGAGGAAGGAAAAATCATATCGCTTGTTATATTAAAAATAAATGAAAACTTATTATATCCGGTAAAAACCCAGGTGAAATTATCTCAAATTTGGCAGGTGAAATTATCTTAAAGTCAATTTTTTCATTACATTTTTATCCAATCCAAGTATATGTCGCTGTTAGTGAGAAATTCCGCGAAACTTAATTGTTGTAAATTTACAGTAAGTAAACATACTTTTAAACTACACTATACACTCATTAATGATAAAGACAAATGCATAGATAATATTTATATGTAAGAGAATTGGTCTATGTTAAAAAAATTGTAAACAAAAAAAAAACCGCCTTCAAAAAACCGACTCCCTAAAAATTGCAAAATAATATAATGCGAACATTTATAATCATCTGGGTATGAATTTTATATGTTGTTGAAGGCGGTGCCGTTTATATTTCATACAGACAAGCACAGAGTGCTTCGTTTTCCTCAAAATTTTGATTGGCACCGCCTTCAAAAACATATAAAATTCATACCCAGATGATTATAAATGTTCGCATTATATTATTTTGCAATTTTTAGGGAGTCGGTTTTTTGAAGGCGGTTTTTTTTTTGTTTACAATTTTTTTTCATACTTTTTAGTGTTACATTTTTTTCACCCTATTAGTTCAGCTCACCTGTAATACTACTGATATTATAACTAGTAGTCTTAATACGTATACAGTATTGAAAGATTTATCCTTTTACTCCAAACAATTAAGGAGTTGACCTTCCATCATCAGCATCATAACATTATGATTGCAAGAAGCAATGCCAATATAACTTCATAAAATATGTAAAACGTGGTACATGTGCCTATAAATTTGAGGGTTGCCCTCGATTTCTCCTGGATCCCATAATCAGGCCCTAGACTGGACCCTATTCGTTCAGCTCACCTATAACTCTACTGATATTATAACTAGTAGTATTAATATGTACACAGATTTGAAAGAATTATCCTTTTACTCCTAACTATTAAGGAGTTGACCTTCTATCATCAGCTCAGCATCATAACATTATGATTGCCAGAAGCAAATGCCAATATAACTTCAGATAATATGCAAAACGCGGTACATGTCCCTATAAAATTTGAAGGTTGCCCTCGATTTCTCCTCGATCCCATCATCAGATCCGGGACTGGTGAAAATGGGACCACCTCTGAAGTAAACTCTATCAAACCAAAAAAAAATTTTTGAAATCCGTCTATAATTGACGAAATTATCGGTGAACATACATAAAAAAAAAAATATTATACATACAGACGAATTGAGAACCTCCTCCTTTTTTTGAAGTCGGTTAAAAACAAATTGGTTTTAACTGAGAAGGCAGGAGGTAATGTCAATCTACCCGCATTTGTGCGAAATGTCACCCAAAACACGTTACTTTGTTTCAGTATATTATACTGGAGCCCCTATCTCCTACTGAGTTTTTAATTTGTTTGTTTAATAATGTAGGCATAATTTTCTAAACCGGCAAAGAAAAGATCAAATAGATTTGACAATAGACCCAATTGCATTAAAAATAGAGTCAGATCTCGGTGTTGTTTAATATTTACCAAACTACGCTTTTATTTATAAATAACAGTATCAATTTTGCATAATATATTATGTACCTACAATAAATTATCGATCAAGGAAACTAAACACTGCAGGTGTGTCGCAATGCCTTATGACAACATCACGACAAGACTCGCCTGACATCTGTGTCTGAGCTAGGGTTGCTAACCGAACTATGATATGTGTTTAGTGTTGTACTTTATTTCCGGTCTGCATACTATTTGTCATTAATTAAAAATTAATGTCATGTACACAAAAATTTTTTTTTAATTATTCAAAAGCATGAAATGTTTAAGTATGTACGAATACAAAAAATTTTGATTAGGTAAAAATACAGATTTTTTAAAAATAAAAGATATTTAACATATATTTTTTTTTCCATAAAATAACATTATTTTATATTTATTTCAAAAATATTACATTTTGCAGAAGAAAGATTGACAATCCTAGTCTGACCACTTATCACGCGAATCACGTTTCCATCAAGGCTGTACCTTCAATGGGATATACATCGCTCGCTTTGTATGACACACAAACAAACAAGCTTAAACTTAATACGGGTTGCAGACCAAGAACTAAGCTAAGCTAGTTTAGCTTAGCTCGCATAGCTGACGCAGTTTTCCATACTTATTGCATAGTTTGCGGTCTGCATACAAGTATAGAAAACTGTGTCAGCAATGTGAGCTAAGCTAAACTAACTTAGCTTAGCTCTTGGTCTGCAACCGGCATAACCGAGCAATGGAAGTGGAACACCTCCGTGACGTGTGATATAGCCAGGTTAATTGGCTGGGCGAATGAGCGTTTGGTGCATGAGCACTAAATTCGTACTGGAAAAAGTACTTGAGATATAAAGTATTGGTGCTGATTCATACTGCGTTAGACCTATAAACTAACCACAAGTACATATAATATACCTTTGTATTTCTGCAAATTATATTATTTACTTGGTAGGGCCCGTGCCTTGCGTCATGTTTGTAGATTCGAATTCCGCCAGGTAAATATTTTTATGATAAAATAAATGTACACTTATTTTATGTTTGGGAGTTTATTGTACTCGTATTAGTGACTACTCGGCTTAGTTGTACAAAATAATCTTATATCTTATCACCTGTTGTGAACTTCAAAGATGCACACAGCATTCCAGAACATTTTTTTTTGTAGGTAACCGAATAAGGAAGTCCATTGTAAATGATTATCTCAAGAATACACCCAAAGATATGCAAATACCACAAGAGGCGATAAAGTGTTTAAATATTTCCCGAACGTAAAGATGTTTAGTTACATGTTTGTTATTAAGTATTGTCAACAAGCACAAATTAGCATACATTGAATTAGCATATCGCCTAGCGTCTAGCACGGTTGTCGACAGTATGGCAGCGATTGACAGACAACGGGGGTCAAAAACACGGAATTATTTGTGTATACGAGTACTAGTAGTTAGTACTCGTATACACAAATAATTGTAGTAGCTAGTAGATAGTAAATAAGTAGGTACTTTGTCCCCAGTTTTAGGCACATTAAACGAAACCTTTGCTCATGATCTTGTTTTACTTTTTATAGATATTATTGTTTTACCGTTGCTTTAGACGGTATCAACAAGCAGCATTGGTTAAAAGAAGGTTAATCTAAATAAACAAAGGTTTCAAACGAAACATTCTGTCGGCGGGTCGTCCGACACACAAACGTTTGTCGGAGTTACGTTTCAGAATCTTCCAATACAGATGGTAGCAATTGGTACTAGCGTTAGTCATATTTGTAGGTGTTGCCGAAGCCAAATCTCGTATCCTAAATAGAGTCGGTATGCCACAAATATGTAATGGTTATGAGAGCACTCAATATTGCAGACGTCCAGAAATAGGATTCCTTCAGTTGTTGCATTTATGATGTTGGATCTGATTGGTTGTCTAGACAGAACGCTGGAATAAAAGGTGTTCAGATAAAAAAAAAACTTGTGACCTGTATGACCCTTGTATATACATACATATACCTATATGCAAACTCGTATACCTAATCCACGCCTGTCTTGTACCCATTTATGGTCAAAGCAGATTTACGGAAAAGTATCAATAAGCCTGATGTAAAATTTTGCTAGGTAGAATAAACGTATCTAAATACAAGAGAGCTACTACTCTGGTGTAAAGTTAAATAATATTTCTACTACTTCTAAATAAATATGTGATGATATTGGTCAATAAGCTAGAAGAGGTGTAAAGCATTATTTACACCTCATTAGTTCATTAAATACCTATTTAGTATTATATCTTTAGGTACTTGCTAAGTACTTACCGGTTCAATATTTAAAGAAATAGGTACATACCTTTCAGACGGCAGAGTTGAGAATAGAAAGATAACAAACAGTTGTGTCAACGAAGGTCAATTAGTAAAACGGCAAAGGTTTTATAGCTTACAAACAAAGATATAAGGAGAAATTAAAAGTGAATTAGTATGGTTTGCTTAGTGGGTGAGTTTGCTATGCCATAAATATGATTCTAATAGAAATAGCGCGGTCACGGGCACGGGCGCTCCATTCGTACAAAATGTGCGTTTTATTTTCGTCCCAGGAACAATGTAATAACGTTACGGAAAATGCCCTTTGCAAACGGAGCGCTGGTTATTTTCAAGCTTTTTGCACGGAGATGCACACGATTTTTGAATTGATGAATTTATTGGAATAATTTTCCACTCGTTATTTTAGCGTTCCTTGGCACTGGTTCTTTGTGTGGGAAGTTTTTGGCTTCCCGTGAGAGTATTTTCTATTTTATTGTTTGTTATGATACGAATAGGAAACTCAAGAGTGAGATTCATGAAATTATACCAAAACTCGCGTAGTTACTTAATTTTTTTATAACAATAATTATAACTGAAAAAAAAACTAGTTCCGTTAATGCTAGCTTACTGATCTTGTTTCTTTTAGGGACACTTAAGTAACTCGCAGTTAAAATACAACCACAAGCCCCATAGAAAACTAAGGCAAACGTTTAGATGAGGAGATGAATAATTATAATGTAGAACTTTTGTAGGTCCTAAATGTTTGATGTCAAGAAATAAAAAAAAATCCAATAAAAACCTTGCTGTGAGCCATCGGTTCCCACTTGACCAGTTTTACAAACTACAAAGTATTTGCAAACAATTGGTAATTTATCTGTTTACGATTAATAACAACCGCTGCCTATTGAATTTGCAATGGATCAGTTTTTTTCTTGCTGAAGTATATTTGGTGAACGTATAAATCATTCGTTTGTGTTTTCAAAAGGTTTGGTCCCAATTACGGTCTGCATTGGCAGTCAGAAGTAATTTATCGTTATTTTTAGGCTTTACCGATGAACTTGTAAAATCACACAAGTGTTGATAATATCTTAAGCAAATTATTGCTTTCCAATAAACCTTCTTGTATTATCTTTGTACAAATGTCGATCAAAAGGTTTTCCAGCATATTCTTGAGTCGTATTTAACGAATGATTTAAAAATTTTAATGTTCTATCTTGTCTCTTACAAACTTATGCTTTTGAGTCAAATTTCTGAAACAGCTTTCACTTACAATAGGAGGGAAATATCTATTTAAAATTTTTTATTTAAAAACTAAACTTACACAAAGTGGCGCGGCAAAAGTGGTTACCTTTAATAACTGCGAATACAGACAGTAATTAGGACCTATTAGGCCTATATAGGAAACTTACATGGAACTATGCAAGTTTCGTAGGTAGGTATATAGGCCTCATCCTAAATTATTATCAAGCCATCCATTAGTAATAATACGTATTACACTGTGCAAAAGAATACCTACCAACCTAGTTTGTACGTAGGTATGTAGTCTTGCCTAGACTACAAACGTTAGCTACGTTATTCGTAGCACCATTAGTTTTAGACAAAATATGTCCTAAATTGGTTGTTCCAATGTCCAGTACCATGTATAGTGAACTTTTGCCGACTTATGTTCGTTTCGACCTTATTCCGTGGGCTCATTCATCTATTCGGTCAATAAATCACTATCGATCTAAATAAAGAATAATGTCAGACGTAGTTCGTTGGCTCCAGCGTGAAGCGTGATATTGGAGTCTCGTAGCAATCAAATGCAATATTATGTAGACGAAAAGATAAACACATCAGTGGGGCTACCATGAGTTTAAAACTTACGCGCTCGATATCGACTACGTAAATATGTCTATGAAAAACTTGTACAGCGCCGGCTGGTGGAACTACAATCGGCCATATGAAAAAAACAACTCGATAGGTTTTTAACGTACGTAAGTTTACGATAGCCAACTCATGGTAGGCCCTCAGTAGTATTAGGTAATCGCGTGAACTGACTTGTCAACCGCATGACTGTCAACTTCCTAGTTAGGTTCAATGCTGGTAACATAAACAGTTTTCTTTATCGTTTAGTACCTACTTACGTATTAGTACCTAATAATATTAGTCATAAACGGACGCTAGTGAGTAGTATATTTATAAATAATATAGTGAAAGATATAGAAAAGAGCATATCAGGATAACATGCGTAAGGAGATAAGAATAACATGCGTAAAAATATTTGATTTGTTAGTTGCAATTTTTCGCATTTTGGCGCTTCTATGACGGGCTCACAAATCAACAATTGACGACATTACCAATTACCTTTATTGTGTCATTAATGTAGTGGTTACGATCTGTAAGGTATATCGGAATAATTTATAATGCCCCTATCCTACCTACTTTAGGTCTATCAACAAAGACGCTTTCCCTACATGACAGTTTTCACTAGTTTATTAAACTAGAATGATAAATGGCCGTCGTTACGCTTAAGTTTTTGGACCGCCACGACCGGGTGACACTAAAGAACTAAACGATGCGTCCTCGATTCCTTACAAATCGCATCAGTAAATATTTAACAATAGTATTTGTAGGGCGTGAGTGGGTAAGACTTAGAGGAAGCGGAAGGAGCATCGACCGACCCTTGAGAATGACTTTTATGTATGAATGACTTTAATAGACTCGGTTTCCATAAAACAACTCGGTTACAAGTTGACAGTTTATAAAGATTGGATTTTAATACAATATCGCCCGTTAGAACTGCGAAAAAAAGCGTCGATGGCCAAAAAAAGCGTCGATGGCCGAGTGGTTAAGGTCGTTGCTTACCATGCGAGAGCTCGCCAGTTCAAACCCCGCCAGGTACCAATGTGTTTTTCAAAATTTGAAATTCATATGTTTAACGGTGAAGGAAACCAGCACACCTGAGAAAATTTTCAAAGGTGTGTGAAGCCATGTCAGAGGCCTACAGGCGGTTTAAAAACTCTGACACCAGGTTGTTCATCAACTATAGGATTAGAAGAAGAAGTTATAACTGCGACACACGATCCAATTTTAAAACTCAATGCATATTTCGAGAAATTGAAAATAAAACTTTATAGGTAAATGTTGCAAAACTGTATGTTGTGTAGGTACCTACTAACACGCCAAATTAGAAGATCTAACTAGAAATATGAATTTATTGATGTTCTAAGAAATGTTTGACTTATTGTAGAATCAACATTATTTACGTAAGTAATTTTTATGGATTTCAAAAATCATTAGTAGGTTAATTAAAAAAACTTGTATTTTAACATGTACCAACTACTGGAAAAACTTGAGGCACAAATAAATTGCGGGTTAAGTGGAAACAAATGGTTATAAAATACCAACAATATTTTTATCTAGGTATGTCAAAATATTATTTCCATTCACCTTTACTAAGAATTCAATACTACCTAATTGCTAAAGAAATTAATGTAGTGAATTCCATTGCTGGAAGTTAACAACAACTGGAACAATTGTATCATAGCAATTTTGAGAAAAATCTAAAGCATTTTAAAACCAAAAACCGCGAAAGAATGATCTAGATGTGATGACATTAATCATTACCTTAATTAGAGAGTTGTAAGCAGACAGCTTTTTAAAAGTTTTTGGCATTACATTTACTTACTTGTATATTAGTAGCGGTACCATGAGTTGGCTATCGAAAACTTACGTGCGTTAAAAACCTATCGAATTGTTTTTTCATACGACTGAATTTTGTTCTTAGCGTAACCACCAGAGTAAGAGTAAGTTTTTCATAGACATATTTACGTAGGCGATATCGAGTCTGTCACTTTTTAACTCATGGTAGCGCTACTGGATGCAAATAACACCGGAAATCATCAGCGTAAAAAAAGAAGGTGTACAAATATCTACGCCGTCTTATGGTTAGGAAGGCTAAACGAAATATCAATTCACGTTCAAAACATCATTTGTAAAAAACGCGCCATTAACTGAATAAAAAAAGACATGCCTACTATTCAAGTAACCAAAACACATTTAAGAGATAAGTGTATCAAAAACAAAGGATATCGTGTGCCTTCCTAAACGGGGCCTGAATCATAACAAAACTTTGTCATATCGTTGGAATTTGTTCTCTAGACTTTGCAAGGAAAATGGGCAGTAGACCAACACAACACTTAGGTACCTCAGAGTACAGGTATTTCATTACTAACCACCAACTAGCCACAAATTGTTTCTATCTACCTATCAAAGTAGGTTTAATATCTACCTGTATGAAGGCTACGTTCATCGCCGGTGGTCAGCGCCACGTGAAAATCGGTAATGGGGGTAAAAAAGAGATATACTGGCATCGGTAAAAAAGGGTTTAGGTATTAGTATAAAATATTGCAGCCGATACTCACAATAATACCTGATAATGAGTTGTATTTGAAATTTGCATACATTTCTCGATAGTGTTTGCGATTATTATAATAAAAAAAATCATGTTAGCTACTTAAAACGAGATGTTTGGGACCAGATTAGTTCTTAAAGTAGCCAGGTAGGTATAATGGTCGGAACAAAGTTGTTTTTGTCCCAACAAAGACCATATACAGTGATCGTTTAAAGGCCGAACTCAAGCCGCATTCCGAGATACGAAAAAGAATAAAATTCAGTATCAACAACGATACATAGCAACTGAGTCATCTTTCGTCACCCGCGGTCCGCGCGCGGCGCGGGTAGTCAGTTCACGTGTACCGACCGCGCCGTACGCTCGCTCCACGGCTTGCTATTTAAATCAGTTGGACGCACTCCATCAGCGATCGCCGGCTGCCGCTAAACGCGACCTCCCTGTACATTATTATTCCCGATTCGATTATCGCGAATACCGCGGACTCGATCAAATCGTGCCGAATGAGTGACTGTTCCCTTTCGAAGATTTTGGACCGCGAGGCCGGAATCATGGAGGCCTGCTACAAACTCTACACGTGGATCAACCACACAGTGTTGATGCTGTTCTTCCAGATATTCTGGAAGCTGAGCCAGATATCGGACTACTTTAGGGAAAAGTGAGTACTTATCCACTTGTTACCAGAACCGAAGCGTTATCGCCTTATCACATGTTGTCATTGGCTAACGCCGATTATGGTTTAGTAATCTTATGCATGCCTAAATAAATAACTTTACACCGAGTACGTTCAGTACAAAGAGCCAGTTCTGAGTTGAATCAACGGTTTGTTTAGACCGATCCATTCATTATGTTCAAATGCGTTTTAGCTTCAAATTACCTATGATTATTTTCATAACATCCGCTATAAACATTCAAAAATAATTTGCATTTAGTTCGTATTCCTTGTTAATGTATAGTTTCACTGCATTTGCAATACAAGTGTGTACTTACCTGGTTCTACTTAGGAATGCCTTGGCCGTGATTTTAGGATCATGTTACCTATTACGTTGTCTTACCAAGTATGTATACTAAGTGACATTATTTCTATGTAAGTAGGTCTTAGACGTCTATTGTATTGTACCTTCTTGGTGGAACTGCAGTTTATGTGGGTAGTTTGGGAAACAATGTTAACTTGTTTGACAGTTCAAAAATTGGTGTTATCGTTGTCAGTAAGGAGGGTAGTTTCAGATGAAGCATGATCAATCCGTGTTGTTGAGAGACAACCACTCCCCCGCAAGTCCAGTGATGATGACAAGGCGTGAGTAGAGTAGGTAGCTTTGTTGTCATCACCGGACCATTATCGCAGAGTGCTGTTTGAGGGGGAAAATGCCAGAGATAATTGTACCTACACATTTAGTTTTGGGACTCGCTAAGTCATATTTAAGTTAGCCTCATTTAGCATCCATAGCCACTTGAACAGAACTTTTAAGAACAGTCTTCTCAGAATCCTTACATTTTTATCAGTGTGTTCTTAATGCTAATGTAGTGAATTATACCAAGACAAGGATCAGATATTTATTCTATCAACCGTTATCTCAGCAAGTGGACTGTATAACATGTTCCTTTCTACGATAGGTAAGGAACAAGTTCTAATAATAGCGAATCTTTAAGTGTTTAAACCTGTTTTATAATTTTAGAAAGTTATTGCTAGTTACGGAACGTCTATCTTAGCCTTTTCTGTAGCTACATTTTCTTTGGTCGTCCCAGACCAAATTAAATTATGTAAACAAACATAATAATGTCAAATGAATGTAGGTATATTGACAAAATAATAAATCACTTTCTTTTTTCAAAAGTATTAAGTAGAAATGGAATATTTCATTTGAGAAATGCAAGCCACACTATCTAATGTAATCTTTACACTTATTCATACGAGGACATTCTTATTGGCAATTATTCATTATTATCTGAGAAGTTCTTTATTAATATATCGATTACACTCGCATTCTTCACTAATGCATAATATTAATAAAAATATTCGATTTTAAATTATAGCACCTTATGTGTTGAGCACGTGCCATCTTGAATTACCATGGCAACATGTATAGGTACCTAAGTTGGTTAGGTATCAACGAGGTCGAGAACCAATAGTGTCTTACATCTTGGTTAGTATGTAGTGAGTACCTTTTGATTGTATGGGAAAGTTGATTATTGATAGTGCTGTAACTCAGATAACTAACTCAACAGTCGATGGACAGGACTTCGGCTCAGGTATCGTGTCCTAGGGTACGTTCCCGTATCTGTATGAATCATGTTGGCTGGTATAACTCGAGATAGGTGACCCAATCCATTCCATAAATACAGTTGTTACACTATTTTTTCCTAACTGAATACGATGATAGCTTGGAGTACTCTAGCTATCATCTCTGGACGTGCGGGGGAGAGGATGGCTCTGACCCCTAAAAGTACTACACTTCACCCACAGCAGCGACTGAACCGAAACCAGATCCTATTTACTGTGTAGTAAAAGGGTCAAATTAAAGCTTTAGGGATGAGAGCCATCCGCTCGCCCGCAAGTCCGGTGATGAAGACTAGGCTATTCCAGACCATCATTGTATGTCAGTTAGGAAAAAAAAATATTGATCAGAGCCAACGGTTTCTGATTTCGTTGCAATATCGTTATCCTAAATGTTAACAACTACATATTTCTACTACATTTATAACTTCATTCCTCCGCGAAGACTATTCGCGAGAAGCACAAAGAAGATATACTTCACTAAATATGTTTGTATTTTCAAATCAAAATACAGTAGATAAATCGAACTTTAATCGAGTATGTTACAAAGTATTTATTGATAACACTACAGATGTTTCGATATCTCAAATGTTTGTTTACTTGTCGGCTTGTGCACGCATTCTCGCGAGTCTAAACAAAACTACGTTCAATGACAGACTACATAGTTTAGCAAACAACAAACAATTAATTATTGGATTGGATGTGTAGCAAATGTCGGATTGATTCTTTTTAAAATAACGAAACAAAGAGTAAGGTAGTCGTCTAAAATTTCCTCTATAGGCCTAATGTCTGTATACCTACATAACCATCCATTATTGATTAATTACGAAAATTTAATTAGAGACAATCCTAATACCATTATATTTAGTTGAAAGCGTCTTATGTATTTTTATTATATTTAAAGTTTGAAGACTTCATTATTTTGTTTCGTATCTGCTTTTTGTAAACAAGATCTCTGAAGGTTAGGAACGATGTCATTGAACTTATTATTATTTTTGCCATACGAGTGATAGGGACCTATCCTACATTTCCGGGCTTATATAGATAAACAAGTTGCATTAAAAGTTTTACTTTAATGACAATAATACATTAAATTGCTATTTAGATGTGTTAATCGGTGAAAATGTTACCACAACACTAATGATTATTCTAAACTCGTATTTTTGCAAGAGGTGTAAAGATGTGCGAGTAATTTTAATGACTTCATTATTTTATTGCAATCGCGTAAGTGTTGTTGGCACTGCACTATATAAGTACAGTGGACAAGCAATCCATTTCAATTAGTGTAATTCGTTGATTTAAAGTCAAATATACTTTATTCTTTCTGGTTGTGACATGCAAACTATTTAATAATAGATTATCCTTTATTTTTACGCAGTCATGCATATTGAGTAAAACATTTTTTTAAATTGTAGAGTTTAGATGTTTAGAACCATCCCACGTCGTTGCTCTATTGTAGACGCAGATAGGCTACGCCAATAATACCTACTAGTACCTATGTAGGAGTTTCATTAGTTTTGACAACAAAAAAAAGGTGATTTTAGTCTTTATTTATTTTGATTATAATAATATTAGTATGTAAGGAAGACTTCACAAGTTTTATGTTATGAAGGTTAGGTAGTCTCATTAATATACGAGTATGAATACTCCATAACCCTGATTGTTATCCTGTGTTTATGTTCAGGAATTGAAGAAGTATTTGATCAGTAGGCCTTACTGACCTAGTGCCCACGTGCATTATCCGAAGCCTATTTACTTAGCACACGCGAATTATCTTACTCGAAATTAATTTCAACAATTGAAATTGATCTCTACCGCAATAACAATAGAAGCCACTTGACCCGAGCAAGCTGTATAAACAAACACATAAAACGTTCGTGACTGCACACAAAGCCCGTAATTATCAAGAGTGACTGACAAAATCAACTTTATGTGATGTGGAATAAATGTCATAGTGATCCGTGGTTGTGTCGCATGCCGGTTGACATTAGGAAGGCACGGTATCAATGATCCGCTATGATTTGTCCACTGTCTCTACAAGGTCGAACGCTATTCAATGGTCTAATACTTTCATTTGATGCCAAAAATGTTCACACCACGTTTAATTGGTGACCAAAGTCCCGATACGGAATCCCCAATGGCATGAAGATTCTAGATTAATTGATTTGTTTGCCAATGAGAAGATTCTCGAAGTAGCCACGATCCAAAGGGCAATTTGTATTTCAGTTTTGGCAAAAAGACTACCTTCCTACTTTAGCAGCTTACTTGGTGCCAAAGTAGGTAATTGAAATTAAAATTATGTGGTCTCGATTTATTGGTTTATTTCTAACTATCAGCAAGTTTGTCACATATCAGAAATATATTTCAATTATTAATTTACGAAATTAGTTTACTTAACATTGCTTTACAAAGTTAGTAATTTGTTGTTTTATAAACCACTAGCGACCCGCCCTCGCTTCGCTTCGGGTATATCTCTATCTCTATATAATATATTTCAACCCCGTAAGGGATTTTACATACAGAAGTTATTTCCCAATAACTCCCGTTCCCATGGGAATTTTGTAATATCGCGTTGGAAGTAAGCTTAACGTTCATTAGGGTACCTGCATGCCAAATCTCAATCGTCTATCTATATCGCGGTTTAGATTTTTTCATACAAAAGTTTTTTCCTATTATGTACTCCCGTTCCCGTGGGAATTTTACAATATCCTGTTGCAACTAAGCTTTTAATTTATTAATGTACCTGCATGTCAAATTTCAAGCGTCTAACTTATGCGGTTAGTATTTTTCATACAAAAGGATATTCCCGTTATTTCCCGTTCCCGTGGGAATTTCGGGAAATCCTGTCCTAACGGATGCCTACGTCATAACATCTACCTGCATGCTAAATTTCATCTCGATCCGTCCAGTGGCTGTGACGACTTCGTCCGCGTAGAGATGTTTAACGGCTAAAACATTACTTCTTTATAGCGCAGTCGGTTAAAAAGTAGCCTATAACCGTTTCTAGGCTCTGGACTATGTCTGTACCAAATTTCGTTTAAATCGGTTCAGTACTTTATGCGTGAAAGCGTAACAGACAGACAGACAGACAGACAGACAGAGTTACTTTCGCATTTATAATATTAGTAAGGATTTAATATTAGCGCGTTTCATACATTGTATTTAAGAATTTTGTACTGTTTACTCATATTTAAGTATCAAAGAAAAACTAAGTAATTATGCAGGGTGTCCCAAAAGACACTCTGTATAACTTAAGTAGTTTAGTAGCCAATTGGTTAGTCCTCAATTTCATTACCCTTATGACCGAAAATTAGGTTAGGAAGATCATGTCTAACATAGAAAATATCATACTAGTAATAAATTTTGCGGACGGGCACTTAGGACCTAAACCACTCCTAGGTTCAAGTTAATTTCGTAATGTGTGGTGACATACTCATGCACTAACATCTGTAGCCATTGTACAATGAACCTTATCCCCTAAATTTATAGCTCAAGTTCCATTGTTCGTAACTTCGTGACAACATGTATTAAAGAAATGGTACTATTTTTTCGAGCTTGTCCCCCAGGTATTAAACCTATTTGCGATCTTACCTAGTTGCGGTAATTTAATTGCGAATTCTTACATAATTCGTTATAATAAACAACAACTTACCATACAGTAGGTAAATAATCAAGTACTTAAAAGGGTAATTAAACAAGATACAGTTCTAGAAAAAAGGAAACACGGGTCTTAATAATTGATATTGATTGTGATAGATAGTTAATGGTATACAAATTACACTGGACGAATTAATTAGGAAATTGTAGTAATTAAAATGCCCGAGTGATTACCAGGTAATTAGCTTGTCAATCGCTTATGAATTTTGGAAGAAGCTTCCATATTTTCGTTCACCTACTAGTAAATTACATAAAAGGTCGTTCTTCTTCGTAAATACAACGATATTGGAATACAGTACGAGTATTATTTTTCTGGAAAGATAGGAAAATCAGGACATAATTCTCGATAGGTTTTCTGCTTACTAAAATGCAGCCCAAAAAATCGATAGATTTCCTCCGTGAAATGGAAAGGTTACCCAAAGTATTTGGCACCGTAAATTTTCCACCAATTGGCGGGATCGATGTTTCTAATTTGTGGATGGAATTGATGAACGTTTTCATAATTGGCTTTTTGTATTTTTGATTGGATCGCGGCGTTCGCGATAATGTCTATAAATAGCCAGACGGGTGACTCACACCGGTCTTGGTGAGGACGAAGGTTACTGCATCTTCCGACTGAATGCGGGAAGAGAACTTTGATTTGTTTATTCTAGAGAAGGTAGCTCGATAGGTAACCATTAAAGATAGAGGCATCGATAGTAGGTAGGTAAAGCTGTTGTAGAAATAGCTTTTTTGAAACGATTTATATATTTTATTGTTACTGTTGATTTTTCATCATCACCCATCATCTTGTAAATGGTTTTCAACAAAGAACTTATCCCTGCTAAATATTTGCCAACGCTAAATATTTATCTAGCTCTACCAGCACTATTTTCAACTGTGAGTAAATTAATAGTTTTACGAGCAAGAGAAAAATACAAAACAGGTTTATTTGCATACGTACTTTACAACGTTATAATGAAGATTGCATCATGAATTCATAAACGTACTATATGTTTGTATTGTCATACGAGTGTTTAAACGTGGATTTACTGTACGACAAAAATATTAGTGATCTTTTTAGAAATGCTTATTTTATGATTTGTAATAACGGTATAATGTCATGAATGTCGACTGGGCATTTGTGATAGATTTAGATTTAATTTTATTTTGTTTGTAGTTTCGGTTTTCTTTTTATTTATTTTAGTTCTAAATTTTTTTTTGTAGTTATGTATTGTGTTATTTTACTATTGATTTTCTTTTAATTTCCGATATTGCATGTATGTGTGTCTCTTGGTACCAATAAACATTATTCTATTCTATTCTATTCTATAATAAACGAATAAACTACGAATATTCCATCATAGTGTGTACGATTGGTACATTTACTTGTTAGTTCTGCCTCCGATCAGGATGTCGGTAACCAATCGCGCTACTATATAGATAGATAGATAGATAGATAGATTTTTATTTGCCAGAATGTGGTACATATAAAGGTGTTAAATACAAAGGTTCGTGCAAGACACATTCACCCTTCAGGGCATGCAAAATTTGATGTTAATGCTTAAAGTCAAAGTGGCGGATTACATAATTATAAAGACTCATAAATTCTCAAATACAATACACAATTCAATATGTCAATTTAAAGTCAAAATTGGAAGTTTAAAACAGTAATCCAATTGATATAATATAAGTACAATACATGTCACATTTTATAATCAAAATATACAAGGTAGGACTTCCTGGCGTTTATTTTATAGCATTAAAGAAACTGGTATCGAACAAAAACATGTTTTGCAAGGTCCTCAATATTGCATAAATGCGAAACAACGTCTGTGTTAATAAAAGTTTTAGAACGTAATATTAACCATCGAATACTAATTTATCAATAAATACTTAATTAGTATAAATCATTATTTATAGGTAGAATACATATGTACCTGTAACATAATACTGCCTTCCTTCTACGTTGTAGAGGTACATACCTATAATGGGTTTTGGTAGCATGTCAGTAATTGGTTGAACGTACATTATTTAGTGAGCATATATCGATAGGAACCCGTAATGATAAAGATGTAGTATTTTCGTAGGAAAGTACGTATATAAGCATACATTTACGTTGTTAGTGGATTGTGGGAGGCACATTACAGATCATAACGTGGTTTTATTTTTAATGCTATTTTTATGAAGTTCCTTGACACCAAACAAAGACTTTTCGTCGCTAAAATTTGTCTTTGGACCCACATTGAATGACAATGTGTGTTGTGAGCTGAATTATTGACAAAGTTTTTACTGTTTCATATCAAATCAAAAAAATAAAAATCGATTGTCAAAATTCTACTTACATTTGACTAGTCCCCATTGTTTCATTGTCTGTCTTATCTACTCAATACCTATCTGTATTTTATTGTGCAGAAAAAAAACGAATATCCATCTTTTTATAGGTATATTTTCATCGGATATCAATCATCAAACGCACTTTAACAGAGAGTAAAAAGTAAAACTTATTAAACTTTGTAGAGTACATCTCTACCCTAACTTCATTAAATATAAACACATTTTAACTAATTTTGGTTCTAAGTACAGGTATTGTCATTAGCTAATATTATTTTGACGCCAATGTTTTTAAACTTATCACTACTTTGAGCTTATTTGCTTCGAGTATCAAGGTCATTGTGCGCGTGTGGGAGGACATTATTTTAGTCTTCAATCTTTGTAAGCAAGTATTTAGGATCATCACCGGATTATCCGTACCTACCGTCATATTATTTATAGAATTTATGTTTAACGACAGCGAAATTAAAACAAGATATAGCACCAAAAACTATACGTATATAAAACTGTATGCAACCATTATATTAACGACTCTGCCCGCGACTCCGTTCGCGTTGGAGCTAGAATTTAAATGGCCTATCCTGTGTCCTAGATGTCTATGTGTTTTTATACCAAATTTCATCAAATTCGGATAATTGGTTTAAGAGTTATGGAGGAACATACATACATACACACATACAGAAAAATATTCTAAAAATCGTGAAATTAGTATCAGTATCATATATTGAGCCTATAAACACAATATCTCTGAAAACAAACTAACTTACTCCATGACCGACCCTTACAGATTTATTATTAGTATAGATAGATTTAGATAATTATCTAATGGATAATATTTTGCGGATTTGGTACTGTTCTGTGCGATTTTATTGTTCATTATTATCAGTCGATAAAATATCAGAAATAGTACGAGTTATAGGTACGAGGACAAGGCTAGTATTACTTACATTATGCAAGTCATCCTAAGGCACCGTAGCCGTATCTAATAAAATTATCATTTTGTTTACACTTCAAACTCGATCTGAACAGAGATCGCGTCTTTTTCTTACATTTGAATGCTTTGAAAAACGTTAACTTCATTGATGAATTATTGAATAGGATTGTTACTGCGACTCGGGGAAACTGATTTTACTCATTTACAATTTAAATCGCGCTGGTTTTGACGATTCCGAATGTTTTAGTGAAGATAAGTTTTTCACTACTTTTTATTAAAAACCTGTCCTTTTAAAATACTTCTGTATTATCAATTAGATTAACTGTTGAAACCTGTTTAGGTAATAAGTTAAAGGTTTTTTTAAAAATAGGTACCTAACTATGTTTAATAATTTCATGAATGTTGTCAAGTGTATTTCGAAAATGTCAGGTCTCAAAAATATTTCTTATTTACGTACAGTCATTTACACTGTTACATTTACAATGTTACTGCCTCGTCGACGTAACAGTGGTAAGTGACCCAGGTTCACTAACTACGGTTCTAAGAGTCGTGGGTTCGATTCCCACCCGGCACAAATATTTGTGTATTACAAATATTTAAGTATATTTGTATATCCACTGTTGATCCCAATATCCGTAACACAAATGCTTAAGCTACTTACCACGAAATCAGATCAATGTATGTAATGTTGTGTAATATTCATGTTAGGTATTTATGAACAGTATAAGCTACAGCTATAGCTATAGCTAGCAGTAGAAACTATCTTTTGTAATTGTAAGAAGGAGCGGGATCTCCTAACACAAGTAGCATTACTTAAAAGGAGATCCCAGCCATTGTTATGGAAATTATTTAAAAGATAATGAATAAAGATTTATTTATTATATTTGTAAGCTGTCTCTTTAAGTGCGAGACGATGAAAGCCTGTTGTTTTGTATTGGTTTTAATTTTATGGTCTGATGAGATTGCCACTGTATGTTACATAGTTTCAAATATTTTTTTCTTTTTCGTTAACCTGTATCATCGCACTGCTGGGAAAAGGTCTCCCCCAAACCAATCCACTGCTGTCCCTCTATGGATCTCTATCTTAGGCTAGGACTGAAAGTTCTTAAGTAGCTAGACCAAAGTAGCACACCATATTATCTTGGATGGTTTTCTTTGGCGTAAACCGTCATCAGGTTGTCCCATTTCCACTGTATGAAAATATACCTAATACTAATTCACGTTTATTAAATGAATTGTGTCATCGTGCATAAGAAATGCTCCATGTTACGTCAGTCGTGGAATCAAAGTTATGTATTTCGCGGTGACAAAATAGAAAGTGGACCAGAATTATTTATTAACCAGCGTCGAAATAAGAACGCAAAGATAAAAATGACGTTTTATTGCCCACCAATGCTTTGAAGCAAATAAATGCTCAAACGTTCAAATTATTTGCTGGCTGTTTAAGCTGTTATTTAATTGTGATTCGGACGCGCGTAATTTTAGTTCATTATTTTGATTTGTAGAGACAACCGATCCGATTAATCCTTGTTTATTTTTATTGGTGCAGCCTTTACGTGCATTTGGAGTTGTTTAGAATATTCGTACATGCTGGTTAAAACACGGTCCGTATGTATAAATTTACTTCTCATAAACATAAAAAGTTACCTACTAATTGATAGTTCGTAAGCCCGTAACTCCGTGGAGTCGTAAATCGTAAAATATCACTCTCTTTTAGCGAACTTGATTAAAAAGGTTGTTTTTGTACTTTTTCATCACTTAAGATTGTCACATTTGGTACATAGACCAAATTTAATTTAAATCAGTTTAGTAGTTTTCCCGTGGAAGTGCGACAAACAGGTCAAATAAATAGTAAAAATCATATCTTTTGAACTCTTACAAATGACTGTAGGACCCAAGTTGTGAATTCAGTCGTAAGGATAAAGAGTGCGTATGAAATAAGTAAACAGTTGCTAGCTCTATTAGTAATAATGTTATTACTAACCGAATGATTTATTGTGACATTGTCGATTGCATTTACATATATTTCATCACGCCAAGGGAGCCGTTGAATCTTTTCCCAATTGACTACGATGATGGCTTATAGTATGCATTGTCATCATCAACGGACTTGCGGGGGAGCGAGATGGTCTTTGAACTAATACTTGTCGAACCCAAGATTGTTTATTACATATAGAACAATTCAAAGGGTGAATTCTTGGGAATGACGATTGACTAGCCCGACGCATAAACCTCACAAACCAACTTTAAGCGTTTGCGATTGGTGGGAATTACGAAATCGTTCGATACGCTTTGTAAGTATATTTTTTAATAGGGATCATCATACCACAGATGACACAAAACAAAACAGTTAAACCATACCATCATAAAAGTCTTTCTATGAATCCAGTTATTTATTTAACAAAAACCACAGCTCTTATTAATTAAACTTACAGGAAATCCTAATTCTAAACTTACAGCTAATAACAGATTTTAAATACATTAGGGTTACATTAGAAATGACAAAGAGACCATCGGACATAAATATTGCTCGCACATGTGTAAATAAATAATTTTATTATATAATTTTAAACTGTCATGGTTACACACATTAGAAAACTGAAACTGTCCGGGATATTTACCATGTTGTTTTGTTTTAATGAGCTCCCGATATTTCGGCACTGTTGCAAGCGCCATGATCACCAATAGTGAGTCAGATTGATTCTCCGACTTATGAATTGGCGAAGCATGTAGCCGGTATCCTACAGCCATTGGTGGGTGGCACCACATCGTACGTGAAAGATTCCAGGCATTTTATAGACATTCTGCGACTTAATAAGATCAATAAGAACGAAGTGATGGTCAGCTTTGACGTAGAATCACTTTTCACGAACGTTCCCATTACTGACTGCATTGAAGTAATTAAGCGTAGAATGGAAGATAATGATATCCCTATGGAATATGCCAAATTGTTGCAACATTGCCTTTCTACTAATTACTTTATATACCAAGGCGAATACTACCTCCAAATAGACGGTGTGGCGATGGGCAGTCCTGTGGCCCCAGTAGTTGCAAACTTATGGATGGAACATTTTGAAAACAGAGCCATTGCCACTGCCCCCTATAGTATTAGGATTTGGAAAAGGTACGTCGATGACATTTTTGGTATAGTAGAGGGTGATGAAAGTACCGTGCAAAACTACTTGGCTCACCTTAATAGCATCCACAGGAAGATGAATTTCACGTACGAGATGGAAGATAATAGGAGCATTGCCTTTTTAGATGTGTTGGTCAAAGTGCGTGAGGACGGTTCTTTCAGCCATTCGGTATACAGGAAGCCTACTCATACTGATCGCTACCTACATGCAGAGTCACATCATCATCCACGCCAGCTGAACTCTGTAGTGAAGTCGCTTACAGACCGCGCATATAATCTATGTGACGAGGAACATATAAATGGAGAACTTAAACACGTAAGTGACGTCCTACGGTGGAATGGATACAGTGGGCGAATATCAAGACCGACACGAAATAAACGCCTGGTTTATAGTGTAGACCGCCATCCAGCATATTTGCCGTATGTAAAAGGAGTGACAGATAAGATCTCAAACATACTTAGGAAAATCTCCGTAAAAACTATCTTCACTCCTCTTAAAAAAGTATCGCAATTTCTACGCTCACCGAAGGATAGCTTTCCTTTAGAAAAACCAGGCGTTTATAAAATTGACTGTAGCTGCGGAAGCTCATACATAGGGCAAACGAAAAGGACAATTTCGTGCCGGGTGAAAGAGCATATCAGGGCAGTCAAAAACAACCAAGCACAAAAATCGGCAATCGCTCAACATCTTTTGGAATCGGGAACGAACCACTGGATTGAGTTACATAACCCAAAGATACTTTCGACAGAACGCCATTACATACCACGACTGGTCAGGGAAGCAATTGAAATTAAAAAATTCAAAAACTTCAATCGTGAAGACGGGTTTCAACTATCGAAAGTATGGCATCCGGTGATACGTTTATGTAAAAATAAAAATGTGTCCGTTTTCGAGGATAAAAGAAGTGATACCGTGAGTGTAGTGTGTCGGGATCGAATTCTGAGTGACAATAATGTGAACGAGGGTAGTGGTGTTGTGCGTAATAAAAGACTGAGGAAGAGGGTAGACCGATATGTCTGCCCTTAGACCTACCGTCATTCTCGCAGTCCTACAGTTCACCCGTGATCATGGCGCTTGCAACAGTGCCGAAATATCGGGAGCTCATTAAAACAAAACAACATGGTAAATATCCCGGACAGTTTCAAATAATTTTATTGTTTTAAATTCGCTGACCAAACGAGAAAACCAAATTATACCAGTTTTCTATAACGAGCTCAAATTGTAGGTAATTTACATTTTCCTGATTATGTTTAGCGAGAAAAGGGTATAGAAAACAGACGCGCATGAAGAGTGGTTTACGGTATTACAAGGTAGTTGGCGAAATTCCCTACTCCATGTATACGCGTATACTCGCGTAGTCTAGAAATACACGAGCTGGTGTTTATTTTTACCTAGGTACCTACTTCTTGTATCCACTGTGTATATGTCGCAGTCGTATTGTATAATCCGCCGTATTACATTACGGCTAGTCGTTATCAAAAACAGGGCCGTTATGTATTACGGCGGATCAACGATTAGCCGGATTGAATACGGCTGAATGAAATTCCGCCGGGATGTGTTCGGCGGGTCGTTAACCGCCTCTTTGACAGTTTTTAGTTCCCATGTTTATCGCTCGCGGCGCTGCCTGTCATAATAACAACAATGGCCTCGAATACAGAAAGTATTTCACAAAAATGTGATTTTAACAGTGGTTTTAAAGAAATAAACGTGACAAATACGAGTGTAAATAGTGACTTTAAGAATAAATTGGACGTGCAATTGAACTGTTTCTATTCGTCTCAATGTCTCATGGACAAAAGAACGAGTTGTAGAGGTTATATTGCATATCAAAACTGCTAAAGTGGCTATGGATTCTGGTATTCGGCGGAATCCTACACAGTATTATTGGTGCAAAAAATATGACCTCATGAATTTTGCTGGTGAAGATTATCTGATCTTGAAAAATAATCCTGAGGACCATAGCATTCGCGTTATACCCATGGAGCAATATTTCGATACTCTGATGGAAATTCATAAGGAAATCGGGCGAGACAAAATGCTGTAAACCGTAAAAAACAAACTTTATATTTAAAAAAAGGCTATTGAAATATTTGTCTCCCTATGCCCAACTGCGAATTTTCTAATTCTTAATTTCTATAAAAATATTTAGTTTTTATATTAGGTATTATACTTTCGCACCTACGCAACACAAAGTATAAACCTATTATACATACCGAGTAGGTACATAACCTTTATTTTTCTCATTAAAATAGATTTTCAATTAAACCCTGTTTTTTTTTGTTATCACATGACGTGTTCACCTTACAATATTGAATAAAGTGCAATACGACTGAACGTGAGTCGCAAAAATGTAGAACGTATCGTAATGACAATCCGGCTAATCGTCGATCCGCCGTAATACATAACGGCCCTGTTTTTGATAACGGCTAGCCGTGATGTAATACGGCGAATTATACAATCCGACTGCGACATATATACCCGCTGAATCATTCAACTACGAAGGTTTCATTGACTTTAAACAAATACTGATCACAATGCATGCGACTTTTTGTGATTATTTCGCGTTATTTTTTATTTTTTATTAGTTTTAAGAAATTGTTTTTGTGTCATAGTCAGTTGCAGAAAACTAATTTATTGTAAAAATTAATTTGTAGTAGGTACCTATACCTACGTTGAAAGTCACCGGTTATCTGGTCGTGAGTTCGATCCCCAATCGGAACAAATATTGTTTCATATCTTTAATATAGTGAAGATCCGGATACCTACCACCATCTAGAATGAAATTGTTTGGATAACAAGAAATTGTTTATTGTACAGATTTATCACAATTCTCAAGTGTTTTGATCATTATACAACTTTAATTTACTTGACCCCGAGATTACTAATGCCGATTAATTATATCAGAATCTGTGTGGAGTGGTGAGAGCTGTCTGTTGCTAGTAAACAAAATTATTATACACAACATCTGTTTTAATATTTGAAGTCTTGTGTGAAGTTTTGCTATGGTTTTAGTACAGTACTAACTATATTTTCTGTTTTGTTTGTGCATTCCGATAGTAGCTGGGTCTGAAACGCGAACGATGAATGAAAATTTGCCGTGAAGGAGGCTATTGTTAAATTATATAAGTTTCTACAATATATAAAAACGTATTATGTGTCTTGGTTATAATTTTATTCAAATGTTTGTAGATATGTATCGCTCGCCATAAGTTCTGACATAGTTTAGTCAAAGCAAACAGACTAAGGAAAAAAAATGCAATTGTTTCATGTAGATTACTATTTCTCAAAGTAATCCAAATGGGAAATGTTTTGTTCGCAAATTCAATGTTATCAATGTAAATAGGTCTATAGAAGGAAGTGTAACGGAAATGATTAATCTAACCGATATTGACTCACCGGCAAAATGCATACCGAAGTACAGAAGTAGGTGCTACTACTACCAAACATTTTGACCTAATTGCGTTTCTAGGCAGCGTAGCAAGTAATAAATAAATTGAGATGTACTAACACTATATGTATAGATTGGTAGGTACAGCTAGCAGCTCTATATATACGTTAAAATTTATTTAGGGGTGAGAGCCATCCGCTCCCCCGCTAATCCGGTGATGATGACAAGGTTACCCCAAGCCATTATATCATCGTTAGTCAGTTAGAAAAAAAAAACCTAATATTGTAAAGTCCCGTTTCAGTAAACCTACTTATGGTACAGTAAATGTTTAAATCTGTAAAACAATACAATGGAATGTATTCGTGTTGCGAATTCAGAAATTTTCCACGATGGTTGACGTACTCTTAATCAAATATCACATTTAAAACAATTGAAGACGTATCTCATTTTATCAGATAAATGATGAGGGAGATAATTGTGAGTGGTACACACACACAATTTGTTTGCGTACCTTATCAATGAGTGCACCTAAATTGGGCTTATCATGTTAATGACCTCATCTGATCATTAAATAGACATATCTATGCCAAACAGAAACGTCACTGAATTTCGTTTTGGTGAGATGACTCGTGATTTTTTTCTGTAAAGTCAAACCTTTTATATTTAGCATAGGTAACAGATATAATTAAATATGTAGGTATTTATTATTTGTTGACAGTGAGTCCCCCTAATGAATATTCTGCAAAACATAGTATTCCTCGACCGACACATAAATAAATAAGTAACGAATATCGTTTGTACGTCCTTGCCGCGGGAGTTCCCAAGTTCGAGTTTGATACCTTTTAATTTAAGAAAAAAGTAAAAAATAATTGCAATTATCGTCATAATAACAAAGTTCTTCATATGGTCACCTGAACTTGACATAAATAAAACCGGAACACAAATAAATTCCAATGAAACATAAAATATCCAAGCCGAAGTTCAAGTCTAGTTACTAAATAAGTATGTTATTTACAATCTTGGTGATTATTATTTACGTAGAGTTCGTCAAGCAAATAGTCAGAAAACGGTTAAAAATTCACAATGTCGCTTCATTGTGAAATTTTAAACATTTTCCCCTGTTCATCGAACAAAATTCAACGGTAGACCTCTAAACCGTCTAAAATATTTAATAAAACAAAACAAAAACCCAATCAATATTCAGTAACCATCTACCAATACAACAAAAACCTCCAATTGAAGTACACTAGCAATGCAAATAGCGAATAAAGATCTTGAGCTATCGCGGTTCATTCGTTCAAGATCATTGAACACCTTCCTGCGATTCATTCGAAGCGATTTGCTGGTGACCTTCATCAATTAAAGTAGAATTAGTTTACAGACTTCTTCGTTGGCAAATACCAACGAGGTTTGATTAATTACAATTATCTTTCAACTTCTATCTGATTTTTTGCATCGTTTTTTGCGCTCTGATTTACTTCTTTGTCACTGCCAACAATCAGGTTTGATTCTGGGAATAAAAAATACTTGTTACTCGTTTTGCAGGTGCCTTAAGGTACTTTGAATGCCAGAAAATGTCTGGTTGATATGCTACGGATAGACTTATTGCAGGTAGTTTTTACATAATATGATAGATTTTGGAACGTTGCCATGATATTTGATGTGACGGACGCTTCGTACGCAAGTAGTCAATATTTAGTGACAATAGTATACACAAACACATAAATCTACTATGTTTCATAAAACCAAAAACCAAGAATATCTTCTTATTCTTAGTTAATAATGAAGATATTTTTCCATACAATACTTCGTACCGCGTGTAACCCTAAAGAGATTCTTCTACTTGTTTGAAAATCCTTACTTCCTTACTAATAATATTATAAATGCGAAAGTAACTCTGTCTGTCTGTCTGTCTGTCTGTCTGTCTGTCTGTCTGTTACGCTTTCACGCATAGAGTACTGAACCGATTTAAACGAAATTTGGTACAGATATAGTCCAGAGCCTAGAAAAGGTTATAGGCTACTTTTTAACCGACTGCGCTATAAAGAAGTAATGTTTTACCCGTTAAACATCTCTAACCACTGGACGGATCGAGATGAAATTTGGCATGCTGTTAGATGTTATAATGTAGGCATCCGTTAAGAAAGGATTTCCCGAAATTCCCACGGGAACGGGAATTAACGGGAAAATCCTTTTGTATGAAAAATATTAACCGCATAAGTTAGACACTTGAAATTAGGCATGCAGATACCTTAATAAATTTAAAGCTTAGTTGCAACAGTATATTATAAAATTCCCACGGGAACGGGAGTAATAGGGAAAAAACTTTTGTATGAAAAAATCTAAATCGCGTAAGATAGATGATTGAGATTTGGCATGCAGGTACCTTAATTAACGTAAAGCTTACTTCCAACGCGATATTATAAAATTCCCATAGGAACGGGAGTAATTGGAAAACAACTTATGTATGTAAAATCCCTTATGGGGTTGAAATATATTATATAGAGATAGAGATATAAGTCAAAGTCAAAGTCAAAGTATTTATTTGCATTCATGAATGTGACAAAGATGGTATTAAAATAATTTCCAGTACAACATGTTACCCGTTTGGGCATAGCTTATATGAACGTGTAATGGTTCAGTTTCAAAAGTAATACTATTTGGTATCTGATCTAATTCTAACTCTTAACTAAGTTCTTAACTATATCATATTTTCTTAATAATTTAAGTATTTTTATTATCTTATCTAAGTATATAAAGTAGGAACTTTAATTAATGAATTTATTTATATATATTGTATTGCACTTGTATTAAGTATTAAATTGTATTAAAATCAATAAATAAATAGGGAGACAATTATTTTATAACATTATTAGAATTTATCATTCAAGTAATCATTTATATTATAGTAGCATACCCGAAGCGAAGCGAGGGCGGGTCGCTAGTTACAAATAAATACTGCTTCGAGTTAATTTGATATGACTAAAAACCTTCCTCTTTACTACTGCATCAAAATACGTTGCTTAGTTTTAAATATTTAATCATGCATAGGAATAGATAGATTTAGGGACAGAGTAAGCGACTTTGTTACATATGTAGTGATAAAAAAAAGATATAATCAATATCTAGTATGTGTATAGTTATAGCTACTTAGTAACACCTGTTTTTACGTTTGTGAGTAAATAGAGAACTATAATGTATAAATAATTAAGTATTTATTATTGTTAATCCTGCAAGATCCTGCAACCAGTGGATCAGACGTAATCTGTTTGATACTGACCGACTTATGTCTTCATTCAAGTGTCAGATATGTAGTGTACCACAATGTTTTATTGCTAAATAAATCAAAAACATGTTTTGGTTACTGTTTATTATTAATCAGCCACATACCAGACAAATCAGTCAAGATTACATTAACATTTGAAGTAGAATGTATATTTTAAATTGTTAGTAGGTAGGTATAATGAAAATAGATAAAGCTATCAATGAGTCCTTTTCACTACATATTTCAATGACACTTAGTTAAAATAAATGACACACAGACAGTATTTATTATAAGTAGGTAGATATTACTAAATTAGGTATGTATTGGATAGCAACGTGTGGCCTGGTTCTGAAATATTCTTGAGAATAGGTAGTTAGGTACCTACTTAAATACTTGATATGAGCCAATGATATTGTAGTAAAAATCAATAAGCAATTACCAAAGAATATAAGAAGTTCGCGCTTTGTGAGACACAAAGGTGCCCCGATTCGGTCACCCAGTGTGTAGCTCTTTCATTTGCGTGATCTTTCTGTTTCATTTTTTTTTTTTTAAAGAGGCTAACAAGATGACCTCACTCCACGTGATGGTAAGCGGTAGTGAGATCCAAATATGAGGTCGACAGGCACAATAGACCATATTGAGCCTGTCGTACTCACCCTATAAGCCGTGAAAAAGGAGACCACTGCTGCGGCAACAACGAGACAAGGCGTGGAGTCTCGCATTGGTATTGAGCTGTGCGGGTCGGAGTTGGCCAGTCCGCCTGTCTATGTGTGTATGTGTTATATGTCTGTAAAGTGTCAAAACATTGCACAGCACAGATTTAAAACGTTAATTAGGTACTATCATATATAAATCATAAAATGTATATCTAGTTTATTATATAATTAAGTGTAAAACGAATTGGGGTCGTTAAATAGTAGGTAGCTCAAGTTTGCGATGCCCTAATTATCACTTGATTCGCGACATCTTTAAAAGATGTCTGCCGATGAAGGCCGTGCTATCTCAAACTCAATGTTAATGGCTGATCTTAATATAACGACGCCCACTACTGTCAATAATAAAGCAATTATTATTAGTTGCCACGCGTTGCAATATTAATTATTTCCGCCCGATACTTCGTTCGTGTAGAGTCGCTATCTGTATTGTAAGAATCATTACTCCTTTATAGCGAAGTCGGTTAATAAGTAGGTAGTATATTTACTTATTTTGGCTCGAGCCTATGTAGGTGTATGTAGTGTACCAAATTTCTTATAAATCGTACAATTTTAAACTGTCTTGACATGGTTACACAGGTTAGAAAACTGAATAAGTCCGGGATATTTACTACGTAACTTTATTTTACGAGTCAACCCTAGTAAGTTGACCCGTGATTATGGCGCTTGCAACAGTGCTGAAATATCGGAAGCTCATTAAAATAAAACAACATGGTCAATATTCCGGACATATTCAGTTTTCTATTTCATATAAATCGATTCAAAAGTTTTGGCGTAACAAGCGCAACAGACAGACACAGTTATGTATTAGTATGGATTGTTTTCTCCATCACAAGCTTTCTACCATGAAATTCCGTTCACCGAGTCAAAACAGGTGTGCGATAAGGTTCTATTCTTAGGAAGACACTCTTTTGTCGTCTGATGTTATCTATTGGCGTATTTGTTATGTGTTATGCAATTATTTGGAATTTCGTCTAGACTTTGTGGGTTTTTTAATATTTTAAAATAAGATAATTATTAGAGAGATCGTTATCGTTAAACGGACCCATTATTTACCTACTAGTTACCGAAATAAATCGCAACTCTACCTACCGCAAATTTGATAAAATTTTCTTTACTACACTACTAGACTTCTTGTGAAGACGTACAAGCTCACACATTTTTCTTTAAATTTAGTTATCAGAATACTCATAGCTCCGTCTCTAAGGCCTGACTCTACCAACTCTATCTTGGTTTCTAAAGTTTGCTTTCGCTATTTCTCTACACTTCTTAGTTTGTACTCGATAAAATTGGTCTTTATTATATCCGAATCTCTGATGTTTTAGTTAGTTGCCTACTTGATTGGTATATTTTCTTTTGGAATTAATAAGTAACCTGAATTGTATAGGAAAACATTAGCAACATCGTACGAGCCAGCATATTAGGTATTCCCCAGTCTAAACAGGAGCGATGCTAAAGCTGGTCGCTTACCAAACAATAGGCGTAAGTTTCGATTACTAATGATCGAACCACAGAACTGTTACGTGAGCCGACGTCAGCAGAAGTCATTCTGTGCTGATTGTACTGGGAAACCCTATTTTAAGACCAGATAACGAACACACGCGCAGACTGCACGTGTATATAGATAGAGTTCGTGTTCATATCATGTATTTTAATCAACTTCTTTTATTATATATTCAACTTCCATGCTGTATAATTTCAGTAGCAAGTTACCCACTAGAACGTAATTTAGACTTTCTTTACCTCTTATTAAAGGTATATCCTAAAGATATACGTAGGTAAAAAAACAGTTTACACACAATAGGATTTTTGAAATATTTCATTACCTGAGTAATTTGATAACGAATTTCAGTCTAAAAACTTAGATTAGCTTTGTTCGAATAGCTGACCTTGTGAATAGGCACAGACTATGCAGTACCTAAATGTGCAAAATTGCGTCAGTCAAGTAGCTAGGTAACTTAACTCTTAAATGGAAACCTGAGTAAGTCTTCGTCGAATAATAGGTAATCATAAAAAAACAAAATTAGGTTCGTCTTTAGAATATCTAAATCACCCGTGTTCCAACTGCTGGGACACTACTTAGGTATTCGCTTGACATCGTCGTCACCAGCGTCCAACACTTTTTTATAGACTTGTATTCTTGGACTGAACATATCAATAAACCGATCATAAACAATAAACATTGTGTTAACCGTGAAACAAGAATGCACTCTTTTATCAAATCATTGATATATCTCTATCTATCTTATCAATGGCACCCAAATCAGTCATTGAGACTCTTACATTTTATTTGGCTTTGCCAGATGAATGCTATCACGTAACATAATGTTCTAAATTTATTGATTACTAATTGGTCTCTACTCACTTAGTCATTCATAGTCATACAAATTTTCCTTTGACATGTCATGTGGGTAAACTTACCTACAATAATAACGATATAATATAAAAACGAAAGAAGAGAAAAACTAACGAGATAAACAAACTGTCAGGTACCTAATTTAAGAATGTGTGTCAACTTCCTAAATACTTCTAAATAGGTATACATATATGCAAGAAAATAACGAATATACACGTATGTCCTCTTGTATAAGCTGCCAATAGACGGTGTCAGTGTTTGCAATAAATTAATTTGTTTCTATTCCGCCGTCATTGGGCCGCTCAATCAATATCCCATTTATTTTGTTCTAGCCACTTACAACGTTGCTATGGTAATTTTATTGCGAATCATTGCTATGTAAATATTAATTAATAACAATGATAACCTACTCATATGTTGGAAGTTGTATTAATAAATAAATAATAAGCATCACCTAATGATGTCAGTAATTTCGGGAATATTAATAGAGATATACTTATACATAAGTACATAGAATTCAATATGTCTGAATTCTATGTACTAAATATGTAATTCATTTGAAAAATATCCAGTATAGTTTCACGAATTCGCTTAAAGACTAGCTACGAAGTATCATACGGCTACCTCACATAGGTACCTAATGTATTATTTTGGGTATTCTCAACCGATAATACGGACGGAATTACTTGTAATTATCGTATTCTAAGTAGATAATTGACTGTTTTCAAGTAAATAAACAATGAATCATTCTACTTTCCCATACTTATGTAGATACTTGGGTGGATGGATATTACTGGATATTTCTGACAAACTCGATAAGGATAAACATGGTTCATATCATTAATACATATGAATGTAAATACTTAATATGACTGATGGATCCAGTGACAGATCGGTCAATATTTATTTTAAAAATAAATACATAGATACACTTTTCCTCTTGAAATAAATAAATTGTCAGGGAATTATGCGAAATATGCCTCACCAATGAGGTACATTAGTATTTATAAAACTTGTTTAATCCCCAGGTTTCTTTCCCGTCAGAGGGGCCGTTGTTATTTTGTCACTCTTGCTACCTTTTAATGCGACTAGAATATGAATTACTAAATTATGTAAAGTAATATAATAAACAGAAATTAGCTGGACTTAAACATGATATAATTATTTCATTAGCGCTAGAAATTAATCAGCCATAATCTCTCTAATGACCTTCTGAACTAAGTAATAGGATTGTTAGTAGCTGTCAATAGACGCAATAATGAAACCATTACGACTCTTACGTAAAGGTATTGCATAAGGCTTAGGTCATATTGCGCCAATTTATTAGACTGCTAACGTAGTTTCGATCCGCAATGTTTGTGTCTACCTCAAGGTTACATCCTCAATATACTAAGTAGGTAGGTAGGTATGTCCATAATAAAGGTACCAGTAGCGCTACCATGAGTTTAAAAGTTACGGACTGGATATAGCCTGCGTATATATGTCTATGAAAAACTTGTACAGCGCTCTTGGTGGTCACGCTAAGAACTAAAATCGGTTGTATGAAAAAAACAACTAGATAGGTTTTTAACGTACGTAAGTTTTCGATAGCCAACTCATGGTACCCCTACTGATCGTAGAGGAATTCACAAAATGACACACAAATCGAACAGTCGACTTGTAACTTTCGACATTCAGGTTTTTATCTACTTCTATTAACCAAATTATTTCGGAATCAAATCCAGACGAAACCCGTAAATAATGTTACAATGGCATCCATAGAGTTGGCTAGGAACACCTCTAGTCAATGCTACAATCATCATCATTCATAAAAGTAGCTACAATTGGGCATGATTCTATCTATTATCGTGCCCTAGCTATTGAATTTGGTTGTTTAAAGCAGGTGTTGTTATACCAAGATTTCATATAGCATTGTCTTTTGTTCCAGGTCTGTCGAAGAAGCGAAAGAAGAGAAGGCGTTCGTATTCACACCACTGACCAAAGAGTCCAAATTCCGGAGACACATCAGGTCCATGTCGGACGTCCAGAGCAGCACGCCCTACCGGATACCCTTCAGGGCACGCATCGGCAGCACCCACACCCTCATGTACGACTCCGACACGCGCGCCCGACGGATCCGGGCCTACCAACCGCATCGACACGGCGACTCGTCAGACTCCAGCGACTACGAGCCGCGCAAACTGACGAGCCTGGAGAAAAACATTCTCAAACACACAGATTCCATGAGGATCCTATAGGCTAACTCGGACTGTGATGAGGCTTTTGGTGATAAGACTTTGATGCAAAGTTCAGCAATATTTGAAAAATATGGACGCTAGTCTTGCATTGTTATTCGTCCTAAGTGAAACGACTGTGACATGTTTAACAGACTATAGCGATTTCCTCATGAGACTGTGATCGAAGTAGATAAACTTTATTATTATAAGAAAACTACGTTTGTTTATAGACAATGTTGATTACCTATTTAGTTTTAAGAATATCGTTATAAATCCTACTGGGATTTATAAATGTATAGCGTTAAGTTTTGGCCATAAATATGAGTCATTATTTAAGATTTCTTTTCCTTGTTTCAAAATCATTTTGTATAAATTCTTCTCATGCTCCTGATTTTTTTCCTTGTTAAATTATATTTTTCTCTATTGGGTTAGCTTTTGATTAAGCTAACAATAATTAGAGATTTATTGGCTGTGCCAGCATATTCTTATAAATTAAAAACCAAAATGTAATCATCGGCAGAGAAACAATGAACAACATTTTGTTATGGATTGAAGTTATTAGAAGTTCCTACTGTTTGAAGGACAAACGAAATTTTCTAATTCGCGTATTAAAATGTAATACCTACGTTACCTAAATATACACTGTTTGACACTTTGAACTGTGATAAAAGTTCATTAAATTTATATAACGACGAGTAGGTATAGGTCTGAAAGAGAGTAGATATCTTGTAGATCGCGAATAAAATTTGCTAATGTTATTTAGAAAATAATAGCAGCACCTGACCAATTTATCTACCGCCTTTGGCGAAGAAAATTTGTATTTGCAAACAAAATACTTAAGTATCTAGACGATGAGGTAAAATGGAGGAAAGTAGGTCTATCTGTGAGAAATATTCACGTAGCTAGTG